>OW026519.1:183124195-184500445 GCA_932274085.1 Protocalliphora azurea
TCTACACCATCGATTTCACTGGTAAAAAAGTGGTTTACTGACTTGCGTCTCACAAGTACAAATGACGCTGAACGTTTTGGACGGCCACTTGAGGTCAGTACACCCGAAAATGTCGAAAAAATCCACGATATAGTGTTGGCCGACCGAAGGGTAAAAGTGCGTGAGATTGATTCTTGATGCCATAGGCATTTCATATAGCAGTGTGGATTCGATTTTAAATGATCAGCTGGGTTTAAAAAGTTGTCGGCAAGATGGGTGCCACGTTTGCCCTCAATTGACCATAAAAGTAAACGTGTGACAACTTCAAACGATTGTTTGGAGTTGTTTAATCGCAAGCCGAATTAGTTTTTGCAGCGTTTTGTAACTGTGGATGAAACATGGATCCATTACTGTACTCCGGAGACCAAGCAGCAGTTTAAACAATGGATTTCTCCGGGTGAACCTGCTCCGAAGAAGGCCAAGGTAAATTTGTCGGCCAATAAGGTGATGGCAACAGTTTTTTGGGATGCACACGAGATAATCCACATCGATTACCTTCAAAAGTGAAAAACAATAAACGGCGAATATTATGCCAACTTATTAGACCGATTTAATGAGGATTTAAAAAGAAAACGACCCCATATGGCCAAGAAAAAAGTTATTTTTCAACAAGATAATGCACGGGTGCACATTGTTACCTCATCTGCCATATTCACCAGATTTAGCCCTAGTGACTACTTCCTATTTCCAAACCTAAAGAAATGGCTCGGTGGAAAGAGATTCAGCTCCAACGATGAAATTATTGACCAAACAAATGCCTATTTTAAGGACCTCGAAAATCCTATTTTTTACGCAAAGTAAAAAATTTGACAGTAGTCTATTAACAGGTGGTGCTTGATAGGAATAGTGTTGCATTTTATATAACTACGAGGGAAGTTCGAAAAGTAACGGACTTATTGACCTGCCCTCATAATACAAAATTTAGTGTTTAATGTATTTCATAAAAGGTTCATCTTATCAGTTCTTTCGTCCATTTGTATGAAAGAAATTGTATTTTTTGACCTACATAGAAAAAAGTTTGTACATAAATATAAAAATTTACTTTCATTGATTTCAGTTCATAATATTTAAGCATAATTTCTTAAGCCTTAAAACTTTTTTTTATATTTTTTCAAATGTATCAAAGGACAAGAAGACTGAAAAAATTGTTTAAAATTTCTTTTATATTTTCAATTTGTAAAAAAATTTTTGAAATTTTATTCAGAAAATTTTAAGTTTTTAATGATTTTTAGCTACATTTTGGGAACAGAACAGTAGCACTTTTTAACTAAATGATGTGCTGCAGAATTCGAGCGAAATTATGCAAATTTCTAAAAATTATTTTTTCCTTGGAATTTTGCCATTTTAAGGCATTTGTTGTTATCATTTTCATGTATAACTATTTTCATTTACCATTTGCAATCAAATCTAATAATACTAAATCAAAGATTTAACAAAATTTTTGCAAAATTCCTAAAATTTTCATTATGAACAATTTAACAATATCTATGAACAAAATTTTATTTTTTATGAAAAAAGCTTGGGAAAAAAGTCATGTTCGATTCATAATATTTATTAAAAAAATTTTCATAGTACAAAATATTCTCATAATTTAATTTATAAATCAGTCTTTTTAATGCAACTACCTCTATTTTCTGTGTGAGAATAATTTTTTGTTATAAAATTCTAAATTAATATTGTTATTTTTACGTAAATTTTGTTGATGAAAATTAATATGTTTATAACTAATATAACTTTGAATTTACTTTATACAAAATTATGCTTTCAGAATTTCTATTGTCACAAGTTTAAGCACTTCTGAACTTATAATATTATAATCTTTTCATGTCGAATGTTTTTTATTGGCGCAAGGAAATTAGTTTTAATTTTTAAATAAACCAACATTTAGTTGATAAAAAAAATATGAGTATTACTTCATTTATTTATGGCAAATCTTTAGTAAAAAGTATTTGTAAAAATAACAACCGAATCTCAATGTTTTATAACGCAACAATTCCTTTGAATAATTTTTTAATAATATATTAGAATGCTGTATGTATTACTTTTTAAGTAAAAGAAAACGTAAAATTATTGATACGTTTGAAACTTCCCTAAAAATTATTTTTATTTATTTTTTCTAGGATATAACAGACATTAAAAAAATATGTAATTGACATAAATTTATCTTTAAAAAAATTCTATATTTTTAACTCAAAAAAAAAAAAAATAATAAAAAATAATTAGAGTTAATCGGTTATTCGACACAAATTATTCGGTTTCTTTGTTATTCGAAAATACACAATTTTAAATTATTTAAACAGTTAATCGATTAAAATTTATCGGATAACCGAATTACGGTTAATCGATTAGATACTCTAGTACACATATACAAAGATAAAAATCGATGAAAATTACGATTTTTTAGCAATTTCAACTGAGGCATTTTATTTCAATCTCTATAGAAAAATTTTGTTAAAAATTCATTTCTTCGTAAAACATGAAGAGATAATATACCCAACTCATAATTTGTTTTATGAGTTTCAAAGAAAATTAAGATTTAAAATGGTTCAATTTAGATTAAGACACTTTATCAATTGAAAGGAACTTCACTGCAATTTTAAAATTGAACATCTCAAAGAAATGAAAACATCATAAAAACATTACGTATCTCTTTCCACGGGTATGCCCTTTGATATATTTTTAAAATTTCCTTTTAAAACAACTTTTATATCTATTTCAAATGAAACCTAAAAACTATAGAAACTTTTAACCTTTTCTAGATTGGCCGTTAAAGAAATATTAGTCCCTTTTTAAACTTCTTATTAATGTCCTGTCAATATTTAAACACAATACTAATTGCTATAAAAAAGCTATAAACTTTATAAGTTTATATTCACATTTAGTTATCCTAAACAAAAATAACATTTATTTATTTTTTTTATATTGTTATTATCAATTCGACTATAAAGTTTATACGAATAAACCGTCCCTTAAGATAAACCTATAAATAGTTATTATAACGAACTACGAAATCCCCAGTGAACAATATAAGTGAATATCATAGTCATGGTTTTTTTATAAATACTTTGAAAATTTGTTTCCCTCCTCCTTATCCATTTTATTTTTTTTTTTCACTCATACATTGACAAATTAAATTAATAATCAATTACCCAAGACGATGTTTGTAGTCACGCATGTTACTACTATCATAAAATGATTGTTTTTATGCTTGTTTTCTTAATATTTGCTTTTTTGTTTCTATTCAAAAATCCTTTTTATCGTTTTTGTTTTGTATTACATTACTTACGTCATGTGAAAACAACATTTGACACAATAGCAAACAAAATTTCTTATTGTTGTTGTTCAGCCGAAGTTTTGCCCATAATGTTTAATAAAGTTAAATTAGCCAGCCAAAGCAAAACAAAAATAGAATCGTAAAAATATATGGCTTAGATGAATTTTTTCATCCTTAAAATTAGTAAATGTAAGAGTGTGTAGTTGAGTTTGAAAATACATAAATATTTTGCAAAATATGACTAAAACAAGGTCAATGATAAACTAGTAATAAATAGTAACTTATATCAATTTAAACCAAATACTTCTACATTCTCTTTTTTGGCATCTATAGATAAATAATATATGTTTAAGAAACACGCTTATGGTCTAAAAAAATGTAGCATTTTTATTATCTTTTGGAATTATTAGAAACAAAAAGTCAAGCTCATAAACAAGACTTTGTTATAGAAAAAGAATTTAGCTGTCTAAGAAAAGACTTTGATTTATAAACCAAATTTATAAAAAAAATCTATATTAATGATTTATTTGAGTTGTATTATTTAAGAGAAAAGATTTTTCTATACAAAAATTTACTCCTATTAAAGGAACGAGATTTTTCTATAAACAATTTGTGTTTTTATTAAGAAACGATATTTTTAATAGAAAATTTTGTCTCTTATTAAAGGAACCAGATTCCTCTATAGAAAAATTTATCGTTTATTAAATCGACGACATTTTTCTATCGAAAAATTTATTTCTTATTAAAGCGACGACATTTGTTTATAGAAAAATTTGTCTCTTATAAAAGAGACCACATTTTTCTATAGAAAAATTTGTCTCTTATAAAAGAGACCACATTTTTCTATAGAAAAATTTGTCTCTTATAAAAAAGAGGACAGTTTTCTATAGAAAAATTTGTTTCTTATAAAAAAGACGACAATTTTCTATAGAAAAATTTGTCTCTTATAAAAGAGACGACATTTTCTTATAGAAAAATTTGTCTCTTATTAAAGAGACGACAGTTTTCTATTAGAAAAATTTGTTTCTTATTAAAGAGACGACAGTTTTCTATAGAAAAATTTGTTTCTTATTAAAGAGACGACAGTTTTCTATAGAAAAATTTGTTTCTTATTAAAGAGACGACATTTTTCTATAGAAAAATTTGTCTCTTATAAAAGAGACGACATTGTTCTATAGAAAAATTTAACGAGACGACATTTTCCTCTTTTTAAAGGAATAAGATTTGTCTTTAGAAAAAGTTGTCTGTTATTAAATAGATCAGATTTTACTTTGGAAAATTTTGTCTCTTTGTAAAGTAAAAAATTTTGTCTTATTAAATAAACAAAATTTTTTTAAAGAAAAATTTTATTCTTATTAAAGATAACAAAATTTTTTTGAAAAGAAAACTTCTATTGAATTTTTCCATTCAGTAACAAAATTAACACAAATTGTTATTTAAATCGAAATCTATGATTTCTCGAAATTGATAATGATATTAATTAGGTATTTTATTGCGAAAGTAAGAGTCAAACATTAATTGCATTATTCAACCAGTACGCCTTTTTGTTTTTCATTAAAATCCTACAAATAAACCACAGGTAGCAGTTTGAAGATATTAAATTCTATAAAAACTCAAACCAATTAATTTTTGTCCCCATAATATCGACCTTACCGTCGAAGGGAACAAAACTTATCTCAATTTCCACACTTTACACAAATTTGTATAACTATTTGCATTTAATTAAAATTTAATTGTGTTACAAACTTAATGGCGTAAATAGTCTTTATACAAGTGAAACACACACACACACCTAAAAAATGTTGGTGCAACATTTAAGAAAATTACTTGGATTTTGTTAACTCTAATTATTACTCATGTAAGTGCTACATCAGTTACTTTGTTTGAAAAATAATTACAATGTTCTTTATTTTCTTCTAATGTTCTAATGTGTGTATGGTAGTTGTTGTTCTTTTTAAGCTAATTGTTAAGGTCATTCTATGAGTTTTTGTTTGTTGGTGTTTATTTGTTGTTTTTGCCATAAGTGTTAATGAAAATAATTCGTATTTTGTTGGTAGCTAAATTTTGTTAAAGTAAATATTATTTAGTAAATTGAGTTGTGATTCTTTTTTTTTACTTTTTTTATAATAAACCGTGCGGACTATATATTAACATTATTGGAATTTGAAATTACATTAAAAGTAAGTCAAACGCTTATGAGTAAGTCGTAGTTAATAAATAAGAAAATGTATTACTGGTAGCATAAATATTGTGGATTGAAATTGGTTTTGAAATAATGTTAAATTTGTATGTATGCATTTCAATAATCATGAAATGAATTGTAATTTTGCTTAAATTTTTGTTTAAATTCAGTAATAGTATTTTACATATTTTGAATGGTTTTTGAAATCTTTTAGAAAAGTAAGTTCGTATATCAATATGTTTTATAAATATATACTAATGCATATTTGTTTTACTTAAATATGTAATACTCTGGCTTAACTTCCAAATACTATAAGGAATAAACATTATGTAAATTCAGTTTTGTACTCAAATCATTAACCAAGTCAGTTGAAAAGCATACAAAAAAATATTCTTTAAAAAAAATTACAGTGGGTTGGAAAAATGTATCTCTGTTATTAAAGAGACACTTGAGTCCTCTCTAATAGAAACACATTTTTATAGACAATGTTTTTTTATATTCTATAGTAAAATTCATCTCTTATTAAAGAGACTGGATTTTCTATAGAAAAAAATAGCCTTTTATCAAAGAAAAAATATATATGCATAGAAAAATTTGTTTCTTATTAAAGAGATTAACATTTTCTTCAGAAAAATTCTACTTAAAAAATTTCGTTTCTTATTAAGCTGACGCGATTTTTCTATAGAAATGCTTGTCCCTTATTAAAGAAGCACTTTTCGTCTATAGAAAAATTAATCTTCTGTTAACCAGATGCTCTTTTATAGAATAGAAAAATTATTGTATAAAAGAGTAGTGTTTTTTAATAATGAATAAATATTTCAATTATTTAAAAGACGAGATTTTACTGTAAAAAAATATTTCTCTTATTAAAATTTCCCCATTCTTTATATAAAAAATTTTGTATATAAAAAAAATTTTAAAAACATACCTCCTTCTATAGAAAATCTCTTATTAAAGACACAAATGTTTTTTTTTTTTTTTTTTGTTTTTAAAGAAATTTGTTGTTATTAAAGAGACAGAATATATAGAAAATAGAATATATAGAAAAAGACGACATTTTTTCTATAGAAAAAGACGACATTTTTTCTATAGAAAAAGACGACATTTTTTCTATAGAAAAAGACGACATTTTTTCTATAGAAAAAGACGACATTTTTGTTATAGAAAAAGACGACATTTTTTCTATAGAAAAAGTCGACATTTTTTCGATAGAAAAAGATGACATTTTTTCGATAGAAAAAGATGACATTTTTTCTATAGAAAAAGATGACATTTTTTCTATAGAAAAAGATGACATTTTTTCTATAGAAAAAGATGACATTTTTTCGATAGAAAAAGATGACATTTTTTCGATAGAAAAAGATGACATTTTTTCGATAGAAAAAGATGACATTTTTTCGATAGAAAAAGATGACATTTTTTCGATAGAAAAAGATGACATTTTTTCGATAGAAAAAGATGACATTTTTTCGATAGAAAAAGATGACATTTTTTCGATAGAAAAAGATGACATTTTTTCGATAGAAAAAGATGACATTTTTTCGATAGAAAAAGATGACATTTTTTCGATAGAAAAAGATGACATTTTTTCGATAGAAAAAGATGACATTTTTTCGATAGAAAAAGATGACATTTTTTCGATAGAAAAAGATGACATTTTTTCGATAGAAAAAGATGACATTTTTTCGATAGAAAAAGATGACATTTTTTCTATAGAAAAAGATGACATTTTTTCTATAGAAAAAGATGACATTTTTTCTATAGAAAAAGATGACATTTTTTCTATAGAAAAAGATGACATTTTTTCTATAGAAAAAGATGACATTTTTTCTATAGAAAAAGATGACATTTTTTCTATAGAAAAAGACGGTATTTTTATATAAGAAAAGACGACGTTTTGTCTCTTTCTAAAAAGAGACAATATTTTTTATAGAGTAATTTATAGAAAAAATTTTCTCTTATTAAAGAGACAATAATTTTTCTTATCAACTAGACAATGTTTTTCTATAGAAAAAATTCTCCCTTATTAAAGACACAATGTTTTGTCTATAGGTAAATCGTGTTTTTTTAATATAGTTTTCTCTTCATAAAGATACGCTATTTTTTCCATAGACAAATGTTTCTCTTATAAAGAAACATTATTTTTGAATAGAAAAATCTATCTCTTTCTAAACAAAAAATTATCTCTTTATAAATAAATACTGTTTTTTCTATACGCTGTGTAACCTCTAAAAAAAATCTTATTAAAATGATATTTAAATCTTTTGTTTAAATGCATAATCTGTCAATTATAGTTACTTTCAAACATTTTTCACAAAGTTCATTTATACTAATTATATACTTGATATTCAAATACCCTGGAAAATTCTTCAAATTATGCCACAGATTACTTTACTCTTACAACTCGTACAACGTTTCTACAGATATATGTTTTATTTGTTTTTAGATAAAATTCTTGCTCATAATAAATTCAACTCTAAAAAGTTGACATTTTTATATTTTTCTTCGAAAATGGTCTGTTAACAAAAGAAAAAAAGATTTAAATGATTTAAATAATACAATTACATCTTAAAAAAACATTTGAAAACAATCAAATTTATACTTTACATATTCAAATCAGTTTACTAAATAGTATAACCATTCTACCTCCCAATCAAACCACCAACATAAGAAGAGGCAGGAAAAAAAATAATAAGAAAACGAAGAAAATACAAAAATGATGTTAAGTATCTACTTGGAAAACGGTAACGATTTCTAAGAGTCCTACTGAGTTCTCAATCTTTCTCTTATTGATACGGTCATTCAAATTGAAAATATTTGCTACGAATAACGATTAAAATCAGTTGATACAAACAGAAAAAAAAGGAACAAAAGCAAAAAAAAGAAATTGTACCCAAAAAAAAAGGTTAAACATTTTAACTCAGGAAAATTATACAAATCGCGCTCACAAATGAAATAAAATAGCATAACAACAGGCACTACATTGGCAGAAAGAATCAAAAAAAGGTAGGCAATTGAAAAGTGGATACACTAACGTAGACAATGAATGAATTCAAAAGTTTATTAGGAAATTTAATTTCCAGCAAATTGTAATGGTAGCAATATAAAAACACACAAAATAAAAACAAATAAAAATGGGGTTCTTCCTAAGTAATACTTAATACGATTAAATGTTAAATATTTTTGAATCGTCGGGTGGGTGATTACAGTAAATATTTTCATAATAAGTATGAATATAAAGTAAAATATACAACGAAAATAATTTTAAATATTTTTGAAAGTGTTGCGCAAATATTAATTGAAATTAGATTACATGTAGTATAGGTTAAGGCTCTTAATTATAATAAAATTTATAGTTGGCTTTATTGCGGGAAAATATCATAATTTACCAAAACATATTTATAGGATTACGACGCCAATAAAAGATGGTTGGTAGCGATAAAATTTTGGGAATTAAATTGAAAATATTATTGGTATTATTTATAATTGCAAATAATTTATTCAAATATATTGCTAATGATAAAAAGAAATGTATTAAGGTGGCTTATACATTTTAAGTTTTTTGTATTTATACCCTTTATCAATGTTGGTAAAACTGAGATATATGAGAAATTTGAAAAATTTTGAAAAATTTTAGTAAAAATATTAAAATTTTTTTCTGACACAAAGGTCGATTTGTGGTTTTTTAATCAATATTTATGCACGCAAAGTCTGTTCTCATGCATAAAGTTGAGACTTTAAAAAAACTCTTAAAAATAGAGGTATTGTTTTATCACAACCAAATTAACGCAATTTCATAGAACTTCTAAAGTACTATCAGCATATGTCAAAATTATTACTGCATCTTTAATATTTATCGAAGTACACTGCACAGTGGGGCAGAATCGAAATTTTTTGGAAATAAATCTGTAACTTCTGATCGGCTGGTTGGATTTTCATGAAATTTGTTATAGGCGTAGCAGAGGAGTGTACAATGTTAAGTTTGGAAGGGGGGCAAACAAACCCCTCAGGGGTGGAGCTAAGGGGGCTCAAAGTTAGGTACCTCTGACATAAACAATTTTTAATCACTTACCAAATTTTTGTTTCTAGTCCGATTTCAAATATTTTTATATATCGCTGTAGGCCCTGATAAGACCTATAAAAGACATGCCTACGTGTCCTATTTATCTCTTATAGTTTTCGAGTTATTTGCGTTTGAATTTTTAAGCACCATAATTTTGCATGTTCTTGTTTCCAGTTTTTTTTGATATATATCCTAGTATTTCCGACCGATTTTATTAGTTTTTTTCTTAACTAGTTAAATAACAAAATTTGAAGTCGATATCTTTACCGAGTCCACAAATAAACGATTTTGAATTTGAAAAAAGACTACTTTTTGTGTTTTTTAGCCGAAAAAGTATCTACACTCTTTTTTTATCTAAAATAAAATTGTCTTTAGCAACATGTAATAATTTTGCACTTTTCTGAAAGGTAACTTCACAGAGATGACTTTAAGATAAAACACAAGCCCAATAACTCAATTGATCTTGGTACACACCCTCCCGAATTCGACCCATTTTATATGAAAGTTTTGAATTTAGATCAAATTTTCTCAAATCCCGAAGCACGAATCGACAAGCGGAATATTTAAGAATCTTTAATTTCCTGCAAATTTCATTAAAATATCTTTATAAACAAATATGTTATTACAATTAAAAAATTTGTATTTTCTAAAAAGAACCCAAATTGGGCCTTTTGTTTGGCTTATTTCTAAATAGTGAAAGAAATTTTAAAAATAATAATAAAATAAAATTAATATTGTACACTCCTCTGCTCAACCAGCCAATCAGAAGTTACAGATTTATTTCCAAAAAATTTCGATTCTGCTCCACTGTGGACTGGTTAATGGTTTGAAACAAAATGGTGTAAATTTTCAGTACAAAACTGAAATAAATTAAATCTTCGAAAGTTTGGATTTCTAAGTTATTTTATTAGGTCTATCAAAATTCATCAAATATTTTTATGTTTTTTTGTCGTTTTCAAAGTATTTCGTAAATTGTTAAAATTTCTCATATACATTTTTTATTTTGTTAATAACTTCCACCAAAAATATCATTCCTGCCATGAAAGAACGCCCAAAAGATCTTCGGCTTTTGTTAATATTTGACATACACATACCCTAGGACCCAATTGTATATCCTCATTTTTATTTTTTTGAATTTTTAAAAATCAACGAATCAATCAATCAATTCATGACTTTCATTTAAAAAAAAAGAAAAGTCGAAAAAGTGTGTAACTTTAAACACCAGTATCTCAATAAACTGTAAACGAATTTTAGTGGTTTAAATTACATATAAAAGATGAATATATCCACTTTAAATACAATAATTTAAAAATAACATTAATTGTAGAATGCATTTTTGAAAGTTTTCTAACCTTTCAATTGTTGTCTTTCTTTGATTTTGTAAAAATTATATTTTTACTAAAAACTGTGATATACATAAATTGTTCGGGGACAAAATGGTTCACTATTTTAAAACAATTTTAAAAAATATTCCCACAGTTTTTTTTTTTTTTCATACGAGTAAGTCCATTTTAAATTTACAAATTTTGACCTCTCTGAATTTTTCTCTGTAGCAAGTATACCGATAAGGCTTCCTACCAAAAAATATAAAAAAAAATAAAGATGGACGTCACTAAAGAAAATTCTTACAAAAAATATGTTAATAAAAATATTTTCAAAATTTTTATATGATATCTTAAAACACAAGCTTTGACAAATCCACTGCAAAAATTATTTTGATATATTTTATATAACAAAAGTTATGGCCATTTAAATAAATATCACTTTCAAAACACAGTTCTCAAAATGAAAATGAGAAAAATTCATTTTACATGCCTCTGTGTCCTCCTCTACATATTCATCAAATTTTATCTAAATCGGTAACCAAGAATCAAAATTTTTTAAATTTAAAATGGAATTGCTCATACAAAAATTATTTTTTTTTATAAATATATGTATATAATATAGTCTTACAAATTTTTATGCTTAACTGCCTGTTTTTATAACACAAGCGCAAAAACGACTTGTCTAACTTACATTTAAAACAAAAACAAAATTTCAAAATTTATTTTTGTTTTAAATGTAAGTTAGACGAGTCGTTTTTGCGCTCGTGTTATAAAAACAGGCAGTAAATTATTAATGACAAATGCCTCTATATAAGCTTTATTATTTCATATTTGCTTTTAATATACATAAAGTAAATTTTATTCGTACATATTAAGATATCAGTAAAATATATCATTTTTAGTTTTAATTAAATTCAAAAAAGTTTACATACAATGAAATACATCCTTAAAATATATATATTGTATGGCCTCTTTTAGCTTATAGACGTGATGGCATGAACAGAGCTAATTTTTTGGTATTTCAGGAGTAATTTTGCTCCACTCGTCTATCAACGGTTCCTTCAGGGATGAAATTAATGTCGTTTGACGTTTACTTAAATGTTCGATAACATTTAGATCAGGAGATTGCGGGGGATGCTCTTGCTTATGTTTGACATTGTAGAGAAGCCGTTTCTGTACCATTTTTGAAGAAGAAATGTCGTGAAGAAATATATCATTTTCATCCAGATCTAACATTTGAATGCTAGGAAGATAACTGTCCATCAATATATCTATGTAGTCGTACATATTCTTATCCATATTTGGAAATACATCCTAACCCACTAGCACGAAACATACTAAGAAATAATCGATACATCCGACTGAGAAGAAGAAACACCACAGAACTGAGCGGAAGTTAAACCATATTCATTAAAATCGCTTTTAGTCTGACGTTGGTTGGACTAAATAGATATTAAGATTTAGATTTAAAATTTGATTAATTATTGTTAGTTCACTTAACTTTTGTGAAGATTCAATAAATAAAATTACTGAAAAAAAATATTTTACCAACTCCTGTTCCAGCCATACATCCCCACACCATGACTGATCCTCCTCTGTGTTTTATCATGGAATTTACATTTTGTGGTAGTAATACCATTTTGGGCTTTCGCCAAACTTTGGCAATACCATCACCTCCAAAAACCATAAAGTTGAATGAATATTACCCTTTCCCAAAACGTTGGTTCATATACATGAACATATTCATATTTTTCTTTTGCGTATTCCAAGCGCTTCCGAATATTCAGAGATCTGAGTAAGGGTTTTTTTTTTGGCATGTCTGCTGTTGTACCCGTTTCTTTTGATACTTCTGCGAACTGTCAGGTCGGAAACAGTAATCCCAGATTGGTTTTTAATTTACGATTTAATTCGACTGCACTTTGCTTTGGATTTTCTTGGACAGAACGAATAATAGCCCGCTCTGTACGGTTATCGAACCTTACTCTCATAATTTCCATTCTTTTTTTTGGAAATTTTGAAATTTAATAAACTTCCAATTTGGCTAAAAGGCATGCCATCATTTCTCAGTTTAATGTCTGTCTTTCAAATGGGTTCAGAAATTTTTTTTCCTTTGCCTACTTTACATTTCTTCTTTCACTTTGTATTTTATATTTCTTAAATATGATCACTTTCTATGAAAGCACAAATTCTTAGCTTTGTGTATATATATTTATGTAACTTAAAAATAATGCGAGTTTTGAGTCTTTTGTTGTAATATGTTGACAATCAAAGACAAAGATAAGAAGGTTAAATAAACAAAATTGCTCTTTCGTATTAATAATTTTGTATAACCAGATTAAAGATCGGATTTTCAATAGATCACAAAATTTCACTGCATAAAGTTTGCGCTCATAAGGTGTGATGTGAGATGACGTTCTCAGATTAATTACATATCTTAATATTGAGATTACTAATTCACTCACAACTCGCAAACACTTCACATCTATATAGTAGAGTACGTACTAGATAGATTTTAGCAAGCGTTATCAGGGCTGTCAGATGTGGCGATTTTTCGCTAAAGGTGGCGATTTTTAATTGCTTTCGGTAACTGAATTTTTCCGTTTGGCGACATGGCGATTTTTTTGGCGATATATAACATGGTGGCGATTTGTTTGGCTAATTTTTTAAATTTTATTAAATAGGCAATTGCGGAGAAAAACGATTAAATTTTGTTACTGGAAATCGACTATTTTTAGTAATTGCTTTAACTTGTAAATAGCTTCAACTTAGCTTACAAAATTTTATCCCCAAAAAATATATTTTACAATACTTATGTATGTATTAAATATTTAATAATTTATTTTTCATCATCTTTAAAATATATTAAATATATTAATGATTTTGGTCACAATGAAATTAACATTTATGAATACATTAATTCTCTGAAACAATTTATAAGTTTAATAGGACCAATCTTGTCATATAATTCTTTTAAAAAATATAATAAAGTTCAATAAATGACCTAAAAATGGGCTGTATATCAGAAAAATGTTTTTTAAGTTTTTTTTTTCTATTTCAATTACACTGTGTTCGAAAATGAGACTAATTTTAACAATGTGGGCACCTATTGGGTTAAAATACATCGACGAGGCTAAATTTAGTAGTGTTAACCATTTTTAAAAGCGCTCGTTTTTGAGATATTTAATTTTGAAGTGCTAAAAAAGGGTTTAAGAAAATTAAGTTTTCTAGCTTAAATTTAATAATCTATCCCCATATTCACAAACAACATTTAAATTTAAAATGCATTTTAAATAAAATTTTTAATACAATTTTTGTCTCTAAAATGTATTTTAAATTTAAAATTGGTTGGTGGTTAATTTTTGAATTTAAACAATATAAACAATTAAGATTCCATTGAAGAGTATGATAATGAATTTTTATTATCGTATATATTTTAGACGTTAATAGACAATACTTTAAACTGGCAAAAAATATTACTATAATTCTGTAAGTCAGCTAACTACTGTTACCAATGTGCAACTTTTCAAAAAAAATTATAAAAACATTTAAAATCGGGCTAAAACTGATTTAATTTATGATTGCAATATGTATTCATTATAATTTTCAATTAATTCGCTACTTCCATAATTAAGTTTAAACCCAAACATTGCGAATACGAGCGCTATCTTTGAACAACTGCTGTCAGCATTGAATTCAGTGTACTCGAATTAGCTTTACTAGTAAGGTGCCCAGTTTGTTAAAATTTGTAACTAGCACAGTGTTATTATTAGATATTGCAATTGTTATTGGCTTTGTTAAAGCTAAATTTACATTTACAAATTATACGAAATTTTAAGTACTAAAAATTGTACGACACTTAATGTTTTAGTTAATTTTTTAGTATTTCTATAAAAAATCAAATAAAATTTTAAGTTGGCGTTTTTGGCGATTTCTGATTAACAGTTTGGCTGCAGATGCTCTACAAAATCTGACAACCCTGAGTGTTATTCGTATATGTACAGGACAAAATTCTGCCAGCAGCAAAATTTATTTGATCGGACCATGTTAAAGTTGAATTGAAAAGAATTCCAAAATTTTTGCTTTATGCGTTGGTTAAAAAGAATATTGGGAATAGCGGGTAAGTTAAGATTTTTATGTGAAATTATTAAACATTTCGACTTATTGAGATTCTTGTTGTGAGTGCATCTTTAATAAAAACATTATTTTCTAATTATACAATATCATTTACATTATTTATTGTAATTAACTTTATACTGATTTTTAAAACAATAATCAATTCAACGTACAATTAGAGAATTATGAACACTTAAATTTACATATTATCGAATGAGAGTAACCAAAAAAATTCAAAAACACAAATGTAATGAAAAAAATAAAATTTTGTATGAAAATATTGATAGTCTTTTTTCAAAAAAAAAAAAAATATTGAAATACCTTATCCCAGAACATTTATTATAGCATTTTGTCGTAAAGATATTGATTTTGAACATATTGAAAGAAAATTAAAATTGAAAGGGTAGAAAATTGTCAAAAATGTTCTGTAAAACTGCAATTGCATTACGAGTGGATTTTTAAATAAACAATTTACCTTTGAATTATTGCTTTTAAAGAGGTCTCAGTTGGACTATATTTAACATTTAAAATGTTAAATTGTTGTTTTTTTTAACTTTTATAAAAATTAAAATCATGAACAAATTAATTTTCTATAGAAAGTATTTTTCTATAGAAAAGTCCTTATCTTATAAAAGAGACAAGATCTCTTTGTAGAAAAATTTGTCTCTTACAAAGAGACTATAATTTTCTGTGTTAAAAATTTTTCTCTTTCAAAAGAACAGATCTTCTACAGAAACATTTTTTCTCTGTTAATGAGGTGAGATTTTTCAATAGAAATTTTTTTTTCTTATATGTGAAATGAAAAAATATAGAAACAATTTTCTCTTATTAAACAAACAAGATTTTTTCTATAGACTATTCTATTCTATTTCTATTTTTCTCTTATTAGATGGACAGGATCTTTCGTATAAAAATTGTTCACTTATAAAAGAGACGAAAGTTTTGTAAAGAAAAATTTTAACATTATTTTACTGATAGAAAAAAGTTTTGTTATTATCTTATTTTATTCAATAAACATTTTTTTCTCTTTTTAAAGATAGATTATTTTTTTATAGAAAAATTCTTCTTCTTTTAAAAGAAATTTTTTATTGAAAAATTATTCTTAAAAAAGAGATATTATTTTTCTATAAGAAATATTTTCTCTTTTTGAAGAGACATTATTTTTCTATAAAAAATTCTTCTGTTTTTTAAAAGAAAATTGTTTTTATAGAAAAATTATTCTTAATAAAGAGATATCATTTTTCTATAAGAAATGTTTTCTCTTTTTGAAGAGACATTATTTTTCTATAGAAATTGTTTTTTCTTTTTTAAAGAAACTGTAATTTTCTAAGAAAAATTCTACCTTTTTTTAAAGAATTTTTTTTTTAAGAAAAATTCTTCTCTTTTATAGAAATGTTTTCTCTTTTTCTATAGAAATTGTTTTCTTTTTTTAAAGAAACACTATTTTTCTATAGAAAAATTCTTCCTTTTATAAAGTCCTTATTTTTCTATGTGGATACTATTATTTTTGGAAAAATTCTTCTCTTTTTAAAGAGACATTACTTTTCTATAGAAACTCATTCTCTTATTAAAGAAACATTACTCTTCTGTAGAAAAAGTTTTTTTCTACAGAAAAAATACAATAATTTTCTATTTGTTAATTCCTTATTCTGGCCTGTTTTTAAAAATATACAGAGACTAACTTTTTGAACGCTAAAACTGAGCTGCGACCTTCTTAAAACGAAACTCGCTATTGAAAAATATCCTTATCTAGATGATAATGTATACTTGCCTAGAAGCAGTGCCTTTTGTTCCTAGTTTATTAATATAAGATCAACTGGTAAATTTATAATATTACCTCAATTCCTATAAGTAGAAAGTCTTTATATAAATTAAATATTTAACATATTTAAAAATGTTTTTTTTTAATTTTTACCTAATAAATTTGAAAACATAATTGACAATTTTTCCCCTTAATAAGGATCCAATTAAATATGTCCTTGTCAAGTATTTTTTTTTATTTTTCTTGCTTCCAAGTTCATATAAATTAAGTTTAAATGCTTATTTATGCCAAGATATCCTTTACTAAATATTCTTCATCTACTACGAATGTTTTCTTTTCCTTCTATTTATTTTAGTTACAATCGAAAACCAAACAAACATTATGATATAAAAGCTGTGCCAACATCTTTCCATTTACACTATTAAACCAAAACCTCAATACTCTTTTGGTAAACCCTTATTCTTGCACTCTTACTCACTTCATTCTTGGTCTGTTATATTTTTATTTGCCATGATTTTTATGAAAATAACGGAAGCAAACAAAATATTAAAACCCACTCATACTAACTCGCGCACTCATGCTTAGAGAATTTAAAGAGTGTATTGTTAAGTCAGTGTTTGTTAATGAATGATTGATATTGATAAGTGAAATCTTTATTATTAAGTATAAGTTTAGGGGCCACATTTATGGATACGATTTAACATTTACAGTAGAATAGTTGCATAATTGCAAGAAATATTAAAAAAAAAGTAAAACATTTGAAAAACTCTTTGGGTTATGTATTAGATAATTACGTATTAAAACAAAACTGTTTCTATAGAAATATTTATTAAATTATTTTTGTATACGTAAGGAATAACTATCATCGATATAACAAACTAATATGGTATTAGAGAAGCAAAACAAAATTTGCCTGTATTTACTTAGATGTTTTTCAATAATAAAAAAAAAAACAGTAATAAATACATAAATTCATAATAGATCTATTAAAATTTTCGGGAACTTCCGGCAAAAAAAGAATACAAATTTTCAAAAATAAAAAACCGAAGTCAGATTAAAGATTATTTCTTTATCCCGTTTCTAAATTCTACAATATTACTTTTTGTAAATATTTTGAAGTAAAAATAATGTTCATCTGTGCGTTGAAATAAATTTATTACAATATTCGGGAACTTTCAGCAAAAAAAGAATACAAATTTTCAAAAATGAAAAACAGAAGTCAGATTAAAGATTATTTCTATATTCTGTTTCTAATTTCTACAATATTAATTTTTGTAAATATTTTGAAGTTAAAATAAAGTTCGTCTGTGTGTTGAAATTTACTTTCTAAAGGCTCAAAATAACTTAATGACATTTATTATATACCAAAATATTTGAAGTGATTTTGAAAATGTTGTTATTAAAAATCACCAACAAATCGGAACAATAAAGGCACAAATTAACAAAATATGCTTTTCCTAAAGAAACTAAAAATTTCCTTATAAAAACTTGATTTCTAACAAACTGTTAGTGTTAAAATTAATACTTTATTATATTTTAATAATTTAAAATTGTAAATTTTAAAATTATTTTAATTTTCAGCCCAATTAAAATTATCTAATTAGGTCTCACTAAATAAAGCTTATTTTATTTTACGCAAATTTAAATTTATTTATAATGCAAAAAAGACCAAATAAAAATTACAATTTAAAACAATAAATTGATTACGTGATACTAAAACTCAATCAAAATTATCTAATTACCTAATTTGTGTGTTAATACAAACAAATATTAGTAGTTATAATCAGTTTATTGTGTGTTTATGTGCTTGAACACATAAAATCCTAAAGTCTAGAGTTGTACTGAAAAAACAAATAGTAGCTATCTGAAGCTTATTGCTATTATTGCATTGTTTATTAATAAACAAGGATCTGAAGTTCATGCAAATACATTTTTTTTCCTTTACTCCTAGAACTTAATAACTTTGCGAATTAGAAAATTTGCTTTAAAATGGTATAGATTTGTTAATGCATATTTATGCATATTTTGTTAAAAATAATTTTTTTGTACATTTTACCATAAATCCATATTTTTGTATCTTATTTAGTGCAATATTATTTTTTGTGTAGAAAAAAATAATTCTGTGGACCATTGATAAAACGACTTAAGTCTACATTTAAACATTTTCATAAAAGCTAAAAAATGTTCTAAAATATTAAAAAAACCATGGACAAATTAATATGTAGTAAGCAATTTCTACAAAACTAACAATCGCAGAAGGACATTGATTGTTGCAAAAGGTGCGTCATCAGAAGGTTCCTTATTTATCTCCTATTAAGTTGCAAAATTACACAAAATAAATAATTTCGTTTCGGAAAAGTATTGTCCTAAAATATGCGACAAAACCATATCACTGAAAAAACTTTCTAACATATCGGCCCTTGGATAGTCTAAAACATAGAGATAAATACAGAATTTCAATCATTTATCTGAAGGCAGAACAAGTTCATTTAATATCGAGTTTTATATATAAAACATTTGTTTTGATTGTCACACATTTTTGTAAAACATCTAGAATTTATTAATTCTTTTTAAAGAAGCTATCAATGAGATTATTCTAAGCTATATAGAGCTACCTTTAATATCATTTTAGAAAAATTGATCCTATCATTAAGACCACAGCCTTCGAAAGAAAAGTTGCTAATACAGTTGTTAAAATTTTAGATTCAAATGAAGAAATAATAAAATCTTTCCACAAGATTTAAAGACACATCTATCACACCTGTTGATGTCAAACGGTAATTTTCTATGTACAAAAGTTGTATATTTATTTTTAATTTAATATGATACTGAATTAAAATTTTATGTCTTATTTTTAATAAAATTAAGAAATAAGTGCATATGTTATTTGTTTTTAGGATATATTGCAACATTTTTAGTTCATTTTTTAAGCGCCTGAAAAAACACACTGTTTAAATGCATAAACTTCCTGTCCCCGTTAATAAGATAGATTAATAAGATAGTATTTCATTAGACCGAAATCAAATATAAAGATTAAATTTTCTAACATTAACGGAATGTTTTTAATTTTCTGCAGCTTTTTTCTTTTTTAATTCATATTTCTTACGAATTAATTTTAAATATATTTCTAAATACATGATTTATTTTTAAATAGGATGAAAACTTTAGGCCTTCTTCGATTTTACCTCTAACATACATTGAGGTAAAAGGCGTCGAAAATTGCGCCTAATTCAGGGAAAAGTGATATCAATATTCTAATGTTTACATTTTGTTTTTATATTGACCAGTAAGTAAAAAAAATGCATTTTTTGAATTTTAAGATTTTTTTTTTAGAAAAATCTGATGTTTGCCTTCCGTTTGTCTATTCGTTAATTTTTACAAATTCAAAATCGTTTATTTTTAGACTCAATAAAGATATCGACTTCAAATTTCCTTTATTCGATATATAATTTTGTTTTACAATAGAAAAAAATGCAATAAATCGGTTGGGCTATATATGGAAAAAACTTGACCAAGATCTTGCAAAATTGAGGTAGTTTAAATTTCAAATGCATATAACTCGAAAAATGTATGAGATAAATAGTAAATGCAAGCTTTAAGGTAGTATAAAAATCTTTGAAATTTGGAACCAAAATTTGAGTAGTGGTTAAAAATTGTCTGTACCAGAGGTACCCTAATTTAAGTTTCCATAGCTGCGCTCCTGATATTTATATAGAGTTCTCTTTCCAAATTTAAAAATTTTACTCTCTGCTACGTCTATGTGAAATTTTATGTAAATTCGATTAAAAGTTACAGATTTATTTTCAAAAATGTTCGATTCTGCACCTCTCTGTAATAAAGTAATAAAGAAAAAAGTCTACATTTAAGGTGTTTTTTGTATAAAAGCAACTGGAGTTGTTTCAAAAAATTTTAATTTCTCACATCGTTTTATATATGTGTGTACCATTTTTCAGAAAAATATAAGAACAATTATAGATTGTTCTTTAGTTTAGTTCCATTTCATCAGCGTTCAATATTAGTGTATTTTATGACAATTTTCAAAAAAATAATACTTGAAAAAACACACTAAAATATCATTTTTAATATTTTGCTTAGGAAACTTTTACTTAAAAAATTAGACCTAAAGTTTATAAAATTTGAATTTCTTTTGTTTTTTCTTTCCAATATCTAGAAAAAAATTGTTAACTTTGACAGTACAAAAAATCAATGCATTCTGGACCAATGATTTTTATTGTTTTTGAAATATAATTTTGTCCATTTTTATTCGGTACCCATTTTTATTATGAAAACGTGTAACGTCTTATTTAACGTGTAACGTTTATTTAAACTTTACATATATATATATATATATATATATATATATATATATATATATATATATATATATATATATTCATTTCTCCCCCTGAAAGTGTGCAGTGAAATAAAACTGGAAATAAAAATCTTCGTTCTAAAGTATATGATTTTTTTAACCTTAGCAAAGTATAATAAATATTCACAAAAAAAAATATCCATTATCCGTCCGTCCTGGTCGGTCTGTCCATGTAAATCTGTGAACAAAGTACAGGTCGTAATTTTAAAGATATATTGATGAAATTTGGCATGAATAATTATTTTGGCACAAGGAAATATCAGCAACAACATATAAAAAAAAATTAAGCTGGGACCATTTTTTTTTTTTTTTTTTGTTTTTTTTGTAATGACACAGGTGAACATTAAAAAATATCACGGAAAATGTATTGTGAATTTCGTAGGAATACTCATTCCAATCACCACAAAACTTTTAGTTTAAGAATTTGTATATGATATAACTAATGCACAGTGTTGCCATTTTAGTATTTTTTCTGCCAAAATCAGCAAAATAGTTTAACAAAACACTTCAGTTTTTATTAGCGATTGTATTTAATTATTTACAATAAATCATAGAAAATATAGATATCTTGAGAAAAAGAAAATACATATATTCTTAAAACCAGAATAATTAAATATTTTAACAATAAATTGTTGATTTCTAACTGACTGTTTCAAATGATGAGGAATATTTGTGCTATTTATATGTTATATGTTTTGTAAAATCATAGATTTAATCACGATTAATATTTATGTTTTGATATTTTGAAAAACTTGAAAAAACATAAAGGTATACACATTAAAGAGCCTCACGAAAAAAAGTTGCAAATTTACTCCTCTAGAAATGAAGAATGTTTAAATTTGCGTGATCTGGACCATTTTCAAAACAATATTATTTTCAATATTATTGTCAGAATTTTCATTAAAAGAAAATTAACTTCAAAATTTAATAGAGGAATTCTAAGACCTGGTATTATTCAAACATATAATATTATATATTTTTGACATTTTTCAACATATATTTTGTTTTACCCAAAATATGTTAGGTTGTACCATGGGAATGGTCTATATTGATACTATTAAAGATTACATGTAATTAACTCTTTAACAGCAATTGGGTCAATTTTATGCATTTTTTCCCAAAAGGTTAAGTTAGCAATTTCTGAAAATAAGTCGCATGGAAGTATTTATTATACTTAAATATAGATGAATTTATAAAAAACAGAAAAATAATTGAATTAAAAGAATTTTTGAAATTTAGTCACTATTTTACACGAATTAATAATTTTTATAATAAATGTACGTGGTGACATTTTTCTTAACTAACCATTTATTTGACACAAAAATTAACTTAACCAATTATGGACCAAAATCCCAAAATATTACTTGTGCAATTAAAGGGTTAAATGAATACATATATCAATAGCATTGAATGAGATCTTTGCAATAAAATATAAATTATTATGGAAAATGTCCAAAATATTCAAACATTAATAAAAAAAAAGTATTTAAAATAAAATATTAGAGAATTTTAATAAAATTTTAATTTCGCGAGAATGAAAACTAATTTTAAAAATTTTTTTACTCATTATGTATCAAAAGTCATTTGTCTATCATATGTTGTAACTTTTTTTACAAAAACTTTAAAAATTATGTACACTGTTGACCGAAACCCATATTTTTGGAGGTGTTTTAAAAATGGTCCAGCTCATGACAACAAAATAATTAAACCGAAATATTTTGGGGATTAACTTAAAACTTATCTATCTTTAATTTTAGGAAGATACATTTGCAACATTTTTTGTCTCCATACAAATCAAAGCACTTTAATATATATATGTAACTTTAAATAACAATAACTTTGATATCACTTAAGATAAGTTCAGATTACGAAAATATTTGAGGCAAATATTTGACATGTATTTCATCGTGTTTTCCCGCAATTTTTGCAACTTAATACAGAGTTGATTTTTTGTTCACATAAAGCGCAATTATTTGACGTTTTTTGTTTGATCAAACATCTATCAAATATCGTAAAATACGATAAGGGGGGAAATATTTTAAGCCTGTTCAGATTAGATGCAAATTAAAATTAATGCTAAAACTCAAAAAAGTCAAGGCCAAAAATGAGAAATTAAATTTTGAAATCAAATATTTTTTAAACCATAAGAGAAAATACAATACAGTAATCAGATTTTTTTTCTTTATCTTGCTTAATAGTATCCAGAAATGTAATCTTTTTCACTCTACAGGTGGTCAACTTTTGTCCACTGTATTTGCCGTCTATGCCTCAGTTACATACTTCAACCAAAAATATTATAAGATTAGAAGAAGGCCCCATTGTTCCTGTGCAGAGCTTCGAAAGAATTAATTAAATCTTAGCTTAATTCCCCTTAATCTTAATTCTGAATTATTGCTATGGTCACATATAGAGGTTTTTTGAAAACGAGTCGTTTTCTCAAAAAAAAAAAAAAAAAAATTGATTTGTTTATTCATATATTTCAAAACCAAAAAACATCTCGATTCGAGTTGTTTAATTATTTAACACACAAAAAACATATTACATTTCCATACAGGGAAGCAATTTTTAGTACTTTTTGTACATAGAAATTTGTTGGAAAAAGAATTTGTAAAAATGATTAAACAGTTTAAAAGCAAAAAAATAAAAATTATGAATGAAATTGATATTGTTTATGAATTAAAAAGTGTTTGTGTGTGAAATTTTTATTTAAATCAAAAATTTGTAAAAATATTTTGTCAAACGAAAAACAAGCCAAAAGGAAGAACACAATAAAATGATATGTGAACATTGATGTTTAAACTCATTGTGTTTTTAAAAAATAAGCAAAAAACTAATGTAAGATAATAGACATAATATAAGAAATACTAGTTTTTCATTTCATAATATCATTCTCAAACACATAATTCTACAGCTTCATTCAAAGGCTTTTGTTTGAATGGAATTAATTCTTTATCGAATTATTTCATGAAGAGTGCATTAAATTTTTCTCAATCCAAATATTGAATGAAAATATTTTCCTTTAATTAAATTTTTAATAATTTTTTTTTAATCTTCTACAAAATGAATTGAAAAATATTTTCTAAAGCTAGTTTGTTATAGATTTTAATTTAAGAAAATTTGAATGATTCAATATATTTTTTAAGTTTGAATTGTATAAATGATTGTGAATTCTTCAAGGAATTAATTCTTTGTAGAATTAATTCAATTCATATGAAGTACAAAGAATTTAAGCCTATGAATTAAATTATTATGAATGCTTTCAAAGAATGACTAGTGTTTTAAAAAATTACATCCGTATTAAAAAACAACTTTTAAATTTAAAATGCCTTTTAAAACAATTTTTCATATAAATTTTGTCTCTGAAAATGTATTTTAAATTTTAAATTTAAACTTCGTTTGTGAATATTAATAATTAATATTTACATAACATACATTTTTTGTATCGTCACCTGAAATACAAAAGGGCCAAATAACCAAAAAATTGATAACACGATGCTACAAAATAAAAAAAAAAAAAAATCTTCTGAATACACTTGAAATGTAGCATAGCACATAGGCGCAAAGGTATACCAAACATGGCATTAAATAAACTGCGATATTTTAACATAAGTGATTGGTATCGTTGAAAAGCTAATTTTGTCTAGATTTTAAATATGTTTAAATATTATAGCCCACCGAACAAAATTAATGAAAAAACAATGAAAATTTGCTTATAGATTTCTTTTATTTTCTTAATTTTTTCTTTAGTAAATATAAAATTTATAAACATTATTTTATTATTCAATAATTTAAAATAGGTATAAATATATACGTGACAAAAATTGTACTATACTGAGGTTTATTCAACATATTAGGGAATTATAAATTTAGGAAAATATAACTTTTTCCATGCATACAACTGTGTTGCCACCATTTCCAATATCCTTAAATCTATATAATCTTATAAATAAAAGCTAGTTGTGCCAAATTTGAACCTGATATTAAAATTATTATGTGATTTATACACATTAAGTGAATTTCGGTAAGTACTATGTATAGGCACTGTGGTAAAATGAAATTTTGTAGATTAATTTATGGTTAAAAAAATATAGTATTGCTAAATTTTCTCAAAATCTGACTATATATTGCCATTTATAACCATTAAATCTCTTTTCCGGAAAAGTATTTGTACGGGAGTTAGTTGAAGTAATGGACCGATGATAACTAAGCTAGATACCAAACAAACTGAAATCGAAATTCGCAAAAACCGTACATTCTGATCTTTAAGGTGTATGCAAAAGTTATGGATAATTCTGGATATTTATATTAAGTTTTTGCTTTTAGAAATTTTAAAACTTAAATAATAGTAATTATAATATATTAACAAATTTTCAAATTAGTCACGTGGCGACGGCATTTTCGTAGAATAATTTGCTATCATAAATAGTAAAAACGTTTTATCTTATTATAATGTCAGATGATATTTTCTGACTCTAATGTATACCATAAGAAAACAAAATTTTTATTTATTTAAAAGTATTTAATTTCTCTTTCATTTTGGACTTCAGTCATGACCACACACAATCATTAACGATAAATGTTGTGAACAAACATTGTGTAGAAAAATGTTCTCTTTAAAGTATATCTTAAAACTCATTTTTGATTTTTCATTTATTACCAATGGTCTTTATGTAGCTGCCCTTTATATGCCTCCAAAAGCGGGAGATATATCAAAAAAAATGATTTTTCGAACTTCGAGGTTTAACAAATCTTTATCTCGAATACCTGTTAACAAATTTAAGTTTTTAAACGGCATCAGAAAAAAGACCTTACCCTTTTTAAAAAGTATATACACATATTTATTCATAGCAAAACTGTATAAGATATTAAATACACAAATTCACTTTTTGGAATTTTTTCATATTTTTTTCCTAATACTATATTTTATTAAAAATAAGGAGTTATTCCATATCAAAACGGAACAAAAAACAATCGTTTTCGGATTTGACATCTCCGATTTAAATGAAAATCACTACAGACATTGGCTATTAAAAGTGTTTATTAAATCATAAGCTTTTAGACACATGTTCCTTTACGGTCCAAAAATATGACGTTTTGAAAAACGAAAAAAATCTATGAACTTCACAAAGGTGAACTTGTTTAATAACTAATAACTTCTAAACTATAAATGACAGGTCATTAGTTTTAGTTTCATATTAAAGGCAAATATATAACCCTTAAAACGATATGTACAAAATTTATTTACATCAAAAGTTCAAAAGCCAAAGTTGGACATATAAAAATCAAATCACTGCATCTCAAAAAATGGTACTTTTAAAATTCTTATCAAAATATACAACAAAAAATACACAATTTAATAAACAATGTCTGTAGTTAATCACTCTAAAATGAGCTATAGCTTGATAAAATCAGATGAGAATTGTAGAACATATGATTTTTTTTCAAAGTTATAAAAAACTCATAAAAAGCTGTTATTTTACGTGTATTTTGTTGTTGCCATTATTTATGATGCAAAATATAGATATCATCAAGTCAAAGTAAAAAAATTCAACCGTATTTGTAAAGTCCATAATAAACGTTTCCTACGTGTTTGATATTTAAACAGAAATTCAAAGAAATAAATAAAATGGAGTGATAAAATAATAATTGTATAGAAATTTAAGGCCCGGTTTTATACTGTTCCCTTAGTGTATAATTAAGGGCAAGCTTAGTTAAGAAACGTTTAAGTTAAAGCTCTCATTTAAGTAATATTTCGTCTTACAGTTTAATTTGACAAAAAAAAAAAAAAAAAATAAACAAAGAGCTTTTAGCTTTTATTTTTCTTTATGTAAAAATCATAGATATATGTACTTCATTTGTCCTAAAATGTTGTATCTTAGTTATGTTAATTTTTTATTGTGTAAATTTCAATCTCAATAACTATTTGCTTTCGATAATGCCAAAAATCATTAAAAATATCAAATTTCATTTTTTGAAATTAAAAAAAAAAAGAATGTAAATTATTTGAAAGATGTAAAGAAATCTTTAGCTTATGAGCTATAAAATTGAAAAGGTGTTGGTGCAAAATATATAACCACTCACAAAATTAAAATTCAAAGCGTATTTTGAAATCTTTTTAAAATTTTAAATAATTTTATTACATTTTGTATTTTTCTTTATTTTCAGTACATATTTTTTAAGACGTCAAACAATTTTCATACTTAGGAAAAACTTAAGGGATGGAAAAGAATATTTAAGTTTTCAATTATAAAACCATTTTTAGAACTTAATTACGATTTTGGCATTAAGTGGGCAGTATAATACCGGGCCTTAAAATTAAACTTTTAGAATGCTTTTGGCGTGTGCAAAACGCTAGTAAAGTTCTGCGAAAATTTAGATTTTCCTATGGTGAAAAATATTTACAGTTGTGCTGTGGCAAACGAAAACTTTTTCCAGTGATAAATTTTGATATACTTTTTTTTACAAAGTTTTAGAAAATTCAATATATATTTTTTTAATATGTATTTATTTGCTTTCAGTTCTGTTCCAGTACGAGTCTAATTTAGTGGTTTTAGAGGAATGCTTTCCTGTAAATTCTGACTATATGTTGCAAGTCTGACAAGTACTGAGACAAGAACTTTTATGAAGAAAAATAAAAAATAAAAAAAATAAAAATAAAAAAAATATTTTATTATTTAATTTTATGATTGTCCAAATTTTCTATTCATTTGTCAAAAATGTATGAGCCCTATCGGCAAAGAAAGAACATTTCTCTCTCCTCATATGTAAGTCAACAGAGTCAGGTTTTTTTGTCAGACCTTCCATTCTTTGTATTCTTTGCTTATGGGCTAATGAAATTTTATTCACCTCATAAGTGTCAAAAATTTACTTTGCTACCTTTTGGCACATACTCTTTATACATACATATCGTCACCTAAAATACTTTTTTATTGGATTAAGACGTACTGATCCAAAATAGAAAAATACATGTTCATACCTTCAAAAATTACATCAATATTAACAAAAGTCAAAAGGTTGTAACATCAACTTCATAAACGAAACAGCCGTAAAATTTGTTGCTCTCAAGAAAAATTTGGTTTGAGGATTATTTTATGCATTATCTGCTTTTCTTTTAAGTGAACGATTAATTTTTTTTACTTAATTACATTTTCATAATGTTTTTTGCTTCTGCTGTAAAAAAAAGTGTGGTTACAGGCTTTTGCATTTTAGGTGACCATGTGTTAATAATTTTTAGTATAAATTTAAGAGCTACCAAATGAATTTACTCTTTTCAGTTATAGTTGAACCCTACATAAATACAACCATCACCCCAGCCCTGTCTTTCGTTAACTTTTCTTTTTTAACTACACTGCATACTTTTTTTACGTTAATTTTGGTACTTACAGTAGAACAGACTCTTTTTCTCTGCCTATAAGAGTGTGTAAGTGCCGAAGTTAAAATATATATGAGTAAATATCTGCGTGTTTTAAAGATTTTCGTCTTTCAAAAAATCGACTCTGTTTATGTAACAATGTGTTTTAAAGTAGCACGTGCTTGCTCTTGCTATATGTATGTATGCACATGCATATAGCAGAAACCAAAACCAAATAAAATGTTACTATTCAGTATTTTTGTATTTTGTTGTATGAATGTATGAAGGTACTACCCGCGCGAACCCAGCAAAAAATGTTCATTATTTGGAAGCAGTAACAACTGACGGAAGCAATAGATTGTTTACTTAATTGCATATCGTTTCCATATAGCTACCAATAATTCAATAGCGTAAGTTATTGACTGAGAGCAAAAGACACACTTCCTTACCATAGTTTTTCGGAGAAGCACTATAATTAATCCATTTCTATTGTTTTTAGGCGGCTCATCTCGCACAAAAATCATGCATTATAAATGCGCTTCAGTAATGCATGTATGTAAAACCTTCTCATAAAATTGTAAAAAGGATAATATAAGCAGTACTAAAACGCATTTATAATACAAGATTTTTGTTCGAGATGAGCCGAATAGAAGCAGTAGAAATGTAGTGATTCTCCGAAGCAAATATAAGAAGTAAGAAAGTGTGTCTTTTACACTCAGTTAATAACTTACGCTATTGCATTCTTGGAAGCTATATGGAAGCTAGATGCAAATAAGTAAACAATCCATTGCTTTCATCTGTTGTTATTGCTTCCAAGTAAGCAACGTTTTTTGCTGGGAACATGAATGTATGTACCAACAACAAACACAAACGACAAATCCGTGTTTGTGAATAAAATGTATTGAGGGCAATGTCGTATGTGTATGTATGTGCGAAAAAATAACGAACAATATAGAATGAAAGAATGAATGTATCTGAATAAGGGACAAAATATACGTAATAAAATGAGAAAAATGTAGCATGAAACGGCTTAGACGAATTTTAAAATACCCTTAACAAATATTTGTTTTTTATTCGAGCTCCTTAAGATATGCTACGAATACGAGTATTATACATAATGTAAACAAATACTTATATGTACGAGTATTGTTGGTAAGTTTAAAAGAAATAACAACAATGTTGAAGGTTATTTTGAATATTCATGTGAGAGTAGTTTAATTAAAGGCGGTTTAGCAGTTAATCCTTTAAGTTACTTTTCTCTCGCTCTGCAAATGTTACAAACTTTTGAAACAACTTGTTATATTTATGTAGCGCCTTGTTGGAGGGTATAAAAAGGATAATTTAATGGATTTTTTTTTGTTCGTTATACGTTGAAAGCTGCTGTTTGGTTGTTATATTTTCGTATAAAAATCAAGATGAATCACCCGATTTTTTATTTAATAATGTAAGTAATAAAAAAAGGATAACGTAAGCAAAATAGTAGCATGAGAAATTTTTAATAAAAAGTACAAATTTTTACTAAATACTTACATTTTATTTAATATTTGCTTTGCGTTTAAATAACAATTTTCTTGCACAAAATTTTAATTTTTTTCTTAGCTTTTAAATCAATAATTTTTGCTTAAATAATAAATTTTAAAAACGAGCTTTATTTCTTTACTTAAACAAATTCTATTATTAATTTTTCTTTTTTCACTTTTAAAACAAATTTTGTTTACTTTTTCTTACTCGTTTCAAGAATTATTATTGAATTTTTCTCATTTTTTTATTCCAGCCTGATTTTATTTCCTTAGAATGTTTTTTCTTTCTATTACCTACATATTATTAATTAAGAAACTGTTCAAATTCATGCCAAGTTACCAAATACCGTTTTGTTTTCGATTTCTTCCGTTAGTATGTAACATTGACGTTGAGTATTAAAATCCGACTGAGTTTTTCCCCAAAACATCGTTTCGTTCTGGCAAAAGCTACCATGAGTTTCTCATTTTCGTAGAGGCACTACTGGTGCTGTGTATCATTATTTCATTAAACATAAAAAATTTGCGGTAAAAATGATGTCTCTCATTTGGTTAAATTTTGCACATGGTACTTTGCCTTAGGGCGCATGTGTCGAATACATGTGATAAGTAAACGTTAGTTTTTTTTTACTTCTATTTTATTTTCTTTACGGTTGTTTATGATAAATATACAAATTTATACAGGGTGTACATGTTGTGGTTTTCTAATGTTTTTGGAACAAAAAGAAATGAAAATTAGGTCACCAGGATGCGGTATGGGTGGATTTTTTGTTTAAGGTGTTAGGGTTTGCCATTGATGTTTTAATATTGATGAAATAAACTAAAAGATATTTGACTTCAAAAATTTAATTTTTCAATTTCGGCCGTAACTATTTTGCGTTTTTGGCCTATGATAATAATAATAATAATAATAATAATTTGAAAATTTTGTAAAAAATTTAGTAAAATTCCTTATAATTTTCTAAATGATACTAAAGAAAAAGTTTTAAATTATCTCAAATCCATAAGACGAAAAAAATCTTAAAGTCATAATTTTGTGAAATCTACATTTTTTGTTAACAAAAAAAATAAAAATAGGTATTTATTATTTTTATTTTTTTTTTTTTTTTAATTTGGTAAAAAAGTTCAATATTTTTTAACATTTTCTGAAAACGTTTAAGTTTGATTTTGTAAAATTTTAATAGTGCACCTTACGCCGAGCAGTGATCAAAAATTATAAACTTTTGTACAAAAGTTAAAATTTTCATGTCTATAAAAAATTTGTTGTTGATTTGATATAGATTTATTTGAATTTTGATTTTTCGAATTCTTCATAAATAACTTTTTTTTTAAGAATGAGAGACACGTCTATTTTGACCTAAATATCTCTTAAAGAGAGATAACCTACACAAGTAAGCGTATTTTTATTTTTTTACAAGGACTATCTATATATAGTTAATTTCTGTCAAATCATAAATGAATTTTTGAAAATTTAAAAAAAAAAATACATACCAGAGGTGACCAATTTTGGAGGTCTACCCACTTCCTATCTGATCCGCTAGGAATCTGTGCTCCTTCAAATTAACTTGAAAACACCTCGTCTCTGGCCATCTGAAATTTTATTATAATATTTCCAACGGTTCATAAGTTACACAATTATTAAAAAAATCGTTTAGGAAGCACTGTGTAACGTAGAGTATTGCCCGTTGTAGTGAAACAGGCTTGAGTCTCTGGCGGGAATCGCAAACCCCAGACTGATAGGATAGCATAATAATAACAAGTGATTTGTAACAAGTGATTTGTATTTTTTTGCTTTATTTTAACAAAAGCCTTCTATAAGTTATTAAAAAGTTAAATATTTTATATCACTTTAAAGAAGACACAATTTCCCTAAAAATTATATATAATATGTCTATTTTGTATTTTCAGCTTGTCTAATGAATAATTTTAAATTAAGAACGAAGAAAATTGATAATGATTGATATTATAAGCTCAAGGTGATTATCTTTGGCCCACTGTAGCGCCGTCGGTGCTCAAATTAACACTTCAGCCAATGCAAATGGTTAATTGATTTTGACTACCCTCACGACCTACTTATGTCTAATTTTACACAACTATTCAGATATATTCGAAAACCTTTAAATAGAATCAGTATATGACACATTTATGCTACTTCGGTAGCACAAATGTACTGAACCACACGATAAGCTTTCGTGCAATCCATCGAATTTTTGATATCTCAATCAATCTCTTTTCCTAACCCCAGGTCTACAACTGAGATTATAGAGATAGAGGAGAGTAACCATTTTGTTTATATTATGTTAAATCTTACATAAGGGGTACATGTATTCTAATAAATCCTATAAGAAATCATTATTTTTAATCAGTCGCAGAGTAAACATGTCCTTTTTATTTAAGCAATTAGCACTTTTTAGCACAATTTTCATAAAAATGTTTTTTAACATGTAAAATAAACACTAAAAGGAAACAATTTTACAAAAAAAAAAAAAACATTGTTTTTCAGTAATTTCCAAAATACACATGCACACACACAAACAGACTCGTATATGTGTATTTTTTTGACAGTTCATCTTATAAGATGGTTGTGTAGAGAAATGTCATCACAACAGTATCATAATACATCTTATAATACTAATATTTGCATCTACACGTGAAATAATTCTCTCAGAGAGCAAATTTGACACTTTCTGACACAAAAATCTTACATATTATGTTACGTCTAGATGCGCTGTAATACAAAAAATATTTTGGCACATAGCAGTGTTGCCAATTGTGAAGATTTATCTTATTTTTGAAGTTTTTTGAGAGCTTAGGAAGTTTTGAAGATTTTTAAAACAAAAATAAGATTTTTGTAATTTTTACTCGATTAATAATAGATTTCCTAACAAAAATACAGCTTAAAGTAATTTAGTATAACTCATATTGTTCTCCATCTTTGCTTTTGCATTTGCTTTTACATTAAAATTTTTTCATGATCAATATATGTATCTCTGGAAAGTACTTCCGTTTAAATACCGCTTTAAATTATAAAAAATCGTTGATTTGTTGGTCCCCAATGAGCTTTAAAAAAAGCTTAACAAAAAAGCTCTAACTACTCGTAATTTGATTAATTCAAGTGTAAAAAGGAAGAGATAAGTAATTTCGAGTATATAAAAAAGTGAATGAAAACTTTTGGAACGTCAAATGCGAAATAATAAATTTTTGTGTAAAGTTGTTCATGAAATGTATCAATGCAAAAAAGTTTATAAGTTTATAAGATTTTTTAAGCAAAATTGGATATTTTTTTTTAAATAAAATATGACAACACTGATATATAGTAATGTCGTACACTCCGTTTGCTGAAAATTTTGGAAGAGGGAATAAATTGGATTGGCTATATTCCAAGAGCACTTGATAACATCACGCGCAATGCTGGAACATGTAGGAAAGCTGAAGAAGAGAATGAAGACTTATAAAATTGTTCAAAACTTCGACTTTAAAATTCATAATCTTTTAAAAATGTAGCATAAAGTCAAACTTAAATAAGTAGGCCAGCAAAATGTATTTACGTACTTCGGCACTTCAAAGCTGAACATTTTTATCTTTGAAGTATTTCTCGCAGAAGTTTGGCGTACTGATTTGATTCTGTTTCATATAAATGCGTGTATTTTACTGCAGCTGTCAGTTACAGTTGAAGCAAAATTATTGTATGTGGTTGGGCCTTTAGCAACTTCCTGCAACATTTTATGACAATTATCACAAAGTATCAGGTACGCGAACACAACGAGTAATGGTTTATTGCATTTGAAAAAGTATCAAAGGAAAATTAAAGTTTACGAAATATTATTTTCAAAAGTTTTTCTTTAAATATGAAAGGCTATAAATACATTCAACAAGAATTCACAATATCGGATGTAAAATATAATAAAACTTTTATAAATACATATAAACCATTTTAAAATTTTTACTGAAATACCAAGATGTGTATATAGTTGTTTTTTTAATTTAACAACCAGAGTTGGCATTTAATATTTTTTATATTACAAATGGCCAGTTTACAAACCGAGTTGTATAAATTTGAAAATTTTTTTTGTAAAATGTTTTCTCCTTCCAACTATAAAACGATAATACAATAGATATAGTTAATTGTTTTAATAATTTCAAAGTAAAACAAAAACAAAATTATAAATTATTTAAAGTCAATTACAAATGTTCTTATTAAAACATTAATAATATTAAAAAAAATTATAATGGATGTATATCTGATTTTTTGATTAATTTATTATTTCATTTTATTTATGTCCTCACAAAAATATAATCCATATTTTTATTACTATTTTTTTTATTATTTTATAACAAGCATTTTTAATATGATTACGTTTATGTTGTTCTATATTTAAAAGCAAAAAAATAAAAATAAAATTAAAAAAAAGCACACACTTTGCCATTTACATCAAATTTTGATTTGTTTGCTTTGTTTTTTTTGCATATAATTAGATAATATTATTAATATGCAGACATACATTGCGACGTCATTACTTATTGTTTATAGCAAAAAAAAATAAATTTTTGTTATTATTATATATATATATATATATATCTTTTTTTTTAATTTTATGACACCAACAAACGAATATTCACAATATAAAAGAAATTGCACTATAAACTATTTATATTACCTTTAAAAGAAATAACAAAAACATAAAATTACACACGCATTAACAATTCTTATAGTTTTTTAAAACTTATTGCTACTAAGAGAAAATTTATTGCGTTAAAATACTTCACAAATTTAAAAAAACCACTTAAATTTTTGTAAGAATTAAAGTAAAATGCATGAAACGTAAAAAAAGAATAGATTATAGAATACAAAATGTGCAGACTGAATGGCTGACAAAAATAAAACTGTTAAATTTCGTTTTAGACTAACAATAAAAACTGGCAACATTTGTTGTAAAGAAAAAACTTGGCAGTACAGTCCTATCAAAAGGAATTTATAAATAATATGGCAAGGCTGCGCGGGTGTGTTTTAGATATATTTCCGTTATTATGAACATATAAAAGATGGGTATTTAATGCTAATGAAAATATTTGTATATTTTATTTAAATTATTTGTTATTATTTTTATAAGGGTATGAAAATATAATTGTGTGTTTTTTGATACCCCACATTAAAGGTATAGTTTATCATTCCCTTTGTAGTTATGTAAATTAGGAGAGTCGAAATAGTAATTGTTAAAAAAGACATCACCAACAACAGAGTTTGTTAAAAAACTGATTTTCGCTCAAGATTTTATACTGAATTTCGCCAATCCTAAAAAAGAGGTTTTCAATTGACAAAATAAATAAATAAGTAAATAAAATTTCACTAATATATCATATGTTCATCATTAAAAACTTTTTTAGCACATTAAATCGTTTCTTATGAAATAAAACACTTAGCCAGGTTTGCTCGGAAAACCGGTTTCTAGTAAAAACGGTTTTCCGTAGGAAAATTATATAAAACCAAATTTTAAAAAAAGCGAATTTTCACTTAAAAACGAAATTTCATCATAAAATCGTTTCTTATAACAAAAAATAAAAAAATAAAATGAATAAAAAATAAAAAAGGGGAAAAAAATAATTTTCACTTAAAATATAAATATTTATTATAAAACCGAAAAAGGAGTGATTCTATTAAAAAATCGCTTAGATTCTAATTTTTGTTTAAATAAAAAGTTGCTTAGATTCTAAACGAGTTTTATCGAAAAAAAATTTTAATAATGCACATCACTATTAACTCATCTAATTCCTATTTACCGATTTCGACATGTCACTATGTTTTTCGGTATTTGCCCAAACCACCTTCAAGTCACGACCGGGTGTAATGAACAAAATATGATAACGATTACCTAAACCAACGCTAGATGCATTTTGCGGTTTCACTTGCTGCATAACAGCACCATCACCTAGGAGTTTTTTTCGTTCAAGTCATACACTTGGTGGTGGAGGACTTACCTACCCAAACTTCGGGTGGTCTTAAGACTTTGCGGCCATTTATTTGCATTAATACTACATTGGGTGTAGAACACGACACACCCGACATAAGTGTTTTCATAATTCTGAGCGACCAGATCATGCATAATAATTTCACGACTTCCTTGGGTGACTGAAGGTCATATTCTATTTGGTTGGTTTGGTGAACACACATTTGTGAAAAATTATTAGTTAACATGTTTGCTAATGGGCCAAATAAACGTTAACATAATACATGTGCACCAACACAAACAAATTTTCGACAGTCTAATAATACTTCTTATAATACTAATATTTGAGATAATTCTCTCAGAGAGCGAATTTGACATTCTCTGACAGAAAAATTTTACATATTCTGTTACGTGTCGATAAGCTGTTACCTAGTGTCTACATTAGGCAAATTTTTATCAAAACAAACGTCAAAATCAGTACGAATATATACAAGGCAACCTTTGTTAAACAGCTGATTATTATTTTGGTTGTTACAGTTGCCAAACTGCATATATAAAAAACAATAATGGATACGCCATATTGTTGTTTTTGTGCAACTGCTGCCACCTTCCACAAATTCGCGTCTAATGTAGACAATACGAAAGGCAGATTTTTTTCTATTTCATTTTTTTTAATAGTACTGCCAGCTTTATTTTACTTCACAAAATTGCCAGGACGAATTATATATATATATATATATATATATATATATATATATATATATATTTTATTACAAACATTAATTAAGCAAGTAACTCACCCTGTTGTATTAATTAAATATTATATTTAGTATACCAGTATATTGGTGTATGAAGTTAGTAAAAAAAAAAAATATTTTTTTTTCTCATTTTTATAATAAGTCGCGTATTCTTTTTTCACCCAAAATTCGTGAAGCCGACCTAAAACCCAGCCACCATCCGTCAATCTCAATCGGCCATGGTTGGATGAAAGAAGAAAAAAAGAGCTAGAGAAGGAGAGACATAGAAAGAGCGGAGAGTCATGACAAAAAAGAAAGAGAAAGAAAAAATTCATCCAATCCCACACAAGTTTTTTCTTGAATGTGGGTGTGTGGTGAATAACATAGAGGTGAGATGTATAAAATCGAGGTGTGGTGAATAAAAAAGAAATTCACCACAAATTCCATTAAGTCATGCCAGATTTTACTACTACTTTTTGCAACTCTGCAACTGCCGCCGCCGCCGTTAAAATTGTTCAGCGCAGGTCTCTGTATACAAATCATAAAATAAAAAATACCTCCCGATGGCGCGCAAAATAACAAAGTTACAATAAAATTTGTTTTCAAACATTATTTGCTGTTAACAAAATAATATAAACAAATTTATATTACGTCAAAGGCTTAATTAAATTAGTGTTAAAAAACTGCTGAAAAAAGTTACTAATTAAATTAACTAAGTTAATTTTGTGTAACTAAATTGCTTTGTAAGTTTTCTTTTCGTAGAAATAAATTTTCTTTACTTGCGGCGTACCTTGTTTTTGAGTGTTTTCCAACAAAAAGTACATATATAGTTTGCTCTGTCTATCCAATGTAACATAAATTTTGACATATTGAGTTTTTTATTCAGCAATTTTTTTTTTGTCTTTCCTACAGTCGTGCATTTTACTAGCAAAACATAAAAAAGCTACTACTACACAGAAAAAATACAAAAAGTGTAAGAATTGTTTTTGTTAAAGTGAAAGAAAAAAAAAATTGTAAGCAAAGCGAAAATATAAAAATATAGCTGGATATGCATTAAATAAAAAAGTGTTAAAACAATTGCAAAGAAAGTATTAATTGGAAAAAAGAAATTCATAAAATCATTTCAAAAAGGTTTTATTAACCATTGTGGATTATCTCCATGTACATAAGTCTGCAAAAACCTGCCTTAACAACTTGGAAACGTGTATCGAATTTGGTGAATTTGCTTTGGAATAAATTATATTTTCCGGCCGTAGCATCTCCCTCACTTTTGGCTATTACCTATTCACCAAATTCTTTGACAACTGCTTCAAGCAGCCAAATAACAACTGCCTCCTCAATTCCTGTAACCAAAAAAGCCAATTTTTCTAAACCAGCTGAGCAACCAGAAAAGGTAAGACTTGAGTTAATGAAGGCTACCATTTTTTTTATTTTTTTTTTATTACATTTCATTTTTATAATAATCTATAAAAGATTCATTATCAGCAATTTTACTTTTGTACAATATCTATATAATGTTTTTGTTATTGTATTATTCAGGTGCATTTTTAATTTGTTTTCTTTTCATTTTATTTGTGTGCGTCAAATTTGTATTCTTTTTTGCTGATTGATTTTGGCGCTTTTTTCTTGAATGAATTAGTATGTTCGTAAAAGAAGAAGCTAAATATATCGTCGGTGCGCTGACGAAAAGTCCGATGTGTTTTTTCGATTTTGATTTTAGTCGAAAATCGATTTTGTGCTAAATAAAAACTGTTGTTTGCAATTGATTTTGTGTTAACGATTCTCTACTGAAATTGATTATTTGGTCTTAAAAATAGAAATTTTTCTTTGTGCTTTGAAATATCTAAATAATTTTGACAATTTTAATAATTTTATTTGGCACAATGAAAAAAAGTATTCCAAGTGCTTTGTGGAAGCACCTGGTAAATTGAGACGTTTCTCTAAAGTTTTGGTTAGATTGATTGTTTCTAATTCATTTGTGCCAAAATTTTTAATGTAATTTTGATATTACGGGGGCGGATCAATAAGTCCGTGACTTTTCGAACTTCCCTCGTAGTTATATGAAATGGTACCTCCGGATTTAGCCCCTAGTGACTACTTCCTAATTCCGAACCTAAAGAAATGGCTCGGTAGAAAGAGTTCAGCTCCAACGATGAAATTATTGACCAAACAAATGCCTATTTTAAGGACCTCAAAAAATCCTATTTTTTACGCAAAGTAAATGACGACACTTGCTCAAAATTTGACAGTAGTCTACTAATTTAATTTTCTCAATAAATTTCTATACAATCAGTATATTATGAATCTTAATAACGACTTAAACGATTTTGGGCTTTTATAAATTCTAAAAGAAATTGTTCTTACATCCCTTTATGTCTGAACTATAATAACTTAACTTCAAATAATCTAATTGATTCACTGAACTTGTTCGCATTCTATTTTAAATCCAATTTTAATAATGAAAATTTGCAGTCTGATAATTTTGATTTAAATGAAATAAACATCATTATGGATTTCGGTAATTTGCAACTATCTGAAGAAGATGTTGCAGAAGGTATTGTCAGGCTTTCTAATTCATTTAAGGGTGATAATGATGGTTTACCAGCTTTTTTAATAAAGAAATGTTTTTCTTCATTATGTCTACCATTGTAAATTATTTTTAATAAGTCTTTAGGCAATGTCTATTTTATTAAAAAGTGGAAATTTACTACAATTTTGCCTATTTATAAATCTGGTGATAAAAATAATGTCATTAATTATAGACCAATTTCCAAATTAAAATAATGTCAAAAATTCTTGAACATATTGTTTATCATAATCTTTTCTTTAATGTCAAGAGGCATATTTCTTTATCTCAACATGGATTTATGACTGGAAGATCAACCTGTACTAATTTGGCTGTTTTTACCAAGTATTGTGTTGATAATTTTGAAGATCGATTGCAGATTGATGCGATTTACACAGACTTTGCTAAGGCATGTGACCGAGTACCACATGAACTTTTATAACATTGCCGAATGTTATCTTGGTTTCGTTATTAATTCTCGGATAGACAATCCATGGTTTCTCTTGATGTTGTTTGTTTGGGTCCACTGTTATTTAATATATTCATTAATGACATTAACCTATGTTTCAGAAAGTCTCATTATTTATTGTATGCTGATGATTTAAAAATTTTTAAAACAATTTCTAATGCCAATGACGTTTTTAATCTCCAGGAGGATTTAAATATGGTGAGTTTTTGGTCAGTCCGTAATGGTTTACCTTTTAATTTAAACAAATGTTTTTCTATGACTTATCATAGATGTTGTAACACTGTTATATCTCGATATAGAATACATCAACATTCACTTTCATCCGTGGATGAAATTTTATATTTAGGGGTATTATTTGATAAAAAATTATAATTTAATAATCACTTAAATTATATTATACTTAAAGCTTATTCAATGTTAAGTTTTTTATGACGTAATTCTAATAATTTTGATTACACAAAAAAGTTCTATATACATCCTTTGTGAGATCTAGATTAGAATGTGCTTCATTTATTTGGAGTCCTTGTACTCAATTACACACAAATAGTATTGAAAAAATTCAAGTAAAATTTATAAAGTTTGCTCTTTCATTTTTAAACTTTTCATTTGTAAACCCTCAAATTTCGATTCCTACATACCCTGATAAATGTGTCTTGATTTCTATGAAAACTTCAGAAACAAGATGTAAAATTTCTTCTGTATATTTACTATATGCTATAATTCGTGGATTAATTGATTGTCCTGATTTGCTTCATACCATAAAACTATATGTACCTCCTAGGCCTCTAAGTCAAAATAATTATATCTTTTATATAGATAATCATTGAACAACATATGCTTTGAATGAACCTTTAATAAAGGCTATGAGATTATTCAATAAATATTCTAATGAATTAGACTTAAGTATATCAAATCTTGAATTTAAAAATTTGTTAAACAGTTTGTTTAAATAATTAATTTAATTATGTATATTAAATTATCATTGATGTCTGTAAGGATAATATTGTTGTATCCATAGACTGAAACTAATAAATAAATTAATAAATAACAGGTGGTACTTGATGGGAATAGTGTTGCATTTCACATAACTACTGGGGAAATACGAAAAGTCACGGACTTATTGATCCGCCCTCGTATTTTATGAATATTAGCAAAATTTGAATTTTTTGAATCACTTTAGATTTGTTCACCATAATAATTTTAACCGAAAGATAAAAATTTGAATTGAAAAAAAGGTAAAAAGGAAAAATTTTGTTAGAATAGCTGATTTCTGATGTAATTCAGAATTAAAAACTTGCAAAATTTTGAGATAAAATAAAAAGAATTAAATTAAATCCTTTGTTGTTCATGAACTTCTTCTGATAGGTACTTGTTTTTATCATGTAAGCCTTTTGTTTATATTGATGATGTTCAGTTATTTTGGTATGCAAACTCACAATTTAATAATATATTACAGAAAGGAGTTAATTACATTTTTCGCGAAGTTTTTTTCATGGTTTTCCGATAAAAGATTTAGTATTAATTTAAGGAAGACTAAATTAATGGGTTTTAGTTTATGGGCTAATAATATGGTTGTAATTCAAAATGGTCTACGTCTTGAGTTTGTAGATAAGGTGAAATGTCTTGGCGTTGTAATTGATAATGAAAATTGAGATTTGTTTATGGCGTAGGATATCAATGTATTTGAATGTACTTTCCTTAATTAATTTTACTATTTTTCTACAAAGTAAAGTTTAATGGTTTCCCTGTTTGCTTAGTTGATAATTTTCATTTAAATAACTCTGATAGGAATCATCAGTTTGCTTCACAAACAAACAAACACACAAAGAACAGAGATACACAGTTGATTTTATAATATTTATACGGATTTGTGATTTTAAATGTGTCAAGAGAACTCAATAGGTCCCATAATTTTCGGTAAAATGTTTCAGAATAAGTTAAAGTAAGCATATACTTTCTTGATTTTAATCTAAAAACAAATCAACTCAAAAATAAAATCGATTTTATGGTTCGATTAATCGATTTCGTAAATCGAAATAAAAAAGTTGAACGTAAAATCGAAAATCGATTTTTGGCTTTGTTTACAATTCTCTACTCTCTTTTTCATTTTTAATTTTTGTATTTTCCGTTAAGATATTTGCAAATTTTATGCTTTGAAAAAATCGATATCTTTTGGGATTCACGAATAGCGAATAAATTAGTAAAAATATACACATAGCATTTTCTGTGTGAAAAACTTTTAATTTATTTTTTAATATTTTTGTTTTTTGTTCTTAAAAAAGTCCTGTGTGAAGTAAAAATCAAATTTACAGATTTTTGATGGAATTATTCAGAAATTGTCAGCATACAAAAAAATATAAATAAATTAATACAACAACGCTTATAAATTATGACTAAAACTTGCAGGTCCGACAAGTACCGGAGCAGAGTTATAAAAAAGTATGACACAATTATTGGGGAGAACGTTCTCAAATTAATTATCCCTGAAGTCAGTGAAAAGAAAATGTAAAAAATAAAATAAAACATTAAAAAATATTAATTTCAAAAAAATTAATAAAACGGAAAGTAATGAAAAAATTTTGCCTGCTCACTCTTAGTTCACGAGTTATGGGCCTCTAAAATTTTAATATATTTTTCTGAATATAATTATTAATACAAATTCGATTTAAATTACATGAATACCGTTACGTTCAAATACCTTTCGTATGATATATAATATGACCATATTTATTAAATCCTTGAGAAAATTTTTTTAATTTCATACATACATAGAGGAGATTGTCTCTGTGCCTGGCCGAAGACTGGCTGCACGAAAAAACTTATATATTATAAAATATGAAACTTTGTTTCAAAGTTTCAGACGGAAATGCATTTCAAAAAACTGCGTATAACTTCCAAACTATTCAATTGCACTCGCAAATTTTGGCATCAATATTTTCAGCAAATTTTTAAATTACTTCCTTTAAATTACTTTAAGTGCTGAAACACAAGCTATCGGATAAATTTATTAATATGAAGATTTGATATCTGAAACAGAACGGCGAATCCGCTCAAACGGTTTGTTAAAAGCTCTCATTTTTTACTCTTATATATGTTTATATAAGATGGAAAGAGAAAGTAAGCTTTTCTTTATATTTTTTATACATGGAGTTTAAGAGAGGGAGAAAATAATTTTTTATACATGTAGTTTTGTTGTTGAATAAAGCCGTCTTCGTCTTCATTTAATTTAGACTCCTCTCTGAGAACTGGAAATAACCGCCGCCGCTTACTTGTGTTTGGGCTCTAAGCCCTTATAACACTAGGTTTTTTTTTGTATTTTATTGATATTGGATTTATAGAACGAGACAGCGAATGATAGAAAGTAACAAGTATAGAAAAACATGGTACAAGAAGTAAGGAAACAACTTTACAACAACTACAAAAAACTCCATGTATTTTGGTTTTGCATTGAAATCTCTTTGTTATGTCAACTTTAATTTGGACATTTAACATTTCCGTAAAACAAAGCGCTGAAACCAAAATTTAAAAAAAAATATTAATTTTAAGTTAAACATTTTTACTTTTTCTTTGTCAACTTGAGGTTAATTATCGATAACTTTGATAAATAATTTGTCATCTTTTGATTTTGTTAATATAGTTACACTTTTCCACATAGTAATTTTTCTTTTACAGTATATTTTGGCACTGTTCCATCAATCTTATGGAAGGTGGCAGCAGTTGCAAAAAAGCAACAATAAGGCGAATTCATTGACGGTTTTTATATATGCAGTTTGTTATCTGTAAACCAAAAGTAATAATAAGCTGTTTAACTGAGGTTACCTTGTATAAATTAGCACTGAGTTTGATGTTTGCTTGAAAATTTGTCGAGTGTAGACAATACGTTAAAAAATCACTGCAAATGCTAAATCGTAAAATACTCTATGTAAATAAATCTGGCAACTTTTAGTCTCTTTCGACTACACACACCCTGCGTTGATTATTGACAGTAATTTAAATAGCCGCTAGACGTCGCCACTAATAAAAGTGTCACAAAGCAAAGTGTAGTTTGACAACCACGAAAATTCCAACAAGGAAAATTTGTGTGAAAATTTACAGAAAGAAGTTCTAAAATATTTTATGGAAATTTAACAAAGCCATTAATTAGCAAGCCAGAATCTGATGTTATTATTTAAAATAGAAGTTGAAAAACTATAAGTAAAATTAATTTACTTTTCACCTGAAAAACTTTGCACAATAAAGGAAAACACAAGTGTAGATTAAAATAAAAATCAATTTTTTTTTGCTCACACTTTCTTTTGGTGGCTGGCTTGTCGTTGTCATCGTCTCGTCCGTCTGCTAAAAAGTGTTTTTGCAAAAACGAGTTTTGTATTTTTGCGTTTGTTTTTTATCTTAATACTCTACTAAATATTTAGTTACTATTTGTGCGCTTTTTTTTTTGTTGTTTTATTGGTGTTGACCTTTTTCTGGTTCCAAACACAAATACTGCACAAATTGTTTTAAACTAAAAAGGTAATTAATTAATGCGTATTAATTTATTTATTGTAATTATTTATTAAATCATTATCAGTGTTAAAGCAGAAGAAGGGAGTAGTTAGTAAGAATGTTTAGGAGTTTTAGGGGAAGAGTGGTATTTTTATTTTATTTTTTTTTACACTCATGCCACATGCAATCATTAATTACAATTATTTTATTACAGTTTTATTTACTATTTTATTTTTAATTATTAGTTAATCATATATTTATAATTATTCATATTTTTTATGACTATCATGTTATTGAGATTCAATTTTAGTTTTAGACCCCAAAAAAATAACTATATTATTTAAATTGTCGAGATGATTAATGTTTTCTTATATGCCACATAAATATTAAAATGCAACATATTTTTGTGTACTGATTTTAGATGCCCCGCACACGTAGACGTCATCATTCTAGAGACCGTTCATCTGGCGGAATGCGTGATAAACGTAGGCGTGTTGATTCAGAAGAAAATTCACCCATTGTTTCTGATGCTGCTTCACCGTAAGTCTTATTTTTAAGGATTTATTAGTATATTCTTATGTTTTAAAATTTTTATTGTTTATGTTATTTGCTTATAATGGGTTTTTAGGCCGCGTTATAAAAACACTCGTTCGGATGCCAAACGTCGTCGTCATGAATCGGATGCCAGTTCAAGAGTTTCAAAGGAATCAAGGTGAGTAATATGTTTTAAGTTCATATTTTTTTTTAATGTCGTAGATATTTTATGTGTTTAGTATTTATAATTATGTATTAAATGAGAAATTATTACTGTCTTTAGAACTATTATTATGAAATTCCTATAATGAATGTTACACTGTTCTTAGGTTGCAAAATAATTGAAGTGAAGAATTTTTCCAGAAAAATGTATTCCAATTTAGAGTTGGTTGTTGTTTTGAATTTGAAAGCGCACAAAAAACATAACTTTTTGTTTCTTCGTCAATAGAGATTATAGATCTAAAGTTAAATTCAGGCATGGCAAATATTTGGCAAAAGTGACAAGCTTTTATATAATATATATTTTAATTTTCTTTTTTGCTTAGGAAAACATCTTAAGTTGAGTATACATTATAATTGGCATTTAGTTTTTATTTTGTTTAGTTTGCAGGATAATAAGGATGTGTATATATTTCACTGGCTGTATTTCAGTTACAATTTTTTAATTAAATATTTGCCATGTGTGATCTTAGCTAAAAATGATACTTACTACTATACTATCGAGGGCTACTATGGTATATAATATAACACAAAACTTTTAAAACATATGAGGTTTTATGGTTAGGTCAAAACCGTAATATTGGAATCTCCATATCCAGTCATTGAATAATTATTTTACTTTTATGTTTACTTTTAGCAGTTCGACTAGTAATCCCCAAATTGTTATTCCTAGAATTTGCTAACTCTTTTATGAACGATCGTTTTTAATCCGTGTAGATCGGGTTTGGGATTACTTCCCGCTTGAGCTTCGTATTTTTTTTTAGCACCCAAATATAACGCCTTTCATAAAAAACTCAAATGATGGAATTGTTCAGTAACACAATTGTATAACTGATAAATTTGAACATCAAATTTTAAATTTTAAGAAGAAAATTTATAAAAAATATAAAATTTAATTCTAATTATAAAACTTTACCTTGAAGAATTTTAACTGATAACAAATGGAGCCATTAGTACATAGTTGCGTTTTAAAGGCGAAAAAACTCAGGGTTGGTATTAATTTGGACCACTAACAAAATCTACTTTTTTATATAATTTTCTTCGATGATTCATATAGCAGTGCTGCACAGTGTGATCAAAAATTTGAACTTCCGACCACAGCACAGTGTGAGACTTCAGCAGTTTAGGGATACAAAATTAAATATCTGGGAAATTTTTTATATAGAGTATTACTAGACTAATATGAGGCATTGGTTAAAAATAGGCTGAATTGAACAATTGCCACGCCCACCACCCATACAACTGCTAAAATTTATTATAAAAATATTTTTTATATATTTTTATACCCTACACCACCATAGGTGGTTTGGGTATTATACGTTTGTGCTGATATTTGTAACACACAGAAAGTATACTAATCGACTAAGAATCACTTTTTTGAGTCGATCTAACTATGTGCGTCCGTCTGGCTCTCCATGTAAACTTTGAGCACAAAGTACAGGTGGAAGATAATTCAACGGAATTTGGCACGTAGGACTTTCGTGACACAAGGACGAAGCCTATTGAAATTGGTTATGATCGGTCCATTATTTCACCTAGCCCCCATACAAATATCCTCCCGGAATAGGGGTTTTAAGATCATATATGCCTTAAATGTAGATATATTTTAATGAAATTCGGTGTAAGGAAGTTTTGTACAAGTATCAATCTTTATGCCAAATTTCGTGAAGATCGGTCCATAATTGACCATAGCTCCCATATAAAACCATCTTCCAAAAATTATTTTAACGTGAATAAATCACATACATATGCTAGTAATAAGTTTATGTTCGATACCATAGCTCCCATATAAGCCCACTCTCGGGAATCACCCTAAAGTGCATAAATTCATATAAATGTTAGTATTAACGTAATATTCTGTATTCGCTTATTTTATTTTATGCTTACTAAAAGTATCGGTCCACAATGGTACACATATCTAATATAAGACCTCTCCACGAATTTTGATGGATATGCACAATGGTGTTGGGTATCATATGGTCGGGCTTGACCGACTATCTTTCTTACTTGTTTTGTATGTATTTATTTTATTTTTCTCAAAATATCTATATTATACGAAATATAGGTATTTTGAGAAAAAAGAAAATACATATCTTGAAACCAGAATGTTAAAATAATTTAACAATAAATCGTTAATTTCTGACTCTTGATATACTAAAAAATTACACATATTTGTGGTTGTAGCACTATTTCTATAAAGAGTACATTAGGGTTTAACTTTTTTGGGCTTCAAAATTGCCAATATTGTCCTGATAATAAAAACCGACCTTTTTAATCGATTGGAACAAAAAACTTCACTCACCGAACGCGATTTCTAAAATGCCTTTGTACATATATATATATATATATATATATGTATATATATATAACGTAGCCTTAAATTTGAGACTAACTTTCAGATGGTTCGTGATGGACTCAAAAAGTTATATCTTATAGAAATTTGTTTTGCTCTATTAATTTCCCGAAAAAGAAAATACTTTTTTATCACATGTTTTTGAAGATTTATAATTAAATCTGATATTAAAAGTGAAGAAGCTGTACTCTAAAATGAAAAAAAAAAAATTGTAAAAAAAGATTATTCCAATCAAAAGTTAAACCTCTTCAAAGATGAGTAATTTTAAGTAGTTATTTTGTTACATTTATTCCTCTGAAAAACATTCAAGTTTGAAGTACCGCGTTGTTACTGTTAATAAATTGTATAAACTCTTTATATTTTCCTAATCTTTAAAAATAAATCTTAAAGATTATTCTTTCGGGCCATATAAAAATTCCTACAACCAATTCTATTTTAAGAGTTTTATTTAAAATTAAAAGTTTCTAAATGTATCACCCTATATTTTTTAATTTTGAAATTAATTTTTCAAACAGATTCAATTAAGTTATATAAAAAGTGAACAAATAGTGTAAATTTCCGAGTTCTTTATAGGTGTCTGTTGAAATTAACTTTCCGATGATATAACTCCAAGGGTTATTAATAAAAACCAATGTCCGTATTCACAAACAAATTTTAAATTTAAAAAGCTTTTTAAAACAATTTTTCATAAACATTTTGTTTCTAAACTATACACATTTTAAATTTAATATTTGTTTGTGAATACGGGTGCAATTATTTAACAAAATCCGATTTTTCGTTAAACCTTCATAATGTCAATACGATTTGTTTGTTATAACTCAAATTACATATTTTTTTATTTTACTACATTTTGCTTAAAAAATAAAATATTTTGCACCGTGTATAATAAGATCTTTATTACAACAGTTTTAAAAGGCTTAGAGATGTTAAATAGTTAGACGTGTCACCCTGTTATCTTTATGATAATATAGTTTTCTTTAGTTTAATTGATAACTCTCCAATCGATAACCAGTATTTTAGGAGAATAAAACATCTGATGGTCATTTGTTTATTCATAAAACTTTATTTAATTTTTTGCAATAGTAAAATATTTTATAATTGTTGTTGTTTCAAAAAAATACTTGAATCGTTTTATTTACGTTTTTAAAAGAACTAGTGGTAAGAATTTATTTTATTACAAATTTTTCTTAAAAAATAAGGAAAACAAATGCAAAACACGAAATCATTGCTATTACTATTTTCATATATGGTATATTTTTTATTTGTTGTGCGTTTGTATGTAGGTGTTAAAACAACAATTAACATTTTTTCATGTTTTTATTGTTATATCTATATAAAGTAGCTAAAAAAAATCAAATCTTTTATCAAGGGATACTTATCACTATACTATCCAGGTATATGGTGTGAAAATAAATTCTTATTATATTAATATCTAATGCAACATAGGTACATGTTTTCCTTATTTACTATTCTATAAATTAAGATTTCCATATAGAGTTTTATACCTAATAAATTTTTTAAATAATAAATGATGTCACTGAGTTTAAATATTTCATAACTAATAAAGATTTATTATAATACCAGTTAACAAAAAGAATTTCCATTTCAGAATGATAGGAATTAAGGAATAGTTGTATTAATTTAAATCTTCACGAGAAAAAAATTTAATTGAAAAAAAGTGTTATATAAAAACTTTATGTTTAAAATAATTGTGTTTTAGTTACCGCATTAAGATTTGGTTTATTTGTAAATGATTTTTTTTGTACTGTGTAAAGATCTTTATTACAGTTTAAAAAACACAGGAAATATCTCCCTGTATTCGCTCAGATAAGGTAATGCAGTTTTGTGTTTATTCTTGTTGACAGCTCTCCAAACAAGAGCCAGTATTTTGTGTGTCTAGAACAGCTGAGGGGCACTTGTTTGGCTATAAAGAAAAAATATATATCTTTTGATAAAGTTTTATAATTTTGTAAATTATTTAATTATTTTCAAGTAAATTTTATGCAGACTTTGGTGGTAAGAATTAAATATTTACAATATTGTTCGGGAGAAGAAATGAAAAACACAATTTAACTTTACAGATCTATTTATTTTTGTAAGATCATATTCGCATTTGGGAGCAGCGCATCTTTTTTTTAATTTTCTTTTAAACTGTTTTTCGTAAACCTGTTTACATTGGTGTCCTGTAATATTTAATAAAAAAAAAAAAATATACATTATGAAAGAAAGTAATAAAAAAAAATCTGAAAGGAAATTATAAGCAGTGAAAAATAGTGCAATTTTTATTAACCTCCCCACCCCCCAGGTTTCACTATAACTTTTGGTGTTCAACGAAAAGTTTGTGTGTATTTCTTTCTATTCTAAGTTAAGTTGGCGGAGATGAAAGTTTCACAAATTGCCAGGTTATCACATTATGATTCCGGTAGTTTCCCAAACGATCTATACCTTCATATCGTAGGAGGATTCCTTGAATCTTGTGTTAATCTTGAGTATAATGATCTCCACCATATAACCACAATTTAAGGTTAAAAACAGGCAATTGTTCTCGCCAATGCTAAAAACCGCTAAAAACCCCGAAAACTGTAACACGAAAAGCTATTCGATTCCTTAAACATTAGGAAATGCGGGAGTGAGCCCCAAAACTCATAGGCAAAAAAAGTACTGTCTGATCGCCCTTAAGTGATAATGACGATGACGCGGTACATGTTTATCTGCCCAAAGCTGCTTTGCGACTCTTCAAACAAAAATTTAAAACAAAAAAACAGTGTGCATCATAACTCTAGGTACCTCTAAGTCATTACCATATTACTAGATAATAGGTAATATATATATATATATATATATATATATATATATATATATATATATATATATATATATATATATATATTCGTTAAATCGTTCAGTTTCTATAAAAGTTGGACTATTATTTCTTATTTTGTTACAGAATACTTTTTTGCGTTTCTTTGTAGTTTATAAATAAAAACAGAAGATACTATTTAATAACTATTACTATACTATTTAATAATGCTTGTCTTTAAAATGTTTTTTGATTAAATTTATATTCGCTGGGGTACCAAGAATTATGCAGTACACTGTATGTAAAAAGTTGCTATATATATATAAGTGCGTCATTAATAATTAAATTGCATACATAATTTCAACGGTTGATAACTAATTTTTGCTTGATTAATGGAATTAAAATGTTTAAATTTTCAAAACGGAATGAATTGTTTATTTCTATAGAAAGAATTAGTAATAGTGGAATTTTTTTATTTTTTTATTTTGGCTTCAAAATAAAATAAATAGAATTTCTAAAAAAAATACATCGCAAAACAGTGCATCGAACATGGCTACAGATAGTGAAAAATATTAAAAAGATATTAAAAAATACATAATTGTATAGCGTGGTCTGGTATATAGAAGCCCCCGCATCTCAAAAAGGATATAAAATTGAGATTAAAACTTGTAAGAGGATATGCCAAGAAGTCGAAAAAGTTCTGGAACGATGAACTTTTTGCAATTGGGTTCAAGTTAAATCATTTTGTATGCAATATGAATGTCCTAGTCTATCGGAAGCCATATACCGAGCTAGAAGAGAGAAATTAGGTAACTTGTAGAGGTTTGAACTAGCTATTTTAGTATTTATAGATGGAATAATGGATCATCGGTATTATATAGACATTTTAAAATAAAATTTACATGAAAGTGTTGAGAAATTAGGAATTTCCGACCGATTTATATTTACCAGGATAATAATCCGAGGCATTCTGCCACAAACATAAAACTTAACTTTTTTATAACAGCACGAAAATAATAAAAAAACAGATATCAATCTAAATGAACATTTGTGGAGTTTTTATTAAAAAAATGTTAATGTCTGAATTTCATGAATAAAAATGGTATTAAATTCATATATGCAATGAAACAAAATTGATCCTGAGTTTAACAAAATCTTTTTCAAATCTATATCAAAATGCTTAAAAGAGGTTATAACGGAAACATAAAGCTACGTGTTATTAAAAAAAATAATTTTTGTGATTTTTTGAAGAATAAAGTATGATGTCAGACACCTTGAATTTTAATGTTATTATATAAATGGCATTTAAAATTAACTTTTATTTGTATTAACTTCAAAATTTATGCCGAATTGAAATCTTTATGCTATAATTAATAAACAATTTTTTAAAAAAATTAAATCAGCATCGTACATGTCCAATAGTTTTTTTTTTCTTGCCACTCTAAGAATATTTCATATTTTTATTCCTTTAATGAGTAAAATATTGGAAAGTTCTTTTTTTAGTAATTACGGTCAATCTTAAAGAATTGTTATGTTATATTTAAATTGTCAAAAACAAAAGAATTACTGAAATAAAATATCTACTTTGTAAGATAGAGGAATACAAACGCGTTGATCAAATTGGAAAAACATTGAATTCTCATTTGAAATTTATATCATAAATGAGCGCAGTTTTTCATGAAATCCTGAGATAGAGGGTTTTGAATATAGATCTCGACATAATACCTGCAGATTAAAAGCTAAAATAATATATTTTGTAAGAAATGCTCCTACTAGTGCCTTATTTTCATAATCAAACTTTAAATTTATAAATGTTTAATAAAAAGAGTTTTATATTCTAAATTTGTTTTATTAATGTTTTATACATTTAATCATTAATTATGAATATGACTTAAAATGTTTAATTATAAAGCTAAATATTTTTATTTAATATTACTTTATTTAGCAACATGTTTGGTTTTCTATTTTCGTATACAGTTTTGTAACATATTTTTAGGCTGTTTTATTCCATCCAAAAAAAAAAAAAAAAAACAATGATCATATTTATTTAAACTAAAACATTTAAAGCTATAATTAATTGGCTGTGAATATGTAAATAATAATTATAATAAACAGATATATTTTTTAAAATATATCAGCATTTGCTAAATGAACACTTTTAATGCGAATACAATGTGTATTTAAAAAAACTTTGTTTAAAAACATGTTAACATTCAAATTAAAACAAAATACTTACTTGGTACAAACAAACTTACGGGCTTGACATACATCTGGTGAAAATAAAACAAAAATATTCATTTGAACTCTTTTTTTTTCGCTGCATATTTTATTTTTCACATCATAAATCAATTTATTATTTTCTGCCTTTTTGGGAAAGAAAATGATTTAAATTTTTAAAAACTTCCTTGTTTTCCATATTTGGCCTAAGACAGTTACTAAAAAAAAAAAAAAAAAAAAAAAAAAAACAGAAACGAATGAATTATAAGATTTTTATGAAAGCAATATATTAACGGCATTTTTGGACTTTTTTTCCTTTCTTTACTTAGAGTAGGTCGTTTCACCTGAACTCTGATGCTACTCAGGAAAGTTTCACTTTAATTTTGTTGTTAAACGTGTGTGGGAGAGCTGTTTTAAAATGTAACAAGAAAAAGTTTCTCTTATCCAAAGTACTTTTTTAAGAAATTGTTAATAATATTGTATAAACAAATCGTTAAATTGATAAGGATAATTGTAGCGTTCAATTAAAAAAACAATGTGGGTTTAAGAGAAATTAAGATATGCTTATAAAATGAAGTAAATTTTGTTTGAAATTAAATTAATTATTATTATTGTTAATATTATTTTAATTTTTCAAAAGTCAAGAGTTTTGGCATTTCTTGTCGAAACTACAATGATTTTTTTGAAGCATTTTTAGCCAGTACCAATTCTATGGAACGGTTCTAGAATCAGTTATTTTAATGATTTTTGTTCGAAATTATCAGATTCAGAACTAGTTCTATAGAAGCGTTAAGGTACGGTTTAAGAACCAGTTATTAAAATCAGTGATTTTTTATTTCATTTTTCATTCTAATGAGCCATTTCCCAAAGGCTGCTTGTTTTTAAATCAATTTAATTTTGTTACTCTTTTTTTTTAATTTGTCGATTTTTTAAAGTTTTTTAAAGAGTTCTAGGAAGTTATTTGGGAACCAGTAATTTGTTCAGAGAAGTGTAGAAGTAATTCAGAACTTGTGCTTAAGTACTAGTTCTCAAAAACATTTTTTAAACATAATTAAAAGAGGAGTGTTTTTTCATTTTCAAAATGCAATAACTCAGAAACAAATAAATAAATATATTTAACTTTTAAATTTAACTTTAACTTGAATGTCAATAAATGGAAAAATATAAAAATACAATTAAATACAACGCGAACAAATTTAAATTATTAGTTTTTTCTTTAATAAAATATAAATATTTATTTGTGCAATTTTGTTTCGAATATCAAGTTATACTAAGTCGGGGAAGTATTGTTTTTTTTTTTTTTTTTTTTTTTTTTTTAACTATCAACGTTAACACTCAATGGAAGCAACAAAACACTGTTAATATATAACGGATCCAATTATAATACTTACGTCTACATTTGGAAGAAAGAATTACATATTTTAAATTTGCAATAAATTTAACTATTAAATTTAAAAAAGTAGTTCCAACTAATTGTATATTTGACTGACTATACAAGTTTATAAAATTTATGAAGAATTTCTTATATTTTTTCATCCGATAATGTTAGGAACTTAAGAGTTACGAAATATTTTGCACAAAATTGAATTGAAACATAATCACGAGATCGCTATAATACAAATAAGAGTAAATTCTCTTAAATTGTATACATTTGTATGATAATAAATGATCATATCTCAATTCCTTCTAAATACTGTACATAATTGAGTAATAAATCAGAGTGTGTTGTAAAACCTGGTGAACAGAAATTATTCAGAGCAAGCTAGTTTTTTTTTTTTTTTTTTTTTTTTTTTTAAATTACTTAAAAAGTTGGTGGCTTTCGGTTGGTTATTTGTTGGTATATTACGGTGCTATTTAGATATACTATCAACTATCCCAAATTTCAATTAGTGTAATTTTTATACTAAAGATGTTGGGACATGTTTTCGCTATAACAACCATTTAAAGACGCTTTATACTCCAAAAAAATTAAATTAAAAATATTGTAGAAACATTTTGAATTTAACTGAAAATCTCTGTGTAGCACACAGATTAGTATGTCTCTAAATTTAAAATTGAGGTTATGAAACAAAATCGCAAATTAATTGAAAGTGGATAAAAACTCAAAGTTAATTTTTATTTGGGTCAAAGGTATGGTAATCATCTCTAACGTTTCAAAAATGTCAAAAAGCACACCACCCTTTAGAATCACAATACGATTGTACTCTATGAGTACCAGAATTAGTTGTAATACCACTAGTTTTAAGGATGTTGTTAAAGAATCTAAAGTAGTTCTGATTAAAGCAGTTCTAGAACTGAGTACGTTTTAATTTAGATTTCATTATTTATATTTATTAATTTCAAGTAATAATAATTTAGTATAATTTAATAATATAATTTAATTGTAGAAAGACAAAATAAAAAAATAAAATAAAAATAAGAAAATAATAATAAAAATAGAAGTTCATAAACTTTAAAGATATGATACATGCATTTAAAATTTTTTTACAACATTTAATTAACAAATGCAAACTACATTTTTTTTTGCAAGATATTAAGAAATTCATTACAGCTTTAAAAGTTAATGATTTTTTGATACCCAACTATGAGTGGGTGATCATACAATTGTTAAATAAAGCCATCAAAATTTAATGTTAAATACAATGAGAGGAAAAATAATGAAATCTTACAACTTTGAACTTAAACATAACCTTGGGTGCAATTAAAAAATGTTTATGCATATTTTGGAGAAAAAAAAAAAAAAAAAAAAACAAAGCCTACATGAATTTAACGTTGTTAAAAAAACACCAGAAATGTCAAAAATAGTTATAATAATGCATTTAGGTATTTAAAGTTTTTATTACATAAAAATATATAGTATGTGATACAAGGCGTGACATTAACCTTGTCCAATCTTATTTTGTTTGAAAAAAATTATATACAAATTAAATTATTTGGATTTCTTTTACGTTAAATATTTTCGTTTTTTTCAATTTTACAAATTAATTTATATGTATATTTCTCGGGAAGTTTTTCGATTTTATAATAATACAGACACATTTTTGAAACAATATATTTTATGAAATGAATTGTTGTTAGGTTTGTGTTCCTTTTTATTTTCATAATGATTAATTTTTTTTTTTTTGAAAATATTTAAAGTTTGTTTTAACTTCATTTTAATTTTTATTAATACTTTTATTAACCATATTTATAAAATAATGAAAGGAATAATTTTTTTAAATTTTCTTATTGTTTTTTCTGCGAAAACTACAGTAATATGCTTTTAATATCTTAATAACGTTTATGGCTTCTACAGCCATGTAAGGAGCTAAAAGTAATGCAACACATCATACATAAATAAACACAAAAATAAATCAAATAACCAGGAATTTAAATGCAATAATACCATTTTTAAACTTTAGAAATTTTTGCGTCATTAAAACTTGTATTAGAGATATATTATGCAGATTAATGTATTACTGCATTTGGAAACGTTTTTAAGTAAATTTATTAAATTCATTTATTGCAAGAAAAAGAAATTTGGATGAATTAAAATGTGAAAATATCAAACATTTTTAACACGGCTGAAACTGACTTTAATCTTTAATAAGTTTTGTGGTAATACGGGTTGTAAATCTGAATTCACATGACTCGAAAATAATAGAATGCAAAATTTTAGTACCATAGGTTCATTTTATAATCATGATTGTGGTTCAGGGTTCAAAAGCTTAGAAAAAGGGCTAAAAATTACTTTACTTTTTACCATTCTCCTACAGTTTTTGTTCCCGCGAACTTATATAAATTAATCGACTTTATGGATAAATTCTACATCTTTTTTATTGTTGTGCAGACTTACAACAGTTACGTACAGGGTAGTCAAATTATGATGACACCGTTTTTTAATTTTTGAAATATTTTGGCTCCTAAATGGCACAAAAATTTTGAAGTAGGTGTCGATACATGTTGTATGCGTATTTTTCGCTACATTTCGTAAATGTGATTGAAATATTCAACGCAATAGATAATCTCAAAGTTTAGAAACAAAAAAAAAAAAAAAAAAAACATTTTTATAAAAGTCAGTTTTTCGAGAGGAAAATTCACAGTTTCTAATAGAATGCAATGAATTACTGTGTGAATATAGTTTTTTGTTATTTTACACAATAAAATTCCAGTAGCACTAAATATAAATTTCATAAATATATAGATATAAGAACGGCGATAAATATAATTGATCGGGACCATAAATTTAACTCAAATACCGTTGATAGTTGAAAACGCGACTCTGTCACGAAATTGACCATAACTGGCATACATAGTTGGAGTTTGTAATGCTTAACGGATATGTAGAGACGCATCAAAAAATTGCGAAAAATAAACATTTTATGGACCAAGACAACAAATTACTTGGATTCAAAAAGAATCAGAATATTAAATAGCACTACTTTGCAATAAACTGTAATAAAATATATTTTCGTATATTATATGGAGGAGGAATACGTTAGATTCGATCCGAATTTTTCGCAAAATTTTTAAAAATCGTGATTTTTAGTATAATGATTTTTTTTTTTAAATTTCACTAAAAAAGCCTAAAATATGCCACACTAATACCATCAAACACTGAAAATATTAATTTTGTTTAAATAACTCAGTAGGTTTTGATATTACGCGTAATTTTTTTTCCAGAATTATGCAACTTATTCTACATGCATTCAAGTCACTTTATATTTTTACAAATAGATTTTAATGTGCCATAAAATTTTTTTTGCAGTCCTAAAATCAAAAATTTTTGATAATGGCCCGTATATTTATTTGTTTTCTACCAAAGCATTTTAATATTTATGCTGAATCTTAATAAAAATAACTCCCTTCCTCCCTAAAGTTATAACTACCTGAGCATGTTACCACATCTATACATCCATACTACTATTTTTATATTTAATTAAAGATTTTTATAAACTAAACCTTAAGTATGCTCCTCTTTGTTTGCTAATAAAGATTTTCTAAATTACATTCTTATATACTACTTTATAAAAATTCTTCTAGTTTTGGCACCATATTTGGCAAGTTGTCCTTGATTGCAATACAAGTCCGCCAAAACAAATGAAAAAAGTGCTTGGCTATAAAAATAACCTTGAGTATTTTTCCATATAAAATCGTCATAAAAGAAAAAAAATCATGTAATTCTAATTTAAGATATCGAACTCTAAAATGAAGTAAAAGTTAAAAATAGTTTTTTACGACAAAGACACCAACTCCTATCTACCATTATTGTTTTCATCCCTTTTTATTTAAACCTCAACAAATAAAACCCACTAGCTATCAAGTAGACAGACTTTTTTATACCACTCATTCACTCAACATCATCACCAGCATTTTAATCACATCTTAGGATCTCATTTTAACTCAAGTTTTCTTTTTTTATGCAGTTTACCTTTTTTAGTTTTTAAAACAAAAAAGATTTACAAAAAAAGATACAAATAAAAATAATTTATTTTATCTTAAGATTTATGATGTGTTACTGTAGCTGTTAAAGTTAATTCAGTTTTTCTTTTTTTGTCGTATTAAATATTTTTTTTAATTATCCTGAATTAGAGATTTAAACCTGCTGTTTATGTTAATGGTATTTTAAAGTGTATTTAAAATACATTTTTTATTATATTAAGAAATTGTATGAATCATTTTATTTTTTTTTTTTTTTTGATAAATGCTTCCTTTACAAGAAAAGAACAATATGTGAAAAATGTATTGACTCCTACATAATATCTTTATCTTTTTATTAAAATTTTATTTTAGGAAATCTCAAACCAAGTAGATCTTCTTTATTTATCTTGCATTAATTTTATTCCTTTTATAGTTTTTATACAAAACTGAACAATAGTTTGTAAATGTCATAAGAATTACCATTGTTTGGAGATTTTTTAACCTGTTTGTTGCAAGCAAACATCTAAATATCTTTTGAATATTTCAAATTTTTTTAATAGACATAACAAAATAAGTTTTGTCCGGTTATTTAAAAAATGTTCCCGGAGTTATAGTTGATGATTATGATGATATGCGAAAGTTGAAATATATATTCTGTTCTACTTTATAGATTAAAAACAAAGCATCTGAATAGATATTTTCTAGACGAGAACCAAATTCTTTGGGACATAGATTTTTTTGTGACATATAAAACGATTGGTAGTCAGAGGAATTTTTCGCTGCTCTAAAATGGTCCTTTCGTTGAATGACGGACTATGATTTCAAATGGCTCAAAAGTGGCGATTAATTGAAATTTAAAAATTAAGTTTTTTAAAATAATGTTTGATGTCTGGTGAAATTAGATAAAATTTTGCATAACTAATAATTAAAACCGATCATCTGTGTTATTTAGTTTATCTGTAGTGAGCTGTCAAAGTTGACAAAATATTGGTGTTCTCATGTACAGTAGAGTGTAGTGTACAGTAGGGTAGAAAAAAGTTTTGTAGAAAGACCCCTCAAGCGATGCTTATTAATGAGCTGAATATGTAAAAAATATTTAATTTTTTTTTTTTTTAAATTGATCTTCCGTTCCCTACCAGCAATTGAAAATCTTAAGTTTGGTTCATTTTGTCCAAAAAATGTTTTGAGTTTTGTCTCGAAATGGGTATCAAAAAACTTGTTATTTTTAGCCAGTTATGAAAAAAAAAAAAAAAAAAAATATTAAAAAATGTCTGAATAATTTTGGTCTATAAACTGTAATTTTAGTACATCTTGAAAAAAAAAGTTTGATTTTTTTTTGTAAAACGGTTAAAAATTTCATAATTTTATTACTTTTATGGGTAAAATATTAAAAAATTACATTGTAGCAATTATGGCTTATAATAAAATATTTTCAAAAAATTGTTAACCAAAATGTACTAAAAAATTCTCTAGTGAGACAGAATCCCATCGGGAAAAGGTTAAACATATTTTTTCCATAACAATACGAGTTTTTTGATATCCATCTCAAAACAAAACTCAAAACTTTTTTTGGACAAAATGTACCAAACTTGAGATTTACAAACGTTGGTAGAGAACTAAAGATGCATTTTAAAATTTTCTAAAATATTTTTTCCGTACTCAGCTCATAAATACGCATTGTTTGAGGGATTTTTCTACATCGAAATTTCAAAATGTACAGTGAAAAAAATCGAAGTTTTGTTAATTATGCCTATATTTTTGTTTAATCCTTCTAAAAGTGAAACTTTTATGATGGAACCGTCAAACTTAAATATCTTGTTATTCAAAAAGTAGGTTCTCATTTCTGGATATTGTATGTAAATATTTTTTAAAAAAGGTTCAAATTTGGAGTATTTTTCATATTCGGTGAACCAGATCTTTTATATTGGGTGGTATTGGGCTTAGATATGTATATTAAAAAAATACGATATTTCACTTTATTTGTAAAAATTGAGGTTTTTTGAAAACAACTATTTAGCAAAAACATTGTATAACTGACTAATCACAGGTAATAAAATATGAAATTTCGGTTTTAATTCCCTATAGAAAATTGTTCTTTTGAGTATTAAAAAGATATTGTACCAACTACCAGAGTGATCCGGTATCGCGAAATAGTTCCGAATCGGATCTGAAATTTGAGAAATTTCTTAAAAAATATATTTATTAAATATCAACAAAATCGCAATATATATATATAGCAAATAATTCAGCAAAATTCTCATTTATTAGGCTTGATATAGTGTAGAAAGTTTACTGAAACTTTTTCATCAAAATTTTAACCAATTCACTACCAAAGAAAATATGCTTCTTGGTGGAGCTTTTCTATGTAACTCGTGTTTTATACACAAGAAACGGTGCGACAAAAATGTAGTATAAGTCAGGTCTCCAATTTGCCACACAGCCACTAGAAGTCTTTATAGTTGTAAAAATCAAGAATTTCTCAATTTACCCTCATAAAGCCATGGAAGAATTCGGTGTAAGGAGAGGTTGTAGCGGGTAAATCTGTATTTGATATGTCTAACACATGACCGTAGATCTCAAAAATTATAAGCTTTTTATAATCGCACTGACAGAAAATGCGTAGACATCAAAAGTTTACAAAAAAGAAAAAGAAAAAAAAAAAAAAATCCAAACTTAAATAGTCCACAAAAATTAGAAAAAAAAAAATTACATCGTGAATAATTTCGCTTAATTCTTATTCCTTAGACTAAATATGGTGAAAAAATTTAAATGAAACATTTCCATCACGTCGCACTTTTAACCCATTGATGATAAAATTTTTTGGGTAATAGGTAGAGCCAATTAAGGATCCGTGTTTAATAGAGAAAGAATAGTACAACAAAAGTGTAAAACATGCCATGACTCCAACTTGCCTCACATAGCCTCTAGAAGTCTTTAAAATTGTCAAAACTCCGAAAATATGGGAGCAATAATCGATGAACAAGGGGAGCTTTTTACCAAAACGCTCCCTTTAACTTTAGATAAGTACGCATTTTCTGTCAATACGATTTTAAAAGTTTTATCATTTTTGACTTTAATTATATAAAATACAAATGTGCTCTATACTCCTATTCCTTGCACCCAATTATTCCATGGTTTCATGAGGGTTAATTTACAACTTCTGCGGTTTATGTGTAGCAAGTTGGAGACTCGACTTATATTACATTTTTGAAGTACCATGTCTTGTCTATAAAACAGCAATGACTAATTTGTTCTCCTTATTACCTAGAAAATTATTATAAAGACTTTCCAGGGATACATATTTTCTTTGGTCGTCAATGGATTAAAAATGCGACGTGATGGAGAAAAACTGAAATGTTTCTGGTGATTGGAATGACTATACATACAATATATGCAACATATTTTTCATGATACTTTTTTCGTGTTGACATGTGTTATCTTTTAGTAAACAGAAAAAATATAAAAATCTGTTAAAAAATGGTAAAGTTATTACAAATTCCTCCATTACAGTATCTCGGAACAATTGTGTGGGAAATGTACAAAAAATTGTACGATATATTTAAATAAAATAATATTTTTATTTAAATTCCATTTACAGTTATTCAATTAAACATTTTTATTTGTAGGATTTAACATTGTAATTTATATTCATATATTTAAGAAATCTATGAGTTGAAAGGTGGTCCTTAGATGTATCTTGTATGGGTGTTAGGGCAAATAGTGCATCAATCTTTTATATTCCGCAATAAGAATAAAGTGCACATCAAACATTTGAAAATTTATTTTTTTTTTCAGTATTAACATCTATCCATAAGGAAAATCACTTAAGGTCATGTTTTATTTGATTGATTTAAAAATTCCAGAAAAATATTTGTGACAGATCTATGCAAGAACGAAGTCCATAGCTTACATATGAGCTTCAAAAAGTCTAATAACGCATTTTGGCCTATATCTCGGCTAATACTAAATCGATCTTTATAGATGCTTCAAAAAGTTGAAAAACCAAATATCCTTTAGTTAGTTGTTGTTTTTGTTGTTTTTCAGTACCCATAAAAACAACAACTATAAGAAAAGCAGCCATTAAATGAATTAAAAAGCTTTGCCAATAACCGATTTGGTTAATTGAAAAAACCGAAATTTTTGAAAAATATTTCTATATAGACCTATAATATAGAAATCCAAAAAGTTCAGAAATGCGTTTTGCCTCTTATTTCGGTTACTAATGGACTAATTGGGTTAATTTCTTTAACACAACAGCAAAGAAAACATTTTAAAATTTTCTATGCAAAAAAAAGTCCTTAGTTTATATAGGGGATTCAGAAAATCGATACCGCATAAAAGACCGGTTTCTTTGAGATATATCCGCCATTTGTAGCCGGTTTTTAGTGAATTTTAATATAAATGTTCTCGAAAGAATAACTCACCTTTTGATATATTACAGGGAAAACATATTCATTGTTGCAACCGGATTTATTGTCAATCGAATTTGTTTGATTTCAAATACTATCGTATAATTCAGTTGTGATCACTGTATAAAATGCGGAAAGGTTTGGGAATTAGATATTTTTTTTACTAATATTTCTTTTATTTCGTAGATAAATGTATATAAAAAAACAAATTAAATACAAAATATGATATAAATACATAGAATGCTTGAATAATTGACTAAGTTGAGGTCTCCTAGGTATTCGACTGGGTTGTTGTTCCCACATTTTGTCATTTCCTACGTATCTCTTCAGAAGCTGATTAAAAAATTCAAATAATCATGTCAGACAGAGATTGCTTTGACATTCTTACACATAAAGTTTTTAGTATAAAATGCATCTCCATAGCAAATCCCGTCTGTTTTACATACTAAAGTCTTACTACACCATTGTCCACTTAGGCGACAAAAACTCTTTTAGTATAAAAATAAGTTTTCGCATATTTTGTAAAAGAAAACTAGCAGTACCAGGTTGGGGTTGAACAAATAATCTTCTGGTTCCTTATTTATTTATGTAATGTGGAGTAGGCAAAAAATCATGATCAAGTAAATACTTAAATAAGTATGTAGTTGTCATTACCGAAAAGCAAAAAGTTTTTGTTGTGCTAATACATAATAATGTAATTCTCTTGAAGATTTATAAGAGTAGATTAGATTTTTTATATTTTTAATTTTATATTTTCATGTTATTACTAACATTTTAATATGTAAATATTTTATAAATTCTTATTTCACTTTTGAAAAGTCTAACCACAAAAATACTACACTCTCCTTTTTGGGTTAAAATACAACCATTGTTTTTATTGGCATGAACTCATAACAAAAGCTGTCGGTAAAATGCCGTTTAATACCCACTACCACGCACTGTTACTGGTTTTAATATATTGCCCTTTTTTAAATGATTCCTTATTGTTCTGTTACATTTTGCTACTTACAAATATTCCCTCATAAATATCCTTAACTTAAACTACAATTTGTACTTTTCTTCTGTTGCATCTCATTTTGTATTTTGAAGACACAAGTACTATACATATTTATTCAGAACACAATGATTCTTAAATCATTTCTGAGTTTTTTTTTGTCTTGTCATTTTGCCGTTTGGGTTTTTTTTACAACACGAGCTTCCTTTTATGGCTTGACTATTTCTGACTTGCAAGAAATGGCCGTTGTTTTATTAAACGTGTGTTCTGAAAACTTAAAATTATTATTAAAGATGTTTTTTAGCCGCTTGGTAGCATATAGGGGCTTGGTTATTTAAAGAATTATAACGAATGTTTATAACAATAAGATATGCATTTTTTAAACTTTAACAAACTATGAGTCAATAATACTTACGAAACATTTTTTTACAAGTAGACTTTTGTAATGCTTTTACCTAATTTTTCCATTTTTTTATCAACGATTTTATCATTCTTTATTTACATCTTGTAATTTGTAAAGAATTTCTTAACTCCTCAGCTGCTAAAGCATTTAATAACATTGTAAAAATAAAATTATTAAAGAAAGAAAAATATTTTTAATTATACCACATACATACATAGATATCTCTAACTTGGTTGGAACAATAACAAAACAAGCTATTGGCAATATTAACGTTAATTGTTGTTATTGCGGTTGTTGTTACTTGCTACTTGTGACATGTTACTTTGATTGTTTTTATCATGTCACCATCTTTTTTCCCAACACAACCACCATCCCTCGATTATTCATTCTAACTAACTTACTTAGTCGGGCTGCCAATATTACTGCTTTATAGAAAAATCATTAAGCGTTAAATTATTGACACAAGACGACAACAACAAGTTTAAACAACTATAATTACTCAATATTAAATTTAATGAAATATTTAAAAATAATGTAAAAAATTAACACACAAATACTTGTCGTCTATGTATGTAATTCACATTAAAAATCATATAAATAAAAATAATCAGTGCAAAACGACCGCCTACTATAACTCTACTGTGTTTGTTGTTTTAGAAATATTTTTAAAATGTTTTTATAAAATTTTTAAAATATTTACAAAATAATTATTGCAAATAGTTTAATGTCGAAAGTAATTAATGTTTTGTACCCTTAAGGCTGCTGTCAGTCATTTAGAAAAATGTCTCCTTATTGTGAGATGTCAGCTATAGTGGGGTTAAAAACTTTTTAGACTAGATAATGCAAGTTAAAAAAAATTACAAAAGAGATAACTTTTAAATTTTTTTATTTTATGTATAAATGGAAAACAAAAATATATATTAAAATTCTTCGCCGATTCGTCGAGGCCTAACCTTGCGGGGTTAAATGATGTTGTTTGTTAAAATCAAATTTCTAAAAAATAAAAATTGTAAATTTTATATATGTCAAAGGATCGGTATGCATCTGAGAGAATTTTTTTTTCTGTTTAAATTTAAACTGCTATAAATGACAGATGTTGAGAAAAATAGTAGTACCAATTTGCAAGAAAAAAAAAAAACTAGTTTAAACTGAAAAATAATAATAAATTTAAAAAAGTAAAAAAAAAAAAAAAAAATACGAACGATCTGTTCAAAAGTGTTATGCTTTAAAATAGTACTAAAAAGATATCAGTATTAATTTCCATAAAAGTATTTGAGTCTCGAAAATAATGCTAATTAAAAAATGTGCTAAACATTAAAGATTTTAGTTTCTCAAATGATAAAAAAGATAAAAATTACAAAAAAGTAAAAACTAACAAAAAAAATTAAAAAGAAAGATTTTCAGAATGAGTATAAATTTTGAACAAGTACCAAGAAAAAAAATTCTTCAAATAAAAGAGTACACATTTTTCCAAAAAGTTTCAATATTCAAAAAAAGGAAAGGGCAAATTTCCAAAAATAAAAATAACTTTTTAAACAGAATGCAAAAAATAACTTTTTCAAAAAATTATACAATTCTTAATTGAAAGATATTGAAAAATTTGTTCTTTGGAATAGGAATGTTGTTGATATACAATTTCTGGTACATCAGGGATGATAAATTCAGTACAATTCACACCCAGAACTTCAGCGATTTATTTCGTAAAAATATTAATTAAAATTTGCTTTAAATATATTTACATTCTAAGATATGAATCCAATAACTTCTGAAGACATTCTTGACTACGTGTTAATTAAGCTCAACATAAATTACTTTACAGGACTTTTGAGTGATTCTATGTCAAAACGGACAGCAATCGGATTTGACATCTATGATATCAATTTTAGACACACCTTTCCGGTCCAAAAAAAAAAAAAAAAAAAAAAAAATACAAAGGAGTTTCTGTTTAACTGCTAATAACTTCTAAACTATACATGATAAATCTCTGGTTTTAGTTTTCTATTAAAAACAAAGACATTACCTCTACAGCGATATGTATAAAGTTTTTTTGCGTCAAAAGTTCAAAGGTCAAAGTTAGACATGTAAAATCAAACCATCAATTATATCTCAAAAAACGATATTTTTAAAATTCTTCTCTCAACGCATGTACAATTTCTGGGTGGACACTAGAACGGGGTCGGTCACCATACAAAAAAAGAAATTTATGCTAGTCATCACCTATAATGGAAGAATAGTTCATGAGGTTTCCAAAAACGCAAAAATTATTTTTTGCAACGCCCAAAAATATCGCCCTTTTTATTTTTTGTATATAGCGTCACCATTTTAAATCCAATTGTAGAATGTGGTATGTCGTTGTTTATGGTTTGACAACCGCTTACATTTCCTCTTTGATGATTTTCAAATTCTATATGTCACTTCTTCTATCTCAGATACATCATCCCTAATGTTCAATTATTTTCATAAAATTAAAATTCTGCAATATATAGTTTATAAGTTAAGAGTAATAAAGTATGCACATATTTGGAAAATATTCCATAGTTTATCTATATCGAATTTCATTAAAATCGGAGATATAAAATCTGAAAATGTTTTTTTTTTTGTACGTTTTAATATGGAATCACTCATTTCCTTGATTTCTATAAATTTAAATGCGAAAAGTTTTCAATGACGTATTACTAAATATGGAAAGTTTAAATTTTATACGAGCTTTTGTTTTTAACAAACATACTATCTACTCAAATGTAACTATTTTATAATTTTCAAAGTCCAGTTTGATCGACTTCTAAGAGTTTTAAGTCCATCAAGTTTGTTCACTTGACAGTGAAAATAAATAATATAGCTAATTTGAAAAGTTCAATGGAAATTTCCCAAAGAGATTTTGATCAAGAAAAACTTAATGTTTTACAAAATTGAAAATCAAAAAATTATGGTACACAATTAATTCATCAATTCACACATCGTTTTGCTAACCGATAGAATTGTTTAATAAATATAATGATAATGTTCTAAAATCAATGACTAAAAACGTAGTTGCGTTAGTCAGCGTGAAAAAAATGCACTCAAAGAAAAGTTGGGTTTAGTAAATGAAAAACATCAGTTACACATGGTGATTTATTATATAAAACATATTATTTCAACGCATTTTTGCTTTACTTACACTTAAATTTGTTAATATTACCATCAAAAATATAATTCGCATTCCTCCAACTTTATTTTAAAACATTAATATTAAAGAAATTGATGGTTATTAATTCCAATTACCAAACAGTTTATTTCCACAAAATCTTTTCCAGTGCATTTTGCACTCTCATCAATGACTAAATGAAGGAGCGTAAGAAATTGACATCCCTAGTTTAAAAGTTGTTTGTGATTGAAACTGTTTAACATACGACTTCTGTGATGGTCTCCTATTAATGCTTCACTGAAATCCATTTATTTTTATAAAAATAGCATCAAAGCATCAGCAATATTCCTATTGATTGGTCATATATTAATCCAGAACCGAATTCTTTGAATCGTTTTAGAGGGCATATCTACAACTTACCATACAAATTTATAATCGTTGTATGTATTTGCACTTGTCAAAGCAGTGCACAATTTTTCAATGAATGTGGTGGATAATTTAACTGAAGATTTGGACATATGTTATCAATACGCGAGACTGCATCTTTGCAGTAAAAAAAAAAAAAAAAAAAATGGCATGTTTCAGAGTTCAATCATGTACACAAATTTTGAATCCTTCAAGTGTGTATTTGCCCGATCAGTGCACCATTTCTTACCGATATACATATAGTCGATTGCATTTTATTTTAAGCTCTTTTGATTTACGATTTTAGACGATCTTTGAGAGTATCAAACTGGAGAAGGATGATTTCATTATTTTATAGTAAACTGTTTATTTTTCTCATTTGTTTTCATTTACACATTTTGAAGTGTTGAAATAATTACAATATTTAAATGCATTCTCCAAGTATTTGATTTTCATATAACGTATCAAACTATTATTTAATTAAATCTGTATACAATTTTAAAATAGTTTATTTGTATTTAATCCTCTTAATCATGAATTATTTATTAATTTCAAATTCTACTGGTAGTGACTCGTCGTCAATCGTCTTACTTGCGACACCAATATTAAAAGCAATAACAACAATAACAGAAACACAAAACATGGAGCATTAGCTCGAGCAAGTGTTATTTAATTAAATATTTAATTAACATCACAATTGATTGAACAATTTGTTATTGTTTTTAATTGCATTATTGTTAAATGATATTTGTACGGGAATTGCCCTACACAGAGGGTTTATTATTTATTATTTTTATTATTTTTATTTAGGAAAATATGAAATTCTTAAAGGAGAATACATGGTGATTCAATTCATAGCAAAACAAAAAAAAAAAAAAAGAAGTGTTAAGCTATTTAAATTTATTTATATCAAAGTCACAGTGTTTCCATTTTTTATGATTCTTCAACTTGCTATGTCTCAGATATCTGAATAAAAATTTTATATGTTTGGATCTGGATTAGAGTGTTGCTTTGTTGTAGTGTATTCTAAAATCGTTCTAAGCTCTTCATATTGTTTTAGCTAGCTTTAATATCAATTTAAATATATAGCATAAAAAACTTACAACAATAACAAACATAGCAGACAACAGTATGGAAGTGTACATGCCAAGCCTCACTTTAATCTTAACACTCGGGAATATAAATTAGAATCGAAGAAAAAAAAAAAAAAAAAAATAAATAAATAAAATGAATAATACATTTTTTATAGTATATTTTATAATAAAACCATTTACATTCTTTACGCATTTTCTTTAATTAATTTACAATTTAAACTACAAATAACCAAACATCTTATAGTTTTTTTTTCATAAAAAAAAACAGATTGGATTATAATTAAAACAAAAATCATAAATAAATAATTAAGCTTCATTTGAATGTGGGCAATAATGTCTAAAGAATTATTATATTCATGTCCCATTTAAATTATTTTATTATTTTTTTTTATAAGAAGTATTTTTTTTCTTTATATAGACAAGAACAACATTTGATCTTTTGTTTTTTTTAATATATATATATATATATATATATATATAAACATTTTATTGATTTATTTTCAATTTCATTTTCGTTCCTTAAGATTATTGTGCGGTTGTCCACAAATTGCGCATATTTCACATTTTACTCTCTCAATTTTCAATTGATTTAATGTATGAATTTATTTTATTATTTAATTATTACAATTTTTCATATTTACTATTTGCTTTCATATTATAATTTTTTTCAATATTGTCATCTTATTTTTACATTCAGTTTAACAGTTTAATTAACTGTTAATAATATATAGTATTTTTCCAACAGCCACTCATTTTACTTCCACTAAAATAGTTTTTACAAAATATTTATTGTTATTTTACATACATAAAAAACAAAACTATTTCTGAGGTTTCTTCTCACAGACATTCACTTTTGTCAATTTGCATTGTTTTTGTGGTTTAAATATAATTTTACACCACAGGCATACATTTAAATATATTTAGACATATACAAGTAATATAATAAATTAATTTTGATTAAAATATTTAAATAATTAGCTCAAACTTCAAGAAATTAATCAAACAAAAAACGAAGGTGGTCGATTGTTTAATTGATTTTTGTTTACATTAATAGTAGTTTTATTTAATTTTTGTTGTTGATATTTAAACCTCATTTGAATGTTAAGTGGTTGGTTGGTTGGTTGGTTACCGTGGTAGCCCGTAATCTTACAGGCAATCAATTAGACTCGTTAGAATCCGTTTTGATGGAACCACACTACTCGCCAGGTGAATTAGTTGCATTGAGTCTGTAATGAGATAGAAATGTAGGGAAGAAACAATGAGAACATAAATTAATTAGATCCAGCCTGTAGCATTGAGATATTTAATGATGTCACTGAGTCTAGTGTCCGATATCTCAGAGAGGTTGTCTAATTGGTGCCCTCCCAGAAATTTATGTCTGTTTGCGTTCAAGACTGGGCATTCACATAGAAGATGAAAAACCGTCTCCTCCTTCTCGCTGTTGCCACAACTACGACAATATTCATTGTAAGGGAGACCAAGTCTACTTGCATGTTTACCGATCGTCCAGTGACCTGTAAACACTGCTATTAGTCTCGAGATGTCCTTGCGTTTGTAGCCAATGAGTTGCAATGAGCGTTTCTCGTTGTAGGTAGGCCACGTTTCTTTCGCGACTCTACATTTGTCCAGATTTCGCCATCTATTTTCCGCCTTTCCTAGAAAGTGTTTTCGGATTCTGTTTTTGACTGTTCCTAACGGGATTGCGACAGAAACCGCTAAGGAGGCACTCATAGCAGAGCCTGCCCGGGCTAATTCGTCTGCCTGTTCATTACCATAGTAGTCCCTATGCGCAGGAACCCAGATTATAGTAATGTCATACAGTCGACTTAGTCCACGCAGTTCCTCTTTACACTGTCTGACTAGAATAGAGGTAGTTTTCGGTGATTTGAGCGATAGTATTGCCGCTTGACTGTCGACAAATAAACCAATATTCCCTTGAATATTTCTATCGCAAATTAGTTTACACGCTTCCCTGACCGCTAGTATCTCCGCTTGGAATACGCTTGCCTCGTCAGGGAGTCTACATGAGTGTCTAATTCCAAGATCATCAGAGAAGACACCAGAGCCGACACCGCAGTTCATCTTTGAGCCGTCAGTGTATATCCTAGTTCTAAATTGTTCAAGAAGATTACCCCTTCTCCATTCACTCCTGGTGGGGAATAGGACTTTAATAGTACTTCCGAAGTCCAAGTGGGGAATCATATAGTCGGTAACTTTATTGTATTGCGGGGGTAGTAAATTTAATATCCTCGCGTGCCCATACGTTCTTGATCTCCAGCTTTTCGTTGCAGATAATCTTATCGCACTATTAACTGATGATTCCATTATGTATAGGTCTATAGGTGTTAGGTGCAATATAGTGTTCAGAGCTTCTGATGGACTAGTACGTAATGCACCTGCAATGCCAATGGAAGCGGATCTTTGTATCCTGTAAAGCTGATCCACCACATACCTCCTACTAGTAGCGGTCCACCATACAAGAGATCCATATACAAGAATGGGCCGTACTATTGCAGTGTATAGCCATTTTGTCAATTTTGGACTCAGGCCCCATTTCACACTGAACATCTTTCTACAGGTGTAGTATGCTACCGTAGCCTTACTAACCCTATGTCGAATGTTCAGTTTCCATGAAAGCTTAGAGTCCAAAATAATGCCCAAGTATTTTGCATTGTCCGACAAGGTGAGTTCACAGTTTCCTAACCGTGGTAGTCTGAAGCTCGGAATCTTGGTCTTTGTGGTGAAAAGTACCAGCTCTGTTTTGCCCGGATTCACTCCTAGTCCACATTCTTTGGCCCAGTCACTGAGTGTAGCCAGAGCAGTTGACGTGATATCACTTGTTAAGTGGTCTATTGTTAAATATTTTAGGTAACTGTTTAAGACCCTAGATATTTGTAACGTAGGGTATGTTAAATAGCCACCATCAACATAATTGCGTAGGCAAGTTTATTATCTCATACTGTTTTCTAATCGAAATTAGATCTAACATTCGTCTATCGAAATAGCCATTACTTCACCCATGGAATGTAATGCGTATTTGCGTAATGATAAGGGCAACCTAAAATATGCAAAATCATATTTTTCCCTGGGCTGCATATCAACCAAACTATTAGTTATTTATCTGTTTCATATTTTCATAAAAAATCCTTACTTTAGAGAATATTATAGCAACTTAAATAGCATATTTTTGCATACTTTATACTTAAAAACATAATTTTGCATATATTACACTGAAGAGCATTATTATGCATATTTTACACTCATATTTTACACCCAATAGAATTTTTTACCTTATTTGCCATTTGTGAAATTATCTTTTTACTGCCAAATACATTTTTCAAATCCGATTTTCTAATAATTTTCGTCTTATGAATTGATAGAAATTTTGTAACTACCTGATACAATACAATGTATTATCTTTAAATGTTTTTAAGTGCATAAAGAGAATATTTTTTATGAATTGCTATTAAAAATGAATTTATTCAGTTAAATTATGCAAAATTTAAAACTTAGCCAGGAATATATATTTTAAGAGCATATTTTTTAATTTTAAGGCATATTTTCCAATTTTAAGAACATTTTTATGTGCAGAAAACACATTTTTTAGAGAATATTTTTAATAAAAATATTATTTAAGCTTTGGTAAAATATATAAAAAATATATATAAGGCGAAATTATAATATTCCTAGAAATATTTATTCTTTCGTAATTAAGTAATTAATTATAACTTTCAAAAAGTGTAAAATGTGCACTTAGTTCTGCTTTTGAAGTTGTTGGAATGTTAATTTTTTCCAGCACATGCTTATTTTTTTTTGCTGGGTTTAAACAATTCTGTGATTTAAGATACGATGGTTTCAGGTGTTGTTATTTTTAGTTATACCTAGAGCCGAGACTCGATGGATTGTTTAATGCTAGACTTGATTTGTTCATGAACAGATAAGTTCAATTGAACAATTTAGTCATTTATATTGAGTTTTGTTCTTTTTGTTCATCCGAATTATAGATGACGATTAAGTGGAATGGATCAGATTTTAGAAGCGTCTAAAAGTTCCTCAATCCTACTAGGCACAGTGTTTTGGAGATATTGGACTGAAATGTTATATACTGTTAGTAGACAAGGCCGTAAACATATCCACTAAAAATGGGCGGTTAGAATCACTGAATTTTGAATTTCGGACATAGTTTAATAAATTGTATTAGAAAAAGTAACTTAAGGTAGGCGTGGCAGGACCTAACCACACCGATTTTAATAATATGAGATAACGCACATTTTTTTTTCTAATATTTTAAATGATCGCAAAAAATCGCAGACAATATAATTTTATGGATGTTCTTTTCTTTTATATACTAATCGTATCTTTAAATTGGAACTCGATGGAACTTCTTTAGTTATAGTCCATTAAAAACATAATTTCCAAAAAATATATATTTTTTAATATTAGGATTTCTTTTAAATAAAAAAAATCTATATTGAATTTTTACCTAAAAATTCATAATAAAATAATTTGGATACATTTATTATTACGTACCAAAAAATCATATCAATATCTGTAATATTTACTGAGATATATGCATGTAAAGTTGACTTCTTTACAAAAGTTTTACATAAAAATAAATTTTTTTATAAGTATCACACAATTCGTGCTTTAGGCACCTTCCAATATTTTAAGTAGTTTTTCCATAATATATAATATATTTACCAGTAAATACGAAAAAAATTACTTTAATTACTTTCCCTTTATTTTCGTATTTTTGTCCTTCTAATTTGCCTAAATGTGGCACTGTTCCAGGGTCGGATTGTGAAACCCGTGTGGTGGCTGCACAGTATGTGAGATCTATAATCTCCTGATCACGAAAGCTTGAGATACGAAATACGACAGTCTTACTATCATGATAGTAAAATGTGATTTCCAGTTGACAATTTTGACTTAACTAGGTCAACTTGACTTTGGATTTAAGGACTCTAGGTTCTTAAATGATATTTCTAGTGTCCGATAGAACATTTGTTTTCGGTTTCAGATTAGACCAAAAAATTCGGTTAAGGCCAAATTTTTGGCCGAATACCGAAACGGAAACCTTTAAAATAATCAAGTTAAAAAATTAGTTTTTTAACTTGATTATTTTAAATGTTAATACATCTGCATATTAAAAAGTTTCGGATAGTTTCTGATTAGTCCGAATATTGACTTCTTGACAGATTATAGTTATTTATGATGTTCCGAGTGTTGAATGCTGATAAAACATATATCTACTGTGTCAATTATTTCTACTTATGAAGCAGATTTAGACGAGTTCCTTAAATGCTTATGAAGGTATTGAAAATTTGATATTTGATTTTCAAATACTTCAAAGGTTTTGAACAAGCTGCCCCTTTGGATTTTCCTTCATTATTTCGATAAATATGTTTTGGCATTCAAATTGATCCTAAATTATACCGAATTTGCTGTGCAAATTTTAGAACATTGTATCCAAAAATTTCGAAACGGAAAAAGTGTTTAAGGTTTACCAACATAAGCATTCCACATAGTGTTCATAATCGTCATATTATATGTATAACACTACAATACTTTGTGTATTGAATTAATTTTCTTTACGTTCTTAAGAAATATCTAATATCTTAAATTCATCTGTATTTTTTTTTTCTAATTTAAAGTTCTTTTATTGAATTTAAAACATTTAATGTATTTTTAAATACATATGTCTCATTACTACTTGCATTACTGGCTAATGAGTGCTTCTTATCGTTCGTATTATTACGTGCTTAAGTTCGTCTCTTTTAATGTTGTCTTTTGTCTCATGTGTTGTGTACATTTTAGTTGGTTTTACTTAATTCTTTTTTTAAATTATAACATTATTTTTATTTTCTTTTAGCAAAACTTCTAAAGAGCATACAATTAAAGAAAACTCAGAGCATAGGTAAATATTATGTGTATAATGTAAACGTACTAGATAGTAATATGTCAATTTAAAAAGACCTACATATAACTATTAATGTGTCAAAATGGGTTTTATGAACAAATAAATAATTGTAATAACAATAGAGGTATTTACTTGTTCTGTGTAAAGATGTTTGAAATTTGGCTCTAAAGAAAATAAGTTTATTTTAAATGTGAAGCTATTTTTATCAGAACTGTCATAGAAAAGATAAGTAAGCAAAAGTCCACATTTGAAAAAAAAAAACGTTATTTATAAAAATTTATGTCAATATGAGCACTTGAAATTTCCCTGCTTTTAGATAATTTTGCACTTTAGTTATTTTTTTTTTGCTTCATCCATTGGCTGTGTACAGCCCTAATAATACTATGTTTTACACATTAAATATTTTTTTGTTACTATTAACAGTTAAAATAACATCTTTATTAAAACTAAGTACTTTAAAGTGTGTTAAAATACTTATTTAGTTTGAACTCCCTTCAGGGTTAAATGAAATTTAAAAAAAAAGAAGCACCTGCTTGTTTTTTCTTTATCGTAAGAGGGGTTCATAGACTCATTTTTTTTTATTGTCTTTATTTTGCGTTCAACTTTAGACGCATTGAAGTATCTTTCAATAAACAATTAGCCAGCCGCCACATAATCAGTCTCACTCATAGAAGTGTATTACAGATAATACTCGTAACTCACTATAATAAAGTCCATCAGTTTGAAAATGATCTTCTGTAACTATCAGTTTCTATTTGCGAACACAAATTGTATGAAAAATGTATGTCATTTCAAGTGTTTTTAGTTTACAGTTTTGTTGTTTTATGATATTTTAACAATTTAATGTGAAAAGTTTTTATTTTTCTTTTATTATTATTTATTTTTTTTTGTAAATTCTATACATTTTTACAATATTAGTTGTACTCAGAGAATGACAGATTATTTGTTGTACAATAGTAAGCGTAAATACAGATATTAAACTTGTTTTGGTTTTTTATATCTGTCGGTTTGCCTGTCAGTGGTGGCTTCATTTGATTTGTGTCATATGGATTTTGTTGATGGGTCGCATTCTTTTTGATTAATTTTCATCAACAATATTAATTTCCACAAATTATATTTTCCGGCTTATTTGTTTGTATTAGTTTTATTTACATATATTATGCATCATGTTTCTGAAGGGGTCAGTTTTGCAATAAAATTTATTTATTTAATTTTAGTTTTTATAGTTGTTGAATATGCTGTGAACTTTTTTGAACTTTTCATAAGTTTAATGCCTTTTGAGCATTATGAAACATTAGGTGCAAAATAGTCAAAGACATGTCTTAATATTAAATTAATGTATGTATCTATCTTGTGTTTATAAAATTAATGATTTTTTGCAATTATATATGACATCGGGGTTAACATTTGATGAAGTTTTAGAATTCATTAATTTTTATTAAAATGCAGGTTAATTAAAAATATTTTTAACATAAACTATATTTTATTTATTAATTAATTAGTAAGAGTAACTAAAACATTGAAGCATTATAATGGTAAAAAATGGCACCGATAGAATAACAGTAGGGTTTTCAGGGAAATTGTTTACTAGGCGATCGGCAAACATGCAATACACTTTTTCAATCTACTCTCGAGACTCTGAAAGTGCGAGACATTTCTTTTAATGGATTGTCCAGCCATAAATGTAATTAAACATAAATTGTAGGAAGGATATTTGTTAGATATCGTAATCGTAATCAATATAATTGACTTTGGTAGATATCCCAATGCCACAAGTTATGGCTAGCATTAATCTTTCAAGTATGTAGATCCGATCTACCTCATTTATTTCTTGCAAGTGGTACGATTCTACCTGATTGTGGATTTTTAATTTGTTTATGTTATCAATATCCGTTTAAAAATCATAAATTGTTTGGAATGCTTTTTTATGGCCTGAAATTTTATATGCACATATATATTTTTCCGTTGGCGGAATTAACTTCTTTCAAAGGTGCCAAATTGGATCGTAAGCACCTAAGACTTATTGCTTTTAAATCACTTTTGAGATAATCAAAAAGTACATTATATTAATGGAATGCACTTTTCGTTCAAAATTATTCATCAATCGATCCACACTAATAAAAATTTTCTTCAGCGAAGAAGGAATATTTTAAAATTTCAAACTCAGTTTTTGCACTATAAGTTCTTTTCATAATTTTACATATTTCTAAATTGTCTTTAACTTGGACACAAAATTATTTGGTCAAGGTGCCAACTGAGCCGTTTTTTACTTAGAAATATTTAAAGTTCTGATAATTTTTTAAACTATATTTTTACCATCGATATTTATGCCTTACATCTCCATATGTGATTGTAGCATTATGCGTTTGTGTGTAAGTTTGTAACGCCGAGAAAAAAATCTTACAATATACCGTTCGACTTAAAATATCTTTCCGAGTCGATTTATTGATTTCCGTTCTTCCGTCTGACTGGCAGGTTGTCTAATGTGATCAAATTTGTTATATAGGAAATTAGTTATGTTCGGCGTATTATTTCACCTGGCACCTATACAAATGTCCTCTCGGAATAAGGGTATAACGCTTACAAATGCCTTAAGTATAGAAATATCTGAATCAAATTCGACACAAATAAGTTTCGTATAAGTATAAATCTTGACGATCGGTGCATAATTGACCATATAAGGTCCTCTTCCGAAAATCGCTTCAACGTATATAAATCCCGTAAAAATGTTAGCATTAGGATTATATTTCAAACAAATAGACATTTTATAAGTGTCGGCCCATAAGTGGCCATAGCTCCCATATAAGGCCCACTTCCAGGAATAACTGTAAAGGCCCTACATTTCATATAAATGTTAGTATTAACATAGTATTACCTATGTATTCGTATTTAATTTTTTTATTTATTTCTGCAAGTATTGGTCAACAATAGGCCATAGCTCCCACATAAGAATCCTCTGGAAATCATTTTGATGCACATACAAAATGGTGTACGTTATCATGTGATCGGACTTGTCCGACTATAACTTTCTTACTTGTCTTGATAAGTAGTTTGCAATACCACAGAGAATTTTAGAATTCAAAGATTTCATCCTGTTCTATTAAGTATGAACAGATGTGCGTTCCCCAGCTTCGTTATAAGTTATTTTTCCTTAATATTACTTAAATACTAATAAAAACAGCAGGACGGTTAAAAAATTGCATTACAAAAGCTATTGGTTAACAAAACTTTTGCAAATTTAACTAAAAGGAGGTCATAACAATTCATCTTTTTTTTGTGTATTGTACACATCTTGTTTCTGTATTTTTAATTTTATTGCATATAATCATGTCAACACACGTTCATTTCTCTCATTACATGGAGTAGTGTAGTGTAAATCAGAGAATTAAGTTGCCCATACAGACAGCGAGAAAGTGTAACTAACCTTAAGCTGTTTGGTTATTTATATCTTTATTATTTTCAATTAAAATCAAGTGAACATATGCAAGCACACTCGGTTGAAAGTCCAGTTTAGTCTCCAGACCATTAAGTAAATAAAATTTTCTTCATCGGCGTCTTTTCATTTACGGCCAGGCCATGTATTGACCTGTGACAACTATTTTTCATATTGCATTGAAGTTGGTTTGGGGCTTTGTTGTGTAAAAAAAATAAACACATTTTACTTTATTTTACTTACTTTATTCTTTTTATTTACAATTTATGAATTTCACTTTAATTTCTGTTGCAATCAGCAGCTATGCACATACATTTTTATTCATATATATGTATATTAAGCTCATAATAAATAAGTTGAACTTTCGTTTTACTTTATTTTGTAAAAGAAAAATATTGCAATTGATATAGTTACGTTTATTTTTTTGCTGTTTTCTTTTTTTTTTTAACTATGCCATACATTTTGGGTCATAATTTATATGTCAAACGATTTTGTCATACAATATTGTTTGTTTTAAATAAAAGTTTTTATTTTATTACAAAAACTAAAACTTTGTTTATTAGGGGCTTGAACCTTGCTGTGATTTAGTGTTAATATTTTAAATTCTTAAGTTATGTTTTTATTATTATTTTTTTTTTTAACTCATAACTTTTATTGATACTTAAGAGTTTTTGTTTAAATACCAAAATAGCCACAAATCTCACCTTAACCGGCAAACAGTTGTCTCCATATATAAAAAAATTGAATTAAATCAGAAAAAGCAAATTTTAATAAAGAAAAACACAACGAAATATTAGAGGAAAAACATGTTTTTTTCATAGAAAAAAATCTTTAATATATATATATATATATTATAATTAGTAAACTTTTCTCCAACTTACCGGATATCCCTCGTTGTATTCAGGCCCGATTTCACGAGTCTCCTTTTTGGTTAACAATTAATTATAATTTCACTAAAATAATTACTTGTTAGGTATTCATTTGTCTATGTGTATTTTAAGTGTATGTGTAAGGAGTATGCGTGTTAACAATTACATTTTGACAATTTGAACAATTTCATTTGAATCAACAATATTTGTATTGATCTAATTAGTTTAAAAAATAATTTTAAGGAAAGATTAATTAACAAAATTTAAGTCTATCAAATTAATAAAGTTAGATAATTAAATGAATTTTAGCAATAGTTTGTGCATCGTAAAAGTTTTTTTTAAAAAAATGTAAAATTGGAGATTATTGTTGAAAGGTCCTCGTAATTTCAGGTTAAGATTAAATATATCACTTATGATACACAAGATGCAAACTTTCGATAATTCACTATTTGATCCCAATATTTTACGCTAAATTTTCACAATATACGAGGGCGGATCAAAAAGTCCCTGACTTTTCGAACTTCCCTCGTAGTTATATGAAATGCAACACTATTCCCATCAAGTACAACCTGTTAATAGACTACTGTCAAATTTTGAGCAAGTGTCGTTATTTACTTTGCGTTTAACAGCTGTTCAAAACATACAACCTCGTATATTTTTCTAAAAATTTAAAAAAGTGAATTTCGATTGCTCATTAAACACTATTTTTTGCGAAAAAAAAAACCGTTAATCAAACCAAGGAAAAGCTCGATAAATACTATGGGGACTCTGCACCATCGATTTCAATGGTAAAAAAGTGATTTACTAACTTTCGTTGTGGTCGCACAAGTACAAATGACGCTGAACGTTCTGGACGGCCAATTGAGGTCAGTACACCCGAAAATGTCGAAAAAATCCACGATATGGTGTTGGCCGACCGAAGAGTAAAAGTGCGTGAGATTGTTGATGCCATAGGCATTTCATGGCATGGCAGTGTGTTTTCGATTTTAAATGATCAGCTGGGCGGCGTTTTGTAACTGTGGATGAAACATGGATCCATTACTGTACTCCGGAGACCAAGCAGCAGTCTAAACAATGGGTTTCTCCGTGTGAACCTGCTCTGAAGAAAGCCAAGGTAAGTTTGTAGGCCAATAAGGTGATGGCAATAGTTTTTTGGGATGCACGCGGGATAATCCACATCGATTACCTTCAAAAGGGAAAAACAATAAACGGCGAATATTGTGCCAACTTACTAGACCGATTTAATGAGGATTTAGAAAGAAAACGACCCCATATGGCTAAGAAAAAAGTTCTTTTTCATCAAGATAATTCACGGATGCACACGTGTGCAGTCTCAATGGCAAAACTCTATGAATTGGGCTACGAATTGGTACCTCATCCGCCCTATTCTCCGGATTTAGTCCCTAGTGACTACTTCCTATTTTCAAACCTAAAGAAATGGCTCGGTGGAAAGAGATTCAGCCCCAACGATGAAATTATTGACCAAATAAATGCCTCGAAAAATCTAATTTTTTCGCAAAGTAAATGACCACACTTGCTCAAAATTCGACAATAGTCTATTAACAGGGTGTGCTTGATGGGAATAGTGTTGCATTTCATATAACTACGAGGGAAGTTCGAAAAGTCACGGACTTATTGATCCCCCCTCGTATTTGAGAACTGTGGATTCTTGATCTCCGTAATAAAATCTTGCTCTCGTTTTTGCCTTTGGTTATTGTTGATATTTCAAGTTTTCTTTTTCAATACAATACCTTTTTATTAAGAATAAATCTAAATTCGTTTATATCCTTCAAAAGAATGAATTTAATCCAAAAGTCTAGTTTTTATAATAATTTATATTCTTTAAAAAAATTTTGTCCTTTTCTCCTTTTTCTTTTTATTATTATTCGACTTATAGAGAAAAAAATCTAACTTTTTCTTTAAGATTTTCAAATATAAATTACAAATTTTAGTTGAAAAGAAAAACTTAAGTTAAAAAAATTCTCAAACCTACTATGTTTTGAAAAAAATATGCTCCCAAGTTTCTATTAACGGGTCTCACAATCTGTAGCTTGATTGTAAGGTCTGCATCGGCGGATGGACATCGTTAAATTGTTATTCATTAAAGTAGGTCTTAGAGAAATATTTTTGAGTATTACAGACATTAGCATAAACGCATAATTACCCACATATGGTGGTGTAGGGTATAAAAAAAAAATTCGAAATAATAAATAATAAACGATTTTTATCAAAAATATAATTTTTTAATAAGAAGCGACTATTTACTAAAATATCGAATTCGAATTTATAGATTTTTTGTTGAAAATTCTTAAACTTTAATATGATATATGAATAATCACAGTTTTCTCTTCTAGGTTAGGATTTATATGTAAGCAATTTGTTTTTCAAAAATAAAGCTATTTCAATTTAGCTTTAAAACGTTAGTGTACTATAGAACTATTCATTTTTTTAATGCAAAATATTTAAGGATTTTGAAATGGTATTGTATTCAATTAGCTAGTAAGAAAAAGGAAAAACATTCACAATTTCATTGATATTGAGTGCAAAGAGAAATACATATTTCGTATATATTTTTTTTATAAACATGTTACTTTATTCTTCCTTCATCGTACGTAGTTAAATTTTAAAATTTGTGCTGAAAAGTAAATATATAAGTATAAAACAGCTTACCATTTAAATTAAAATGCACAAAAGCGTAATAGCTGTCACTATGACAGCTATAGAGAAGACGTCATTAATCAACTAGTACCGCCATAATAGACGAAAAACTAAAAACACCAACTAACAACAACAACAAACAACTTGCATTAAGTAAATAAACAAAATACGACAAAGTCAAATGGACAGAGCAGACATACGACATGGAAACTTATAGTGACATTTTATTTACAATTTGAATTTAAAAACTAAAAAGTATGTAAGAGTGTATGTACGTACATTTCTTTGGACTGCATAAGAAGCACCAGAGCTGGATGCATTTAGTTGCAAAATTAAATAATAAAGTGGAAATAAAAACAAAAACATTTTTAAAGTTTGTCAGTTGTAGTAAATAAAATGCAATTTAGTTTCATGAATTGTTAATAAATAAAATTGAAATGTTGTTTTTGTAAAAAAATAATATTTTTTTTGTTTCGTTTTTTTTTTTTTTTAATATTGTTGATTTATAAATATTGACATTTGTATTTGTTTAAATGAAAGTGTTTACATCTTGCTGTCCATCCGTCCGTATGTCCATCACTCAGTTCAAGTGTAAAAATTGTATTGATGATACGAAAACAACTTAAGCTCATTGTATGCAACAGTCTGTAACAGTCATTATGGGAAATATATTTTTTGTTTTGTTGTTTTAATAAATTTAATTTTGTTAAATAATGAAACTGTTTCCTATGGACTTGACTGAACTGTGTTGAAAAAAGAGTGACCATAATTTTTGTCATTGTCGACAACTTAACATCATCATTTTTGCACTCGATGTTCCATGCAGATATAAACAAAAATGTGTTTTTTTTTATGTTGAAATGAAAATACGAGTTCATGTTGTGCTCATGCACTTGTTTGGAGATGTAAAGGAATTATTTTATTATTTTTATTAAAATATGAATTCTTTCTTTTAGTAAACTTTACATGTAAAAATATGGAGTTTTTATAGATATATGATAAAATATGTTCATTAAAGTAAAATGTGTAAAAATGTGATCTTCTATTTCTGGTTAAAGTATTTTTAGTTTTCGCTTCAATTTTCACATAAAAAGTAACATTTTCAGAAATTTTAGGGTGATCACAGATTATAGTTCTTTGCGATTAAAAATCTGTAATTTTCGAATAAAATGTAATTTTTATATAAAAAGTAAATTTTGGGGGATCTTTTTATGATGACCACAGGTAATCGTTATTTTTAATAAAAATCATCTGGTTTATTAATAAAATACAATTTTTGATTTCACTTAAATTTTACGTAGCTACAAAATTGCACTTTTTATTTTTAATCGGTAAAGACCTTATTGAGGACAATACAAAACTATTTTTAAGTTTCGAAATACTCCCTAAATTTCGAGATAATGCGAAAAACCCTTTCTTAGGATAGTTCTTGCACTATAAATATCATAGATGTTTAAATTTTAAGCCAATTTACGATTTGTAAATTGATTTAGAAAGCAGAATGACGTAGCTTTTTAACTATATTAGAAACTTTTAAATTACACCCAGATTAAGTAATGATTTATTCACCATTTTTAAAATTATTTCCTTTTTCTTTTTCGAAATTCTTACCTTGATGTAAATTTTTCAGATTTTTTATTCAAGACTATACATTAGGGTGGTCCAACATCGTATGAAGAAAATTGAAGTGTATCGCACAATTAAACGTACCTCAAATTATGAGGAAAAAAAAAGAATATTAAATTTTTTTTGTTAGTAGTTTTATTTTTATTTCCTCGTATTTTTTTTTATGATTTTTTAATTTTTATTAAAATTACGTTTTTAACCTTCCTATTAACTTTAGCTATCATTTGATGTAAATATAAATAAATTTGGTGAGAAATTTTTAAGATTTATTCTAGGATCTTTAACATAAATGGCTGTATAGCATCCTGTTCTAATCATCATAGGAAGTTGAAATTTGATCAAGACGTTGATGTCCTCTTCATAATTTTAGGCACGCTTAAATGTACCTCGCAAAAAAGAATTTTATATCACCCTATTATACATATTTGTTTACAAAATTTTAAATGTTATTTTATTTACAATAAAATGAGAAACCCATATATAAAAATCGATTAAAAACTCGAAAATTTATTAAGAATTTTCAAAACTTTATTAAAAAATTCTTCATATATTTTAAGATAAAGTATTCTTTTTCTAAATTCTTACTTGGTTTTACTTTTTCAGGAAAAAATTAAATATGTATGGAGTTTTAGTAAGTTCCCAGCAAACACAAATGTTTGATATTAAAATGGAGAGTGATTTGAAATCAAGTCCTTTCTCAAATTTCAAACGTTCGAGAATTATTTGAAAACAACTTGGAAATAATAGCTTTCTCAACATAAAGGGGAATTAATTGTCAAATTGAGAAATGCTATTATTATCAAATTATTGTTAAATGTAATTCTCAAATTTTTTTCAAATGTGGATTGTAGCCACATATATAAGTTTTTTAAATTTTCTTTTGTAAAGACTTGTAATTTTGTCCTATCAATAAACATATTTATTTGATTAAATAATTTTTCTTATTAATTTATTTATTTTTATGTAATATTTCAAATATTTTTTTAATATATTGTTTCAAATATCATTAAGAATGATTTGATAACATTTGATATCAAATTGAGAAAATACCATTTTTCAAATATTTGTTAACTTGTCTCTTTAGATTTATGAATGATTTGATAATAACATTTAATACCAAACTAAGAATATACTATTTTTCAAATATTTTTAAAGTTATCTTTAGATTTGAGAATGATTCAATAATAACATTTCATATAAATTTGAGAATATACAGTTTTTTAAAAATTTTTTCTCAAATGATTCTCAACTTAAAATCAAAATTAAAATTCAAATCTCTACCTTCCTTTGAAACAAGTAAGAGAAACACGTTCGATATCAAACGTCAAAGTCATCATATTTCAAACGTTTGACATCGTGTTTGCTGGGTTATTACAGATAAAATCAAATAAGTTCAAATGCCTTTGAAAACTATTGCATCGTTGTATAGGTTTTTATAAAAAAAAAATTGTAATTAATCGCAGACAAACTCGAAAAATTGTGGAAAATATTTATTTTTTTTAGAAGTTTAAAAATTAGCTTTTAATATTTGATTAAGACATAACAGATACATACGATTGAAAAGCCTGTCTGTCTGACTTCTACTTTCCAAATAAGTTAAAAAAAAAATAATAACAGAACAACAGAATTAGGATTGTATTTATACAAGAACTCGAATTTTTGAGGGAGTATTGCAGAAGGTCTATAACGTGCGATGTGTCTTTTCTGGAGTGATTTTTCACTGTTGTAAAAAATAAATTTTGAAAATTTTTAGAGTGATCCCAGATTATATTCCTTTTTGATTAAAAATTCTCAGATTGTCGAATAAAATGCCATATGTGGCCCATTGGATTTGGTTATATAAATTGAAGGTAAATATTATAATAAATTTAGTCGAAATTTTTTGGTATTAACAGATTATTATCCTTATTAACGTATGCGGAACAAAATTAAAAATGTTGAAATTTCTCCAAAAAATAACTTAAATCTTGTATTATTATATTTTAAAGATAACGTATTATGTGGTTTCTATACGTCCAATATTTGGATCCCTTTTGTGCACTTTTGGAATAGTTCTGAAGGACTTTTTGATCATGAGTTTAAAAACTCGACGTTGGAACCTTTCCAACCTATTGTTCAGTTATTATATCCTTGTTTATCTTGAAATTTTATCAAAAGATTTTTAATTTTTATACTTTGATTTAATTTAGAAATTTTTCCATCCGTTAAAAAATTCTACCGTTATGATAATAAAGTAGTTGAGAAGATGTGTTGTTGAATAATATCTCCTCTGCATAACACAGCTTAATATATTAATCAAAAAATGCAATCAAATCAGAATTTAAAAAGTTAAAAATTTGCCATAAAAATTTTTTCTTTGAAAAACTTTTGTCCTTAATTTTTATACTTTTTCTATCAATTTTAATAATCTATCGAAAAAATAAATTTCTTTGACACTCAATACCATCTGAGTTAAAATATAAATAATTTTTTGTGAGATAAATATAAAAACAATCGAAAAAAACACAAATTTGTTGTTCAAGGTTGTTCTTGTTTTGTTAACATTTTTAAGAAACTAGAACGATTTTCATTCAAATTTACGCATTATAATGAAAAAACATGTGTCCATACAAAATAAATGATAAAATGTTTTAATCATAAGTACACTGTTATTGAAAAAATAAAGTCAAATTAGAATTAAAAATTGTTCCAAAAAAATTTTCGCCACAAATTGACTTTGATCGCTACACATTTTTCTCCTCGAAAAACTTTTGGTCAAAATTTTTGTAGTATTTCTATCAATGGGTTTATATATACCTTTATATGACTCTGTTTACCATCTGAGCTAAAATACAAATCATTTTATGGTGGTGTATATATATAGAAATAATTAAAAAAGATACAAATATTTTTTCAAGGTCGTATGTCTTTTATTAAAATTTTGAAGAAATCAGAAGTCTGATAATATATATTTGCACAATATTATGAGAAAGCATGTGGACATCTAATATTTATGATAAAAAGTCTTCATCATAAGTACACTGTTTTTTTAACTGGCGTCGAAAGTTTTGTTGTAATTTTATTCCGCCTACGTTAAATAAAATCCTCCAGTTAACTAATAAATGCAGTTTTAATTATAGTTTTTATATTCAATAAAAAATTAAATTTTTAAAATTGTTATAGTGATCAAAGATTATTGCCGAGAGGGTTTGGCTATATTATTAAACGTATATTTTTTGAAATATTTAAGGTGATCACGGATCGTGCTTAAACCTCTCGAGCTTTCAATTAAAATACAAATTAGTTTTCGTTTTTCATAAAAAATTAAATTTTGAAAACTTTCAGGTTGATTACAGATTATCGTCATTTTTGCTTGAAATCCTCTAACTAATAAAATATAATTTTAGTTAAGAACATTTTACATTTTTTAGAATTTTTAAGGTTATTACAGATCATATTTTTGTTTAAAATATTTAGGATTATCACAGATCATAGTCTTTTTCACTTTAAATTTCTGAATAGTAATAAAAAATATTTCCTAGGATAGATTTGATATCCTCTTGTAAGATCTTCTAAGAATTTATTCTTTTAATAGCTTGCAACACATCGATCCTCAACTCATGCAAATTAAATTGGCATTGTTGTTAATGTACACTCATTATTATTATTGTGTTGCTGTTGCTATTTTTTTTTTTTTTTTTTTTTTTTTTCATATTAATTTTACACACAAAGCAAACACTGTGAAGCAAATTAGTTTAATTTTTAAATAAAATAAGGAAGATCTCATCACATTTTCCAGCAGCACCAGTAGTAGTAAAAAAATGCATCAACCAGCCACTGAGAGCCTGTTATGAATTTTTGATGTTTTATTTTAGTTTTATTTTTGTTTCATTAAGTATATGTATTTTATGTCAAGTCTACATTAAATTTAATTAATGGCATTAACGGAAGTTTTACATAAGTCCACAGACAAGAGCTCAGAGATCAAGTTTAAAATAATAATTTACTGGTCGTTTGGTTAGCGACATAGATATAAAATGCTGGTGACACATACATAATAAAGTGGCGTTTGATATTTTGTATTCAATAGATGTTTTGTAAAAATGATTCCTCATATTATTAATTTCTATTGAAGACAAAAAATAAAAAAAAGTTGCCTTAAAATAATTTAGATGTCAAATATCCAAAAATGAATGGACTTTTAACAAACATTTAGATAATTTCCATATGTCAAAAAATAATTAAAAATATAATTGATATGTGTAACAACTTTATAGGAATTTCATGATTAGGTTAAAATAGCTAAGAAATATTTATTTTGTGAGATAAATTTAAAATCGTTAAACTTGTTCAAAAAATTTTAAATTTATTGAAGTTTTCGTTTAGTTTTTATCTGTTCCATTGGATATTATTTATTAAATATTTGTTTTTTTCTTTCTTTTTTCTCTTTCTCTCTTTTTAGGTAAGCGCATTTATTTTTAAATTATTGTTATCTAATATTTAAAGGATTTGTTTTGTAAGTGTAAATTTTGCAACATTTTTTATTTGTTGTCTGAAAGTGTGAAAAGTTTTGTAGCAAACTTGATTGATATTAAGAGTTATTTTCAACTCAGATTATTTGTATTTATTTACACCCACATTTGTGTAGTTTGATTTTGAAGACATCATTAAAATTTCTTGATTAAACTTAAACTTTTCATTTCCACTTTCTATTAAAACTTTAATATGTTGTACAATTTTTAAAGGCAAATGGAAATTTTTAGTAATAAATACATATAAAGGTAAATTTTAATCCATGAAGTGTGGGAAAAATAAGTTCAATATTGTTGAATGTTATCTTCAAAGATTTGAGCCATTTATTTTGAAAGTGGCCTAAGTCCCTTCATCAAAAAATCTAGTTAGTCATAAAAATAGTTAATTTAATTTGTCTTCTTTATTCATTCAGAAATCTGAAGTTTTAATATAAAAAAATTAAATTAGAATCGAATAATTACATAAAAATTTAAATATTTTTATGCGAAATTTCATAATTTTTGTGGATGGACTTAGGCCACTTTCAAAATAAATGGTTCATTTGTGGTTATTAAGAAAATCGTTTTTATAAAAAATATATTAGTTTTAAGATCAATGACCGATTGAAATGTTTTCATATCGAAATATAAGTAAGTGTTACCTAATTAAAAACCTAGAAATATGCACCTTAAATATGAATAATTAAAAAAAAAATTTTAAACAATAATTTTTGTTCACAAAGAAAACATAATGAAATGATAAAAGTATGGTAAATTAAGGTGTTCTATGCGAAGTATTATTCACAATGGAATAAAATATAAAAATAATTTTTTTTTTATAAATGTCAAAATATGGTTTAAAATTATTGCATACATTTCTGCTCATCAAAAGAAAAAAAATGGGTTCATCTTTTAGAAATTTTGTTTTTATAAAAGACTGGATATATTTAAGTTTCAAATTTAAAACAAAAAATGATTTTATTAGTTTTTAATAAAATATTTAATATTTTTTTATCCTCTCCATAAGAATTTTTATGGTCTGATTTTGTAAAGTGAAATGAAAATTCGTTTCGAGAATTTGTATTGAAAACAACAAATAAATTTGAATTTTTTTTTTTTTTTTGTTATTTTCAATATAAAATTTCGAAACGAATTTTCATTTCGTTTTACAAATTCAGTCCCTTATTGTGTTTTGAATTCGGTTTCATTTTGTGCTCAGATTTTAGTGTTCTTAATCTTTTTATTGATATCCAATTCCTTTCAAGTGGACTGAGTTCTGAGTTTTGTGGATTGGCCTCCTTTGGTACATAACAACAACTGTATTTTTTTTTGCTCCATTAGGATCCTTTAAGTGTTCTAATGAAAGGAAGAAATATTTTCCGAAGGCATTCATACACATATATTTTTGTTTCCATGGAGCCATTAGTTATGAACAAGAAAACCACAAATATGCTCTAAAAAAGTGTTTTATGCGCATGAAATATGCAGTAAAAAATGAAATATGAAAATATGGTCTTAAAAAACAAAAAAAATGTTGTAAGTTTTAAACAAAAATTTATTTTTTCAATAAAACAAAGCATTTCATTAATATCTAAATAATAATAAGTCAAAACTAATATATATATGTCACTGTGTCAAAAGTCTTATTTTGAATTCTAATTTATCAACTAAAAACTTTATTGGTCTTCTATTTGCTTACTCTTCTGAAATCAAGTTTTAAAGACTTCCCATGAGGTATAAAAAAAACTTCAATATGTGAAAATATGCTTTTTATCCCTTTTAGATCATATTTTGACATATTGAAGATAATTTTTTATAAATTTTTATGCTCTAAAAAAAAATATGCTCCAAAAATCACTACATACAAAAATATGTCAAAATATACACTAAAAAATCAATGCCAAAATGCTTTATTTGTTCTGAAACGGATAATTATTTTCTCAACGACTTCATTCAACATAAAAAAAAAAAATGTTATTGCATATTTGTGGTTTCCCTGGTTATGAATTAAGTTCTTCTTTCTCTACAAGTACAAATGGCTTACTCGACTAAAAATTTGTTGGAAAACCTAAATTTTTTTACACAATATTAATTTTCTACATTTCATATAACAGCGAAATGAAATTCCTGGATATTGCAAAAAGTTTAACATCACGTACGTTTTATCGTTCTTTATACAGAATTCATAATTTTGAAAGAAAAATGCATGACTCCGCATTTATTTCTATCAGGAACTTTTTTTTATTTCGCGTGTCTTCAGGACAGCTTTTTTAATTCAGATTCAGAAAAATTTAGAAACTGTATTGCTTGGACACACCTGCATTCCAAGCAATTTTTTATATGGTTGGTCGTCATGGGGTTTCATCACGCACGTTTTGTTCAAATTCCATCTTAATGCAAAAGTAATTATGCTATTATAATAAAATGTAGCACATGGTTAATGAAAATAACATCAAATGTAAGCGAGTTAACGGTACTTATTTTCTGCACATGTAGTAAATGTTATAAACCTTAAAATGTGCACACATTTTTTCGTGCGCATTCCTGTTTTATATGAAAATATTTCAGAATATGATTTTAAAACAAAAATAAGCTAAGAATATGCTATTAGGCTTAAAATATTAAAAATATGCTTTAACAAATCGATGACACAATCTTTAAAAAACTACCGATCTTTTAAGGGTTAATTTCTATTTAATTTACAAAAAGATTAATAAAAGGTGTGGGCATCGAAGTCTTTTAAATTTTTTCCTTTACACTTTTCTCTTTTTTTTTTGCTTTTTACATTTTATATAATTTTTCTATTACTTTTTTAGTATGACGATAATGATTATTATTTTCTATATTAACAAATTTATTTTTTCATTATTGAGTGTTTTATTGTCGCTATTTCCTGAAAAAGACCTTAAGACCGCTATTATGGCATCTCCTGGTGGCCAAATGACTAACAAATATATAATTTTCATTATAATAAATAAAGTTTTAGCTATTTTCTTGCATCTCCTATTGTCTCCACCTTGTTTTCATGCAGGCAATTGATCATTTTTTATTTACTAAAGTGTTTTGGTGCTATTGTTGTCTTTGTGGTTTATGGAATGGTGGAGGTAAATTTGTACCTTTTTTTTTTTTTTTTTTTTTGATGGCTAATAATGCTAAAGGGGGCGAAGAAATGATGGTTCAATTACGTTTAGCTAAATAATTTGGCTTTTTTTGAAAATTAAATTGAATTGATTTTTTGTTTTTTATATATTTTTGTATGTTTAGGAAGTTTTCGTAACAATAAGGAAGTGCATTAGTAGAGTGTTTTAAGATGTTTTGGGGTAAACCTTTATAGCTTTGCATGTAATAATAAGACATGATTTAAAGCTAACATTTTTTTTGGAATATTAATATTGTTAAATTATTAGTAGACACGCGCTAAATTCCCTTTAAAGTGAAGGAGTCTATTATATTTTTTGTGTATCTTTTTTTCTAATCAAATATAAATATTTTAAATCAATTAATTCTCGAGCATGTTTGCTGTTTCAATTAACACTTTAATAAAGGCATCAAGAGGAGGGCTACTTGTTTTCTTTTTATTTAAGTCTGTACACACTTAGAATTCTTTTTTTTTTTAATCTATAAATTTACACCTTTTTATGTTTTTAAGTGTTTGACGTTCACAGTCAGCAGCAATTTTTTTAAAGTATTCCTTCTTTTTTTATCTTCTTGAGTGCATTGACTGCACGTTTTCATTCAGCATTGAGTATTCAAAATTATTATTTCTTTTAAGGTTTTTTGACCTTATTGAGATCTAAGTAATATTTTATATGTTTTTGGTTGTTGTATCTTGTTGCACTCCTGTTATTTTAATTCGATAAAACTGTTAACTTTCTTTGTTGTTTATTTAAAGAAACATCAACCAGACTGATAAAATATAAATATTTAAATTAAAAAAAAAAAAAAAATAAATGTTCTGCCTACTTTAAAATGCTCTAATTAAACTACAATAATTAATATTATTTGTAAGTAAATATTGATTTTTAGTATTAGATAAGGCCCACAAATTGTCCCAAAAAAAAAAAAAAAAAAAAAAAAAAAAAACGAGGAGATTAGTTAACAAAGAAAATAAAGTATTTTACGAAATTAGAGTTCGATAGTAATCAGGGCAACCAAAAACATGCAGTCATATTTTTTCATGGACTTCAAATGAACCAAACTGTTAGTTATTTATCCGTTTCAGACAATTTTAAGAATTTGGTATCGATCTTTTACAGGATATTTTTCATATTTTGGCCTTAATAGCGTATTTTTACATATTTTGGGTTTAGGAGCATATTTTATCATATTTTCATAGAAAATCCTCATTTTAGAGCGTATTTTAGCAATTTAGATGGTATATTTTAGCATATTTTATAATTAAAAATCATATTTTGTATATCTTGCACATAATAGAAACATTTTGCATATTTTGCACAAAACAGAATTTTTTCATAATTTACCATTAGTGAAATTATCTTTTTACTGTCACATACGTTTTTCAAATCCGATTCCTTATTAATTTTCATCTTTTATATTGATCAAATTTTGTAATTTTGCGATGAAGTTTTTTCGATTTTGAGAACATTTTTGATACGCATAAAACACTTTTTTGGAGCATATTTTTTGCCCTAGTAATAATCGATGGAAATATTTAAGAACATATTGTTTGTAGATTTTACTTATAAAAAGTTGGTAAAAAATGAGAAAATAATAAACACTGCTTACATGGAATTACGTAGTAAGGAGTTTGTTTCATTTAAAAGCTAACCTTTTACATTTTTTAAAGATTCTTGTATGCGTTTAATTTTTTTGGCTTTAATATAAATTTAAAATGATAAATTTTTATTTTGCTCAAAGTATCCTATAGTATTTACTTAAAAAAAAAAAATAATATGATAATTATGAATGTAAATATTACTTCATCTTGTTCCAAAATAAATATTTCAAAAATATTGAAAATGAAATCTTGCAATTCCATAATTGTGTCAAGTTCTTTTTTCATCCATATATATATATATGGATATATATATATATATTTTATATATATATATATATAAAACAAAATTTCCATTTAAATTTTTTTATTATTTATTCCATCAACTTCATAATTAATAGTCACCAATATGTATTGTTTAATATTCTATAAATAAATTAAGAAAAACGATCTTGTGAATATTATTTAAATGCCAAATGGACATGCTAATATCATTTATTAAAATTATTAAGCAGTTTTGCAGACATTTTGAATGATCGGTTAATTTTTTGTGGCTAGAACTACGACGTAAGAACGAGATGGTAATCTTTCATAAGTTTAAAATGAAAAGTTTATTTCAATGCTATTCATATATTTGTTTAAAAATAAATTTATTAGAAATAAATACTAAAAAAAAAACAGAAGGTGTAGCGAGAACTACTAGCTACTAATTCATCGTCTCTCTGAATTTATAGAAAATTATCATGACTAATGTGATGGAAGAGAAACAGATATCTTTGGACACATTTTAGGAATATAATAGTATAAATAAATTAAAAAGTCAGATATATTTTTATCTCCAATTAAAATGATTTAATAATTTAAAATACAGGTGGTATGGTAAAGGAAATTGCGATTGAAATTTATGAAAAAAAATATCTGTTCGACAATTTGTTGCAAGGAAACAGGAGAAAAAAAAAATACCTCAAAATATCGAACTTTCTCCCAGAAAACAAAACGAAAACCCAAAAATTTGTGACTCTTGTTCTTATTTACAGTTTTTAGTTCTTCGAAATATGATGTTCTATTGGGGATTTGGATTATGTTTCAGCATTGCTCTTTATTCAAGTTCTACAAAAAAAAAAAAAAAAAAAAAAAAAAACTGCAAATCGTGGCTCTCAAACATTGCTAGTTGATTACACGATAATCGGAAGTCTTGGCTCCGTTCCAAAACATGCGAACCTATGGTGCCAAAAAGCCAGAACTCACACCAAATTTTCTATGGAAGCATTGACTTTTCGATAGTTAAGTGCTGATTTCTTCATTCAACTATTGGTTGGTAAATATGATCGCGACAGATAATTCAAAATAAAATTCGAATCGCAATTAAAGATTATATAATTTTCAAACTGAATATCAAAGCTTTAGAAAATCGAATAATTCCAAAGCCTTGAAATCTTGAATTTTAATGTTTTTTAATGAATCACACACTCTGGGTCTTGGATCTCAAATGATCATCGATTCTCCTCGCATAACAAAAGCGCAATGACGTTGTCAAAACCAATTTTTTCGTCCAAATTACTTTTTAAATTAGCAATAGTCGGAAATAAATTTGCAAGAATTTTTATTGCATATCCTTAAATCATCAGAAATTAAATTAAATTTTGTCCTGATTAAACCAAAAATGATCGTGTAACTTCTACTGATTGTATATTTTGATCACTATTTTTTGTTATGAAGAATGAATCGAATAAGAATAAGTAAAATGAATTTAATAATCATTGAAAAGAAAGAAACATCTCTGTGAAATGGACGTGACAAAACCCACTGGAGAAGAAATTTGCTTGCATTTACTAAACTCAGAATAAAAATGAGTTAGAATATTTAGTTAAACTAACGAGTGATTTTTTTTTTTGTAAATTTTGTATTATTGTTTATTGTTTAAAAAGGTCTAGAAACTTTAATTTTTTGGTTCTGTTTTTCTCAAATTAGTTGAAAGTGCTCTTATTTTTAATTTTTCCTCACTAGCCTTAATTTTATTATAATTGTTGTGTTCGTGATCCAGATATTAATCAATAATTGTCGTATTTCTTTTTTTAAAACTGATTATTTGTTCTTTAATAGTATGCGGGTGCAAGTCATTGATTATGGACATGATCAATTTAATTGCGTTCATAATTTGATATAAACACTTGTTGTTTTGACCAAATTTGTATAAGCCACAGCGCAGCCATATGTTCCTCTCTTACTTTATCACCACTCCTCCAAACAGTGTTGTCAGATTAGGGGATTCATCACCAAATTGGGGATTTCATTTGGGAAATGGGGATGAAAAAATTGTTTTGGGAAATTGATATTCTATTATTGTTACTGCAATAACAATCAAGAATTTGGAAGCCTTCAATAATCATATATTGTAACTAGTTGTTCAAAATTTGTACGAAGTGTATCAAAAATAAATTATTTACCTAAAAAGTTTATAAATACAAATTTTAAAACGATTTTCATATAATCTCTAAACTGTAAAATAAAGGTATTTTAGTGGGGATTATATAAGCAATTATTTGGAGATTTTTTGGGAATGAGCATTTTGCTATTTGGGGATAAGATTCGGCAAAAATCTGGGAGCGCTGCCTCTCATAAATAACAATGTGCATACGAAAAGTAAAAAGTACATAGAAAAAAATTGAACGTTACATTTAATTAAGAAATTAAAAACCAATCAATTCAACATTAAAAAAACATATCGAATCTGATAAAATTAAATTGATCACAAAAAAAAAAAAAAAGAAGGCGAACAAAGTTCTCTTCTCACCACTCTCTTTCTTTGAAGCATAGAAATAAACCAAAATCAGAAAAGAAGCAAAAGAAGAAAACAAAAAAAAAAAAAAAAAAAAACGGTTTTAACAAATTCGCGTAACTTTTTTTTTTTTCTTTTTAAACAATAACAAAGACAATGAAGATTGAATGATTAATCGATATAAATTTAATATGAATTATTCATTCCACAAAATTTTGTTTCAATATAAACAAAGAGGAGGAAGAGAATACTTTTTTTGAGTCTCTCTCTAAAAGAAAATTTAACTCTAAAAAGAATTATAAAATAAAAACAAAACGCACAAAAATAATTTATAAAAAATGCTCCCCACATGGTGGAGACGACCAAAAGAACAAAAAAGTAGTTATAATTTGTTTTATGCTCTCTTTACGGCGAATTTACTTAATTCATGGGATCACATTGGTGTTTATAACTTTGTGTTCTTTTATTTTTGAGACTCTCTCTTCGTCGGTGGATACCAGAAATCCCCATGTGTTGTTATATTCGTGTGTGTGTGTTTTTAATAACAATTCGCTCTAAATATTTCTATTGTTGTTGCTGAGTTTAGTCAACTTTTTTGTTGTTTTTGTTATTGTATGGTTTATGATTAAACCAAACAAATATACAAACAAACCAACAACAAAATGTTGTTTTGTCTGGGGGCTCTCTGGAAGACAAAACAAACAGACAGCATAACTAACCAGCCAACCGATCAATCGATCTGGATGGCGTTGCCACCAGTCCGCCGACACTTGTTTGCAACTTTTGAAACATTTGTTAAGTCAGTCGATTCGATTACTTTAAAGCGAATGGAGGTGTTTTCGTTTAATATTGCGGAGAAAAAAATACAGATAAAACGTGTGTGATATTATTTGTTAAATAAATATAATAAAGTTTATTTTAATATTAAATAAATATATTTTAATGTTATGAAGAAAAATAAGAAAATATAAATAATTTAATTATTAATGATTTTAAAGAAATTAACAGATTTTTAAAGAATTTAAAATAAAACAAATACTCTAAACAAAAAATTAAGTGCATTTTATATTTTAAAGCAGCATCAAAAAATAATTAATATGAAGGCAAAATAAAAATGGGAATAATATAATTATAAATGAATAAATGTGCAAAGAAAATAGAAATATTAAAAAAAAGTGAACAAAATTAATCTTAAATTAAAAAATTAGAAAATATATGCATAACTTGAATATAAAAGAAAATGTGTTTAAAAATATACATTTAATATTTTTTTTATCTGAAAAAAAAAAATCTTAAAGTTTTACTTCAAATATATTAACACTATCAAATCCAAAATTCAATTTTTTGTTTTAGTTATTAATTCTGTTGTAATTGTGTTTAGTATTTTAAAATTTAAATTGATTTTCCGCCGTTATGTTAACTTTTAAAGTAGCTTTAGCGGGAGTAAAGAACCCCATATTAATAGAGAATAACTATTAATATGGGGTTTAAATTTTTTTTCAAGATCTCTTAATGCTTTAAAGAGAAATATCCAGAAGTTATAATCTAAGTACATATTTTATATATTTTTCCTGAAGTTAAGCCGGTTAAGGAATATTTTTTGTAATTCTATTATATTTCCTCCGACTTTTCTCAGTCCTTAGTTTAGTATATTTCTTCTTTCTAATGAATTCCAATTACGCTTTAGAATTCTTTTAAAAATTCGCATTATTATTGCAAAATTAGCTATAAATTGTTTCTCCGTTCTTTATTGTATTTTATCAGTGTTTAGATCTAAACTGGATTTATGCTGTGTACGTGATTTTAAAAATTGATCTGAAAATAGATCGAATAATTGAAACAGAGAATTATAAATAATTTTCTTAAACTTTATTAAAAAATAGAAACTAGTAATATAAAAACAATAAAAAATATAAAAAATGGTAATAAAAAAGTAAAGAATTATAAATAAAATAATAAATTTTGATTTTTCATAAAAACAATAAATAAAAAAATAACATTTGAAAATAAAAATTTGTTTATAATTTCTTTGAAACACAATTTTAAAATTATTAAAATTAAATAAATACAAAAACTATTATTAAAATTATAAATAACTTTATGTGTGAAAAAAACAATATAAATATTTTAATAAAAAAAAAATATACAATATATAATAAAATTTTAAGTTTTTCAAACAAAATTTTTAACAGGCAATTTAAAGTTTTTAAAATTAAAATAATATTTTATTTAAATCGAATAAAATTTTATAATTTTGTAATACAAAATTTTAAACTTTTAAAGATTTAAATTTTTTTAAAGAACATTTGAAATTTTTTAAATGAGATCTTTAATATTTTCCAATAATATTAAAATTTTGTTAGATAATACCTATTTTTTTTTTAACAAAATTTTTACTTTTTTTTTTAATTAGTGTTAAATTTTTTTTATTTTTAATGCTCAAAATCAAGATTTTTTGTTTTTAACAAAAGTTAAGATATTAAAATTGTTTAAAAATTAATTTAAAAATTTTGAATATACATATATAAATTTTAATCTTTCATCTTAGAATGGAATATGAATAAATAAAACAAATAATATTTAAAATATTTGAAATTAATTGTAAAATTATTAAAATAAAATGTTAAAATACGGTAAGAAACATTTTCAAAATTGATTAAGAAATAATTAATTTAAATTTTTGTGTATGATTTTTTTATATTTTCAATATTTTCAATATGTAAGTTAATAATTTTTTTGAAGTATAAAAAAAATTACCCATTTTTTATTTCACTTTATTTTCTATTTTTTGTTTTACAAAAATATTTAAACTAAAAAATAAACTTCAGGACTTTTGAAATAAAATTTTATAGTTTTGAAATAGAATTAAACATATTTAAAAATTAAATTTAAAATTTTCAAATATATATATATATATATATATATATATATATTTGAAAATTTTAAATTTATAAGTTTATATATATATATACATATATAAACTTATTTTTAAAACTCCTAAAAATAATTTTTAAACAATTCTATATTCTATTAGAACAAAAAATCTAAATTTTTAACTTAAACATTTTTTAAAAAATAACTTTTTAAAATAAACATTAAATTTTAAAATAATTTTAAAAATGATCAAAGTAAAATAAAATAAATTTAAATTATATAAATTTAAAATTTGTATAAAAATTTAAATTTTTTTAATTATAAAATTAAAGTAACAAAAAATTTCAAATAAAACTTATAATAAGAAAAACTTAAAATTTTATAATAACTTTATAATCAAAAAATTCTAAAAAAAATTAAAATGTTAGTTTTTTTTTTTTATAATCATAAAAGTGCTTAAAATAAATAATAAATGCCTTCAAATATTTTTCTTTACCACCGTGCCTTCTAAAGTGTCTTATAGCTAATAAACAAAGTGTTTTAATTAAAATAACCTAATTTGTTGTTAATATTTTTATCAAACCTAAATTAATTAAGAACAAATTTTTTTTTTTAAAACTATCTTTACACTTTCATAATTTATTCGTATATATTTGTTTATTTAATTGAAGTAAAATTCTTTTTTTTTAATTTTCCTTAAAAAATTCAAAAAAAAAAAAAAAATAGCTGCTAAAGAACTTATTGTATTGTTTTTTGTTTTATCAACAAAATCATACTTATTTAGTTTTTAGACTACATTTTTTAACGGCAAGATAAGATTTCATTGGACTAAAAAAATTCATATCTTGAATATACTTTTATTTTTTATTATTATTATTTTTTGAAATTTTTTATTTTACCGGCTTACGAATAATAATTTATTTGTTTGAGTTGTCTCATGTGGTGGCTTCAATTTTCTTTTTTTTTTAAGAATTTGTTTTATCAGTGTAATTTTGCTAGTTTTTATTTTCAATATTTTGATATAAAATTTGTGGCTTTTATTTATGTTTTATTTTTATATTGTTTGCAAAGGCATGTCTGTATGTGCTATTTGATGGTTTGTATAGTTTATAATGTTTTAATTTCAAGTGTTTTAGTTTTTTTTTTTTTCTATTATTCTAATCTCAGAGTCTAATTGTTATCTTCGTATTTCTTTAATATTTCAATTAATTTGTTTGAAGAGATAAGAATAAAAATATTGCTTATAGATTGTTTCAAATTGTATTTGTTAGCTTCAAATGCCGCAAAACATTAGAAGTTATTCCAAGTATTGATTTTTGTTACTTTTCTTAATTTTATCAGCAACATAAAATCAGTGACTTTCATAAATAAATCATAATTTTATTTTGTTAAACTTTGAATATCATTTTATAATACATATTTTCTTTATCTTACACTATCAATCCATAGTGACATAAGGTTAAGACGTAGATTGAGGTAGAAATGCCAAAAATGGCACTTAATTCATAGAGGGAGTATATCTAGGGTTTGTGGTTTCCTCTGATATTTCTTTTCACTAGAAACGGGAATGAAAAATTCAATTTCAATCATAATTATTTAACAAAAGTTTCAACCATAATTATTTAACAAAAAATAATATAATAAGGGTCCTTATGAAAACGCGCAAAACCCTCGCAAACTGTGCAATATGTGCAGGTTTGCACACTCGCAAATAAACTGTTAAAAATTGTATGGAAATTTATTTGCGCAACACTTATAAGTGTGTGCGAGTATATAGTCTTGCAAACTTGCGCTGTTTAATTGTGCGTTTATAAATCAGCTGTCTTTTGTTCATATATAAAAGTTGTTAATAACTGCGTTGTAAAAAATTATAGTTACGTTAATTCAAATAAAATCATTATATGTATCTTTGATTTCAACAAAATTTTTCAATTATTTACAATTTTCTTATTTTCTTATCCATAATATTGCACAAAAAGGGGGTTCATGAAATATATTTCGCAAATGTGCACAATTGCACAAATGGGAAGCTTAAGCGTTTAAATGAGTGCCCTCAATATTAGAGTATGATGCATCTTTCAAGATTTAAATAATTTTAAATATTTCATAAAAATAAAATAAGTACTTCTTGTAAATTATACTAAAAACTGTTTATCTCGGATTTTTAGGTTAATTAACTTTTCATGCCAAAAATTAAAAAAATAAAATATATAAATAAACCCTAACCTATACAATACAAATAGTTTTTCTTATCGTTTTACATCCATTTTATACTCATCTTACATTACTAATTAATTCTTTTCAATTTAGAGATGTAAGACACAATTCTGGAAAATACTAAAATCTGGTTCTATTAATCGTTTTAAAGTAATCAGTTACGTTTTGAGGCTTTAACATTTATATATATTTCTTTACACTTTCATTGCTTGTATTAGACATGTGAATCAAAAGAACTGAAACATGTTGCATTTTCACTGAAAGAGCTCTCAACTTAATATCTTTTTTATAATAGTAAATATTTTCGAAGCCCAATTAATTTAATATTTATTTCCGCAAACCAATAATACAATTAAACAATCAAAAATTTAATTTGCCAAAAGTAAAATTGTTTTCAAATTTCATAAAATTCTTAAGACCTTTAACCTTTTGAAAAATAAAATATTTCATATTTTATGAATATGTCAAACGATTCGATAGGGAATACTTTAGACGGTAATATAATGATTTTATATTTAATTTAGTTTTTATTTTTCTTTAATTTTTTTAGAAAACTTTTATATAATCTTATTTTTGATAATGTAGAAAAAATACCTTATTGATACATATGAAAATCAAATGTTTTTAAATAATTTAAAATATCACTTTTGTATCGAATTTTTAACAAATCTCAATATTCAGTATTACCATCTAAAAATGTCTTTTTCAGGGAAATTCCCGGAACCCTATCCCTAGGTATATCGCATTATTTATAATTTTGTTGTAAAATTAGGTTATTAGTATGTCAAGTAAAATACTTTCTGAATTTATATATAGTTTTCTAGCCTAAACCATAGTCCATCCGGCTGTCTGTGCATCAATGACCAACATTTGAGATAATCTGTAGTTCGCCGTTTTAAAGATAGCATAACGAAATTCGGTACTTGAGCTTTTCTTGGTCCAATACCATAACATGTTAAAATTGGTTATAATCGAACCATTGTTTCGTTGAGTTCCTATATAAAAATTTTTCGGGAAATGTTTCAAACGCTTATAGATATCTTAAATATGTCTGTATTTTAATGGATTTCTTGACAAGTGAGTTTTATCTAGGCGAAAATTATACCACTAAATTTCGTCGCGAAAATCACTTTCCGTGACATACATAATGCCTTTATAATTCTTGGTATACAGATAAAATTAATTACAAATAAAATCTATTTAGTTATTAGTCATACAATCAAATTTCACAAGAATCGGACCATAATTGATCATAGCTTCCATACAAGGACCTGTCACGCCAATGCCAATTCAATAGTACTTATTTTTATATTAAAGTGATTTAATAAGGCAAACTTGCCCGACTGCAACTTTCTTACTCGTTTTCAATATATTCGTAAAATTCTATATAGATCTCTTTAAATAAAGTAAATAAACCTTAACCTTACTTAACTTTAATTTTAAATATATAATAATTTAATTTTATTTTGTTTTATGGGATATTTTTTGGAAAATATTTTTTTTTTCTGCGAAATCACAACTCTGTAAGGGTTGAATATTTTACTCAGATTAGAGCCCTACGATTATTTTCAATAAATCCTAGCCCAAAGACTTCACATTTTTCTTTTCATCAAAATGTTTCACACATAACCATACCGACCAAAGGCACTCACAACGACTTTTGTTCATATAATACGAGAATTTCTTCTTTACAATCATCTTTAATAGCTTTCTATACATTTTTTCATTAGACAGATTCTTGATTTTACAATAAAATTAGATTTTTATAATTTTTATATCTTATATTGTTCCTATCAGAATAAGTTGCTTTCTCTTATTTGGAGTATATTGCATTATCCGAAAAAGTCCCGGAGTTCCAAAAATTGTGCAGGAATTTATTGAATAGGATTATGCTTACATAAATTGGAAGTTTTAGCTTTATAGCGATCATAAGCGTTCATGAAGTATATTGGTAGAGTCAGTCTTAATATAAAGTTAAAGAAAGTTTCTGAATAAATAAGTCATGATTAAAATTCTGGTTAAAATTGTTAAATAAACTTATTTATTTCAGAAGGTTTTCCAACCCAGATAGTAGAAAAAATTCAATAATATATTATATATACTAGCAAGGACTTTTCTATAGCGAAGGAAGAATAATAAAGGAAGCTTAAAAAAGTTATTAATTAAATTTAGTTATTATTATTATTTAGTTTGGAAAATAGGAAATTATCTTGTAATTGTAAATTTTTTCAAAAATCACACCTATTTTATTGGCCACAGAAAAACAAGTATTTTCTTCAAAAAACCTCTTCCGATCATCAGGATTTTATAAATAAAACATAAATATAAGTTGAAAAATTTTGTAAACAATTTTTTTTTTGATTTGAAGAAATTTTCACCTATTTTATTGTCCATGAGTGTATATTACGTAAAAATACAAAATTTTTGTTTTCACCCAAGTTCGTCTAAAAACTTTTTCATATATAAATTAAAAAATGCTGTTTTTAAACCAATTAAAAAAAATATTAAAAATAATTCTATATAAAAAAAAAAAACATAAATATGTTTTTAATACTTATATAATATTTCTATATAATATATAATATTTAATACTTATATAAATAATTCTACAAAAAAAAAAAAAAAAAAAAAAAACATAAATATGTTTTTAATACTTATGATTAACAACTCCATTGTAAAAAAAAAACAACTTTTTATAGAATAAAACGAATAAATATAAACTTAAAAAAGTTCGATTTTCAGTCTTTACCACTGTGCTTAAAAATTGCAAAAAATCTGTGACTTTGACGGCACACTAAACGAAAAGTGAAAAAAATAAAGAATTTTTTAAGCAGATAATGATGCCTTATTTTGTCTATTAGAATCAATTACTTTTTTCAAAATATTAAATTTCAATTAATCGCCATTTTGATAAACGTTTTATAAGCGTACACATACTTTTTGTCTATGGTTTAAACTACATTTAACATTATTGTTTAAATAAAATTTTAATTCAAATATGTGAGTAAAAATTTCAAAAATTGAACAAACAGTTAGTTATACATAATTATTTTTTTTTTCTTTTAAAAATTCCTATTACCACATTTGAACAAATTAAAGCACTCAGTTCAAGCACACCCAACTTCCTTTAAAAGGAAATCATAAAATAAAAATATATTAAAACAAATTGAAAAAAAAAAAAGAAAATTGTACAGGTTTTATGACACCACTTTATATATTTTACTACATTTTGATCAACATCATACAACATCATCTAGTTTTGTGAAAAGTTCATTAACTTAACTGGCAAAATAAACAATTTTGCAACAATTAAAATGGTTTAGTTTTTCCTTTTTTTGTCTTGCAAAAAAAAAAAAAAAACGAATAATCATGGCTATAAAATTAAAAATCCTGTTTTCATAAACATTTACAACAAAAAAAAAAAACATTTAAAGGTTTTCCCCATAAAAAAAAAACAGACGGACGAACTGAGTGACAGACAGTTAGCCTCAGTAATCAAAAACTTACATCTACGCATTTTACATCTTTTCTTCAATTGCAGTTGAGTGTTTGTATTACAAAGATCATTTAGATGATGATGATGAGCTGGATAAAAGCAAAATTATGATGACTAAAAAAACAAAAACTCCTCTTAAAATCCAACATTAAAAATGCGTAGTTGGTAATTTGACTTTTTTTCCTTAAAACTCTACACTAGGTCTGGTTACATATAGCTAAAACAAAAGTATGTTTTGAACCACTCATTTGATTTTGCTTTTCTTTATAAAAAAAAAAGAGTGCAAGTTTTTGAAAAATAATACTTTTTTCTTTCAATATTTTGTGGTAGTGGTTTGTTTGACTTAACAGTTGCTGCAGGATGACGACTTGGTTAGAGTTAAAAAAACCTAAACCAAAAAATTTTCTTTGTTAATATGAAAAAAAAAAAAATAAAAATCCGCAAAAAAGTGCATTGATTTTTATTTTTTGTTTTGTTTTATTTTTAGTTCATTTTATTTTTTTACAAGAAGACACGTTTTACAAGTTGTTTTTTTTAACTAAAATGTGGTTTCTTTGGTTTTTGTTTTGTGTTGACTTTTGACTATACTTTACAATAATCTTGCAGGAGAAACTGAAAATGTACCAATCTTTAGTAATGTATTGGTTAAGGGAAAAAGTCGCTTCGATAAGGGAATTTAAAAATAATTTTCTCAGCTAACTAAAAAATTATAATTTCAAACCTAATTGAAGTATATTGCCCGCAATATACTTCATCGGCATTTATCTTCTATTTTTTGAGGAGCCTAATTTACAGGAACAGACATTTGGGAAATTTTAGGTCATTTTCATTTATAGGATTGGTTGCACTGCTTTTAACTAGCATTTGGATCGAAGGACCATAAATAACTTGTAATCGGTAATTGATTTTTAGTTTATGTTTGGCGATATCAAAGCCAAGCTCCTCTTGGGCTATAATTTGTTATCAGCAGACTGTAATACATATTTTTTCTGCCCCAAACATACTTGACTAGCATTTTTTAATCACTGAAGATCAAATATTTCGAAGATTTGAAATTTGACTTTCATTGGTTGACTGCCCAGCAGGTAAAAGAAGTATAAAATAGTTCTTCGAAAATAACTTATTAAACTCTTATTTTGCAGCTGGCAAACCAATTCCACTCATTATTTCAATTTTACACAGTCATTAGAGGTAATGCCTTGACTTCTCCCTGCTAAAAGAAACGAGTAGGGAAGGATTTGCTCTTTAACAGATCGGCTTTTTTTTATGTGCAATGCTATTTAAAAAGAATTTGTAGTTTTATTTTAATTACTACTTCCTCTAATGACACTTAAAATAACACTAAATGATTTTAAGCTCTTTAAGGCCCGGTTTTATATTGTTCCCTTAGTGTATACTTAAGTACAAACTTAGTTAAGAAACATTTAAGTAAAAGCTCACACTTAAGTAATGTTTTGTTTTACAGTTTAGTACTTAAGTTGATAACAAAATAAACAAAGAACTTTTTTAAGCTTTTATGTGGTCCCAACTTTCCAAAAATTGTTCTTTAGCTAAAAATCATAGATTTATTTTATCTATCCTAAAATGTTTTATCCTAGCTACGTTAGTTTTTATTTAATATATTTTTATTTATATTGCTATTTGCTTATGGTAATGCCAAAAATCTTTATATATATCGAACTTACCCAACAACTTTTTAAAAATTTGAAATAACTTGAAAGATGAAAAGAAATCTTAAGATTATGGGCTGTAAAATAAAAAGATGTTGGTGCAAAATATATAACCACAAAGAAAATACGAGTATAAATTTAGAGCGTATTTTGAAATCTTTTTAAAATTTAAAATAATTGTATTAGATTTTTTTATTTTTATTTATTTTTGTTTATTTTTAATAAATATTTGTTTAGACGTCAAACAATATTCATACTTAGGAAAAATTTAAGGAATGGAAAAAGTATAACTTAAGTATGATTTTGCCACTAAGTGAGAAGTATAATGCCGGGCCTTAGTCTCCGAAAAAAAAGTATTTCTGTACGAAATGAGAAATTTTGCAGTTTATAAATAAGCGATCATAAACTTTATACTTCTCATCTTATGAAAGGTAAACAAGAAGAGTAGTAAGTGATTTTTGTAAAAGGAAGTCGAGGCCCTCTATAAGGCAAGATGGAATGAGTTTTGATTTTCTTCCCATTTTTATATCTTTGTAATTTTTACTCTAGCACTCTGAAAAATCCACTTATGCTGGCATAAATTCAAACAGCATTGTTAGTGCCTTTTTGTTGTTGTATCGAAGTCATTTTATCTAAAATTAACAATAATATTTAGTAAAACCGATTTTAAGTATTTTTGCTTAAACCTCTATAATTGACAATTTTACTTCAGCAGATATATTTTTAAAATATGATTTTTATTTGCTTGGTTTTGGTTTTATTTTTTTTATTTTGTAAGCTTTTAGATTTTTATTGATTAGTGAAATTGGGTTAGAACATAATATTTCCTCCAATTTGTTTGTGAAAACCAAGATATTTTCCATCAGGTTTACCAATATTTAACTGAAAGAAAATTGACCATGGCAAGAGTTTGTAGAAAAACGCTGGCGATATCTAAATTGTTACATAAAATAAACACTTTGCGAGCTCAAACATAACTTTTTGTCTTTCAAAGTTATAGGTTACTTTGATAAACAACCCATATGACCACAAAACTCAAAAATAAAAGCAAATGCACGTCTTATATAAAATTTGAAATAAAGGGGCTTAAAATACTTCTTTTAGCCTGCAACTTACATTATACCTTATACATTGTTATAAATTTTTGTGGTATCGCTACACAGGTTTTATAATTGTAGCTCCATTTTAATGAAAATTTTAAAAATAGTATTAAACTATCAACTTTATTGTCTTGTCATACTGTCAACGTTGCCACATTTTATTTTTTAATATATCTTCTGGATTACTTGGTCGGCTACCATTTATAAAAAATGCGTTTATTTTTTGCAATTTCTTAAATTATTATTTTAGAATTTCTATCCTTTGTTTGTGCAGAAGTTGTAACGCACAAAAAAATCTTCGAACCCCCACCTTAAAATATATCGTTCGACTCAGAATCACTTAGTCGATTTAACGATGCCCGTTCGTCGCAATTTTGAAGATAATTTGATAAAATTTAGTATATATGATTTTTTTTTTACACAAGCCTATTGAATTTGCTTATGATCGGTCCATTATTTCCCCGGTCGATCGGTCCATAATTGATCATAGCTCATATGGTCGGGCTTTAACGACTTGTTTTATTGTTATTTGTATATATTTATTATATATATTTTTTTTATTTTTTTCTTTTGGAATTTAATTATCTTATTGGGGACTACTTGTTAAATAAAAATAATCTGATTAAAATTTATAATTTCTTTCTTAAGAATTTATTAAGATTACCCTAAATGCTTATTTTAGAGCAAGAGGCTCTCAAAGCATTAAAAAAATGATTTTGAAAATTATTTAGGAAAACTACAAGAATTTATTGGAAAAGCTATAATAAATATAATTTTTGCGACTTAAATATTAACATTTCCATTGTGAAAATTCAATTCTTCAATGTTTAAGATTCCCTAAGATGTTGCAAAGTATTATTTTTAGTTTAATAGGCAATTTTTTGTAAACTTTTTAAAACGATTCTTTAAAACGCTTATTAAAATTAAAGTTTTTAAATTATGGACCTCAAGGTATTACGAAAATATATTAATAGGATATAAACATATGGTCACTGAAATAGGTAAGGCATAAAATTTTTATGAAAGTCGTTATTTTTTAGCTAATATTTTTTGCAAATCATTTTCGTTTGATTATTTATTATATCAAAAGGTAGGTTACCTCATTAAACGTATGTAAAATATTAAGGATCTAATGATATGAACAAATTATGAAAATTAGCCTGACTATGAAAATAGGTATCGAAACCAACTTCGTATTACGTTAAAGATTAAAAGCAAGAATAAATAAGAAAATTGTGATTATTATAAAAGCTATCTATTGTCTTATGTGTCCTAAAAATTGTTGGAATAATTTTTCTATTCTAATGGACAAATAATTGATTCATTTTCGCAAAGTCTTCCCAAGAGTATTTTTATATAGAATATTGTAAATTGTTGTGAAATTCTGACTTATTTTGCTGAATCTTTATAATATGATTTTCTAGATCTAATCAAAGGATTTCGTTAGGGATTATCTCCAGTTATTTATTCACTTGGCTCACATTTTCAATTACAATTTTTTAAGAACAAATTCTTTTTTATTTTGAACGATGCGTTGGAGTCCTTATCATAATGAAAACTCCATCAAGCACTGACATACGATATTTTAAGATTACTAATATGGATTTTAATATTACATACACAAGTTAAAAAACACTCATTCTTGATGTACTAAAAATGATGGGTAAACTCGGAAGTAAAGGGACAAAACAAAATATATACTATTCAAAAAAAAAAAAAAAAAAAAAAAAAAAAAAACATGTTAGATGATTAATCGGTGAATATTTGACAAAAATATTTACATAGAAATGGTTAAGCAGAATGGCGCATATAGTATAAATTAGTAGTACAACACCTGTGACGGAGATTGTTCTCATAATACTTATTAATGTTAAAATTTATACTGAAGAAAGCGTTTAAGTTCAGTAAAATAATATTCAAAATTTATCCCCAAAACCGTTGAAAGATTAATTCCAAGGTAATCAAATTGAAGTTTTTCGTTGGCAAATTTTTGACCATCGGATTGAAATCATTATGAAATCTATCAGGAAGATCTAAAAAAGTATTTACAAAAAATTTCGCAGCAATAACTCTAAAAATACAAAATTCCCGATACAAAACATTTGGAGAAGGTTTCCGAATTGTATGTTTTATGAAATAGAAAAGATATTTCAAAAAGGGTGCAATATATATAGGAAACTATGTAATTATAATACGCGTTTAAATCAGCTACCCAGAAATTGTAATTTAATTTATAATTAAAAGGTTACTAGATATATATTCTATTGAGACAATTTTTGGATCTTTAGTAGCGATTTTTTAGAGCATATTTTTGTATGTTTTGGGCTTATTGTTTGAATATTTTACTTTTAAAACTATATTCTGACATATTTCATGGCTAATATATGATGCAAAGTAAGGATTATTATATTTAGGCATATTCTTGCATATTTTATAATTATATGAGCATATTTTCGCTTATTTGATCATTTTGCATTTCCTCGTTTATTTTGTTTTTACAGTCAAATTAGCTTTTTAAATCGAACTGTAGCACAATTTCCCTTTTATAAATCGAAAGAAATTTGTAATTTCCTAGGGAATCATAAGAATTGATTAAGATCCATTTTATTCAATTCCCCTCTCCAATATTGAATCTGCACAATATCCTGTATTTTAAAAGGGAAAAATACCACTTTTTTCAAACTTTGAAAAAATAACTTAAAACTTAATCATCATTATGGTAAAGAAAAAATAAAATTAACTAAAAAAAATCAACCATAATGACTGACTACTGGATTTTTTCTGCAGCAAAAAAAAAAAAAAAAAAAGTTTTTGTTAGTAAATATCTTATTTCCTTGCAGCAAAATTTTGTAAACTGGCTGCCTCAACAAGCATTTTCTTAAGTCATTAACTTTGCTCTCCATCATATTTTCCCTCAACATACAAAACAAACATTAAAGTACATTTTATCACATACTTTAAACGAAAAATAATATAAAAAAAATTACAAAAAATTAGAGAGTGAGTGCACTTTAAGAGTTGCCTGCTACTTGTATTTATTTTTGTAATTTTGTATATTCTGACAACTAATGACCTGTTTTCGACTTGAACGTTAAGCCAGTTTGTCTTCTGAATATTTTTTTATTTGTAGAAGTTTTGGCTCGTATTCCCAATAATTTTCCCAGTTTTATGAAAACTAAATATCCAGTTGTTCTTTTGGTTTTTTTTGTTAATGTTGAAAACAGTTGTTGGTAAATAGTAAGTGTATTCACTAATACTTGTACATATTACATTCTCTGTTTTCCTTTTTTGTATTGTATGGGTTCGTTCGTTCAGTTTATGTTGATGTTTAATGACTGAATACGTGTTGAATCATCACAAGAAGAAAAAAAGTAAAATTCAATATTGTTTTCCATAAAGTCTGCTGCTGTTACTGTCGTTGGATTTTCTGCTTTTTTTTTTTTTTTTGTTTTTTCTGAAGCCAAATTGTTGTAAACTGTCAAATATGGTATGTGTGGTTGGTGTTTGTTCATTCCTTCGTTCGTTTGCTGTATGTTTTTTAGGTCAATATGTGCATTCAATCGTATAGGAATTATTGAGTTTTACTCTATGTTTCTATGGAAGAGAGTGCGTTTTTGAGTGAAGTTTATGCAGAAATTTATTAGTTTTTTTTTATTTTATTTTATTTTATTTTATTTTTTAATTTCATTTTGTTTTGCTTTCTTTTTGGTATTAATTATGTTTTCTAGTTGTTGCTGAAGTCGTTGTTAAACTTTATATGGTCACATGTAATTCTATTTTTCAAAGAAAATTTTGTTTCTTCTCGATTACCCATCAATCAAGTTTCTAATTTGATTCTTTGTTACAAACCATATTATATTACAACTACTAATGTGTTATATTTCAATAATATTAGTAATAATATATTATTTTGTTAATTTATGGTGGGAAATTTAAGTTCTCATATCAGGGAATTGAAGTAAGTTTAAATTGTAATAAAAAGTAATTAAGTTTGAACTTATTGCACTGTGCAACAATTATTATATATTATACAAAGTGCCTGCTATAAGGCAATTACTTTTTTTTTTTTTTTTTTTTGCTAACGAGATGATAACTTTTCTTATGGAAATTTACACACAAAAAACTTCAACACTCGTTAGCAAGCAAAGACTTTCATTTTGAATACGGCTGATAATATTTATAGGTATTATACTAATTACTACTCCCCCATAGATTTTTTTAACTCCAAATTTTTCTAACAAAATAGAAAATTTAAAAATCGGTTGAAAAATATTAAATATTTTCCTCGGTTTTGACATTTTTTGGGCTTCACATCATATTTTTAAATATTTTACTTTAAAAAGTATATTCTGACCTATCCTTTAATCTTATACTTTAGTATAAATAAAACGTAACGTAAAATGATTGGAATAAGTCAAGATTAAAACTAAATCAACTACTTATAGCTTTTCTTCTCCAAATTTTTCTGATATACCGTTTTATATAAAAATTAATTGCTAACTAGTTCGTTTTAAATATTTATAGATACGACTTTTGGAAAAAAATTATACGAAATTTTTCGCGGTATCTATAAAAATTTTAAATTAATAGTCAGATTCGAGCACTACCGGGGCTTTCTTAAATTCGATTTGGATCCGATTTTTTTACAATTGCCAAAATTCTGAGTAATTTAAATAACTAATACTCTGTGGGACTAAAATAACATTCCCAGATTTGGGTCCTTCTACTGTTACAACAAAATTCTAAATTTTTCATGTCACAAGTGTCATCAATCTTTTTTTTATGACACTCTTTGTCATGAATTATTTGAGTTTATTCATTATATAAGCAAATAGTAGGAAAACATGTTTTCTCATCGGTTATTAAACAAAAAGGATAATGATATGGAACAGTTTCGGTAGCTTTTTTTTTAGGAGAGGAAGAAAATAAAAAAATAGGAAGAAAGTAAAAAAACAATGGGTTCAGAAGTGGGTTTAAAGACGAAATGAGGAAGGGTGTTGTGCAAAATTATTAAAATATACGGTTAAAAACTCTATCTTCATTTAGTTATTGTGGATTTTATATTACATTTAATGTTGTTTAGTATTCTATATATTTCAAGATTAATAAAATTGTAAGGATAATTATACCAGGCATCTTCTAAATACATATACTTAGCTTTTATTATACTGATTGTCCAAAAATCTCTTCCTGGTCCATATTAGGGTATCCGCAAATGTAAAATTTTCAATAAGGCTACAGGGTAATATTTCAATAGCAAACTGAAAATACTTCGGGTACATACTTGAGCATGTCAGAGGACTGCCCCTACAACTTTTTATTAAAATCAGATTTATTTTGATATGTTTTCTTTTACAAAAGGCAATTTTGATTAAATATTTGCCAATTATAAATAAATAAAATAAAGCTATGTTGCATAAATCCAAAGATATTTGTTTAATTTTCAGCTTTGAAATATACTTTTTTTTTACTAAAGAACTACAAGAACATATTCTTAAATTTTAAAGCCATATTTTTTGCACTTTTATTAAGCATTTCTCCTTTTTAGAAAATATATTTATTATTTAATTTGTTATAAATTTTGTTAAAGAAATTTGAAAAATTTATAGATCAAGTATATTTTATACTATGTATACACGACAGCTGTTAAATTATCAGTTCATTATATTTAATTATTAGAGATGCCTGAGACAAATATACAACAATTACAACAAATTGTTTATTTGTAGATATTTTCACTAATTAGTAATTATTTTTGTTGAATAGATGGAACATTTATGCGACATGATTAATTTTGCTAATTTTGTACTCGTATTATTTGAAATAAAGATAAATTAAAAGTTATAAGAAATAATTTTAATAATTACTATTATTTTAAAACTTTAAAATAATACTTTAAATGTCGAGGTCAAAAGTCAAACTCTTAAATCACTGAGAAGTTTCACATTTTGAATTGCAAAATATGCCTTTAAATACCGAGTTTCAGGAAGATTTTTATAAAACATCAAAAAGTAAGAAATTAAAATCATTAGGGTTAATACATGTGAGGTTTAAATAACTCCCAAAAACTTTAAAATTTAAAAAAAAAAAAAAAAAAAATGGAAACAGTTTTTAGTTTTTTCTTAAGACATTTTAATGAAATTATGTCAGAATATTGTGGTCACGATCAAAGAACATAAAGACTGAAAATATTATTTATAACATTGAGCACTTTACTACCGAGGTTGAAGGTCAAATATTAATATTTGAAACTTTTGACAATATGTTTATAAAATTTGAATTTTTTTAAAAGTAGAAGAAAGTTTACTTTTTAATACAAGTAGGATCGAAATTACTTCCAACTTGTAAATAATTGGGAAAGAACTCGGGTTTTTTCCTTTTAATTTCGATTAAATAAAATTGTATCAGAATGATCAAAATCATAGAAATTAGAAGCTGGAAATGTAATTAAAATCGTATATTATTGAAATATTTAGCTGTCAAAATTCAAATTTTATAAATAATCAGAAAATTTCATAAACATTTCCGCAAAATAAGAGGATTAAGTTTAATTTTGTTTCTAAAGATTGAAATATTCAAAATTAATATTTACATAATGAATTACAATATTTTAAATCCAAAACTTCTTTTTAATTTTTTCATTTTTATTTAAAGCACTATAAATTGTTATTATTTTAATTTTTATTACAAATAATTTCTTCATTTTTATTGCCTATGATAAAAAAGCCTCAATTTATTTTACATTAAAAAATATGAGACGATGTGATCGTGATGTGATCTGTTATGAACTTTTAAAAATACCAGTTGGAAAATAAGACATCAATTACTCTATTAGCAAAAAACTTAAACATAAATCACTTCATAAATAGCAAAAAAAAATTTTTTTTTAATTTATTCTCAGCTAAAAGTGACAAGATCTTGTAATAAAACATAATAAAAAAAAAGGAAAAAAAAGTCCGATTTTAAATTTATTAATTTTCTACTTTTTTCATTGTATAACTCCTTTTGGAAAATTTCCCTTTGGGTACTTTCAGTATTAGTCTATTGAATGATGATAATTCTGTAAAAAGATAAAGACATACATTACGCGAACACAGCTTAAGTTACTACTAGTAGTAGCAGTAGCAACAGCTGTAGTAGTACATAGTACAAGTAGTAGGCCAGGCTAGGCCAAGACAAACCATACATTACAGCTTCTCTTTGTGGTTATTATTTTTCTTTATTTTTTATAATTTTATTGTTATCTTTTTTCAATTTTCTCTACATTTATTTATTTTTTTTTAATCTACTTAAAGTTTCAAGTTGTTTTAACAGCAGTCGCAGCTGTTCGTTCACGTTTGTAAATGTTTTAGTTTATTTTTTATTTTTATTATTTGTTTATTTAATTTTTTAGATTTATTAACACTTTTTCAAATATTATGGATTATATAATATATTTTCGTTTAAAAAACTAGTTTTGCTATTAGAAAAAAATCAGTTTTTTAAGTAAATATATTTTTTTTGTTATTAAAAATAACAGATATTTTTATGTTTGAATAAAATTAAATAAAAATAATTATAATTTTTTATTATTTTAAATGAAATTATATATATATATATATATATATATATATATATATATATATATATATATTTTTTTTTTTTTGTCAAAATTTGTTGACATTTGTTGGTTATTATTAGTTTTTCCTTTTTTAAGTTCTAAGGTGTGTTTTGTTGGATTTTTTTTTGATTTTTATTTATGCTTTTAAGCTTATCTTTTAAATTATATTTAATACTTTTATGTGTCTGTTGTGTTTGTTTAATTTTGGGGGATTTATAACTGTAGAATTTTAAATAAATCAGGCTTAAATAACTCGTGCTATTAAATTGAGTTTTAAGATAAAAGTATCTATAGAAATTTTAGTGTTCTACACAATTTATATTTGTTTTCTAATGAATGACCAACTAACGACTAGTGTGAATGGCGCAAAAAAAGGAGAGGAATATATATATATATATATATATATATATATATATATATATATGAAGTTAAAGTTTCGAATTATTTTTTTTTTCGAAATTTTAAACTATGATTTTTTGAATTAAACAAAAATTTTGCTAGCAGGCATAATTGGAAACAAATATAAATTACTTATTTTTTTTGCCACAAATTCATGTATATGTACATAGTTATTTTTAGATTCTCGGGGTACTCAAAAATATATTCCAAAACGAAAATAAATAAATAAAAAAGTTTTGCCGCCAGTGAGATTTGAACTTGGGCACAAAATTAAACATTCGTTTTTAATGACTAATGTCTTACTCTCACACATCTCACACTTAATTTTTTAAGTGACAAAAACTTTTTTTAGTATAAAATATCTTTTTGGACATTTTGTTTAAAAAAAAAAAAAAACAACAGCATCAGAATGGGACTGAACCAACAACCTTATGGTCGTTAATCCAGCGCTCTAGCCAACTGATCCACGTGATTACTATTGAGTACTTATTTATGTCATATAAAGTAGGCAAATAATAGTGACGTCTCATTACCAGGAAACTAATTTAATAAGTAGTTGCCATTACCGAGAACCAAAAAGTTTTTGCTGGGTAGTTACAAATCAAATTCGTTCAAGCGACTAATAACATATTTTTGTATTAAATTTCAGTATATTAAATTCCTAATGCAAAAAAAAAGAACAAAATTTCACACCCTCATTTCTTGCAACCGCATGTTTTTTTGACTTTACATTAACTACTCAAATTTAACGATTTTTTTATTTTTTGTATTGCATTATTTTTAATAAGATTTTTTTTAATAATATTTTTTTTAATAATATTTTTTAATAATATTTCTATTGTATTTATACACTTGATTTCTTAATTTCAAGGGTAAACTATTGAGACTGTCAAGTATACAAGTATCGAAATACACTATTATTCATAATAATTCAACAGCAGTAGCAGCTTATAGAAAACCGAATCAATCTCCTGAAAGTTTTAAATTATTTTTTGTTAGACTATATGCCTAAATAGAAATGAAGTAAAAAAAAAAAAATCTAAAAACCTACACTTAACCAAGAAATTTGAACGTGATTATAATAAATTTAAAAGCTTAAAAGTTAATTAGTTTGAAATATTATCTTAAGCAATAACAAAACAAATAACATAATTTTACTCTCAATATTCTTAACCTCAAATATGTAGCAATTTTATTTTATGAAATATTTAATTTATTTTTAGTTATTAATTCATTTATTGTCTTGTTAATCAGTTTTATTATTCAATATTTTATTATTTTTCAAATGATTTTTAAATTTTTGCTTTCTATAGTTTTTTTCAAGGTTTTCATTTTGTGATTTTTCCTCTTTTATTAAGTTCCATAGTTTTTGTTTGTAATAAATAAATTTTTTCTTTATTTGATAACTAAAAAACATTTATTTAGTTTGTCTTGTCGGCAGTTAGGTTGTTTTTTTTTTGCTTAATTGTGGCTTTAAAAATTTATTTATACATTAAATTCTTGTTTTTTTTTTATATAATTATTGTATTTATATTGTTCTGTCAATTATTATTTTAAAAACATGGATGCTTAGTTTTTCTAACATTACTTCATATTTTTATTAAAAGTGTATAACAAAATTAAGACAACACTTTGGTTTTTGAATGATTTAATAATTAATAACAAAGTTGTTGACATTTTTATCATGGAAGATATTTTTAAATTAATTAAAATTTGTGATAATAGAACCGAAAATATCAAGTAGCATTAAAAATGCCTTTAAGATCGAAACGATTCAAAAAAATTATTTTGAAAGCTATTTGTGCGATTAAAAGTTGAAAATGTTAAGTTAATTTGAAAGATATTTGAAATACTTAAAGATTTTTATAAATCAAAAATTGGGCGCTATTTGAAAAATAAAAAAATCTTTGACCTAAATATTAAATGGGTTAACGTTAAAGAATTTTGTTCCATCTACTTTACAATTAAAAAACCTTTTATTATTCCCGTGTATTTTGAGTAAGCAATTACTGATCGTTATTATAATTTAATCGTATAATTTAAAAACTTGGTGATGATATCAGCTCCAAAATTTGACCTATGACCTCGACTTTAAGGAGGCTAAAAACTAAGCCATTTTAGGAAAAAAATTCTTATGATGTGGTTTCTAATATACTGAAATACTTTTGAAATTTATCTAATTATCATCCAAGTTACTATGGGAAGGCCGAACCTCTCTGGATGGGATGATGAGAATTTTTAATTTGGATATAACTTGAGCGCGGGGTCTAAATGTTATTGTGAATATTGTAAGACATTTGAATGTATTTCTGAAAATAACCAAAAAATTACGCACAAATTCATGGAGTAGTAGACCCAATGGTTCGAATCATCGATAAAAGGCATTTAAAGTGTGCGTACGAATAAAACTTAACACGCAGATATTGATAAATCTTTCAATTGGCCGAAGTTCTGGGCAGTTTGGATGATTGTCATTTTTCGGAACAAAATTAATATTATGTTTACTGTACCATTCTAAAGTACTTTTACTGTAATGGCACGATGCCAAATGAGGCCAAAAGAATGCTGAGAACGGAGAATGAACGGAAGCAGTATTCCTTGTAGACACTCCTTGATATAAATATCCAAGATTAATGTGCTCGATACTACATACGATTCATTTCTTTCACTACAGCTGTATATAGCTTGCCAAGCAAAAAACTTTTTTGGGGAAATTTTGATAGTTTTTCGATAAGATACTCTTCTCTAACATCTACTACATAAAACTTTTGTTCAGGAAGCTGTGAGTTTGAAAATGATGTACGTTTCATCATCCATTACGTAACATTTAAACTTAAAAAAAATTTTTTTTTAGGCTTCTTCGCGTACGGAAATGTTTGGAATACTTAAGAAATACTCTACCTTTTTGGCTTTGTGTTCGTTGGTCTTTTATTTTTCGCTGTTCCAGGTTTCCGATCAATTGAAAGGTCATTGTTTAACTTTCTTACCACTCCAGAAACTAATTGTCTGTAGTAGATCTTTCCTCTTTTTTTTTTTTTTTTTTGTAAATTTTTTGTATTTGCCTTTCACGCTGCATTGTGTAGCAAGCGCACAAAATATTTTGAAAATTCGTATTACAAAATCTGGAGTATATTTCAAAGGAATATTGATCACAAAAAGAAAAATAAGTTATCAGCCAGACGTACATTTTATATAAGCAACGTCATTCTAATACATTTTATATAAGCAACGTCATTCTAAAGCAGTTAAATATGGTAGCTGGGAAATCGGCAGGGAACCCTAGTGACTAATATTAAGTTAATAAATCGCTGCAGGATATTAAGATATTTCAATTTGAAAGTAAATTTTTTAAAATTTTTGGGTTAGGACATATTGGATATCCAATTTTACAATTTTAAAAAAATTTTGACCATGTTTAAATTTCTGATTACTTTTATAAAGTTTTGCACCAATTTTTGTGTATGAAGTATGAACCAGTATAGATGTGAAACATGGCCAATTGGGAAAAATTATATATTTTCGATATATTTTTATTTTTATTTTATGAGTTATGTTTTCGACAATTAGTTGCATCTCTTATTACTTTTTCTTTTGAAAATTATCAATTCTAATTTGTATATGACACAAAGATTTTTTCAGTTAGAAAATGTTTTAATACTTATATAACACACTATATGTTTGAGCATTCATTCAATGTCCATATGTTTAAAATTTAATCAGGAATTAAATATGTTTGTTATTTTTTTCTAGACGTTGTTGCTGTTGTGTTTTTTTTATTATTATTGCAATTTTATTTATATATTTTCTTCATCGGCAATTATCACACATTTTTGTAGCTTAAGTGTAACCATCAATTGTCCCTCCTTATGTCTGTCTGTCTGTCCGTACGTCCGTCTATCTTTTTTCAAATACATAACAACAGCTTTAAATCTAGCTACTTATACACTTCGTTTCAGTTAATTTTATCATTATGTTTTTTTATATAAGTATGAATATTTGTAATTTAAGAATTTATCTTATTGAATTATAAATATTGTATATAAATTTTTATTACACTTTCCTTAAATAATTATGATCTCATACACAGATCTCTTTTTTGTCTTAATATTTTTTTTTTTGTGGTCTTTTTAAATGAATGGCTCGTGTTAGAATTAATATTTCTTAATTAAATAAATATTTTGCGCCAAATTTAGACAAATATTATTTTTAAAGTTTCTTTCAATACATTTATTTTATGGTTTAAAAGGGAGATTGGGGAAAAATATTTTAACATCAACAAAATTAAAAAAAAAAAAAAAATACAAAACAATTTAATTTATATGATATTTTAAATGTGAATATCATGAATTGCTTTAAGAATACTATATTTTTTTGTTTAACAAGTACTTGGGGCACTTAATGGTATGACAAATTAAAGAAATAAGTATTTTGCTTGTTGATATGTGTTTGAATTAATTCAAAAAAATTAGTTTAAAACTAGTTATAACCGAAATTTTATATGGATTTTATCAGATCCTCGCTATCAGGAATAAAATATGAATATATTTTTCAAAAGAGTGAAATAACTGATTATTAAAGGAATTACAAAAATAACTTTAATACGAGTCCTAAGTCCTGGATTTGGTGCAAAGGGAAATTTTAATTTTTCTTTCATGTTCCTTAATCCTTTTTAAAAATGTTATAAAAACAGCGTATACCTCCCAAATGCAAATGTGTTCATTACTAAACTATGTTAATATTAATTTCAAATAACACCCGTTTCATCTTATTTTAAACTAAATAACTCTCGACTTTTGAACACCAACAACAACACAGTATTAATAAGTGATATTTTGCTTGACAGGTTGTCACCTTCTTATCGTATCAAATCTTTTGTTAATTAAATTAATTAAACGCCAACCGATTCCATGATGACCGATGAAAGTGATAATTTTGAAAAGGATTGCTCTGTACGAGTAGCAGTTCGAATACGACCTCAAAATTCTAGAGAAATTATTGATATGTGCCGAGTGTGTACAAATGTTTTGCCCAATGAGCCGCAGATAATACTTGGTATAGATAAGGCCTTCACATATGACTTTGTTTACGATACAACATCATCGCAAGTAGAGATTTATGATGGCTGCGTGTCTCGTCTTGTCGAAGGAGCTTTGCGTGGTTTAAATGCCACCGTATTGGCTTATGGACAAACTGGTTCGGGTAAAACATATACCATGGGCTCAGGATTTGAGTATGAAACAAGCGATGAAAAAGAAGATATCATACCTCAGGGATTTAATATGTTTTCTCGTCGACGAGAAAAAAAGAAGATATCATGTGATGAAAAAGAAGGTATTATACCTCGTGCTGTTCATCATATCTTTTCTCGTATACGAGATTGTGTTGATAATACCGAATTCAGCGTTGCTGTCCAGTTTATTGAATTATACAACGAGGATATAATTGATCTTTTGGATCCTTATAACAAGAAAAAGATGTTTAAAATTCAGGAAAATGAAAATGGTCAAATATCTGTAGTAGGTGCCTCTATAAGACCGGTACATAGTCCTCGGGCAGCCTTACATTGTCTTAAACAAGGTGCCTTAGCACGCACTACCGCCTCTACACAAATGAATGATCAGTCCTCTAGATCCCATGCCATATTTACCATTTTGATAAAAAGGCAACGTTTTATTATCTCGGAAAGTGAACTTGTAAAGGATGATCTCGAAACCTTAACATCAAAATTTCATTTCGTGGATTTGGCAGGCTCAGAGCGTCTAAAACGTACGGGTGCTACTGGAGAAAGAGCTCGTGAAGGTATTTCCATTAACTGTGGTTTATTGGCTTTGGGAAATTGTATCTCCGCTCTAGGAGATAAAACTAAAAAAGCCATGCATGTTCCATATAGAGATTCAAAACTAACGCGTTTGCTTCAAGACTCTCTAGGAGGTAACAGTCAAACAATTATGATTGCTTGTGTATCACCTAGTGATCGCGATTTCATGGAAACTTTAAATACCCTTAAATACGCCAATAGAGCCCGAAACATTAAGAACAAAGTACAAGTAAATCAAGATCAAAACTCTCATACCATATCCCAATTACGCAGACAAGTGGCCTCTCTGCAATTGGAATTGTTTGAAATTAAACAAGGTAAACGTTTAGTGGATAATGAGGGCAATGCTCCTATATCTGATACATTCTATGAAAATGAAATGTTATTGCATGATAATAAACGTTTGCAACAACGTTTAAAATCCATGCAGGAAACTATTAACGTGCTAACCGAAAAGAATACACAATTGCTATTGGAAAAGGAAATGGGTAAATGGGCTTCATTACCAGCTACAGATGATGATCAGTCTATTAAGAATATGATTGCTGGCTACTTGGAAGAAATTGAAAAATTACAGGCGAAATTGATAGAATCCGAAGAAATGTATCAACAGTTAAAAAAATCTAGTGAATCCTCAGCAATTACCGATAACAAATACGTAACAAATGAAAATATAGAAAGTGTTCTGGAGCTGGCTAAACAAGAAGTGAAAAAGGAACGAGAATATATAATGACAAGATCATTTTCTTATAATGAAAATCCTAATGCTGAAAATGAGGCCACAGGTTGGTATGAAGGAAGCGATGATGAAGATAAATCTGACAACACTTACGATGTGCATGCCGATCTTGATGATGTAAATCATGATATTGAAATAAAATCTAAGCTTATTGAACAATTGGAATTATCTCACAAAAGAATGGAACTAATGAAACAGCACTATGAAGATAAGTTAACACTTTTGAATACAAAAATTTCCACTACTCAAAAAGAGCGTGACGAAATATTGGTTAACATAGGAGAAACACAAAGAAAAGATAAAATTGACAAAATACGCGATGAATATGAGCATAAAATTGTAAGTATGCGTATGGAAATGAAAAAATTGCAACAGGCCCAGAGGCAACATGCCCGCCAACAGCAAGAACTTATGGCCCAAGAAACAAAACTACGATCTTTGCGTGCTCAATTAATTGAACTTAAAACTATTAAAGCCAGACTAATGAAAACTATAGCCGAGCAAAGTAATCGTCATAGATTAGAAGATAATCGTAAAAAACGTGAAATAGCCCAACTACAAAAAGAACAGAGAAAACAAGAAAATACTGTAAAAACTTTGAAAGCTAAAATGGAAGCAAAAGATCAGATACTCAAACGTAAAACAGAAGAAGTTACATCTTTGCGTCGTAGTCAAAGATCGATGCGTTCATCCATACTGTCGCAAAAAAGTGATAAAGAATTATTTGATGCCCATTCTGCTGTAGAAAATTGGAACAATTTAGTAAAAGCTCTGGATAAAGCAGCACGTAATCGTCATATGTTATTGCAATTTGAGCAAGAACTGGAAAGATTAATAAACGAACGTAATACCCTAACGCAGACTTTGGCAGATATAAAAGAAACAGCTGCTATGAGGGAAAATCATGAACTAGACAATGAGGAAGATTCTGTGCAATCTAATTTGAATTACGTGCAAGAAAGTATTAAAAATATTCAACAAACTATAATGGAATTGGACGATTCAAAAGATGTCGAAATTAATAATATCAATAATATACAAACGCTTATTAATAATATTAAAAATATAGAAGAATCTAAGTATTTACTACAACGTTTATCCTCATATGCAATAAAATTATCCTGTAGTTTGGTCATAATGGAAAGTCGTCTTTCCGAACATGTTGCTTTGCTACAAGATGCCCAACAAGAAAACTTTATCCAGCAACAATTGCTACAACACTTCTTGGCTCAAAATAGTTCGGAAAAAATTACTGACTTATTTGAGTCCATAACTGCTAGTGTCTCGAAACATTCGAAAAATAATATGAGTGATTCTTTGATATCACTTAAAAGTAATGAAACGTATGATATTCCTTTAACCGACAGTACTTTAATTAATACTAATGATGATATAGCAGCTTGTAGTTCAGGTGAAATGACTACTAAAATTCGTAGCCGTGCAGCTCTTACACATAATATGTTATTTGGTGAAAATAAATAAATAAATAAATGAATAATTTATTTGTTTTGTTTGTCATGTACATGTATGAAAGTATATAAAATAAAGTTATGTTTTAATATTATGCTTGAATAAATTTTAAGTTATAACTAATAATAAATAATTAGTTGGTATTTTTCATTAATTGGATTTCATAAGAATTAAGGAAAGAATGAATAAGTAATAAAAAGAAAAATTTGACAAAGTAGAGCTGAGATTGTAACAAAATCTGCGATTTACGATAATCTGGGAATATATGAAGATTAAAGATAATATAAGTTAATCTATACCAAAGGTTAAAGTTGATATCCAGGACTATATAAGCCCCTTAGATTAAAGCTAATTAGAAACTATGAAATTTTTGTATTAAAACTCATTTAGGAGTTTATAAAGACTTAAAATTGGGACAAATTTTGGACTATATAACGATATCTTAAATTAAGGCTAATCTGAGAATATACTAAAACCATCGATTAGAGCTAATTTTGCGCTATCTTAAGTTCTCAGATTAAAGCTAATTTAAGAGTGCTTCTAATAAGGGACAATTTACGATTGTTTTCTAAATTCTAGCGGTTAAGCTAATCCTATGTTATCATAAAATTTTATAAGGATTTTGGAGAAAGTAACGGTAGCTAATTGTATAATTATCTAATAATCCATGGAGGTAAATCGTAGAATCACAAAATGGACATAAAATTTTCGTCTTCCAAATATTTCAGTTTGATTCGTCGATTGAATTTTAGATTTAAGTGAAATTTATTTCACTTTGTAGTTCAATAATTCAAACTGGATGTCAACAAATTAATATATTTATTAATGTGAGAAGTTTACAAGCTTTCTTGATTTCATAGAGTTTCTTCGTTAGGTCTGGAGGGAAGTCTGAAATTTCGAAGAAAGTTATAAAACCTATTAACTATAAATTTTATTTCCATAGGTGGTTAAGTTTTGGACTATAATGTACCTCTTACCACCTTAAAGTTGTTATCCTGGAAGTGTATACTTGTCCATTTAGAAGGACCATTTTCCTCTTAACTATTTTATAGAATAGATCTTTGCAGCAAGAATAGGAATTAGAGCTATTTTGAACTATCTGACTTATTTCATGAAATAAAAGAGTAAACTTATCCGGGCAGAAAGACCATTTTCCTATAAATTTACTATATACTTTGCTTTTATCCTTTTGAGTTACTATTTAAATATTCTCAAGATTGAAACTTTAAAGTTGTTAACTAATTAAGAACTTATTTGTTATCGACTTGTAGACGGAAGGACAATTTTCCTCTCAACTATTTTACGAATAGCATATAATTTTACAGATAAAATGTGATTTAGTTCATGAAACAAATAATTCCATTTTATTTGTGACCCACCACTGCATCCTTCGAATGTAAACTTGTCCGGACAGAAGGATCATTTTCCTATAAATTTGTTTTGATTTTAATCTTTCTGTATCATTTTTTAAAAATTCTTAAGCTAAAGCTAACTAACTAACAGATTTAGCACATCTTTTGCTATTGGCTTGCAAAAATGCTTTAATATTAATTTTAAATTTAATTTCACCTTTATTTCTTTTCACTTTGAAGTTTATATATTTTTTGTAGTTTTAACTTATTTGTCGTTAATTTCAGTTGCACATAAATTATCTAGTTCACTGTTAAATTTGTTTTATATGACATTTTTTCTATATTTCTGTGTTAAGGAAAGGTCTTTTATTTTTTTCTCTCTACAATACCCTCATAGTCTTTCTTTTTTTCAAGAACTCTTAAGTATTTTAGAAAAAAAAAAAAAAAAAAACTACATGATGATTATTGATTATTTTTTTCTATTTTCTCTCTTAAACATGATGTTAAAAAAGTCACATTTTTTTTTCGACGTGGTGTGTACTTTTTCGAACATAATGCGGGCAGTTTATGTATGTTTATTGGCTGTAGTTCCAAGATTAACAACATTTTTTCTTTATGGTTTTTCAACACTTTTCAAAATGCGGACAAATGGAAGACTGACAACTGCGTTCTGGCCATTATTTTAATCTTTCTTTTATTTATTTCTTGTATAAGCTTTTTGGCAAAAAGTAACAGTTTCGATCAAACCAAATGGTCATTTAGTAGGAATACTTGAAACATTAAAGAACTTAAAGTCTTGCAATGATTTTCTTATGTAAAAAAGGAGTTTGAAAATAAAAGTAAATGTTATACATTACATGTTTAGAGAGAGAATTTGTTTATAAATTATGAAAGTGTTTAGAAAGTTTTTAATTTTATTTATTTGTATTTAATATTTGTTTTTATAGAAATATTTTAAGAAAATGTGAAAATGTGAATGAAAAAGAAAAATCTCTTTTATAAAATAATTTTAACAACAAACAACGAATATTTTTTCATTATTTAAAACATTCAAACAATTTTAACTCATCTCTATATACAAAAACAACTAAAAAAGACTTAAATACATTAAAACAACGAATTTATCATTGAATTGAAAATCCTTGGAAACATTTTATATATTTATTAAAAAATAAGTGCCTTAAAGATTTTCATTTTTAAAATAATAAAAAACAAACAACAAAAATAAAATAAAAAAAAAAAAAATGTTAAAAAGTGCTACAAAAAATCTCAACTAATGTTAAAGTTTCAAATTGATTTATTATATTTAAAATAAATAAATAATAAAACTAAACAAAATGCCTGTTAGTGGTTTTCAATACAATACAAGACCCTATAGTTCCTTTAGGACTACCAGGGGCACTTGCAGTGTACAAAAACATACAACAAGCTGTACAACAAATTATCAGCCACAACTCACTCCGAACAATTGCAATAAAACTTCTTTAAATACCAGCAGCAGCAACAATAATAATACTCATCATCATCAAACTGCAGGTCATAGTTTACAGACTTCAGCTTCTTCATCTTCGATAGGTGTTAGGACAAACAACAACAACAATAATAGTAATAACAATTTGTCAGTCGCCTCTACAAATTTTCAAAGGCAACAACCATTTCGTAGCAGTTATTATGGTACACGTTATAATTTTAAAACTGCCGAAAGCCATACACAATTGACCAGCAAATTGAATGCCTCAGGGCCGGGATCTTCTGTAAATGGTTCAACGGGCAGTTTAACCGTAAAACCGTTGACTCCAAAATTAGTAAGACGGATAGAATCAACTTGTACACACCATACAAAACCCAAAGCCCCTGCACCGCCTATAGCAAATGGTGTGTGTCCTACACCACCCACTGCCCCTAAACAGTATTTGAGAACTAGGAATCAACAACAACCACCCACTCCCCCTTTAAGAAAATCATCGAATTTTGATCGTTTTCATCAGGCCAATTTAAGTATTAGACAAAAGGCTAATAATGCATCACCGCTGCTCAACAGTAGTAGGGCATCATTTATTAGTTCTAGTAATGATTCACAGGAGAAATTCCAACAACAACGCAGTAATGCCCCAGGTGCCACACAAAAACGTGCCTATACTAACACAGTCAGTAAAGTAACTAAGGAAAATCAGCCCAAATCAGCTGATAACAATGGATCTCATAGTAGTAGTGGACCAATTAAGTCTACAAAGTCATATCCAGCTCCTCTGCCACCGCAAGGTACTCCTAAAGCCTTGCCTCGCCGCAAATGCAAAGAAGAATCTAGACTTAATTCAGTATCGGCCTCGCCTAATCTTAACAATCGTAGATTTATATCCAGTGTGGGCATAAATTCCTTTAATGCCTCTTGTAATCCCAAAGCTACACCAGTATATAAAAGAAAAACGTATGTGCCCAGTAACAGCTCGAATCAAACCAACACAAATGGTGTGACCAACACACAAGTACATGTCACAGGTAAAACGGGCAGTAATTGCAGTAATTCTAGTTCAGCTCAGTCTAGTGCTTCTCAGGGTTCACCTAAATCAAAAAAGGCCTTTTCGACTAAATTTCCTCAAGGATTGCCATTTGAAGATGAATTTTATCGCCGACATCGTTCCTATTCACAGTCATCCTCTAGTAACTATTCATTTTATTCTTCCAATGGTGCTCATACCACAGCGCCTCATACACCCCATGACTATGACCGCGAAGAAGAAGAAGAAGATGATGAATTCCAAAGAAAACCCTCAACAGATGATGCTTTATATGTTGACTTTTCCAAAGTCATGCATAGAAATGATTATAAATCATCTAACACCAGCAGCACAACAACTAACACTCATCACTACCAGACGACCTCCACTACACATACGACATGGCTGAGGAGGGATTCTCCCTCCGACCACAAAACATCGAATTATGATACTAGTCACGATTCACCTCATTCGTCAAGACGCAATTATCATCATAACCACCATAAATATTTACCTCCTACTCCGCCTACTGCCCGCGCGGAAACTAGCGCGTCTATACGTTCTAGAGCGAAATATTCTCAGTCTATAAACGATTATCTCTACACTAGTAATGGTGCGAAACTGTGTTCGAACAGTTCTCCGCAAAACACTAGTGATAGTAGAAAATCTCTTCTATATACAAATTCTAAATTACCTTCCTATTTGGATCCTTTACAAAATGCCGATAATGGCTATTATACACATGCTTCACCTGAATCCTCGCCACCTTCCATAACTACCACGACCACATTGTCTTCGTCGAAACAGACAATGGATTCTTCGTATATGGCTGTTTCATCATCGTGGGCTCCAAAATGTTCACATCCGACTAAAGTGTTAATACCCGCCGCCAGCTCTGCCTCTAATGCCAGTAATTGTGATTCAAATAATAACAAGGATTATCATCGTCAGCATCGTAGTAATCAGTATTGTCCGAAAGAGGATTATTATGAGAAATTCAGGAGATACAATAGTGGTGGTTCAAAAGTATCGAGTGTAGCAGATAAGTCGGAGGATGTTTTGGAGCTCACGAACAGTGAGTATAGGTAAGTTTTATTGTTTATAATGTTTGGAATATATACACCCAGAGAAAAATCGACCGTATACGTTTTGAAAACGATACCATTCAGTGTCAATAGTAAATCTATATTATTTCTTTATACATATATTATACGAAAATATATTTTATTCAATTTTATTACAAAGAAATGGTAATGGTAAATATTGTGATTATTTTTTAACTCAAGTAAATTTTTTTGGTCCTTAAAATTTTTAACTTGCGAAATTTTTTGATGCGCCTCTACATTTTCATTAAGCATTACAAACACCTACTGATTATATCAATTATATTTAAGTTCGTTTTTAACTATCAATGATATTTGACATAAACTTATGGTCCCGATCAATTATATTTATCGCCGTTCTTATATCTATATATCCAAGATTTGTGCAAATTGCAATTTGCTATATAAAATACAAAAACAAAAAGTGCAATTTTTGCGTAATTTTTAAAAATTAATTTTCCGAAACAAAAAACTAAGTTACTCAGTAATCCATACTACGAATTCCATTAGAAACTGTGAATGTTTTTTTTTTTAATTTGCGCTCCTGTTTTCTAAACTTGAGGCACATCAAGTATCAAGTATCAATTCCTGTTTCAAAATTTGTATTTCGGTGAGGAGCAAACAGACCCAAAAAATTCTAAAAATTAAAAAATTTTGTCATCATAATTCGACTACCCTGTATTTATCTGTTGAAGGTCTGCGCATTTGTTTAAAATAGTATTACTACAAAACTTATTAAGGATTAAAGTCAGGTTCAGTTGGGTAAAACATTTTTGACAATGGCCCATATATTAGTCTGTTATTAGTTTAGGTGGTAGAAAAGATGTAAGTGAAATTTTTTAGGTTTCTATTATACCTATTTGAAAAATACACCACAAATTCTAATGAAGTGTCTTATTATGTTCACAAAGTGTTCTTTTGTACCTCCAGATAGATACTAAAAGGACTTGTTTATGGTCCTACGGGTCTTATTCAACCTTATCTAATCGAATCAAACTTTTTTTATTTTTATTATTTAATTAAATTATGTTACAATACGATTTTATTAAAGAATCCTCTTCAAAAATAGAATTTTATTAACAGATGTTTTTTTGGCTAAAGTGAACTTTTTATTATTATTGAAACCGGAAAACTTTCTCTAAATCATATTAATGTTTTTACAATTTCGAAATAAACGCAAAACTGTGAATCAACAAAACTATAAAATTACAAAATTGTATAGATGTTTTTTTCTGTTTAATAAATTAATTAAATTGTACTTGTTAGTGTTATTTTGATTTAGAAAATAAATATGGTAAACTCTACTTTTATTTTATGTTTTTGAGTTTTTTCCTCTCTCGGTTAGACACGTTTATTGACGCTAAAGCCGGTTCCTGTTTCAAATTAATAACAAAACGAAAAAACAATTAGCCAAACAAGGCTAAATAGTATTGAGTATATTATTTTTATAAGCAATTGGCCAACTGTCTGTTCCACAACGATTTTAATGAAATAAACTATTAAATATTTTTTCAAAACAAAACAGTTGTCATATGTAGCAACAGTTTATTCAGTCATTTAGTCATATAGAAATATTACTAAAAAATATTTATGTTAATAATCAATATAATTATGGTATTTAATTATAATTATTACCAAAAAAAAATAAAATAAATAAAAATAAACAAATGCAGATGGCGCTTAATTTAAATATTGTTTCGATATTTATATTTTTGTTAAACTTAATGTGTATTTATATTTATGAGTAGTTTTAGGCTGTTCATTATAACTTTTAATAAAAAATCAGTTATATTGTTTTACATTTAACTTTACCAAATATGGTTGATAGAAAATTTGCCAAATATGGCCAAAACCACAGTGGTAATGACAAACTTTTAAATCAACAAGCTTATAGACATATTAATATTGTTTTTTTTTCCTATCAGCATAAGTGTGTTATTATTTTTCAATACTTAAAGATAGAATTAAATTTAAATAAAAAAAAAAAAAAAATTCAAAATATTTTTTAGTTCAGTTATAGTTACACGAGCAACTAACGATATTTTTATCGTTCTAAATAATGTTCATAGGGCTTAAAACATTGTTTGTTTAATTTATAAACCGCTTAGAAATCTTCTTGAAACATAATGTGACAATCGTAGGCAATAACTTTAGTTTATACATTGTTATTTGACGTTTCTATTTCATTTAATGAGTTGATGAGCTTACATTTATTCAATCAGTAGTTGTTTGGTAGTAATAATGATGACAGTTTTATTTACCTTTTTGTTTTGTTATACTTTTAGATCATCTTTTATTTTTATTTCTTTTTAAACATCAACAAATTATTATGACTTAATAATATAAATCATTAATCATTATTTATTTAGAGACAGTTTATTTAATTTATTTAAATTTTTATGAGAATATTTTAATATACTTACTTTAGTTTTCATCTAGCTTTAATTATATGTTTCAAACAAAATTTACCGTTAATTCAAAATTGAAAGAATACAAATTTATAAGGAAATTTTGATACTTTCTTCATGATGTAGAGTTTTTAAAAATGTTAATATTTAAAAACATACGTTATTAAAAAAAAAAATATTTACTAAGTTTTAACTACTAACAAAGCTTATGCAGAAAATACTAATACATGCGATAAGTAAAGCTAAGTTACTAAGTAATACATGCGATAACTGCTATAATAAAACAATATTTTTGTATGAGAATAAATAATTATAAATAATCGATAAGTTAAGATAAGCTACAAGCTAAGTTCAGATTACGCAATTATTTGACATGAAATATTTCATGGTGTTTTCCCGCAATTCTTGCGACTAAATACAGAGTTGATTTTTTGTTTCCATTACGCTCATTTATCAAATATCGTAAAATACGATAAGGGGAAAAATATTTTAATCCCGTTCAAATTAGATGCAAATTATTTACTCAAAACTACCATAAATTTGTGAGAGAATTTCGAAATATGTGGATGTCAAGTTAATTTTTGTAACGTTTTTATTTAATGTAAAGCTTAATGTGAACAAAAAATCAACTCAGTATTTACGTTGAAATACACGATGAAATATTGCGTGTCAAATATTTGCATAATCTGAATTTAGCTTAAGTGTAATTTGAGTATAAGTCTAATTTAAAATAATAATGCTTGCGAGAAAGTCCTATTAAGTTTTAAGATTATTTGACATATGATTTCTTAGTAACTTTTCTAAGTTTGCCAAAAGTATGATTTATAATTTTAACATTAGAACTGTACACAGCCAATTTGTTATATAAAAATGTAACAATTTTTAAAGTTTCAAATTATTTAAATTTAAAGTTTAAATGTTTTTATCTCTCCCCCTCTCTCTCTCTCTTTATGAAGGGAATACAGATTGTTACTAGATTTTACAATTAAAAAAAAAAAAAAAAAAAAAAAAATTAAATTTATACCACAATGTAAGTCTCATAAAAGGGTTATTGATTTTATCAGCTGTGTGTGTTCTTCTAGTGTAGGTTATAAATATACACACATTTCCGGTTTATTTCATTCCTATCAAAAGCCAAAGCCAAAGTAGTCACCTTTTTTAAAAACGTGCTTTTTCTTAATTATAATTGAATTTATTTATAGAGAAAATTTTTTCTATTCTAAGCTTAAGAGGCTTAAAAAAGCTTAATCTGTTCATAGTCTTTGTTGCTTGACATAAAACAACTATTGAAGGTTTAAAATATAAAAAAGAATAATTGTTTTATATTGTTGTTAAGTAGCCAAAGTGGTTCTTCCTATAAATAGTTAAAAAATAAGATCTTGATATGGACAAAGTTCTTATAGTTAGCTAGAAGGTGTTACTTAATAGCAAATACCACACAGAGAAAAGAGATTCCTTGTGGCAATCGAATTTTTTTATCAATCGAATTTAGTCGGTTCCACGTACTATTTCCCAATTCGGTTGTAATTAGCAAATAAATATGATACACATAAATGTTTTATAAAAATAATTCCATGAATAGAACTAAATATATTAGATATTATTTTGAATTATACCATGAATAATTTTTTGATGTTTGAATTTTTTTTATTGAACAAACTGAAAGATATTACAATAACAATTACTAAGATGTAACACATGTTATAATAGTTATTACACCTATTGAAATAATTTATGCTTTTAAAATGTACATAAGTGAAGATAAATACGTAGTTCATTACCATATTTGATATTTAACAATTATAATCACTAAAATTGGTATTGTTAACTTATACCAATTTCACAAAATACACAATCCAAGGTTCCAAAAAATCTATTATCGTTTTTAATAACAGAGAGTTTTTAACTTGAAATGAACTATTGAACAAAATAAATACAAAAGGTAGTCTAAGTGGCCATTAATGAAGTACAACTAGTGGGATATTTAAACTTCTGTTTGAATTTGAAAACAAAAAAAAAAAAAAAAAAAAAAAAAAAACAAAAAAAAAAAACAAAAAAAAAAAAAGAAAAGAAAACATTTTTGAAGAAAATATGGAGGTTGATTACTTTAGCATGTGCAGTGCACATGACGTTAGTTTCTTTAACATGTAAAACATATTTTGACAGTTTGCTGTATATTTATCTGGACACATATTATTTTTCATCTCAATATGTTACTTTAGTTTTTCCAGCAGCACACATATAAATGACCGAACCAGAAGGTAACAATTGGATCCAGGCGTATGGTTCTAGCATTTATATATCTATAAAGAATTTTGTTCAGTTCAAACAGGGAAATGTTGAAGATATTCAATTATACATCTTCATCAATTAAGATTTCTCCTTATATTTTAAAACTGCGCAGTTAAAGATGAGCACTCATTGAATAAAACTAAGTCGACGACGCTGAATTTAATGGTTTTAACCATTTTTAAAAGCTAACGCTCGTTTTTGAGATATTTAATTTTGAAAGGCTAAAGAGGGGTTAGGAAAGTTAAGTTTTTTTGCTTAAATTTAATATGTTAGTTGTTAAATTCAAACAAAATAGACAATTAAGATTCTATTGAAGTATAGTATCATGAATTCTTATTACAATAACATATTTTAAACCATAAATTACGGATCTTTAACCTATTAAAAACTATTAAGGTACGTTAACACTAGTCAAATATTTGACCAAAATGACACAACCACTACATAAAATATTTCTTAATTTTTCTTTTTAATGGGAAACAATTTTTTACTTATCACTAATCATAGCTGATATTTTATCGAATTTTGTTTGACTCTGTTTTCTCTTACAAAACATTTGCAAGATCAAACAACGACAAAAAATATTTTTGTAAAACTAGTGGTCACGCAATTTTGAACAAATATTTGCCAAATGTGAACATAGCTTTACTACAATTCCTTACGTAAGCTAACTAGTGTTACCAATGAGCAACTTTTTAAACAAAAATATAAATACACTGAAAATTTAATCGATTTCTTGGTTAATTGGCATAAATAATGTCCCTTTTATTTTATTTTTTCTATTATTTGTGCTTCTTTCATAATAAAGTTTAAAGCCAAATATCGCGAATACGTGCGATAACTTTGAAAAAAGGTGGTCACCATTGAATTCTGCGTACTCGAATTAGCTTTTCCAGTGGGGTGTCCAGCTTGTTAAAATTTGCGTTAATATCGTATCTTAGATTTTCTCTTGGTATATTTATACTTTTAAATTATAATTTATTTTTATATGTCAAAATAATAAAATTTTCAGTTGAGAATATCGAACTCTGACTTTCTATAATAATAATGATTTTCAAAATGATCATAAAAAATTCCGAACATTTTGTACTTAAAACTTATATATTAAATAAAATTCGATGCTCACTTTCAAGATAACTTAATTTACTATTAAAAAAACTGTGAAGATTTGTCCATGTAATAGTCTTCTAATAATTTAAATAAAATAACATATGATTATTAAATATTAGATATGGTAATTGTTTTTCAACCAATTTTTTTCTGTGTGCAGTTCTAAATTATTAAAACATAAAAGCATGAAGTAATTAAATCATATTTCTAAAGTATAGTGTTTTTTTTCTATTAATTGTTATTTCTTAAAAGAATTTTTTAAAGTCAAAATTAATCTTAATTTAGCAGGGAATTCATATTTGTAGGCGTTTATTTATTTTAAACCAGTTCACTTAAAATCTAAGCTTGGATTTTTTTGTTGCCTATAATAGCCACTGTTTCTACCAAATTTAGTTGTAATATTTTTTTTTTTTTTTTTTTCTATTGTGTGTTTGAATTTTTGTACCGGCTTTTAAAATGATTTTTTCTTTTCTCTTTTAATTAAACGTTTTATGATTCATTATCTTCATCAACATCTTGCTAGATGACTGTCTGCTAGATTTTTTCTCTTTTTTCAAATTGCTTAGAAAAAAAAAAAAAAAAAATACTATTAAATAATATTTTATTGTTTGGCTTGATTTCATGCCAATTTTTGTTTTGTGTATTTTTGCTGTGCGTTGTGTTGAATTTTTAAACAAATTAATAAATACATCACTCAAATTAATAATAATAATAAAAAAAAAAAAACGAAATGTTTATAAAAAACTAGAAAAAAATAGTAAAATAAACTTTATTGTCTTTATTTTGTTGATGTTGGTTCTTGATGTTCTGACTGCTAGTGTGAACATTTCAATTTATGAACGCGCTTTTTGGTTTTATGAATATTGAGGGTGTGTAATAAAATTATTATTTTTTTTGTGTGCGTGTGTATAAGTACTTTTTATTATAATCATTATTAATAAGTTATAATAACTAAACATATGGCAGACATATTTTTTATTATAGCCATTTTGCATATTCATAGAATTAATGATGACTGTTTAAAGAAGTTAAAGTTATTGCTAATATAAAATTTCAAATTTTAACGGCAAAAACTGTTTAGATTAATAATAATTTTACCCAAATTTAAATATTATATTTTAACTGAAATATGATACACATCTGCTCAAAATAATAGATACATAGTTTCGATAACATTGGAAAATTTTTTTGAGAAATACTACAAGTATTTTTCTTTTTGTAAACAATTTGATCTGGCAATGTCACTTCATTCAAATTGATCTACATATACGTTTTCGATTTAAATACAAAAAATTGTTGCTCACAATAAAAGATACAGTTAATTAATTCGTCATTTTTTTATATTAAATCGAATTGTATTGTCGGTTTTTGATTGCTTTTATGTAATATGGTAAGAACAATTGTATCTTAGTTGAAAATATTATAAAAACAAAAATAGTATTCTGGCAAAAAATGGGAAGAAACAATCATTGTACCAAATAGGAGACTAAAGTGGTTCAAACCAAGGAAGAAAATGGAAATCGTTGCGTGAAATAGCAAATAGAGATTTAGGAAGATATCTACACTTTGTTCAAATTGCCTTATGTAAAAAAAAAAGATAGAAACTCGTGGTAGGTCTCATACAATAAGCCCAGAACCACCGAATGGGAGGATTATTGTATTGACAAAAAAAAAGAACCCTTTCATTTCTTTGAAGTCCGCAAACAGTTCGTCTCTATCCTGTGCAAGCAAATTGCCGGGAAGAATTGCCAGAAAAGTTACATTAATGCTTATAAAAAATTTAAAGGTACGGTTAGAATTTGTTAAAGAACATTTATTTAAGTCTGAATATGCAGGCGAATAAAAATAAAGAAACATATTATTTAATGACAAAACGAAAACAATTTGATTGGAAACGACTATCGAAGAAGTGTCTGCCGCCCTAAATTCCACGTTAAATTCAACAAAGATAATTGTTTAACAGGGATGAGGAAACGTAAAAGTTTGAGATTGGTTTTATTTGAATTGTGCTGGTCCTATTTACCGCAATGATAATACAATGAATGTAGATTGGTACAAGGACATATGTTTCCATATGCCGTAGAGAATATGCAATTTACTGTGGACATATAGATAACTTGTGGAAGGATTTGAAGAAAAGACTGTCGAAATAAGTTTTCCAAAATAGAGATAAATTATAGGGGAAAACATAAAAAATATGACACCAGATTCCTTTGGAAACTTGTCAGAAGTTGATGTCTAGTATGCCCAGACGAATACAGAAAGCAACACAAAATAAGTATGGATATACATGGATGGATACTAGTCCTTGTTTAACATTACTTAATAATATAAAAACTAGTTTTTGATTTATGTATTTTTCTTCTAAATGTATCTATTATTATGAGCATCAATTGCAATTGTTAAATTAACATATAATTCAATATTATTTGTGACTTATTTTAGCTTTTTTTCACTTTCTTAATTGATAAAAATAAGTATGGACTAATTTTTTATTTTTTTAATGAACGAGAACGTGTTATTTTTTCTTTATATAAAAGCGAATCTAGGTGTACTTATTATATAGAGCAGATGTGTATGTCGAGCTTTTCTTTAAGATCATTGGTTTAGAAAATAATATTTTTTTCTGATTACACTGGCCAGTCCTTCCTTTTTCACTTTCACTTTTTTTCTATCAAGTATACATTTTTTATATGCGTGCTTAATATGACCCCCCTTTTTAGGCGGTCACACTAGTATAACTCGAGAACAGAAAAAAATTCATGCAAAATTGGAAAAATTAACCCTTAACCCCGAAAATATTGAGCGAATAATTTTTGACGTTTTAATTTCTTAAAAGAACTTTTAAGAAAAAAGATATATTTTGTATGAAAAAATTTTTTTCGACGCTATTTTCTAAATAACTCCGAAATTGTTCAGCAAATAGAAAAAAAAAATTTTAAGATAACTTGACAATTTTCGTTCGCATTTTTTAGTGTTTCATTTCATTTATTTATGGTGAAATATACTCGTGTAATTTCCTTATTAATAGGGAACTATTAGACATGGCCATAAAAAAAAAATCAAGACCTGATAGAAAAAAACTGAAAGCAGATTCCTGTTAAGCATGTCAAATTCCATAGTTCACCTATTTTCGTTTAAAGGAGGACAAAAAAAAAAGCTTCTTTTGTCGACCAGTGTTATTATATTTTCCATTTTAAGCTATAAGTTAAGGAGTAGTTTTTACATTTTCTTAAAAAAATAATTTTTAACCATTATATTTTTTTTCTCTTTTTAGGTAAGTGTCTTGAATTTTTAAACAAATTAAGTAAGTTTTGATAAAAATTTATTATAAATTCTTTTCTACATATAAAAAAATTATTTTCGAAAAAATTTCAATTAAATTATTAATCAGAATTATAAAATGATTTCAAATATTTTTATAATTAAATAAATTACTCAAAATCAAAGTATTCTAACAAATTAAATTTAAATTTTACATAGAAAAACCTAAAATCCAATTTCAATTATGAATAATACATATTCAATTATTTTATTAATTGAAATTTAACCTATGAAAAAAATTTTATATTCAATTACTCATTTTAACACTTATTTTTATTTGTATTCGATTAATTTATTAATTTATACAATAAGAAAAATAATTGAAAGTCGATAAGTTGTTTTATTTTTAGTAAAAAATATTAGAAAATTTGATTTTGATCAATTGAATAACTGATACAATTAAAAAATTAATTGGAATAGTTTTTATCTATGATAAATTGTGTAATAAATCATAGTTTTTCTGTGTGTAAGTAGTCCAATAAATCTATTACAAATCAAATAAACAACTTTTAATATTTTAAAAATTTAAATACGTAAATATTGTGCTTCAAAGTAAATACAATATTTATTATAAATTTTAATTTAAACCCCCAAAAAATTTCATGAAATATTAGCATTTTATTAACGAAAATATAATTTAATCATTTTCAAACTAATTTCACATTCAAAAGAATAAAGTTCTTTCATTAAGTTATTACAAAATTCGTCAGAATTAAAAACTGAACACAAAAAAAGTGGCATAAATTAATTTAAAATTCTTGAAGCATGATCTCTAATTTAAAGTTACCACAATATTTGTTTTTTTTCTTTTTTTTAATAAACAAAAGAAAAATGCATTGAAAACGACATTGAAACAATTTTATTGCGAAATTTCAAATATAATAATTTAAGGTTTTTCTTAAAGAATATTTTATTGAAATAAATGAAGAACGGTAGCAATAATCCAAAACATTTTAACCTCTCCTTACATTTAACATAATTCTTAAAAATTATTCTTAAGTCAATGACAATGTTTTGAAGTATGATTATGATGATTATAATGTTAATGATCTTTGTGTCGTTGAGTATAAAGTTTGAAATATAAATTATATTAGTCATCGTTTGGATAGTAGAACCAAAAATAATTTACAACAGAATTTGTGAATACACTTGAAAAATTAAAGTTACTGTCAGACTAGACAAATATTCAACGAAAATTATATAACCTCTAAATAGAATAATTTTTAATTTTTTGTGACATTTGATCAATTTTGTTTTGAAGCTGGTTTCTCTTATTTACAAAGCAATTTGCAAGAAAATTCAAGAGCAAATATTTATTTATTTTTTGTAAAAAGAAATAGTGTGATGAAATATTTGCCAAGTGCGCCTCTTATTAAATGGTTTCTATATCCTTTACCTTGAAAAAAATCCGCTAATATTTAATTTTTTTCGTGAAATTCTTTTTTTGATAACGAATTTTTGATTTAAAAAATTTAAACTTTTTCGAGAAAACCCATTTTTTTAATATTTTCTTCAACCAATTTTCTTAAAAAAAAAATAATTTTTAGAAAATCGATTTTGTTCATAATTTTTCGAAGGAAATAAGGCCGTAAAATAAAAAATCTGTTATGCGTCAGCTGCTAAAATATTTAACATTTAAAAAACGAGAACAAGGGAAAAAATTTTACATTTTTCTTCCCTTTGAAAAATGCAATTTAAGAAAAAAGAACAACATTATTTTCCTTAAATATGGATTTATTAATGTCTTTAGTTTCTTCAATGTGCTTCAAAAAATTTAAATGAGTAAATGCCACTGAAGCTGTCGATTAAATTCCTCTAAAATTTATTTCTCAGTGCATTTTATCTTTTTGTTATGAAAAGATTCCAACTGAAATGGATTTTGCAAGTATTATGAAATTGACAAAAATATTGTTCTTGACATTTATACTCTCTCAACCGCTTTCAAAAGTTTAAGCTTAAGAAATTCTTAAACAAAAATTTCTATAAAATCAGTGATGGGGAATTAAAAACTTTGAAAAGAATTTGTATGAAAATTAGCAGCATATCTTGATGTTATGAATCATTAGGCACCATTTTCTTTTTATGTGAAAAAGCTAGGTTGTCAGTTGGAGAAAAAAATTGCAGTTTAATGCAATAGACCTGATTCTAACAGGAGAACTAAAGCTTTACATAGCCAAGCACTTCAATAGTATAATATCTTATAAATGAACCGAAGAGATTTCTTAATTTTTCTATAAATAAAATAACTCAAAATATTGCGAGTTTCAAATCCTGACTGAAAGTTAACATTATATACTTTAAACTTTCTTCTATAGATTGTTTTGTTTTTATTAAAACAAGTTCTTTTTATTGTTTTTAGTATGTATTTGATTGTTATTCCAACACTGACTCACTTAAGTTCAACGAAGAAAACCCACAGTAATAGACCTAAAGTAGCCCTACAGTTCTTCTGGTAGTATCACTAATAACTGGTTACTCTATGCACTATATAAATAAATACATATATATTTTGAAATTATTGAACACGTTTGCATAATGCCAGAGAAAATCAATTGTCGACTTTATTGTTCCAAAGTAATGTAGAATGTAATCAGTTTGAAGTTTTAGACGAGCTTTAAAATCACTGCAGGAGAGAATAAGAAATGAGAGTTTGTTGGTGGTAGGCTTATTGGCAAGGTTTTGTAATAATTTTATTGTTTCTCTTCTTATTTGTTTTAAATATTTTTTGTTCTTTATTGTTGTTAATTTCTTACTTATAGTATTTATAATACCCACTTCCCTCTCGTCAGACATTTATTTTTTCATTCATGCTTTTGTTGGTTGAAATTGTAATTGTGAACTCGTATTAAAGTTATACTTAAAATGTGTGCAAAACAGCATGACAACGGTTCAATGAACGTTTTCCGTGCACCACGACAATCATCACTACAACGACGACACTCAGTAGCACACAATCTTATAAAACTATTTTTTATGGTTTTTTGCTTGAGTTCAGTTGGATTTCTTTATGGGTTTCGTACAATAGTCGAAATTGTATGTGTTTGTGGTGTTGCTGTAAATACGCCTAATGACGGCTGCTTAACCCTGTGACTGGTCAAATTGCTAACAAATATTAACAGTTATGAAATTAAAGAACTTACTCTCACTCACCTGCTACGTGCTCAGGGCTGCCAGATACTTTTTTTGGCCAACCTCAAAATTTTTTAAATATTTCCCCAAAAAAGCCCTATTCAATAAAAAGGACGTTTTATAATAATTAATTTTTTTTTGTTTTCAACAAGTACGTTCTTATAGAGATCATTTTTGGATGAGTGTTTTTACATAATTACATATGTATTTGAAAAAAAAAATACATTATATATTAAAATTCAGATTCACCATATTGTAAATAAAAGAAATTAGTATCATAAATAACTTTAGGATTAAAATTATTCAACATGTCTGATTAAATTCTTGCCAAGAGATTTTATTAATATTAACACATTAATAGCTAGGTAATATCCATTAGATATTTGTATAAAAATACGCATTAAACACATGCGTTGCTCAAAGAAATCGTTAGCTTATTAAATACTTCTTGAACAAGTTCTTTACAATGTTATGTAAGTTAAATTTTAAATTATATATTTTTTGTTCAATATTCCAATTTTATTAACTAGAGATGCAAAAGAATTGCTCAAAAAAATCCCGAAAATGTTTATAACATCCCCAACAAATTCCCAAATCCCCAAAACATCCTTTTCTTCAACAAAAATTCCCCATATTTGGGGTTAAAACCTCAAAATATGGTAATCCTGTACGTGATCATTGTCATTACTGTAATTGAAAATTGGCTTTAAAAAATTGTGATATTTTGTTTGCTTTGAAAATAAATGATTTTTGTTCATTGTTAAAGTGTTTAAATGATTTCGGATTTTCTAAACACTTTTTTTTTTGTTATTATGTTTTAAATGTACTGTTAAGACACTTAATTTTTACAAAGCATTTTATTTTTCTTTGTTCCAATATTTAAAAAAATAACTTTACTAACATTTAATAAATTTTAATATTAGTACTTGCTAAAGTATCTTTGACTTTTTCATTTTGTTTAAGATTTATTTTTGAAAATTACACAAAATTTTTCATCATAAATTCTACTGGCACATTCATCAAGGTTCAAAACAATTAACTGAATCATAATTTAAATTATAACAATTCGGTTCATTTCTGTGTGATAAGTTCATTGCTTTCTCTTGCCTTTAAAACAAAATTCCCCAAAAAAGAAAAAGAATATAAAATATTTATTAAAAAAAAAACATTTATTTATTAAATTAAATTCCCACGTTTGTTGATTGTTATTTTTGTTAATGTTTATTCTCTCGCATGGAAAACATTTATTGACCTCCACTAAATATAACAAAAACAAACTACATCTTTTTAAAAATGTATATCATCAAAAGTGATTATCATTCATCGGTCAATGTGTCGTCATTTCTGTCGTAATTAAATATAATTAGACGGAGATATTTCAAGTCTCGTCTGTAGCGTTTAATACTACTAATAATGCTTTAATTTTGTTTTTGTTAAAAAAAAAAAAATATATTTTTTTTTATTTTTTGGTATTGCTTGATCACAAACAACAAAATTATTAATTATTATAATATTATATTATATAATTTTCATTTACAAATAAATCATTTACAAAACGTTATTTTGTAATTATAGTTTGAAACGTAACGAAACCCAAAACAAAAAACCTTAAATCAAGTCAATGACCATAAATTTTAAAAATTCTTTAAAAAGATTTTTTTTGATTAATTTATTTATTGTTTTAAAATTTCCTGTATATTAAGCAAACATGTTTTTTTTCGGAATTTTAAAGACGTAATTCTTATATCTTTTACACCGCACACTGGATCGAATCAAACAATCGACATAGAAGGACAAATATAAAGAATTAAATTTCATCAGAATGAATTAATTTTTTGCAGTGTAATACACAAATATTGGTCAAAGGCTATATAAAAATACATTAAAAGTCTTAAAGTTTAGCACAGTTTAGATGATTAAGTTTTTAGATAAGAACCACTATAGTGGTCATTAACCACAGGCATAAAATTATCCTGTAAATAAATACAGCGTGATAATTTTAGTAATTTTTTCAATAAATTAACAATTCTTTGAGTAACTGATATGTCTATAATAGTAACGAAAAAAATTTAGGTAATATATTGTATCTTAAAAAATCGAGGTTAAAAAATATTTTACTAAAGTAAAAAAAAAAAAATACATTTTTACATAAAAAAGAAAAATATTTTTCAAAGTTAGGGAGTTTGGTAATTAATACATTTATATGTACTATTTTACAGCTACATTTATTTAAACAATTTGACAGTTTGTTCTTCTGGACTTGAAATCCGATCTAGATTTTGCATTAAATTAGAAACAGTTTTTTAAACTTTAAGATGTTAATGTAGGGTAGACTATTAATTAGACTATAGACTGTGTACTAGATTATAGATTGGACAATATTTTGAACTATAAACTGGACTATAGTGTGAACTATAGACAAGTGTTTAGCCTGAAATATAAAATATATTTAAAACTATTGACTAGAATATATTTTAAACACAACAAGTCTGGATTCCTTTGCGTAGCCCGCTTTGTTAAATTAAACAAAAACTTAGACGGCAACGGAAAATTAACAACAATTTTATTTATTCTCTTTTCACTTCTTTTTTACTTCAAACTTTTTTTTAATTTTGTTTACGAAATTCATATAAATTTTTAAAAAATAGTAATATTTTTTGTGAGAAAATCAAAGCAACAAAAGATCCGGAGAGAATTTATAAATTTATTTTTTAACCGAGCACATTTTTTATACAAATTAGGAAATTTCCAGACCGGGCTTGTTGTGTTTATGCATTATGCCCTAGACTATAGTCTGAACTATAGACTAGATTATAGTCTGAACTGCAGACTAGACTATGATCTGAACTATAGACTAGACTATAGTCTGAACTATATACTAGACTATAGTTAGAACTATATGCTAGACTATAGTCTGAACTATATACTAGACTATAGTCTGAACTATAGACTAGACTATAGTCTGAACTATAGTCTAAATTATAGTCTGAACTATAGAATAGACATTAATCTAAGCTATGGACTAGACTACAGACTAGGCCATAGTCTGAACTATAGACAATACTACTATCTGAACTATACTCTAATCTATTGTCTATTAACTATTGTTTGGACTATAGTCTGAACTCCAGCGTACCAGACATCTTATTGACTTCTATGTGTCGATTTAGTAGCAATAAGTCTTTATGTCTTTTTTATGTTATTTTCCCACATTTAGAATTTTTATTTAAGATGATAAGAATATAAAAATTCTTTGCTAAACTTTTTAAACGATGATAGGAAGTATTTTAAGGTGTCTCAATAACATTTTTCGGTTGTATGTTTTAGTAAAAAAGCAACAACTTGTTTTAATTTGCATTTCCATTTAATTAAATATTAAAAAACATATGAAAACTAGTTTAATAATAAATCGTCAGCACGATTTATATTTATTTGGTGTTTTTATGCTTTCAAGCAACAATTTCCTTATAATTTTGATTTCAATTTAAAATTTTGTTAATTTTTTGATTTAAAATTAGCCAGATGAGTCTAATTTTAAAATAAGTAATGTATATGTATTTGAGGCATTTGGCACATTGTTTTACAGTATAATCTGGTTATAAAGGACAAGAAAGATTTGGTTTATTACAGGGAAATTTTTAAGTATAAGGTGAAATATGTTTTAAATGGAAGGTCAGCTTTTGTTTAATTTGTAAAATATATTTAGTCCTATTTATTAAGATTTTACTGTCTGTGCAAATTATGTTTAACTAAACTACTTCACACTATTTGTGTGTTTAGTTTTTGTTGAATACTTAGCCTATAAAACATTTTACACGCGTCAAACCCATTCTTTTTAAATACACCAACACAACACTTGATAAATATTAAAGTTTATTTTTACAATTTACATTTTATGTGTTAAATGTTTAGTTTTTATTTATTTCAAATAAAAATAAACTAAATAAAATATAGGAAAAGAAATGTGTTTTGAATTTAAAATACGAAGATTGAACATGAACATTTTTCAATGAGAAAATCTTGAATTTTGCTATATTATATAAATTTCTTTTAAGGTTCATTACAAGCAGACAAATTTCATACACCAAATATTCTAATTAAAAATGTGGTCCTTTTTGTGAACCACAACTTTTTACTTAATAAATATGAAGCTTTTAAGTGTTAAATGTTGTTCTTTTAAAAATTTATTCCTTTACCTTCGTATACTTTAAAATTTTGTATTATACATTTCGCACTCAAATTTATTAAAAATTCATAAAATTTTCCACTTTTTTGAGCTGTTTATAATATTTTTCATTCTATTTACTTGTATTACACCAACATGAATTTTATTTTTTTTTTTTTTTTATATTGCTTTAAATGAACGGTATATTTGAAAACGGTTTAAACTTTATTTACAACCCTCTTACTACCAAAAACAACCTCTATATGTATTTTTTTGTAATAAATCTAGAAACCTCTTACCTCTGTCCCGCTCCTAATCGCCCATGTACCCCTCTCCATATTTTATCTCTACAACAAGAATTAAATTGTTGTTAAACACTGAAAACATTTTGTAAAACATTTTTTTTTTTTTTTAATATTTGCTTTACATTTATAAATATTTAAATCAAATATTACTATTTGCTAATAAAATTCTTGAGAACAGTTTATGCAAAACAAAAATTTTTTATTCTTAACCAAAAGAAAAAAAATATTTACAGTTTCATTTCGTAATAATTTAAAAATGTTGAAAATCGTAAAAAAATACTTCTTCTATAAATATTAAATTAATACGATATTATTTTTTATGAAGAAAAAACCAGTTTCTAATATATTTTTTAAACCAAAAGCGTTTTAAATAAAATGGAAATAAACCTACAATACGTTACATTTAACACTTTATTAAGCAAAATAAAATAAAAAAGTAATACAAAAAATAATACATTTTTGACCCTGAAAACTGTGAGAAATCTTTAGGTTTTTTATATTATTCATAAAGCGGTGTGGTTTTTTTTTACATTAAAACGATTTAAATAATGGTTGTTGTATTTGGTAGTTTTTGTTTTTAAGCTTACTTTTTTAATTTCAAAATAAAAGAGTGAGTAAAATGCAAAAACTAATAAAGGTCGCCTTTTTGGATACACTAATAAATTAAACAATTAAAATATAAATAAATTAATCATTATTAAAAAAGATTCAAAATACATCAGCGTCGATTGCTATGGGACCTAACTATGCGAAGCAAATGTAACCACCATTTTCGCCATATGTTTGTTTAATTTTTCAATACTTATAAAGGTAATATTTGACTATTTATTAAAAATAGGTTGTAAAAAATGAAATATGCTTAGTGTCAAATATTTGCTTAATGTTCCCCCTTCCTTAATATTCCTTTTGAATACACTATATGTTTATTCGAGTTTTCGTATTATAAAATCCCTCCATATAACAAAAACACTTTAATATTCTAATGGGTTTTTTTTTATAAAAGTTTTTTGGAATCATATTTTATTGCAGTCTATATTTTTTTTTGCTATAGTGTATTATTTTACACAAAACTTTTAATTCTAGTGCATATGGATATGCATGCTTTAGTTTTTACACTTCATAAGAATCAAATTGAATTTCTTTGATTTGTTTTGTGCAGTTTTAAATTTGTTTTTATTTAATTATGTTTAAATTAAGGTTGCGTATAGTTAAATAATTTTATAAACAACTAAAAAAACTAATAAAAGAAATGTAAATAAAAATCATAGAGTGTAAATTTCAAGTTTCTAATTAATTCAATGAAATATGTATTGTAATTTAGCTTTTAATTTGTGGGGTTTATGTGATAATAAAATAGCACCATATTTGAAATAGGATTGTTTTTCGTACATAATAATATATATTTTTTTGTCATTCCTTATTGATTTTTTTAAATTAATATTTTTTTTTTTTACCAAAAAAAAAAAAAAAAAAAAATGGTCCTATGAAGCATTGCTATCTGAATATTTTTTTGTTTTTCAATTCAATTTTATATGTAAAACAAACTCTTTTAATTTAAGTTAATTTTAGCAAAAGATAGTTAAATTTATATTTTAAGACGAATTTAAGAAAAAATTATTAGGAAATAAATCATGGACCGAAACTATGCGTTTGAGAGAAATACATGAATTTTATAAATATATAAATATTAATTTTTTGGAATGTATACTCGGTTTTTATTTGTTATTAAATTTATTTAAAATAAAAATAAATTTTATTGAAACAAAGAAACATTTTATTAAAAATTAAAATATACCCAGGAAAAAATGCATTAGTTCTACAACAAGTTCCACAACGCATGAAAATAGCCTGTACTCCTTCTAGTTTGGCGTTACGACCAATGATTTTTTTTCGATATTGTCACCACCAGAACTACTTCTATGGAAGTGTTACCTAGCCAATACCCTCTGAAAAAACTTAACAACCAATTTTAAAAGCATTACGTTGTAGTCATAATCGCCACCCCAGCATTACAAATTAGTACTTATATAAGTTGTTTTTAGTAAATATAAAAGGAATTTGGTTTTTACTTAGCTCAGTTGTTTAGAACGTCTAATACAAAAAGTGAATATTAAAATCAATTAATTAAAAATTAAACTCCCAACTGAGGCAAATATAGCTTTTTTAATAAATAATGTTGATTTATACCCCTATTTTATATAGGGACCACTTTTAACGCATTCAAATACAAGTCAGTTGTGGTGTAGCGAGTAAGACGGCAGACTAACAAACATAAACAGTGTAGTGACGTGGGTTAAAATCTCAACCGAGCCAAATATTTTTTCTTGTGCGTAAAAAAGTAATTAGCATCTAAAACAACTGTTTTCGTACCCAAATGAAAACTGCTGAAATTTTGGACATTGCGAACAAAATTCATCAGTTATAGCACCAAAAGAGGAAGCTGTTTTTCATATTGTTTTCGTTTACAAAATACGTTATTTAGTAGGCGAGTTTTTTGCTTAGACCTATTCTATGGAACGTTTCTTGAACTAGTGCCTTAATCAATGATTTTAGTTCGATATTATCACATTTTGAACTAGTTCTGTAGAAGCGTTAGAGAAAGTTTCAAGAAACAGTCATTAAAATCAAAATTTTTCTTTCATTTTATTTTTCATTCTAATGAACCATTTCCATTTATTTTTAAATAAACTGAAATTTTTTTAATTCTGTTTTATTTAGTTTTTTTTTCGATTTCTTTTAAGCTAAAGTTCTAAGAAGTCATTTGGGAACCAATAATTTGTTTTGAGTAGGGGTGTAGAAGTAATACAAAACTAGTTCTAAGGATGTGATTAAAGAATCTGAAGTGGTTCTGAATGCACTAGTTCTAGAACTAATGATTTTAGCACAAGATTTGAAATTTGTCCTGGGTAGTTAAAAAAAAAAAAAATACTTCTACGTACTAAGAAGTAATAAAAAATATATTTTAATTAATACCCTTTTCTCTTCATATAAGTTTGCCATTTCGTTTGTAATTTTTAGAATTTTCGTCTGAGACCCCAAAACGTATGTATTTCTGGATGCTTATAAGAATAACATATAACATATATATGATATTCATATCAAAATACAGATGAGGCTTTCGAGAATTATGAAGACTCCCGATAACATAGATATATGATATGCAAATCAAAAAATTGTTAAGGCTTTCGAGAATTTTACTATTGAAAATCTCTGCAATCGGTGTATCAACAAAACTAAAAAAATCACCAAAATTTCAAAAAAAGAAACTACAACGCGAAAAAAGTTTTTTTAAGACAATTTAGTTTTATATTGAAAATAAAATTTTGATATTTTTGTTTAATAAAAAGAAATAGCAAAAATATTCAACTGAAAAAGTAGAATCTATTCAAAAGAATTATAAATTTTAAAATTTTTTTATTTTATTTATGATGGAAAAAGCAAAAATTAAATTTCACAGACCGAATCTTAGCATCTGAATGTCGAAAAATTTCAAGTTGAAAAATTATCCTTTGAATCAAAAAAACTTATGTTTTTTCCTACAATACATGAACTAAAACTAAACTGTAAACGTTTACATAAATAAATCCTGAATTATTATGAAAGAGTAAATTATTAAAAATTTTACAAAAATAGGAAATAAAAAATTCTTTTATCATTTAATAGACTAAAAATCGAATAAACAGGTAGATTTCTTAGTATATATTTTTAATATATTTTAGCAAACATTACTATTTATTTTCATTACATTCATTTCATTAACTCAGATAAGTGTTATTTGGAGACAAATTCAAGTTGCTAAAATTAAAATTTTATTTTTCAACTCTTAAGCTTAAGTATCCAACAATAATAAAACCCCAATACCATAAACAACATTTATGACACCAATTTTTTTTATTTATTTATCTTTTTTGGAGGAATAAAACTTTAACACAAAACAACAGGAAACGTGCTTCACTATATATTTTAATTGAAGATAATTTTTTTTTTGTTTGTATTTTATGTCAATACAAAGTGATAAAATTGAAAAAAAAAATCCATCCACTATAGATATTATAAAATTTATTCACATTTATTTATTTTATTTTATATATTTTATTTTATTTTTTTTTTTTTTATTTTATTATTATCAAATATAGGAAGTAGTATGCAATTATGTGTAAAGTGCACTACAAAAATTACAAAACAAATACTTGAATATTATAATTATTTAATTTTAATAAACAATTTTGATTTCTCACTCAATTTAACCAATGAATAATGATCATAGTGATGAGAATGCAAAGGCAAAGTCATTCAGTCGTCGGCTCTTTTGTTTTCTGTTTTTCATAAATTATAATTATGCTATTGAATTGAAATTTATAATGAAAAAGCACTTGGAAAAATTATAGAGCAGATCATGATCTTTTATGTAGATCATGTATGGTAAAATTTACATAAAAAATTATAATGTATTTTGAAATAATAAATTTTAATTATTTTGAACTTTTTTTTTTCTTTTGTCTAGAAGTTTAGGGGGAAAGTGTAAGGGAAAATGGCAATTGCAGTAAAATTTATATAATTTTATATAAAAAATAAAACAGGTAAAAAAAATCCTTATATACAGTACTGTGCAGAACATAAGCAACAAAAATGGTTATTCTAAAAGCTGATTTATTTTTCAAAGTATTCAATTTGTAACAAAACAAATTTTATGAAATTGTTAACACATTTGAATATTAACAAGAAATTGTTCTTTAGAAGATATGAATCTGTTTCTTCTTACAGAAATGATAAAAAACCGTATTATGTTTTCTATATAAAAGCATGCACATTAAAAACAATAGAATATCTGAATGCAGCGTTTTATTTTTTAATTTCTTTTTGTTATTTTTTCTTTTACTAAATACTTTTTTAAATTATTTTTTGTTATAAAATATCCCGATGCATCAAATTTTAAATTTTTTAGAGTCAAAAAATGGAAGGTAATTTAGTTTCATACTAAAAATTTTAAAACATTATTTACTTATAGTCTACAAACTAATTTTTAAAGCACAATTTGAAAAATGTTGCCTTTTCAGTATATGTAATAGGGCTCCCACCGAAACTTTTGTTCATTTATGATTAAAGAAAATAAGGCAACGTGCTAAAACTGCATAAGTAGATTAAAACTTAATATATAGTACGCACAAAATTTTTTTAAAACATTTCTTGAAGCTACAGACTAAGCAAATTAGTAGTGATCACCGAAAATCATATTTAATATACATAGGTAAAGTTTTTTATTCCTGTTTTTATATCAGAAACATTTTATAATTTTTATATAAATATGTTGACTTTTTACCAAAACTCAACAAAATAGAAAATATTAAAAAGGGAAGTGCTTTATTTAATTTAAAATAATTTTCAATTATAACCACTACGACCAACCCGGTGTATTATCAAGTAGTTTATCTTGAACCAAACAATTCCAAAAGGGATTTAGGGTGAGGGCAAGATGTAATCATGACTATACTTGAATTCTAGCTAAAAAACTATGTGTTTTTCTTAAAAAACAACAAAATTTTCATTCTTTCAGGTTAATATGTTGTTAGAAAGCACAAAAAATTCTTCAAATGTCTTGTTTGATTCAAAGTTTAAGCAAGGGTAAAGTGCGAAATATATTTTAAAATTTTTAAGGAATTGGATTAAACATAATTGCCTCAAATTTTGTAATCTTACTTAGACGCAAAGCCCTACGTAAGATCTTTTATACCGCTTCAACATTAGTGTGGTCCAAAATGTTGTGTAGACATAAAATTCAAATGGAAACTATTCTAGAGACAAGAATTAACAATTTAATCGAATCAATACTGTTAAATTTCGCAGAAAATATTAAAATATATGAAGATTGTAGTGTTTTCCACCGTTTTTTAATAGACAAAATTAAAGCCCTTCAAAAGTTAGAGTTTTTTGTTAATTCTCAAATACGCATATAATTTCATTATATAATTTTTATTGTAAACTAAATATTGTAAAAAACAAAAAAAATTTCCTAGGTTTCTTCTAATTTTGTTGCTTTTGTTTTGCACAGTGTTGTATATATTATAAAAATGAGGTATAGGTTTGTTTGATTGTTTGAGTATCAATCTTCTGAACCGATTTTGATGAAATTTCTATGTTAGATCTCGATTGAAGCTCACTACCACATTTTACGCGTTATTAATAAAGGAAATTTAACACACAAATAGTGCCTGCTCTGGAAAATGTTATAGGCCATGTTGGTTCTTGATTGGACGTTCAAATTTTACGTCCACTTTTTTTAAACTCATACGACTGAACTTAAAATTTTCAAACCATTGTGTGTGTCTCTAAAACCAAATATGATATTTTATTTTTCGATCGGGCCAGAAGGATTAGTACCCTCGATACAAAGCAAATATTTATTATGACTTAACTTTTATTATAGTGAGAGCCCTCAAACTTAGTGGGAACTACTATCTTATTGCATTGATGAAATTAAAATAGGATGTATAGGTCCAGACAGTCCCCATACAAAGCAAATATAAATTTTCGTGAATGTCTTAAATAGTTGTGGAAATCATTTTCATATCAAGATTTAGAGGGAGTTGTAGCCCCCGTATAAAGTAAATATTAGTTATCGCATCAGAAGTGATAGTGAAGCGCACCGGAAAAAGCTAGTAAATAAATAAATTTTCTTTTATTCTTCAAATTATTATCTTTTAAATAAAGAATTATTATTTTATATTTTGAAACATATACATATATATTTTTTTAAATTTTTTCTTAATATAACTTTTGTCCTTCAAAAAGCAATTTAAAATTGCTTTCGCATGAAAATAATATTTTTATGTTTTTTAAACTTTTGTAAACACAGTTGGTATTAAAAAATTAATGAATTTTAACTTGATTTCATTCATAATAATATTAACACTTTGTTTAATTAAATAAATAAAAATACTCAATTAATTAAGTAATAATTTAGTTAATTGAAATTGAAATTTAAAATAAAAAATTTGCATAAAAAAGCATTTGTTAAATTCTTATCAGTCTGTGAATATTTATTTTAATTTTAAATAAACAAAAATGACAACCAAAAATTTGCAAAAGCTTTCCTGATTAATAAAACTTCGTTAAAATGTATCGTTTTGTTTTATATAAATTCAATAATAAAGTTTGATAAAACCAAGTAAACAGAGGTGTTGCTTTGGCTTCCTAATAAAATCAATAAAAAATTTTTTTTTGTAATTTTTTTCTTTTTATCATTTTGTTACTTTTATTATTTATTATCAAAAAACGTTGCTGTAAAGTCTTAACCAATTTTTTCTGTTTATTTATATTTTTAATTTTTTATAATTTATGGATTTCCTGATATATTTTTATTATTTTTTATTACTTACCATCATTTTATCATTTCTATTAAAAATTTCAATCACGTTTTGTATGGTGTTTGGTTTTTTTTTACCACTTTTTGTTTGTCTTACAAACAAATCTTTAGAGGTATTTATTTAGTACTTATTTATTTATTTTTTTTTCTTTAGGTTTGTTTTCTTTTCAAAAATTGTGATTAAGTGTGATCTATTTATCTAAGTTCTTCGACTCATAGCAGGGGTTTGTTTTGCTGACTATTGATTTTTTATTTTATTTTTTTACTTTTTGCAATTGCTATTTTTGGTTTACATTTTTTTTAAGTTATGTTTTCGACAAATTTTTTAAGCTCTAAAAAGCCACGATTTATTTAAATGCATAAATTATAAAAGATAATTTCGCAAAACTATACAAAATTAGTTTAAATTAAAAGTGTTAAACATAAGCTACCGAAAATAGCATTTATTCTTTAAAATTTATACGTCGTAGGACTATAAAGTGCATTTAAAAATCTTTTTTAACAGCTGATTGCTGCTTAAAGTGTGCGTTCGAATAAAACATAACACACGTACTGATATAAAAGTTGATTAAAATAAGTTACAAATATGAATATGTTTTAAGGTTTTTTCTACAGATTTATTGTATGTAACAGTATAGGAAAAATTAATGATTAGATATGATTTTTTTATTTTATTTCAAACACCCTACATTACTAATTAGATTGTACTTTGCGCAACTTTTTTGGAACCAGCCGTCTACTTGTGTTTGAAATTTGTCTTCCTTAATTCTTTTTTGACTCAGGCCCAATATCTTTCAACAGGAGGAAGTTTTGGGCAGTTTGGAGGGTCGGAATTTTTCTATGTTTACTGCACTATTCTAAAGAACTTTTATTGTAATGCCAAATCAGGCCTAAAGAATATTGAGACCATGTTTTGCTGTAAATGGAAGCAGTCTTTGTAAACAATCCTTGATATAAATATTCGTGTTTGTAGTGCCGGATGTTACATACAATACACTTCTTTCACCACCTCTGCATATATCTTGCCAAACAATAAACTTTTTGGAAATTTTTGATTCTTTTTTGATATGGTACTCTTCTGGAACATTTCCTCTAATATCTGCTGCATAAAACTTTTGTCCAAGAACCTCTGAGAAGTCAGAAAAAACATTTGAACTTATATTTTTAGGGGGCTTTGCTTTCTTACAAGCTATAGCTTTCTTCTTTGTATTCATATCAGGTACTTTTTACACTTTAAATGTTTTAAGTCCAATTTTAGTTTTAACTTTGTGCACATAGCGTTCAAAACATTTGATACGTGTAGCCACTTCTCATCCCGAAATGTTGGAAAACTTCTTAACAACTGCTTCACCTTTTTGGCTTTGTATTCGATTCGTGGTCTTTTATTTTTTACTGTTCCAATTTTCTGATCAATTCTAAGGTAATTGTTTAACTTTCTTACCATCTTAGAAACTAAGTGTCTGATGACACGTAGCTCTTTTACAATTGATTAATTTATTTATTTATGTTATTTATTTTTTTTTTTGTCCAATTTTGACGAGTTTTAAAAGCGTTTCCCTTTGAAAATTCGTATCATTATAAAATCTGGAGAATTTTTCAAAGTCATATTGATCACAAAAAGAAAAATAAGTTATAATTATAAACAAAAAATCTAACTCGCACTACAACAAAGCAACAACATGGCGTTTTTTGGAAAGAACATTATTGGCTTGTCAATGTATGGGGTATCCAAAGATTAACAAAAGGAAAAAAGTTGACCAAAAACATTATTTTTTTCGGTTGTAATTATAAATGCTCTTATTGAATCAAATTGTATGGGAATATATATGTGAAATAAATCGTCGGATAATTGCGCCGGGAAAACCACAAATACAACAAAATTTTCAAAATTATTTTTGGGATATCATAGAAATAAATAAGAAAATAAATATAAAAAAAAAATTAAACAAACTGTAACATTTGTTTGTTATAATTTACCTTCTAGTTGCGCCATAACTCCAACCATAGAAAGCAACTAGAAGTCCAACTCTTTTAATTCGCTCAGTAAAAAAAAAAAAATACTCTTCACATGTATAAATTAGTTCTGTAGAAAATTCTACTAACATATACAAAGAGTTAGGTTTTTTTTACAGTAGAGTTAAAATTTTTGAGAACAAGTTGGACTTAGAGTTGTTTATTATGAATCCAACACTTAAGGGAGAGGTATTAATATAAAATCATTAGTATTTTTGGTATGTATTTTGGTAGGTATAGCTTTATGTAGGTTTATATATCTTAAATGATCTTTGTGAAAATTTAGAAAAATCATTTCTTTCATATAAAATCTTGCTGTAAAAATAACGACCTTACCAAAGAGAAGTAAACTCACTTTCACTGTCTCTTCTTGTACGAGGTGGTCAAAAATACTTAGCCGATGTATTTTTGATATATCTTTAAAATTTGAATAATTTTCTTTACATTTTGAAGATCATATTGGCCTAGTGGGCGGCGCAAGTTTTGACTATTTCAAGTATTTTTCAATCACTTTTTTTGTGCACATCGGTAACCGTCAAATGACTAAGTGATATTGTCGGCTACTTGTCGTCAATACAACACGTTATAGTCAGGCTAGGAGGTCTCCTTCTCTAGATGAATATTCTCTTAGAGAGATTTCAGAGACTGTGCTGTTGGTTCACATAATTAATTAGATTTACGACTTAAAAAAGAAGGTCTATGCAAATCGACAAAACGAGGTATTTTGTCGTGACTAGGACTTCAGGCTATGAGTTCTCATACTATTGTTGGATATTCTCTTTGTGAGCTTCCGGGTTCTGAAGCAGGTTCATGTAAACCCGTGACTTCAAAAAGAAAAAAAAAAAATCATAATGTGACATTAGTTAGACGGAAGTTCTTGTTCTCTAATATGATATTCGGTTTGAGAATCTGTCATCCAGCTAAAAATATAATAAAACTTCATACAGTGACTTTGGATCTAAGGCCTCTTCTTTAATCATACGTGGATAATCCAGAAGCTCAAATGTAGTTTGTTTGTTTATTGGTTCTGGTGAAAATAAATACCTAATATCACAACAGAACGGTGTTTTTGCCACACCTACTAAAAAGTAGTCAAAAGTAAATTTCTGGAATTTGTCCAATACTATTTATCGGTTATTTCTCGAGTTATAAAGTTTTTTTTTTTTTTATTCTGAGATAAATATGTTAATTTTTGAATCAGAAATGATGTTGGATAAGATTACATTTTTCAAATTATAATTTGTATTAACAGTATTTTTATCTGAAACTTTTTGTACAAAAAAAAAAAAAAAAAAAAAAAAAAAACCAGACATTGGGAAAATCAGATTTATTTTTGAGGAGAAAAAAATTTTGTAATCGTTTTATATTTATCGATCAAGGCTGTGATTTACAAAACTGTATTAATTATAGTATTTTTTTAAGTTTTATGAATTAAAATTAAACTGAATTCACACTGAATAAAATATTAAGCAATTATACAATTTTACTTGCAAATTTATTCACTGACAATTAAAATTCCTAGAACTATTTTGTATCGTAAATCATCTTCCTCACCATATCTAACACTTATGGCAAAATCTTTTCTAAAACATCAATGAAACCTTAAAACATGTTTGAACTAAATAATAGAAAATTTTCCATTAACCACATAAAATAAAAATCAATGACTAGTTAACAGTCTCATATTAATGAGCTAAATTTAAATGACTATTAAATTGAAAAAGAGGAATGAATGAATGGCTAAATTTCAGCTACACATCATTCAAGATATTTAAATATTTAAGTCTAATAAATTACGTGTCTTATCAGTTTGTTTACTAATGTTTTTCTTTTTTTAATTTAAATTTCTACGTAATTATTTTTTTCTTAAATTGAAAAATCAACTAAAACAAACATTTAATGCGTCATTTGTTTATAACCGCAGAAGAAATTGAAGAAATAAGAAAAAAATTAAATATGATTGACCACTAAAGAAATGACTAACGACTCTTTAAAAGGTGTAAAAGCTTATTATGAATGACTGATGGTAATGAAGCCTAAAAAGCCAGCAGCCAGCAGTTTTCACTTTCGTTGAAATAAAAAATGTGTTAAAAAACTCAACATATTGTAAATAAGTTAGTTTTTCTTAAAAAAAAAAAAAAAATGACCAACAGCAACCACTAAACGTACATCAAGTTAAATTACACTATTCGACAAATTTTGGGTTATTGAATATTGCCTCAATAATGAATGAAAGTATACCATTAGATTAATAAAATCTCCAAAGGATTTTGCAAAGTTAGTTCAAATTTAGATTTTTATTTTTTCGGATATTTTGGACCACTTTTTTGACTATGTGTGAAAAAAACACTTAAATCAGTAATTTTTAATGTATTTAAGGATAATTATTATTTTATGCAATGGAAAGCTTATCTAAGATATTATTTAATATTCATCTAGGGTTTCGGTTCTGGGAATTCCCAGGCGGGGAATCCCGGTATTTTCTGTCAAAGTACTCTCGGGAATTCCCGGGAATTTTTAAAAATTTGCCAGGAAAACAGGAAAATAAATATTCTTGTAGTTCCAAAATTCTATAGCAAACATTTTGCTATTTTTAACACCTTATATCAATGAAAGTTTGACGTTACTCTAAACATGGTACTTGCAAGAGTTTAACATCTTTAATACTCGTACAACTAGAACGTTTTCTGAGAGGAACATTAAAATTGCATGAATCACGTTTTTCACTATTGAATAAGGAATTAAAAAAAAAAAAAATATTTGTTTGGGAGATTTTTTATTTTCACACATTGATATACTTACCAAATAATCTGCATAAATTTTCAAAAAAATATTCTTGTTCTTATATATTCGTACCCACTTCCAAGAAAAAAATTTTGTATATTTTTTAAAAATTTTTCTTTTTTGATGTTATTATTTTTTTTTGATAGAATTGTCACAGTTTTCTTCTGTTTTTAAATAATATATAACCAAGAAAATATACTAATTCTATGAATTTATATTTTAATTAAATTTTATTTTAAAAATAAATAACAAACTACACACCTAATATATCGAAAATTAACGAACGTTCGCTAAAACGCATAAATTTCGTACAAAAATATTAGAGAAAATATCGAAAAATTTTTAGTTTATGAACGTTCGAAAAAGTGAATATTTAGGAATAATTTCTCGAAATAAAATTATTAGTGATATGTCGGAACGAACGATCACTTCAGCGAATAATTATCGGTAATTTTTAGAATTCAAATCTACAAGAACTTATCGAAAATAAAAGAAAAAGTGAACATTTGATTTAGCGAATAATCCTCTAAAATTTTGAGATAAAATTATTTTGTTTTTAATAGTAGTAGAAAGAAATGAAAAATATGCCATTATTGTGTAAAAAATAAAAAAAAAACAAAAATAAATTTTAAGAAATATAATTAAAAATAAATATATAATTGAAATAAAAATAAAATAACAAAAAATGGATAATAAAAATTTCTTATAAAGGTGGGTAAAAATGTCCCTTAGAAAATTTTATCTGGTTTATTTACCTTAATTTTTCTCAGATTCTATTAGATAAAAATGTACCATTTCTGATGATGAATCCACTATTTGTGGATGTTTTGCGACATTGACATCGTATCACAAAAAGTAACACTTGCGATTCTATAGCGATAAGATAAACTGGTCGAAAAATGTTCGTAACTTGTATAGTAAAATACTCGAGAAAGACAATTTAGCTATATCAATTTCTATAGCTACAGTTCTATTAAAAATTTAATTTGAACTTGACACGAGAAAAAATAACCTGACATTTTGGGAGATATCAACTATGCCATTTAAATCATCAAAAACCAAAAAAAGATTTGTGTCTTCACCAAATAATTTTCTTCCTATTTAGTAACTCTAAGGCCTGAATCGAAGCGGGTTTGTCCGCATAAACTTTAGACTTTACATATCCCCACAGGAAAAAGTCTAACGGTGTGATATTACACGATCTTGGTGGCCAATCGACCGGCCCAAAACGTGAAATTATATGCTCACCGAAGTGTTTTCTCTCGACAAATCCATTGATTAATGCGATGTGTATTAAGTGGCGCCGTCTTGCTGAAATCAAATGTCGCCGAGATCACGAGCTTCAATTTCAGGCATCAAATAGTCGGTTATCATGGCACGATAACGGTCGCCATTGACGGTTACGTTCGCTCCGGCATCATTTTTAAAGAAATATGGACCGAGGATTCCACCGGCCCACAAACCACACCAAACCGTTGTTTTTCTGAATGAAGTGGCAGTTCTTGAATCTCTTTAGGTTGCTCTTCATCCCAAATGCGGCAATTTTGTTTGTTTACATATCCACTGAACCAGAAATGGGCCTCATTGCTGAATAAAATTTGCCTCGAAAACGTCGGATCTTCTTGGAACTTTTCAAGAGCCCATAGAGTGAAGCGATGTCGCTTGGGAAGGTCGAGCGGCTTCAGTTGTTGCACAAGCTGTATTTTGTACGCTTTCAATTTAAGATCTCGACGTAAAATGCGCCAAGTCGTTCCATACGTCAGTCCGAGTTGCTGCGAACGGCGCCGAATCTACTCTCCACGGTCTTCGTGTACACTCTCAGCTACGGCCGCTATATTTTCTTCACAGCGTGCTGGACGTGGTCTATTAGGTCGAATATTATCCAATAATGAATGCTGGGTCTCAAAATGAGTGATGGTGTTCGAATAGTATGTTCAGTAGGCCGATTATTTTGACCATAAGTTGAGGGAAGTGCACGAAACACATTCCTCACAGAACGTGAATTTTCGTAATAAAGTTGAACGATTAGTAAACGTTGTTCAGGCGTAAGTCTTTCCATTATGAAATGCCAAATGATACTAAACAAAAATAACATGACAGCATGACACGACTCACACGTGATCTGTCAAAAAAAGGCTATTGAAAAAAGTATCTCTACTTGAATCACCCTTTACTATTTTCTGTGTGTTGGTACTCTATAAAATAAGAAAAGTACATAATAACATTTGGATTATATAATTTAATGGTATTTTGTTTCCAAATATATTGAAAAATATTCGAACTTCAAGAGGCCATAAAACCGAAATTCGAACTAACTATAAAAAACCCTTTGGAGGTTTCGATAAATTACTTTACACTTTTATTTTGCTTTAGAATTATAGAGACAATTTTTGTTTGTTGCACTGTGTTATATGAGATATAATTACACCATTTGCAAGGGGATTGAGATGTAATAATATTTTATTCAAATTAACATCATGAAATTTATTTAAATTATCAATTATGCCAAAATTTCTTAGATACATTGTAAAGATTTTTGAAATAAAGATCTTTTTTATTAACTATAACTAAAAGTCTTTTTTCACTTCTTAATCGAAATGGTGTCCAAGTAAACTTATTTGCCTGCCACAACGGACTAAAATAAAATTTAACGCTAAAAAAATGTCTACAATTGAGCAAATAAACTTTGTAAAGAAAGCTTGCGAATTACTTAAATTAATTGATAAAGTATTATTATTTCTTTCTTGTTTATTATTTATCAATATTTATTGAAAAATTTTATCTTGGCTAACAATTTCAACATTGTAAAAAGGTAAATAAACTTGCTGTGTTGTTTATCGTAAAATGTATTTTTTTTTTTCTGTGGCTGTCTGATTTTTTTTCTTTTTTACAGTACTTTTTTTTTAAGAAATATTAAAATTTTTAATTTGAGTTGATTGTTCTCTTCTCTTATAAACAAAAAAATTAAAAAAGAGAGTAGCTCTAACAACTACTAAAGACTACTGATAAAGATGGCAACAAAACATAAAAAAACCTGACCTAGACACTAAGTTTTGTTGCTAACTTTAATAATTTTTAAATTGACATTTATGAGCTTTAATAAATCAGTGTATCAGTGTATGAGCAAGCAGCTAATAATTTAATTTGTATTTAGACAGTGTTTGTTTTTCTAAGCGATTCATTTAGTAAAATGTTAATAAGTATTTGGTAGAAATATGCAAATATCTTAAATAAAACGGAAGTAAATAAATAAATATAAAATAAAATTTTGTTTAATAATTTGTTTCAGTGGCGTCTAAATAAATATGTATGATTCAATTATAATTCAGAATAACAAATGATTTGTGGTAAATATTCCGGTAATGGAATGTGAAATTTATGACCCTTGAAAACAATTATTTGCACTTAAATTTGCTTAGCAAATTCACTCACATGTTTAGCCTCATTTACTATAGACAATTGTAATGACGAGAGTTTAAATTAAATGTGAATCATTTATTTTTGATAATCTTGAAAAATATTTTCACATAAGTTGGTTATTTAAGTTGTTCAGCATTTATATTTTTATAATGGGAAATTATAGATTAATTATAGATTAAAAAAAAATAAAAAAATTTACTCGAAAATCAAAGAAGATGTAAGCACCGATTATAAATTTAGACAATCTTTATGAAGTTGTTTACTTTTCCACTTTTCCGTGAAACTCTTCTATTCTGACATGTTTAAAATCATGTCAGAATCATTTTATTCTTCTCTTCATAGTAGGATTGAAGGGTGATTCAATCTCTTAATATGCATTCCAATAATAGTGCAGGAATGTTACTGATCGATCAATGGTATTTCCAACCGGAAGATCATTGAACGTTTGAATAGCGGAATTTTAGGACCGATTACTGATCCTCCTGTTCGTTGTATCAACATCCACAGCCTGAAATAATATTGGAAATAGTTTATAGGTATTTCGGACAGTAGGCGGCTCCTTTGCTTTTGTCTTCTGCTAAGCTACAGCTTATAAAGCGGTATTTTTTTATTGTTCTTTTTGTGATCAATATATCATTGAAAAATATTCCAGATTTTATAATGATACGAATTTTCAAAATATCTTTTGTGCTTGCTTCGCAATGCAGAGTCAAAGGGACACATAAAAAATTTTTAAATCTATTAATTCATACAAATTGGACTTATAAAATTGGAAAAGAGCTACGTGTGAACAGGTAATTAGTTTCTAGAGTGGGAAGAAAATTAAACAATAACCTTGCAACTGATCGAAAACCTGGAACACTAAAAAAAAGAGTACGAAACGAACACCAAAAAGGTGAACAGTTTTAGAAGTATTCCAAATATTTTCGGACATGAAGTGGCTGGCAGTGTCAAATGTTCTGAACGCTACGTGGGCAAGGTTAAAGCCAACATTTAAATTGCAAAAAGTACCAGATAGGAACGCGAAGAAGAATGCTAAAACAAAAAACAGAGCAAAGCTCCTAATTTTTTTTTAAGTTTAAATATTATATAATGGATGATGAAACATACATCATTTCTGCCTTCTTACAGCTTCCTTAACAAAACTTTTATAGCAGCTCAGAAAAACCTCACCAATCTCAAAATATATTAGTAAATAACTCATCCAATTAAAATTTTTTTAAATTTGCACCTCTCACTGTAAAAAATTAAAAAAAATCCAATTAAAAAATTGATCAAATCAATCAAGATGATTGAATTAATTAAACATTTAACTGAGAAATAAAATTTTTTTTCTGTGAGATGTTCGCGGAAATGTTCCGGAAGAGTGAGTACTGTACCAAAAAGCAATCAAAATTTTCCAAAAAGTTTCTTGTTTGGCAAGCTATATGCAGATGTGGTGGAAGGAGTAAATTGTATGTAACATCGAGCATAATAAACTAGGATATTTATATCTACAAGGAAGACTGCTTCTATTTATAAGAAACACATATTGCCTGTTTTTATAACACAAGCGCAAAAACGACTCGTCTAACTTACATTTAAAACAAAAACAAAACTTCAAAATTTGTTTTTGTTTTAAATGTAAGTTAGACGAGTTGTTCTTGCTCTCGTGTTATAAAAACAGGCTGATAGTCTCAATATTCTTCGCCTCATTATATAAACGAATAAAACTTGCTTAAGAAAGAAACTCTGTTCCAAACTTAGTCCTTTGAATTAAACAATTCTGCCAAGCATTACCAAGTAATGACTGGTCATTCTTTAGGGGATTATTGTAAAATATAGACCGAATCCATATAAGGCTAATATTCTTCTGGAAATAATAAACAAAAGGAGATTTAGGAAATTTTTTATATTTAAATAACTACGAGGGCGGATCAATAAGTCCGTGACTTTTCGAACTTTCCTTGTAGTTATATGAAATGCAACTCTATTCCCATCAAGTACCACCTGTTAATAGACTACTGTCAAATTTTGAGCAAGTGTCCTTTACTTTGCGTAAAAAATAAAATTTTTCGAGGTCCTTAAAATAGGTATCTGAATCTCTTTCCACCGAGCCATTTCTTTAGGTTTGGAAATATGAAGTAGTCACTAGGAGCTAAATCAGGAGAATATGACGGATTCGTAGCCCAATTCATAGAGTTTTGCCATTGAGACTGCACACGTGTGCACCAATGTTATCTTGATGAAAAGAACTTTTTTCTTGGCCATATGGGGTCGTTTTCTTTTTAAATTCTCATTAAATCGGTCTAATAAGTTGGAATAATATTCGCCGTTTATTGTTTTTCACTTTTGAAGGTAATCGATGTGGATTATCCCGTGTGCATCCCAAAAAACTGTTGCCATCACCTTATTGGCCGACAAACTTACCTTGCCCTTTCTTCGGAGCAGGTTCATCCGGAGAAACCCATTGTTTAGACTGCTTGGTCTCCGGAGTACAGTAATGGATCCATGTTTCATCCACACTTACAAAACGCCGTAAAAACTCATTCGGATTGCGGTTAAACAACTCCAAACAATCCTTTGAAGTTGTCACACGTTTACATTTATGGTCACATTTATGGCACTCATCTTGCAAACAACTTTCTTAAACCCAGCTGATCATTTAAAATCGAAACCACGCTGCCATATGAAATGCCTATGACATCAACAATCTCACGCACTTTTTTTACTCTTCGGTCGGCAAACACCATATCGTTGATTTTTTCGACATTTTCGGGTGTACTGACCTCAATTGGCCGTCCAGAACGTTCAGCGTCATTTGTACTTGTGCGACGACAACGAAAGTCAGTAAACCACTTTTTTACCATTGAAATCTATGGTGCAGAGTCCCCATAGTATTTATAGAGCTTTTCCTTGGTTTGATTGACGGTTTTTTTTTCGCAAAATTTAATGTTTAATGAGCACTCGAAATTCACTTTTTTCCATTTTAAGAAAAATACACGAGGTTGTGTGTTTTGAACAGCTGTTAAACGCAAAGTAAATGACACTTGCTCAAAATTTGACAGTAGTCTATTAACAGGTGGTACTTGATGGGAATAATGTTGCATTTCATATAACTACAAGGGAAGTTCAAAAAGTCACGGACTTATTGATTCGCCCTCGTATTTTTGATAAGTTTTTTTTTAGTGGTAGTTATTAAAAATTAAACAAACTGCTAAAAAATTATAATAGCTGAGTTTTGTTGCTCCCGCTGAGTGTTAACGTTGAATGTTAGCAAAAAAAAAAGACAACCCTATTTATTTATATTCATTTGTAAATTGAACTGTGAAATTTACACGTTTTTCTTTATAAAATTAAAAGTTAACACCTTTTTATTTAATTTTAATTTAATTTTTATATTTTTTTTTCATTTCTTGTCATTCTTATATTCATAATTGTATATTTGTTCATAAATTGGGAGCACTTTTATCGACGTTAAAGTTAACATGTATAATTCTACATGTATAATGTATATAAATTTAAATTTTATATGAAATTGCCTATGAACGTTAGCAACGAAACACAGCTAATATAAATTTCAAAATAAAATTTTTAAATTTACATTTTTCTCTTAATTCCTATTAGTCTGCCTTTCCCTTCAAATCTGATCCAACCATAATTTGTGTTCTTCATAAACCAAAAATTTCCCCAAAAATAGCTTTTAAATCTTAAGATCTTATTCGATTACAAAAATTTCCGCCTTCGCAAAAAAAAAAAAAAAAAAAAATCTCAAATAGTAAAACATGTAATGTGACCTATATTTTTTTCATTTAATCATTTAATCTCACCATCATGATTTATTATTTAAATTTTCACTTTCATGAAGAAAGTAAAACTAAAAAGAAAAGTTAACTTAAAAAAGTAACTTAAAAGTAACTTTACGAGCCATATTTCTTATTATTTATTTCAAACATCATATTATATAAAATACGATAATAAACTACGATTTTACGCAATTAATAACAGATCTTTTTGTTTAAGTTGATTTTTAATGGAAGTTTAACTATATATTACTTCTTCCGAAACTATGGAAATGTGAATATTTAAATAAAAGAAAAAAGCGTAAATAAATCTAAAAAACATTAAACACTTTTATGCAAATGTAACATTTTAGGTCAGTTAGTCGCACATTTATACACAGCTACAAATTTAAACAATTAGCACCACGAATATTTATTAAAAAGAAAATAAAATAAAAACTGAAATTGAAATTTTGTATTAAAAATTGAAATGAACAACAATAAAGCCCCACAGGCACGATATTTGTGTATTTTTTTTTTTTTTTGACACAGTTTTATTTAATTTTCTTCTTTTTTTTTTTCAAACATGAAAAAAAATTTACATACATGGAAATACTTACAGACAAATGGAGAAGTTGTCTGTCAGTTTATCCCATACATTTTCATAAAATTTCACTTTTTATTAACATCATTTGAATGGCAGTTGTGGCATGAAGTTGGTAATTTTTCATGATTTGTTATTAGTTATGTATAAAGTAACAGGAGGAGGAGTTGAAAAAAAATCTTTAAAACAGCCAGAACCCAAATGTGATTCATTTTCAGTTTTAAATATTTTAACATCAAACCATTTCCATAAATATTGAGGTTTATAACTCATAATTAACCTACTTTTCATGGCGATTCGTTTTTTTTTACATTTTCATGTTTTGTCTGTGTTAAAATGAAATCAAAATTGAGAACAAGTTTTATTTGGGATGACATAGAATTTAAGTTATAATAAAAATAATTCAATAATTATGTAGTGATAATAACCAGCTGTTTGGAGGGAGGTTATAATTAACCTTTTTATTCATCTTTCTAGAAACTTGTCTTAATTGTTTTTTTTTTTTTTTCGGTGAGTTTATTTAAACTATATTTAAACATTAACAAACAAATTTTATAAAAAAAAAAAAAAAATAATAATAATTACACACTTGTATTTGTTAACTATGTAAGTAAGGCCAGTTCTTAATTATTACTCATAGTTTATGCATAAAAAAACTAATACAATTAAAATAAAATCTTGTTAAATTTAAAAATGTGCTAATCATTAGTAGGCGTTCTAATTCATATTTCATTTTTCATATTTGTTCACATTGCTCTGGTTAACAAAAAATAAAAAGCAGCCGATTCATGTTATTTCTTAATATAAAATGTATTTGTATATTTTAGCCCTGTTTGTTTATGCCGCCAATCAAAAAAATTATAAATTTAAATATTTGTTTATAGAGCGAATTTAAAAGCTATTAGAAAATAATATGATCTTTTTAAGGAAAGTCTATCCGATTTTAGCATATGTACAAACAAATTATTCTGCAAAGTATTACTAAGTAATCATAATCATGACTTATTTGCATTACTGTAAAATACTGTAACTGTTAAATCGCCGTCTAAAATCTAGCCCATAATTTATCGTTTAGTAGTTTATATTCGATTCTGCAGACTCTACTAATGGCTAATCTATAGTGTAGTCTATAATCTGTTTTATAGTCTAGTATTACAATTTAATCCAATCTATGGTTTAACCTAATTTAAGTTTATAGCCTATATGATATATAATATAGCTTATATAATATACAGTCTAATCTATAATATAGTCAATAGTTTAGTCTAAAACTTAGTACATAACCCTTGCTATAGTTTACTCTATAGCCCAGTCTATAGCCTCAGTCTATAACATAATCTATAGCCTAGTATATAGCCCAGTCTATAGCCCTAGTCTACAGCCTATTATATATATTCTAGTCTATAGTCTACGATTTAAATTAATTTTTTGAAAATTTTCCCAAGCTTTAAAAGCTTTTTAAAAAAAAAACTTCATCTAATTACAAATTATGTAAATTTATTACAAATTAGGTAAATTTATTTTATTGAAAACATTATCATCTCAATTAAAAATTAAATTCAAACCATAAATGGGTACACAAATTAAAATGAAAATAGATTGTATTTTTTTTATTTTTATTTTTTTGACGTCAAAATTTATTTTAAACGAAACGGAAAGTGATTTTGTTATTTATCTAGTTAGTAATATTTAAAAATCATACAAAATTAAATAATATGAAATACAAAAAAAAAAAAAAAAAAAAAAAAAAAAAAAACATAGCGACAATAAATAATTAAGCACCTACACAACAATTAATTTACAGTAACAAAAGAATTGTTTGAAACAAAAAAAAACTTATTTTAAACGATGCAGAAACAATTTAATCAAAAAAAGTTCGAAAAACCAAATTAACAAAATAAAAACTCATACAAAATTGAGTAGGGGTTCATATTAAAGATTGCAACATTTCAAATAAAAATAAAATACTAAACAAAAATCTAAAAGAAACTGGTTAATAATTGAGAAATTTAAGTTTAGATGGGCTCAAAAATGAGCTACAACTTTAGACAAATTATTTTAAAAACTACTACTTAAGACAATAAAAATAAGGATTTTAAGTTGGAATATCCAAAACTCGATTGAAATAATCAAAGTACAAATAATTTTTTTTTGTGTTACAATAACAAACTATTTTTTAAAACAAGATTTATTTATGGGAATTGTTATTTTCGGGGAAAAATATTGTTTTAAAATGTTTAGTTTAAGTAATAAAATTTTAATTTCACTTTGATTACCTCAATCAAGTTTTGATTACTAAAAAAAAAAAAAAAAAAAAATATAGATATATATATATATATATATATATATATTACCTAAAGTAGAGTACATACTTCAATTAGAAATAGTCTCTAAAAAAAGAACAAAGTAGAGATTCAGAAAAAAATATCGCTACATAAAAGGTGTTCTTAGAAGGTAATTTAATAATGCCAATACAATGCTCTTTGTCTCCCTCTACCCTTTGAAAGAGGTTTGAGGGAAAGAAACATTTTATTCGAATATAAAAACTCAGTATGGATTTAAATTTAAATGACAACAATAAGAAAATAATAAACCGGTTAACAACATTTAAAGTTGTTACGATTTATTTTTCAATTTCGTTTTTATTTATTATTAATTTTTTTTTTTTTTTTTGCATAAATTGAAATTTTATTTGATTTATTTTTAAGCTGAGCTTAATTAGTAGCAAAATGTTGAATTTAATTTCAATTAACAACTCTGAAAAAACTGGAATTTGTAGACTTAAATTAAGAATCATTTCAATGCGAAATTGTTTATTATGGAAAACAGAAATTTAAATAATGAATGGCTACGTACAAATTTAAATAGAAATAAATTTGATTTATGATTTGTTTATTGTTAAAGATTTGTTAAATTATTGATTGAAACATTAAATAAACAATGAATTGAATTTTAAAAATATTTTTTAACATTAAAAATTGATTTAAAAATAAGCTCTTGCGTTGAATTTTAATGTTGTTTAAAGAGGCATTGTACGATTATTTTTTAACTAACTTTAGAATACACTTATGTGCACTTCAACTACAAACGTTCTAAAACGTAATATGTTTTTTTTTTATTTTTTATTTTTTTTATAAAGGATGAAAGGAATAAGTTAGGATTAAAACTAAATCAACGGAGCAAAAGTAAATACTTTTTTTTTTACTATTTACTTCTTTAGGCTCCATCTTCACTGAGTAACGTAATATAAAACAAATTAATAGTGTAAATTTGTTAGTGTTTTTTATTTATAATAATAAATTATAAAATTGGTTAAAGTCAATTTGTTACTGCTAAAAATTAACATATTGTTAAAATTAAAAAGTGTTCAATTTTGTTTCATCTCAGAAAAAAATTTAAAAAATATTTTTTAAAAACATTTCGCGAATAAAATCTATAATATGATGTGTTTAGTCTGCAAAAAAAAAAAAAAAATTCACTGACTAAAATTTCATTTCATTCATCTTTATACACCCTTGCTGCATATCACGCTTCCGAATTTCACTTTTAATACGAAACACATACTTTTAAATAGTTTTAAATCTGGGCTTTTATCGGATCGCTCTATAACGTGAAACTCCATGTTTTAAGCTAGTTTTTCGACTATTTTGAATAAATAAGGACTTGTATTTAGACGTGAGTTTGGGATCAATATTATGCTGTAATGTAATGTCTTTAACATTATATTCTCAGAAACTATTAAAATTTTAGCTAATAGTTAAAGGTAATTTTCCTAGCATATAATTCTAATAATTAGTACCATCGGACCACCACCTAAGTATGGGAAACTTCCCTAATCAATTGTTATATTCTGACAAAAAAGATTCAATATTTATAGAGTTTTTTGTCTATTGGGTAGTTTTAATTCTTTTTGTTTTTCGTCGCAATAACATAATTTTTGTTAAGATACTAGCATTGCAGTTATTGATTTTAATAAGTTGTTGGGAGAATTTTATTTCCAAAAAAACCTATATATTTTATTTTAGTAATCTTCAAATTTGTTCAGCACCCATGTTTCTAAATATTAATAATCGCTCATTTGGATCTTTTCATTTTTTTAATTTTATTATCAAGGTTTGAGATAGTTTCGAGTCCTTGAAAATGTTTCTGGAAGAAAACTATCTAGAAATATATTTTTAATTTTTTCGATTTCTGGATTTAATCAGTTTAATTCTTAGTTAAATATTTTTAACAGAATCATAAAAACTTTATATTTTTACGTGAGGATTTTAGCTGAATTATGTATTTTTTAAACAACAGATTGCCGTGGTAATTAATCAGTTTTGAAAATGGTAAAAAAGTGAAAACTTTCATATTTAAAAAATTCGTTATCTTTTTTTTATATCAGCCAAGCAAATACATAAATGTTTAGCGTTCTACCATTTTGATTTTATTTCGAATTTCTCGTCAGGAGATAAAAAAAGTAGACTGTCATAAAAAAGTGTTCACAGTCTATATAAAAGTTATTTGTTAACTTTTACGAAAATTTTCGAATTTAAAATTAATAATCACAATTGAACCCAGTAGTGTCTCTTAAATTCGCTTTTAGCTTGGATCCAATTTCTTTACAATTGACAAAATTCTAGGTAGTTAAAATAACTAATACTCTGTGGGATTAAAATGACACTCCCAATTCTGGGTGCTTCTACTGTAATGACAATAATTCTAAATCTGGCCAGAAAATGTTAAAAACACTGTTGCATGTCACGAGTGTCATTAATGTCTTTTTATAGCTACCTTTGTTAAGATTATTCGACTTCATTCAGACTAAAGAAGCAATACGAAAAATAGTTTTGTACATTTTTTTTTAAGGCGCCCATACACACATACTGCAGAGAGATACTGACGATGAATCCTCATGTACGTGTGTGATCGACAAATTTGTAACACATTTATCAATCAGTTTTATTTTTCTGAAGAAAATTCATTAAAAACAAAAGAGTTTTAATATTTTTATATTTTTATTTTAATTTGAAATGACAAACAAAAAGATTTCATAAATGATAGAAATAAGTAATCAAATTCATTCGATAAAACTGTCTGCAGCATGAGTTAATTTTAAAATCAAAACGATTTTGATTGTCGTTGTGACGCACACATTCAAAAGCTCTCTCAATTTCACTAATACATACTTACTGCATGAGCTTATGCAGTATGTGTCTATGGGGTACTTTATTCACGACCATTTCCTTGATTGTATACAAAATTTTTTCCTTGGAATATCAGAAAAGTCAGAAATAACGTATGTTTTCCAGACAATCAAAATATTGTAAATATTTTTTTTTTTTTTTATTATTAAAGAGCTTTGATCATTCTTTTTTTTTAACTTGAATTATTTCCTTTCCCGACAATTAATAACAATAAAAAATGTCTTTACAAAGTCATTTATTTACTTTAATTGTCAATAGTTTTCACACTTGACGATATTGTCACTAATTTACAATAAAATTGTTGTGATTTATATTTTAATCATTTTTCCAATGTCACTCTACAATACATAGATTTTAAAAAGATGTTAGAAAAAAATAATTGAATAAATAAAAAATAAATATGCAAATTCTTCCATGGAAGATATTGACTTTTCCATTCCAGACGAGAAAAAAACAAACGTATTTTTTTATTTTTTTCTTGAATTGACGCCTTTTTTTGTAAAAGCTTTTTGATTACAATTATTAAAACTATTTTGTTGTTGCTATTGCTATTTTACTTCTGGTTTTACAGCTTTGATGCAAAGCTATAATTTCCATTTATTAAATATGTAAATTTGCGATTTTTTTATTTTCTAAATTTCAACTAAGAAAAAATATAATTTGAAAACCTGGCAACTCTTTGCTCTGTAAGTTTGCATGTAAAAATGAGATTGATCTTTAGACGATTGCAACAATTAGTTGTAAATTACCACGATTATTAGTAGTTTTGAATGATTACTAGTAACGAATAACTAAACTTGTAATGTAATAAATGCTATAATATGCTAGTATGTATGTTTATCAGGTTGAACAAAATGCTGTCAAATGATTATTATTTTATTTATTAGATACATATATTACAGCTGGGGAAAGCAGGTGGTTTCTTGAACCACTTTTTTAAACTTTACTTTTAAGTTTTCTAAAGTTATCTATCTTGAGTCCACAAATCTTATATTTCTATTATAATTTGTTTAAAATATGATAAAAACAAAGCGGTCAAAAAACCCCACAACAACTTAAGCCTTTTTACATATTTTATTATTAGAATTAGAAAACATAATAAAAAAAAAAAAAATCAAAAAAACTGAGTTTTTATAACATAACACCACTTGAGTGGCGACTGTGCCCCATGTGTACTTAAAGCAGCTAAAAGAATTTAAAGATATATAATACCATGATATTTATTTTATACATATTAATGTAATTCACCCAATAATTAATCAAACCTAATAGCTGCTTTTATAACAGATTCTCAACCCTTCCAGTACTCGAATCGAATAGCATTTGTTAGAATATGAATAATTAATTACAAACCGTAAATTAAAGTTTGCTTAAAGTACTTTTTATTCCTTTAAAGATCTGTGTACTATTGTTTTATATTCTTTATCAATTTATTTGTTGCATATATTTTTATTTCTTTATTAAAAAATAAAAATAACATAATTAGTCTAGATACCTCATTTTTCTTAAAACTGGTTTCAATATTTTTACATATATTCAGTAAATATTATTTCATTTAATTTAAACCAACAGTTTATTTTACTTAAATTTATTTTTTATTTTTATGCTGCAAAACTACAAAATATCGATCGACATTTGTACTAAAAAAAATTGCCGCCGTTTTGCTACTGTTTAAGATTTATTTTTCCAATTCAAAAAAACTACATTTGTACAAACATAAATTTCAGTAGATTTATATTCTGCTCATAAATAATAAATTGAACATAAATTTAATAGAACTACACTGATCAAAGTGAATAATTTGTATACAAAATTTAAATAAAGCCTCCAAAAGTTAGAGATGTGGAGTGAGAGGTTTTTGGCTAAATTGGCAAAAATAAAGCCGCTTTTGAAGTTAAATTGAAGAAATAAATAATTGGGAATAAATTTATTTGACTTCAATGGACAAAATATAAATGTTGATTTTGGGGTTAATTTTTAATATTTTAGACAATGATTTAAACTTTTTTATATTGATTTGTAATTTAATTTAATGATTAGTTGTTGAGCATCACGACAGATAAAGCTACTTAAGGATTAAAACTATTTAAAATAATTATGTGCACATTCTTAACAAAATATCAAAAGACGTGGTCATAGGTCACAAAATAATATGTGTAAAGAATTATTTTTTTTAAGTGTTGATTAGCTGAGGATCAGATAATTTAAATAATCTTAAATTGTTAGTATACCAAGTTAAAGACTACGGCTAATAAGGTGTGCGTTCGAAAAAAAAACATTTTTTTTTTAAATTAAAGATGAACAGATTAAGTTAGTATTACAAACTGTTTTGTAAATTTGTATTGTTTTTAGTTCAATATAGAAAACTTGTACTTGGAAGATGAGAAAAGTCAGCAATAACATATGTTTTCCAGGCTAATTATTTTTTTATGATAGCTTTGAGCATTGTTTGCCTTAGAGTTCTTCTCCGCTTTGTTATTAAAAATTTTTGTAGCTTTGATTGACTGAAGCATAGCTTTAACATGACTAATATTTAATTTTGAAGAAATGAACCAAACGTAACATTATGCCGCCGAACTTGTTTGGCATAGCTCTTAGGAGCTTCTCTACTTTTCGGGCTTGAAATTCATTCTTGTGACTTTTCCTTTTTCTGAACCAAGTTTTATCTCATTATTTTTTATTTATTTATTTATGTTTTATTACCCTGAAATGCAATGCTTTTGTCAACATTTATTCAATCAAAATTGTCTAGTAAGTCCAAAAAAAAAAAAAAAAAAAAATTATTTTGTACATTTTTCTTTGATTGCCATATGCTGCGGTCAAACGACCGCATTTCGAAAATTCGATCTGTTCCTAAATCTGATATGTCTCTAGAAGATATTTTAACGCCAGTAAGAGATATTACGAAAATTGTTTGTTATATTTTATTCGAGCGCACACTTTAAACTGGTTATAATTTTTGTGTGCATAGGTCACACTTATTATTTTATTAGCGTTTATTGTACCAACAAAGAAAAATATTGAAAAGGTATTAAAGTCTTTACATTAGAATATAATTTGCACTAAGTTTCATGTTGTAAACAAAGATTTAATAATAGAAGCTCATAGGTTACAATAGGCAAAAATATTCATAATATATGATGGAATTTTTGGAATTATTATCATTTTTTTAATATTTAAATGTAAATGAGGAAAATATTCCGGAAATTCTTTATGTCGTTAAAATCTTGTATTACAAGTTTTTCTGTATAAAAATCTTATTAAATAAAAAAAGAATAATTTAACTTGCAATAAAATTATTTTTATTAATTTAATTATATAATTTTTTTATTACTTTTTCTCTTTAAACATTTTAATTATATAGTAAGGAACATATTTTTTTAACTGACTGATTAATAAATTATTTTTCCTTTTTTTTTACTTTTAGGTAAGTAACCTCCTCAATATTTTATTTATTCAACACTTGGAGTTGTGTGTTTTTTCGCGCATTCAATGCCCATCTGTTATTAATTTTTAATGGCATAATATTTACAAAAAAAAAAAAAAATCATACAACAAATGTCCGTAAGTTATTAACACAATATTTGTTTATAAATTAATGTTTTTGTTTCCTTCGTTCAGGTAAAATACAATTTCAAGATTTATTTCTAAGGTCATTTGGGTAGGAAAACATTTTATTAAGAATTTTTGGTTGATCATAATAATAATAAAAATTCTACAGAAACAATTTATGCAAATTAGCAATATTTTTATTTAAAAGTCTATATAGCTACTGAATCTTTTAAATGTTCAATAATTAAATAATGATTAATAAGGTTACAATTTGGGTAGAATTTATGTTAAGACAAAAGGCACGTTCCAAATAAACTATTAAATAAATCTTTGAAAAGGTTATTAAAATTTTTAAACTAGTAAATTTTAGATAAGTTATTAATAAATCAGTTTTATACCCTTCACCACAGGTGTAAAGTTTGTCATTCCGTTTGTAATTTCTACAATATTCATCTAAGACCTCAAAAAGTATATACTTTCTGGATCCTTATTGATAGGGAAGTCGATATAACGATGTCGGTCTGTCTGCTGAAATCAGTTTTTAAAAAGCCCCAGTTTTACACATCAAATTATAGAGAATAGAATAACACTAGTAAAGATCAAAAAAATCGTTCCATTAATGTCCGAGATATTTCGATTTTTCTAATCCCCTATATAAGCTAGCGACTTCGTTTTTACACAGAAAACTCGTAATCTTTTTTTTTTTTGGAATGTTTTTGCGGAAGAAATGAACAAAATCGGTTCATTAGTAACTGAGATATCGGTCAAATCGCATTTTTGGACTTTGTGAAGCTTCTATATAAGCTTCAGAATTCGTTTTTGTACAAATCTGTTGTAAATATTTTTCTAAAATTTCGAAAATCTAAAAAAAATTATTAAAAATATACACACATAATAAACATGTATTAAAAGCGTTTTTGTATAAGCAAGTAATAGCTGTTGTTTGCATGCATATGCATACACACAATAATTTTTTTATGTGTGCATTGCAATGACTCAGTGTTGTTGTTTTTTGTCTAAAAAGATATCTCTACATACAAACATATGTATATACATTTGATAGTCATCAGAAGCTATCAGTGTTGTTGCTTTTTTTAAGAAGCAACGCTTGTTATAATAGTCTAACTTTGTGTTTGTAGTGTGGAAAAAATGCAGATTATTTTCGTTGGTATGAATATGAAAATCTGAAAGCATACTTTAAGGCGCAAAGGTTATTATTTGTCGGTAAAGTGAAGGGTATAAAAGATTCGGCACAGCGCTCTAACTTGTTAAAAAAAAAGCTTTAACTAAAGGGTATTGCTACATGATATATTATAAGAGGTATTTTTGAAAAACCCTTGAGGCAAATAACCCAAAATAAGGCTCTTAAAAACTTTTATTTTTAAAAGTAATGTAAAAGGGTGGTAATAGGTACTTTTGCAAAACAAGTATTACAAGCTCGCATATAAAACTGCTTGTATATCAATTAATTACTTTGAAGCAGAGTTCGGCAAATGTTATGTTCAGTGCGTCCTCATCATTAATACTCTCACACCAAAGAAATTCGCCAAGTCCCACTAGGTTTTTCTTGGTTCACCCATACAAGTACAAAATTAAGACGGCGTATGTTTGCCAACCGCTGCTTTTGTGTATCTATTATTAGGTATAAATTAATAAACTAGATTTTTTTCTATTCGTGTTTCCTAAACATTTATTTTAATATATAATTTAATTAATTTCATGTATATAATTTTATATTTGCCTTAGGCTATTACCCAATTTCATAAAAGTTTTTTTTTTAATATATAAATTATATATTAATTAATTTTCTTATAACATTTAAAGCATTGTACCATTTTTTAGCCCGTGCCTCACGTCAATTCTTAATAATATTTATAAGCAATCCTAAAAAAATTATGTAATTTTAGCCACAAAAATTATATTATGCTGACTAACGGAAATTTCAAATCTTAGTTAATCAAAAAATATAACGGAAACAACTGTAAATAATTGATATATGTTTATATTAATGTCATTGCGTTTTTTTCACACCTTTTTTGTGTTAATAACAAAAATTTCAAAATAAAATCAATCAAATTTAATCACCACCTCTCATCAACTGCCATTAAAATACATACGTCGTTGAACCATATAAAATTGGTTAAAAAGTGAAATGTGAATCATTTTAATTTACAAGTATTAAAAAATGATTATAGTTTTCATTAAAAAATATTTAACACAATACAATAATAATATTCAAGTCAAAGGTTTTAATGGGAAATTAAAGTATATTATTTATTTGGAAAATAAAATTCTCAAGTGTTTGGCAAAATTATTTCGAACTTTATTTTGTCCAAAAAAGGAAAATTTTAGGATAATGATTAGATCTAACAAAAAAATTGGAATTGATATTTGATTATATTTTTGTATTGTTCTTGTAAGCAAGGGTTTAGAAAATCAAAGGTTATTGTTCAGATGTTTAATGAGATTTGTATTAAAATAATATGTATATATATAGATATATATATATATATATATATATATATATATATATATATATATATATATATATATATATATATATATATATATATAATACACAAATATTGATATAAAAGTTGACTGGAGTAAGTTACAATTGTGAATAAGACACTATATTTTAGGGACTTTTTCTACAGATTTATTACGTGTGACGATAAAGGATAAATTAATGATTAGATATAAATTTTTTTATTTTCTTTGAAACATTAATTCAATTGTTCTCCGCGTAACTTTCTTGGAAGCACCTGTTCATGTGTGTTTAAAATTTGTCTTTGTTTTGGGTGCAGCATTAGTCTTCCTTAATTCCCTTTTGGCTAAGCACGATGCTTATGTTTTCTTATAATTGGAAGTAGTCTTCTTTGTAGACACGGTTCACTTCTTTGACCACAGCTGCATATAGCTTGCCAAACAAGAAACTTTTTGGGAAATTTCAATTGTTTTTTTCCTCTAACATCTGCTACATAAAACTTTTGTCTAGGAAGCTATGAGAAGTCAGAAATGACATACTTTTCATCATTAATTACACAACATTTAAACTTTAAAAAAAAAAAAAAAAAAATAGAAGTGTGCCTATCTGCAGGCCTATGTGGCACTTTTTGCACTTTAAATATTTTAAGTCCAATATTGGCTTTGCAATTGTAAATTACATTATTTTCTCTGTTTGGCAGTACCAAAGCAGAGTTTGTGGTATATAATTAGACATGAGGAGAATTAAATGCGTATTTTCTGTGCCGCTACGGACTTCATCAACGTTCGTGGTGTCTTATCCATTTTGGTGTCCTAACCTAAACATTCTCCATTGTGAAGAAAGCACACAAAATATTTGGAAAATATGGCTCTTAATTGATCACAAAAAGAAAAATAAGTTATCAGCAAAGTTTTAAACAAAAATATGTGTTCAATTTTATTCGAACGCCGCACACTCTAGTTGTAACTAAAAATAGCCCTAAATATTTGCATAACGAATTTATAACAAAATTCATAAAATTTATTTAAAGTGAATAAATATTTCCACTATAAAAAACAGTAAAGATTTAAAAATTTTGATGAGTCAACATTTGCTACACAGTGTTATCTATTAGCTTCTAATGTAGTAGATTTATTTTCTTTTCTTAACACCCATTTATATAAGGGTCGTTTAACATTTTAACTATAAATTTTATTATACTTTAAAGGTGTCATAATTATTATTTGTTAATAATTATATTTTAATTATGAATAATTAAAAAAATAAATAATACAACGACATGGAATAAAAAGAAAGGCGCCAAGTAGTTTGTCTGAGAAACGAAATCTGTTATTTATTTAACATTGTTTTTTTCTTTAATGTATTCTATTTATTTCATGATAATTTTTAATTTGTTGTTTTTGCAATAAAATTTTATTTGAAAAGAACAAATTATAGAATGACACATTTAGTTTTTTGTTTTGTTGCAACGAAGTAGGGTTTCCGGAAGAAATTGAAAATGGTTATAGTTACAATATTACTTCTGAAAGCGGGAAATTGTTACACATATTGCCTTAAATTTATCATCATGTGAGAATGTTGCCCTTTTATCTTTTTAAAGGAAGAATATATTTTTGCTATCAATTAAAAAAGTATACATTTTTTAAACATTTCCATATTGCAGAGAAAGTAACATAAAAAACTACCAGTTTGCCAAAAAAAAAAAAATTGAGTATCATTTTTACAAAAAAGTTCGATTTTTTTTTTTTTTTTTTTGATTGATTAATTGATATTCTCCACTCCCCCAAACTATAATATTAATAATACTTTCAGTTTATTTAAATATATTTTTAAAATTCAGTCAATAAATAGAAAATTTCCTTTTATTATATAGAATTTATCATAATCAGGTTAAGTTTTAAATTTATTTATTTTGCCTTAAACAGCTAAATATTGTAATACTAGACGCATTTCTTTATGAGAAATTAGTTTTTTTTTTTTATAAAAATCCATCACAGTTTTGTCTTCGTTTGTTTTTGTTTAGAAATTTTATACCGAAGTATTATATTTTTTTTTATCTATAAAAATAAAAACAAAAATTAAAACATTTAACACCCACTACTTCTTTATATTACTCGTAATGTTTCATTGATTCGTTCAGTATGTCAGACAGTCAGCCAGTAAAACTTTTGATCATGTATTGCTGTAACACCAGCCATACTCTACTTATTGAGCAATTTTTTTTTTTCTATTTTATTTATTTTTCAAATCATTTTATTTTAAAATATACCAAATGTCGTTGCTTCTTTGTTTTATTTTCAAAATGTTATTTTTTAAATGTGCATCTGTTGTTGATATTATGAAACGGTTTCGTTTATTTTTTTTAGATTTCTCTAAAGTTTCATGTATTTTTTTATAGCTGCTATAATTTCATTTCATTTCGTTTTTGGTTCGCATTTTAAAAATTTCAATTGTTCTGTCAAGGCGTTTCAAATCATTGTTCTATTATTTTCCTTTCCAACTATTTTAATTCATTTGATATTGACACAGTTTTTTATTTGAGTATTGTTTTTTGAATTTCAATTTATAGGGTTTTTTTCTTGTTTTATTCTTTACATTTTAATAAAAAAGCGTTTAAAGTGTTTTAACGATATAATAAAAGAAACAAAGTTTTATGATTTCAAAAAATTTGTAGAAGAAGTAATCACGAAGAGATTACAGAAATTCATTGAATTTTTTTTTTTTTTTCAATATAATACCAGCAAGATATTTTACAGTAAAATATAACAGCAAAAATTTTATTTCATTAGTTTAAAGTGTGCGTTCGAATAAAACTCTTTCTGCCGTTAATTTTGAATATCTTTCTTGATTACAGTATCTTCTAGAAAAAATGTCAGATTTAACGGCATATCGAATTCTTGAAATCTGGTCGTTTGTCCGCATGCAGATGGCAGTCAAAGAAAAATGGACAAAATAAAATTTGAATTATTTTTTTAACTTTTTTTTAACTTACTAGAAAATATTGATTAAGTAAATTTTGACAAAAGTATTATCAGGCTAATAAAAAAGCTTAAGAAGGACCTAAAGAAAGTGATGAAACTTGGTTCAAACTAATAAAAAGTCACAAGAATGAATTCCAAGCCCAAAAAGTAGAGAAACTCCTAAGAGCTATGCCTAAAATGTTCGGTCGCGTAATTGCACGTTGTGTTCATTTCTTCAAAATCAAATATGAGCCATATTAAAGCTATGCCTAAACGTTAGTCAGTCAGAGCATAATCATAACAAGGGGAGCTATAAAAACACATTAATGACACTCGTGACATGCAACAGTGTTTTTAACATTTTCTACCCAGATTTAGAATTTTGTCATTAAAGTAAAAGCAAACAGAATTGGGAATTTTATTTTAGTCCCAAAGAGTATTAGTTATTTAAACTACCCAGAATATTGTAAAGTTAGAAGTGATTTTAAGAGCGCCGGCAGTGCTCAATTGTGATTATTAATTTTAAATTCTTATAGTGAGATACCGCGAAAAATTTCCTAAAAATACTCACTTTTTTTTTAGAAGTCATACCTAAAAAAATTAAAAATAATATAGTTAGCAGTTCTTTTTTAATATGAAATGATATATCAGAAAAATTTAGAGAAGAAATGCTACGAGTATTTGATTTAGTTTTAATTCTAACTTATTTCGTTCAATTTTTATTAAAAATGTCTTATTTGAACCCACACCTTATAACACAAATATTGTTGCCCGCAACATGTTGCAAATTGATTTTTTTTTTTGTGTTACATCTTATTCTTATGTTCTTCCCTATTTGCTGTCATTCAATAAAGTTCAACTTTTTAGTTACGAAAGTCAATATTGATTTAATAAACATGACTTAAAATTGAAAAAAATGCAAGCAAAAAAAAAATAAAAAATAAATAAAACCCCAACCATTTAGTAACGTTAATGACTTTATGAGGAATCGTATCTTAATGATTTAATATTTGTTCTTTGTGGATATACTCTAAACTATTAATTTTTTATTTTTATTTTATTTTTATTATTTATTTTAATACCTTTATTTCCTTGAACTTCTTTAATAAACATAAATTCACAAATTGAAATATTCATCTAAAGACAAAATGTACATAGTGGAATGGTGGAAAGAGGAAACAGGCGTCATCAGAAACATATTTTTATTACTTTTATTGGTTGGTTTGTTGCACAGCAATTTTGTAAGCTAAAATCACGCATTTATTTAAGGCAAAATACTTAAAACATATTATTATAGTTCATTATTACAAAATATTTGTAGTCGCTATAATATGTTTATACAATTAAATGAAAGTTTTATATACATACATGTACTTTGTTTTTTTTTTTTAATAAATAATCGGTGTTAGAAAATTATTGGAGAGGAGGGAAAGATTTTTTTTAATGTTAGGTAACATTAAAAATAATTTTAACTATCTAGTTGGCTTAGCAACATTTCAAATATATTTTTACAAATTAGTTTTTTTTTTTTTAAATAAATATTTTTATATAACTTCTTAGCAAAATGTTGCAAATGTTTAATTATTCAAATTTTTCTTAATTATATTGCTGTATTAATAACATAGTGTTACAGTAAAAAACACTTCGGATGAAATATAGCGTAGTTTGTAGATATGGATGAGTATATTATTATAGATATCATTTTTAGAATTTTCGATATATCGCCAAAATCGAGTGTTATTTCCAAAAACGATTTTTCGGACTTCGCTGCTTTAAAAATTTTTATCTCGAATATCTGTTAACAATTTTAAGTTTTTTAAACGGCATTAGAAAGAAAAGACCTTCTTAACCTTTTTAAAAAGTGTATACACATTTTATTTATTATTCTAAGATATTAAAGAAACAAATTCCATTTTTTATTTTTTATTCGTATTTTGTTTTATTTTACAGTAATTTTTAACCCACACTTTATTATAAAACATCTTTTTTGCACATTTTTCAAAATACTACACTTTATATTGTATTTTGTTGTTGCCATTATTTTGTATCCAAAATATTTATCATTGATTCTGCATTGAGATATTTTTCTTGGTGGTTTCTATACGAAGTGACGAAAAATTATAAAATTACATTTTAATTTTAAGAAGCAACATGAAATTATTATTAATTCTTTTATGAGCAACAGAAAAAATGTTCAATGAGGGTGATACTTTTTATAATAAATTTTATAATTACATTTAGCAGCAGAAGTTTAATGATCTTTATTTTATTAATTTTAAATTTAATTTTAAATTTATTATCAGCAAGAAATTGCTATCAAAAATACTTATAGTTGTATATGGATGAAATTTTGAGACAAAATATATTTTTTTTAATATAATAGAAATTTACATAATTATTAAAATTGCATATAAAGCAATAAATAGTCGACTCTTGGTTATAGAGCATCCAGCGGTTGACAATGTTGGTTGCTTTAAGTAGAATTTCTAAAACATGTTGCTTAATTGCAAACAGTCAGAGTTTACCTTATGTTTATTGTTTTACTAAAAGCAATATGTTGCAAAGGATTTAAAAACTAGATAATTTTTAAAAAAATCTTGGCAACATCTTGCAGAGATGTAAACATTTTTTCTGATATTTTTTTTTTTTTTTTTTATTATCAACAATGTTACCGGAAATGTTTATAATATGTTAGAAATCACTTAAATATATATGACCAACCTGTTTAATGTGTTATTAAATAGAAATGCAACCTTGGTTTACATCGAAACAAATTTCTAAAAAAAAATCCGCAAGAGGAATTGCAACATGTTGCAAAATGAATATCTCTTTAAATTTGTCAAATTATGGTTATTATAGTAGAATGTTACTGGAAATAAAAGTGTTTATTAACCTCTTGCTGCCAAGACAATTGAACTGAAGATTTATATTGCCAAATTTTTACAACTATTTTTTTTTGTTTTTATTATTTTGGTGTAAAATTAGTCAGTTAAAAAAAAAATTTCTTAAAAAATTCAATGAATATAAATTTTCTTAATAATAACCAGGTCAAGATTGATACATCTTTTGTATTGTATATAAGACATAACATTGAGCTAATCCAAAATGTTCTACAGCCAAAGTAAACAATTAGTTTACTTGAAGATTGTTTACGTTTTCTTGACTCCTATAGTATCTTATTATGTAATTGTTCTATCTATTCAACTTCTTCGGTCAAAACTAAGATTCTTATTAAAAATTCTAATAACTATTGAAACCAAATAACATTTTTATTAAATTTTGGCAATCTATAAATTAAGTTATTATATTGTCCTTAAACTTTATTCCTTAACATTTAAATATGTCCCCAAACTTTGTTTCTAAAGATTTGAATCTTTAAATCTCAAAGAAAATATTTTTGCTCTTATCTACAATATAATTCAATGCAAACTTTGTTGTATTTTTTTTATTTATTTTATTTTTTTTGCTAAGGTGTGCAATGGAAAGTGAAGGTAAGAAGGAGGAACACTTTTTTTGAAGTTATATATAAACATTTTCTTAATTCTTTTTTTATTTCTTTCTCTTTTGAACATAGTCATGATTACAAAAAAAGGTGGTGGTGTTATACTCATATGCTGTTTTTATTTTTTCTGATTGCTCAGCAAAGCATTAAAGTGTAAATTTAAATCGATTAATTGAACTTTCTTTTTCTACACCATAAACTCTATTAAAGAAGTATGAAAAATACCAAACAAACATACTGAGGATATGTAATCAGTTTATAACTTTAAATTAACCAGAAAAAAAAAAAAAACATAATTTATCACAACATATCTACACAAACTTAAGAAAATAGTGTTTGTAAAATACGAGGGCGGATCAATAAGTCCGTGACTTTTCGAACTTCTGTCATAGTTAGTTTTTTGGTTTAGAAATAGGAAGTAGTCACTAGGGGCTAAATCCGGAGAATATGGCGGACAAGGTACCAATTCGTAGCCCAATTCATAGAGTTTTGCCATTGAGACTCCACACGTGTGCACCCGTGGATTATCATGATGAAAAAGAACTTTTTTCTTGTCCATATGGGATTGTTTTCTTTTTAAATCCTCATTAAATCGGTCTAATAAGTTGTCATAATATTCGCCGTTAATTGTGTTTCCCTTTTGAATGTCATCGATGTGGATTATCCCGTGTGCATCCCAAAAAACTGTTGCCATCACCTTATTGGCCGACAAACTTACTTCGGAGCAGGTTCATCCGGAGAAACCCATTGTTTTAGACTGCTTGGTCTCCGGAGAACAGTAATGTATCCATGTTTCATCCACAGTTACAAAACGCAGCAAAAACTCATTCGGATTGCGGTTAAACAACTCCAAACAATCCTTTGAAGTTGTCACACGTTTACGTTTATGGTCAATTGAGAGCAAAAGCGGCACCCATCTTGCAGACAACTTTTTTAAACCCAGCTGATCATTTAAAATCGAAACCACGCTGCCATATGAAATGCCTATGACATCAACAATCTCACGCACTTTTACTCTTCGGTCGGCCAACACCATATCGTGGATTTTTAGAACATTTTCGGGTGTACTGATCTCAATTGGCCGTCCAGAACGTTCAGCGTCATTTGTACTTGTGCGACCACAACGAAAGTCAGTAAACCACTTTTTTTACCATTGAAATCGATGGTGCAGAGTCCCCATAGTATTTATCGAGCATTTCCTTGGTTTGATTGACGATTTTTTTTTTCGCAAAAAATAATGTTTAATGACCACTCAAAATCCACTTTTTTCCATTTTTAGAAAAATACACGAGGTTGTATGTTTTGAACAGCTGTTAAACGCAAAGTAAATGGCGACACTTGCTCAAAATTTGACAGTAGTCTATTAACAGGTGGTACTTGATGGGAATAATGTTGCATTTCATATAACTACGAGGGAAGTTCGCAAAGTCACGGACTTATTGATCCGCCCTCGTAAATGTGATTATTTTGAATAACAAGTCTAGTCTGGTTTTGAAAAATTTTTTAAAGGTTGTCTGAGGCAACACCTTTTTTAGTTTAGGTTTAATGCATCTAATTTGAGGGAGGACCGTTTTTTTTTTTAGGTTTCTAATTTCTTTTTTTTTTTAATAAATATTTTCTTAATTATTGAACATAAGTAATAACTTATATTTTTAGTTATCTAGTGTTTTGCTTTTGGTTATATGTAAGCAAAGATTTATTTATCTTTCTGAATTAACCAACTATTTAAGTTTATTTATATTTTTGTTTGCCACTTTCTTGTTGTCTTTCTATCAATCATTTTTAATTTTGATCGACAGTCTATCTGAAAGAGTCTTGGGTGTTATTTTTTTCTATTTTTGTCAAGATTTATGTAAATACGGTTGTTTTCTTAAGTAATTGATCGTTATTTGTCATAAATTGCATTGTTATTTTTTATAATTTTTTTTTTGCCATTTTGCTTTAATTGCCAAGAAATAATAGAAATGATTTCAGCTTCAATGAATTTATTTATTTTTTCTTTAAATGTGTAATTTGAATTGCAGGCGGAAGAAATAGAATTTAACACCTTAAGTCTGTGATATATGTAATTGTATGAAAATGTATATTTTTATTTTTGCATGTGCACTTTGACGAATTGTAAGACAAATTTTAATCTAAATAAATTGTTTAAAATTAATATAAAGTTGGTGAGTACAGGGTAGATAAATATTTTCCCATAATGATTTTTAAAACAAGGAATGAAATTACAAATATGTGAACAAAGATAATACTGAATTAAAATTTAAGTTGTAAATAAAATTGTATGGAAAAAATATATTACATATTTATAATTAGAAATTCGTCAAAAGTCTTCATTGTAGATATTGATTTTTTGGGGGTATTTTTTGTGTCATATAAGCTATCGACTTTGTTATTTCACAGTTCTATCAGAAGTTATCTCTATATGCTTTTGTTCCCATCCAAATCACTTAAATAACATACCCTCATGATTTTGCTTATACATCCCGCAGGGACTCTGCATCGAACAATTTATTGACTGTTAATTTTAAATTTCAGTAGAAGCCTAAATCAGAATAAGTCGGCAAAATGAAAATAACTATATTTCAAAAACTATGGTACCAATTTTCTAAATACTATTAATTTCAAAAAAGTTCAGCTTTGTTAAAATTATAAAAGCACTTTGAGTAAACTTGTCATACGACACATTATTTTGTAAATTTTTATTGCCATACTTTTTTCGATTATTCGGCATACAAAACTTGTACTTTGGAACATGAGAAAAGCCAGCAAAAACGCACATATGTTTTCCAGGCTAATACAAGATATTGAAAATATTTTATTTTTTTATTATTGAGGAGTTTTGATCATTCCTTGCCTCAGAGTTCTTCTCAGTTTTTGTCAGTTTTATTATTTACAATTTTTTTTTTTAGCTTTAATTGATTAAAGCTTAGACATAGTTTTAATATGGCTCATTTTTGATTTTGGAGAAATGAACACAACGTGTCATTACGCGGCCGAACATGTTTGACATAGCTCCTAGGAGCTTCTCCACTTTTTGGGCTTGGAATTCATTCTTGTGACTTTCCTTTTCTGAACCAAGTTTCATCTCTTCTTTTTTATATCCTTTTAAACTTTTTTATTATCCTGAAATGTAGCATTTTCGTCAAAATATACTCAGTCAACATTTCAACAATTCGATCTGATGTTAAATCTGAAATGTCTTTAGTAGATATTGTAATGAAGATATTTAAAATTAACGGTAGTAAGAGTTATTTCGAAAACTCTGTGTTATGTTTTATTCGAACGCAAACTTTATATATATAATTTCCTAAAACATTTTCCTCTTTCCAGAACTTTCTGTGGAACCAAGATGGCATTGAAAATTTGAATTCCACTTTTTTTTTATAAAACTTTTCATTCCAAAATCCTAACGCAGCCAGGTTTTAAAATTTCTATCAGGGAGCGGCGATACGTGGATTTATTTTTTATTATATGTAATATATGTTAAGGTCAGTTTTTAAAAAGTTTAAATTTGTTATACCCATTTTTTGCTCTTTAAATCCTATTAGAAACACAGATTTTGTATTTCGATCAGGGAGCGGAGTAAAAAAGTTTTTATTTTTTATTTTTTTTTTAAGATTTTTTTTTACACATAAAAAACGATTTATTATTTTTGAATATTGTGGATTTACCTGAATTGTGGCTTGTAACATAGTAAATAAATAAATAAATAAGTAAATATATAAATAAATTAATTGAAGTGCCAATTTTTGTATAAAGTACAACTTTTAAGAAAAAAAACATATATATATATATATATATATATATATATATATATATATATATATATCACGAATATTAATACTAAAGGTAACTTTAGCGTCTAAATTTGTAGTTAGATTTAAAAACTTATTACATGCAATTATGAAAACACTTCCTGGGAATTAAGTTCGGACATCAATTTATTAATGGGATGTTTTGCATTCTTGTATACTTCTTCTTATCAGATCACTTCTTAAAAATCGAAATTTCAACAAATTCGAACTTTTATAAAGCTTGTAAAAATTGTTGTTGTTTTCAAGGATGTTATAACGGTTATTTTACATTTACTTTCGGTGTTAGAATAGATTAAAAATTTAAGAACTTTTGCAGCATGTTGCTTGAAGTTTCCTTAAAAGTTAAAGATATTTTTCTAGCATGTTTTAAAAACGTATGACTATTTTTTTTCTATATTATTGGCTTTGCTAAATAAAAAACTTAGATGTGACATCTTGATCATAATTTACCAGATCTTTTCTTGGAAGTCAAATTATAAAAAAATATAAATCATTTTTTATATTTGTAAAAATATAATATATAAAACAAAATCAGAATTTTTAGTTTCTATGCACTACGAAATTATATAATGCTTAGACAATTAAAATAAGTTAATGTAAACCTTAGCAGCACGTTGCTGATGTTAAAGGTTTTGTTTTTTGGCAACTCTATTTTTTAAATTTTGTTGAAGATTTTTTTTGTGATTTATTTCAGCGGAAATCATGATTTGTGGTGGTTTTACTTAAACATTAACTGCCACCCATTTTTGTTAAACTTTTTATTTCTTCTTAGTATCTACTTTGTTTTTTTCTATTTTCAACACATTATGCAAATTTTGTCGCGTGAGTTGAGTTGGCTACATGACAACTACAAAAACTAAACACATGTTGGCTGTTTATTTTTTTTTTTTTTTTTTGGTAGCCAGTCTTTAAGTTTAAAAAGCCAACTTTTTTGTTTGTACAATTAATACAAAGTGTGAAAAATTCAATAGATAAAAACAAATGTATGGAACACTATCTACAGACAATTATTATACTACCACTACAATTTTGGTTTGTATTTGAAGATTTCAAATCACAACCAGTTTTTGTAGAAATATTTACACCACCATAAGTGGAGAGGGCATTATGCGTTTGTGCTTATGTTTGAATCTTGAAAATAATTTAATGCTATTTTGCACATACTTACTTTATGGTCCATGGACGAAACATATTGAAATTGGTTATGATCGGTCCATTATTTCACCTAGTCCTTCCCGTTTAGAGGTTTAACGATCATTAATATTTTAAATATATCAATATTCTATATAGCTCCCATATAAACACTCAGAAAATTAATTTAACGTGTATAAATCCTATAGAAATTTAAGCATCAAGTTAATAATTGACACGTAAGTTTTGTATTAGTCGAAATCACCGACCATAGCTCCCATATAAGGCCTACTTCCGGGAAACTCGACGAAGTGCATAAATAACATAATATATGCTCTCCTAAAATTTTGATGCACATACACCGTGGTGTAGGGTATAATATGGCCTGGCATGGCCGACTTTTTTACTTGTTTTTTTTTGTGTTTGATTTTAAACTCAATTGAATAGTTTGTTAAATTTGAAGTGAAGTGAAGTGAAGTGTTTAAATGAATGTGTGCAGTGTATATATATATATATATATATATATATATATATATATATATATATATATATATATATATATATATATATATATTTATTTATTTATTTATTTTTTTACTTGACCACCACTTGTTCCGTATGTTCTGGTGTTTTATGTTGTTTTTTCGGTTGTTTGGATATCAAAAACATCAAACCACTATTTTGACCAATAACATCAAGAATAGAAAATAAGAAAATAAAACAAGAAAATTTTAAAGGCGATACCTGTAGTCGTGAGGTGGTTGTTGTTTGGCGTTTAAGTAATAAACAATTTATATATAAACTTTTAAGTATTTTGGGTGTTAAGACAAGGACGTTTAAATGCTGTGACTTAAAATACTTACTTACAGACAGTAAGACTGAAAGACGGACATATCATATTTAACAATTTGTCGTAATAAATTTTGATTGTTGTTTAGAGATAACATTTTTTATTTTCTTCAACATATGCATTTATTCTTTTTAATTTTCTTAATATATTTACATGATGTTTTTATTTGCCCATAATTGTAGGACCGATAATATAAATGATTATTTTTTTTATTTTTGTCTTTTTTAACCTTGATTTTTAGCTTAAATTTTAATTGTTTTTGATTCATAATTTTTGTTGAATATTTTTTTTTAACAATTTTTAATGACAAGTCATTGAATATTGAAATTCTAATACCAGCAATTATTTAAAATTAAATATAATATGAAAACTGTCATTAAACGGAATTGAAAAACGTATCAAATTCTTTATAAATTACATTTGACTCTTGAAATGGAAACCTTGTTTGTCTTACAATTTAATTGAATTTAATTTTTCTTACAAATTTTATAAATTTTATATGTATTTGGAAATTTCAGTCATACACTCAAAAATGATTGACAGTTATAATTTGAATTTAATGAAATATGAAAAAATATGTTTGAAATTGAACAAAATTATTGAGTTACAGTAGCAATGTCATTCAGATCGATATATAATTATTTGGCAATGAAAAGTCTGATAAAAAATATGGCAGTTTGACGAACAAAATCCCAGTTGAAAGTTTTGAATTAATTACAGATAGCCAAAAAATATAGTTTATGGTGCAAAACGCTTCTTACAATTTCAGTTAGTGTACAAACTAAATTGAAAGAAGCTCATTCATAATTGCTTTGTTTACAAACATATTCCTTTAAGTGTAATTGCTTTAATAACTAAGAAAAATAAGAAAAATCATATAGACTCAAGCCCACATTTAAAGCAAAAATTTTTAAATCAAATTGTATTATAACAAATTAATATTATAACAACTTTTTTCCTTCACTCTCTTTTTCAACATTAATGTTTGTACACAGAAAGCAAACACATTTAAATTTATGCAATTGAAAACTATTAAATCGAATAAAATAAAAAAATTACCATGTTTATCAAACGTGTTTCTTTGCTGCTGGAACAAACGTTTGATCTCATTTTTTTATTTGTTTATATTATTGTAACACCAACTGTCATGTAATGGCAGTAAAAACAACATGGTATAATAGAAATAATGTTAGTTGTTTTTAAATAAATTCAATGGTGTAATATAGATATTAAAAAAACTGCAATCACATTTCTGCGCTATATGACAATGATCATCATCAGCGGCAGCAGCAGAGAACATTCATCATCATGATTGCAACAGCCCATAGAAAAATAACATCATTTATTATTTTTTTTACAACAGAACCGAACCCTCACTTTGTAGTTTTGTTGTTGATGCTGCTGCTGCCGGTAATAGCAATAAATTTGATCATAATGTCTACTTAATGTTTGATTCATAATGATGAGCTTGTTTGTTGTTATACCCTACATTCATTCTATATCGATTATAAAGGTATAATGTATTTGAGCTGAGGTTCAAAAACTTTTTAATACTTTCCTGAAATGAATATCAGAGGCAATAAGCAATAACCTTCCTAGATCCATTAATTTGTTAAGCGGAACAGTAATTTAATATACTGAAGAGTTGTTATCAGGTCTCTGAAAAGTGAGGATGCTCAAGCATGAGAAATAGAAAAAAATTTATTGTAAACATTTCTTCGATCTCACTCTTTATTTATATCTTGCTCAAGCGTGAGAAATAGAAAAAAAAATTGTAAACATTTTTTCGATCTCACTCTTTATTTAAAAACGATTCGATTAATTACAATAAAGTTATAGAATTACATTTTAATGCTCAATTTGTTTATTTATGTTTATTAACCTATTTATTTATTTATGTTTAATAATTTATTTATTTATTTATTTACTTATATTGTGCGCTGAAAATTGTTTTATTGGACCTTCGGAAAGCTTTACTAATCCTCCAATTTGATTTTGATCTATTTTCAAATATCTGGATTAGTTCCGATGCTATAAAAAGGATTAATTTGTAATTTTGTATCGCTTTCATACAGAAAGTAAATTGTTGTTTAGCTCTCCTGAAAAGTTGCTCAAAAACATATAGTTTTTGGAATTCTTTTGTTTTTTTCTGAACCACGTTTCATCTCATTCTTTAGATTCTTGTTAAGTTTTTTTTATTACCCTGAAATGTAATACTTTTGTTAAAATTTACACAATCAATATTTTCTAAGTAAGATCCAAAAAAGTTAAAAATTCAAATTTTATTTTGTACATTTTTTTACTGCCATCTGCATGGGTACAATGAACCGGATTTCAAGAATTCGGTCTGCTGTTAAATCTGACATGTCTCTAGAAGATATTGTAATCAAGAAAGACATTTAAAATTAACGACAGTAAGAGTTATTACGTTGTTTTATTCGAGCGTACACTTTATAAACCCCTTTTTCCCTCTTTTTAAAAGTTTAAAGTTTTTAAAGTTTTTTTTTTTTAATATTTTCTAAATATTTCTAATTGTTTTAACGCATTCTTGGAATCTTGCTAGCAAATAAAATGCAACCATTTTTTATGTTTGATAATTCAATAAATATTTTTTTTTTTTTTTTAATTATATTAGATGGATTGTGCTAAAAATTTTCTCGTGAAATCCAAGAAAAAATTATTTGAAGTCCAATATTTTTTATGTTTAATTATATTGTTTAAAATTTTTTCACAACATGCTAATCATTTAATAAATATTTTATTTTATTTCTATACATATTGAAATAATTTTTTTTTTTTATTTAATGTGTATTCCAAGTTAAAAAATTCAATTTTAAACTTAATTATTTTAGGTAGGTGTAGGGTATTAATTGTTTCACCTAACTTATATTTCTGTTATTTATTTTTTTAAATTCGTTGATTAAAAATTCATTATTTAGTTTATCTTGTTATTAAGATTTTCCCATGTTAATGTTTTGTTTTACTAGTTTATCCTGTAAGTGTTTTTTTTTTTTTTTTTTCATCTTGAGAGAACCAATTTCATCATGAAAACTGCGGTTTAATTGCAATTTGTGTAGGCCTAATTCAAAAAATCTCTGTGGCGTTGTGATCACCACTAAAAATAACAACAGCCAAGTAACAAACATCAAAAGACGGAAACACCTCGTATTTTTTAATTTTAAAAATCAATGCTGTTTGTGACTCTACGAAGCCTAAAATTCGATTTGACATTATCGCCTTAGTTTTGTGGATAATGATGTTTTTGTTGCTGCTGTCACCGTCACAAATGGTGTGCTGGTGTTATGTTTAAACTTAAGATTTATTATTTCGGAAGTACTATTCGGTAATTTTTTTTAATTTTAATTTTTTATAGCTTTTTGATGTAAAAAAAAAAAATACTTTTTTTCTAGGTGTGTTTTAATATTACCAAATTTTATTTAAAAACAAAGGCTCTTTGTATACAACTGCATTGGAAAAGTTTTTAGGCTAACTATTGCTTTGATAATTTTATATTCCTGTATATGTTTAAAAAAAATTGTTTTATAAACAAATTTTACTCCCAGGCAGACGTAACACCCAAACATGATTAAAATTTTCGTTTGTATGCAAGTGTCACAAACACGTGTTGTTGGCAACAACTTGCTGTTGACGCTGTATTGGGTTGGTAAGCCAAAATATGTTATAAAAATCATGACGTTAGCAAATATTTTGTCCACCGTTTGTATGAAATGGGTAAGGCGATTTTTTTTTGTTATATATATAAATAAAATAAAAAATAAATCGATCATATTGTAGTTATTTTTGCATATAAATTGCAATCAAAAATTTATATTTTATAAATTTTTTTAATCAAAGTGCCGGAAAAGAAATGTTTAAGCCTTTTCTGTTTATTTATGATATTTTTACAAGTTTAGTTTAAAAATGAAATATCTTGTAAATATTTTTTAAAATTAGGTTACTAGCAACATTTGTTATAGACAATAATATAAATTATTAGATATAAATTATCCGTTGGTAACATGTACCTGATCGAAATCGCATGTTGATGTAGAGTTAGATTTCTTAAAAATATCATAAATTACAGTTATATCTTATTCGCTTTAGAATCGTTAGTTGCGGGAGAGAGCGCTATAGTAGCAAAAGCGGAAATCATAGAATTTGCAACAAAAGCCACAATTTATTGTACAACTACTAAATATCTTGCTGCTTAATTTCATTCAAATTTAAAATATGATTATATTTTAGAAATATTTTGCTGTACTGTAAGAATAGTTCTGATTACTTTTAAACAAATTATTTCCAAGTAATATGTTGCTAACGATTATAGTAACGATATAAAATTTTAGTGTTTCTAAATAGTCTATTTTATAAATATATTGGAATATGACAATAATTTCAGCAAATTAATACCAAGCAACATGTTGCTAACAACTAATTTTAGGAATTTCTAGGAATGCAACTTTAAGGATATACATATTGGAGGATTTAGTTAATTTCTTTCTGGAAATTTCAATACATATTTTGAAAAATTGTTTTGCAAACTTTATTTCCTTTATAAACATTTTTGTAGATTTAGCTTGCTGTCAATATTTTTATACCATATTTCTTGCCAATTTCTTTTCTTTTCTGTATAAGTAAAAGACAAATTTAAAATTTATTTTTGAACAAACTTAAAAGTATGTTGCTAGCAATATTTCATTACAAAACAGAATACAAACTTTAATACATATTTTTAATTTTGCAACAATATCATTGATTGATTTTTATTTGAATTTTTATAGAAATCTATGTTTTGAAAAATGTTGCGGTGAGCCAAGTTTTTTGTTTGTTTCTAAAATAAATTTAAAGTTATTCTATACTATTTATAATTTTTAAATTTATTAAATTTATAGAACAAAATTTCCATACAAACTTGATACCAATTTTATTATAAACAAGGCTTTTTATTTATATTTAATAATATTGTAAACAATTTTGTGCAACATGTTGCTAATCATTTATGAAGCATTTTAAAATATTTTAGCATTTTCTTTTAATAATTTTGCTTTTAAAAGTTATTTTTAATTTAAAAAAATATTGCTAAACATTTTGCAGGGCACTGTTAGATATCTTATTATTCAGTGATTATTAGTGTATAGTATAGTAGACTACTAATTCACTTGATTAGCAAAAAGGACTGAATTTGTAAACTTAATAAGTTGTTTTTAAATTTAAAAAATGTTGCTAAACATGTTGCAGGGCATTAATTGACCCTACTAATAAGTCATTTTTAATTAAAAAAAAATATTGCTAAACATATTGCTGGGCACTGTTAGATAACTTATAATTCATTGATTATTAGTATATAGTATTAGTATATATTAGACTACTAATTCACTTGATTAGCAAAAGGGACTGAACTTGTAAACTTAATAAGTTGTTTTTAAATTTAAAAAATGTTGCTAAACATGTTGCAGGACACTAATTGATCTATAATTCAGTGATTATTAGTAGTCTAATTCACTTCACTCCACTTTAAAAGCGTCAATTGACCCAACATATCATTTGCCTAAATCAAGTAAAACCAAAAATTGTGCATTACCACATAAGATATAACAAGAAAAGACAGATATTAATTTATGGAAATATAGTAATTTTTTACATTTTTTATGTTATCGTTGAGCAACATTTTCATACAAATTTTCCGTTTAAATTGTAGCAAATAGTATATAAAATTTGCTATTAATGACTGTTCATTTTTAAAAAGCTTGTCTAATTTATATTTGAAAACAATACACCAAACAGTAGTAGTATTTTTTACAAATTGCATCCTACTTTTGTCTACTGGACGGTAATATACAATCATTACTTTTTTTTCGTGATTCTATTGTTTTAGCCAAAGATTGATTGTCTAGATGGATTAAAATATAATAATAAAATTTATTAAATAACAGTTAGTTATTACTACTCAAAACTACTAAACAAATACTATAAGTCCTATTACCAGCAACAATATATATATGGTAGTATTACTAAATATTTATTAGTTTTTACACGCTTTTCTACCAATTTTGGTATGACTAACAAAAACTTGATTGGATATTTTTTTCTATTAATCCCATAAACTCAAGCAAATCTTTTAACAAAAGCTTCATGTATAGTGTATGTGTTGTGGATATAATAAATTGACGACAACATTTCAAATATATATTTTTTTTTTCTATATAACAGACGTTATAAAGTGCATTTTACAAGTATAGACTTGACCACTTGTTTTCATATAAAAAATATATGGAAAAACAGATTATGTTGCAATTATTATTATTTACTTTAACAACAATTGTGTGTTATTGTTCATTTTGCTGCTGTTTGAAACTGATTCTCCATTAAGTTTATTACAGCCTCCATTTACTTTATTGTATTACATTTTTATCCATATTTTATTTTTTGCTAAAATTGATTGAATAGTCAGTCATATTGATCATTATTTGACATGTTGGAGAAAAAAAAAGAGAAATAAGAAACCTTTAGAAAAAATCCCTCTTAGAGATAATAAATAGGGTATTCACTAGATAAATGTTTGTTCGATTAATCGACAAATTAAAATCGAACAATTGTCCGATTAAATTAATGTTAATAATTTCGAGTAAAAGTAAATTGTGTTGATTAATCGAATAATTCGAATAAGAAATATTTTGAAAAATTTCCTTTCCTAACTAATTTTAAAGATGTTTGAATGTTGAAAAATTGTTATGGAATGTTTAAAATCTAAAGGTTTTATTTAGTAAAAAGAACCGAACATGTATCTGAAATACAACGCATAATTGAAGTTAAAGGCCGTTTTTCAATTAAAAAAATAAAATTAGTTATATAAACGTCACTTTAAAAAATTATAATGTAAAATTTAAATCATTTGTTATTAATAATTAGCTTTTGGGGAGATAAAGAAAAATCTCTTATATTCAGTTTTCCGTATAGAAACAAATTGGAAGATTTTGAACTTGATTTTGATCTTGATTTTAAAAAATATATTGGTTCTACGAATGACCGTGCAGCCGATATGTGAAGTATGGAGTTAACATATCAATAGAGTCTCAGAGCCTAGTCTAGAAGATATGATTTTTGTTTAACACGTTCGTGTTTTAATAATAACATCAAACATGATGGCTTTGATGAAACTTGTGATATAGAAGGTATTTGGACTTAAAATTGAAATAAGCAGTAAACATACGTTAAGGATTGCTAAACTTCTTTATCGAAAATAATTCAGAATTCTTTTCGAATTCATAAATGTACCTTAACAACTTAATTCATGTTATTACATTATAGAATGTCATTACAAGAACTAATTACTTCCGAGCTGTTCAATAAGTATTTAGTTTTGCAGTATCACTGAAGTCATTATTAGTAAAAAAAGGAATAGGAACTAATTACATTTTAGTTACACAAGTAATATTTTGGGATTTCCGGTTCATAATTGGTTAAGTTAACTTTTATGTCAAATTAAAGGCTAGTTAAGAAAATAAATGTCACCAAAAGCATATATTTACCATAAAAATTATAAATTCGTGTAAAATATCGCTGTAATAAAGGAACTTATTATACTTTGCATAATTATACTTTCATGTGATTTATTTGCAAAAATTGCTAATTTAATCTTTTGGGAAAAAATGCATAAAATTTACCCTCTTGCTGTTACAGGGTTAATTATGTGTAATCTTCAATACTGTTAGGATGTTACATAAAAACTCAATATATGTTGAAAACGGACACATATATATATAAAATTATATGTTTAAATAAAAAAATGTGACAAGATACGTTGCTAAAACTTTATTTCTCGCGACTGAAAAGAGACAACAATTATTTAAATGAATATTCCAGGAATTCGAATGCCTCTTATAATGGTAATTTTTATAATGATATTGAAAGAAATACGTAAATTTGGAGGTGTTTTGAAAATGGAAAATGTAAACATTCAAATGTAAAATTTTGGGAATCAATCTTCATTTCTAGAGGGGTACATTTGCAACTTTACTTCGTAAGCTATTTAATATTTTCTCCTTTTAGAAGTATATAAATTGGTAAAATGAATTAAAAAATCAAGAAAAAGTAACATTTTCAAAAATCTGACCATAAAAATGTAATTATATATAGAGTTTATAAATAAATAGTTACTAAACTACTTCTATATAATGTAATATATATAACGTAATGTATGTTGTTGTCATTGGAAAGTAACTACATGCTGGGTTCATTGAAATTAGTAGTTAATATTGTTTTTGTTTAGTTTTAGTTTTAAGCTATAATTTACTTTAATAACTCGAGTAATTTAAAAGTTTTTCTCGATTATTGCTTTAATTTAAAAACAGCATTTTCGAGTTATTTGACTAATCGAATAATGAAAAAGTCGGGTAAAATGAATACCCTAATAATAAATCACTTTTTTATTCGAAGAACATACAAAATTATACATGAAACATTATGAGTTTGTTAACTTTGGCAACTATTTATTGTGTCTTTTTTTCTCCTGATTTTATGGTCAGATATTTCTTTGTTGAAAAAATAGAAACTACGACATAAATGGCAAATGAGAAAATTTTAAATTGTTTTATTGTTTAATATATATATATATATATATATATATATATATATATATATATATTATTTATTTTTTTTTTTGGTGGGGGAATATGCTTTATGTTTTTGCTAATGCTTGAAGTTATAAACACATTTGCACAATTCAAGCGTCAAAGTGTCTGGCAGATATAAGATATCAAAATTTTAACCCTAAAAAGACGTGGAAATATTTTTGAAATATATTTTGCCTTAAATATATTTTGTACTTTTAAAATTTGAGTTCTCTATTAAATTGCCTCATGTGACTAAGTCTACCGGTCAGAACCTAAGACTAAAAGCCTAATGAGCAAAATTACCGATATCAATAATAAAAAAAATTGCTATTTCTGAGACCTGCTTCAAAATTTCGATTTAATTTTTTTTTAATTATTGAGTTGATATAATTCTAAAAATTTTACTTTAGCTTAATTTAGAAAATTGTAGAGAATTTCATCGTATTTTTTAAAGAAATTTAGAATTTTAGCACAGTAAGCATGTAAGCATTTTTTTTTTTTTTTTTTGCATAGTAGAATTCAGAAATGTAATGTAATAATTAAAACCGTTTCATATTTGTAAAACTTACAAGCTCTGATATGTTTTTTTTACTCTCGAGGTAATCAACTGTAGCTCTCTGTAGCTTCGTCTGTGCTTCAGTTACTCCAGTCAATAAAATTTTGAAAGTATAACTCCTCTATCGATGTCACAAGTTTCATCAAAATCAGTCTACTAGTTTAAAAGATCTTGATTTATTACCATTTGTTTTACAAAAGACCGACTGTGCATTATTGAAGATCAGATCGGGCTTTTTTTTAATTTTTAATCTTTTTTTGAGAGAAATTTTATTATGGAAATAAAAAGGCAAACAAGAGTATAAAAGATAACAAGAGATTAAAAGATTATTTTTATTTCTATTAAATATATTTTTAGAATCGTAAATGCAATTTAACATTATAATTTAAACAATGAATTTTATTACCAAAATGTTGCGATCAACTGAGAACTATTTATTTGATATTTTATTGATTTAAAACATGTTAACAAAAACTTATTTTGAGATGAAATTAAATATTTTTGTTTATAAACATAATTTATTTATTTATTAACAAAATTTATGTTGTCTCTTGTTCTCATTTTATGTTTAATTTCACTTTTACAATTCCATTTTTTTTTTTTTTTTTTTTTTTTTTTTTTTTTTTACTCAAAAGAAAAAAAAATCACAATTTGTTGGTTTTTATTTTAACAAAACATTTTAAATATTTTATGAACATTTTATTAAAACAATTTATTTTGTTATAGTTATAACATTGTTTGGAATTTCGATACAAAATTGTGTTATGTGTAAAATATCGATCAGTTGCTCATGCGCATACAAAACGAAATTTAAAAGCAAACGTTAAAATGCTAAAGAGCTGACTTTCTATCACAAAAAATACAAACATTTCAAATAATTAATGATTTATGAGGTGTGTATGATTGATTTTTTTAAAAAGGAATTTTAACTAAATTTTTCATCTTACAATTGAGGAAATGTTTTCATAAAAATTAATATCGTTTTAAGATCTTTTGAATATATAAAATATAGGAACAATTACATAAGTAGGAATATATAAAAACCCAGTCCAGTCATAGAATTAAAGGCATTTAAAATTTTAAAAAATATTTAAAAAGTTCTTGTTACATTGGTTTAATAAAAATATCAACTTTTAAATTTAATCTTTTTAGTTTTTGTTTAAAAATCTTTTTCTAAATCATTTGCTTTGTTTCAATGTTTGCCTTAAAACTGTCTTAAAATTTCTATGTGGAACGATTTGAATTTTTTCTGCATATCTTAATTAATTTTGTTTTTATTCATTTATCTGTTTTTTTTTTTTTGTATTTTATAATTATAATCTTTATATAGCTTTTTTTGTGTGTGTGTATATGAACAAATTGTGTCAATGTTAAACAAATTCCAAAAAAGAAAAATGCAATAAAAAAAAAAAACAGCAATTAACAAAAAGTTGTTAAATAAACCTAATAAAATCTACTTTAAAATCAGACTTATAATAGTACTTCTGTTTCAGTATGAATAACTATAAATTTTTGTTCAATATATACAAGTACTTTCATACATACACACATGAACAATAAAATAGGTGTGAATTTCTTCAAATGAAAAAAATTTTAAATTTTTTAAACTTATATTTATGTTTTATATATTAAATGCAACTATCTAAGGAATAAAGAAGTACTTTTGGAATTAACCTACATTGCAGTCTGAAGGTCGGGAGAGGTCCTTTTAAGAAAATCCATATTTTTCTGTGGACAATAAAATAGTTGTGTTTGCAAAAATTTTAAATATATGAAATAACTTCATATTCTTCAAACTAAATATTAATTAAACGTCAATAATAGTATGAGAAGACATAATTACTTTTTTGAGTTTCCTTTATTGTCCTTCCTATAGCGAAGAAGAGTGTCCTCAAAAGTTTTTGTTAGGATATTATTATTATTATTATTATTATCATTATTATTATTATTATTATTATTATTATTATTACCGTTATTATAAAAAATTATAGAATTTTTCTTGCTAATTTGGTTGGAATACTTCTGGAATAATTGTTTTAAGCTTATTTAACAATTTTAACCAGAATTTTATTCATAGGAATTACTTATTTATTCAGAAAATTTCATATTGTATTTTAAGCAGCGTTACCTTTGAGAATTTTTAAAAAGTGAGCAAAAATGGCGTTTTCAGAAAAAAGTCGCCAAAAAAAGAGGCCAACTGCTTCGATACCTAAAAAGCTCCTTAGAATTAGTTTATTTGATAAAAAAAAAAATGTTGTATTGTTGGATGTTTTAAATAGTTTTTCATAAACTTTATCATTAGCTTTAGTTTTTAACAGTATTAGTTAATTTAAAATTCTCCGGGATTTTTTATAACATCATATATAACATCATATATTTTAAAACAATCTCAAAATAATTAATTTATTAATAATGGATCGAAATAATTCAAATAACTTAGTTTTTCTCCATTTACCACATAATATTAAATAGTCGCTATTTAGATCTATTTTAAAAAAGGGTAAAAAATGAGCCAGATGGTTAAAAAAGGAGAAATTGGCGACTAAATTCGGCCAACGGTAATGCTGATTCTAAGACCGACTTTCGCAAAATACTTCATGAACGCTTTTGGTCATTATAAAGCTAAAACTTTCACAAAACTTATATGTAAGGGTAACTATATTTTTCAATAAATTCCTGTACACTTTTTCGAATAATGGAAGTTATTCCAAATAAAAGGAAATAACTTATTCAGACCCACAAATTATGATAGTAACAATATAATATATAAAAACTATAAAAATTTCATTTTATTGTAAAAATAAGAATCTATCTAATGAAAAAAGATGTAAAAAGCGAATAAAAATCACTGAAACGATGAAATCCTCATATTACATGACACGAACGTTATAGTAGAAGTCGGTCGGGATGGTTATATCCAAAACATTTTAACGTGAACGTTAATGTGAAGTTTTTGTGCTGGGATTTATTGGAAATAATCGTGGGACCCTAATCTGAGTAAAATATTGAACTCTTGTAGAGAGTTTGGAAGGATACAACATGAATCGTTTATCAAGTCTGATGGGAATATGACTCTGGGAATATAATATGGAAGTTTTAAAATAATCAACTACATCCTATAATATAAATTCTACCTAAAATCCTTAAATAGATCTAAATCAATAATTTAAGAAGCATTCTCGCTAATTTAGTAAGGAAAAAAATCATAATTTTTAATACTAACGGAATAATGTCCTATCAACTACCATTAAGGTGTGTGTCTTCGCTATGCTAGGGATTATACCTAGCATTTCAAAAAAATAATAATAGTTATGTCCTTTCATGCAATAATAGCATTTTATTAATATTTATAAAATTAAAAATAATTTTACAAATTTTGTGAACACAACTCTTTTAGAAAAATATAGGTTTTCTTCGTTAAAACCTCTTCCGATCTCCTAACTTCTATACAGGTAAATTCCAAAAGTATTTTTTATTTAATAAATAAAGCATAAATATATGTTTGCAAAATTTTAAAACATGAAATTTTAAAATTTTTTCATTTGTAGAAATTCACACCTATTTTATTGTCCATGTGTGTACATACACTGTCATACAATTACATTCAGACATAATTTATTTATGAATTATTTATGATTTAAAAAAAATACTAAATAAATAATTTATGTATAAATGTTTTTTTTTTTTTTTTTTTTTTGTTTTTTTCTCTCTGTTTATTACGTGTAATTATTTGTTAAGGTAATTAATTAAGACAAACAAATCATATAAAAACTATATTTATTAAACCATGTCTGTCTGTCTGCTATTGTAGATGTACATACGTCCATAATAATGACATCGTTTGCCTCCTTTTTTCTGCTTTATAAAATGTAGTGCGTAGGTTTCTTTGCTGCCACATTTGTGACTTTGATTTGTCAACATTTTGTATCAGAAAAAAGGTGTTTCTAGTTTTTTATTAAAAAAAAAAAAAGTTATATGTTTATGTAATATTTATTATTTACTTTTTATGAATTTTTGGTTGCAATTGTATTTGTTTGTAATAAATTGACTTTTTTTTAAATTAGTTGGAGTTTTAAAGGGGTTTTATGATAAAAAAAAACTTATATCGGATAGTTTTTTTCTTCAAGTTGTTTTGACAGGACGATTGTTTTCTTTTTTCTTTATAAATTAAAGGTGGTTTTGGAAATGAGCTAAAAAGATGCAAGAATTTTAGTTTTTTTTTTTCGTTTTTTAGAGTCGCACCGAAAAGTATATATTCAGTCCCTTACTTGTAATTATTGAAGCTTAAACAATTTTCATAAGTTTAACATTTTCTTCCTTCTTTGTAATTATACCTTACACCACGAAAGGTGGTTGGGGTATTATGGGTTTGTACTGATGTTTGTAACGCACAGAAAAAATTATCGGATACCCACCTTAAATACAGTTCGACTCATAATCACTGTCTGAGTCGATTTAACGATGTCTGTCCGTCTGGCTGGCAGTCCATGTAAATTTGTGCGTAAGGTACAGGTCGCAATTTAAAAAATATCTTAATAAAATTTCACACAAAAAATGTTGGTACAAGGAATATTTTCTGAAAGAAATTATCAATTTTCTTATAAAAATTACTATTATTCAAAAAACGATTTATTTAAAAAATATTCATTCATTTTTAACCTTTTAATTTTTAATCAAATAAATGTTTTTGCAACATGTTTCTAGCAACACAAATTTATTATTTTGACAAAGTATCTTTCTTTTAATATATTAATTTGTTTTCACTTTTTGCAACATGTTGCTAGCAACATAAATTTATAAGCATTTTTGACTTAAAATAATAAGCAGAATCCTTGAATTAAATTTATAAAAATATGTTTTATATTATTCCCTCCTTATAAGCATTTCTTAATTGAGTACACATTTTCATCAAACAAAAACCACCCAACGTTTTTTCATTGTTCTAAACAGCTACTTTATTTCTTAGTAACTCCATGCACTTTTTCAAATCAAGTGCTATAAAAACCCCAACAAATCTCAAGTGCATATTAAATAATATATATATATATATATTTTTTTTTTTTTTTCAAAAACTTAATATAAAAGTAGCCGCCATTAAAAAAGCCTTAAAAGTTTATTTGTGACGGGGTAAGTTACCGCTAAAGTCTCTGTGTTGTCATCGTCATCATTGCTGATGCTAATATACTAAAATTATAAAAACAAAAAACATAATAAATATTTAATGTGCTTTAGACTAATTAAACTACTATAGAAAAAAAAAAAAAAAAAAAAACAAATAAATATTTATAATTGAAAGAGAGGGAGAAAAAATGACATTTTATGTTTGCATTTTATTTGCGAATGAAATGTATTTATTAAAATAAATTAAATATAAAATAAAAATTCATTAGGCATACAATTTTGATAAGTTAATTTTCACACCGAGTTAATTTAAACAAACAACAAGCTGACAGGTGTTTAAATATGAAATGTCAAATATAATTTTTAAAAAATTTTGCCAAAAAAATTAATTATAACTAAACGGGAAACTTTACCAAAGAAAAGAATTAAAATAATATTAATGATAATAGCAATAAAAATGTTGAAGAAACATGTTGATTATAAAAATTTTATTAAATTTTGAATAAAAAAATATAGAATTTATACAATTTTCATTAAAAAACAATCAGTATTGTTTGTTAACAATAATAATATTTAACAAAATATATTTATAAAAAATTATAAAAATGTTGCCAGCAACATAATTTCTTAATATAAATAAAATAAATTATTATAAAAATATGTTGACATTATAATTATTTATTTTGTCATATAGTTTATTTTGAAATTATTTATCATACTGCATTATAATTTATAGAACTCTCTTTTAGCAACATGTTGCTCTGCTATCAATACAATTTTATAGGAATTTAAATAAATAGATGCCAATTTTTTAAAAGGAAGTTCATTTATTTTCATCATAAATCGTTAATAAGAAAATTTTCTGTAGCAACATGTAGCTAAACTTGTTAATTTAATAAAATACCATAAAGCAAAACCAGTTTAAAAATTAACACCCGCTAATATAAATTTAACCAAAAAAGTAAAACATTTTTGACTTTGTGTCATAACACAATAAACAATTTAGAAAATAACAAAAAAGACTATTTTTAAGATAAAATTTCAAAAACACAACAATGACCATAAATATTTGAAAAGACATTAAAATAAAAATATACAAAAAAAAAAAAAATCATGATACACAGAAAAACTATGGTCTATTAAACGATTTATCAAAGATAAAAACTATTTTTTAATTTTATCAGTTATTCAGTCTATTAAAATTGAAAATTTCTAGTATTTTTACTAAAAAAATAAAACAATTTATTGGCTTTTAATTATTTTTCTCATTGCATCACTTAATAAATTAATCAAATATAAATAAAAATAAGTGATAATTTGAATAATTCTATATACAATTTTTTCATAGGTTGAATTTCCATTAATAAAATAGTTGAATATGTATTATTCGTAATTGAAACAGGATTTTGGATTATTGGATTTAATCGAAATCTACATAATTTTGTTAGATTTTATTTAAATTCTCCATACAAATCAAAATCTAGTTTATAATGAGATTTTATCAATTTAACTAGATGTCGAAAAATATCGTTATTCAACACTGCTTTTCTTTAGTAAATTACAACAATGTGCTAAAGAAAAATGACTTTTGTATAAAAAGAAATATTTCTAAAATTATAGTAAAACAATTAATAAATAAAGTTTCAATTAAAATTAATCATAAATAAGTGAAAATTTAATATTAAATAAAGTTTGATGAATCATGTGTCAATTTGAAATGGTTTAATGGATGTGTTGAATTTACATTTGTCAAACAAAATCTACAAAAGTGTCGAAAGAATAAATGTAAACGGGGTAAATTTTAAATATTTGAAAACCTTTTAAAATTCTGATTATTAATTTAATTGAAATTTTTTCAAAAAATATTTTTTTCTATGGAAAAACAATTTTATTTTGATTTTATTTAAAAGAAAAAATAGAATAAAAAAGTTATTAACAAATGTTACATTTATTTTAAAAGTACTATTTTATAATAATTATGAAACAGCTTCTTTTATTATTATTATTATTGTTATTATTATTATTATTATTATTATTATTATTATTATTTTTAATGTGATTCATATTTTCTTTTTGTTTTATTTCATAGTTTCTTTTTATTAAATATTATTAAAAAAATTTATAATTTATTGAATTTTTATGGAGTTTGTAATTTTTTTTTTTTTTTTGCTTTTTTGGCGCCGGCGTTTAAATTTTGAGTTCTATTTTATTCTTTAATTTAGTTAGAATAAATTTTTTGTCTTTATATTTTTTACTTACTAGTATTTATTGTTATTTTTTATATGGTTTTTGGCAGATTGCCTTGCGTGATACGCCTATTTGGTATATATAAATTCGTTTATTAATATTATTTTTTTTATTTTATATTTATTTAGACAAATTAATTAATTTTATTTATGCGTGGTATAAACTTTTTATTGGAGACTATTGCCTGCTTATGTTTCAATTTAGTTGGGGATTTATTAAACAAGGCCTTAAGGTTGTTTATTGCAATTTTGTTTTTCTTAATGTTCAATGAGAGTTAATACTAAAATTGATTTCTATGGCTAATAAATCAGCATGCAATTTACAATTGAAAAAAACCTTCATTTGTAATGTGATAAATGATTGTTTTTGTTTTCTAGACGCCACTTGTTTTTCTTATTAAAATTTTACTTTTTTTTATTATTATATTTTAAGCCGTTTAACACCTAAGGTTTTTTTTAGTTTTTAACTTTTTGTTGCAAACGAACTATTAAATATTATAGATATTAAATTACAAATATTAGCTTAAGGCCAGATTAATTTATTTGGCCTAATGTTTACACATTTAGTTAGCATACTAAAAAATAGTAATAAATCCAATAATTCAACTGAATTCTAATAATAAAAATAGTATTAACATAGAAAAAGCTATAGGTTGATAAAGTGTACCACATTTTAAAAACCCCATTAGAAGCTATATGTTTCCAAAACCCTCATAATTTTAGGCGAGTTTTCTATATCTCCTATAATTTTAAGTACCAAAGCTATAACATCATAAATTTCGCAACATGTAGTTAGCCAAATAAATTTGTTGTAGTCTTATTTTTAGAAAACTAAATTCTTTGAAAATTTATTTAAATATTTCAATTATTTGAGTTAATTTTTAATTTGTTTGGAAATTGGAAACTTTAGAAAATAAAATAGTAATTTGCTTTAATATAATAAGCACAACCTTAGATTGATATTTGTATTTATTTTATAAATTATTTACTGTTAAAAATTTATATAAAACTATTACATTCTAATTTTGTATATCATCTTTATCATTTGCGGATAGAGAAAACATACAAAATCTATCAAAAGTTTTATCCTTGCTTTAAAAAGATGCATTTCCCTAAAGATTTTATATAAATAAGCAGGTTACCGGTAAAGCTGTAGAGAATTTAGGTCCACAACATAGATATTGGAAAGGACATAATTTTCTTTGTTCCGATATATAATATAACACAAAGTATTTTGTTTATTAACATTTTTACAAATTGATAAAAGTACTTTCATTTACATAATATAAATAAAAAAGAAATCTCAAACCAAAATTCATGCACCCTTAAATTTCCATCATAAATTTATTATTTATGAAATCAATTTATAAAAATTAGCATGTTTGCTTCTATCTTTATACAACTAGCTGCTGTTGCACAGTGGTTAAAAACTTTTTTTTTTTGAAATATTTCTGTAACTTGTGATCCGTTAAATGTATCTCAATAAAGTAAAATTTGACATGACCATGGTGTTTTCGAATATATTTTAAGAAATAATGTTAATATTTGAATTAAATAAAATTTAAACGAATGAAGATATCCTTATGAGATTTTGACATGATATAAACTTTTCTTCAAATCAGAGAATTTGAAGAAAAGTTTATATTTTTTAGCTAAATACCCAAAATCTCAATCCGGGAAAAACTTGTTTCAAAAATTGACTTCTTTCATTAAAATCGTAATCCTTTCGTTTTAAAAGTCGTCCGTTAGAAAATATTTTTTGTGTGTTTAACCAACGTGTAAATGTAATAACCAATACATTTTTTTGCTAATCTCAGCTTTGCGTTTTGAGAAAATTGACAAAGTTTCGATATGGCTTGTGGGGAGACCATTGGCCGGTTCTCCGGATTTACCTCACATGCATTTTTGTTAAGATTTATTTCTACTGAAATGAAAAAATATTACCACCTTTTTGGAAAAAAAAAACAAAAATATTATTACTAATATAACTTTATCGGATCCATTATATTGTTTTTGCAGCAATATTATTAAAAGTTTTATAAGGAATCTAGTGGATATTTGAAAAAAAATTTTTGAGACTAAAATTAAGCTCGTTAAGTTTGAAAGAACATAAAAAACGTGGCCAAATATGTGGAAAAAATTTGTTTCGATCTATATATCTTTTAGGGCGGTTATTACAACTATCCAATAACTAAAGTTAGGATGTTATCGGATACATTAACTGTTTTTGGTTATTATAAATATAAGTTATTCCAAAAGTAACCGATAAGACAGAACATCTAACCATTAACTCTTAGCGCAAGCTTTGTGCATTTAGAGCTGCCATATTTTATGCTTAGCAAAAGAAATAAAAACATATGTATTCCGTTGTAGCTTTTAGTAATTTTTCTGTTTATATTTATATTTGTACCGGTGTTGACTTTTAGTTTGTATTAAATCATTTATTTTAAAAATATTATCGTTTTTTATTAGTTTATATTTATTTATCTTACCTTTAACTGATACCTTATAGGAAGATTATAATATCGGCCCTTAAACTAAAAGAGATAACCTACACATATAAGCTTACTTTTTGTATAAATTTCTTTACAACAAAATCATAAATGAATTTTTAACGGTTAAAAAAATCATGCCCGAGGTGATCAAATTTGGAGGTCCACCAACTATACCCCTGACCACCTAGGGATCTGTGCTCCTTCAAATCAATTCGGGCCACACCAAATTTAATATCTTTAACGGTCCACAAGTTACAAAATTATTTCCAAAAAAGCGATTTGGGACCACTGTGTGTTGTTGACCTATTGAATGAAAACGTCACCAAAACACATACCACTAAAGGTAGACAATTTAATTGCAGAATTTATTTAATGAAAGCAAAAATTGTTTATGTTTTTTTGACTGTGTGTTACAAAAATAATAATTGCAATTGAAAATTTTGAAAAAACAACAACAAACAGACAGACACAGGGACAAGACTAAAGAGAAAGGAAAAATGAATATTAAAATGGCTAGATAATAGATCAGTTGGTTGGTTGATGGCATAAGTCATCAAAATAACATAATTTTATTCTTAGTAGTATTTAAGCTTTTAAAAACAATTGAAGGAAAAAAATAATATTTCAATTTAATAAAAAAATTTTTTTGAAAAGTTTTCTCTTAAATAAAAGCCACTAAAATGTGTTTTAAATATTCTCTATTACTGGGCAGGAATTTTAGTGATTTGGCTTTAAAAATAAAGTTATTAAAGTATGTTAACGATATAATTTTTTCAAGTGTATTTATTAAATTTTTACAATTTTATTTTCAATTAATTAATCCAAGAAAGCTTTTTCTAAAAAGTGTTTTTAAACTTCAAGAAACGATAATAATATTAAAAAAATATATATTTAAATTAAAATCAAATACATTTTATTTAAAATAATTTGTTTAAAACACAGAAAAAACATAAATTTAAGAACAATATAAACAAATATTTGCCAGAAAAGCAAAAGAGGGAAAAACGAATAATAAGAAAACCAAAATAAACTAATCAAAACCAAAAGCTAGCGAGCTGTGCTAACTTTTCAAAAGTGTTGGGCCTATTGTGTACAAAATCAAATATTCAGGTCATAAAATATTGTGCCATTCATTTAATTTTATTTTATCCTTTTATTCTATGCATTCTTCATTAACCTTTAAAATTCCTTCTATTTTCAGCTTTGACAGTTCATCACGACGCCGTAAAGAGCGTTCAAAACGTTCACACCGTAAGTCTCCTACATCGGGCCGTCGTGTCCATAAATATCGTTACAGAGATGATGCCTCCCACTCAAGTTCTCGTCGCCGGCATCGTGACCGTGCCAAGGATGAACGCGACAGTGGACGTAATAACAGGAGATCACATTCTAAGGTAAAAACTTTTCATTTTATATCCAGGTTCTTTGTTGTTAGGTTTCCTTCTATTTTTCTAATTTAAAAAAATTCTTTTTGAATTTTTTTTCTTTTCGGGAAAATTAACGTAATTTTATTTATAACTTGTGTTATATTAAATTTGATTTTAAATTAAATAACATAAAGAAGAATTTTGTAGTTAATAATTTGAAATATATTTTTTTTTTTATAAATTCTTCTTTTCAATGGAAATGCATAATTTTTATTATTGAAAATTTTAATAATTTGTTTTAATACAATAACATAGAGCTGTCTTAATCTTTCATACATAGAATAGGAGATCGACAAAAGTTTAAAGCTATTTGTTAAAAAAGTTATTAAACTTAGTGCAAATTATAAAACCTCAAGAATTTTTAGGTATCTTAAACTTTTTACAGATTTTTATGTATTATTTTCTCCATAATCTTTAATTTACTCAGAAAAGTTTAAAGCCTTTGAAATTAAAAATTTTTACACAACTTTTAAAGCTTTAATAAGATTTTAGATTTAATATAAACAAGAGCTTTTAAAGATTCTGTAAATCAAAAAGTATTTTAAGTTTGGAACTTTGTACCTTTGGAAGCTTCATTAGATTGAAATTATTATTAATAATTATTTTAATAGTGGATATTTTTTCGATTTTTAAATATTTACTAGAAATTTTCTTATATTAGCTTGGAAAGATACATAGGGTTTAAGTTATAATAAAATCATCTAAAATACAAAATTGTTGGGTAAGGATGGTAAGCTTTTCTTAAGATTAGTTTGTAGATTATAAATATTTTTGCATTTAATTTCTAGCACTTGTGAGACTTTCAGGAAAAGTGAGGGTTTGACTATATTAAACAATTAGAAGAATATAAGCTGTATAAAATCAGCAGGATGTCAATAATATTAACTAGTTTTAAGTACACTAGCTGCTGATTTTGTCCTGCTGGCATTTGACTAAATGTATGACCAAGTTGAAATGTTTCAGCGTTAATTGAATTTTGTAATAAATGTAGAAATCCCAAGAAAAAGGACATTTATTTTCAAACATTTTTTCATTTAACTCATAAAAAAGTTGTCCTTATAATAAATCTATTTTTAATTAAGTATTTAATTGAACTATTTATAACCTCAACCAACACCTTCAATTTAGCATTATTGAACTTGACTGGCTACAATTTTTTTTTTTTATTACTTTGACCACCCAACCCCTTTTACTATCCCTGAAATGTCCCCATGAAATACACGAAATAAAATTACTCATTACTCAGCTGCAAGACAAAAAAATCAAAAATTAATGCATGTGATTATAAAATCTGCTAAATTGTTGTTTTAAATTTTTAAAAAAAATCGTAATAAAAAAAAGCAAATGAAAAAAAAATCATTGTTGTCTAGCATTATTTCCCCCCAAAAAAATCTAACAAATTTTACTATTTAGTTGATTTATAGCAAACGGTGACAACGCATTTGCATTTCATTCTTTCGGTTTAAAATTCTAATTTTTTTTTTTCGTTTTCGATAAACAAAATGTTATTCTTTAAACGTTATTTGGAAAAATCTCAATTGACTTTGGAAAATTTCGAAAGTAACAAGGTACCTTGTTACTTAAAAATGCGTGAATTGCCGCCTCCAAAAAAAATCGATCATATGGATGATTTGGTGTATCAGACTTCAGTAATATATAAACAATATATTGAAGAGGATTGGCTAATAGAAGAGTATTTTTATAATCATGATAATGATTATTTAGTGAGTTTGCAAGAGATCAATATAATAAAAAACAAAAACGTTACTTTTTGAATTTTTAAATGTTCAAATGAAAGACAATTGGAAAGAGCATGTGTTCGTGAGTGTATGTTAAGGTTGTTGTCTTGATTAATTGTTTATCTTTTTTATCTATAAATGATATATTTAGTGGCAACTATTAATTTTCTTTTAATTACTTACAATTTAAGCATCTATCTCTTTCTTCTATCTATATCCATCATATCAATTTAATTGTATTGTCCTCTTTAGTTCAAATTCGTTCGTTGTACTTTTTTGTTGTGCGTTTGTGTACTTCTATTGTTTATACAAAATAGATTTCTTTCATGAATTAGAAGGCATTATTGCCGCCCAACATAAAGCCATACAATATGGCTCTTCAAATATACCGATTATTCCTATACGCGTGCAAAAAATATCACAAACAAAAGCACCGCCACCTCAATTACACCATGCAATTGTCATTGAATCACCTAATTTATCAATAGTCAAAGAGGTTGATGATGAGCAAGAGCAAGACGAGGAATATTCTTTATCACCCTGGCATAGGCGCCCCACACGCAGGCAACGTAATCTATTTGATTTAATATTAGAATGTGAATTTCAATTTGAACGTTTTTTGGGTGATTGGATACAGGATGAGTATTTTCTTAAACTCGATAATGCTTATTTAGTGAGTTTTATAAAGAAATAAGTGAAATGACATAAATAAAAATAATAATTTTATTATGTATTATTAAAATGATTTCGTATTTGTGGTGACTCACTAACTTGTATTTATAATTTATTTGTTACTAAATTCTTATTATATTATTTTCATATTAACTAAACATTTTATATAAAAATAAGTATCTATTAAATAAGAACAAAGAGAAATTAAATTAACAAAATTAATATTTATGTATGTAAGAAATTTTTTCTATTTGAAAGTGTGGCATCTCTAACACTAGTTACTCTCTGCTATGTTATATTGAATACTTGTTTAATATGAGTTAGTTATCAGTGTTTATATATTTCATTTGTTTTTTCTCTTATGGTATAAATACAATTTGGCGGCACGTTTTTGTTTTTATTATTATTATTTTTTTTTAATACTATATGTATATGTTGTGTTTTATTATCAAAATTTTGTTACTAATATTACATTGATATGACATTTATCGAACATTTTGTCCAAAAAAAAAAAAAAAAAAAAATTATTGAAAATATTCGGCTGTTAATTTTTTTCGAAAATTTTCAGTAAGAAATAAAATACTCCATACTGTATTACTGTACTATACCAAAAAATTTCCATTGAATAGCAAATTTAAAAAAAATTCTATTGATATTGAATGTATTCAATATTTTTGATAAATAATTAATTTTTAGAGAATGATAAATAGTAAATTTATCAGAGTTTAATTATCGGAATTTGTAAATAATAAATTAACTGAAAGGGAAAATATGTTGAAATTTTCCGTTAAATCGTAATTTTATCGAAAATATTCAATAAATAGTAAATTATCAACATTTCCGATGAATAGTAAATTTATGGAAAATTTGCAATAAATAATAAAAAAAAAATTATTGAAAATTACAGATAAGTAAGAACATTTTTCAAAAACATTCGATAAAAAGTAAATTTAACGAAAATATTTTATAAATACTAAATTATCGAACATTTCCTTTATTGAAAATTTCGATATATATTAAAATTTATCGAACATTTCCGATAAATAGCAAAATTTATAGAACATTTACGACAAATAGTAAATTTATCATTAAATTTTAGATTCAAAAAGTATTGAACAATTTTAAATAGTACTGAATTTTCCACATCCGTTTCGATATCAATATTTTGTAAAGATTTAATGAAAAGCTATTCGCCTTAAAAATCAAGTTAAAGTTTTTATATGTGAAAAGTTCAAGATTTAGAGAAAGTGTATATCATTAAAAGCTTTTGCTTTTGCATTAAACAGCCATACTCTTTCTCAATATTTTTTCTCTTAAATACTTAAATTTTTCCTTAACAGAATTTTGCTCCCATTTTTTTTATTCTATTTATATACAGTTTTCAGTGGTGTCAAGATTTTTAATAAAAAACGTAATAATATATAAAATTAAAATTTTATCAAAATATAATTATAAAATAATCAGTTTCGAAACTTCACAAGAGCTCAAGTTGATATTCAAGTTATATCATCTCAGATTTACGGACAACAGGCGGGAAATTTTTCGAAATATGAAACGGTAAAAAAATTACATTCCACACATTACACAGTGGGGCAGAATCAAAATTTTTTAGAAATAAATCTGTAACTTCTGATCGGCTGGTTGGATTTTTATGAAGTTTTGTATAGGCGCCCTCAAGGGCGGAGCTAAGGGGGCTCAAAGTTAGGTACCTCTGACATAAAAAAATTTTTAATCGCTTGCCAAATTTTTGTTTCTCGTCCGATTTCAAATATTTTTATATATTGTTGTAGGCCCTGATAAGACCCATAAAAAACATGCTTACGTGTCCTATTTATCTCTTATAGTTTCTGAGTTATTTGCGTTTGAGCACCATAATTTTGCATGCATATAGGGATTTTTTACATTTATGGCTATAGAATCCATATTTTTACGAAGCCCCGTAGATTTTGATTTAAAGCTTTTAACAATATATTGAAGATTCTTAAAATACATTCCTCTTGTCAATTCGTGCTTTGGGATTTGATAAAATATGGTCTAAAATCAAAACTTTCATATAAAATAAAATGGGTCGAATTCGGGAGGGTGTGTACCATGATCAATTGAGTTATAGGGCTTATTTTTGTACCCTAAAGTCATCTCTGTGAAGTTACCTTTCAGAAAAGTGTAAAATTATTATATGTTGCTAAAGAAAATTTTATTTTAGATAAAAAAGAGTGTAGATACTTTTTCGGCTAAAAAACACAAAAAGTAGTCTTTTTTGCAATTTTCAAATTCAAAATCGTTTATTTTAGGACTCGGTAAAGGTATCGACTTCAATTTTTTTTTATTCAATAGATAATTTTGTTCTTTAACTAGTTAAGAAAAAAACTAATAAAATCGGTCGGAAATACTAGGATATATATGAAAAAACTGGACCAAGAACATGCAAAATTATGGTGCTTAAAAATTCAAACGCAAATAACTCGAAAACTATATAGGACACGTAAGCATGTTTCTTATGGGTCTTATCAGGGCCTACAACAATATATAAAAATATTTGAAATCGGACAGGAAACAAAAATTTGGCAAGCGATTAAAAATTTTTTATGTTAGAGGTACCTAACTTTGAGCCCCCTTAGCTCCGCCCTTGAGGGTTTGTTGTGCCCCCCTTGCAAACTTAACATTGTACGCTCCTCTGCTACGCCTATATTTCAAATTTCATGAAAATCCAACCGGTCGATCAGAAGTTACAGATTTATTTCCAAAAAATTTCGATTCTGCCCCACTGCATTATATAAGAAATAAAAACAAAATTTTAAATTTACTTTTTGTTTTCCATATAAATTGTCGGAACGAATTTTTCTTTCGACATCGTGGGACAGACACTTAAAGTAATTTTATATTTTTTATCTTTAAATATATCTTTTTATATTTTTATATTTTTTTTTTTTTACCTTTTAAGGATAAAAATTTAGATTTTTATTCTCCATTCTATTGCATCAGAAAATCACTAAATGATCAGCACTCTTTTATGCTTTATTTAAAAAAAAAAAAATTCAAAATGTCAAAACAAAAGTACTATATAAAATTTTCTTTCCTTCGACTATAGCAGAGAGAAGAGTGGTGACGTCAGTATTTTGAAAATTATTATAAAGCCATACAAACTGTCATGTGTCAAATTGAACTTGTAAATGTGTTGCTCGTATTTACGGCATTAAGATGCGCGCGCATGTTTTGAAACTTTTTTCAGTATATATATATATATATATATATATATTTTTTTTTTCAAAATTTTATATTTTGAAAATGTTATGATGTTGGTGGTGGCACCACCACATACTCTGTGTATTTTTAAGAAATCTCTTCGTATATTGTATATAGTTAGTTTTCAATGTTTTGTTTACAAAAAAAAAAAAAAAAAGAAAATCTTATATTCGAAATAATTTGTGTTTTTTCTTGCGATTTTTTTTTCATTTTCGAGTTTTTCACTTTTCGAAGAGCACAAACGAAAAGAAAGTTGAGTATTTTAAAAGATGATGATGTTTATTGTTGTCTTCTTTATGTATTTTATTTACACCTTTATAAAAATTTTTATTTTCGAAAATCTTAAATCAGACGAAGATTAAAATCTTCATTAGACGGTTGTGTCTGTCGAGCGCGGTGGCCTTTAAACTCAAGTGGTGTGTTATTTTTTCTCACAATTTCATTATAGAGTCTAATTTTTTTCTACTATATCTGCTTCCGACGTGTGAAATTTGGAAAAAATTAAACGATTTTTTTTTAATATGGTTTATTTTAAAAATAAACTCAAGCATACGGTGTTGAAAGCCTTTTTTATAAACTTATCTAATTAATAATTTACAATTCTATAAAATATAATGTCCGGATTTTTTTTTTAAAGTTTCATTAAATGTTTGTTGAATTCAAGTGATAATTATATATGTTGTATATAATTTTGGAATATTTATATATAAATTGGGCGGCAGATGTTGCGAAATCGTGTGTTCTTAATTTAAACAAGAATAAAATAGAAAATAAAAAAAAAATAGACATAAATCTGGTGCAGGTGTATTAGAAAAATAAAATTGAAAAATAGAAAAAAAAAAACTACGTGGAAACATATTTTGAATTTACAGTAGATATTTGTGTTAAATTCATGTTCATGTTATGGAAAAATTTATTTGAGTTTTATTATTTTTCTATATGATGTGAAATTTTCTTTACGTACATTCGTCTCATATCTATATACAAATTTCGTATATTCTTTGGTTACTTAAATAAGTGGTGATATAACCCAGAAAATTTATTTTAAATGCAACAACAATAATAATACAGCAAAACAAAAAAACAACTATTTTTGTTAGTGAGATTTTGCAATAAATAAAAAACGAAATGACAAAGTAAATTTTCAAGCAGTTTCAATTTAATTTTTTTTTTCTTTTTGCCAATCGCAGAGTGAAATAAAAAAGCATATACTAAAAAGTGTCTTAAAAAAATACTTAAAGAAAAAATTAAAATAAATTAGAATAAAAAACATATTTTTTTTATAGATGTATATTTTGTACATTTCACCAACACTTTATTTGAATTTACGTATTTATTTTGTTTCGTCTTCATTTTCGTTAAAAAGCAAAAAAAAGTGTTGCCAAATAGTCGCCCCCTACCTTATTAAAAAAAAAAATTAATTTCTATATAAAATCTAAATAAACCAAAACTAAATAAAATTTTCATTTCAATTAAAATTTTTTATTAAGTAAAGAAAAATAATGGAGAAATCTTTATAAAAAAGTAAAAAATTTTTAATAATATAAATATAGTAATGTGCAGTGTTTTGTGTGTAATTTTCTGGAATATTGAAAAGAAAAAAAAAAATATTCAACAAAACTTGGTTGGAGAGCAAAAAAAAATAGTAATATAAACACATCTTCCATAGTATCAGGAAATTCAAAAAAAAAAAAAAATGTTTGTTGTGCTTAATAATCATTATGATGTTCATGATGAAGTTGCTCTTCGCATAAAAATCATGATGATCATGATCTAAAGTTATTTTTAATTTACATACAAAACTATTTTTAAAACTACAACTACAATAAGAAAACCAAAACTCAAGAAAGCAAAATAAACAAAAAATAATAATCCAAACAGTGAAATTTATAAAAAAAAAAAAACAAATCCAAAATCAAAACAAGTAATTTTTAAAAACAATAACAATTTAAATAAAATTAAAAGGGAAAATTAAAATATTTTTAAATAACAAATTTGTAAAAGAGTGCAAGAAAATTTATTGAAAACTTTAAACGTAATACTGTAAATAAAATTATATAATTTGCTAAGATAACAAAAGGTTATAAGAAACAAATTAAAAGAAATCAATCAATACATATTTTTTTAGGAAAAAGAAAATGTGTCAATATTAAATCAGTTTGTTTTTATACCATTAAAATTAAATAGTTCTACAAACAGTTATTTAAAGAAAATATTGCAGCAATTATATATTGCAATAAAAATTTTTTAAATTAATTTAAAGAAAACGGAATTCAAAAACTTTAGTTCAGGACAATATGATTAAATTTTGCTTTAAATAAATAGACAATAATTTCCTGGAAAGTTTGACTTTGAACTTCTTTTATTGAACGATTAAAATGATATGAAATTTAGTCACTAACTAAGCATTGAATTTCAAATAGTTAGAAATAAGATAAATAATAAAAGTTGAACGGAATAAGGTTTAAAACTAAATCCACTACTTGTAGCATTTCTTCTCCAAATTTATCTGATATATCATTTTATATAAAACTTAATTGCTAACTAGATTGTTTTATTTTATTTTTTCTTTTAATTTTTAAAGTACTCTTTATAAGAACTAAAAATTAATAATCACAATTGAGCACTGCATCCAATTCCTTTACAATTGCCAAAATTCTGGGTAATTTAAATAACTAATACTCTGTTGGACTAAAATAACATTCTCAATTCTAGCTGCTTCTACTGTAACGACAAAATTCTAAATCTGTCCAGAAAATGTTAAAAAAACTTGCATGTCACGAGCGTCATCAGTCTCTTTGTATGACACTCTTTTTTATGATTATTTTAGTTTATTCTTTTTTATGATTTTTTTATTTTTTTATTGTTTTTAGTTCGATACTATTCAGGACCATTTTTTCCATTATTCGGTAATCGAAACTTGTAACTTTGAACATAAGAAAACTCAGCAACAACGTATTTTTTCAGACTGATACAAAATATTGAAAATATTTTTATTTTTTAGATTTGATTGAGTAAAGCTTAGGCATAGCTTTAACATGGCTCATATTTGATTTGAGGAAATGAACACGTGTCTTTACGCGGCTGAACATATTTGGCATAACTCTTAGAAGCTTCCCTACTTTTTGGGCTTGAAATTCATTCTTGTGATTTTTTCTTTTTCTGAACAAAGTTTCATCTCATTCTTTAGGTCCTTGTAAAACTTTTTTATTACCTTGAAATGTAATACTTTTGTCAAAATTAACTCAATCAATAGTTTCTAATAACTTCAAAAAAAGTTTAAAAAATCAAATTTTATTGTGTAAATTTTTCTTTGACTGCCATCTGCAAGCGGACAAACGAACGGATTTCAAGAATTATATACTACCATGTGGATTACACAAATACTTTATTAAAGATTTTTCAATTTTATAATTTTTATCAAATCTTATGCGGCATTTAAACTGAACTTTAGAATGCCGTTTGGACGAGATTTCCGAAAAACAAAACCTACCCCGTTTACATTCATATTTGGTAGATTACTGTAGGTGGCAAATAATTAATCTCATTCTTATTCTTTTATTTTTAAATTTAAAAAAATGTTTACTTTTTTTTTCATTATTTTCTATAAATTTTGTAAATATTTTTTTTTTTGTAATCAATTGTCATTTTTATTTAGCACAGTGTTGCATTTTACTACCACAGCGAAAGAAAAATAGTGTTAAAAACTATATTTTTAAAAATCTATTTAAATTTGATTAGATTTTGATAATATCTCGTTACAAACTATATTTTGTTTTATATGAAAAATCTAGTTTAAAATCTAATAAAAAAAGTATATTCGAATAAAATTTCATTCAAACTAAATTTTCGTTCAATGTATGTATATGCCGTATTAGAATCATTTCCAAAGATCCAACGCTTGATATAGTTTTCGTTTTAAAATATTTCTCAGACAAACTTAATTTAAGTTTGCTCAGTTTGGACCCAAAATTGACAGATCATTTCTTTTTTATCGTAATGAGAAGATAACAAAATACGTACTTACATTTTTTAAACTTTTAATTTGAAAGTGGTGATTGGCAAAGTTTACTTAAACAGTCCCTATTTTAATAACTGTTTGTAGAACAGTCGAGTTAAATAATTTATATTTTTCAAAGTTAACTGGAGTAAAAACAAAAAAATATGTTTAAAGATGCTAATGACTTAAGCTATATTCACATTTGGGAAATATTTGTTAAAAATTTGGTGACCACTACTTTTGATCTTACATTGCATTATGAGAGAAGACATCGTCAAACGAAATTCAATAAAATGTCAGCTATGATTTATGATAAGTGAGAAACATTTACTCAGTTAAAAAAGCAATTAAAAGTAATTTCATATAGCGGTTACGTCTTTTTCGTCAAATATTTGTCCAGTCTAAACATAGCTTTACGATCTCATTGTTAACAAAATGTTAAAATTAAAGATTTTATAAGCATAAAACAAAATTTGTATCTTAATTTTGTTGTACTAACTTAAATTTTGTTTAATATTCTAAATTCTAAACACCCATTATATAAAGAAATCCTAAATATTTACTCCCATTCAAATTTTTTGAAAGAAAATATTTTGTATTTTTTTTTTTTTTTTTTTTTTTAAATTCACTTCATCTTAACTAAATTTTAAAATAAAATTTAGTACACCCTATATATATTATTTTTTTTTCAAAATTTAAAGGAAAAAATGTGCATTAAAATGCCACATTAAATAAAAAAAAAAAAACAAAACATAGAATTGCGCAAAATCTACACGCAGAGAAAAATATAGTTGTAGTAACCATAATCTAAGAGCAACATATTATGACTGGAAGATATAGTCACAACTAAAAATAGATTTGATTATAAATAATAATTATTATGATTCCAAGTTATCATATTGTGTCTAATTTTATAGTTCGTTTTTTCATGTTATAATTCGACCTTTTCATATTATTTTACCATCTTACTACATTATTATCCCATTTTATCAGATTATGATTTCATTTTATTATATTATTATACCATTCTATCATATTATTATTCCATTTTAATATTATTATCCCATCTTACAATATTATTATCCAATCTTATATTATGATTCCTTTTTATCATATTGTTATACCATCTTATCATATATTAGAATAAAGCACGTTCATTCAAAATTATTATTTTTATAAATTTGTTCATTAATTAATTTTATTTCTTTTTTATTAACTACTATTTTATTAGTAATTAATCAATATCTTATACTGCTTGAATCACTCCAAATATAACAAAACCCTTTCTACTTATTATTCATGTATAAAATAAATGAGAATTATAACGAAGGTGGAAAATAAACGTTAAAAATAAAAGGTATTGAAAAATAAACAAGTTATGAATTTTTCAACCATATTAGTAAAAAGCATATTTATTTGTAACATTTTATTGTTATGGGAATAATAATATTAATATGGTTTAAGAACAAGGAAAAGATTGATAATATTTAATGGTTGTAGAAATTATGATATTTTTTATATTAATAAAATTTTGTTTCTGGTAAATATTAAAAGCATAAAATTTTTGTAGCCAACTATATAAAAATTTTTATTGAATGTAAACATTGAATGATAAAACTGAAACAAAAACATTGTTATCATAAATATAGTATTACTAAAATTAATGAAAATTAACAATGAAAACATAATATTCTTGTAGTGACAATGTCGTAACATGTTTTTCTCTGCGTGTATCATCGCCTGTTGATTTTTTTCTTTAATTGTGTATTTCAACAAACATTTTTCTGAATATGAAAAAGGCTAAAATAGAAACGTTTTATATAAAAAGAATGACGTTCGAAATGATTTTTTTTTAATCTAGCGTGTGTCTTTATTTTTTTATTTCTTGCTTTCAATTATTATTTATTTTTATATGCTGTTTTCATTTATATATATTTGTTGCTTAATTTAGGAAAAAAATTGTTTATGATCTTCATAAAATTATTGATTTTTTTTTTACTTCCAAGATTTTGCCAAAAATTAAAATCCAGCTGTAATGCATTTGCTTTTCTTTAGAAAAAATAAATAATGTTTATTTTTAAATTAACAAAACAAAAATATTTGTAAAATTGTATCAATGAATTTATGGTTTGATTTTAGGATTTTAGGCCACATAATTTGCAACATTGTTTAAAGGAATTTGGTACAAAATGCGTTATATAACAAACGCTTTTAAATGGTGTAGTGATTTATATATATTTTATATAATTTTTCTTTGTCTGAGTTGACACAAGGCAAATTATCTTGCTAAAATTCTGACTTCGTGTGAGATAGAGCGAGAGGGAATATGAAAAGGAACTTGCCCGCACTCCGAAATTCGTTTTGTTTTTCATTAAAGGCAATTAAAATTTTGTATGTGAACGTAAATGTAAGTTAAAAAAAAAATCAAATACAAATACAAATTGCTGTGTGTTAACTTAGACTTAATAAAATTCGAGTGAAATTTTACTATTTTAGAAATGTTGCTACGATTATTTGTCTTTAGGAAACTTGTTACTAATTTTCTTTTTTTTTTTGTGGAAAGTTTTAGCTCAGAAAAAGCTTTTCTCATTACTGGTAAAATTAATATATATTTTAAAATTTAAAATATTCTATAAATTTTCCTTTAATAACAAAATAGATTGTTTGCGCTATATGCAACATTTCTTTTATCAACATGTTCTTATAAAATGTCTTTACCAAATAAAGTACATTGTAGTTATTAATTTATTTGTTCGATTTCTGCGATTTTTTATGAGATTCTTTTTTCTCTTTAGAAAAAATGTTAATTCAACCGTAGACTTTAATTAATAATGGCGCCCTATTTAGCAGAGCGAAATATATATATATATATATATATATATATATATATATATATATATACAAATCGTTTACAAATGTTAAAAAGATATAAATCTAGTATTGACAAATAACAAATTAATAACATTAACGATAACAAGGAAAACTATACCGATCGAGAGATGGTCTTTTGCCAAGAAAAAGTGTTCAAAGCAAAAAAAAAAAAAAAAAATAACAGCAAAAAAATTTTAAAAAACATTGACATTGAATTACTTGACCAAGCAAAGAAAAAAAAAAAAATAAAAAAAAAGAATTTAAACAAACGTCTGTCATGCGTAGATAATTTTTAGATAAATCTATTTTTTTTTTTTATATATCTAATCAACAAAAATTATTTTCACGAAAACTCATTAAGAAACACCTTTAGTTTATCAAAAACTGCAAAGAAAAGCAAACGCATTGCAAGGAAAAAATAAAAAAAAAAAACAAATTTAGAGCATAAATTATAGCCAAGTGATTGAATAATCAATTGATCTAAAAGAAAAAAAATCAATATTTTACTTTTAAAACAAATATTAATAAATGAAAACAGTTAAGAAATTTAAATTAAATAAAATAATAATTCGACAACAACCCACATTATTTAAAATTTAGTAATAATATAAATCAATATTTTTTGATATCTGCAAAAAAGAAAACCTTGAACGTACAAATAAATTTTAATAGCAATATAAATTTTAGTTTAAAAAGGTTCTAACAGAGAGAAAAAAGACAAACAAAATATAAAAAAAATTTACTAGTTAAAAGAAAAAAATGTCCACCAACGAATTAAGCGAAATGATCGCTATGGGTTGTCCTGACCTTGGGTCAACGCCTAATAGTAACGGCGACAGCGCTAGTGGCAGCACTACTCAAATACATATCTATGATGAAAAACGTCGTTTGAGTGTTAAACAAATGACGGCTACAGAATTGGCAGCCGTTAGAGCAGCAGCCGCTTTAGAAATAAAAAACGCCTTAACAAAACCAGGCCAAAATGCAAGTGCACCGACAACACCTTTGCTTAAAGCTAATACTTTAAGTTTCACTAATGAAACACCTGCAATTCAAACTGTCTCTGCACCGACAACACCTTCAGCAACAACTGCTTTAATGACAAAACCTCCTGAAATTGTCATGGAATATGCTGACAGCAACAACTCAAGTGCTCCGCAATCTTATCAAACATCACGTTCTCCTAGCCCTGGTGAGGCTCGATTAGAAGCCAAGGTTAAATTATTACCCTCTTCACCTGCTCCTAGAGATCGTATAACATCTTTACCCTCAATTTTGGATGATGGTATGGAAGATCACTTTCTTTCCCTTAAGGATTCGAATTCACGTTTATCGAATGTTTCTACGGACACCAAACGTTCGAGTAATCAATTAACAGCCTCTACAAATTCTTTATTGCAACAAAATTCGGATGAATCAATTTCTCCCAAAGCCACTACTTCTTCCAACACCTCAATACATGATTTAACAGAAAAGAGACATTATATTATGGACTCTATTGAGTTGATGAGAAAACAACGGGCAGATCGCGCAAATTCACGAGAAAGGCGTTCGGACTCATTGTTAGACGAAAGACGTTTATATCATGACAGAAGTGCAGCACCCGATCGTTTGCATTCGTCTAGTATTAGTAGCATAGGCTCAGCAGCTGGTGGTGGTGCTTCACTAACGGTTTCTCTAAATCCCAGTAAAAATACTAGTCGTCATAATAGTAATTCTAGTGTTATAAGTGAAGTTTCTACATCAGCCAACGTGGTATTACCTCCTACACCACCCTTATATCCTTTATCTAAAACGAGCTCTGCTCCTAATATGGAAAGACGCAGAAGCAGTTTGTCTTCCCTGTTTCCTGGTCCCTCACCTTTAGTAGCCCCCGAACCGATTTTGCACACAGACCCCAAAGTAGAGGAAGAATTTACAAAAGAAGAAATCCGTGAAATTGTACAGGACACCATAAATAGAGAAATACCCACCGGTAAGCAAGTTCATCGCACTAAGACTCCTCCTCCAGTGGGTGTAAATTTGGGTGTTAATTTGAAGAAGGTAACACCTCCCAGAACCCATATAACTGTAAAGAAAAATGAGGGTCCCATGTTGGGGGTAGTACTACGTAAAGTGGAAAAGAAACAAGCGCCCCAGAAGAGTATTCTGGACGATGATAAACCTCTCTATCATTTATCCATAGTACGTAGTGATGGCAAAGAACACAAGCCCTCTGAACATAATATGACTTCAAAACCTAAACCGAAACCTGTACCTTTACAAAAATCAGCCACCATAGCAGCAAAACCAAATCCAGGCGGTATTTTAACTGGCCCCCAGACTACTAGAGTGGCTCATCCAGCTCCTCAAGTACCCTCCAAACCGCAACGTCCTATGCCTGGAGTACCAATTACCATACAGAAAATTGAAGGCGATAAAATTATTATAATTAAAAAATATATAGTGCCCAAAAATAGCAAATTGCCAGAACATCTTATAAAAGTTGGGGTTCGTATTCTATGTCTTCTACGTTTCGAAGTCGTCTACTTCAACTGAAAATGTTGGTTTTTGTCAAATGTCACTGAAAGTGTTCCATTTGTCACTGTCCTCATTATTCGTTTGCTTGTATTGTAAGGCAATTTATATTGTATATCATGTTTTTTTGTACGTTCAATAATGATAATGTTGTGTTTGTTAAGAAAAATGTTAAAAATTTCAAGAACTTGATACTTAAATTTCAAAAATTTAGGAAAATTTATGTTTTCTCGGACGTTATATTTAAATATATAACAATGTTGTAACAAACAGTTCCCTATTAAATGCTTGAGAAACATTTTTAAAAGAACCATATTCTATTTAAATTAAATGAAAACCGATTTAAATAAATCAATAATTAACACTAGTTTAAAATTTTAGATTTTCGTTTGATAAAAGAAACCTTAGCTTAGACTTAAATCTACAATATAAAACCAAAGGTCAAACCTCAAAACCCACATAAAACTAAAAATCTCAGATAATCAAATAAAAAAAAGTGTAGTTAAATATAAAAACTGAAATAATATTCTTTACATATTAAAACGCCAATGAATAAACATGATACTAGTGCCACAAATAACGAAACAAACTCCAACACAACCAGCAACAGCAGTAGCAGCAACAATAACAACCAACAAAACTGCCAAATCAAAGACAGTAGTAATAATAAAGCACAAACAATAGATGTTGAAGAAACTGCAATTAAAATAGAAATCAACCACAATAATAGTGAATTACAGTTAAAAAATGTTGAAACTATAGAAAATCTTGCCATACAGATAAACCAAGAGCAACAACCAATAGAAAACATGCAAAAGTCACAGACGCAACAAATGCCGGATGTTAATCCTCAACAGCATCCCTCATATCAAATGATGTATCCCCAAATGGCCACGGTTATGAGTTCCAGCAAAGCTGAAACGAAATCGGGATTAAGATCACCCATCTCTTCACCCTTGGCTTTGCGCAAGAATAGAGGATTACCACCGGTAAGTCCAAAATCGACTCCACCTTTGCCCAGAAAACATTATCCCTTGGCCTATAATGCTACAATCACGGGCAACACTACATCTGCGCCTATAACAATACCAGCAGTGCCACCTAGAATGATGGCTGCAGCTGCAAATTCAAGTCCAGCCTCTAGTCTTTCGTTGTCTTCCTCAACATCATCACCTTCTTCTTCACCGCCTCCACCTCCACTACCCTCCAGGGCACCAAAACTATCTTCTAGTGGTAATATCCATAAATTGTTAACTGAAGTGCCCGCTGCAAAAATCGCTAAACCGCAAATATGTTCCTCTCTTAAAACACAGCAACAGGATAACTCTGCTAGTCAGATAAACGAAATCGATTTGGATAAATTAATAGCTCAACAAAAGAAATTGGAAGAGAAAACTGCTTCAGTCCAAGCCTCCTCCAAATTAGATGCTTCTTTTTATGATGCTGAAATTGAAATGATGAACAAATATTTGAAAAGTTTGCCCGATTACAGTGAGTTAGATCGTAAATTGCATAAGGAATTTCAAGAGTGTGAGGATTTATATGATAAACTGAAAAAGAGGCAGGCCCCTCTAAGCAAATCCAATTCCCAGCAAAGTGTTTCAGGGGAAGGCCGGCACAGGAGCATATTACCAGCTCAAGATTTAATAGGAAATAATAATAATGCACTTATCGAATCATCTTCTATTAATTTCCAAATTCCTCCCAATGTACCCAATCAAACACGCATACAATATCCTTCCATATTCCAACAGAAACCTAAATTACAAAGGAGTATTTCAAGTTCCAATATGCCTTACACTAGTTCATCTGTACAACAATCGCCTCCCACTTTACAACGGAGCCTGTATTACGATAATCATCTACCCTTAACAGAGGAAAAGAATTCCTCTTTGAATGGTTCCAATTTATCTTTAAACAAACAAATGTTAAATGATTTTTGGACCGAAAATTTGGCTCAAAATCAAAAGAAGCAAACTCCCAAACGCACTTTATGGAATTTTGATAAGATTTGTAATCCCACTGTAGGAGCAGCAGGAGCACCCTTAAAAGTGGATGCCCAAACGGCAAAAAAGTTGGCCATATTTGATCCCACAGTGGCGGAAGCCGCACAAAAGGAATTACATAAACAACCCAACAAATTACAGAAAAATGCTTCTCTGTCTCATTTGGATATGAAAGTGCGCCAAGCGGTAACCAAAGAAGATCTCTATAAATTAATATGTAACGAACCCTCCTCACCCAAGACGAAGGAAACCAACAACTCCTCCTCCAACTTTGTTAGTAAAGTACCACTAAAAGTAACTGCAGCTCCAGCAGCTCCAGCAGCTCCCTTAAATAAAAGTGTTTCAATGACTCACGTACCTCAAGCAGTAAATCAAAATCCTTATAATAACAACTCCCTTGTAAATGTACCTTTCACTAGTAATTTGCGTAGATCATCTAGTAAAACACATATACCTTGTTATATGAAACATCTGCCTTCTCTTAGTCGCAGTACCTCAAATAGTGCTATATTATTGCCACCTGATCCCAAACCTTCAAATGAAGGCAATCATGTTATTAATAGATCTTCATTAAAACCAATTAATCAGCCTCTAATGAACAAATCAATGACAATGTCTGCGTCATGTTATGATACAACGACATCAGCGTCGTCGTCGTCACCAAAATCGAATGAGACATCTTCAGTGAATCCATTGAGAGGTCTATTAAAAAGTCTCTCAAGTTCAAATGTTTATGGAACGCCTAAATATAGTCCATTTTATGCTAGCAAGCAACAGCAGCTGCACCAGACGACAACTCAATTACCAGCACAATTTAATGAATCATCACAGACTATCAAGCATCCAATACAAATGACAACTTCTTTGGTGGCAAATGTTGCAGCATCAACATCAACATCAAATGCCAATGAATTGAAAGGTACTACAGCCTTAAATGATGAAATAATGATGCTCAGACAGCAACAACAACAGCAAAAGCGAGAAAACCAAAATAAACAAAATCAAAAGGAGAGTCAAAATAAAAATCCTGCTAACAACAATGTTTCCAATAACAATGTTGTGAAAATAAACATAGACTCTCCTTCTTTAGAACGTAAATCGGAAAAAAGTAATAGTACTATAAGTACGGGTAGTGTAACGGTTACAAATTGTTGCACCACCCACTTGCCGCAATTAACCAAACTGACCTCTTCCTTTCATATACCAGCCACTCAAGAAAAACATCAAGCAACAAATAACCATACTGCCCAGGGTGTAAGTTGTTTAAATGGTGATGGTCAAGGAGACAATACACCAACAGTGGGCCAATACAAGATCTCAAAAACTCAAAGTGCTGCCAATTTAGAATTGTCAAAGCGTCAGAAAGACGCCGATAATAAAATAGAAAAATGCTTCAATGATATAATGAAAAAATCTCAACAAAAAAATCCACAATCATTGATAACAACTGCAGCCTCAACCACAACGTCAGCGTTAACAACAACGTCAAATGCGACAAACAGATCTTCGACAGCGATGTCTTCGCCAACAATAACAAATAACTTAAATAGCGAAAAAGTGAATGTTAAACAAGAGGCAATAAATAAAGACAACACTACGACGTCTTTGTCAAATCTTCAAAGCACAGCAACAGCAAACTACATGGTTAGTGAAAATTTAACCTCTCAACCGATAACATCGACAACATTGGGAAATATAAACAAGAATTTATCGCAAATACCAGTGGCCACCACAAAGAAAAGTTATCCTATAGGCAAATCGAATTCAACATCTCAAATACCCATGGCAAGTTTTCAAAGGCTACAGACTTTGCAAACTATACCTCAACAACATGTTGCCGAAACAAGTAATACACCAAATTATCCTCAACAAAAGAAAACCTTCTTAAATTGGACCTCATTTGCTTGTAACACCAATGATCCGAATTACCAGCAACAGAGATTGCCACAATCTAGTTCCATCAACAATGTGGCGCGGAAAATGCAAAATTTTCAACCTATACAACAACAGAATACAGTATCAACATTTAAGCCGGACTTTCTACAAAAGAATCCCAATAAAGAGAATAAATTTCAAACACAACAGCAACAATTGTACAACAATCAGCAACAATGTTTACAGGGACAGCAGCAACAGCCTTCGGCTTTTGTTTACCAACCTCGCACAAAGAATGCTTTAACCCATTCGGCTTCATTTTCAGCCGTACAAAAACCTATAGCCTTACAAATGCATTTAGGTCAGCCTCCAGCAATGGAGCCACAAAATAAACCTCAATATATTGTAAATAAATATGGCAACATGATGCCGCAACATCTTGGCCGTCAGCTGCAACAAGAACGTAAAGTTTTACAAACATTTGATCCTTTCTACACCAACAAAACCATGGAGCAAAAGTTTTATCAACCGAACGCAAATCAAGCAAATACTCAGATAAATGTTGCAGCTGCTGCTGGTGGTGCAGGGTTTAATCGTTATCAACAACAATTTATACCTATATTGCAACATCAACAACTACCACCATCATCAACAAAACATAATCCATTGATGCAATCGGCTTCAGCTTCGGCCTTAAATTTCTATCAATCTCAGCAACAACAAAAACAACAACAACAACAACAACATCTAAATAATACCACGCAAGCATTACATCAACCTTTAATATATCAGCAACATGTGTCACAAATACACCTGCAGCAACAACCACAACAACAACATCTTTCACAACAAAGTAATTCTATGATTTTAAATCATGCGAAAACCTCAAATCAAATGTCTAAATCCGCCTTAGGACTCCACTATGTTGAGGTAGATTCTTGAAATTTTTTCAAATACATGCGTTAATCACCTTAAGTCAAATGATATTTCTTTTTGTTTTGTATTCGTTAGATTGATCTTGTGCTCTTTGTGTATGTGTGCGTGCGCATTACTTAATCTGCGGCTGCAACATCTATGCAAGATTTGCTACTAAAAAAAAAAAAAAAAAAAAAATAATAATAAAGGTGCATGTTGTTTTTCTTTTTCTAACAATTGTTTATAATACTTTAAGAATTAACTTACTAAAAATAAAAATTTATTAACCATAATTTACTTTTAAAGCTTTATAGATTAATTTAAAGGTAAATGAACCTTTTTACTTTTAACAAATTTATTTAGAGTTTGACACCTGTCGGTGTTGAAATTATTGTCTCACTGAAATTAAATTTCAATTTAATTTAATTTTATTATTATATTTGTGTACAACATCTTGAATTCAATTCGAATACTTAATCATGTATGAATATTTTGGGGGAGTTTATTTGTTTCGTAAATTTTAAAAGGTTTGCAAAAAACAAAAAAAAGTCAATATTGATTTATTGCAATTTGTGTAGTGTTTTCATATAAATTTTGTAATTGTTATGATTCAATTTAATTTTTTAATTAAAAATCATAATAATTATTAAAACCATTTTAGTAAAATTTGTTTTGTTTTTATACGTTTTAAGAATTTCAATTTAGTTATGTTCTTTTCTCTCTAGCAAATATTTTAATGTTCAATGAACCGTTTTAATATTAGTGAGTGAAATTCCAAAATGTTTCTATTTATGGAAATTTGTTTTTGTGCAAAAATATTAAAAACAAATTGCGTTGAAATTGTTTTATTTTTAAAAAATATATTTGGAAAAAACATTTATGAAGTCATTTATTGAAAAATAATAATAATGATAAATAAATAAAAAATAATATTTTTTTTTTCATATTTGAAAGACGGTTTTAGAAATTATAAATTTTACTATTTCCGTCTGTATTTTTTTAACTAGAAAATTTTAGTCTTTAGGTTTTTTAATAATAAGGTATTCTAATATTTACCGCATTTAAACGAGTTGCATCTTTTAATAAATTCTATGGGGAAATATTTCTTTTTTTTTTATCTAACTTTCCCCAGAATTTGAAAGGTTTATTTTCTGAAATACTCTGTCCTTGAAATACTCTATAATTTTCTCTTCTTATTTTTATAATATCATTTATAAGGTGTTAAACTTAGACCCACTGCTTTCACTCTGCATTTAAATTTGTTATCCCTGCAAACAAATTTCTGAAATCTCAATACCTCTTCTATCTCTGTACCAATTTTTGTTTCAATCGTACAAATGCTTTAAAAGTGTTCAACTAAAAATATTTATTTGTAATCATATCACTGTCAAAAAATTATATGTGCAATATTTGTTTTCTGGTTAATATATATTGCAAGAGCGATAAAGATTTTTTTCATTTTTATCTATTGTCCCTATTTGCAAAATATAAGTTTCCTTTTGACGTTCTATTCGTAGCACCGTTATAATAGACAAATCATTGGGTAAATTTTAATAGAAAATAATTATATTATATTTTTTTATACTCAAGATGCTTAAATCCGAAAAAGGATAATGTTTTATATTATGTAAGTGTATAGCAAAAACATGTCTGTCACCAGTATGTAAAAGTTTGCAAAATAATAGTGTCTTCAGAAAAGGCATATCATGAAAGTGTTCAAAATTAAAAGAAATATCTAAGAAATAGCTTTGTTTCTAAGAATGGTAACCTTTAACGAACTGCTGATTATTGAAATTTAAGGACAAATTTAGAATTTTTTAACCAAAAACAACATCAGTTAGAGAAAAATAATGGAGAAATTATGGTAAAAGAGGTTTTAGATCAAAATTATGATTCAAGGGTGGCAAAGACATACAGCGGTACAATAATACATACCCAGAATTTTATTACTAATATACATTTTTGGTTAAAAACTTCAACAATACCATGAGTTCATGAGCATGGGCAGATGAAAAATATTATTTTTAAATCTTCCAAGTGTTCATCACAAATATTGAATGGGTATCCGGTCTACATAAAGGGCATGCTTCAAGCGCAATCATAGTGACGAATCGCTCATAATATAGGCCGAATTTAGCTATAGAGAAAAGTTGGAAATATTTATTGGACCTAGCAAAATTAATTCACAGTATACATAAATTTACTAGACAGTGAGCATGAATTTTGGTGATAAATTTCATGCTAAGATTAGATTCTCCAGCAAAATAATACGTCGATATTAATAGATCTGTCGCAAAATATTCTACTTTTGCAGTTCCATTATTGATTTCCAGACCTTTATGACATACTGGATTTCCCAAGAATACTGGCTGCTAAAATATATTTAGATTCTGAGCTATATGACAATTTTGTATAAGTATACTACAATTTTGACATACATATATGTATTTTAAGGAAATATGTCGAATCTGTGTCAGGACGGGTGCATCTGGTAACGATACATTAGGGCAACACAATTCCTTAATAACACATATAATTATTTTTATGAATATTTAAAAAATCAAATAATTTTTGCCACAAATTTTATATCTGACTTTTAAAACTCTAATAAACATAACAACTATAAAAAAGATTTGCATTTCAAATGTATATTTAAAAAAAAAAAAAAAAAAAAAAAGAAATAACTTTATTTGTCATAGGTAATTTACTGTGCACCTTAGCGTATGATTATTTTAAATTATTTGACCACCCTTACGCATGATTATTTTATAAAACATACGCTCTAGTTTACTTAATATTTCAAAAATAATAAAGAAAATTATTAATTTATAGATTTCATTATATTATTAAAAATGTTTAAACTAAATATTGACATTTTCAATAAATTATAAATTATAAAGCTGTTTAGTCTGCTTATTCTCCTAAAAAATGTTATGATTAATATTGATTTTTTCCTAATAAAAAGAAAACAATACGTATATATTTAGGTTCATTTTAATTATATATAAAAATAAATCTCTTTTATATTTTGCTTTATTCTTATAGCTAAATTTACCTAATTTTTTGTGGTTTTCCTCATATTGAGTCATAATAACCACTTGCTTTAATTTTCGCATCAACACAAACTTTTTAAATTTTTTTTGCAACACAATTTTTGCAACAAAGCTGCAATATACATAATTTTTTGTTTTTCTTCAAAATGAAAAACAACCAAAATTGTTCAAATTAGACACAAGTGTCTAATTTGGCCACTATTATGACCAATTTTGTAAAATTAAAAAAAAAAAAATTAAATCAGAAAACTAAAGAAAAAACACACACTGGTGGCGGCACAATGTTAATGTAAACAACAATTTTTATTTCTGGCTTTAAATTATTTTCAAAACACTTGATTTTTTTCTGTTTTTTTCTGGTTTCTTATATATTTCTTTCATTATTTTCTTTATAATTTGTTGGTTTTATTTTGGTTTTCCTAATATAAAATTTAAAAATAATATAAATAACTGAAAACGAAAAGACGCAAAAAGCGAAGTTCACTTTTGGATTCAATATAAATCTTCTAAACATTTGCTGTTATTACAATTTTTTTTAACGTTAATAGAAAATTGTATTACTTTAATATACAAATTTTCTTTTTGTTTGTATTGTGTGTAAATCATGTGATTAGTCATTTTGAAAAACTACAAATATTGTTATAGTTTTCTTTTTTTTTTTTCAATTTTATAGCTTTTTGAATTTATATTTTTGTTTAAATGAAAAGAAAATACGATTTTTTTTTGTGCTTGTGGTGAGAAAATTTTGTTTTCATCAGGTACGGTAGTAACACAAATATTTTGTTGACGATTTTAAATGAAATATAAAGAGTTTTGTTTTTATTACGATATGATAAATGACATTAAAAAATTAGTAATAAAATATTTGTTGAATTTAGTAATTATATAAATTAACAGATAATTTTTTATTAGACTTTTTAAAGATTCATTCCTCCCGAATACTGACTCAGAATTACTTTATGATTTAATTTAACAATATCCTTCTATCTGTCCTTAAAAAGTACAGATTATAATTTTGGAGATAGCTGGAATCAACTTAGCACTTCTTATGGCCCTAGGACGAAACCTATTTCAATTTTATCTATCCGCCATATATGTATGTAAATGATCTGCTGGAAAAGGTTTTACTTTAAAAGGAATTATTTCGAAAGAAGTTACATGTTCATTGCTTCATATATAATTTTTTTTTATGATTAACACTTCTAAACTTGTGTTTTTGAAAAAAAAACTTTTGAAGTTAAAGTTACAACTTCAAAAGGCGTCTTAAAAAGGGAACATAACCCCTTGACAATACTGTGTTATATTCATTACATCTGCATTATTTTTTTCAGTAATTCCTAATAGTAAATTCTACTATTTTCTTTTTTTTGAAAGTTGTACATTAGTTTTCTGGATGGTGAAGTTTTAGTACAAAAATTAACAAAAGCAAATTTTGTGTTTATTCTCACATAAATAAAATTGAAAAAAAAAAATCTGTAATTATTATTTACTATTAATTACTATTTTAAATTCAAATTTTATTTATACAAATTTACATTAAATAATCATTAAATATGTATGACACACCACATAAAACCACAAAAATTGATTTCTCATTTTTCAAGAATTTAAGGATAAACTTTTTTTTTTTTTTGTATTTAAAACCACCTGAGCTTTAAGCAAAAATCTTTGCTAATAAAAATAAAAAGTAAAATAATAACTAAAGTCTACTTTTAGGCAGCTGTAAAATAATTAAATAAAATTAATATAAAAGAGAAAGAATTAATAAATATCTTTGTATATACTGAGTTTAATTGAGTAAACAAAAATTGTTTTTTATTTATAATAGGAGGAAATATTCTTTAACATTTTTATATTTTTCATTCATTCAATTATTAACCATAACAACAAGAAAACAAATTATTGTTGCATTTATATATATGTATTTTTGGCTTAAACAAACCAATTGAGGTTAATTACGATTTTTCTTTATTAATGTATTTATATATTTTTGGTGTTTCACATTTGTAGATACAAATTGCATAGTATCCAAATTTTTTTTTTTTTTTTTTTTTTTTTTGTTAGTCTTAAAAGTGTCATTTACAAATCATCATAACTTTTGAAATTCTTAAAAAAGTAACTTTTTTTGTGTGTTAAAATCTTTTGCGCCATAATACCACCTCATCAATCATGTGAAAATTTTTATTGCTGTGATTTCTTTTCTGTGAATTTTATCACAAACATGTGTTAAATATTTCAGCTTTTTTGTTAAAATTTTCACATCAATAAAGAAACAAAAGTACAATTCAGCTATTTTAAAATTCCTGGAAAAATACTTTCTCTTATGTTTAATGACAGGCATAAAATAAGAACAAACATATATTGATGAGAATTTTCCGGCTAAAATTAAAAAAAAAAAAAAAAAAAAAAAATACTAAAAATTTAAAAATTATTCTTCGCTAATTATTTCACCTTTGTTTAAGAATTTTTCAATTATTTCCCTCTATTTAAAAAAAACATTTTCCTACACCTCTGCTTCCTTTTAAGCTTTTTTAAAAGTTGTGAAAATCATAAAAAAAATCTAAACAATCGTCTGTTTTATTCGGAGGCTATTAAGTGTTTTATGCCAAAATATTTTCTTGTAAACATGAACAGATTTATTTAAATACATATACTCATACACATGTAATGAAAAATATATTTGTTTAACCCGTTATTGACTTCGAATCTTTTCGAAAGGAACTTGTTTTTCATTAAGCACATTATCATTATGGTCATATTTTTCAATTTATTTGCTAAGTAACAGGTCAAGGCAGTTCTTTTCTATCACCGGATGTAAGTTGTATTCAAAATACAATGTATTTTTCCTCCAATTACTAAAATAGACTTTGTAGCAAACACGTGCACTTTTTTGTGATTATGATGCATTATTGCGAGCGTGTATGGTTTTGTTCAGCAATTTTTTATATGATTATTTGTAAATAATATAAAGAAAAAACGCACACACACACACAATTTGTGGCAAATATTATTTGTTGCTTAGTAAATCAACACTTAATATTGTATTGGATTATTTTTTTTTTTGTCTAGTTATTTTATTTTCTTAAAGATTGTTTATCTTAAAAGGGAGATAATTCTCAATTTTGAGGCTTTAAATTATATGTGAAAAATGTTTCTTAGAGACTAAAATTATAGCCTTTTTATTCCAAATTATGTCCCTTTTTGCCCTTATGTTACATTTTTATATTTTTTTATGCAAAATTTTGCTATATCCCAGTTGAGTAAAGGATAAAGGCAATATTTTATAAATGTTGCCTTCGAACAATGAAAAATTGTTTTCGTTTAAAACTTAAAGAAATCTTTCATATTGCCTTTCATAGTCTGAAGTTAAACGTTTTCTAGTAAAAACAAAAAAGGAAACATTGTGCAAATGAAACCCTAAAACGGCAAGTTTTAAAATTGTTTTCTATAATTTTATGCCAAAAAAATTTGTTATGTTTAAATAATACATTTTGTTTTAATATAATAAAAAATAAAAAAGAACAGCATTAAAATGTTTGCCTTTTGCAAAGCGTTTTCTTAAATATTGACAGCATTAATAATCAATGAAAAAATCTTACCAAGTTCAGAATTGAAACGTTTTCTAGTTAAAATGTATGCGCTTCTTGTGTTAATTTTGTAAAAAGGCAACATTATGGAAATATCATTCTGAAAACGAATAACATGTTAATAATCTATAGTATTAAATTTCTTATTTTGTGGATATTTATGCCTGAAAAACTTAAAAAAAAATTTAATGTTCTCTCCCTCAATTTTGTCGATTAAAAAAGTTATTTCTTCTGTAATGTGTTTTTTTTTTTTTTAAGAAGACTCAAATCCTTTCAAAAATATTTTGGAATTACCGTGAATGCAAAAGCTTAATAATTCTGTACAAATTCGAAAATGTTTATCATTTTTCATAGTTTTATTTACTATAACTCTTCAGTTTGTAGGTATAAAAGATATTTTAAATTACTTCCTTAAAAATATGGTGAACTTTACGGAAAACAATTTTTAAAGAATGTTTGCTTTACTTTGTACTTGTTGCTAAAATTAATTTTCACCTTTAACTCTCGAGAATGAAACTCTTAAGAAAATTCCAACTCACTGATCATTTTAATGGTAAAATGACCTTGTTTAAGGAAACGCTCTCAACACTCTTAAGAGTATCATTAAACTCTTAAAAGAAAATATCTTAGCTAAAAATCTTAACAAATAAAAATATATCAAATATATCAAACATTTTGAGAGCTTAGATCTTAAAAGAGTTTCTTTTTGCTAGATTTCGAAGAGCATTCCATTTAAAATATTCAGTTTTTAAAAATATTTTCTTGGCATTTTTTTTTTTTTTTTTTTAATATTTCAATTAAATTCTGGGACCACAGAGAGACCACAGATTAAAGAGTTTAGTTTCGATATATTTCGAAGAGCACACATTTTTTAAAATTTTCTTTTTAAAAACAATTTTTCCTCAAAAAAAAAAAAAAAAATTGTATTTTCTTGGCGAGAGTAGGAAAAATTCTGTGGTAGCTGTATTTTGCCAATTTATAAAATTCTGAAAACAGAAAATTTCTTTTTGTATTATTTTAGTATTGTGTAAAATGTGTCTAAATTCGTAAACGATAACAATTTTGCGGTTTTGTTTTATATAGAAAAATAACAAAATTTCCTTAAAAATCTAAAAGAAAAGTTTAATAAAATTATAAATTAAATTTATAAAAAAAAAACTAAAGAAACTAACAAATGAATATTTCAATAAAAATATTAAAAAGAAAATCGCAATTTATGTGAATATAAAAAAATATCAAATTATTTTTGTATAACGCTTTGCATAGCGGAAATTGAGGCGTGTCTTTGTTAAGTGTAATCAAAAGAAATTATAAAATATTTTGACATCCCAAAAATAAGAAAAAAAAAAAAATATACCAAAAATAATTTAAAAAAAAAAATCTTGAGAAATTGCAATTTTAATTTGTATAATAGTGAATCATCTTAACTTATATAAATCAAAAACAATACTAATTGTAAAAACAAACAATAACGGGATACTAGGCTTTTTAGCTGTTTCATATCATTATTAAATAATTTCCAAATTATATTGAAAATTGCTAAATTTTTTTTTTTTTTTATTAAAGGAACTTAATCTGTCTTGCTCAATATTATTAGCTTTTTTAAATATCTAAATTAATAAAGTATTTTAGTTTATTTGAAAACAATTGACGCAAAAGATTAGCTAAAAGCATTTTTTAATACAACGACACATATCACAATAAAAAGCAAAATAGAAAATTATGCATAGATATATATTAAAAAAAAAAAAACATGAATTTAAAAATACAAAGCGGCTATTTTTGTCATAAAGAAATACCCTCTAAATTAAAATAAAATTTCATTTAGAAAAATATATATTATTTCGTTTATTTTATTTTTTTTTTTTTTAATATTTCGAATGACAAATTTATTTAAATTTTTGTTTTTGCTGTTATTGCTTTTTGTTTCGTAATATTTATTTATGTTTATAAACAGAAAATTGTTTGAAAAAAAAACTAAATAATTTTAAAATGTTTCGATTTCCTAGTATTTTACTCATATAGAAAAATGTATTACTAAAAAACATGAATTTGTAACCAAAAATGAAAAAAAAAATCAAAAGTTTGCAGAGAAAAGAAAACAGTGAGGTCCCATCAATTAGAATTGTGACAGAAAAACTCTTGGATTCAATATGTATTATCATAAGAAGGCGGGTTTTAATGCATTTTTTTTGTTTTTAATAATACCCTAAAATATGTTTTTAAAAAATTATAATAAGCATTAAAAATTTTAAAAATATGCAATTATGTAAGCATAAATTTTTAAAAACATATTTTACGGTATTATTTTAAAACAATTAATGCATGAAAATTCGCCCTCTAATTATGATTCAAAGCTTACATAATATTTTATGAATCAAAAATGTTTCAACCTTCAACATGTCCTTTTATTGTCAAGAAACTTACCATAAGAATTGTACCAATACTATTTACAAGCCACTAATAATTTCGGGCTACCTGTGGCACTAAAGCTTCGTTTGCACTTGATGATTAATTAACTCTGAAATTGAAATTCTAAAATATGTTTACACATCTTTGCACCTGAAAAGCTTTTTTAAATCAGATATTGAATCTGATATCTAAATAAGATATTGAAAATCCGATGAGAACTCAATTGGTATCATTTTAGCAAATCAGAAATTGAAAATTCAATGATGGTTTCATTCAAGTAGTAAAGTCTGTGTTCTTATAATTTTTTCTCATACTGTATTTAATTTCTCTATAGTTTGTGCATTTTGATATTAAATAAAACCCAAACAAAAATGTTTGTTATTTTTATTTGATATTTTTTTCTGTCCTCGATAATTTTTTTACAGAGCATTTTGTTTCCTAAAAATTTTTTTCTATGCATTTTTACGCTAAAATGGCATCACACCATTTAATTACTATTTAATTTTTTTAATATTATTCATTTAAATTTATCAGACATTTTTATTTATATTTATTTTGAATTTTTGCCCCAATAATTTTCAATGTCAAAAGAGGCCGCATAATAATCAGTCGACGTCATCAATCACTTTTTCCTTCCAATTCAATCGTTTGAAGCGTTAAAAATGTCATGTTTTATTTTCATTATCATCATGTTTAATGATGACAAATGTGGTTATTTCATTTTAAAACATTTAGAAATTTCGTTAGGGATTAACAAAGATTAAGAATTAAATGAAGCAAGAAATTATTTAAATTTTATTTTATAGAAATTTAGAGGTTCAGAAATGTTATACTGCCTTAAAGTATCACATTATTTTATCTGATTAGATTTCCTTAACCAAATAACTTTACCCCCCATTAATGATAAATTTTTTTAAACATCTTCTTTATTAGCACCACTCTTCTGACCTTCGACCAAATAAATCTTTCATTAAATTGTTTAAAAACTTCCTAATAAGACAACATAATAAAATAAACATTTACACTTTACATTAAGATCTTTTAAAGATTATATTTTTCTAATTTTCCTCATCATTACAATTTGGCTATGAATTTAGAAATCAAATTAAACAAAACCCCAACGAATAAGAAAAAGAAAAACACTCAAGAAAATTTTATGGTACTTTTTTTTAAATAGTTGCAAAAGTTTTCATTTAAAATATCTACACAAAATAATTTAAATTCATTCATATATTAAAAAACAATAATAACAATTAAGAAATTTTTAACAGAAAATTAAAAGAAAATTTATTTGTTTAAATTTAGAAAAGTTAAATAAAAATAAATAAAAAATATATAAAAAAAATATGCATAAAAATCTACATTCTTAAAATAAACAAATATTAAAGATTCATCATAATAAGAATATAAGTACAGAAATAAACAAAACGCAGAAAAAAACTTGAAGAAAAAATTATCTTGTTTTTTATAATAAAAACTATAATATTTTTAAATGTCGAACATACTCGTCATTAACGCTACAATAAATATGTTTAAACATCAAAGATTTAAGGCAAATTTTTATGAGATTTTAATTATTTTTATTTAATTTATTCCGCAAAAAAAAAAAAAATATTTTCATAGATAAAAAACAGTAGTTCATGATCTATAAGCCTAGTCTATAAATCAATGTCTATAGTCCAGCCTATAGCCTATTCTGTAGTCCAGTCTATAGCCTATTCTAGTATATAGTCCAGACTATTGTCAAAATGTTAGTCAAGTATTTTTGCCCTTTAACAAGTTTATTATTTGATGAGTCTTTAGTAAAAGAGGAATAAAAAACAAAAATACTAAACATAAGGCTCTGAATCAAATATGTAAAACAATGTTTAGCATACAAAAGCTTCTATCGGAAATTTACATTTAATGCATGACTTACGAAGCAATTACTAGTAATTTCTTATTGAACCGAAAATTTATTTTAAGAAGTATTTAAAAATTGTTAATTTCTCTTCCTTATTAAAACTGATTTGTGGACTTGCAATGAATTAAAGAAAAGTTTAAAAAATTAAATTTTAAGTTACATTTTCTCATCATGCGTCATTCATAATCTGAATAAAACAAATTGCTATTTATCATGACGATTAGAGACGTCAAAATAATGCAATGGTTTGTTGAAATTTTTAAAAGTTTTGATTATTATTTTCTCTTTGAAACATTTCAGAAATTTAAAATAAATTGAAATTGATTAAGATACAAATTTAGCTATTTTCATGACGTGTATAGACGTCAAAAAATGTTACTTGTATGATATTTTTTTCTCTCTCTGCAAACGTCAAAAGTTTGTTAAAACGTTAGAAGAATAAGAGAAAATAAAAGAATTACTAATTTTATGATGTGAATTAAACATCAATTAAATTTTATTACAGAATTTGTTAAGATCATAATACACTGAGGCCCTGGTGTTCGTCGTTAATGGGGACCGGAGAATTGCGAACTCAAATGACGCGAAACGAATGACTATTTTCTATGTATTTACTGTTTTTTTTTTTTAATAATTGGTCCCAGAAAAAAAAATATTTGAACAAAAAAGTTTTTTTTTTTTTTTTTTTTTTTTTTTTTGTAAAAAGAGGTGAAATTAAAATGGTTATATAAATTCTATTTTGATTTTCTAACTTAACACAGAAAATTTAGTCCATTTTTTCATTAAAATTTTCTTCAGTACCTTTACATCTGTTATTAACATATATTAAACTCGTTACATAGCTATGAAAATCGAAATTATAGCTATGCGAATCGAAATCATAGCGACGCAGATCGAAATATTGAAATATCAAACAGCGACGCAAAGCGAAACGACTCATCGAGGCCTGAGTGTATAATAACACAAAGTAGAATCACTAGAAAGAGTCGTCAATTTTAAATCTTGTTAAGTCAAAAAACTGAAAAAGGAAAACAAAAAATAAAAATCAGGAATGAAAAAATATAAAATGTTTTGTTTACATTTATCGTTTGAATTACTGTATGAATGTTTAATACGTACATTTGTCCAGCTGTACATTTACACACAATATTTTTGTGAATATTTTTTTGTTTTAAATAAAACTTGGTTCAAAAATTTTGTTCAAACAATTTTTTTTTTCTTGTATTTGAAATTTTGTTTTAAATTTTTTACATTTTCTTTTGCTTTATATGTGATTGACTTTGGGAACACACTTTCTAGTGATTCTACCTTTAGTAGTTGTATCATGGCTAAGAATATTTTTTAGTTATTGTTTTTCTTATGAGAAAATAATAAAGAGAACACATTAAATAAAATTAGAAAATTCGATTCATGTTATTACTATGACGTGTATAAACGTCAAAGATATGTTGCATGTAAATTTTTTTAAATTTCTTAAAATATTTAAGATATCTAAATTTCAAAAAAAAAAAAAAAAAAAACAACACACACACATAGAAAATAACTAGAAGTCCAACTCTTTAAAATTACTCTCTTCACACGTATAAATTAGTTCTGTAAAAAATTCTACAAACACATAAAAAGTGTTACATTTTTTTGACAGCAGACTTAGGTTTTTTGAGAGTAAGTTGGACTTCTATTTGTTTTCTATGCTTAATAATATAATATAAAAAATTATATCCAAATTTTTAAATATTTTTAAAAATAATATGAAACAATTAAAATTACTCCTATAATAAAATCTTTAAAAATAACATAAAAAAAATAAAATTTCTTAAAATCGTGTCAAAATCACAAATTAAAAAAATGCAATTGATCTATGTGTTTTTGATAAAATGTAAAGAAAAATATTTTCGAAATGTCAATTTTGAGTTGAGTATTAAGTAAAAACAAACAAAAGAGAGAGAGAGAGCAAGAGAGTAATAAAAATATAGACACAAAAAAGATAAACAAAATAAAAATATAGAAAATAACAATATGGCTACAACATTTTTAAATCGTTTTCAACGGGATAAAAGTGAAAAAAATCCTCTCTTAAATAAAGATCAACAGCAACAACATAAACTTAGTGAGTTAACTGCGGATACCGGAAATCAAACAGCCAAACAAAATGAAGAGAATTGTAATGGCGATGAAGAGAATAATAACAACAACAGCACAACAAATCCCAAACAAAGAAGGCGTAGATCATATGTTTTTGCCACTCTTAAAGATGTTATAGCTTTGGCAAATAATGAAGATCCCAACGCAATAGCAACAACATCCACCTCCAACAATAGCAGCAGTAGTAGTAGTAACAACAAATCTACTGAGACAAAACAAACTAAAGAAAATGATCTAGAGAAAAAAGAAATGAAGAAGGATAAATTAGAAGAGGAGACAACGAAACAGCAACAGAATCAACAACCTAGACAACAGAGACGTTATATGCGTAGTGCTACGGCGGCTAGTGTAACACAATTGTTGTCAGATGGTTGTAATAATCTGCTGCAAAAATTTCGTCGTAATCCGAGCGAACGACCTGAACAACAGCAACAAATACGGGAACGTGAACGCGATAAACAGCAACAACAGAAATCAAATCGGTAAATGTTGTTCATTCAAATCAAACGGAACAAAATTTTCATTTAATAAAAACTCGGTCAATTTGAATACAAAAGAAAAAAAAAAATAATAAATATATAAAAATAAAAATTATAATTATAAAAAAATATTTTTAAACAATACAATCAATTAATTAATCAATCACTTAATAATTAAAATATCAAGTGTCTTTTTATAATAAAAAGCAATTAAGTGCGTCATCACATTCAGTAATTTGTGGTTAATTATGTAAAAATCTTGAATTAATAAAAAGAAAATATGGAAAAATTCTAATAATAAAAATCGAAATGTGTTTCTATTCTACGACTTATCCACCTTTTGAAACATGTGTTTTAGTATCGTAATTTTTTTTTATGATGTTTATATTTATTTTATATTGTTCTTATACATCAAATTCTAAATTCTTGTTGTTATTCTTATGTGTGGTTATTGTCTCAGCTAAATATATATTTTTTTTTAATAGATTTTATAAAAATAATTAAAATTGTTTAAAGAAAATTTCTGTTAAGGTAATTTTGCTTTTTAAAATTTTTATTCTAAACATTTACATAAAGTATGTATGTTTTATATTATTTAATGCATATTTATATTATATAATGAATTTAAAAAAAGGAAACTGAAAACAAAAAATTTAAAAAGTTTATAGAAATTATATAAAACAAAAATCGGTCAGTTGTTGGGTGTTTGTATGTACATTTTCGTAAATGCCGCTAATTTCAATACTTTAACAATAACAACAAATAAAGAAAACAAAGATTATCTATTTTTAAATCAAACATTTAATTCTCTAAAATTTAAAAAAGAAATATAATAATATGTTGGCAATAAAAAATAAAATAATGCCAGATGTTTTTATTTTTAATGCGACCTAATTTGAATAGGTGAAATCCCCGATTTTTCTTAGATTTTAGAGAGAAGTAAACAAATATACCTATACATTTTGACCTAATGTTACAAAATTAAATATAAAAATTATAAATAAAAAACCATTTTCTGATCAATTCTTATTATTATTATTATTATTATTATTATTATTATTATTATTGTCTTTAGTTTTCATTCAAATAAAGTTGATTGAATGTCACTTTTCCCGATTTTCTTATTTTTTCTTTATCTGGCAATATTTTCGTTATAAGATTTCAAATATTTTCTCCCTCTCTTTTAGTAATGTTTTAAACTTTGCAAAAAAAAAAAAAAAAAAAAAAAAAAAAAAACTAATCAAAATGTTAACATTTTGCAAAGATATCTTTTGAATAAAAGAAAATGTTACAGTGCGTTACAATAATTTAATTCAATAAGATTTTTTTTATATGAAAAAAATTATTTCTACTTATATCCTAAATTTTAACAAAAAGTACTTGTAATAAAAACGAAGTGAAAACGATATTCCCATTTTTTTGATTGTTGATACAACTCCGAACGAGGTAAAAAGCGTAGTTTCATTTTCTTTATAAATCACTCTCGGTTTCGAAGTAATTCAATTTAAGCAAAGCTCACTAAAATCTTTATTCGTATCTAAAAATCGTATGTATTCCATAAAATCATTGCTTTCAATTAACTTTCTAGAATTATAATACAGACTTTGAATTGGAATCTTATGCAAATTCAATTGACTTTATTTATCTCACAAAATTATATCAGAAAGACTTTTCGACTTTTCTAAATCTAAAACATTTTATTATGAAATTAATTTTACATTCTATGAGACATTTATTCTAAAATTAATGAATTCATTGTGAATATTTTTAAGTTACTTAGTTTAATTAAAATTTTGAAAAATTATACTCAGAAACCGTGAGTTATAAAAAAGAAAAGTATGCTCTAAAAATGCGAAAATGGGTACTTGAAAAACAAAAAAACGTTAGTAATTTTTTAACAAAAGTTATGTTTTTTTAATTTGAAAAAAGTGTTTTATTAATATTTTAATGTTAGAAATAAAATAAGGCAAAACTGAAATTTGATTTCCCATTTTTTTTTTTTTTTATAACAAAAACATTACTCATCATTTGCTTACCCATATAATTATAGACATTTTCTCATATTCTTTCATTAAAAAAATAAATATAAAAGATATATATATATATATATATATATATATATATAAAGATATATATATATATATATATATATATAAAGATATATATATATATATATATATATATATATATATAAAGATATATATATATATATATATATAAAGATATATATATATATATATATAAAGATATATATATATATATATATATATATAAAGATATATATAAATATATATATATATATATATATATATCTTATATTTATATATATATATCTTTTATATATATAATATATATATCTTATATATATATATATATATATATATATATATATATATATATATATATATATATATATATATATATATATTATATATACTCAAAATGTCAAAATATACTATAAAAGGTTTAAATATGCTCTAAAAATAACTAAAAGTGCACTTACAAAATTTGTGGTTTCCCTGGTTGTTAAAATTCTCGTATTTTTATTTCTTACAAATAAATTCCTTTAGTCTGACATTCTGAAGTAATTTGCAAATTAAACTCAATATTTAAAGAACTTTCATTAGTTTTATAAAAAATCGCAAAACTTTACAAAGTTTAAATTAAAACCATTTTTTAATAAAATACTTTTTTAGGACAACAATTTTAATAAAACATACATATTAAGTTTGTGATAGAAAACGATTTCAAAAACGAATCGATTTGAAATAGAAAAAAATGTCTGATGTATTTATTTTGTCGTTTTCGTTATTGGTGAAAATATAATATAATAATTTGTTTTTATAATATTTTTTTTTATATTTCTCTTAAACTAAAATAAGCAATTTACACTTAAGCTTGTGTATTGTAAAAGAAAAATAAAGAATTGTTGCAAAAATGATTACTGAAATCGGTCGAAATTTATCACAGCCTCTCAAACCGATTCGATTTGAAAATGACCGGTTTTCATCACCTACCTGATTAACATATTTTTGGCATAGACTGTATAGAATATATATTGTGATCACTCATTCAAAGTATTTCTTTTATAATCTCACATTTTAATAAAAGTTTGCTCAATAATATGGTGGTGCTCGAAAGCTTTCAATGTGTATTTCAAAAAGCTTACTTTCTCGAGAAGCTTTACGGCGCAAAAGCTTTTCCTTACTCTCTATTTTTCAATACAAGAGACTACAAGTAAAATACGCATTATCCGTCTCTAATGTTTAAAGAAAGTCAATTAAAGAATTTTATAATATTTATGATAAGAAGTATGTATTGTAATAAATACAAATTTTATTGCTGCGAACTATTTGTTCTGAAATTAACTTCTTAGAAAGAGCTTTTCTTCATACATACGAATAAATAAATAAATATTTATTTATATTTTTTTCTTTTTGTTTTCATCCCAATCTATACATAACATTAGCTCGTAGAGTTCAAGGTTTTGTATTTAAAACTTTTTTATACATCTTTTTTTTTATAATACATATTTTTTTTTTCTTTTGTAATCGTAATAGTCTTACACTCGACTGCAAATTAAATTAATAAAATGCAACGCTATGTACTTATGCCCACATTCACACTCATATCATGTAGTGTAATAAGAACATAATCAGACTATTTTGTACTACACTTATATAGTAACCTTTCAGCACTTTGTGTTGGCGTTTTTTATTTTTATTGTATTTGTATTAAATCTATGCTAAAACATTTTATTTGTATTAAATTTATATTAAATCTTATAGAATATACCAATAAATATAACTAAAAGTCTAGGGGTATTTAATTCGTTTATTTTATTTTCTTCTTGATTAATTTTTAGGTATTTATTTTGCGATTTTTCTATTTTATTTTCTTTCTTCTGGGTTATTTATTATAGCCAACTTGTTTTAGTATTTAGGAAGTTATTTTACTATTAATTCCGTTATTTTGTTTATAATTATTCTGTTTCATTATTTTTAGAGATATATCGTTTTGTTTTATTATTTTTTTGTTTTTAATGCGGAAACTGTAGCTGCGTACTGAAAGTGTCATTAATTTTTTTATATTCCTTTATATAAGTTGACCATTTGGTATAATTGTTTATAAATATACTTTGTTTTTTTTTTTATATACTATATTAATTAAATTAAATATTTGTTCTTTCTTCATTCGACATATCGTCGATGTGCTGACGAAAGGTCATATGTGTATTTTTCTTTAATTATTTTTATTGGACCATCTGAAAGCTTTATTTATCATTCAATTTCAATTGTAATATATTATTAAATATTTTGATTAGTTATGAACTTAAAATAATCGTTTTAACTTGTTTTTTCGCTCTCCTGAAAAAAAAAACACATAGGACTTTTTATCAGCGCACCGACAATATGTTAGTTCATTGTATTCTTTGTTTTTTCTTGTACATTTTCTAGGAAAAAATCTTTGTGTATTAATTTTATTAAATTTTAAATAAAAAAACTAAAGAACATTTTTCTGTAGAATATATTGAGTGCTTATATTCAGAGCCCTTCATCTCAAGATTTTATGTAACTGCGTTTTTGTTGGCATTATATTCCCTATAGTAACCCTCATCTATGATATAAATTTCATATGAAAATTCGTAGTTTTTCTAATTTTATCAACGTTTTTATATTCCTCTGTCTTACAAATTTAATACTTCATTTTTATTTTTGAGTGAAGAACTCTCTATCACTTCTAAATAATTTATATATGCTGAGCGTGAATTTGACAAAAAAAAAAAAAAAAATTGAATAGTTCTTTAGATATACTATAATAAATATTCACTTTGTATGGCGGCTACTACTACACCCTGTAAACCTATCCTACCTATTTTCACCTCAACTGTGTAACTTTCACTGTAATAGTTCCTTAGATATGCGATAATTAAGATTTCCCTTGTATAGGAACTAACACTTCACCTAGAGCTGCCCGCCCTATTTTCATCTCAGTTATGAATCTGAATAGGGAAATTATTCCCACACAACTTTAAGACTATTGCTTTAAAAATTATTCATTTAAGCGATAAAAATACCATTTCCTCTTTATCTACCCCTGCTATTTTTATCTCAATAAGAAAGTTATTAACACAAAATTTTAAGTCTTTCGTTGTGGTAGTTCTTTAGATACGCAACAATCACTGTTTTGTTTATATGGGAGCTACCATTCTCCCTGCTCCGATCCCAAAATAATAAAATATTACTAACTAGTTTCAAAATTTTTAAAGTCATACATTAAATGGTAATTAAATGTATTTTTTACAATGCAAAACCCTCTATTGTTTTTATTTATATACATTGAATATTCCAAAAATGCAAAACCCTCTATCTCTCTTTCAAAATGCAAATATTGTAAAATAGTAAAAACAAATTATATCGCCGTAATTTTAAATAAAGAAAACTTTTTAAGTACTTGAAATATAAGCGAAATAAACCGTTCGTTTTGCTCCCCTGAAAAGTTGTTTTTCGATGTAGAGCATTTTGAATTGAATCGAGGGCCTAGATATATTTAAATTTATCCTCCAAATTTTACTGTTTATGAAAAATTGTTTGCAAATGGAAATGTAATTTAGTTTTCTACCCACACCTTTTAAAAAAAGTTACCTTTACATTTTCAAAATTTTTTTAGTGAGCTTAATAAGTTCTTTCTTATTTTAAGTGGTATTTAAGATTTTTAAAATCGGTTGTGTTGTTGGCTTTCTATGAAGATTCAAGGCAAATCAAACAAAGTAAGTTAAACGATTCAAGTTTCACTTTTAAGGGCAATTTTGTAAATTGTTCAGATTTTAATTTTCACAATAATTATTGTTTACTATTCTATTATTTATTCGTATTGAATAAATATTTGTCAAAATATTTGTAAGAATTGAAAAGAAAATTCTCTCCCCATTTTTTTAACAAATATTTATTTAATTATATAAACAATACTACCATAGAAGTAGTTCACTCCCAGCAAACACAGAGTCATCATATTTTAAATATTTCAAAAATTATGTCAAATTATTATCAAATCATTCTCAAACGTTTACATTTGAGAAAATATTTTATATTATATCATTTTTGACAAGCTACATATTACCCATTTACAATGCCATTTTGGTCATAAAATGCAGATAGGCACACAAGACAACATTTTTAGTAGAAATATGGATTATTTTTTACTCTTTATTCGGCTCTCAAAATATAACTTTTATTATATTTATAGCTCTACAATATAGAAGTGAAATTCTTTACTATCCTATAGTAAAAAGATAATAATTAAAACAAGTACCCAATGCAATATTGCATGTTTTGTCGTATGTATGAAGTGCTAAACTAAAGGACACAAATTTTTAAAAACCAATATAACAACGTTGCCTTAAAAATCGTAAAAAGCCAAATAAAGGCAACATTTTATTTTCATTTATTTCTTTCTCTTCACTCGTCATCTCGAATCGAATATTTTGTAAAGTCAACATTTTCATCTGGTGGCAAAAGGGTCAAGAAGGCAGCATTTTGATAATTAAAGTGCAAGATTATCAATTATTTCACGCTATTGTTTTTACATATTCTTCCAGTTTAGGTTTTCCTAAACGGAAACAAAGTAGTTCTTAAGTGTTTTAAAATGATCAGCCAATATGCACATGTTTTCAAACGAATGTGCAAATTGTTCTATTATTATAAACTTAAACAAATACTCACACAAATTAACTTTTTTATTTTTTTTTTTTTTTTTTTTTACAAATTAAATTTTTATCTCAATGGTTCTGGCCATAATAAAATATATTATAAACTATTAAATTTGCAAATATGTTGCTGTCATAAAATTATTTATAATAGGCCTAAATTTATAAATGACTAATTTTAATTTTTTTTTTTTTGCCAAAAATTATTAAATAATTAAAAAATACGAATATAATTATTTCCATCTTAAAATATTGTGTGCCATATAGTTTCACACTTAGTAAAAAAAGGTATTTTTGAATTTTTCCCCAATATTTTTCCCCAATTATTGTCTTTAGGAAATATTAAATCAGTTTTCTTATGTCTTCTTCATGTTGCAATTAAAATAGTGCTTAAAATTTATGAAAATTTAATTAAATATGATTTTAATTTTAGGCCATAAAACAAAACATTAAGGCTTTATTCATAATTAAATTTCAAATTTATTAGAGTTTGATAAGTTTGAATTTTGTATGAAAAAATTGTTTTATTAAAGACTAATAAATTTGAAATTTAATTGTGAATAAGGCCATTAATATGTGTATTAATTAAAAAATTAATTATTATTAATTAAAAAAAAAAACATTTTAATTTAATACACAAATATGTATTAGAATTTTCTAAAAACTAGTTCAATGTTAATTTTGTTTCTTTTCTATGCAAAAGTTTTCGAAAATTCCCAGGTGTTTAAAAGAATTGAAATATTTTTTTTGTTTCAAAATTACTTATTTTTGTTATTTCCTTAATTTTCACCTTTTGTGTCGGTCGATTTGTGTCATTTTTTTTTTTTTTTAGGAAAATTTTATTTATTTTGGAAAATTGTCTTATTTTTCTGTTAATATATTAATGACTTTTTAAACGCCCCCTCAAAATTTCATTTTCCTCAGTTAAAAAAAAAAAAAAAAAACAATCACGGCAATCGTGCAATTCTCTCTATGTATTTTTCAGTTAATTTCTTTGTATGATTTTTTTTTTCTTATAAACATTTTATTATTTATTTTAATATATAGAATTTTCACACATTTTCACAATATTTTTCTTTTTATACGTATTTGTACGGTTTTGTGAAAACAAGCCAAAGAAAAAACACAAATTATAGCCGTGAGATTCAGTTATTTTATGATTTTTCGACAATACGTTCGTTCGAATGATGTCAATCAGCGGTGCGCGGTTGTAGTTTTTTTTTTTTTCGTCTTAAGTGATTGTGAAAATAGAAATATAAAAAATAGTTAAATACATATATTATAGAAAATTTTGAAAATATGTATTTAAATTAAAAATATTTTATTAAAAAATATAAATTAATTAATATAATTAAAAAAGTGAATTTATGAAAAGTGATTGATTGTATTGTTTAAAAATATACTCTATACGTATTTATTTTTATATAAAAATTGAAGTGAAATAAAAATAAAATCCAAGCTAAAAAATAAATTTTTAATTCCTTTTCGCAATTTAGTGATTTGAAATCAGTTATTTTACGTGAAAAACGCAGTAAAAGTAAAACACCTTCCAATAAAAAGCATCGCAACTCTAAATTATTTTTTAAGGATAAAGACGATCATAGAGATAAAAATTTTCAACGATCTTCGAAAACACCCACCAACAATAATTCTTCCACCGATCCGATGAGTGATCGATATCGTTACCACCGTTATTATGGCGGTGCTGGCACCTCATCTGCCTACGATCCCATTACAATGGGTCGCTATCAAAAAAGTTCAACCACTGCTAATGTCTCCACTTTGGATCGTTTGCGTTCTAATTTAAGTCCCGTTTCAACGTATTATAAACCTTTAATGCGCTCATTTGGTGTTAGTATTTTGTATAAAACAGATTTGAATTTGGATTTTCTTACTTTTAAAAAATGTAAAGGTGTTTTGGTTCAATAACAATACTAGAGAGGCGTACATAAAATTGTATTTTATTTCAAGAAAAAAACTTTTTATATTTTATGATTCATTAAAATATTTTTGTTTTCAGGAAAATATTTAATTTTAGCTAATTTATATTCTTTGGGGCTCTTTGTACACAGAGAAAACATTCGTTGTGGCAAACGTATTTTTATTCAGTTGAATAAAAAAAAACTATTGAGGGTATAGAAAGTATCGTTTGAGAAAACTATTATTTTCTTGCATTATTTTTATTGAATATTTAAAGTTTTATTTTTTGCTTTTTTATTTAAAATATAAAAACAAAGACAAAAATAAATATACAAATTATGGAAATTATAGAGCCAGTGTACTGGAACATTTCCTTTTAAGGGATGCTAAAAGTATATCGCATAAAATAATAGACATTCCTTCGGAATTTATAGACCAACGGCTACACTAAAATTTTATTATTTTTTGATTTCAAAATTTTTCTTAAATAACTTAATTTATTTATTTTTACGAATGTATATTTTTTTTTTTTTTATAAACAGTTAAGAGCACCGAATTAATTTTTTTTTTTTCGAATTGCTAACACCAACTTTTAGAAATTAAACATATTATGCTGAATTTAATTCGACGGTTGTTTTCAAATTAGCTAAATTTAATTTATTTAAGGCACAAACCCTTTAAGCCTTCTATTTTTTTCAGTTGCGAGAACCTAAATTCAATTTTATTAATGTATTTATGATAGTAAACGAAGAAAAACTATTGTATTTACAATTTGTTTAAAATTAGAATAAAATTTAATTTCAAGTTATTAAAATTTTGTTATTATAACTGAATTCTAACAAATCTTTTTTCTGTGTGTAGAAATATTTTCGATATATATACATTCATAAATACATACATATGTTTTGTTTTATTAAACAAGTTGAATCAAATGTTTATCTTTTTAAGTAAATTATTTAAAAATATTTAAAATTGTTCTATGCATTTTAATAATTGACTATAAGTTTTGTTGTCGAAATTTCAAAATTCTGAAATTTAGTCTGTTTTTTCACTCCTATTCAAATTATTTCCAATTATTTTAAAATTTTTAGTCATAAAATTTACTTACGTTTTCTTTAATTCTCATAATTACCAATTAAAAATAATTTTTATTAATTAAAATTATGTCACTTCTTAAAAATAGATGCAAAATTTGAAGCAAACATTTCAGTTTTATTAATATTCAAACTCAAGTTCATTCATGAATATTCTTCTCACTCAATAACCTAAATCTCAATATAATAATTAAATTTGATTTTCACTTTATGATTGTTTTATAAAATTAACGAAAATTTTTAAATGCAACTGAAAAACTCATTGCCGTTAGATTTAAAGAAGATTTAAAATAATATAACCCAGTACAGGCAGCAAAATTTTACATCCAATGGCCGAATAATTTTCAAATACACAAAATTTTAGTGCACATTTTTGTCTACAGTTCATTTTCTTTCGTTTCTAGTTAATCTAAGAAAATGTGTATATTTTTCATTTTATTTTGAAGGTCGTTTATGATTTGAAAATGAGTGGAAACCGACAAACAAAAAATAATAAGAAAAGCATATTTCAATTTTGTTTATATTTTCATAATTGCGTTGCTTTTGGGTACGAAAGACACATAATACGTAGGAGGCTTTTTAAATTTAAAATGATTTTAATGTACCAAATTTAATGTACAATAAATAAAAATAACATATTTTGAAAGAAATCATGAAATATAATTAAAAATTATAATAGTTCAAAAGCACCTTTTGTCAAAGTAAGAAAATCCAAAAATGTCAATTAAAAAGAAATCTAATTTATTTCTTTTTCCCTAAATTCACAAACAGCGTAAAGACAATGACAAAGACAAAACACCAGTAGCATCAACATCCTCCAGCGCAGTATCACGTTTAGAAAATAAATATTCTGATATTTTAGGTCGTCGCAAACATGATGATCGTGATAAAACCTTAGAACCCGATGAAAATCTCAATCCATTAAGTCGCTCAGCCACTACACATCAATTGTTGGCTGCCAAGCCTAAACTATCCTCCTCTTCCTTTAATGCCGCAGATCGTAAAGAGCGTACACCCTATAGATTAAATAAAAATAAATCTAAATATTTGGGAGATTCAAATGACAGTGGTTATTTGACCGCAGCCAGTTCAACAAATGGTCGAACGGTTGGGGCAGATTTAGCTCTGGTAGATGACAATTATCCGCTGGATTATGGAGGCAATAGGTATAGAACAGGGGCTCGAAATTACGGTACACATTATGATCATAGATATAATGATGAGTATGACCCGAGCACGTCGCGCTATGGACGTCAAGGTGAATATGCTTCTAGTTATAAACCGCGCAGTGGTTTGGATTACAGTAATTACTATGATGGTTCACGATTAGGTGGTCCTAATAGCTCACGTTATGATACAAGTGATACCTCAGCCGCCGGCAACTTCTCAGCTTTGGGGGAAAGAAGACAGAAGGCGTATGGCCGTAACAAAACATGTGAAAATCTGGTTTCAGCTGCCGGTGAGGCTTCAGCAGGTGGAAGGCCGCGCTATGAACAACCACCGGATGAGTTTGTAGACCGCAACAACCATGCCATGAATTCACGAAATCGCTTTGCCCACAAGCGACCGGAGGTAACCTCAGTGGGATCTTCTACACATCGACCAGCCACAAGTAATAAATTAACAGAAGAAGAATTAGAAATTTTAAATGATGATCGTTCATCTGCTGATAATGCTGCCATTCTTATAGCTTTGCGTGATGATGGCCAATATCTAGAAGCGAAAAAGTTTGAAGAACGCATGCGCAAACGTACTGAGCTTAAAGAGCGTATGGCCCGTTATGCTCAAGAAGCGGAAAAAGCAAAAGAATTGCAAAAGGCCTTAGAAGAGAAAGAAAAGGAGTTGGAGAAGGAAAAGGAAAAGAAGCGTGCTGAAGAAAAGGCCCAAAAACAAGATGACAACAACAATAATGCTGAAATAGCCAATAAGGAAGCGGTTAAAGACAGTGAAAAACCCATCTCAGAATGTAATGGCTTAAAGGAGGAGGATATGCAGCCCAAGAAGAAATTACGCACTAAAAAAGTAACTAACGAAACAGATACTACTGATAGTTCCACCTCTTCAGAAGAAGAGGATGAGGAAGAATCAGAAACAAGTTCTGATGATAATACTCAATCGAGTACTAAAGCAATAAAACCTACTACCACCACCACCACTACACAGAATAGCACAACTACTACTAACACCTCTTCCACCTCTAAACCTACTTTAAATGCCACTAAAAAGAAAGACCAAACTGATGCTAAAGTAACAGCAAATCTCCCTAACTCCACTATTTCCTCTACCTCAAACACTAGTCGTTTCTTAAATAAAGAAAAACTTAACAATGATCTTTCCAAGTATAGACCACAACCCTTAATCAAACCCTCTACCACTTCTTCATCTTCGGGTCTTATGCACTCATCTAGTTCGGGTGCTTTAGCATTTGGCGGCATTAGTGAGCGTTTAGGTCTTAGTGGGACATCATCGACAAGACAACAAAAACCTTATACGGGTGCTGTCACTTCACGTACTGCCGCAGTTCTAAGTGAATTCGAAAACTCAGGACAAGCATCGCGTTATCCCGTCACCCGTGATCATTACCTAGATTCTTATAAATCCTCATATCTCTATGATCCATATACATCTGCCTATGGTCCGAGTAATAGCAGTAGTAGACGTCCTACAGCTACTGGTGCTGCGGGTGCATCCTCAACGTTAACCGCATATCAACGACAACAATTACAAGCTTATCAACAGCAACAACATTATCAACAACAACATCAATTATCAAAAAGTGCTACATCTTCGTCTCTCTTTCATAGGTCACGCATTCCAAAAACTTTTTCGTCTTTTGTAAGATCATTATTTTCAATTTGTTTTTTCTACTTCTAGAGTCTATAATATACTTGATTATAATTTCAAAATGCTTTTCTTTTGATTTTCGCTGCTTATGTCAGATGCAATAAATGCACGTACGTGCTTGTCATTTTCTGAAAATGAAAATAACAAAAATAATTCAGTCTGTTTTTAAGCTTTTTGAAAATTTGCTGTACAATATGTTGTCTTTTGAAATTATGCTTTAAAATATCAGTTATATTTAATTCCGTTTTAAACAAAATTCTTCGTTTCTTGTCAAGTCCCTTTCCCACCTTTAACTTTAAATAAATACCTTCCTATATATTGATGTACAAAACACTATACACATATCTTGTATTAATCTTTTTATTATTTAGCTACAGTGTTTCTAATAATCATGTATTGTTTCTTTAAGAGATTTTTAATTAAATAATTAATAAGATTTGATTTTGAAGAGGATTTTAATTAATAAAGTTATTAATTAATAAAGTTTTAAATGTGCTGTAAATGTTTTTTTGTTGTTATTGTGAATCAAATGAAAAGCTCCGAAAATACAAGATTTTTCTTAAAACATATTGCAAAACTTTGTATAAAGTTTAAAAACAGAATAAATTTCTTTATGCCTTTATGCTTTATGCCTTCATATTTGATTCAAAAATTTATTCTTATCATAAACAAATTTTTTTTAAATCCTCTTATTTCATAATTAAATGTTAGAGCACAATATTATTTAAAGATATGGATTTAAAAAAAAGTTATGCTAGGAGCAGAATTGCGCCGTAGGAACGTACTACGACCGTACTTGTGTCATATTTGCGTTCGCTTTACCCACAATTGCAACGTACACGTACATTTTTGTTTGAAATGAATTATTGGAAAAACGAATTGTGTAATTTCCTTGCCTCTTCATAAACATGTCTAAGTTCTAATTTGAAAACGTACCGTCGTAGTACGTTTCTACAACCATACGACGCAATTCTGTTCCTATCATTATTCAGTTAAATGTTGAATGTTTTTGAATAATACTTACAAACTGTTACAATTAGTAATTTTTATAAATAACAGTTTCCATGAATAATATTTTAAAACTAATGTGCCCGAAATCAAATATTGCTCAGGTTTCAGAAAGAAAAACATCATTTCAATTACGAAATCTTAATTTCTTTTTTATTTAGAGTTCAACCAATAAAAAACATTAATTATTGATTTAATTAAAAGAGTAATAGGTACTGTTTTAATTTTTGATAACTCGTCTAATTGAAATATTCTCTTATTTAATTTATTATAAACTGATTAAGGAATTAAATTAGGAACAGAACTAAATTCTGTATATTTTTTAAAGGAATTCAGTTAATTTATTGAATTAAATGTTTGCTTAATTTTATTAAAACAGCTCTATGTTAACAACAAATTATGCATTTTTATAACAATTTAAAAAGTTTTTTGTTAGTTTTCTTAAAAATAAAAATCCTAATATTAAAATTTCCTTTATTTTAAATTTTATAACTTTTTTTATATATATTTTTTTCGTTTCTTTTTAATACTAATAAATATAATTTAAATGTTAACATTATGTATATATAATTAATTGTAATTTGTAATATTAATTAAAAAAAAAAACAATATATATTTTATATATATATTTAAAAACAATTGCTAGTTTTTGTAATAACAAATACAAAAACAACAATTTGTCCGAACTAATTTTCTTATCGAAAAAACGAACGTATTTTTTTCGTGTTTTTTCTTGATTATGTATGATGATGATTATCACAATGATGTTTATGATGATGATGACTATGATTTTGAATGATGATGTTGATGGAATATTATGGCTTTGCTATTGGGGAAATATTTCAAAATATTGGTATTAATAAAATGTGGTGTCAACGTGGGATTGATGATGATGTTTGGAATGACTTTGCTGCTATTTCACAATGATGTTGACAACGAATAAATGATGCTGAAAATTTATTATCGATGTTTTTGTTGCCGATGCTGTAATGATGACGTTGATAATGATGATGATGCTGCTAAATTGACGTTGTTTGTTGATGCCATTTCATCGATTCCATGGATTTTTTTCTTTTTTTTTTCTCTGTTTTTTCTTTTTTCTTTTTTTCTCTCTTTCTTATATGTTTTTTTGAACGATGTCCAATATCAACCTACCAAATCGACCCATTTACAAAAAAACTCTCAAATCCACAACAACACCCTTTGTCATACCAACGAAATCAACGTCGTCGTGCTTGAAAATGCAAATCAACTGTTTGTCTCCCTGTTGCTGACTACGTCTTCTTCTCAAATCTGCTCCTCCTGCTAATGTTGCTGCTTTCTGCACCGTTTCAAAAACCATAACAAATAAAAACACCACCAACGTTTTGCTTATTCCTTTGGTCAAATCTTGAAAAAATCACAGACAGCAAAGCCCGTCATACAAGATGATGCTGATGGCCACTTGATTTATCACTCTGGCGATATACTTCATCACAGATGTTCGTGACATTTTTTTGTTTTTTTTAATTTTTTCCTATTCCTATTTTTTACTATATTTCCATTTACTGAAACATATTTAGGACATAAAAAATACGAGGGCATACCAATACTAGCCTGTTAGGATAATGAAAACCCTATCTAAACAAAGGAAGATAAACACAATTTGAACATACATACATATGTATTTGTTCTAATTAACACAAATAATTTGTTTAATATTCAATTTCAATATCTGTTTTCTTCTCTAGTTTATTTTTTTCTAATTTGTTTAATTTTATTGCAAAATATTTCTTTTTAAAAAAGCGCGTTTTTAGTTTTTTTTAAATTTATTCTAAAATCTTTTTAGCTTAAACAAATTTGTATCAATATATCATTAGAAATTATTTTTCAAACAGAAAATATTTCCTAATTATTATCAATTTTAATCAATTCAAAATTTTGATTATAAAATTTAACCACTATTTTTAAAGTTTTTTTTTTTAATTATATTTATATAAAACTTTTTTGTTATAAAACTTTATTAACTTTGAATATTGTTTTAAAGGTAATTATTTTACTCATTGAATTTAGTTATTTCTTTTATATTGTTTTTATTAAAGCTTTAAAGCTTTACCACCGTTTTCTTTAAAGCAAAAATGTTAAAAAAGCTTTATTTTTTTTAATTATTTATTTTCTTATGATTTTCCCTGTAAAGAAAAACGCGCTTAGTTTTCATATTCAGTTTTTTATTTTTTGAAAAATTTTTTTCCCTCTCCATTTATTTTCCAAATATAATCTCAAGTTTTTTTATATCAAATACATATAAATCCGTAGATTTCTTATTTCTCACAAATATAATATAGTCCAATGTCCTATATATATATCAGGTTTTATTAATTTTAATATTACATAATATTAATAAACTTTTTGTTAAAGACTAGAAGTTCGTTTCTTTACTGAAGGAAAATTTTTCTATAAATTTTCAGATAAAATCATGGCCACCCTGGGTGAAGGTACATTTGGACGTGTTGTTAAAGTCAAAGATATGGAAAGGTGAGTAAATTTGTTTTATGGTTACTAAAAGGCTTTGAAAATTTATTAAATGATTGTGCTTTATTTTCATAAAAGGGACTTTTGTATGGCCCTAAAGATCATTAAGAATGTGGAAAAATATCGTGAAGCTGCCAAATTGGAAATTAATGCTTTAGAAAAGATTGCACAAAAGGATCCAAATTGTGAACAGTAAGTAAAACATATTTCTAAATATTAAAGATTAACTGCAAACATTTTTAATATATATTTTTTACTTAGTGTCTGATTAATTCGTAAGGAATATATTTCGAATTTGTATAAATTATGTATTAAAATGTTTTCTTTTAAATCGATTTACATGCTCAGATAATTTTTATCTCTAATTAATTTTGTATATCTTTTTCAGTTTGTGCGTAAAAATGATAGATTGGTTCGATTATCATGGACACATGTGCATTGCTTTTGAAATGTTAGGTTTGAGTGTTTTCGATTTCTTGGTAAGTTAAAACAAAAACGAATATATACTTTTCAAATAAATCTGAAATTACATGCAAGAACTTCACTTAAAGTTCTTTAAGATTGAAATTTCAAAATTCTTTTAAATGGTTATTTTTTATTTTTCCTACTTTACAAATCTATTTAAACAAGCTATACATATTTTAATTATTTTTAATAATGAAAATTAATTCCTATCCTTTTTATTCTTAGCGTGAGAACAACTACGAACCATATCCATTGGAACAAGTGAGACACATGGCCTATCAGCTGTGCTATTCTGTGAAATTTTTACACGACAATCGTTTAACGCACACAGATTTGAAGCCTGAAAATATACTTTTTGTTGATTCAGAATATAGTACACATTATAATCATAAGATTGTAAGTTTCTTTAATTAAAAATTTAAATTAAACATAACTTTTTTAATGTTAAATTTATTTTATTTTAGAATCGTGAAGTAAGACGTGTTAAAAATACCGATGTTCGTTTAATTGATTTTGGCTCGGCCACATTTGATCATGAACATCATAGTACCATAGTATCGACACGTCATTATCGTGCACCAGAAGTTATACTCGAATTGGGTTGGTCCCAACCATGTGATGTTTGGTCTATAGGGTAAGTCTATAAACAAAACTTTGAAAGAATATGATATAACCTACAAACAATTGACTACAATACTTTAAATTTTAAAATAAAATATATATATATATATATATATATATATATATATATATATATATATATATATATTACAAATTTGTTATAGAAAATGTCATATACAATACGAATAATAATAACTATATTAAAAATGGACAATCCATCTCCATATTTAGATTTAAAGCTTTTTTTTCAAAAATTTCAAAAAAGCCTTGTAATATTAAGAAATTATATAATATTTTTCGCGATAATCAAAAAAGTTTTATAACTTGTAAGTTGTTGCTTATTTTTCAATTTTAGTATTGATAATCACCTAATGCTTTTTCAATTTTAGTATTGATAATCACCTAATGTTTTTAATTAAAATTTCACGTAATCGCGACTTTACAATGTGCTAGAGTTCTTCATAAAATATTTTAATGTAGACATGGAAAAAAATTAGTTTGTGATAATTTATTTATCATTTAAAATGACAGGACAATAGCTAGAGATTTTATGTAAATGAACAATTTTGCTTTTAATTGCAAATTTATCATAATAATTATAAATAAAAATACTTAAGTAAAATATACATTTACATGCGGCATCGAAGTAATATATGCACAGAACGTGCTATAAAATTAGTACAGGATAAATATAGATTTTGTAGAACAAATCGTACCTTAAATTTAAAGCTTCTATCACATAATATCTATCAATAATAAATTGTTTTTGCTAATTGTAATCTCTTACAATTTTTCTATTTTTTAGCTGTATCCTCTTTGAACTTTATTTGGGCATTACTCTATTCCAAACCCATGACAATCGTGAACATCTTGCCATGATGGAACGTATCCTTGGACAGATACCATATCGTATGGCACGGTAATGTATAAACTTAACATGCTTTCAATATTTAAAGGCGCAGTTTACTTCATGAAATTCGATTAACCTATAGCAATCATGTTCTTTACAGCAAAACTAAAACAAAATATTTCTATCATGGTAAGTTGGATTGGGATGAAAAATCATCGGCCGGTCGTTATGTGCGTGATCATTGTAAGCCACTATTTAGATATCAAATGAGTGACAGTGAAGATCATTGTGAATTATTTGATTTAATTAAGAAAATGTTGGATTATGAACCATCACAACGTATTACGTTAGGTGAGTGCGTTTGTTAAATTTAATTAATACTTAAATGTTTTCTTCTTACAATGACTAAAATTATTTGTTGTTCTTTAAGTATCAATTATTTTTATTGTAAATTGTGTCCTGTGTGAGATGATATTATCTCAAGGGTATTTTAAAAAGTGATTTGAAAGTTCTAACAAGTCCCTATAAAGAAATTCAAAGAGTGATTCATTAACAAATATTTTAACTATTTTGTTTAATTTCAATAACATCATACATATCACAGGGTTCAATTCCTCCCAAGGATAGAATATTTATTATTACGGGAGGTAAATTAACAAAATTGCTTTTAATTTATCAGAATTATTTGCTGGAACGTTTACGATTTTATTTCGTTTTTATAACAACCCGTTATTTAAAAAAAATTGATTTGTTAATAATAATTTAATGTATTCCATAATATTAAAAAAATACCAGTAGTATTTTGATAAAGATTTCAACTCTATATCAGATATTTTTTTAATTCGAAAACATTTTGTAATTTGTTATGCATATTCGTCTGAAATTATTTTTGTTTTTTGTTAGCTAAATAACTCTCTTTCTTAAATTATCAGGTAAGTTTGCTCTGGTTTCTCTTTTAATAGTAAGTTTTCTTTGTTAAATGTTAATTTGTTAGTAAAAGAATGAGAATTATTGGCGACTTACAAAAAAAAAAACATTATAAAGTCTTTGAAATTTTAGTTTCATATGTCTAAATAATAACACACGTATAAGAAGTAAGTAGCTTTCTATAAATCTTCAATTGATCGCTAAATGTTAATTACTGACATATCTGTCTGTTGAAATTGGTATTTTAGAATATATTCGAAATTAGGCAGATATTCAGATGGACGATATTAAAATCTTATGGATCGATTTGAACTTTTTTCACTTTAAACAACTTGAAACCTCATTCCTTGCCCTTCATTTTTATAATACAAAATTTAATTATTTTTTAAACAATTAATGAGGCCAATAAAGGTTCATAGACTCGGTTATGCCAATGAAAAATAAAAAAGAAAAGAAGACTGATGCAATTTGATTATTGTATCATTTTAGTAATCTATAATTCCACTTTTTTCTTAGTTTTGCTAAAATTTAAAAACAAACGGAACGAAATAGGGAACTACCATTAATTATACTTTTTTAGCTCTATTTCTTCCTTACAAATCATGTTTGTTCCATTGCTTACCTAAGCAATTATAAGACTAATAAAAGTTTTTAAATTTAGAAAATTTTCGTTTAGCATTTACATAAAGTTATTATAGAAATTAAATATTTTTGATTTGTAAAGCTAATATTTTATATGAAACCAAAATCTTTTGCGTTCAGAATAAAACCAAGGTACGAAATGAACAGCAAAAAACCAAGTCATTTTTATATTCAACATTTTTTTCAATTCTAATTAAAATTTCCTTTTATTTTTCAACACGCACAACAATCAACAACTATAGGTGAAGCTTTACGTCATCCATTCTTTGATAAACTCCCACCACATCAGCGTCTTGGAGACCCAGCCTCAAAAGTAATGCAACCCGCCTCATCTGGCAGTAGCAGCCGTGAACGTTCACACAGTTTATCAAGATGAGAATTGGCACGATTTGGTTATTATTAATTAAAAACAACAACAACACTTTAATTTCTTTATAATGAAAAACATAAAAAAACAATTTTCTTTCTTAATTTTAAGAAAATTTCACAAAAAAATGGCATATATTTAAAAAATTATAACAAAAGAAAACAACTACAAAACTCAACACTGCTACAAATTAACAAAAAACAACACACAGCAAAATAAACAAAGCAGCAGCCTCCTCATTATACAAAACAACATAAAAACCGCAGCAAATTTTATAACCAGAAAAAGGAATTTAAAAGAAAACTTAATTTTTGTAAGTTTTTGTTCATATTTTCAAATTTTTATTATACAATGTAAAATTTGCTAAATATTTCAAACTTTTTATAAAAGAAACAAACAAAAACTTTAAACATATTGTAATTGTGAAAACATTAATTAACAATAGTTAAAAATGTTCATTTTATTATAATTATAATAATTAAGAAATAGGAGCTCTTTTTTTACAATACCAATAATTTTCTTTTTAATACAATTTCTTTTGTATTGTTTTAATTTACATCCTTTTTTTCTCTCTTCATTAAACAATTTTTTTGTTGTACTTAAATTTTTAAGTTGAAAAATATTCTTATTTCTTTGTTTTTTCTTAATGAAAAAGCAAAAAATTCATTTTAATGAAAATTTTAATTTAAAAAAATATATAATTTTGTGTATTTTTACCCCACCTATAAGTAAATTTATTAATGCATAATTAATTTTAATTTTTATTTTTTCATTTATATTTTCCATTTTATTAAAGAATTCATTTTTATTATTTTCTTTCTCCAATTTCTAACTATGTAAAATTGTTTTAATTATTTCATGTATTAAGTAGTTTAATAATATTTACAATAATTTTTTCATTATATTTTCTATTTTTTTTTTTTAGTCCATAATACGTTTATTTTACTTTTATCTTGTTTAAGGTAAATCTGCATAAATATTATTTGTGGCGATGAATGCTAGAAATATTATATCTAAAGAAATTAATTGAAATTTCGTTTTAAGCAATTTATTTTAACCTTTTCAAAATTTTATAATAAATTTGAGAGTAATCTAATAATTTGAAAATTTTAATCAAAAATAAATACTTGACCTTTTAAAGAAATGAAGTGAAAATTTAAAACCGTAAGAATGTAAGAAACAAAAAAATTTTTGCACACTTGAATTTTTTCCTTCCGTAGCGTTTGCGGTCTCAAGTATCAGTACGTCCGCCGTATAGAACTGATTTTTTTTTTTAATTTCTAAGATTAGGAACCATATTTTCAAATTTTTATGATTATGTCATTGTCAGACATATATTTTTCCTTTTAAATTGTATTGCAGAATAGTTCGTGTAAACTCATTTTCATTTCTTCAAAGAAATTATTGAATTTTAAGGAAAAGAACTCTTTATATTAATTTTTAGATCGTGTTTGAAGTTTATACCGTTTGAAGGACAATTTTTACATTTTTTCTTGTATTTATTATCTTGATTTGTATAAAATAACAATTTGCAATTTGAAGTTAAACAAGCCTTATACTAATATCTATTAGTGCAACGATTTCTGATGAAAAATAATTTAAAATCAATTTCACTTTGAACGAATATTTGAATGGCTTAATCTTGTCATATGTACATTCTCTAGGATTGTGGTCGGATTTTATTCTTATTTAGCAAACAAAATAAAAATTATAGAAAAAAAATCTCCCCTTTTTGATAAAACTTTTATAGTTTTTTAAACATTTAATAAAACCTCAATATATTTTTTCATTATACACTTAATTACATAATTTCAGTTGGGATTAAATGGTTTAATTTTAATTCAAACTTCTTTCTTTATATTTGATTTCGTTTTACCTTTTAAACTTTAATTTTTAACTAAATAACCATAAAAAAAAACTTAAACAATGAATTTTACATAATTCATCTTATAAAACCTCCCTAACAAATACATAAGAGCTTCTACATAATATTTCAAATCCAAAAACAAGTATAAATAGTTTGTGTCAAATTTAAGTTTGAAAATTAAAAAAAAAAAAACAAATGTAATGTTTAGTAAAATGTTTTTGTTGTAAACCGTTTTATAGTTTTATTAAATTCAGTAAAATTCACTATTTTTAGTGCTGTGTGTTCTTGCTATATATACTATATTCAAAGTAATGTTTGTTCATTTTTAAAGTACTTTTGTCTTATTTACTGTAATAATAATTATGTTAATTAAAAATAACCAAATCGTTTGTAAAGCAAATGTTTTAAAACACAAAATTTATTATTTTTTTTTTTTTTGTGCTGTAATAAAATACTTTTTTTATACAATATGAAATTTTAGTTCAAAATAATTGACGAAAATATACAAACATAAAATTTAGTAATAAAAAATCATGACAATATTTAGCTAGATATTAAACAAAAAAAAAAAAAAACAAAAAAAAAATCTAGACATATTGTGGTTAACTAAGATTTTATATTGTATAATAATTAAAGAACACAAAATACAAACCATAATTAAAACATTTAACAAATTATTAATTATTGATTATGGTTTTGTTTATTAGTCCTTTATATATTATTATTATTATTTTCATTAACCATCATAAAACAAAACCTCAACAACTCTGATAAAGAGCAAAATAAAACAATTTTTACTGTAAATCGTAAACAATTTTGTAAAAAGTTTATAGAAAATAGAAAAAGAAAAAAAGGATATATATATATATATATATATATATATATATATATATATATATATATATATATATATGTATTTCTTTTTTAAGCTGCAAGGACTGACTGTCTATTTAAAATCTTTTAAAAAGCAGCCTTTATGAGTTTATAGTTATTAATAAAGAATTACAAATTAAATGATTCTTAATTAAAAAATAAATACTATTATAAGTTTAGTAAATTGTTTTTAAACACAAAACTGTAAATGGAAAACTTGAAAAAAAATACAAAAGAAGAAGAAAAAACTCAAATAAAATTTTGAATATTTATCTTTTAACGCATACTACATACATATTAATTAAGTCATAATTTCAATTAGTTAACAATCATTTTTATATAAATTTAATACAAAAAACATCAATTAATTTCATTAAGCAACATAAGCAGGAATAATTGTTGGAAAATGTTTTTTTTTTTTTTTGCAAATTTTGAAATAAGTTTTACTATTACTGTATCATGAAAGAAAAATGGAATGAAAAGAAGAAAACATCTTACAATTGAACTTTATTATTTAAGTTTGAGTAAATTTAATTTTATTATTTTTTTGTTTTATTGAAAAGAAAAATAAATAAAAAATCACAAAATAATTTTGTAATATAAATAAATAAAAATACAAAATCAATCATTAAATTATCTTCATTTATATAAAAAAAATAAAATCTTAAAATGTTTCAAAGAAGAAAAAACTACTATATAAGCTCAAAAGAAAACAAATACTGTATCGTACTATATTTATGTTTATTATTTTAAATATAAAATTTTCCCTTAAATTTTGTTTTAAAAATTTGTATAATATTGTTTCAAATCATGAAGATGACCAGCTCCAAAATATGTGAAAAATCCACAGCCAAGAAGTTACCCGAAAACAAATTTTTAAACGTAATTACAACATACTTACCTTTTCCTTATTACTATGACAAAAAAAAACTTAGTTTTAATTTAAACAAAAAAAATCTGATTATGAAAATAAAAAAATATATCTGAATATTTAAGAATATGCGAGTTTGTTTTATTCGTCATTAATCTGCTTTAATCTTCTGTTTTCCTCTTTAATTCCCTTAAATTTCAGTTTTTATCACATGCTTTAAGGCGCTTTAATTAACATAAATTTAGCGCCATCTAGTGTTTGACTATAACTAAAAATTAAATTTAAAAAACTAGATTCCTCAATCTGGTAACTCCAGTGGCAAAATCGTAGGTAGTTAACAAAAGCAATCTGGTAGCACTATTAGTGGGATCGAAAATGTATGTAGTATAGCCAGACTGAAAACTTAAATTTTTTGCTTTATTTTTGCCGTATGTGATTTCACTAGCTGGTGCTAAATTTCGGTTAATTAAAGTGACTTAAAGCATGCTTTCGTTCTTAAAAATGTTGAATATTTAAAGAATGGTAAATTCTCCTTTGGAAACTTACCCCACGTTTAAGTTTGTTTTTAATCAAAACTATGTAAGTTCTATGTTTATATATTTATTTCTTTAATGTATTGAATTGAACAGGCATATTTATTTTCCATGTTCCTTTTTTTTTTCTTTTTCTTTACATAATTTCATATTTTCTTTTAAATTGTGTTTTTTTTTTTAATATAATATAAAGACTATACATAAGTTTAAGTTTTCACAAATGTTGAAAAAATTATAAAATGGTAATTAAAACAAAGAAAAGTAAAAAGAGAAAAAATTATTGGTAAATAATATATAATAGACAATTGTTAGATGCTTAAAAATCGTGTAAGGATTATTGAAAATTTTTTTCTTTTAGTAAGATTTGTATAACAAAGCAGTTTCTAAAGAAAAATAATATTCTCTTAAGTTAAACTTGAAATTCTCTTTTTAGAAGAAATGAAAATCGTACCTTATTAAAGACATCAATACGTAGAGAACAATTTATTAAATTACGTTTCTCTTTAAAGAGATCTTAAAACCTAGACCAAGCATTTTGCATCAGCGGAATTATTTTATATGAATTAATCTGTCGAAAGAAATGTAATTTATTTTAAATAAAAATGAACAGAAATTTGGAAAATATTTGGATTAAAGAGCCGGTATTGCTGTTGTAATACAATCTTAAAATTTTTGAAGACTATGCAAAGCTCGTAAAAATATTAAAATGATATTATGATTAATTTATTTTTTTGTAATTTGCAATTTTTTTATAGAAACTAAATTTATAGAAAACTAAATGCTATTGAAATAGTGAAAACATTGTAATATGAAACAAACCTTTCAAAAATGCTCAATATAAAAAGAGAAACTTAGATAGTTTAGTTTTAATAGATTCCTACATATAGAACCAATAGTTTATTTTTTAGTTTTGTCTGAAGCTATTTTGTCTTTCTTTCTCAAAATTGAAAAAACAAATTCAATTAAAATTTTTAAATAAATGTATATACCATAACTAAATAAATAACAACAAAAAATTAAAAAAACTACTACATAAAAAACCAAGAAAAAAAATTATATTAGTAATATTAATTTAAAATAAATTAATCCATAAGAAAACAAATTAATTATTAAAAAATAAACAAAATTTATAAATAAAATCAATTATTTAAATTTAAAAAGTAATAACAATTATTACTATTATTATTATTTTGTTCTTAAAACTACAAAAGTCACTTAAATTTAAAAATCTTTTTGTTTTTTAAACATTTTAAAATGTTGTTAATTTTAAATGAAATTGTTTGTTATACAAATTTCATTTTAACAAGTTTTGTTCTGTGGTTTATAACTTATATACTAATAAGCTGAAGTTTTAAATATTAAACATTTCTTTTGTTGTTGATTTTTTTTTTATAATTTTGATTATTTTTTAATTTGTTTTTGTTTTTAACATTGAAAATTTTTAGCAGATTTTTTTCTTAATAAAGTTTATGATTTTTTTACAGAAAGAAAAAACAAATACATATTTTAAAATTTTAAGATTTTCTTTTCATGTTTTACTTTTTGGTTAGTTTAAAGTTTACTTAGTTTCTAGGAAAAAATATACAATTTAAAACTTATAATAAAAAAAAAAAAAAAATGCAACGAAAAACAATATTTACAATTAGAATTATTTTTAAATTTTGCTGCGCAAAATTTTTAAGCGATTTTTTAAATATATTTTTTAAATATTTTTATTTTATATGGAAAATATTTTTTAAAATTTCCATTTTATTTACTTTTTTGTATGTATGATTTTATTTGGTGTAAATACATTGTTTAAATTGTTCGTTCTATTTGAAAAAATATAATTTATTACTTTTTTATTGTCTATTTCCGTTTTTTTTTTGTGTTGGTATCAGGGAGGGCGATTTAAACTGATTTTAATTCAAAAACAACTTTTTAAGAAATTTAAGTAATGTTTATTAAAAAATTAATTTTAAGTAGCTTAATATGATTAAATTGTATTTTGATAATTTCTTTTTTACTTTTTTAAACTTTAACCAAATGTATCTAACTTGTGAGGTTATATAATTCATTTCGAAAGAAAGCTTTTATAATTTGTATGTATTTTAGTTCGAAAATTTTGTAGTGCCTTGTTCCAATTATAACAATTATTAAAATAATTGAGAATTGTATTTACTTTCTAAAATAAAGTTTATTTTATTTGTAGCATCTGAAATTTATTATAGTAAAAACTTTATAAAACAAAAAAAAAAAAAAATGTTTGTCTCATTAGGAGTTTCTGAATAAGAAGGAAAAGAAACAGATGCCAGATGAGATCTCCTTCATGATAAACATTGCTTAAATTGTTTTAATTTTACAGATCAGTGTTATTTTAAATTTATGAATTATGTGCCAAATACATAACCTGTCGTATCGTTGTAACGATATATGTCGTAAAAGACTTTAAATTAATTTGTTTTTGCTTTCAAAATTTTTGTTGGAAAAATATTTACAATATACACCGATATAATAAATATTGTGAATTGTGTAATTGTTTTAAATTATATTTTAGAAACTAAAAAATTTAGAATATTATGTTGTGATGAGTCTTCGAAATATGAATTTTTAAAACTTCTGAATTAACTTGAAAATTATGAGAAATTTAAAAAAAAAAAAAAATTATTATGAAAAATATTTAGTTAGGCATTTTAATATTTTTTAAAATATGTACATACAGTCACCGAAATAAAGATAGGTTCACCAATAAAAATCAATTTTTTCCTTCACAATTGGTAAATATAATTTTTTCAACTTCAGTGTTATGCAGTAGAGAATTATAAAGTCTATTAAAAAGCTTCTTTGAATTTTTTCCCCACTAAATACACAATTTGCTGAGTTTTTTGATTTATGAGAGAGAAATATTGATAGGGTCATTGAGATTTTAATGCAAATTTAACGTAATATTAAAAGAGGAAAGTGAATAAAATTTTCATTTGGATATTTAACAAAATATTTCCAATATTTTAAATAACAATTGATTTTATTAAACTTTTTTTTTTTTGTGAAAGTGAGAGCAAATCTTAAAAATCATTCGAGAAAACCTCTTTTTCTAAAGGAAATCAAAGAAAAAGTCAACTAGTTTAAGTTTAATTGTTTTTAAATATTTATTTATTTTCATTGCAAATAACGAATCATATTTATTTGTTTTCGTAAGAAAGAAGTGTTAAACACATTTTTTTCTAACGATTATTAGAAGAAAACGAAACTTATGAAATCCTTATTTGGTAAAAACTAACAAAATGATTAAAAAACGCCATCTTTATCTTAATTGGAGTTTATTGATACTACGTGCAATATTTCTTAACAATACAAACGATTATTCACAGGTTTTTAAATTTCGTTTCATGTTCTTTTTTTTTTTTTAATAAAATAGAGCATAGAATTTTTTCTCCGAAAATCCTTTCTTCTCAGTTCAGCAAAACTCATTTGCGCTTAGTTAACCTCATGAACCCTTCTGGAACATATGCAAAACCATTGCTGATTTTATTGTGATGAAAAAAATTTATCTCTAATTCTCCATTTAGGTTATTTTTGGGATCCGTTAAAAATTAACATTTCATCTTAATTTGTAAACTTTTTTGGTGATACACAAATATCTATCAATTTTATACAATACACCACAATTTAAAAACATTAAATATCACCTTTCTCTTAAAAAAGGGGTTTTCCTCGAATAATTTGAAAAATTTACTCACAGCTTCAGAAAAAAATAAAAAAAACCAATTGTAATTGCAACATTTTGTTAAATAATTAAATGTTTTTTTTTTACTTTCTATTTTTAATTTTACGTAAGTGAAACTGCATAAAATCACAATGAACCTGAAAAAGTATAACTTTTCTATTACATAACAATAAAGATGAAAAAAAGCATATATATATATATATATATAACGAAAAAAAAACTAATTTTTATTGGTGAACCTATCTTTATTTCGGTGACTGTATATGAAAATAAAAATACTTAATTCGTAATTTATACTCGTCTCTAATTTTATTAAACCGAAAACATTTGCTTATATATTTAAAAGGATTTTTTTTTATTTTGAATAAAACGAAACATTTATTTTTTAAATCTGTTAAGAAATTGGAAAGTTTTTAATTGGAGCCTTTTCTAAAGTCTACTTTAAAATAACAAATCTAATTTTCTGTTTTATTTCATAGTATAGTTTTATACTTTAGAAAGAAAAGTCATAATTTCAAAGGATTTTAGTAAAAATTATTATTATTATTATTATTATTTTCAACAAAGCCTTGTTTTATCAGTTTTAAGGTAAATTCAGAAATACCTTAATTTAAAATAGACAACAATTTAGGACAATAAAATAGGATTTAATGATTATTTTTATACTTAAGTAAATCATTATCATCTAATTAATCTTTTTAATATATTAGTTATTCATCTTGTTAATTTATATAAATATTTGTTTGCTAATAGTTTAATACTAAAATGTTAATTAAATATAATTTCCAAATACTTGCTAATAAGCTACATACTACTAACTTATAACTGAATCAATAACATCAACTAAAACTATCTCAGTATAAAAACATTTTGTTTTTTTTTTTTCATTTTTATATTCACTTTTAATTCCTTTGTATTACCAAAGTATAGCCCTGCATGGACCACGAAAACTGTGGATTACCATTATTAACGGTTGTTGTAGTTGATGTTGTTGTATTCGTTACAGAACTTGAACTTACCACCACTGGTTTATTCAAATCCTTAGAAGCAGTATGTCATTTAGACGCTGACGCTGCCGCCGCCGATGACAAGGACGAAGAGTTGGACATTTGTGTTACAGCTGAAGAAGTAGATTTGGAAGGTGAATTGCCAGCTCCCCCTGGTGGTGCCGGTGCTATACGTATGGGTTTGTGTCTAGGCTGGGATGAACCTGTTGTTGTTGAAATAACATTTGAGGAGGTATTATTTAAGCCAGCAATTAAATCATAACCACCAGTACGTGGTATGGGACGTTTATTAGCACGATTAGGACTGTTTTGATGTTGTGTTGAGGATGTGGGCTGTTGTATTTGCTTAGACGTGGCTGTTGTTGTTGTGGTGGTGGTGGTGGAAGAAGCTGAAATACGATCCAATTCGGTCATTGCTTCTTGTATAGCTTTTTCAAGTTGAGAATTTAATTTTCGGCTCCTTTGGAATTGGTGCGTTTTTTCAAAAAATATTGTTGATTTTTTTTGTTGTTGTGGGTGTAATGTGGATTTTATTGGGTTTTATTGAGGAAATTGTAAATAGTGAAGAGGTGAGTAAACAAATTAAAAAAATAAAAAAATAAATAATTAATTAAAATAAATAAAATTTTCTTTATAAAAAAATTACTTATACAAAATTATAGCAAAAAAAAAAAAATAAATAAATAAAATAAAATAAAAAAACATTAGAAAACAATAAAACTAAAATCTAAACGAAAACTCAAATTTGTTTAAATCAACTGAATTACATATTTAAAAATTCAACTCAAATTCCTATTTATACTTTACTAACATATTCAAATTGTAATTTTAAATAAAAAGAAATGTACTAAAAAAACAAGTGCTTTCTAATTTACATATATTGCTATATATAATGTCTTATAAGACAATTTCATAGATATCTACAATTAATTTTTAATAATCAATATGAAATTGTTATTATTAAAAATATTTCAGTCAGTCTTCATTAATTTCTTGTTTAAATTGTAAATTTTTATTTTTTTAGATATAATTTATTTTAAACTTCAATATTGAAAACCTTCAAATTTTCTAATACTTCATCTCTAAAAAAAATTGGATATTTGTTATTAAAACAATTAAAATATTTAATTAGATTTATAATAGAAATATTTGAAAAATTGCTAAACTCGAAGAGTGCATTTTTATGACAAAGAATTTCAAATTATTCTAGACCCTTTTTTAAAGTTAAATTTTATTCTCAAAATTCTTTTGTGATTTTTGTTCCAATTTATAATTCAACACGAACTTATTCTAAACCAAATTTTAATTTAACCAAAAAACGAATGCTCACTTTCTGGTATCCTTTTGCGCCTTATGATGAGCCTCCAAACCTTCAGAAAGACTTTGTAACAAATGTATGGCCATAATTTCTGTATTCGAACGACCACCACCGCCAAACCATTGTACCCAAACAGATTCCGGTTGATTGTCAAGAATCTTAACGACTTTACCCGGCCAGGCTGGAAAACCACGAGCTGGGCCCCATATTAATTCACCCACTGAAAAGGTACGCTGTAAATTAGCCGCCAAAGGTGGTGAAGACGATGAGGGTGACAAAGGGGTATTGTCTGTCGTATCTAAAGATTTTACACCATTCCGTGTTGAATTTTTAAACGAACGATTACGATTTCTTAAGGGACCAGTTTTGGGAGGTGTTTTCAATTGTTGCTGCTGATAATCCATTAGAGGCGATGAAGAATTTTGCAAAATTTGCTGCTGTTGTTGCTGTGGTGTGGGTGTACGAGGTGGTGGTGGTGTTATCATAAGAGTTGTAGTGGGAGAATTTTGTGGTGAATCTATAGTAGAAATACTTTTGAATAAAAAATCACAAAATCTAATATTTGCGAAGGAAGTTGATTTATTTTTATGTTGTAATATAAATGACTATTTTAGCATTTGGAGCAGCTAAGGCTAACAACTAGGGTTAAAATACCTTTATTAAAATGATGACTCATAAGAAAACTTTTAGGTTAATAAATGTTAATAAAAAATTTTTTAAACAATTGCCAAATTAATGTTTTTATATACATTGGTTAAATCTTTTTCTTATTTTTTGATATTTTCTATTTCTATAAGTAATCTTTTCCATATTAATTTCAAATAAATATTTGTAACGGAAAAAACAAAAGTGAAATTGATCGCTTCCTCTGGCATAGTAAAATCATAAATCATTGACTATTTTGAGTAAAAAATACACATTTTATTTGGCAAAAAACCCATTTGTGTAAGTAAATATTTGTAGTATATGTGTGGTACATATATGAACACTTATTTATTGGTATACTTTTAGGCTTTTTTGCCTTATATATTATGGTTGTATAAATATTGTAATTTGATGAGGTTCATGAACACGACAGTCTGCAAATAATAAATTATTTTTCATGTGTAACTAATGATTATTACACATTTTATGAGAATTGAAAAAAGCTTTTCCTTGGTAATAAAAATGACATTTGAGAAATTGTTCAAAATAAAAATGTTCCTCGCAAAATCATTAAAAAATATTTTACTTATGTTTCAGAGGTAATGATATACGATTATTGCAATTTTAATCATTATATAGAGAGTTGAGGTAAAAATATTGTCAATTCATGAAAAATATATTATTTTATTTTCTTAAGGAAAAGTAAACGTTTTTAACAATGACAAAGTATATTAAATAATTCCTTTATTATTTGCAGCTGACCTTTTGTAAATCAAAATTTTTTGAAGATGGTTTTGATTAAAGAATATTTATTAGATTTCGTTGACATTTTGGTAAACCTAGACTTTATTTTATTATTCCAACTTTAATCGAAAAATATACATATGTAGGTATGTATATTAAAACCACGGATGAACATCATTAAAACCACCCATAAATACACCCAAAGGAAAACTTTTATTGAAGATGAATAAAAAATCAATCAATAAATACATAATGTAACACCAAAGAATGATAAAAAAACAAAATTGAGTCACTCAAGTGTAAATAATAAATAAAGAAAATAAACATGAAAACGACAACAAAGACCATGAATGTTGATGATAAAAAAGGATATCAGTAAATAAAATACCAAATAAATTTATATGTAGATTAAGTTAATGTTTGTTTTGTTAAAATAAAAATATGAAAAAAAATATCGTATAATAAAATTATTAAGGCAATCAATAAAGTATAAAAAGTAACAGCAATTGAAGAATTATAAAAAAACATAACACAACAAAATACAAAAGTTTAATAAGCAAAATAAAATTATGGCAGAAACAGACATTTATTCTTGTACAATAAAACAAGGATAAAGTTCTTCATATACATACGTAAGTATGTGTTTAAATATAAAGAAATGATGATATAAACTGAAGAGCAATGAAATATAACAATAAATAATTCAAAAATAAATATATAATAATTTTTAATCAGAATAACAAGTATACGCAAAGAGGTATGTATGTGTAGGTAGGGAGATAATAATGAAAAACTAAAGAGAGCATACTAAAGTATGAGTAATAACTTAATGGAGGGATGGAGAAAGATAGTGAATATGTATAACATTCTAAGGATATAAATTATAAATATTTTTAATGTTTGTATAAGAAAATGTATAAAATACTTAATGATAGGTATGAACAAGGATAACAAAAAGGATTAATAATTGAATTTAGTGTATGTGTATTTTGCAGAAATATTGTTATTAGAGCAAGTTTCTCAAGTAATATACAGGAATTTAGCTTCGGTATGAATAATTAATTAATTTTCATATAGTTTTTTTGATCTCTTAAGATTTATTCTTATATTTTACCTTTATATTTCATAGCATATTACTTGAAATATTTTCTTAACTCAATAGATTTAAGTGTGTATTATTGGTGTATGTTAGTTAAATGTGTATATTCCAAAGGATTCGAATTTGTGCATGTAAATAACTGTCTACATAGATAAAAGCTTTCAAATTTAAATTTTTTACTTTAATGCAACAATATGTTAGTATTATTTTTAACCTTTGTTCTATAAGGATACTATATTGTTTTGTTGTTAAAATAGAAAAATTATTAATGCCATTAGAAAAGTAACACAACTCAACTTTTTCTTAATTCCTATAATTTTCATTCAACATATATCACACTTATACAGAAATACATTTAGAAAACACAATAAGTAAGAAATAAATTTGTGTGATAAAATTTATGAAATTTACAGGAGTTCGAGTAAAAGTAGTTGTAGATACCACAGCAAAATATAGAGTATTAACAAAACTTACCATGAGTATCAGGTTTGTTGCTGCCACCATTATCCGCCTGATGATGCTGTGGATTATTTGCTGTATTATTTTGATGCTGCTGTTGTAGAGTCAAGTTTGTTAAGCCAGTAATATGTGTGACACTACCGCCACCAGCACCACCACCCACAACCTGATATTGAGGTGGTGTTTGTACACGACGTATTTTTGCTTCCGTTGGTTTATAAATATTTGTGTTTTGATATGCGGTTGACATAACGATGCCTGTAAAATGTAAGGAAATCCAAAAAGGACGATGAATGTTAGTATGTATGAGAGCAAATAAAAAAAAAAAAACAAAAAAAGAAAACATATTTTACTAGCAGGATTAAATCAAAGTTAAGCAAAAATATAAGCCGATGTTGCTCGATATAATAAAAATAACAAACACTTATATGCCAAAATACTTAATATTCTATAAGTACATGGATGTCGCTGCTACGGCTGGCTGTGTTGTTGTTGTTGTTATTGGCTACAACAACAATAACAAAACAAAAATATTAAGTAAAGCTGACATAAACATTATTATTTTTTCTTTCTATATTCATAAGTCGATTCTTAGCAACAAAGTCATAAATAGAACCAATAAAAGCGACGACGATTGTTAGTATATCCTGGTAAATGTTTATATAAAATACGCTTTGGTTATCTTTGCTGTTACATAAACACAGGAGTAGAGCTGCTCATCGATGAGTATTTGTAGATAGATTTTGGCTTAAGAGCATGTTGTAGTTAAGGAATAATGTGAAATCATATTAAAAAGATGACTTCCTTAAATAACACTCGTAAGTAACAAGTTTATTTCATAAAATAAACAGTTGGTGACAAATAAAAAATAATATTTTTTTATAACATAATTGAAACAATGTATAAAGATAAAATAAATTTTTAATCGCAATCGCAGTTTCTTTCTCTTAGAAGAGAAACTGGTGCTGCAGAGGAATTGTTTTGTAATATTAAGATAAAATAAATTATTATTTTACTAAATTATTTTACTACTTTAGTTATCACAAAGTTATTAATTTATTATAGGAATTAAAAAAAGATAACTATTTTCTTGGGAATTTGTTAAATGTTAAATTTTTTCTGATATTCCATTAAATATATATGATATTTAAAAATCTCTGCAATCACACTGTATACAAATATGTATCTACATTAGACTGCACCAAAATTTATTGACTTTTGAATTTTGACCGTAACTCCCTCTAGAATCATTTATTGGGTTGTAAAAAGATATTGTGTGAAATATTAGTAAAATCGGATTTCGTTAACCCGAGCCCGTGGTACATTTATATGGGGAAAATATGGCCTTTTTACAGTTTTTAGAAAAATTTAGTTATTAAATACTTTGTTTTGTGAAATGTTAAAGAATCATAATTTACGCATAATTATCTTTCAAACAAGATACAAAAAGAACAAATCGGTTAAAAAGTGTTAAAGATATTACGAATTCCCCGGACATTAATGTGTTTTAGATCACTTGTGTAAGGAGTGTGCAAACAAAAAAATTTTTTTTTTTAATTTTTTGATAAATGTTTAAATATAATGCTATTTTTAACTAAATTTGAACTATAATTACTGAAAAATAAGTTTTTATTTGTGCATGATAATCAAACGCCTTTAACCAAGCATGGTTAAAAAATGTTGATTTCATTTAAGGCTGTTTCAAAACTGCAATTTCAAACTTTTAAAAATTTTGATAAACAAACTTCAATAAAATTCGAAGAAAACTATGCAGATTTATAAACAACACTACAGGAAGTAATTTAAAAAATTATTAGTTCAATATCTTGTATGACTAAGTCGTATTTGCGATATAAATTTTGAGGATTTTGGCAAAAAGGCATTCTTTGCAGTCTTTTAGTTATAAAATATAAAGTAAAGTGTTCACAAGGCACAATTTTTTCTTAACCAAAAATTTGGAAAAAATAACAAAATTAGGAAAATAATAACCAAACTTTAAAACTTCAAGTTATTATATAAAAATTATTATAATTTTAATATATGTATCCATATTTTAAATAATTAACACATAATATATAAGTTTTAGTATTTAGGAGAAAGAGGTATTTAAAATTTAAATGTTTAGAACAATGTTTATCAAAATGTGGTCCCTGATCCAATTTTGTAAGGGATTGGGTTATAAAGTTTAATAACAAAAATTTTATTCTATATTATTCTCACATCCAAACTTGTAGTAATAAAAAATAAGATTGACTTTTACAATTATCTCTTCACAGTAAAAGATTGCAAATAAGAGTTATTTATATAGGGATTTAGCCAATCTCGGTTGGTAATATGAATTCCAAAATCTAATGATTTAAAGTAAGAGATATTTAATTGGGAGTTTTGGAGAAAAGATTTAATATCAATTGTTCAAGTATCAAAGTACTCACATATATTAAATTTTAATAAGTTAATTTAAAAATTGTTTACAAAATTGTGTTCCAATTGAAAATACATCGGGATTGATAAAACACTTTTATTGCAGTTACTTGCAAAGTAATGTGGTGCCCTTTTACATTTTTATTAAGGGTCCTCATGAAAATGTTCAAAATCTCGTAAACTGTGTAAAGTGTGCAAGTTTGTTTATTTGCAAATGAACTGTCAAAAATTATGTGGCAAATCATTTGCACAAGACTTATAAGTTTGTATGGTTAAATCAACTGACTTTTGTTTATATGTATTTAAAAATTATTAATAAAAAATAAAAAAATACTGAATTCTGCACAAATACAATATTTTTTATCTTAAAATATTCTATACAAAAATCTGCATGTACCTACATATAATATGACATTTTGTTTCAAAAGGATCGCTTTGAAATTAATTGTAGCTTAAATCACACATAAATGTAAAATTTGGTTCAAATAAGATTAATCATAGTATTTTTATGATGCTCTCTCAAGTATGTATTACTTTAAGGTACATTCACAATAATGTGGGATATTATACAATTGATCTTTACCAAATATAGATTTCTTTTTTAATAGCAATTTATTTTTAAAGTATTTAGGTTGTTACATCGTTAGAACTTTCTTTCAAAAATCTCACAATCTATTTCACTTTTTGGTTAAATTTTCATTGGAATGAGAAGTTATAGGAACCTTTAGCTTTTAAATGTGTGATGAATTTTTAGCACATTCTATTTTTATTGTTGGCAAGATTAACAGAGTATATAGCATTTTTAAAACTAATAAAAATAAGGTTTTGATTTAATAAAAAAAAAGATAAACAAAATGGAAAAAAGTCATCATATACACATTGGAAAATAAAATAACCAAAACGGCAACACTGATTCAGACTAAACATAATTATTATAGAATTAGATAAACCATGTCTCAAAACATGCATTCTGAAGTTTAAAAAAAAAAAAAAAATTGGACAAGTACAATCTTTAAAATATGAAGGTTAAAATTCCAAATGAGATATATTTAAAATTTTTAAGAAAAATGTCATGAAAATTAGCTTTTTTATCTGAATTTGGATGCAATGATTTCTGTGATGAATTTTAATGATTTAACATGACTTTACTTGTCCCAATAAGGAATTATCATTTCATTTCTCCATGATATTAATAAATAAAATTTGCTTTATAAATATTTAAAAAAAGGTGCGTTTAAAAAAATGCTGACCCGAAGCTCAGTTGAGGGTTAAATTTGGCTGTTTTAATAAAAAAAATAAAATAATATCAAAAGAAGCCTTTCAGTTATATTTCTGTAAAATTTTATAGAAATCTAGATAAAAATAAATAATTTTTCATTATGTCTTCGTTGATACTTTCAAATATTCCAAATTCTGACCTTTAACCTATGTGTTTTAAAGGTTATCCTTGTCCAATTTTCTTAAGAATTTTAGAATTTCTTTTTTGAGACATGGTTTATATTATTCTGTAATAACTATTAATTGCAACTGGTATTAATTATCAGTTGCAAAAACAAAAAAAAAAAAAAAAAATTACTTTCTTACTAAAAACATCCGCAAAATTCAAATCGCAGGTACGGCTTAGTCATAGAAGGTATTGAACTAATTCTTATTCTAAATTATATCCCATAATGTTGTTTATCAATCTGCATAGTTTTTTCGAACTTTTTTGAAATTAGTTTAACAAAATTTTGAAAAGTGTTAAATTGCAGTTTTGAAATAGACTTACACAAGTGGTCGAAAACACATCAATGTTTGCCTAATTCACAATAACTTTAAAATTTTTTAATCGATTTGATTTTTTTATATCAGATAATTATGTACAAATTACGATTCTTTTACATTTAGTAACAAAGCTAGATAAGTATTTAATAGCTAAAATTTCCTAAAAATTGTAAAAAGGGCATATTTTCCCATATACACATACCCTACAATCTTCAGGTACGATTAGGCACTGGTTAACGATATTCGATTTTACTAATATTTCACACGATATCTTCTTACAATCCAATGAACGATTCTATAGGAAGTTACGGTCAAAATTCAAAGGTAGCTAAATCTTGGAGCAGTCTAATCTACATAGCTAAACCTTAATAAATTTCTATTTAAATGCATAGGTATTATATCAAAAAAGAAATAAAAAACATAATCTACAATACATGTGCTTAATATCGTCTGCTATTGAGTAGCATAATTTAATGTCATGCTCTATTGAAGTTTATTCATTTTATAACAAATAAGACAAAATTATACAGATTCGACAGTTTCCTTATTTCATTGTTGGTTTTATGGTGTATGAATTTTAGCTAAAAGGGAACGATATGAATGTGCCTGCCCGGGCTAATAGTGCATGCAATTTATGACACCCACTCAGAAACAAAAAATATAATATAAAGAGAAATAAAAATAAAATACACTGCAAATAAATGTTTATATTTATGTACTAAGGGGAAAACGTGTACCGCGTAATTTGCAAACAAAAAGGAAAATTTTCTTCTTTTTTATTAGTACTTTTTTTTGTAATGTAAAATATTTGCAATTTAATTTTATTATGTCTATCATTTTCATTACTTAATGTTGCGTTTTAATATCAGTTTTATTGTATTTTGTGAGTTTTATATTCAAAAAACAGACTGGTCTTAAATGATTTTTTTTTTTAAGATTTTCAAAAAGTGAAAAGTAAAATATTCTTTTAGATACTTTTAGACTCCCTACATGTTTAGAATTTGGCTATTTTTTCTTATATTTATTTGGTTTTTATTAAAAAAAACGTTTTTATTTTTTTTATGCGTTATCATATTTTTATTAAACATAAAAGAAGATTTTTATGGAATTTTGCTTTCAAATGAAGGACGTCTAAGTTCACATACTTTAAGCATTCAGTTTTATATCTTTCCTCTTGACACTATTTGTTGTAAATTTTGTAATTTAAAGTAAAATATGTTGTTAGAAAGAAATATTTCGCTTTTTTATTATGATGATTATTATAAGATTTTATACTATATAATATAGAAATAATTTGCAAAGCAAATCAAAAAAAGTGATTTGTGATATATGTCTAAAAAATACTATTTTTAAAATCGCATTAATGAAGAGATTTCAGTTTTTTTTTTTAGAATTTTTGTTTTTCGGCTTAAGTTTATTGAATAATTGTAGAAGAATACATTGTAGAAGCTTTTATTGGACACTCTCGTCTGAATGGAATGCATTTTCTAGTCTGCCGCGACCTTCATCAGAACTCTTCAGCGTCCCACCGTTGTGTTCTCTGTAAACATCATCTACTTAACTTACAACTTTTCGGGAAATGGAATCCGTAACTTATTTCCCTATATGTTATTAAGTAAGACGAATGAATGGTTTACGATAAAGATTTTTTTTTACAATTATTTTGTATTCTCCTTTTTCAATTATTATTATTTATATGCTTAAAGCTACCAGTTAGGTAGTAAATTCATAATATAATTCTTATAATTGTTATTGTTTAGCCACTTATTAAGTAGCAATGAACAATTTTGTTGCTGTTATTTGATTTGTTCCTTCTGTTTGTTTTCTATTTTTAGAAATACTTAACAGTAGAGTCAAAGTAACACTTTTCACACCGTGCCTTGGGTATTGAGTTAATTAGTTTATAGTTTTTTGTTGAACCTTTTTATAGTATTTTTTTTATATAGAATTTTTGTATTTCGCTAAAATCTTGACAGATCAAAATGTCGAATACAATAAATTTTTGTGAAAATTCTATAACCACAAAATCATAGGTTTTTTAATTACTCAATAGTGAATCGAGTAATAATTTACCATATAAAATTCACAATTTTTAAATTAGTCCAAAACTTTATAAATTTCAGCAAGTTTTTAATAATTAAAAGAAAACATATAGAAAAAATAAGTACCTTTATCACAAACTGTAGTTGAGGGAGACTGGCGACTGTCAGTGCTTAAAGGTGAAACAGTGCCGCCATCTGGTTCCGAACTGGAAACACACTGAACCTTAAAAAATAAATGAAACAAATCAGTAATCATATTAAAACATCTAATCAAAAAAATTAAACTTACCATATCACTACCGCCACTACGATGACTTGGTGGTCTTTCAGGACTTCTAGGACTATGAGTTGTAGTATCCGGAGGACTAGCAGCGGCTGAACGTGAGTTAGTTAAATGGGCATTAGGTGAAGTGGTAGACGAAGTAGCCGTTTCTAAAACAATACCAACTTGATTGTTAACGACATGCTGCTGTTGTTGCTGATTAAGTTGATTTTGCTGATGTTGCTGCAGGGCCTGCAGTGTTATATGCTGAGGAGTAGACACTTGTTGATGATGTGGCTGTTGTACTTGTATGGTAGCATTTTGTTGTACAAATGTAGCCGTAGCTGTAGGATTATGTTGGGTATTGGCCGGCATTACTAGACCCATAGGTGTTGAGTAAATCTGGCCAATTGGGCTTAACTGACCATTACTGCCAACAATGAACTGTTGCCCTGTGGTAGCAGATTGTATGAATTGCTTATTGGTTTGTGGTGAAGTTGCTCTCAACATCATTGTGCCTTGTGGTGTAGTGGTAAGTATGTTGGTGGTTGGACCACATGAGCCAACATTTTGTATTTGCAACAAAGTGGTATCTGGAGCCATTACTAAGCCAGAGGGCAATATCAGCTGTTGTCCCATTAAACTCAAGGGCTGTATTATTTGCCCGTTTTGCAATAAAATCTGTTGAGGTTGTGTAGTTGTGGTTGTCGAGGCCGGTTTATTAACCACTATACCTTGTATGCCATTGCCCAGTTGGAACTGCTGGGGATAAGTGGCCGTTGCAGTGGCATTTACAGCGGGAGCTGTTGTAAGTTGCACTACTTGTGGCTGATTTGTTGCAGGCGCCGGTTGCGCAGCAGCTTGAAGATTTGCTACATGTTGCTGTAGTAATGTAGCTGTTTGATTCGGTATTGCTGGTGTTATCTGTGTGGTAATATTTGTTGCACTATTAGCCGTGGGAGTAGGAGAAGTCTTGCGTTTTTTAGTACGCCTTTTAGGATCACCTTGAGATGTTATAATAATACGACCATCCGGTTGCTGTACTAAATGTTGCACTACTTGACTATCCAAGGTGGTAAATTGTTGCTGCTGAGGTTGCGTTGCCGTTTGCGTTGCTTGCGGTTGTTGTTGTATAACATAGCCTCCATTTGGTAGAGCATTCAATACCACGGTCTGTTGACCCAACACATTTGTGGTGTTGCCTGTATTTGATGGTGTGGTAAGCAATTGATTTGCTGTTGTAATTATGGGTTGTGTACCAGCTGTATGTATAATGTTGCCGGTATTTGTTAGAACTTTCGTACCATTGTTGGTAATTATATTTTGTCCCGAATTCAATATGACCGTAGTGGGTTGTAGTTGTGTGGCAGAGCCTTGCGTGTTGGTAGCCTGTGAGACGATGTAGCCGCCGTTAGATTGCTGCTGCAGTGTGGCTGTCGTCAATTGTCCTGCATTATTTAAGACATCCATTTGTTGTGTGCCCTGTTGTTGGATAATTACATTTGTTGTTGCATGCGATTGTGTAGTTTGTGACGCATTGCCACTAGCAATTATCACTTGCTGCTGCTGCTGTTGTTGTATGTGTGGTTTATTATTCGAGGACGGCATAACTATAAGTTGACCAGTGGAAGTCATAATTATTTGAGAGTTTCCTGTAGTATTATCGTTGGACCTTAGTAACGGTTGCAGTTGTAACTGACTAATGGGTATGCTATTGGTGCTGTTAGCTGTAACTTTTTGCACTGTCGCCTGTATTTTTTGATTTACCGTGGGTGGTGCTGAAGGATTAATACGATGGGCTGCTGATGAGGTGGTAGTTGTTGTGGTGGCTGCTCCTCTACTACCAGCAATAGTAGTAACAGTAGCCCTTGAAGTATTTGTGGCCACAAGCCTATGGGGCTGCTGTTGATTAATTTGTTGTATTTGACCGGCATTTTTAATGTGCCTCAAAATACGCACTTGCTGAGGAGGTTTTTGTAAATTACCAGGCTGATGGGGTTTCAAATGAAGTGTAGTTATGGGTGAGGGTATGGGTGAAGGAGCCGCTTTTATGTTGGAAGCCTTGGAACTTGTCGATTCTATTGATCCTGCCGGTGAAGGGGGACAAGGTTTGGGACTTTCGTTACTAGTCGATATAGCTCCCACTTGTTCGGGTTTTTTGGTATTATCTGGTGTTTTGCGTTGTAGGTCGGGTGTGGAACGAGGTCCTCCCACAGTGCTAGAGGATACCGGAGATTCTTGAGCTGTGGGTATTAATTTAATAGGAGTTTTTATGGGTTGCTGTTGTTGTTGCTGTTTATAAAGATTCTGTTGGGGTTGTTGCTGCTGTGAGAAAGAAATTTGTGCTGGGTTCTTTAAAGTGCTTAAGTTAAACCTATTTGATATAGCCGATTGACTAGGAGCCACAATATTAGGAATATTGGCAAAATGATGTTGTTTTATAGTTGGATTTTGGGAATTTGGCATTTGGTAAAAATTAATGTTAGTAGTAGTATTCAAGAGTCTATTATCATTAGAATTATCCAAAGCTGATTTATCAATCACAGTTTGTTCATTTGAAATCGCTGTTTCATTATCATTATCATCCTCTTCCTGTTCTTCTTCCTCTTCCTCATCACCTTCCGCCTCATTTTCCTCTTCTTCCTCATCTTCAGCTTCATCTCCATTAAAATCTTCTTCAGCATTTTCTTCTTCCATTTCATCCTCAAGCTCTTCATTTGAAATACAATCTGCCAAAGTTGTGGCAGGTTTTAATATCTCACTCTCTTCTAGTTGTCCATTCTCTTTTTCTTCATCTTCCTCTTCATCGCCCTCTAAATCTTCTTCACCTTCTTCTGGTCCTTCCTCTTCCTCGTCATCATCATCTTCTAATTCACCAACTTCTGCCTCAGCCATGGTATCTTCATGTGTAGTTTCTAAATTCATCATAGAATTGTGTACCAAAGATGTTTGTTGCTGTAAATAACCATTGATGTCATCTTTATACAAGCATGTGTGATCCATTTCTTGTTGTTGATGTTGCTGCTGATGCTGATGTTGTGGTTGCTGTTGTAGTTCTTTATTATTGGTATCAGCTGCTTGTGTTATTGGTTGCTTTGTCTGACAGCATATACCTTGTGGTTTGTTACACAAATTTGATGACCATTGTACATTCTCACTGTTTCCATTCGTCATGTGCGATGAAGCCGATTCATGTTGTGTTAATGTTGATACTTCAGTTGCTGCGGCTGTTGTTGGTAACATTCTATCATCTTTGGGCCATGTTTTATTAGCACTTTCCATCATGCCATTGTTATTATAAGTGGGATTTGTTATCATATATTGCTGATGTTGCTGTTGGTGATGATTTGACAATTGTTGTTGGTGTTGCTGCTGTTTTTGTTGATGCAGCAGGGGTGGTGGCAGCATTTTAAATGTTGAATTATGACTAGTTTGCTGCTGTCCACCTGTACCACTGCTATCCGAAGTAAATATTGATTTTGTTTCCGCTGTTGTTGTTGTTGCTCCTGCTTGTGTTGATGTGGCGGAGGAAAATGTTGCCGCATTGGTATTGTTATTATCAAGTATAGACTCTGTGTTGGCAATTTTACGACGTTTGGCATCTGTAATAAGAAGAAAGAATATAAATTAATATTTTTAAAAATTTTTCAAAAAATACATGTATTTTTAATAAAAATTATATATTTAAAGTATATTCCTAAATAAAAACCACTTTTAATTTTTCAAACTTAATCTATAACTATTACTTTTGCCTTACTTTATCACCAAAAATAAATCGCTTCCACCTTCCTTACTTGTTAGTTAGTAACACCTAAACATATTTAGTAGTTTGAATAAATTATTACCTTTGTTGATTTGAATTGAAAAATTACCCACTGACAATTATGAAAATACCACCTCTCTTTATAATTTAACACACAAATAAAAGCTGTGATAAAAACTTCAACTCACACGCAGACTTTTTAAAACTAAATTGAAATTTATTTGCACGAGAGTATGTAAATATGTGTGGATGATGGTATGGATTTGGCTACATATTTCAAAGTGCATTTTCAAAAAATATATTAACAAAAAAAAAAAACACATCATTAAACTTGTATATTTTGAAATATAAACACGCAATTTGTAACAAGTTCACATAAATTGCTTTGAATATAGCAATAGCTTTTTGCTTGATATAAAGTTTTCAAACAGTCCTCCCTTTTTGTTTTGAGTATAAACGTAAAGTTCTATAGCTTTTGTTAACTTTTAAAGGATCTACTGTTTAATGGATTTTGTTTTTGGCTGTGAAGCATGTTAGCAGGCAGACAAATTATAGTTATAGTTGATTCAATATATTGTTACTCGGAACATAAATATATACTCGTATTTAAAGTGTGTTGTTACAACACGCACTTCATTGCTAAATACCATTTCCCAACACACCAACGCACTCAGGCAAAGTGCAGTTTATGATAGCTGAAACATGCAATCATTTGCACAGTTTTAATGCAACAACATATCATAAATGTTTTTAGTCATATTTAAATGGTATGTTACACATTATTACAACAACTACTTACTACAAATATCCATACTACTTGATTTGAATACAGTGAAAACTCAAAATATAAGCTTTGTTAACGAAAAGATCTTTCGGAGAAGTGAACACAGTTCAGTATTTATCATTGAAAAGTATTGAAGAGTTACGGCTCTGAAATCAATCTAAACTTACATTTCTTGGTTCATTTTTAGAAAACATAAAAAAATTTCTTTAAACAGAATTAAATAAAAAATATTAAAAAAAAAATACTGGATTAACGTATACGGAATAGATAAAGAATTTTCATCTTCAATTTTGGATGACCATATGTTTTCTCATAATACTGTGAAAATTTCATGAAATCAGTCAAAATGTTAATAAAAAAGAGCTCTTTTGAAAAACATATTTACAAATTTTTGGATTATTTCTATATATACACCACCATAAAATTATTTATATTTTAACTTGGATGGCAATGAGAGTCAGAGACAATTTTTTTTTTGGTAGATATAAAGTCATACCAATATTATGGCCAACAGTTTTTCGAGAAAAAAAAATGTATATGAGTCAAAGTCAGTGTGTGGCGAAAATTTTTGGGGAACAACTCTAAAATCTAATTCGATTTTATTTTTAATTAAAACATTTGATTTAATTATAATTAAAACATTTTACAATTCATTTTGCAAATTTGAATGAAAATCGGAGCTCTAGTTTCTTTAAAATGTTAGCAAAGAAAGAACTACCTTGAACAAAATTTTGTAATTTTTTCGTTTATTTTTATTGTAAAAATTTTTTGATTTTAAGTCTTCAAAAAAATTAATTTTATTTTGATGACACATTAAAATCCATTTGTATATATATATATATATATATATATATATATATAAAATGACTCAAATTAGTTCACGTTACTCATTTCTTGCAGAGGGCGCGAAAGTTACAGAGGTTTTGAGGTGAACATATAAATATTTTTATAAACTAGAAGTTTATGTATTATTGTGGTAAAAATTTTACGTAATCTAAAAGCCGACTGAGTTATTTAAATAAAATTTATGATTTATCGCTGTTCTATCTAAGACTTGTGCATATTGGAATTTGCTACATAAAAATACAAAAACAGAAAGTGGAATTTTTGCGTAATTTTCAACAAGTCCATAAAATTTTTTTATTAAATTTATTTTTAATTCTCCTTCGCTTTCATTGTGTCAAATAACAAAAAACTAAGTTCACGCAGTAATCCATGCTATACCATTAGAAACTGTGAATGTGCCTCGCGAAAAACTGACTTTACAAAAATGTTCGCTCTTGTTTTCCAAACTTTGAGATTATCTACTGCGTTGACACACCAATGAGATAAAGCCCAAAATATGCATAATTACAAAAAGTGTGAATAACTATTTCAAAATTTGTATTTCGTTGAGAGGCGCACAGACACACCCAAAAAAAAATTTTAAAAAATAAAAAAAAATTTGATGTCAAAATTTGACTACCCTGTATGTAACTGAAAGTCTGTACAACAAAAAAGAAGGTGTAGAATTTATCCATAAAGTCCTATTAGTTTATATAAGATCGCATGAGACCAAAAAGTATAAATGGGAAAAAGTTAAGTAATTTTTTTTTTATCAATTATGATTATAAAATGAATCCTATGGTGCAAAAATTTTTCACTCTATTGGTTTCAAGTCTTGTGAGTCCAAATTTGTAAATTGTTTGTTTAAAATAGTGTTACTATAAAAGTTATTAATGTCTGTTTTAGACAGGTTAAAAATATTTGATAATGGCCCATATGTATTTGCCTCACATAAAATGATTTACATATATTTTAACTCGAGTAGCATTGAGTGTGAGAGAAATTTATTTTTTCGATAGATATTAAATCATTGATAGAAAAATTGAAAAAGTAAAGGCCAAAAGTTTTTCGAAAAACATTTTTATGAAACAAAATCAATTTGTTTTTTACTTTTTAAAGTTCTGATTTGTCTACATTTATTGACTAAAAAAGAAATATCAAAGTATCCGTATATAACGAGAGAATGATTTGAGGAGGGGGGGGGGGGGGGGGAAATCTATACATTAAATAAATGTGAAAAGATCTAAAAATCTCCAAATAATTTTAAATTAAAATCGATTAAAAAGTTTTGGACCACTTCAAAGGTGAATTTGTAGAATCCTTTCGAGGCAAACTGGGACATAACAACTGAGTAAAAGTTGCAGAAAGTTCCAACATCAAGTTTTTAAACTCCTGATAAGTCTTTTAGAATTGCTACGAAAGTACACAAAAGGGATCTAAATATTGGACATAAAAAAGCAACATAATAAGTTATCTGTTGAAACAAATAATATAATTTTAATTTTGTTCCAATTTTATTCAGCATATATTATATAAAAGAAATCAAAAATGTTCAGAAATTGATTTATATATTATTATATCACTTCTTTCCTACTGATCCGACTCAGTTGATATTACATAGCAAACAGCTTAGGAAAACAACAAATAATTTGGATTAATTTAATTTAATATGGGTTAGAAGTTTGGTGGTGAGAAAGTTTTCCACAGACCAATAGATAAAATAGTTTAAATAGTTTAAAATAGATTTCAATAATGATTATGTAAGTAAGTATTTTTCTTCTTACAATTATCGTCCATTTTAATATAATCTCACTGTTTTATATAAAAATAAAGTAGCATTTTTATGCGCTTAGAAAGCTGTTACTAAAAACACCTAACTAAAATTTTGTCATCATGTTTTTCGCATAAAAATATTATTACTATTTTTTTTTTTTGCAAAATAAAATATATTTTTATAAGTATGTGTTAGTACATCTATATGTAAATAAAATGAAAAATTTATTAATGTTTATTTAGGCTTAAATAATTGCCTGTAACTTATACTAAAATCGTACATTTTTACATCAACTGTGTAACAGAAAATGACCAGCCAGAAGTGTGAGTTGTAAAGCACAAATGTAAATGTTTATTTTAATTACAACACAAAGATTTTATAAATTGATAAGGTTGGTAAAAAAAAGCACAACATACAATACAAATATATGTTTTTTTACCTTTGATCAGAATCGTGTTTATTCATATGTTTTTGAAGTTTTTTTTATTCGCATATAATTTAAAATGATTTTTATTTGTATTGTATGTTGCAAGTTGCAACATGAAAAAATGCCAGTTATTTTTTATTTTGCATAGAATGAATAGCTAAGTTCATTGGCGCTAGCGTGCGTTTAAGCAGGTATTTACAAAAGTTTTACCTTTGACAAGAAATTCATAACATGTCAGCTGCTATCTGCATGGTGGCTGCCATTGTCATTGGCGACACGTTATAATACAATAAAGTATGAATATAATTTATGTTTATTTTGGACTAAGAGTATTACTAATAAGGATTATTGATTGGCCAAAACCTTTATGGTTAATAAGTGGTAATATTTCTTAAAAATTATTGAGTGGAAATGTCATTATTGAAAAATATTTTTAGTGGCATTCATATATTAAGAAATAAAGCTATCTTTTTTAGCCAATTCTCATTAGTATAGTAAAGCTTATAAAATATATGTTTAGAATCATAAAAACAATCTGTATTTTTAGCCCAGAAAAATAAGGGTTCGACTTTGATAGAGAGAAGCGAATTTTGGTATATGGGTAATTCTAAGAAATTTCGACCCAATGCTACAGCTTTAAAACTTTTACATCTTCGATTTTTTTTTAATTTGTGGTACACATCGTCATTGTTCATTTTATGGCGTATGAATCAGTTTCATATCATTTACGGTTCCTATTTTATGGACCTCTAAAGTAGGACACCCCGTGTATTTTTGTCAAAAATTAGCAAAGTTTAAAGTTATTTTACTCTTATTTGCAAAATTGGTGTCAATGGAAAGAACTGATATTCCCCTTTATCATAAAATCTGAAAAGAAACACGCATAAGGACCTCTAAAATGAAAAAAATGTTCTTAATCCTAGGGTACCCTTAAGAAGGGTATTTTAATTTTCATTATCTTTTTACATGATATTTACAATCAATTTGTCGTTATATTGCAAAAACTTCAATGGCATCAGAAGTTATAATAGTTTGCCTATAGCAGTACAATTTTATTAACAAATTAATATATTTTTAAGTGTTCCGATGCTTTTATTTTAAATTTCTTATAAAAACAAATAGAAAAGGATAAAAGCCAGCAGTGTTGGTCAAGATCGACCCTATGCTCAATGGTTAAGTGTGGAACGAACCTGATGAAATTTATTACAATAGTTTATGCGTGCATTTATATAAAACTTTATTTCGATGTTAACATTTATTTGAGATTTATGCACGTTTAAATATTTTTAAGGAATGTTGATTAGTTTGGAGCCACGGTCAATTATGGATCGATTATTGTAAAATTAAGTGAAGCGATTTATACTTGTAAAAAACTTGGTTGTGTTAAATTTTATCTCGATTTAAATGGTTTTTGGGAATGGGGATTACGTATATGGGAAGCATGTTAAATTATTATGAAATTGTTTACGATGATTTATACTTATATGGGCTATTATCAAAAAAGTTATATTTTAGGCCTCAGTTCGCGTTAATCATTCCGTGCAGGGGGCGCGAAAGTCATACTGCTTTTAAGTTTAACCTGTACAAATTTTTACATAGTAGAAGTTTATGTATAATTCTGGTAAAAATTACGCACAATATCAAAAGCTACTGAGTTATTTAAATAAAATTTATAATATTTTCAATATTTGATGGTATTAGTGTGTAATATTTTAGGGTTTCTTAGTAAAATTTAAAAGATTTTCATTGTACTAAAAATCGCGATTTTTAAAAATTTTGCGAAAAATGCTGATCGAATCTAAGCTATTTCTCCATATATTATACGAAGATAGATTTTATTAGAGTTTATTACAAAGAAATGCTGTTAATATTGTGATCCTTTTTAATCCCAAGTGATTTTTTTTAATATTAAAATTTTTATCTTTAGAAATTTTTTGATGCGCCTCTACATTTCCGTTAAGCATTACAAGCACCACCTAAATATGCCAATAATGGTCAATTTTGTGTTACCCATGCGATGTGCCTTAGCAAAATATGTTTTGACAAAAGTGTCCCGCTTATAACTATCAAATGTCCTTGATGTCAAAAAATTTGTGGTCCCGATCAATCATATTTATCGCAGTTCTTATATCTATATATGCAAGATTTGTACAAAAAGTGCAATTTTTGCGTAATTTTCAAAATTTCATAAAATTTTTTTATTACATTTATTTTCAATGCTTCTTCGATTTTATAGTGTAAAATAACAAAAAATCTAAGTTCACTCAGTAATCCATGCTATTCCATTAAATTTAAAAGATTAAAAAATTTTGTCATCAAAATTTGACTACCCTGTATGAGTTTATTGAAAGTCTGTACAACAACAAGGGTTGTGTAGAATTTATCCACCAAGTCCGATTAGTTTATATGAGATTGAATCAGATCAAAAAGTGTAAACGCGTGAACAAAAATTGTAGAAGAATGGGAAAAAGTTAAGTAATTTTTAACCCTTTAGCTAAGTTTTTGCATTTTTAACAAAAATCATGATTAAAACTAAAACCTATGGTGCTAAAATTTCTCACTCTATTAGTTTCAAGTTTAAAATACGATTAGTATTACCACAAAAGTTATTAAAGACTAAAAATTTTTGATAACGACACATACATATACATATACATATACATATACATATACATATACATATACATATACATATACATATACATATACACATACATATACATATACATATACATATACATATACATATACATATACATATACATATACATATACATATACATATACATATACATATACATATACATATACATATACATATACATATACATATTCATATACATATACATATACATATACATATACATATACATATACATATACATATACATATACATATACATATACATATACATATACATATACATATACATATACATATACATATACATATACATATACATATACATATACATATACATATACATATACATATACATATACATATACATATACATATACATATACATATACATATACATATACATATACATATACATATACATATACATATACATATACATATACATATACATATACATATACATATACATATACATATACATATACATATACATATACATATACATATACATATACATATACATATACATATACATATACATATACATATACATATACATATACATATACATATACATATACATATACATATACATATACATATACATATACATATACATATACATATACATATACATATACATATACATATACATATACATATACATATACATATACATATACATATACATATACATATACATATACATATACATATACATATACATATACATATACATATATAAAATTGTATATTGATGCTAACATTAATGTGGGAAATATGAAAGCTATGATCAATTATGGGATACATGTTCAATTATTGTGAAATTGTTTATGATGATTTATACACAAATGGGCCATTATCAAAAATTTTATATTTTAGGCCTATATCTATATATATATATATATATATATATATATATATATATATATATATTTACGACTGCATGTAGAACCAGTTCGCGTTAATCATTTCGTGCAGGGGGCGCGAAAGTTAAGTTGCTTTTAAGTTTAACCTATACAAATTTTTACAAAGTAGTATACATTTTTATACAAATTTATGTGTGCTGAAATTTACATAAATATGAAATATTTTAAATATTTATTTGCGTTAAACCACTATTACGGGGAAAACAGTTGTATGGGTTATATAAGAAATAATAGACAGATCATGATCAAAACAAGTACAATGTAAATAAAGAAAATTTCAAACTTTCTTAAGTTTTTCAAATATTTGTTTCAAACAAAGAGGTACGTCGCAATTATGGATCGTAGCACGTTCCTACGACTCAATTGTGTTCCTATAATAAGTTTTCTTGCAATTTTGTCAGAAAGAGATTGATTTATATCTTCACTCGCTACTCACTGCATTAATCCATAACAATTCTTAAACAACTTCTTTCTATTTCGTTTTAAATTACGTGTTTTATCTCCTGAAGTAAACAAGCTATTTACATATTTTTAAAAAATTTGCTTTGTCATCTAAAGATTTATGAATAATATAAAAATTTTCATTCGTATAACAATTTATATATAGCTTTCTTTATGCATTGCCTTGTAGCTTTACTTGCTAATCTCTCTATATTATTTCATATCAATATTAAAACAACTTTTTGCTATTTCGTAGTAAATTAGCTTTTCAACTGAAATTGAAAGTGGTATTTTTAATAAATTTTATTTTACGTTCTATATTATTTTATTGATTTAAGTTTAATTTTTAATAAAAAAAAAATCAAATTCAAATGTTTAAAAACTTTAAAATTACTTTTTTCATTAGACGAAAATAATAATAAATAACAATAAACTTTATCCCTGCATCCTTTTCTGTATGTTTTATCAATATTGAATGAATATATGTATCTTTCATAGCTATTGTTTTTCGGTTTTTGTTGTAACTGGGTGATGGGTATGTATGAGTAGATTTTATATCGATCTAAAGTTTAATTGATTGCTTTTATGGAAACTTTTCACAATTTTGCGATTTCATGTTTTTTTTTTTAGTTTTGTTTTCATTTGAAGGCGAAAAGGCAGCAGTGAATTAATTTACTGCACATAAAACCAGTGATGATAAACTTAAATAACAAAAATACACAAGAAAAAATTTAGAGCGTAAAATATAAAGTATTTAAATTAAAATAAATATTTTTATAATGAAAGCTTAAAATATATTTATTATTAATTGTATATTTATCTAATAATTTCAATAATTTTTAGTTAGGCCCTTTTAATTCTCTTTAATAGAAGAATGTAAATTATCTTTAGCTTTGACAACTACTGTCAGCTTGTGCGATAAGCATAAACGCTTGTTGTAGATAAAGTACACCTGTTTTTCTTATTATTTTTTGCGTGTAAATTTACTTCGTCATCATATTCTTACATGTACAGGTGAATCAACATACATATTTGTATAGCTACAAGTGTAAATGCCAAAGTGTGTGTATTATAAATATATATTCGTTTGTTTGTTTGTTGTACAATTCAGTCAAAACAACAAACAAACTTTTACCTTTTACTCTTACATTACACATGACTGCATTGTAAATATTGAACTCTTACTCCATTTAAGAGAATCAAAAGAAAAAAAAAAAGACATACATACTACCACTAGCGTCAACTGACATCTGAAATGTTGTACGAGTATGTTCATTTAAACATAAAACTTTGTGTTCATTCATTTATAGTATCTATGGTGTTTGTTAAGGATTGAGATCAGTTAAATAGTGAAAGTTATTTAATTTTCATACATGCAGCAGAGGACTATTCGGTTTTAAAGTTTTGAAAGGAAGCCGTACAAAAGCTTTAGAAGTGGCGATATGATATCTGAAAAAATTACTTCTTTGATATAAATATTTTTTTTTCTCAATCGATTTCCTTGATTTTTATATATTACATTCGACACAATGAACCAACGTATAGCGTTTATACATATATATTTATTTTTTTTTTTTGTCCTTTAATATTTTATTAATTTATAAATTTTATCGTTAGCAGTCCTTAACCCTTTTATTGTATTTTTCAAAAATGTGATTAATAGCCAGGTAGCATAAACAGTGTGTGTTCTTTAATTTTTTTGTTTGGCATTTTATTTTGTCAATATTATTCTGTGGTATAAAAAAAATCATGGACCATATAAAACATCTTTGAAATGTTTGGTGGTAAATAATAAATCATTATTTGTTATTTAACGTATAGAGTTTTTTTTTAATTTTTGTAATTCGACTAAAAGGAAATTCAAAATTCGTGTTTCCGTTTAAATGATGTAAAGTGAATTTAGTGAGTGATTCCAAGTCAAAACGGACATCAATCGGATTTGACATTTCCGATTTCAATGAAATTCACTATAGACGTTGTGTATTGAAAGTGTTTCTCAAATCAAAAACCTTTAGGTTCATGAGCCTTTACGGTCCGAAAATATGACGTTTTGAAAACCTTCTCAAAGGTGTACTTATATATATTCAAATAAACTTAATACAGCGTTACTAACCATTGATAAGCAAAATTCCTTAAAGTTGAATCCAAAAGCGATGATTTGCTTAATGTGCCTTTAGCATATTATTATTAACTTTAAATATTTTAAAGTCCGAGCCTATTATAAACCTACTTTAAGATTATTCCCGTTACGTACATATTTAAAAAAAAAAAAAATATTTTTGTATTCATGCGTAAAGTTTTGACAAAAAGATCACATGTTTTAATTTCCGGACGCTAAGATTCGTTCCGAAATTAAATATGTGAGCCCATATAGCTATTTAAAAACGGACAGGACAATATAATATTTTCTGAAGATATGTTCAATGTCAATAAATCATAAACAAAAACAGGAAAAGTACATTTTGGGCAGCCGACCACTTTTTCATTGTTTCCACCTAATTCCATTAGTCAAATGTATAAATTCTGGGTTAAAAATTATGAATTTTAATAGAAAAAATGAATAAAATAGTATAAGTATATCAAAAATAATAATGCAATAAAACAGTTAACAAATAATTTATTCTAACTATTCATAACACGGATAATATAAATGAGAGAGAAACTGAGAGGGGTTGTCTACATAAACAAAAAGCAGTTTATTAGTTAATGTAGACTGCAAAAAGTTTTTTGAATACGATTTTCTTAATAAAAACTTTAAGGACTAAATTGTATATTAGCTAGTTTGTGCTTTAAATATAAATTATAAAGATAATCAGCTGTATTAAAAAAAAATAAAAAAATAAAAAATAAAAAAAAATATATATATTAATAATAATTAATTTATTATTATTATTTTCTTTTTCTTTTTTTTTTTTTGAATATAGCTGATTATTTTTATAACGATATGTATAAAATTTATTCATATCAAAAGTTCAATTCAAAGTTGGACATACGAAAATCAAAACGTTATATCTCATAAAAAACGGTGTTTTTTAATATATAACGTTGACATAAAAAAGTTCAAAAAAAGTCCAAGGTGGATACTTATTTAGTTTTTAAGCTATAAAACAAAATATTGTAGAAAGCGAATTTGAATGTAAAGTTAAAAATATTTACAAAAATTAATTTTAAAATATGTTTTTATGAGTTCATTTAAAAAAAATAAATTTTATATAAAAAAATTGACTAGATTATATTTTGCTACATAACTTCTAAAATAAAAGAGTGTCCAACATGAAATTTTGTACGAGTATGAAGAAGAGTTATGTCAACATTATATAATTTTTTAGGAATTTTAAAAATATCGTTTTTGGAGATATAATGGTTTCATTTTTATAAACCTACTTTTGACCTTTGTGCTTTCGAAACAAATTAACATTCTACATATTATTTTATATTATATTATCTTTTAAATTATACTAAAATTAAAATTGTATTATGTATAGTCCAAAATTTATTAGCAACAAGATTATATTTTAGTCGATAAATTCTAAATTAAATGAATGTCCAGCTTGAAATTTTACGCGAGTAGGGAAAAGAGTTATCATTTTAAAAATACCGTTTTTTGAGATATAATACCATGTATATTTTAGAAGTTATTAGTAAATAAGCAAGTACACCTTTGTGAAATTTTTAGCTTTTTTCATTTTTGAAAAAGTCATATTTTTCGACCGGAAAGGCCCATGAGTCTAAAAGTTTATGATTTAAGAAAAATTTTCAATAGCCAAAGTCTTTAGTGAATTTCATCGAAATCATTCACACCCGAAAATGGCTGTCCGTTTTGATATGGAATAACTCTAGTGGAGATAACCCTCTTGCAGATGAAAAATGAATTATTTTCGTATATAAGCAAGTAATTTAACATGTTTTCGGAAAATACATATTTTTTGACTTTTTGTTAAAGGAAGAATAGTTTACTTCTATTAATTATGGTAAATAATATTTCATTTATGTTTTCATCAGTATAATCAACTCACGGTCATGTCATGTGTTGCAATTTATAAAATACAATTTGAATTTTGCAGCAAAGTTGAGATGCTAAATTTTAAATTTCTTAAATAAATCTTTTAAATTAACAAATAGTATGTATATATTTCTAAAAATATACATATGCTCAGCAAAAAAAGAATTGGTAGGATGTTCTTCTTTTATTCTTCTTGTTCATTGCTTTTGAAGTATTTCTCTTAAAATTATATTTATAATTTTTTTTTTATAAAAATATGGTTTTAGCTTACATAATGAAAATACCTTTCAATTTGTGAAATTTTTATTTTCTTATAATTTATTTACCTTTTTTCCTAATAAGAATACTTTTATTAGCTTCAAAAAAGTGCAAAATATGCACTTACTTCTACTTTTGAAGTGGTGAAAAAGTTCTTCTTTGGAATCACTTGATTGTTTTTTTTTGCTGGGTGTATATTATTACGTATTAATAATATTTTCTTTTTTAATAAATATACATTTTTTTCTTTAATACTTTATAACTAATTCACTTAACTGTTAAACCTACGATTCCTTTACCGTTATAAAACACATTTCTGAACAAATCTAGTTAGGAGTTTGTATAAACAATATATAACTCCATGAGACATTTTAAACACCAACAAGCCATAAATCACTAAATGACAATACTAAAACATGGCCATAAACAAAAAATACAAAAAAAAAAGAAAAACACGAATTAAGTGAAATAAATAAAAACACGTACAAATACATGAACTATAATAAATATAAAATTATTTATTAACCACAAAAGTATCAACTATATGAACTTATTCGAACATGAAAAAAAGTAGTGAAAGAGAAAAAAAAGCCACAATAAAAGCAGTTTGGCACCTTTTGATAATAATTGCCACTGCAATCTATACAAAAAGAAAAAAGGGTCCTAACTTATACAAACTCACCAGTAGTTACATACATATATACCTTGTATTTGTGGGTTTTGTACCAAATCAGCTAAATAAGGGAATTCAACTGAACCATAATAAAACGTGCCAATATTGCCACATATTATTTATTATTAAAAATTTAAAAAGCAGGGGAGTAAAAAAGGAAGTTTTTAGTTGGTTTATGTGTATAAGAATATTTTCATATTATTTCGTTATAAACAAAATTTATATTGTACTAGTAGTTTATGAATTAAACACACCTTCCTTGTTTTTGTTTGGTATTTTTTTTTTCTTCTATAATTTAAACGACAGTAATTCGCATAGAGGTGTATGAATATGTTTTGGTCAATTTAAACATAAATTGCCTCCGGTAAACAGCAGTTATTATGTTGGTTACAAAAGAAAAAAAGAAATAATAATAATCAAAAACAACTACAAACTTCAACTAAGTATGTAGTAAACAATGAATTTCTATACATTATGATTGAGCAGTTGGGGTTAGAATTTTAGCGGAGCTTAAGCAATTTTGTATGGAAAATTTTAATATGAACGAAATCACTTAACAAGAATCTATATCTCAAATTTTTATTATTTTGAAATTAAAGCAAGTGAAAATGAGGCGGAATTTTAAATATTCTCTACTAATGATACTCTATTTTTAAAATATTTTTAATTTGAAAGTAATTCTTTTCCCCAGGAAATCCTGGGATTTCTTGTGTATGCAAAATGTTTATAATTTCTAACACATATATGGTTATTTTGTTATAATAATATGTTTTTACATTTATTTCTATTTATAATATTTGATTTTGTTACGAGTTTAAATATCTTTAAGGAAATATATAAATATATTTGATAGTTTTTTAGTCCTTCATGCATTTTTGTATAGTAGATGGAAAAGAAAATAATTTTATTTATGGAAATATTTTAAATATAAAAAAATTAGATTCTGCAAATTTTTTCATTGTGGTCAAAAATAATATGCTGCAAAAGGACTAGTAAAAAGTATATTTATTAAACGATTTGAAGTTGTGATTTGCATGTATGTGAAAATTGTCTGGAATCCTCAAACAACATATATTTTTAAAACATCTATGAAAACGTGGACCTAAAAGTATCCAAACTATAAACTGTATATAAATTTTTTATTAGATAAAGTACAAAAAGTTCACTAATAAGAGCATGCATTTAATTTACATGATGTAAATTAATTTTTGAGCTCAGGTTTTCCTTATCTATAGATTAATGGTGTAGCATAAAAATAATGATATTTTTTTAGTTATATTTTTATATGATAAAAACCGTTATTTATAGAAATGGGTTATAAAACTGGAAAGAATAGAGATTTAGAAATCTGCACAATTCTTTGGGGCTTTCTTAACAACAAGTTTACTTCCATAAAAATGTTGAGGAAAATTTTAATTTTTTCAAAAATATCTGAATTAATTTATCGTTTTACAATTAATTAGCTTATTTTAACATTTTTTTAACCTTCGTTTAAGTGAATTATTCTATAAATATTTTAAAATTTGTGATTATTTATTTTTGGCGAGAATTCCCATGATCCTGGGAAATTAAAAAATCAATCCCAATTTCCCGGGGAGCGGAAAAAGACTGGGAAAAGAAAAACTCTACGCAAAATATAATGTAGCTTCGTTTGTGCAAAAGTCCACCTTAGAACAGACTAAATTCTAAAAGGCTTAGTCCTCCTCTATCGATTATTCAAGTTTCATATAAAACGATTCTCTGGTTCAGAATATCAATATTTATTTACATTTACTTTGTGAGTCAAAATTAACTGAAGCAGTGTTGCCACTTTATGTATAATCACACATATTGTGTGTAATTTTTACTCTGATTGACAGTACATGTATAAATTCAAATTACTATATTTTAATATAAAATGAAGATCTATTAAAATATTAGAAGCCCTTTATTATTCAGAATTCTTTATAATTTTACTATTTCTGTTCAAAATGTGTGGAGTTTCTCCTCATCAAGTAACTTGATTTAAATACATACAAATTTAGTGAAATTTGTTTATTCAAATCAGTTTTTAATATATTATTTTAATGTCTACCACTGAGCCAATTCTGTTAAATTGAAATAGCAAACTGCTAAGGAAAACCTATGGAAGGGAAAAAAGGGTTTTTATTATCCCTCTGAAAATAAACATTGATATATTTTTTAATGTCTCCACAAATATTTCGGTTCTGCTGATTTTTAGTTCAATATTTTTGCAATTTCGTGATTTATTAGATAGTAAATCTTATCAAAATTATTTTTTTTAATAAATAAAATATAATATTTACGAAAATTGCAAAAATACTATTAAAAAGAATAAATATCATTGAATGTAAAAAATACATAAAGGATTAAAAAAATATGCCAACTTATGTGTTAAAAATGTTAAAAAATTTGATAAATTGCAGTTTTATAGAATCGTAGATCTAATGAAATTAATTAAATATCAGACAAAAGAATATTATGAGTTTTAAAAACACTCAATTTAGATTGCTTAGACTATATAGCAAATAAAGTTAAATCGCACAAGCACAAAAACATTTTTTGTAAAAAAACATATTTTTTACATTCTCTTTTAAAATTTTTTGTTTTTATATTAGCATTTTTGTAATTTTCGTTAATATTTTAATTCATATGGTTAGTTTTTATAAAGAATTTTGATACTCATATTGACTATGTTTATTTAAAATTTTAAATCAGATTGAATTTCTGATAAACCGCGAAATTGTAAGAATATTGTAAAAAAAAAATAATAATAATCAAACAGTAGCAAGTTATATCTTGAAGCAAGTGAAAATTTAAAAATTTTAATTTTCATTAAAAATAACATACAATAATATTTGAAAAACTTTAAAAAATAGGATATTTTGTTTAATACACAAATATTAAGGTCACACTTGGATATGCTTTAGATGTTTTTGTATTTTTCTTTATGAAAAAATACAAACATTTTTAAAAAACTTAAAAAAAGACCTTTTTAAAAACGGTCTAGCTTACAAGCGGTCATCAGCAGAACCGAACTATTTTGGGAAATTTTATAAAACATATCTAAGTTTATTTTTAGAGGGGTAACAATTATACATTTTTGAGTGAGTAGCCTTAATATATATGAATTTCATTTAGTTCTGATTAGTAGTTTGGATGTGGGAATGTTTTCCACAGACAGACAGTCATAGCTATAAGACTTAGAGTTTCATATGGAACAAGAATATTTTAGTTCGATGTTAAATGAACTTACTTTAATGTTGTATACGAATTGTCAAATTTATGTGTATAAGAATTTCTAAGAGTATGATATATATATATATATTTTTGGAATATGAGTTTCTTAACCAGATATAAAATCATAATAAGTTTCTATACAACAAGTTCTATTACTCTTCGCATAACTGTCCATATCAACAACTTATGCCCTAATTAAGTTCACTTGTAATACAATACAATTATTTTTATTTAAGTTTGTTCTTATTTCATAATCTTAGTCAAACATTTTTTAAGATATTGTTCATATATATATGTACCTTAAGAGTTTTCTTGCACTCAAAAGACGTTCATTCATTTTGACCTATTAGATTAATATATTCAAAACTTCAAAGTTCCACACGTAGATAACAACAATATATTTTATTTACACCACTCATAAAAATAATTTTCTAAAAGCTTTTCCATTGAAAATAAACCTACCACGTGAGCAAGTGAATATATGCATATGTATGTGTTTGTATCAATTTTAAGTACCATTTTATGTTTTGTTGGTCTTGTTGCTGGTCGACCACAATTTGTTTTTATAATAATTTTTTTTTTCTCTATTGTTGTTACACATACTTCACATACTATAGACTTTAGAAAATCCTCTACAAATATTAAGAATTTTTATGCTTATTTAGCAAATGCTTACATGACATTAACCATAATAACAACGAAATCAACATATTACAGATTCATTTATAATATACACTTTTACTCATGTATATGTACATGTATATGTATTCTTACTTGCTGACATGGGTTAATTATTGTACATGCAACTAACAATTTTTTCTTTATTCTTTGTCTGTCCTTTACATCAGACCGTGTTTATTTCCTTGTTCGTTGTAGGTTGCGTGATTTTTTTTTCTCAATTTTGTCGACTTTTTTAAGTAAAAGTCTAATATTGTTGTTGCTTTTGCCTGTTAGCTTTTATGCAAATTTATGTTAATTTTTGTGTATTGTTTGTTAAATAAGTCCTTATTTTAGAATTTATATATGTTTTTCCTGTCGTATCCATTAACATCATACGGTGGTTTAATTTTTGATGAATCATGTGTTTTTGTATGAGTAAAGTATGTTTAAAAAAAGCCAACAAAAAATATTTTAAATTTAAATTTGATGAAGACAAAAAAAAAAAATTTGTTTAAAGTCAGTACAAGGTCGATAAGGAATCACATTAGAATATGATATACAATTATAAAGAAGATTGGTGTAATCTCTAATTTTCTTAAATATTTGTTGCTTTCATTAGTCCTCATGGGGCAATGAAAGAAAATTGTAAGAAACTTGAAATTTTTTTTTTTTTTGTAATTATTTTTATTTTTGGTTTTGACATTAATTAAAAAGGTCAATTTCAGTTTTTGATTTAGCAATTTTAAACTGAATAAAAATAAGTAAAAATGTTACGAATTTCTTCCACTAATGACTGAATATTTTAAAAACTATTTAGTTTGGAAATAATACGTAATTTTAGCCAACTGTACTAAAGTTTGTTCTTAATTTCTATCTTAACGGAGGAGGATTAAAGCTTACAGGATTTGAGTAAGCTTTAGAATCAAAAAATATAAAAATTAAATGAAAAAAAATCATTTTTTGTGATAATATGTATATTACAACCACGAAATCTTTCAGCTATTATAAAGGCTTTGTGGAGTCATTATATATTTTTAGAAAAATATAAGCAATGAGCTAAATGTATATTTTGTAATTAAAAAAGTGTTTCTGATTTTTTAAAATATTTTTCCAAAATAATATAAATTTGAGGTAATAAAAGAAAAAAAATTGAATAATATTTTGTTTTAGGGTTATTCCATATCAAAACGGACAGAAAACAGCCATTTTTGGATTTGACATCTCAGATTTTAATAAAATACCCTACAGACATTGGGTATTGGCAGTGTTTTTTAAGTCATAAACTTTTAGACTTATGATCCTTTATGATCCAAATATATGACGTTTTGAAAAACGAAAAAAAGCTACAAAAAAAGCTGAACTTGTTTAATTGCTCTTAACTGCTAAACTATTCATGGTAGAAACCTTTTCTTGGTTCTAGTTTCATATTAAAAACAGAGATATTAACTTTATAATCAAAGCAAGTTTAAATATGTACGTGAAAGATTAGATAATATGCACATAAATATGCATATAAAAATATATAATTTCATGTATTTTTTATATAAATATGCATAAATAAGCATTTTACTGACATCAAAATTCTGCTAGTTTTTGAGTTTTTACAAAAAAAAAAAAAATAATAAATAATAATGAAATTATAAGTAGATAGACATCCAAAAGTGACTATCAAACTTTTGGTACGTCTGAATTTTTTTCTTTACAATTACATACGATGTACTAAAAAAAAGTACAAAATAATTTATATAAATCAGTTAACAAAATTCTAAACAACCACTCAAAAATAGTGTTTTTGTTAAGAAAACTAATTGTTGTATTCATTACATACAAATATAAGCAAAGATTTGAAAAAAAAAAATTTAAATACTTAACAAATATGCAAAAGCTCATTTTTCAAGCGAAAAGCTTGCCAAACTTGCCCTGTTTATAACTATATATAAAGTTTATATCAAAAGTTCAAATTTCAAAGCTGGACATATAAAAATCAAACCACGATAATTCAAAAAATGGTATTTTTAAAATTCTTAAAAAAAAAAATTATATAATGTTGCTATAACTTTTCTCCTTATTCGTGTAAAAAATCAAGCTTGATAATCATTTAGTTTAGAAGTTATAGACCAAAATATTATATAATTACTAATAACTTCTGAACTATATATAATAAAATTTTAGTTATAGTATCCTTTAAAAGATGAAGGTATTGCCTTCAAAATGAAATATAGAAAATTAAATTATTTCGAAAGTTCAAAGGTCTAAATTAGATTTCTAAAAATAAAGCCATTATATCTTCAAAATCGGTATTTTTAAAATTCTTAAAAAAATATGTACTGACGAGTCTTTTTTGCGCTCCCGTCATAAAAACAGGCAGGTAATGTTAACATAACTCTTCTTTACACTCGTGTAAAATTTCATGTTAAACACTCTTTTAGTTATTAAGTTATTTGACATAATGTAATCTAAAGTCAAATTTTATATATACAATTTCAATTATTTTAAATATGAGCACATTTCGAAATTAATTTTTCTAAATATTTTAAATTTTATGCACAAAAAATCAGTTTTTTACGATATTTTGCTTCATAACTTCTAAACTAAATGTGTGTCCCAGCTTGAAATTTTACCTGTGTATGGAGAAGAGTTATATAAATTTTTAAAGATTCTAAAAATACCGTTTTTGAGATATAATGGTTTGATATTTTTAATATTTTGAATTTTGAACGTTTTATATAAATAAACTTTATACATATTATTGTAAAGGTAATATCTCTGTCTTCAATATGAAACTGAAAACGGAGATCTACCATGTATAGTTTAGAAGTTATTAGCAATTAAAAAAGTACACGTTTGTAAAGCTTTTCGTTTTTTTCGTTTTTTGAAACGTTATATATATATATATATATATATATATATATATATATATCTTTTTAAATAAATATTTAAGTCTTTTCGAAACGCTATATATATCTTTTTAAATAAATATTTAAGTCTTTTTAAAAAAATTATAATAAGTATACGCTAGTAATATTTATACATAAATAAATAATAGAGAAATAATTTTAGAATGAAACGAATTTTGATTGATTTACATAAAAATACTTGTATTGACTGATTCAGGCTATAAGTTTGTAATATTTTTATAAAAAGGAGAATTACTTTTTCTGCCTAAATAATATCAATGTATACTTTTCTACCAGTGTAAAAATACAATATGAACTAAAATCAACAAAACAGTTAATTAGTACATCCGCTCTTTCATTAAAATACAATTACAAATGTACAAACAAAAAACAGACAAAAAGCCGGACAAAAGTTTACAATTCAATTTATTAATAATTATTAATGATTTGAAAATATAATTTAATTAAAACTCCCATAAATACACAATAGTAAACTGAATGATAAAATATAAAAAGAAAAATCAGTAAATAAATGAAATTAACATGAAAATGTACACATTTATAAAACGAAAAAAAAAAAAAAAAAACTAACGATGGCAGAAAAATTACAAATAAATGAAACGGAAAAAATATACAAATTCAATTTTAACATCCTTAATAAAAACATGACAAAACGATATTCTATTTGTAAACATAAATATGGTATGTATTTTTTATTCAAGTATAATGTAAAAATGGTTAACATAAATTTTCTAACACTTTAATAATATCCCAGACTCAGGCTACGAGAATTATGTCGAACTCCCCTTTGGCATTTATTCACACTCCATAAATTCTGTTTTGTATGAGAGAGTGTTTGTGTTAAAATAGATGAGAGAAGAAAATAATAAAAACGAATAAAATTTGTAAATTTAATTTGCTGAACAATATTTTTAACATATATCGTACATTGTACTATCTTTTTTTTGTGGAAATAAAAATATTATTTTTGTTTTCTATAGTTATTAAAATATGTATATTAAGGCGACTTACTCTAAAAAGTGTTTTTGTTTGGAAGCCGCGTTCTTTGGTATATAAAACATATCCAAGAGTGACCTCAATATTTATATATTCCAAAAATATCTTATTTTCAAAAGGTTTTTTTCACAACATTGTTAGTTATTTTTAATGAAAATTCAATTTTTTTTAATTTTTATTTCCTTTAGTATATAAGTAGCTGGTGTCTGATTAATTTTTATTTCAATATTTTCGCAATTTCGTAGTTTATCAGGCAATCAATTTCATAGAAAATTTTACATAAACCTGATGTACATTTTATTAATTTTAAAACAGATTTTATTTACTTTCAAATCTGATGTGATTTGAAATTTCAAGCCAGGGACAAATTTAAGTACTAACTGGGTAAAAATTTTGAAAAATCACAAAATTATATGAATTTAATAAATAAAATATTATTTTCAGAAATTAATATTCTTAAAATAAATGTGATCAATGATCTCGATAATCGTAATAATAACTTTTCACTTTGAAGCAATAAAAAATAACGTAAGTAATGAATTAATAACGTAAGCAGTGAATTAATAACGTAAGTAATGAATTAATGATAAAATATATTTAATCTTGTTGCAAAGCTTTTGTTGAAGTATTTTCTTAGTTGTTTTACGGATAATATAAATAGTTTTCGATAGTAAAAATCATTTATGTACTATTAAAATTTTTAAATTCGGTGACACTGAAAACTTTTATAAAATACCGATCACTGACTCAATATTTTTCCGTGTCCAAATTTTTAAAAAGCACTAAAACAGTTCTAAAAGTTAATAATAATGCTGGTGAGGGATTAATTTGGACAACTTTATTATAAAACGTTAATAGTTTGTTACATTTACTTATGTAGATTATATGTAAATGTAAATTAGATGTAGGTAATTTGGGTTTTAATTATAATTACTCCAATGTAATTATAATTTTAGGTTAGGGTTTCGTATAATGAAATAAAACGAATTTACGAATTTAAGTAAATTGATTAGTGAAATCTGGGTTTATTTGAAAAAATGAAATGCTTACCATTTGATTGTTGAAGATAATGTATCTACAATTTTTATTATAAGTTAGTTGCAGCTAACTTATTTTTTCTGACAATAAATTGTTCTAAATTCATTTTTAACAAAGTGATACTTTTGATACTTCAACAAAAAGTAATAGAAATAACGAGTATTTAAATTCGGTTGACCGTTAGTATTGAAATTCAAGATACAATTTGTAGATAATAAAAATACATTACATTTGGTACTAATTTCTACAAAATTGAATAATTATAAATTACAATTTTATTATATAATACAATATAAAATAAATAAAAATAAACTTTCAACTAGAAATATTAGTTTTGAAATGCGTTTAAACATGGGTATCAAAATTCTTTTTTTGATAAGATCTATCCGTTTAAATTAAAATATTTACGAAAATTGCAAAAAAAAAAAACAATAAATAATATTATTAAGAGTGAATGTAAAAAATACAAACAATTATAATAATCCAATGAATTGAAAATGTTTATTAATTGTAAAACTTTATATAATGTGATAAATTGTAGTTTTTTTTTTGCCGCCAGCGCTTGAAATGGCTCCATGATTCGAATGAAATTAATCAAATACCAGCAAAAAAATATTTATGAGTTTTTAAAGGACTCAATTTAAATTATTTGGCTATATAGCAAATAAAATTAAATCGCAAACGTTCTCATTTAAAGAAGAATTTTGATATTGATTAGGTTTATGTAAAATTTTCAATCAGACTGACTGTCTGATAAACTGCGATATTGCAAAAATATTGGAATTTTGCGTTTTTCTGAGAGAAAATGCAAAAATGATTTTGTTTTAAAAACAAAAAAAAAGCCTTTTTTAAAAACATTGTGTCTTCAGTAAAACCAAAATATTTTGGGAACCATGATAAAACATACCAAATTCTAATTAGCAAAAACACTTTTTCCCCTTCTATACGGAGTGAGTAGCCTTAATGTACACATATAATAGTTTAAAAACAGGAGTATGAAATTTTTTTTAAATTTTATTGTAACAATCTGAAAAGTCTTTTGAAAACTTTATTAAAAATTTGTTAAATTTAAAAAGATTTTGTTAGCATTTACTAGCGTAGCCTCGCATGTGCTTATTTTATTTTTCTATCTACTTTGGCAATTTAATTAAAAATTTTCACTTTTTTCAGTTGATTTATGTAAATCATTTTAATTTTTTTTTTCTATAACTTTATACTTATATGATTTTTTTTGTTGTTATTCAAATATTTATTTATAAAAGGGATTTTGTGGTGTAAAATAAAAATACAATTTTCATAGATTAAAATTTGTATATATATATATATATATATATATATATATATGTATATATATATATATATATATATATATATATATATACATGTACATATTTTTTTTAAAGTAATTTAATATGTAAATCCCTTAGAGTTTAAACTGTGTATGATACTTTTCATACTTTATTTTTTATTATTTTTTTATTTTTGTGTTGATTTGTGGGAATTTGTTGTGGGTTTTGACAAAGTTAAACTTTTATTATTGTTGTTTTATTTTAGATTTTAAAATCAATTTGTTATAAATTTTCGCTAATGAAATCCCTTGAGGATTAACAATTGCAGACAGCTAAAATTTTATATATTAGATTTTATTTTACTTATTACAAAACATTTTTTGCACTAAGCAGGAAATTAAAATGCAAAAATATGTTGTATTTATATTTAAATAAAGGGGATTTTAAAATTTTATATTAGCATAAACTAAATAAGGTGTATATTGAAAAAAAACTTCCACATATAATAAACTCCATATTCTAAATAGATATTTAGAAATTAAATTGTAGGTTTTATCTTATTTAGTAAAATATATGACATTTTTAGGAGGTTTTATTATATTTTGGTTGGTACTTTTTTTTTCTACTGAACCGATTCGTTTGATTTTTAATAACAAATAGATACTAAATATATTTGCGAATTAGAGAATTTGCTTTAAAATGGCATCGATTTGTTAGTGCATATTTATGCATATTTTTGCTGAAAATGCATATTTGCATCGTATTTAGTGCAATATTCCAATTTAAAATTATTTTTTATGTAGAAAAAAATAATTTTGTGGACTTTTGATAAAACGACTTAAGTCTACATTTAAAAATTTTCAGAAGATCCAAAAAAATGTTTTAAAAGCTTTTCTCCCAAACTAACAATCACGAAATGACGTTGATTATTGTAAAACGTGCTTCATCAGAAGGATCCATCTTTATCTCGTATTAAGATGCGAAATTACGCAGAATAAATAGTTTCGTTTCGGAGAAGTATTGTCCTAAAATATTCGATAAATCAATACCACTAAAAAAGTTTTTGGCATAGCCTAAAACATAGAGATAAATACAGACTTTCAGGGTCAAATTTCCAGTAATTTATCTGAAGGAAGAAAAAGTTCGTTCATTATCGAGTTATGTATATGATATATTTGTTTTGGTTGTTATACGTTTTTGTTAATCATCGAGAATTGATTAATTCTTTTTAAAGAAGCTTCCAATGAGATTATTCCGTGCTGTATATATAGCTACCCTTAAATTCATTTTAGAGAAATCAATCTATCACTAAGACCACAGCCATGGAAAGAAGTGTTGCCAATACAGTTATTAGAATTTTACATTCAAACGAAGAAATAATAAAATCTTTCCACATCATTTAAAAAAGCATCCATCACATCTGTTAATGTCGAACGATAATTTTCTATGTTCAAATGATGTTTAAGGTCTTTACAGTATATTTATTTTTAATTTAATATGATATTGAATTAAAACTTTATGTTTTTTTAGTAAAAGTTAAGAAATAAGTGCATATCTTTTTGTTTGTTTTTAGGGCATATTATAACATTTTTAGTGAATTTTTAAGCGCCTAAAACGTACTTCCTGCCCTTTCTTGTCCCTGGTGATTAATATTTCGAATGAATTTTATTTATTTAGATTTTGTATTTTATATGTAATTGTGATTTAATTACATATATACAGTATTATTTCACTACTTAAATGGTTTCAGAGTATCATAGGGTCAAATAATATGTGTTACACATGGAATATAAGTCAGAACTTTTGTGTACGACGAGCGATTGAAAAAAAAGAAAATTTCTTTATATTGGTTCCAATAAGTAGAATTTTTTAACCCTAGCCCCAGATTTGTCTGGCCAGACCAATTTCAGATTTAAAACTGAATTTACCTAATACAAACAATCAAAACCATACGAATAGTGTACAAAATTTAGTGGGCTTGTGATTTGAAAATCAAATATCCATTTCAAGGGAAGTTATACAAGAGTCGAAAACAAATGTTACATCTTGCAAATCCATACAGTAATACTGGTGGAACAATTGTAGCAGACAATTTCTGACCAAATTTGGTCTTATATATCTTACACAGTGGGGCAGAATCGAAATTGTGTACAATCGAACGAGTGTACAATTTTAAATTTGAAAGTGTCACATTCCCACATACCCCTCAGGATGAAGCTATTGGGCTCAAAATAAGGAACCTCTGTCATGGAAAATTTCTAACCGCTTACAAATTTTTGTTTCTTATCCGATTTCAAATATTTTTAGATCTTCCTAAAACCTGTGAAAAAATGCTTGCATGTGCTGTTTATCTCTTTTAGTTTTTAAGTTATTTGCATTTGAAATTTCAACTATTTAAATTTCTAAAAATCTTGGCCCAGTTTTTTCAATATAAATCATTACAAATTAAATTCAAATACATTGAATTACGTAGTTGGTCTGGCCAGACAATATGTGTTAGGAATGTGAGTATTGAAACGGATTAAAAACAAATTTTATATATGACCAGTAAAATAGTTTTTTTTTTTGCTTTGTTAATAATTACTTATGTTTTTACTTAGATTTTAATATATTCTCTTAAATTGTTTCTCTTGCACAGTGGAGCATAAAATAAAACAAACCTTTTAAAATATTAGCTCGATCTATGCGGAATTTGACGTATTAGTAAAATAATGTTGAGTATCCCAGGGGAGCAAAATAATTTTATTTTAGAAATATTTCAGTGCATTCTGGTAAAAAAATTTTTGAAATCGCTTTATCATGGATCATGATAACTACAAAAAAAAAAAACTTTTTAATATTTCATTCATAAATTTGTGTTCTATTTTCAAAAAAATATATTGAATGTATCGAAAATTTTAATATTACTTTCATAACAGGTTCCAAATTACGAATTTTTTGATACCTATTTTGAGGCAAAACACGAAACTTTTTTCCAACAAATGGTCCCCAGGAGGAGTCTTACGGATCAATGATATTTTTTTCATACTTTAAATGAATTTATTATACAGCTGTTGTCAAACCCCTTTTATTACTATCAAATTTTTAACACTGAAAACTGTCGGCGCGCTTACGAAAAGTTATGTGTTTTTTAACTACTTTTCAAGAAAAAAAAAAAAAAAAACGTTTTATTTTGCCAAGTTTTTTTTTTAATTTTAAATTTTATTATTATTATTATTATTATTATTAGCACATTTATTGATTTTATGCTAATAAAATGAAATGAAAAAAAGGAAAAATCTACATATAAGATTTTTGTATAGGATGTTTTTTTTTAATATTTTTTGTTTTTTTTCTGTTCTTAACAAAGGTCATATGTATAGAAGAAAACAAGAAAATCTATGCGTAGAACTTTTTGTAACTCCAAAACTTTTTGAGTTAATGGAAAACGCTTTGTTAGGTAAATGTATGACTGATAACGCTTTAAGACGCGATACTTCGATACATAATAAAGAAAATACTTGCAGTAAAATGTGTATGTATTTTCGAGAGTATTTAAAAAACAATTTATCACGTCTGAATCCGATCATATGTAAATTGAAAAATTTAAACCCAAAAATTATTATTTCGGTTTCAAGATAATTGGCAATGGCAGGTGTGCGCCTATGGCGAATATTACCCTTCAATAGTACAGTGTACCTCTCAGGAGAGGGTCAACACTTTAAAATTACTTTCCATATATTTTCGAAGTTTGGAATGATAGTAGCAGAATTGTATTTTAAGAGTTTTATTTTGCTACTAATTAGTCGGTCAGTATTCAACAATTTATTCTTTAGCTTTTGTCAAAAACAAAAAAAAAAAAAAACATTTTTCCTATATAATTTAGCTTTGTAAATATTTTTTTCTAAACTAATTACTTTTGTTTTATTTAGCTATTTCTATTTGTTTTTTATTTACTTTTCCTAAACATAATTTACGGCTAACAAATTTTCACATAAATCAAAGCATACCTTTAGGTGTTAGAAAATATGTTGTTCAAAATATTTTCAAGTGTTGACTGTTGTATTTGTTATTTATTTATTATTATTTCTTTTTTTCAACAGTTATTGTTGTATTTTATTATTTCCCTCCATGGATTTGTGGATTTTGTACTTCTTTTTGTTTGTGGTGTTTTTATTTTTGTATGTATTTTCAATACCTTTGAGGTTATTTTTTTTTTATACATTTCAATTAGCAACTGCTTTGTATATAAAGCTTAATTAAAATTCAGATAAAAAAGAGTTTGCAAAAAATAACTAAAACAAACAAATAAAAAAAGCTTTTGTTTAAAAATATTTAAATATGCTAAAAATCTTTGGTTGCGATATAAAAAGAAAAGAAAAAACTGTTTCAAACTCACCCCTAAATTAATAAACAGGATATTAGCTTAAGGCGAAATAATGTAAAGTGTTGAAAAATTACACATTGATTTAGCACTTCAAAGCAAATGTTTTACTATTTAAGGTATAAAGACTTTATGAAAAGATTGTAAAATATAAAACAAAATTGAATTTTTGGTTTGAAATTAGGTAAAAAATGACTTGCTGCTAAATTAAAAAGCAAACGTTTTATGTAATTCTAGTTTAAAGATAAAGAATATACATAATAAAATAATGGATATTTTAAATAGTAAACATTTTTAAGGAATTTTAGAGAAGGTTTTTTAACGGTTGAAATGAAATACATATTAAATTTTTCTTTTTTTTTTAGACAGGGGAAAAGTATGTTTTTTTATTATTATTTTTTATTTCCTCTAAAAATAACACGCGATTCTGTAATTTTCTTGTTTATTGTTTTGAAAATTATATCGCACTTTTTTTTTCTCTAAATATTTATGTACATAAATCCTTCTGTGACGCATAATGTTTGTTTCAGTTTCTCTTTCTCTATTTCATTTTATTTTATCTGTGTCTCCATAAGAGTCCTTTTTCATCCTTTTTTTATGTTTCATGTATACTTATTTGTTTTTGTCTGCCACATAGTCCTTGGTGCTAATGACTTGTGTATTTATTTTCATGTTTCTATTCTGGTTTTTATCCGCACCGCAAACACTTATTTTTGCATTTGTTATAGCTATTGTTGTTTTGTTAATAATTCTTGTTGTTGCTGTTGCATGTTGTATTTATGTATGTAGTTGTTATTTCGCTTTAACAAAAATTCCTGGCAAATGTGTTTTTGTGCAGTTAAGTTGAGTGCACTTTACTTCCGTTTCCGGTTTATGTTTGATTCTAAAGAAATAAATTGCTTTTGACACGTTTTATTTTGTAACAGTAAAATGTTTATTTTTATATATCTATATTTTATATTTTGCCAGGAATATAAAAATTTAAAATAAATGTCCGCTAAACCTTATATATGTATTAGGGTATCCAATCGATTAAAAGTCATTCGGTTATCCGATTAATTTTAGTTCATTAACTGTTCGAATAATTTGAAATTTAATATTTTCGAATAACGAATGAACCGAATAATTTGTTTCGCATAACCGATTAACCGAAATTTGATTTTCTGGAGTTAAAAATTTAATTTGTCTTAAAATTAAAAAATCTTTTTTATTTTACATTTATGTAAACTTCATCCTTGTTTAAAATATCTGTTATATAAGAGCAAAAAAAAAAAAAAAAATAAAAATAATCTTTTATTACTTTCAAAGTATCAATAAGTGTTTAAGAAGTAATATAAATAGCATTCGAACATATTATTAAAAAGAGATGCAAATTAATTGTTCTGCTATAAAACTTTGAGATTCGATTGTTATTTTTGCATATAATTGTTACTAAAAGAACTGTTTTAAATAAATTAAAATAAAGTTATGCATACTTTTTATTAACCATATTTGTTTATTGTGGCGTTATTTGCATGAAATCGTGAAAAAAACATCTTCAAATAACATACTTATGTTGAATCACAAGTTCAGAAACATATTGACTTTTTTGGATTTTTTTTTCGCGATAGAATGTTTAATAAAATGCAACATGAAAAGATTATAATATTATAACTTGATAAATACTTAGCTTGTGACAATAGCAATTATAAAACCATTGTTTTGAGTAAAGTAAACTTAAAGTTATATAAGTAATTAAAATAATAACAATATTAATTTCTACATTTTTTTTTTCATACAAATGGGCGAAAGAACTAAAAGAATTTGATTTACATTGTGTTTATAAATAACTATGTCATTTATTTCATATTGAGTACTAAATTGAATGTTATTTATATATACTAAATTGAATGTATATTATATATTACTAAGACTATTAAATTGCCATTAATCAGATATTAACCGATCAACTTTTAACTTCGAATAATTATTTGTCGAATTAACCGATTAATATGAAAACCCTAATAATTGGAAACTCTAATATATATAATATATATATACGTATATATTATAACTCTTTCAAATTTCAAAAAACATGCGATTTTATTCACTTTTTTAATTACGTACAAAATGAAAATATTTCACTTTGTATGGAATTTTAATTATATATATCTTTTGAAGTTTAGGTTGTGACGACTAAAAGTCATTAACATATTATGAATTTCATGAGACATTAAATATGGAAAATACCATAGCTCCCCAGATTTTATTAATATTTTGTACTTGCACTCTTCGTAAGACTACATTGACGTATATGTTATAACTCTTTCAAATTTCAAAAAACTTGCGATTTTATTCACTTTTTTAATTTCGTAAAACATGAAAATATTTCACTTTGTATGGAATTTTAATTATATGTATCTTTTGAAGTTTAGGTTGTGACGACTAAAAGTCATTAACATTTGTTTTTGGTAAAATAATTTATATGTTATTGCTATTTTTATATATAATCATTTTAATTTAAGAACAACGCCATCTATTATTCAGAAATAATTAATTTACTTACTTGGTTACAAGGTCCGATTTTATTGATTCAATAGTCATTAGCAAGGCAATTAATTTCTCTTTTAATGATAAAATTAGAAAAAGAAATCAATAAAAAAAAAGCATTTATAGTACAAATGCAGTTTTTAACGCATTTTTGAAATCTTTCCCCCCTTTCGATTTTTAATTTTCTTAAATCAACTTAAGATTTTATACATTAACTTAGCAATTTAATTTCTAAGTTTTTTGTGAAGAGAAGCTGCAGAATTTTTAATATTTTTTCCTAAAAAACACCAAAAAATTTTCTCATACAAAAACTCATTTATACAAATATTTTTGTGTTTTGGATTAAAAACGAAAAAAAATGTTAACCAAATTTTTTGGTTTATTTATAAAAAATTGGGGAAATATGTATCCAAATAAATTAATATATGAATAATTAGTATAATTGTTAAATTTTAATAAAATATCTTTTTAACAGATTTTTGTAGAAGAAATTTTGCAAAAAATGCAGTTAGAAAAGTGTAAAGTCATTTATGCATCTAATGCAATTTATAACTAAAATGTTATTTTTGAATTATTTAACTTAAACCAAATATAGATACCGTTAAAATATTTTTTAAATCAAAGAAATATGTCATTTACGTATGTAGTTTTATATATTTTAAGTTGTACACTCTTTGCATAGAAACGTACAAAACACTAAAATATTTAAACAACTAAAATGTTTGTATGAAAAAGAGTTGGTATTTTTTTCTAAAAATTATTACAAATAGTAAATATTTTTCTTACAAAAAACCCTAAAGCAATAAATCACTTTTTAATATGAAATGAAAAAATAAAAGTCGTAGGGTGAGAACAATTTCAAAAATGTATCTGAAAATTTTATTGGCATCTAAAATGCATTTAGTAAAAACTAAAATTATTTAATAAATTTATTATAAGAGAGGGCATATGTAGAAATCTAATGCATTTAATAATTTAATAATGGGAATCCGTTAAGAAATGTGAAAAATGTGGTTTTTTAAAATAACATACTTTTTTGATTTTTTTTTAAATTTTTTAATAATTTCAAACAGCAAAAAATACGTTTTTATTTTAACAAAAGTTGGATAAGTTTTATTAGCTTTATAGAGAACATATTTATTGAAAGAAAGTTGAAAACCTTGACTTGGTCAAAAATGTGTTTTTGTGTGTTCTTTCGTGGAATTTATGATATTTAGAAAATAAAAAGGACCTTAAGTAAAGTTTAATGTTTGTTTAATATGAAATACTAAAAGTAAGCTTTATATTTATAAAAAAAATATTTTTAAAAAATGCTTAAATTTTTAAATAGATAAAATATTTAAGACTGTCTTTAAATATTTTTTATATAAAAATATTTAAATCTAATTTTAAGTAAGTTTTGCATAAAATCATATTAAATAAAACTTTTTCCCAACTCTTATAAATATCAAGTGGTTAAAAAGTTTCTGTATCTATTTTGAAGACATCCTTAAAATATACTTTACTCTTTATTTACTCCAAACTTAATTAATTGATATCTTTCTTACCTTTTACCTTAAAATCGTATCTACTAAGTAAGTATTAATACCTTTAAGATAAAACTTTTCAATAATATATTACTTTGATCCCTTCCTTTAGTTATGTCTGTCTATATTATTTGTTGGCCACTAACTAATCGTCAATTTTCATAAATCAAAATTGTCTACGTGTGTTTGCAACATATAGCTATGAGCCATAACTTTTGAATTTTAAGCTGTATAAAGATTGTGTGATTTTGATTGCCAGAATATTTTCACTTGAATTGTTAGCAAATTTTAAAATATTAATCTATATAAGCAGCAGTAGCAACAAAAGCAGTTTCAAACCGGTAGAGTTTATTAACCAAAAAAACTTTTCTGACCTTTTCTCATTGCTCCTGTATACAGGAAGTAACGTTTGAATATCAGTCGAGTACTTACTTGAGTTAAGGAAAGCAAAAAAAAAAAAAAAAAAGTAAAAGTAAAAGAAATAAAATAAAAATCAAAATCAAAAATTCAAGTGCCTACACGTTTCAGAGTTTGTATATTTTTAAGGGTGATTGTGCATTATCAAATCCCAATCACCATTAACTTGCCTTCTCTGCTTTTATAATTTACCTTTTACACACATAAAAATATTTTATTGAATATTTCGAAACTCTTTGTGAAAGGTGAGAGGGAAGAACTCTTGCCACCACACGATAATCTGAAAACAAAATTTATAAATGTTAGGTAAGAAAAAAGGGAATTTCGTTATTTAAATCCAATAATTTTCATTTGAATTCAAAAACTTTAAACTGTAACATTTAGAACGAAAATAAAGGAGATAAGAGTTAAGGTTTTAGAACGAAGTTAAACCGGGGGTAGAGGATCTTTACACACATTGAGATAACAGTAATAAAGAAAATTATATAAAGAACAAAATAATTTTAATTTTCTTTTTTTTAGTATTATCATTTTCCCCCAACCAATACACCTAATTTTAAAAGAGACCCTTCTTTCATCTACCTTTTTTTATTATATACAAATATTTATGATTTGTTGTTGTTTTTTTTACTTTTATTTTTTGGAGCCCTCCGAACATTGAATTTATTGCAGACTTGATTTCCAACTCTATTAAATTCAAATTGAAAATTGAATTTCAATGTGAAGTTTATCGTTTTGGAAAGCGCGGTGCAGCTAATAAACTCAAATATTTTGTAGTATTTTTATTTGTATTGTTTTATAGAGCACAAATCGAAAAAAATAATAAAAAAATAAAAATGATATTGCATTTAATGGATAGAAAATAAAAAATAAAACGTATGTTTCTTTTGCCTAGAAACGAAAATGTAATTTTAAACTTTGGAGTTAATAAAAACAAAAATAAAAATGAAAGTTTAATCAAATATGCTGTCAAAAGGTTTTTGACATGGAGTTCAATTTTCAATCAGACAACTTTGTTTTCTTATATAAAAACGCAAAAAAAAAAATTGAAATTGAAAGTTTGTTCCTGCCTGAATGCGTTAAAACACAAAAGCCTTTAACTTTATACTGTTCCACCTACTGTTTTTACAATTATATTTTTAAATTCTCGACATTTGACATACGCCCTGCTGTAATATTTTTATATGATTGTAAGTATATTTGTATGTATGTACGTAAGTATATATGTATATTGCTTCTCGTTATGATTTGACGAATGCCTCCTCTTGGTGAACTCCTATTTTTTGTTTTTAGTTTTTTTTTTTTTGTTTTCTGTGTCTTTTCAATTATAAATTTTTAGCGTATATAGTGATTTTTTTTCCAAACACATGATTTTTCAATTCCTTTTAAACCTCTTATACAGACAGACATTTCAGCATACATATAAAAAAATTTATATATATTTTGTAAATACTCTGTGTTTGCATATCGATGTTGAAAATCATACGTGGAATAAGTATTGATTGATTTGAAGAGTGTTTACATACGATGCACATGGGACGCCATTGTTTTTAGTACAAGTCCTGGTTTTACGTTATGTTTGGGTGTGCGTAAAGCAAGGAAGTTAAATTGTAGGATATGAATGAGGTTTTGTTGTTGATTTTGTATGTTTAGAAACGACATTAAACAAAATTAACGCTTCACTGCTTTATTAAGGATTTGAAAACTAAATGTTTACTTAATAAATGATCCTGATATTCGTATGTACTTATTTCCTAACAATAGTTTATTATTTGTTTTTATACTTTATAAAAATATCATAAACTAAATTTTAATAGTGTTTTATAGTTGTTAGGGGAATTGTTAAATTTTGAATTGAAATGGAGTGTTTTCTTTTTTTTTTCAAATAATTAAAATAAAATTATTATTTTAAAACTTTCTCATTTATAAACATTTGCTATTTATAGTATATTTTACTTATGTTGTTATTTATACAAATTTGTCGAAATTTCTGATTTATAGTAGATTTGTTGAAATTTTTTTATATAACAAATTTATGAAAAATTTGCAACTTGTAGAAAATTTTTTGGAACATTTGCTATTTATAATAAAAATATTCCAACATTTGCTATTTATAGAAATAATGGAATATTTTCTATTTCCATTAAATTTTTCGACCATTTGTTATTCACAAAGAAAAAAAAAAAAAAATTTTTTTTTAAATTTCAGATTTATAGAGAAATTTTTTTATATAGCAAATTTTAGAACATTTGCTATTTATAATAAAATTTTAGAACATTTGCTATTTATAGCAAATTATTAAAAATGTTGGAACATTTTCTATTTCCTTTAAATCTTTCAAATGTTTGTCATTTATAGTAAATTTACATATTTGCTATCTATTTTCTTTTTTTTTTCTAATTTGTTATTTATTATAAATTTTGAAAAAAATTGCTATTTATAAAAATTTGATTTGTCGAAATTTTTTTTATATAAAATAAATTTGCTATTTATAATAAATTTATCGAAAATTTGGTACTTATAGTAAAATTTTTGGAATATTTGCTATTTATAATAAAATTTTGGAACATTTGCTATTTATAGGAAATTATTCAAAATGTAGATACATTTTCTATTTCCAATAAATTTTTCGAACGTTTATTATTTATGGTAAATTTTTCTAATACACATTTGTGATATAAATAATTTTCACAAAATTTTCAAATATTTGCTATTTACTGTAAACTTTTTGAATCTACAGTTAATTTTTCAAACATTTGTTAAATTTTTGAAAATTTTTTTTATTTATAGCCAATTTTTAAAATATTTTCTGTTTACAGTCACTTTTTAAAATATTTGCTATTTATATTAAATTTTTAGTTACTACCTTCTACTGACTTTATAGTCAATATTTTTGATCATTTGTTTTTTACAGTATATATTTCAAAAATTTGATATTTATGGTTAATTTTAGAATATGCGATTTTTAAATAAAATTTTTGAATATTTGATATCTATAGTACTTTTTCTTTAACTGTTGCATTTGTAGTAAATTTTTTAAATATTTATTAGTTATATTCAATTTATAAAACATTTGCAATTTATTGTCATTATATATATCTATATCTATATATATATATATATATATATATATATATATATTTGCTATCTAAAAGAAATATTTCCTATTTTGCAAAGATTTTCTATTCGAAATGAATTTTTCGTTATGCTATTTCTAGAAATTTTTCCCATTTGAAGTAAATTTGTATAAATTTGCTGTAAAAGATGCTCTGGCGGCATCCGTAATAATGACTTTTTCTTATAATGCAATAGAAACTCACCAAATAAAATTTTTATAAAACTTCGAAAAAACCTATTTTTATAAAGCTAAAGAAATTCACCTAATTGGTTATAAAATTTGAAAATTAAACATATTTTTATGCAAAAGAAAATTTTGTTTACATGATATCCATAATTGTTAAATATTTGTTATTTACTATAATAAAGTACAAAGTACTCTAATTTTTAAATCATCATAAGGATTTATAACTTATTTTCATTATTATCTTTTCAATTTGCCTACCATGTCTAATTATTTGACATGTAATTTTCTCATTTACATTGCTTTCATTTCTGAAACCAACAATAAATAGAAACAACAAAACAAAAAAAATCTAAGCCTATTAACTAGTAACAAATAGTATGTTACCCTTAAGGATTATTACACTTTAAAACATATGGCCATATAATGACGTACAGGGAGTTTAATGCATGTTCGTTTGCTGCTAAAAGTATAAATGACGTCTAGACATCTTTGGATACACATGCACATTGGCGGTATTGTCGCCATCCGGTAGGTGAAAGGTGAAAATGTTTCTTGAAGGTGATTAAAGAAAATGAAATTACTAAAAACCTGCTTTGGATAACAGCATAAAATGTATAAGCAAAAATAAATGAGTAATAAAAATGAAATGAATTTTACAACAACGAAGGTAAAATTTTACAAAAGAAAAGGTAAGATTTGAGATATTTTAATATATTAAAACTAAAAAAAAATTGAATGCTTCAATAAAATTAAATAAATTTTTATATTTAAGGTCAACTTAAGGACTTACGGTTTTATTACATATGCATAATAACAGTTGCCATTATTTTTTATTGCAATCTTTACAGAAATACTAGCTTTCTTCGATGCGCTTCGCCTAATACGTGATTTACATACAAGAAATTTACACCTCATTTTTATAATATATGTACCTATATAACGATTATATTAAGTACATAGAATTGTACAGCGCTGTATTTTATAATGGTTTTAAAAAAAGTATAGCATACTTTTAAGGCAATTTTAATTTTGTTTAAAAACTCCAAATTTTTTTACAGCAATATAATTTATGTTCTTAACATCAATATCATCAATTATTTTCTTTACAATTTTGCTTATTCTTTAAAAATTGCTTTACATATTTAATTTCAATAGAAATTTATTAAACTGCCAGACAAAAAATATTATCCTTTTGTTTTATGCATTTCCAAAAGAAACAAAATACAAAAGCAAATATAGCAAATAACGTAAAAAAGTACAAACAGACAAATTAAAATAAATTGTGGTTTCTTAAAAATCGTAAAATTCTTAAAATGAAACAAACTAAATAGAAAAAAAAACACTCTGAGCACCTTAAAGTATGCAGTCAGGAAATGTTTAACTTACACACACCCACACACAAAAGTAAATATGTATACTCATTGTAAATATCGAACAATTTAAATTCAATTTTCTGACATTTAAGTAAAAATATAAAAACAAAACATCACATTGATGCAATTTGTTTTCTTTTTTGGGTTGAAAATTTTAATCCTTAGAGTATTATAGAATTGCATACAAGTGACCATTTGTGTAAACCTTTATTTTTATTGTTTATTTTAAAGGATTCTTTTTTCCAAATTGTTTTAGTAAATAGAAATGAATGGAAAACATTTTTTTTTTGAAAAAGTTATCATCAATATTGGAAAGATGTTAAGGTTCAAAATGGTCTATAAGTAATCCTGTTGTTTTATTTGTTTTGAATTTATTTTTAGAGGAAAAAATGTTAGAAATCAATTGGCAATATTAACCCTTAATAGTATAAAATAAATAAGTAAAACATAAATATTTTTTGTTTTTAAAGAATTAGATTGGATAAATTTTGTAACACAGATAAATACTTTACAAAAAAAATATAATTTTTTTTGAAAATTTATGGAAAATTTTCTTCGATAAAGATAATTTTTTGTTAATAGTAATTTAACTATTAATAGTAAATATATTTCTTTTTTTTTAGTACATTCGTCGAAAAAAGTTATTATTAATTATTATTATCGGATATTTGCTGTTTTTATAAAATTTTTTTAATTTATAGTTTTTGAAATACCTGTAAATTACAATATTTTTTAATATTTGTTATTTATAAATTTTAAAAAAATTGCTTTTTATAATCAGTTTTTTTTTTTGTCTATTTATAGTAAATTTTTCGAAAAATTCCTATTTTTAGAAAATTTCTGAACTATGTCTTTTTTGTAGTAAATTTTTCGAATATTTACTATTTTAAGTAAATTTTTCGAATAATTTCTAGAAATAGCAAATGTTTTTAAAAAAATTTTCGAATATTTGAAACTTATTATAAATGTGTCGGATATTTGCTATTTGTAATACATTTCGGGAATATTTACTATTTATATTACATTTTTAAAATTTTTGAATTGGTAGTAATTTTTCAAAAAAATTTGCAATTTATTGTAAAATTTTCGAAAGCTTCAGATTTAAAGAAAATTTTTTCAAATTTTCCGATTTATGTAAAATTTTCGAATATTTTTTGTTTATATTAGATTTTCCAAAAAATTTGCTATTTATGTAAATTTTTCTAATATTTAATATCTAAAGCAACATTTTCGAATATTGTCTATTTGTAATAGTTTTTTAAAAATTTTAGAATATTTGCTATTTGTAGGGAATTTATCGATAGTTTGCTATTTATAGCAAATTTTTTAAATATATGCTACATATAAGTTTTATAAAATATGCTATTCATATTCAATATTTGTATACAAAATTGTTCGAACATTTACTATTAATAGTACCTTAACGCGAATTTTCAAATATTTGCTATTTATATTAAATTTTTAAAATATTTGTTCTTTATAATAAAAAAAATCTGAATAAAAATTTGCTATTTTTATTCAGATTTTTATATTTTTGAAAATTTGCTACTTATAGAAAAATTTTTGAAAATTTATATTTTATTTATATTAAATTTCTTTAATATTAGCTTTTTAATGAGAAGTTTTCGGAAATTTGGTACTTATAGTAAATTTTGCGAATATTTGCAGTTTGTAATAAATTTTTCAAATATTTGGTATTTATAGTAGTTCATAGCCAATTTTGAATATTTGCTATTTATAACTTTTCAAAATATTTACTATTTATAGTCAATATTTGTATATAAAAACTTTCGAATATTTGTTATTTATAGTAAATTTTTAAAATATTAACTCTTTATAACAAATTTCTCGAACACATATGTACTATTTATAATATATTTTTTTCGAATATTTGAAATTAATATATTTTTTTTTTAATTTTTGCTGTTTATACTAAATTTTTCAAAAATTTGCTGTTTATAGTAAATAGCCAATTTATAGAAAATTTTCGGTGGTACAGAAAATTTTTTGAATTTTGCTATTCATATTCAGATTTGTTTAAATTTGTATTTATTTAATAAAATTTGCTATTTATAGTAAAATATTTGAAAACTTGCTATTTATAGTAAAATTATTAAGTACTTGCTAATTAATAAAAAATTTGGAATTTATAGTAAATTTTACGAATATTTGCAGTTTGTAATAAAAATGTTCGAATATTTACTATTTAATGTTGTTTATAAATTTTTTTTAATATTTTCTACTTATGACTTTTCAAAAATATGCTACTCGTAGTAAATTTTTGAAATATTTTAAAAAAAAGATAAATATAAAATATTCTCAGTATTTAAAAAATTAAAATTCGACCAAACCCTAATTTTACATCTTTTGCTCTATAACTTACCTTTTTATGCTTAAATTGCAACATCATCATAAAATTTCCCTAACAAAAAAGGTAGATAACATAAAATAAAAATAAAACGTAGCCTCATAACAGGGATAAACATGAGGGAAATCTATATATTGAATACACATTATTAGTTAGTATCTTTTCTTTACATTACTTCTGTTTTAAAGGTTTTTTTTTTATTATTGCCAACTAAGTCTTGCAAAGTTTTATAGCGTGTGGCTTTTTAAGGATATTGTTTTCTTTTTTGCTTTGTTTGAATTTCAGGGTATAGATTTCCCAAAGCTTAAGAGGATAGGATAGGTATAGGAAGTCCTAACATGACCATAACATGTACAATGAGAAAGATATACACACACGTACTCCAATAAAAATGCAAAAAATTGCCCCAGGGGATCTAATGTAAAAACACTAAACAACATTGTTTTTATGACATAAAATACTACCAGGCAATAACAGAATAACAACAAAAGGAAAAATAAAAATAAAAAACATAAAAACTTTATTAGTGTTGTTTTATGCTGTTTGTTGCTTTTTTTCTTGTACTTTTGTTCGATTGAATGTATCTGTGATTTATTGATTTTAACGGTGGAGTTTAAGAAATGAGAAAAATATGCCATTCAATATAGTCCTTAATGTAGGCTTTTTAATATAATGTTTTAAAAATAGCCTAAAAGTATGATGTAATAATATATTTTCAATATTTGTTAATATGAATGGAGAGGGAGCATGAAGAAAATGTATCATTATCCTCAATGAATTTGAAACAGGGATAACGTGTAAGGAATACAAAACAATTTCAGAACCCTGGAATGAATGTTATTCTATTAGGATTTATATTAAATGAATTGGATGAGTAAAAAATATCATTTTATGTTATTTATTTACAATATCTTCATTCTTATGAAAACTATGCTTCCTAAAGCACAATTAAATTGTTTTTAATTTTGAGTGGCAGAGTACAAAATAAAAACTTTATTAGCAATTTATATTTCTTCTTGAAATCTCAATAATTGTTTAAAAACTATTTTAACCTCAACATACGAAATTTTGACATCAAATTTGAAACAAAAAGTTTTTGAGCTTAATTATAATATGTATGTACTAAATTTAATTTTAATGACAAAACCTCTTTTATTATTCTATAAATCCTAGCACTAATAAAACAACACTACCGAGTTAATACTTGAATGTATTTATTTAGTCATTCAACCCAGAAATCTATCTAAAGTTTTTTTATTTTTAGTAATTTCATTATTTTATTTTGTTAAACAATGTTTGTTTAACTTTAAAGCTTAAGCAAATACACACACACATTTAAACATAAAAAACATTAAATAAGAGAAGACTATAATACTTTACACTGCCATAAAGAAAATTGTTATAAAATTCTAATAAAATCTGTACACAGAAAAAAATATTCGATAACATATTTCTATTAATTTATCTTTTAGATTTATATTAGACTTTAATTAAATTTCTAATTCCTTTAATAAAATATTTTAAATGCTTTTTCATTTTTTGAGAAAAGTTAACAAATCATTAAAAAAAATTCAAACGAAATAGTAAATTCAATTTTATTTAATTTTTATATCGAGAAACCAGTGGGTTTATAATTATTTGAACATTTTAAAACAACAAATGATGGTGGATTTTTTATGCATTTTTATTGAACAGATTATTTTGTGTAATGATACAAATTTAATTAACTTTAGAATCAGACCAATAAGTATTTTACTTGATTTTAAGTAAAAATCCAATTATAATTCTTATTGACTTGATTAAAAATATTAATTGATATTTGAATCAAACATTAACATTTAAAGTTAATTAATATTATTATTTCGATGATAAGAGAAAAATTAAATAAAAAATTTATTAATATAAACAATTTCATAATTGAAATCCATTTTCTTTTATTTTCTGTGTATAAAGAAAAGCGTGTATTGTTCATTCATACATAAACAACGAAAAATATGCACTAGTAGTTGGTGTTTTCTTTTTTGTGCGCTATATCCGGCTTTAATACACTTCCGCTTCCGTTTTAATACCGTATGGTCTTAAAACCTCATACAATTTAAATCTCTCGCTCTCTGTTACACTTACTTGCACTTACTTGTATATGCAGACAAAACACGCAGAGAAATTTTCTAACTGTAAAGTTTTACTTTTTTTGCGTGCTAATGTTGTTGGTTTTGTAAATAAACTTTTTCTAAACACCCACATTTACATCCTATGTATGCAGTCATTGGCAGCCATTGTTAGATGATCATGTTTTGCAAAATTTTCTGAATGAGAGTTAGTATGTGTAGGGAGAAATAATGCCTGGGAAAAATGTTACTAAAACTTGGCTTATGGTTATTGTTAGAAACCAATTGTTATGTTTTTCTATTCTTTTATTTTTGATAAGTTTTTGTTTTATTTTTAAGGATTTAAATATTTTGTTAGTATTTTATTTTGTTTTAGACAACAATATTTTACAAAACCATTGTTTATATGTATTAAAAATCTCCCCAAAAACTTTTGTAATAAGTAATGATTTCTTTTTATTTCTCTCTTTAGCGTTTAAAGCACAATTTAATTTTGTTTTCTATAACCATTCTTGCTAAAGTCATCAATCATAATCTATTTTAATTTTTTTTTCCATTATTTGTTTTTTTTTTCAAGGTGTCTGCCTATTGAATTTTATTTTTTTAATGTATTTACTTCCAAAATCTGGTAATTGTTGAAAATTAACTTAACTTCCTGTTTTTTTGGGTAAACTACTTACATAAAAATTATGTTCAAAAAGCACGTAAATTTCTGGGCTACAAAATTCGTAAATTCCTTTATATTTACTTTGCATGGGTAATTTTAGTTTTTCTTTACTTATTTAACACAAAAGTTGTTGAATTTTCCTAAAATCTTTTGCCAAGGAATCAAGTGTAGGCAAATTGATTTTTGAGTGTGTGTGAAATGTATGTGAGTTTATTATAAATTTATTTAGTTTTTTTTTTCAACATTATTCAAAGTTGTGTTACTCTGTATCAAGAACACGTAATTTAGTGGTTTAAATAACTTTTTAAACAATTTCCGTTCTCTTATCAAGTTAACAAAATTTAACACTAACTATAGAGAAAAGTTAATAGACAGTAAATAATAGAGGTACAAGTGAAAAAATAAAAAAATAAATAAATAAAATGTTGTTGAAGTGAATGAAGAAAAGAGTGTTAATTGAAGATTAATTTTGAGAATTATGTTTTCATTGAGGGATTTGCTTAGAGCGCTATATTCGTCTGTACGGAATATTTTATACCCTGAGTTATTGCAATGCTTCAATTTCCAACTAAAAAGCGTCCAAACATACATAAAAAATGTGTGTATATACAAACAACAACTACTACCAACTTATACAAAAACAACAACACTGAAAGTCATTACAATGCTTTTAATATATATTTATGTATGTATATTATTAAGTTTTTTTTCAGATTTTTGCCTATAACTCGGTTGTTTATGGATATGAGTCTATCATCAATACAAAAATTGAAAATTCAAAAAAATATTTATTTATTTATTTAAAAACTAATTCTGAAGCTTATAAAGAAACTTCATAAGGTTCAAAAAATTCATTTTGAACGATATCTCAGTTACTAATCAACCGATTTTATTAATTCCTTCCACATTCCAAAAAAGGATTCCGAATTTTCGAAATTGCTAGCTTATATAGGGGCTAAGAAAAGTCGAAAACAAATCGTTGTTGGAAGACTTTTCGGTTTTTTGCGATATCTCGGCCATTATTGGAGCGATTTTTCTACTATTTTCGTTTGAATTTTTCTGCTTCCCTATAATTTAATGTATATATATCCGATAAATGAAGATTTATAAAAAATGATTTCCACAGACATACGGACATCGTTTGTATATATCCTTTACACATTTGGTGAAGGATATAAAGAAAGAGTAAAATATGTATTGAAATTTTTAACAGAGAGAAATGTATTCTAGTTATCAAAAAAACAAAAAAAAAATGAAATAAAATAAACAAGTAAATAAAATAAAAAATAAAAATAAAAAAAGATTCTAAAAATTTTACTAAATCTCTTTTAATACCTTACACCAGCATAAGTGGAGATGGTTTAATACGTTTATGCTGATGTTTATAACAGAAACAAATTTTCGACCACTACGTTGAAGTATACCTTTCCATTAAAAAATCACTTTTTAAATACATTTTACGATGACCGTCCATCTGAATTGGTCCATGTAAACCTTGTGTGCAAAGTATAGGTCGCAATTTTGAATGAAAGATCAAGCCTATTGACCGTTAAATTATTTCACTTATCCTACATACAAAATTATTCTCGAAATTGGATTTTAATGCCTATAAATGCAGTTCATTTTATATTAAATTTCGCAAAAATACATACTCTGAAATCAAGAAAATATGGATGGATAAGAATCTGTTCATAATTGGTCATAGTTCCCATATAAGCCCGAAAACTTCTTAAACATTTATAAATCCCATATAAATCTTTGTATGAAGTTAAAATTTTCTACAAATATGAATTGACGTATGCGGAATAAAATGGCAACAAAATTAAAAATTAACATAAATCTTATGTTTTTATATGTCAAATATTTGGATCCCTCCTGTAAACTTTTGGAGCACTTCTGAAGGACTTTTTGATCATGAGTTTAAAAACTCGTTCTGAATTTAAACTTGGTGACATTATCACAGAAGATCTGTAACAAACACAGATGATTCATTTAAAGAGAGCGTTGAACGAAAAGCACAAAAATTCACTTTAATTTTTTAACAATATTTGTTTATTTGCATTTATTTCAGTTGCTGAACTTCGAAAATAGTGTTTTCTATAATTTTTTGGCAACTGAAATGGAGTTGCTATTCGTAATATAAATTTACTTTTAAAAAATCCACCACCTCTGCGTAACAAAGCTTAATATCTTAAGTAGAAAATTCGCCATAAACTGACTTCGATCCATAAAAAAATAGCCTCAAATTGAATTTGACCCATAGAAAAAACTTCTGGCCATAATTTTTGTATTTTTTCTATCAATGAGTTTTTATCTACCGAAAAAGTTTTTTCTTTGACTCTCGTTGTCATCTAAATTAAAATATAAATTATTTTGTGATGATATATATATATATATATATATATATATATATATGATGATATATATATATATATATATATATATATAAATAATCAAAAAATTAAAAAAATTTTTTCAAGGTAGCTCTTTTTTTTAACATTTGGAAGAAACTATAAGTCCGATTTTCATAAAATTTTCACAATAATAAAAAGACAATTGGCCACCCAAAATTGATGATAAAAAGTCTTTACCAGAAATGCACTGTTTTTAACCAGTGCCGAAAGTTTTGTTGCTATTTTATTCCGCATACATTATTTAAATATCAATCGTATCCATAATGAAACATACAAGACCCTCTCTCGTGTATTACTTTGAAGGTCATGATCAATGGTGAATAATGGTCCAAAAACGATATTTTTTTTTTGGAAATGATTTTGAAACTTGTGATCCGTTGAAGGTAACTGAATAGGATTTGACATGGCCAGAGATGAGGTATTTTCGAGTTGATCTGGAAGATCACAGATCTCTAGCAGCAGGGTAGTGGGATCCAAAGTTGATCATCTTTAAAAAAGAGCCAATAATTATTTTTTGATTTGAGTTTAAAAATTTTATTTCAATCTAAAAGTGTAGGTTATTTCTTTTAGTTTAACAGATATTTATAAATTTCCTCTTATTTTTTAGTCTCGCTTATTTAAAATTTTTTGCACTCGCCGAGCTTAATTTGGGTCCTATTTTTTAAAAAATATCCACTATATTCCTTAAAAAATTCTATATAATATTACTGCAAGAATCATATAAATATATCGATTCGACAAAAAGCTGTGTTTAGTTGAAACTTTAAAAAATAATTCACATTTTTTGTGTTTTTTTCCCAAAAATGTGGCAAATTCTTCAAAATTGCACAAGTGGCAGGCACCATATTTGGGTTTAAACGAAACCCCAGTGGATAAAATACTTTGAATGCTGGCTGTGTATGTTGTCAGTTATAATTCACAAAACTTTGCTTTGGAAGCATTACAATCAATGACAATTAACAATTGTAATTTGTTTGTGGTCGTTCGAGCCGAATACTAATATGCAACTTGATTCCCCAACCTGCTACAAATGTCTGGTGCTGCAAATTGTGATCTTCAAAATTGCACTAATGCAAGGTGATCACCATGTTTTCTAGTATATAATAATAGTCCGTAAATAATGCTTTGCTACCGTCAAACAAAAAAATTAATGACAATTAAAATTTGCTACTTTTTATGGCCTAATCTTCCTGAATATCATGAGGTCCAAGTAGCTATATATTTTGTTAACCAATATATCAAAGTGTTACACATAGAATAACAAATATGATGGAGTATAAAAATACAAAAATGAATAAATAAACTAATTATTTCATACTTCAAATACCAAGATCAATATCTTAAAAACATTATTCATTCCAACACAAAAAAAAAAAACATATCTCCAGCATTAGAAAACAAAATTATAAATATTCTCCAACAACTGCTTTGCCAATTAATAATAACATGTTACCATTATAACCAAATAAACCCCAGCCTGATAATTTAAATCAATCAAAAATCATAAAAACAAGACTTATAATATAAACTTAAAGAAAAAAAAAAAAAAAAATCGCACAACATAAAAACATTATTTGGCAATAAAATGATTAACAAATCATAGACATTCACTCGGGTCTATTAGTAACTGCAAAAATTATATTGAAAAATTACCTTTGCAATATTATGGCAATAAAAATAATTTAATAATAACTTGTTTCTCCTTTGTGGACATGTATCCAACAAAATATCTATGTTACTTCATAGATATGTGAATTTAAAACATTATTTGAAACCTGCATTGTAGAATTATAAGTATGTATATACATAAATAAGAGAGGTGGTTGTTATACAAATTCATGAAAACATTTGTGTACTCGCTAGCTTGTTCATATGAAACATGACATTTTGCTGACATTCACTTTGCTCTACATGACTACAACAACGACTAATTTATCTAAAACTATAACTGCTAAAGAAAAAAAAAACATAACTAATCTAATAAATAGTTGTTGTATGTAGCAGTGCTAGTAAGTAGTTGTACAATTTAACGGGCAACCAAAGTTGCAAACATTTAAGCAACTATTTATATGTATGAATGCATGTATGTATGTATGTATGTATGTATGTATGTATGTATAGACAACGAGCCAACCAACCGACCGACCAACTACTCCTCCAGGCAATTGTAATAGTAAGAGCAGCAGCAAAAAACATTTAACTAATAATTGCCAACATAGAAAATTTGGTTATATTTGGTAGTAGCCAAACATACAGTCAGTCAGTTAGCGAGCTAAAGACTCATTTAGCCATTTAGACAGAAATTGAGGAAACCAATTTTGTTAAAGTTAAACTAAGTATCATTATTATTTATTTTTTTTATTTTGGGATATTAAAGTCAATTCAATTAAGTAGCTTTATGGGATGGTTATACACTAATGAAAGTAAAATTTGTTGCAATGGAACCTCAAAAGCATAATTTTGGAATTTACAAATAAAAAATATATTTTATATAATTTTTTTTTTTAAGGAGAAAGCCATGCTTCCTATACTTTGATATATAATATATCTACTTTACCTTTTCTTTGTGAAAAATTAAGACTATAAAAATAGCAAATTTTTAATACTTGCTATTTTTATAATTCTAAATTGTGCAATTTTTTCTTCAGTGCATTTGCAGCATTTCAAAAATACTTTTTAGTTTTTATGACTATTATATCCACTTATTATTTATTTTGTTTAACAAAATTTATTTGTTATGTGTATTAAATCTTCATATTTGACATTTTTTATGTGCTAGATTTTAAGTCGTCATACAGACAATAGCAATGACATTAATTGCATAAACTTTTTTATGACCGTATACAATGCTAAGATTTAAATCTTTAACTTTGCAACTCGCATACTCGTCTCAAAAGAGAGACAAATGTGGTTTATCTGTATTTGATTTTCTTTTTATAGTCACTATTAAAAAGATGGGTTTTGTTATTAAGTGTGTAACGTATCGAAAAAACCATTTAGTAGTATATATATTCTGGGTCCTGAGATTCTGAGTCAATCTACCTATGTTCGTTTGTCTGTTGAAATCAAGCCAGAGCTCGAGGCGAACCACCTAGGGGAACGAAATTTGGCTTAAATATTTGTTTTACGATTTTGGGCAAAATCGTTTCATAAACAGAAAAGTTATGGGCCAAATACTAGAAACACAGGGTGTCCGTTGTAACTCCATCAGTTTATACATTTTCACCAATATATCTTAAATAAAAGCATTTAAGAGCGATGTTAAATCGGAAACCAAAAATGGACGAGATCTGTCACTTTAATACACACCACCCGTATAAGATGGTGGGTATAACAGATTCGGCCAAGCCGAAGATAACATTCTCGCTTGTTATATTTTATCTTTAGGTAAAAGAAAAACTCTAATATTTTTTTTTTTATATTTTATGAGACAGTTGCAATTGTTGCAACTGCAACGTTTCTGTGGAGTTTTAGAAAGTTTTGTAATTTGTTGAACTGAGTCATATGAAAACAAATTGTTTATTTATTTTTAGCAAATGTTTGCCAAGCAGTTGCTAAATGTTAAAAGGTTTAGAAAGTTTTATTTAGGAATAGAGTCAGCAAGCAAGAAAGGTTTTTATTATTTATTATTACTGATTTTTTTTTAGAAAGTTTGATTGGTTTTTTTTGTGGGTTAGAAAATTCAAAAGATAATTATTTTAAATGAAATGTCTCTTAAAAAAAAACATAATAAAATAAATAGCAAATTATTTTAGACATAAAATTATCTTTAAATAAATAATAAGTTTTTTTTCATTCATTTAAAGTTTATGATTATTTTATTAAGCTTGTTAACTTTAATAATAATTACTAGTAAATTATGTACGTTTTCTTATAACAAGTTTAATTTATAACTGCTGGATTTTTATCTGTTATATCTATTACTGCACACGTTTTTATGGCATAACAAAATCATTTAAGTATTATAACATTTTTTCAATAAGAAATAAAAATAGTGATAATTAATACATTAAATGCCAGAGGCTTATTTCATGCAGTGCATTTGCATGTTTTTCAAAATCAATAACTTCAATTATAATCGCGTAGAAAAAGACAGTTTCATAGACGTGTTAAAAATATTAAGACAAGATTACAAGAGTTTCTAGCAAATGCGGACAAACCTTAAAATGTTGTTACTTTATTATTTGTAATGTTAAAGAAATATAAAATATTCTCATAAAAAGCTTTGAGCTGTGGAAAAAATATTAACTCTGTAAAAGAAATAAAACAGTGAGAAGTTATTGAACATATAATTTTATATGGCTTTAATTCTTTGAATTACTTTTTTTATTTTTAAACATAATTTTTAAGTGTGAAGTAATTTATTTTAATGCTGGCATTAGTTCAACTTTGTGGTTACTGAAATAATTTAAATTATGAAATTTTGATTTAAATGAAAAAAACAAGAAAAATATTTGATGAAATAAGTATATGGGTATATTGCATATCAATGTGAAATTAAAACAAATAGATGTACTCCAGATGTCTAATTTGAGGACATTATATTGCACTTGTTTAACAAGCTATAAAGACTTGATGTATATCTGTGGATCGGTAAATAAGTCTAATTTGAATTCTCTTTATATTTATCACAAACTTAAAAAATGTAGAGTTTTACTAAGATACATTGATAAAAGTATACATTTAGAAATCCTAGATTTGCAAATATATAAAAGATAAGCCCTTTAGTTTATCTAAATAATTGTTAATACATTATTAAGTAAAAAATATTAAATTTATTACATATATATTTTTAAGGACTTAAACAAATGATTTTGGAAAATTAACTATTTTCATATAATATGCTCTCCTATTACGGTGATCGATTCGGTTCTCCAACCGGTTTAAAAACCGGTCTTTTCGCTTAAAGTATTGTCGGTTTTTGCTAAGTGTTAATTTTTCGAATGTCGAATAGACCGGTTATTTTAAGCACAAAGAAACGATTTTAAAAATAACTTTTTATTTCAAATATTACTAATACTAATATTTGAATGATTAACATTTAAAAAGTCTAATTTCTTTTCATATTTTATAAATATAATTTAATGTTAAATTGAAACTAATTCTGTAAGTTTAAACAAATAATTAAGTAATAATTATATTGAATAAGATATGCATATTAATAGAATTCATTTTTTCTTGTACCACATGTAACATTTTTACAAAAAATGTATAAATTTTAGGGTTTTTAATTCAATACTATTATTAATAACTTACTCCATTTTTTAAAGAAGTAGTGTTTAAAAGAGCTGTACCAGCAAAATCGATTTCAAATAAATTGAGAACTGGTTTTTTCCATATCAATCCACAGTTTCGGTTTAGACTATATAAAACTTACAATATTGTAACTCAAAAATAGCCACAACATATAAATTGTGACTATAATCAAAAATTTCCTAGTGTGGTCCCAATTAATTATATTTATCGCCGCTCTTATATCTATATGTCCAAGATTTTTATAAATTACAATTTGCTTTATAAAAATACAAAAATAAAAAGTGCAATTTTTACGTAATTTTCAAAAAGGCCTTAATTTTTTTTACTAAATTTTATTTTAATATTCCTGTGATTTTATTGTGTGAAATGACAAGAAATTAAGTTCATGCAGTAATCCCTGCTATTCAATTAGAATCTGTGAATGTGCCAAGCGAAAAACTGTGTTTTGTTTTAATGTTTGCTTTTGTTTTGTAAACTTTGAGACTATCTATAATTACGCATAATTACAATAAGTATTAATCTCGGTTACAAAATTTTCATTCCGTGGAGAGGCGCCCAAAAGACCCAAAAAATTAAAAAAAAAAATTGTTATCAAAATTTAACTGTTGAAATTCTGCACAATAACAAAGAAGGTGTAAAATTTATACACAACGTCCGATTATTTTATGTAAAATCGAATAAGATCAAAAGGTATAAGCGTGCGAACAAAAAGTGAAGAAGAATGGGAAAGAGTTAAAAGTAATTTTAATAAAATTTTAAACTTTAAACAACAATCATGATTATAACGTGAAACTTATGCTGCTAATATTTTGCATTCTATTAGCTTCAATTCTTGTGAGTTCAAATCTGTTAGCCGTTTGTTTAAGACAGTATAACCACTAAACTTATTAAGGGTTAAAATCAGTTTCAGCTAGGTTAACAATTTTTGATAATGGCCCATATACGTTTTTACTTCAATATTTGTACAATTAAATTTAACATAATAAAACCAAAATCTCAATTATTAGATATATCTCAAAAATTCAAGCTCGTGTTATAATATTAAAATAATGGTTTTTCCTTTTTACAACAATCGAAACTCATATACAAAATACTATTGCGATATTTTAATTTTTATCCAAATATGTATGAACATTTGTAGTTATAATTGTCAATGATTTGCTAAATGATTTACAACGTATGAGCTTAAACAGCAAATAACAAATAAATCATTTTGGTTTTTTCGTACATATTATGTATTTTGATATTTGTTTATTTTTAGACCATAATTGGTCTTAAACTAAACAAAAACAAACAACTGCAGCCACATACAATAAAGTAGACAAGAAAATCGTTTAATATAGAAACTACAAAAATTATCAACAAAACCAAAAACGTCAAGGTATTTAGTGCAACGATTTTTCTTTTCTCTCTCTCTCTCTCACACACATATTTTTTATTTTATGGGCATATAAAATAGCAAAACGTCAAAGCTTATCGTTTAAATGCAGACATTATTATTTTAAATCCACATAGAAAAGCATATAACTAAAAAAAAAAAAAACACAAATAAAACTATAACGAATTTGCATAAATACGATTCAAATGATATAGATGTCGACTAAAAATACACACTGAAAACATATAAACAGACATGTAGTTAACTAAGCAGAGCTGTAAAAGTAACGAAACTCTTAAATCTAATTTAAATATTATATGTAAGTAGGAGGAAATATTTAATCTTTCAATTATAAAGGTACGTATTTAATTACGTGTATAGTAATAAATAGAAATAAATAATATACACATTATAGAAAATTGTTATAGATTTATGTTTTTTAAATATCTGTTTTAGTTCAAATGTGTAAGTAATCATGTTTGTATTATGTTGATACATGAACGAGTACCATAAGTAGTTCGAGGTACTTTTAACTACAAACAAGGTAAAATTTTATGCAAATGCCTTTAAAGCTTATGTCTAAAAGTGTAAGTTACTACATGTGTATTATTGTATAGAAAATAAACTCTCAAAATACCTGCATTTCGTTTTTAGTTTAGTGCAGTTTATTCTGTTGCATACGTACATATGCTCACTTTTAATACGTTTTTAGTTTGTGTATAAGTTACAACAAGTAGTTACGCATTTATAAATACAAAATAAAACAAAATAAAAGTATTACGCTTGCATGGTTTGTCGGTAACAAAACACTTTAACAGTTTATGAAAGAAAATAGGGGTATTCACGATGCAAGAAAACTGCGTTATAAGTGAATAATTTTATTATAAATTATTATTTCTATAAAAGCATATGCAACGATGTAATACTTGTTAATAATTTTATTAATTAAATAATTTTAATTTAATTAATATTATTTTTTTTTCAAATTGCACAAAAACTGTAAAACATATCCGAATGTAATAACTTAGTTAAAGTCTACATCAAAAGTTTTTAATTTTTGCCCCAGAAAGTATGCTCCAAAATTTGTCTTAAAATATGTAAAGAAATTGTTGATAAACTTTTGAAGCTTCTAACCAATTTTAAAAAGAATACAAAACTACATATGCATACAATGGAGTGTCCCGAGAAAATGATTTTTGATACTCTGATGTAGAACGATCACTCCAGTTTTACTATTTTGTATTTGGCATATGAAAAGGTACAGTATTTTTCAACTCAATGCTTTTTGATTTTTTTGAAATATTTTGGAAATAATCCATTAGCAAATTTGACGGTGTTATTTGTCAGTTTCAAACTATAAGCGATATTTATAATTTATTTCTCAATACTGTAAATAATTATAAAAAAAAAACGATTGTTTATAAGTTGTCATTTAAACTTAATTTTATATGCAATAATGGCAACGAAAATATGAAAGATTTTTGCTGATGTGGAGCAAATTGTCGGTGCGCAGATGAAAAGTCCTATGTGTTTTTTACTACTTTTCAGTAGAGAAAAAAAAACGATTTTATTTTGTAAATTCGCTACCTTTTCTTAATTTCGGATTTTTGTATTTATCAATAGGATATATATTAATTTTATGTTTTGAAAAAAAAATCTACACATAGACTTTTTTATATAAAAATATTAATTTTTTGTTTAATATTTTTGTGTTTGTATTCTTCATAAAGTCCTATGTGTAGTAAAAAGTTGTAAGAGTTTTTCTTTTCTTAAGGACCTTTTGTAACGCTTTTGGTGGGTGAATGTATGAGAACGATATAAAATGCGATACAAAAAAATAAAAAAAAAAAAAAAAAACACAGGACTCCTTCGTCGGTGCACGAACGAAATAATTTTTTGGACGACTTAGTACTTTTCCAATTACATCTTATAGCAACACTGGTCCACTCAGTTAATACGTAGTGATGAGCTGAATTGCTACCAGCGCAGAGTATTACATTTAGACAAATTAAAATGACAAAAATACGAAAATAAAAGATTAGTATTTACTAGTAAATTTATCATATATTGTGGAAAAAACAAATAGAAAATTGAAAAGCGAATTATGAATTTTAAAAGTTGCTACTTTGAAAAATATTTTAATTTTTTAATTAATAATATTTTAAAATTTTTCTGAAGAAGTATTTTACCTTTAAATGCATTTATCTCAGTAAATACTGCAGATATTGATATATATTTTTTGAAAATTACGGGTCAAGTACATTTTGTCAAACAAAAAGTTGTGGGTCTTAATAACTGGTGAACAAATTTGTGGAAGCTACAGAACAACTTTTAAATATTTTACTTATAGAAACAACAATTCATTTTGCAAAAAAATATACTTAATTGTTTTTCCATGATGTTTAAATAACCACTTATGGACTGAAATTTTTTATTTTTTCATAACATGCTCAAAATTATGAACTTTTTGATATCTATTTCCAGACAAAATTCTAAACTTTTTTTTTGACAAAATATACTAGACTCGTAATTTCACCAAGAGATCAACAAGATGTTGGAACCAATGAATATAATATTTGAGCTACATATTTAATTTAAACCAAAAGAGATATCATGATGGGCAAACATTTATTAACCTAGACTTGCGACAAAAAAATGATTAAAAAAGTTATTTTTTTTAAATATGTACTCAAAACTCCGATTTGTTAAAAATATTATTGTTTTCATCTTTCTTTTTCAGAACTAGTATAAATCGATTTGATGATTCTTGCTGGAATAATATTTGAAATTTTATTATTTAATTTTTTAAATGAATTTTAGAACCTAAATTGTTTTCGTTAGTTTTAAAAACTGAATGAAACTCGGAAAAAATGAGGAGAAGTAATTCCTACGTAATTAAATTTCTGTATAAAGTGAGTGTATTTCAGGTAGAGATTTTCAAGGACTAAATAACATTTTTGACACTCAATTTGTAAATTAATTTTTATTGATTTCTTTATTTGATATTCGAGTTAAAGATATTTTTCTTATACTTTTTATTTTTTATTTTTTTATATCTATAAACTTGGTATATACATTAGAGCGTTCCGTGGAAAAAAGATTGGTATCGATTAGCAGAATACGAGAAAGATATTTAATATTCATCTTCATCCTGGATCTGACAAATTTTGTCTATAAAAAAAGTTTTGTTTTTTCGCGAAATAGGTTTCAACATTTTCCTAATTCTGAGCTTATTCTGGAAAAATATTATTATCTTTTATTTTTGATTTTATTTTATTTTTTTTTTGCAGAAATTTGGATCTAGAATGCCGATATATCATGGCACCAAGCATCAATATTTCTGCCATAAAAATTTTTTTAAAATTTTATTCAGAAAAAAATCTAAATTAAGATGATTCTGAAACCTACAAATTTAAAAATATATTGCATAATTTCCTCAATACCTCTACTATCTGAAAACTGCTCTATTAAATACACATTTTTCGTTGTTGTTTAATGAAGACAAAAGCTCGTTATTATAAATGCAATTGAATTCAATTATTTTGCATTGTTTTTGCCAAAATCAAAAACATTGTAGTCAACGTCGGCGTACATATGTATGAGCTTTGAACATTTAAAAACATAAAACAATTAAAAAATTTGTTGCTCTAAATATTTAATTTTCATGCATTTTGTTCAATACAAAACACGCACATACAGCTATCTTCATCCAAAACAATTAATTTTATTCAATTTCTTATAACAACAATATGTGTATTTTGTTTTTTTTTTTTACATATTTGTATTTTTAGTAGGTTGCTTCTGTTATTTGCAATTGCTGTTGTTTGCATGTGTTAAAATAATTTGTTTTTATTTTGTAGTTATTGTTGATGGTTTTATGTTCTATGTAAGTTCGTACATACATATAAAATAACAAAAACAACAACGCCAAGCTACAAATAAATAGTGCAATAAATAGTTTTCATACATTTTGCAGTCAATTAAATTCAATTTGTTTTATTATTACAAGCGGATGCTCGCCATGTCTTTTTTTGTCTGTTTTTTTTTTCTGTGTGAGTGAGTTTTTCTATGAATGAATGTTTATTGTTGTATTTTGCTGTTATTTCAATAGAAAGAGTCATAAAAATTACAACAAACAAAGCCGACATGTTATCTAATTTGTTATGACCGTATAAGTGTGTCTTTTTGGAATGGGAGAGTAAAGGAGGGAGTATGAAAAATAAATCGTAAAATTGTGATGTTATGTTTTTGGAATCCATGAACATAAACATAATTTTATTTTTTGGGGGTAGTTTGAAGATGTCATATAATTTGTAAAATTACGGGACGATTTCTAAGAACTATATTTTAGCAAGTTTTATTTATATTACAAGTATTTATAGAAGCTATAACTATTAATCATTAGTAATGAAACGACAACTAGGTCTACCGGGATTTCGTGATTTTCCAACTACAATGCATGACTCTAAGGTAATAATAATTCATGATTACTGTTTGACTTATTACGAAATTGAAATTTGATATGTCATTTTAACAAAAATATAAAAGTATTAAAGTTTTTAAGTGAGTTCAAATAAAACTTTTCATTTTTATGTAAATGTTCCATTGAAAGTGGTCATTAAATTCGTTTCAAACCAATCTAAAACCTTTTAGGTATTCTTTTTTGTTTTTTGCTTAATAATTTGTTTGAAAAAATTCGCAATATCTTGCGTGCTTGTTAAAGTCATTATCATGATTTAACACACTAAATGCACAAATTATAATCTCTGCTTTGTTTGTGAAAAGTATATTGAGTTGTTTTATGGTTTCACTTACCACTATTGTTAGTTAAATTTGTATAATAGCAAAAATAAGCATTGCATATTATAATAAATATATTTTCAATTGTAGTTTGTTGCTTCAGATTTACACCATACAGGAAGTAGTTTAAAATATAATTACCTGTAAATAGAAGAAAAATAGAGAAAAATATATAAATAAAATTGATTTACTTTATTTATTATTTTAAGTATATATATATATATATATTAAAGCTTCCGTAACCGTAAAAATTTTAACGAAATTATAAGAATTTATAATTTCCTAACTATTTAAGGGAAAGGTTACACTCTGCTACAATAAAAACTAAACAAAGAAATGTCATTTTAGTTTAAAAAGCAAACATTTTAAAATTTAAAACAATTTTTCATTTTTCATTGTATTAAAAATATATAATTTCAGATATAGCGCTCGAACAAAATGAAACGTATGTTTCTGTTTATAACTTTGTCTGCTAACTTACTTTTTCTTTGTGATCAACATTTAATATATCTTTGAAAATACTCCAGATTTTATAATATATTTATTTTCAAAATATTTTGTGCGATTGCTTCACAATTAAGAGACAAAAGGAAACACATAAATACATTTTTGAAAACTCACCTAAAGTGAAACTACAAAAAAAAAAAAAAAAAAAAAAAAAAAATGAAAAGAGCTACATGTCAGCAGCCAATTAGTTCCTAGAGTTGTTAGAAAGTTATGAATGAATAACTGATGGGCAACCTGTAACAGGAGAAAATAAAAGGCTACGAAACGAACACAAAGCCAAAATGATGGAGCAGTTCTTAAGAAGTATTCCGAACATTTCCGGACGGGAAGTGGTTGGACGTGTCAAATGTTCTAAACGCTATGTACGCAAAATTAAAGCTAATATTGGACTTAAAACATTGAAAGTGCAAAAAGTACTAGATAAGAACGCAAAGAAGAATGGTGAAGCTAAAAAAGAGCAAAGCTCCTAAAAAAATTAAAGTTTAAATGATGTGTAATGGATGATGAAACGTACTTTATTTCTGACTTTTCTCAGCTGCTTGGGCAAAAGTTTTATACAGCAGATATTAGAGGAAATGTTCCAGATGAGTAGCGTATCAAAAAACAATCAAAATTTCCCAAAACGTATTTTGTTTGATAAAGTACATGAAGCTGAGGTAAAAGAAGTGAATCGTATGTAACATCGGGCACAATATACTTGGATATTTATATCAAGTAGTGTCTACAAAGAAGACTATATAGATTTTTAATAAAACATAGAGCCTTAACATTCCTTTGGCCTGATTTGGCATCGTGTCATTACAGTAAAAATACTTTATAATGGTACAGTGATCATAAGATTAATTTAGTTCCGAAAAGTGCCAACCCTCCAAACTGCTAATCAGAACTTAGGCTAAGTGAAAGATATTGGGACCTTTTGGTCCCAAAATATGGAAAATTCTAAAGACAAGTAGACAGCTGATTTCAAAAAGTAACGCAAAGTACAAAAGAATTAATAATGGCGAGGTGTTCCAAATAAAAAAAAATCATATCTAATCTTTAATTTATCGTTTATTGCTGCTGTTATAAATCTGTAGAAAAAGCCATAAGTCAACTTTTATATCAATATTTGTGTATTGTGCTTTATTAGAACGCACACTTTAATATAAAGGAAATTAAATTGAGAAAAGTCACCAATATTCAATATTTTTTCTGTATTTAAAGTTGATGTTACATTCCAGTAGTTAATAATATTAAAAAAACAAGTTATAAGGGTATAGTCGGTTAAGCCTGATGATATGATACCCTAAACCTTTGTGTATGTGCATTAAAATTCGGGTAGAGGCCTACATGTGCCCAATTGTGGACAGATACTTATACATTTCTATAAAATATTCACACATATGCATTATATTATGTATTTAGTATTCTTTAGGGTGATTCCCGGTAGTAGGCCTTATATGAGGGCTATGGTCAATTATGAACCGATCCTCATAAAATTTCTCAGTGTGGTTTCTACTTATATAGAACTTATCTGTAGAAATATTGACTTGATAATATCATTTGTATGAGACTTATGCAGGTAAAAGTAATTTTTGGAAGAAGAATTTATATGGGAGCTATAGTAAATTATAGACCGATCTTTATGAAATTTGGTACAGAGATTTTTACTTACATAGAACTTATCTGCGCCGAATTACATTAAATTATTATTGCCATTGTACCAAGATAATTATTATACACGCCAAGTTTCATCAAGACATCTTGAAAACTGTGGCCTGTACTTTATTCACAAAGTTTACTTGAACAGACATCCATACAACCAGCCAAACAGACGGACGGACATCGTTAAATCGACTCAGGAAGTCAAATGGTATACTTTAAGGTAGGTTCCGAAGATTTTTTCTGTGCATATAAACATCAGCACAAACGCATAATACTCCACAACCACCTATTGTGGTGTAGGGAATAATAAGTTTGGGGCTAAATTCAGCATATTGTTGGCTATGGAATGCAATATTTAGTTATGCAAAATTTGAACTTTTAGAATTGGACTTTCTGCAGAAAGTCTGTTAACTTGTCAAATTTTTTGTCATTTATTAGCTGGAAATTTTTATTGTTTAAATATAAATAAAATATCATAGTTCTAAAAATTATAAAAAAATAAAATAAAAAAGACAAAACCAATCTTAGCTCTAACTTTCACAGTTTTGCTAAATAGCCATAAATACACATAATCTTTATGCAAATAACAACAACAAAAGCGTTGTCGTCTATTAAGATTTTTACGTTCTACATGTTGATCTTGTTTTTCCACTTATGATAACTGAAGTGATCAAATAAATTTGTTTTTCTCCAGGCTAAAGTTTACAATGTCATAAATATACCAGACTACAAGAAGCAGCTGCTTATCTATCAACAACTATACTTATTTTAAGATGTGAGATAAAATTATTAAGGCATGAATCATTAGAGTTGAAATAATAAATAAACCTAAACAATATGAAAGATCATATATTATGGAAAGCAAACAATAATATATGATCTTTACTTTTAAGATTTTCAGTAGCAAAATTATAAATTTACTTAAGAATTGCAAGAGATTTATCAGAAACGATTCACGATAAAGTAAATGTTCTTTAGTTTGATTGAAAACTAGATAATTTTTAAGATAAGATTTGTCTGAACAGGCTAAGATTATATAAAAGGAGGGAACTCTTATAAAATTATAATTATTTTCCAGAACGAAAGAAAGTATAACGAACACTCTTAACGCGCTTTTTTAAAATTAAAGTTAACTAAAATATGAAATATTTCACGGTTTTGGCAGTAATTGGAACTTGTGTCTTAGGCTTTAGTGCAGCCCTAACAATACCCCATAATAATCCTGTTGTTATACCGACACCTGCACCACGTAACACTTTGGCTCAAGATCTGGATGAAATTTTGCGCATGATACCACAAAAACCTATACAAAAATTGGTCATACGTTATCTACTAAATGATGCCCAATTCCAGACATTTGTACGACTTATCAATTCTCACGATGGTTATCTAACACAAATGCGTTTCCGTACTCAACCAGAAGTATTGCGTTTGACGAACTGGTTACGTAGCCAAATTATGTTATCTGGTAGTGATCTTTTATCAGATGAATCAAATGAATCTTTGAGAATTATTAATCATACTCCATTTTGGTCTCAAAATGTTTATGGTTGGCAAGGATTTGTTAATGAGTTCTTGCTCTACTATCCTGAGGATCTAATACGTGCTCATGTTCAATCGAAGGTGGCTCAAAATGGGGTTTTTGCAGAGTTGGTTCAACGTGTGAGAGCTTTAAAGTCAGTTTATGATCAGGTTTTGGCTTTGCCTGAAGCTCAACGTTTAATTGCTGCTTTGGAAGCCAATGGCATTAATACAGCTGCCATAGATACTTTTATACGTAATCAGCTTGGTTGGCAACATAATTCAAAAATGGCTGCTAAACCAGTGCCACAGCAGTTACAGGGTTAATTCCTTTTATGAGTGAATAATCGATTTTGTAACCTTTTTTACATAAATTATTTATATATAACGAATATAAACATATTTTATAAAATATATAATATTTAATATTTTCTTCCAAATTTAATAAATATATAGCTTGGAAACATAAATATTAAAAATTATAAAAGGAAGTTCAAATTGATAACAGTTAGTGGCGAGTACTATTTTGGAACATTTAATTTTGAATTCTTATTTTACTGAAAGTCTTAAATATTTCTCCTGAATATTAATGCGGCGGGGTGTCTAAAGAATGAGTAGTATGTAATTATATGTTATCCTTTGTTTAATAACTTTCAAGAGGATCCTTTAAATAAATGTGCTTATTTCTGTGTAATTATAATATAAAAGATAAAGATTTACATGAGATAGAACAGCACACAGGGAATAAACTTTATTTTTATTTTGTAATAAAAAAAATAATAAAGAAATATATATTATAATTTGTAGATTACGGTCTAGCTTGCTAGGATTCTAGTCTCATAGGAGTAATATTCCTTATGTTGCTCATTCCACATAATTTCGTCTAGCACATAAAACAGACATAAGCATATTTAATGATATAGCACTAAGGTAAGCAAAAATAATAAATATAATTGCTTTTATCATATTTTTAACATATGGGTCATTTTAATATATTTTTGAAATATTAAAAACATCTATATCTTATAGGTGTTATATGAATTTTAGTTTTTTTAGTTTTTATTTAGATTTTTTTTTAATTCAAAATAAAATTTCAAAACACTTGATAGCTTTAAATAGCAATATTTTAATTATTTTGCTTATAAAGATTTTAATTTACATAAAAATTAAAATTAAATTAAAAAAAATAAAACTTTTCGCTTGTGGAACTTCCCATATGTAGCACTATTAGATATGTAGTACCTAAAAAAATTCTATATTAAGATTTTGTGTGTTGTTTTTCCTGCCTACACTCATATCAAATTAAAACTATATAAGGTTCTAAGGGCTTTTGTTAAACCTCAAACATATAAAATAATATGTTTAGTAAATCAAACTTATTTTATTATAAATACACGTTAATACTTAAGGGATGTTTATCTTTATCATAGTGCTTTTTACTTATGTGGTTTTTAAATACTATTCATATGAGTGTATTTTAGGAAAGAAAATACTTTTTTGGCTACAGATATTTATATTCACATTAATTTAAATATTAAAGGAAACAAAATTAAAAAAGGAAACATTATACATATTAACAACAGAAAAGGTCATGAATTATGAGTAAAAATAAAATAAGATTTTTATAATTTAGTATAATGGAGATATAATTTTAATTAGTATTTTAGAAAATAATTAGCAAAAATGTAAATAAAGAAATTATAGTCAGAGCGACGACCATTGAAAATTTAAAGAGAAGTAAAATAATAATTTGACTTTTGTGAACATATTTTTAATTGAAAGAAAGTTCTTAGGTCCTTTTATGATAGAAATATTACTACATATATTACTAGTTATAATACCGCAGTACATTTTCACATATGAAAAAAATCATTATATGGCTGAAACTTGAGACTATGCACAATATAATATAATATATATATATATACCTGTAATGGAAAATCATGAGACTGACAAAAAAAAATGTTTTAAATTTTTTTTTCAAGAACTCATCATTTAAGGGAAAAGATTAATTAAATTTTACTTTATTTTAATTATTAGTTAGTCATAAAGTGATCTCTAAATGAATTAACATTATAAAGACTTCTTGCTAATTTTTTTCTATTTTTTGGAAGTAAAATATAAAATTTTGACGTTGCTGTGTTTAAAAAACCCAAAAGGTCTACAAAATCTTCTGATCCCTCTTTAGAATTATATTTCTTTTTTATGGCAATAATTCCAGCTTTTTAGAAGTTACTTTTTAAAAATGAAATCCTTAATAAAATACTTTAAAATAAATATTCCATACAACTTTATTAAATTTCTATTCAAATAATTGTTTTACTTTTGTTTATTTAACTATGAAATGCATTTGAAACACTTGAAAGGGATTTTTTTGCTCTTACAATTGTTATTGTACATATATTAATTTTCTTTTTTTCCAAGCAGTATCTGTTAAATAAACAGAATTTATCCATAATAGGTAGACAATGCTGTAAATAATATAAAATGTATTAAAAAACACTTCACCCTTAAGCATTACAGCCGGAGAAAGAAGAGGAGAAAAAAGGCAGAAAATAAATATAAATATAGAAAAAAAAATAAATTATAAAATACACAAAGCATTAACAAAGGTCATGGTAACACAAAACAGAAAAAAATTCATCATCAACAATGTCCTCATCAGCACTGTACATCATACCAGTAATAAACAGAAACTCATAAGCAGCAGTAAATGGAGAAGGAGGCTTAAGAAAGGGAAGTAGTTAAATAAATGAATGACTGACTGTACAAAACTGGGGTAGCATGAGCAGAGAATATGACAATGAAGGACAACAATTTCTTCTTTAGATAGAATTATCACAAAAAGCTAAACAAGGACATAAACGACTTTTTGAAATGCTACCAAGTTTTTTACATATATAACAAATGTTTTGTGTTTTAAAAGAATTAACTTTAAGGTTTAATATAGGGTATTTTTCAAATGACAATAACCACTATTACAAACAAAACAATAAGCAGACAATACAACAAGTACTTGATGTTAAGTACTTGACAAAGACAGATAACAGTGGATAAATTTCTTAAAAAAAAAAAAACGAAAAAAATATATTATGACTAAATACAAATACTAGCTGAAAAGACAATAACAATCAAGGAAAAATTAAAAAAGAAAATTGTAAAAATAAAATTACAAACAATTTAAAAAAGAAATCATTTAGAAAAATGCATGAAAACTTGAAGCAAAAGGGGGCTAGCTGCTTATGGCTCTAAACAACAATAGCAAGTATAAGGAGAACATTTTTCTTTAAATTACATCATTAACAAATTCAAGCGTAAATAATTTAGGAAAGGAAATTTAAAAAGAAAACTGAAAACTATTAAAAAAAGTATAAAAAAATTGAAAATAGACGTATTATTATTTTTTATAACAATGTTACTCATACGCACAGTTGTAAAAAATTTTCAACCAAATTACACTAAAATAATTTGTTTTATGTCGTTATATATTTTTGTTATATATTGATGCCTATTTTAAGAACTCCGAAAAATCCTATTTTTTAAGCAAAGTAAATGACGACACTTGCTAATATTTTACAGTAGTCTATTAACAGTTGGTACTTGATGGGAATAGTATTGCATTTCATATAACTAAGAAGGAAGTTCGAAAAGTCACGGACTTATTGATTCGCCCTCGTATTAATAGCAAGATTAGGTAAGACTTTAAAAACCCAAATTTATTAGAAAACATACTTGTTTCATATTTTTTCCAAACACTATATTTTACTAGGAATAAAATTAGCTATCGCTTGATAAAATCAGATAAGAGTTGTAGGATATATATATATATATATATATCGTACAAACTCATAAAATTTTCTTATATTACATGTATCATAATATAGCAACAACAAAATACACTTAAAATAACAGATGTTTATGAGTTTTTCAACTTCGAAAAAATGTCATATATTCTACAATTCTAATCCGATTTCATCAAGTGATGGCTCATTTAACTCCTGAAAAAAATGTTTTCTTTTTTCATAAAGTGCGGGTCAAAAATGGCTGAAAAGTAAAAAAAAAAATAGAATAAAAAATAAAAAATTGAGTTTGTGTCCTCAATATCTTATACAGTTTTGCTGTAAATAAAAATATATATCGTCACATAAAATGCAGAAGGTCGCAAACACTGAAAAATCAAATTTTTGTTTTTTACTGGATTAAAATGTATTAACCCAAACTACATCTACACAAAAACTTTCATAATCATATCTTTAAAAATGACATCAATATTAACAAAAATCAAAAGGACTTAACACTAACTTCATAAACGAAATAGTCGTAAAATTTGTTCCATTTAAGAAAATTTGGTTGGAAGAGTGTCTTATACTTAATCTATTTTTGTTTTAAGTGAACGATTAAAAAATGTTAATTAACTGCTGAATTTAAAGCAGAGAATTAAAAATTGTTGTTACGGCCGTTTGCATTTTCATAATTTTTTTGTTTTGCAGTAAAAAATTAAAAAGTGTGGTTAGGGTCTTTTGCATTTTAGGTGACGACATACTTCTTAAAAAGGGTAAAATCTTTACTTTCTAATACCATTTAAAAAACTTAAATTGGATAACTGATATTCGAGATAATAATTTTTTTGGGGGGAATATTGAAAATTCAAAAATGGTGTAATAATCTACTCATCCATACCTACAAACTACACTATGTTACATTCCAAGTGTTTTCAACTTTTATAATTTTATAGCACCGTATTTTTATTAAAAATCAAATAGAAAATAATTATTGTTTCCTTAATTAAATATTTACTTAACCAAAAATATTTTCCCAATTTTTCGTGTCAAAATTGTGTGTAAAATTCCATTAACTATTTATGACGTAAATGTGTTTTGAGAACAAAAAATAAATTCCCAGCTCACGCACTATTATTCCCTTTATAATCTGGCCAGTTATTTAAGTTATTTTAAGGCTTAATTATGTCAATTCTTTTATTCTGGCTTTGTTGTTTCTGTTGTTATCATGATTACTGGTATAAACAGTCATCATGATAATGACTTTATTATATCCTATACAGTGATGGGTGTTTTTGGCTTGTTATATAGAATCTAAATGGTGAGGAGATTAAGTATAAGTTCATTGATATTTTATTATTTCTCCAGAATAAAACGCATGTCTCAAAAAACATACTTTAGTATCTTCCAAACCACTGTTTTATGCACAGAGAAAACACATTCGTTGTGGCACCGAAGTTTTTGCCAATCTCGAATAACTGAATTTGAATTAAATTATATGGTACGTACAACCGATTTAAAACCAATTCGCTTGGAAGCATTGAAACTATTGTCAATTATTAAGATGTAAATATTTTAACGTTTTTAAATAATTTCATTTAAAATAGATAAAAAAGGGGGAAAAACGTATACAAAATAAAAACTAGAATTCTTGACTCCTTGTTGATTTGACTTTTTTTCCATTATTCCAAGGTTATTATACATTACATTACATTACTTCCACAAATGAATTATTTTATCTTGTAAAGAATTGTAAAATAAAACAAATTTGGAAGGAAAAAAGCCGAAACCTTTTTGGAATACAATATTACCTTTTGGCTCAAAGATAGCTAGTTTTGATAAATAAAACTTTTCGTCATGATATTCAAGGCAAGCTAGATTTAATGTTCAGTATCTGCAACGTAGACACAAATAATTATCGCTGCGAAAAAATCATATATTTAGGTCCATACGCAGAGACAAAACATAGTTATGGCATCATCATAATGAAAATTAACAATGTTCACATTATTGATTTTCATTAATTTTAATAATATTGTGTTCATGAAAACAATGTTTTCTACATTTTTATCATTCAATGTTTATATTCAATAAAAAATTTTAATACAGTTGACCACAAAAAGTTTATTTTTTTTAATATTTTTACCAGAAACAAAATTTAATTAGTATAAAAAATATTATTGTTTCTACAGCCATTAAATATTATCAATATTTTTCCTTGTTCTTAAACTATATTTTGTTTTCAAACCATATTAATATAATTCTCATAACAATAAAATGTTACAAATAAATATGCTTTTTACAAATATGGTTGAAAAATGCATAACTTGTTTATTTTTGAATATATTTAATTTTTAACGTTTGTTTTCCACCTTCATTATAATTCTCATTTAGTTTATACATGAATTAATATAAGTAGACAAAGTTTTGTTATATTTGGTGTGATTTAAACAATGTAAGATATGGATTAACTACTGTTAAAGGGTTTAGTTAATAAAAATATCTTGTATTATCTTGCACAACATCGATGATGCAAATAATTAAAACTAATTAATGAAAAAATTATATGTAAATAATCTTTTATGATTAATAAACACTTTTATCTATTATTTTAAAACAAATGTAATGAACTCAATAAACAATTTATAAGATAATATTTTTGAATTAGTAAGTTTTATTTTAATATATGATAAGACTGAATAATAATATGATAAAATGGAAAAATATTATGATAGAATGGGATAATATGATAATATGGAATAATAATATGATAAGATGGAATTATAATATAATAAAATAAAATCATATTCTGATAGAATAGGATAATAATGTAGTAAGATTGTATAATAAGAAAAAAAGAACCATAAAATTCGACACATTATGATAAAATGAATTATAACAATTATTATTTATAATCATATCTATTTTTAGTAATGACCATATGTTCCAATCACAATATGTTTATCTTATATTATGGTCACTCTAGGTGCAGCTGCAAAATAAATGATAGAAATTTGGAAATTTGAATTGTAGATGCATTATTTATAAATTATGTAGATATTCTTACCTGTTTATACCTCTGATTATAAATAATCTCGAGAATATTATTAGTTTTTTAAATTTTAAAAATTTAAAATAATTTAATTTGTTTTCTTTACAAAATTATTTACAAATGCCAGAAAATGTTCTATCGTATTTTTATCGCTTATGTATATCGCAATCGGATTTTTATCACTTGAATTATTCATTGTTTAAGCTCAATTAATAATTCAAGTGATAATAATATGCCTGAATACGTAATTTTGTGCAGAAAAACGTTTGTAGTAATAAATTGTCAATTGAAACGATAAATAATTAGTACACAGATACTCAAAGTGCTGTCTACAATTTGGTTCCACCTACCAAAATAATAAAATAAAATTGCTAGATGCTTGAGGTCTTCAATTATAAATAATAAACATTTAACTTCGGTATAATTTATTAAAAATTCTGAATGGTAACTGATTTCTATCCAATCTTTTTTCTATGTCTTATTATTTAATATAATGACAAGTATTCTTTATAAAATACGGAAAATATATTTAAGATCCAAATACGGATATTTTTTTTTTTTTTTTTTTGTATATTACATTTTATATTCTCAAAACACAATTATTTTTATAATCAAAGTTCATGAATAATTTTAACACATACAATTTCTTTCACCACAACCTTCATATTGAACACACTTACACATACATACACTGAATATGAAATCAAAGGAATAAGGAGAGTAAACCCCCATTAATAAATTGGCTATAAACTTAAGTAAGTATTTTTCTTTTGATTTCTGTTTTCAACTAATTTATAAACGTGCAAGTATTAAGTTTATAATAAAACAACACACGTTTGTTTTTTATTTATTTTTATTTATAAGGACTTTATTGACATTAAGCTAAGGAAAGCACAAACAAATGTAAAACAAAAACATATCTTGTCATATCAACCTTGTAATACTTGTAGATACCTATATACTAACACATACATAAACTTGAAAAATATTTGTGCCTAAATGTGTGCTTAGGAAGGATTAAAAAAACACAAACTTGCATACTCTTACCTTTAGAAAACTTATACACTTAAGTATGTGTCAACATATATGTATGCATGTACACAAATATAATCGAATTTGTCTACATTTGAGTAAATTTAGCAAAATGTGTAAACGTAAAATCCTTGTTACTTATGTATGTGTTCACTTATTTATTAGTTTATGTGTAAATGTGTAAGTTGAAGTACTTACGTGATTTGTATTGAATATTTAATATTGTTTTTATTTAAAATCCTGCACATATGTTTATAGGCCATTAAATATGGATTTTAGATTATAAATAATAAATTGAGACATTCCGAGTTTAAGCTTTTTCCTTCAGTATTATTTTGCAAATTAACTATTTCAAATATGTATATTTGTTTGAAAGTATTTGTATTGCATGTGTAAAGTTAAATAAATACACATTCTTCATAAGATAAAAAGAAAATCGATAGCTTTTTTTAATTTATAAAACCAATTTAAGTTATTTGACTTTTATAGTCTAAATAGAAAAGTACATAATACAGAAAATTGTTGTAAATATATAATTCAATGACATATTTACGATATAATGAAGATTTTTAAGTACATTTACATAAAGACTATATGTAACGTGTTAAATATACTAGTCGTATACGCCATATAATCTTTTAATGCGATTAAAATATTAATCATACGCTCTCGAGTTTCAAATTTCTAAAGATCGCTCCGCACTGTAGCACTACCGTTATAAATTCGAATAAAATGATAGTAGAAATAAAAGTTTTTAATAATTTTCCAAGATTGAAAATAAAACGTGTTAAATAAAACAAACATTCATGAAAAATATCATGATTGAGTGTTAAGTTTTGTTATGCAATACAATGTATACAAAATTTATTTTTTCAGATTCTTTTTTTTTTTTTTTAATAGATGAAATTTAAATTCATATATCTTCGGATCTATTTTATCCGGTTTACACAAACTTTGGCTCCAATTTATACCTAATAAATCTAGTTTCTAATTATTTTTGGAAAAACGCACTTTTTAAAGAAAATGCAATTAATATTCGTCCTTGTATCAAAGATATTTAAAAAATCATACCTTCTACTTTTAGAATTATTTTTTAAAATGTTCCTTAAAATGTTGGCAACAATATATAGTGTAGAACCGTGAAGGGATGCTGAGAAAATTAAAATTTAGTAAAAAAAAGAACTAATTTATTTCAGCAATAGTTTTAAAATTTCGAATATTTATTTGAATGAAAAAATTTGTATATGTTTGGCTTGTTATTAGCGATTCTATTTTACTAATTTGAACAATTGTGCAAAATAAATATATCTTGACGGAATAGTACAAATAACTTTAAAAAATAATCCTTTAAACCTGGATTCTCATTGCGGTAAAATGGAAATATTTTAAATATAATTGGGGGATTTCTAACTCACTTTTTCGTTTGATGAAGAATATCTGAGCTGTTCCAAGGAAACTATTTATAAGTTTCTGTTTTAGTTTAGTGAAATTTTTTGTAAAATTGCGCGATTTTTCTTTACCAATTCATATTTTGAAAAATTTAAAAAACCATAAAAGTGTTTAACATTAAATAACAATATCTCGGATACCACTTAAACGATTAAGGCAACTCAAACTACGTTTAAATTGTATTGTTGTCCTCTTCAACTAAAATGTTTGGAAAATTATTGAAATATTGAAAAAAATTAATTTTAGTGCAATTGTACTTTTTACGTGCAATTTTCATTGAATGCACCATATTAGATTTATATATTTTTACCATTTTTGGAAGATATGGAATTTTTTAATTACAATGAAAATCCAAACCTTTTGGGACACACTCAATTATTATGTACGATATTAGTTTTAGAAAAATCTATTTACATATTTTCATACACAAGACAAGAATACATTAAAAAATATAAAACTATTACTGAAATAAATGAGTTTTTTTTTACTAAATGTTAATTTTTTCAACATCCCCGATGGACGCACTCAAAATTTTTTATGTGTTATTGGTAAAACTTTAAAGAACATTTCAAAGAATAATTAAAAAAATGGAAGATACAGATTTCATAATAATTTTCCTGTCGAAAATACCCTTTTTACATCAATTTGATCTGTGAAAATAAAAAACAAATTATAGTGTTATAAGACATATAGTAGGTCTTCATTTCATAAATTTTGGCGTTTTAAATAAACACTAAAAAAAAGCGTATGTATGTACAAAAAAGCTGTTGTGTTTACTGATAAAAAAAAAAATAGTAATAAAATTTTTATGATGACAAAGTTTTTTCCAATGTGTCAGCTGTTTATGGACCAATTTGGTTAATATGTCATTACAACGATATTTTTTTGCCACAATCATATTATGGTTGCGAAAACATGAGATATATCCGTTCAACCATAATATTGTTTTGGCAACGATATTAGGACTATGTAGTGAATATTATAGAATAATTTTAGCCATATTGTAGACAACCACATTTAATAGAGGCCTTTTTTCTGCACGTACTAAGTATGTTAAGGAAAATATATATAATGAATAAATATGGTTAGTATGTAATTAATTACTTAATTTTATTAACTCAGATACTGGGAACTACTTACAAGAGAAATTCGTGTGGAAACTAAACACATCATTGGCAAATAAATTCATACTACAATCAATTGTTATTTAATATGATAGTTTTGTATTTTTAGAATGACTTACATATTTAAAAAAAAACGGTGTAATAGAAATCTTCTATAAATTTTCTCAGCCACTTAGTACTTCTTTTTAATTTAATGCAGTTTAAATTAATAATTTCATTTAATTTTTTTTATTTAAAAGCGACAGATTATAGGTTAATAATTTTTCAATGTACGTAAATTGATAGTGTACTGTAAACAAAATTCGTTTTCATCTAGCAAAAAGTACTTTGATTTCTTATTTAATATTTATTCGCCTGATTTTATCAAATTTCATTATTAAATATTAGCTTAATTTTTTTTCCTTTTGTTGTTACTATTATTATTTTCAAGTAAGAAAATTTCCTTTTTCCGTTTTATTGTGTCTCGAGTCTATGAGTATGAGAATTAAAACGTGCATGACTCAAACCAAATGTATTTGTACATGTATTAATCTTTTAACAATAGAAAATGACGAAGATTACTTTAGTACTCATTTCATTTTCAGTTCCTGCCATTATTACAAACATGTGCTGAATATTTGTTATATGTATATATTTGAGCGTGAGTATGTATTAAGAACGTCTGTAATATATTATATGTCTTTCTATATGTAAGAACCCAATAAACATTGATTCAAACCTAAGAAAATTTTTGGAAAATCTCCTTTAATAAATAGCATATTTCTCAAAATATTTAATATGAAATAAAAAAAGAGAATTTTAAAAAATTTCCTATAAAATTATAACGTTAGGTTTTTATAAAATTTTCAAGTGCATAAAGTATAAAGTTAAATTTATTAAGACAATATTCAAATATGTTTCATATTTAGAAGAGCTTTTAATTTTTTCTTTTCATAAAAAAGTTTAAAACTTAAATATGTTTGTTAAAAAATATTTGTATGCAATTCTACCGAAATAAAATGGGCAAAGACAGCTATTATGGTCCATGAAATATAATGAACAATATGCTTAAAATGATGTATGCAAAATTTCCTTTGCAGCTAATGTCAAAAATATCAATACGTCATTCATACATGCAAAATTTCAGTTTTAAAATTAGTTTAGAAAAGAATATTTTTCATGTTTAATTCAAGTATATTTTAAAATTTAATATTTTAAAACACATTTTAAAAATATGATCAGTTTTAAATTACGATAGCATTTGAAAAATACAATTGTTATATTAGAACCTCTTTGCTAGAAAAAAAGCCATACTTTTAAATTTAAAAATAAATTAAATTCAAGCCTATTCTGTACAGCTTGTGGTTGAAATTTGAAATAGTTTTCAAATGAATAAATATTCAATTTCAAGTCTTTTGCTTATTGGGAAAGTAGATTTCTTAATATTATTTGATTTTGTTACTGTCATTGGTTCGTTAAAATCATTAAGATTGTTGAGCAAAACATGGTTATATTCAAGATATTTAATTATGGTAGGGAAGATATTGTTTAGATATTTGGAAATATTTATATAGAATTTTTTATATAAATATACATATTGTGATTATCTTTTGTTTGCAGCTAACTATACCCCCCAAGAGATGTAGACATATGTATGTAGTTGTAACAATATTTTCTTTATTATTATATTCTTTATTATTTTATTACTAATAATTTTGTTGTTTAGACATTAAAGGGAATATATCATTATAATTAGTTGCTAGTTTTAATATTTACAATGAAACTTAATGGACATTTTATGAGATTAATTTGCAGCTTTTAAAGTAAAATAATATTTTCGTTGTATTCTTTTTCAGTTTTAGAATTAACTGAAGCTTATGCTTTCTTGTCCACCAGTTACTCTTGGTTGATTCATCGATTTTTTAATAAAAAGATTTTTGTGAAACAAATAGAAATCAAATGTCTATATTACTATCTCTAGGTATTATATATATTGTAGTCGGGTTAAAATTTGACATCATTAGTTTGACTATACTACCTTTTTGCAATTTTCAGAGGTCTCATTAGTCACCAGAACTGTAGGGCTACTTCTAGGTTTTTATTATAAGAAAAAAATAATAAATAAATTTTATACTCATATAAGCTGCAGGTGGCAAAGAAGCTTTTCATAATTCTCTTTTAGACAGTCTAAAGAAGTTTTTCTCTACTTCATTTTGTTTTATTTTTTTTTTCTCTGTGAAAACATAATAAAATGTCTGGCTGAGTAAAGGTATTTATACGTATCAGTATGAGTAAATAGGTATGCGTTTTATAAAGTAATATGGAAAAAAAAGCAAATGCTATTAGCTTTAGAGCCGCTTATGGCTTGGTAATGTTTTAATATTTTGAGGTTTTCATTTTATGAACACAAGAATAAAAAGTGCTGAACTTCCATCAAAAAGAAGGAAAAGCTTTTAGAATTTTTTTTATATCTATTACACACGTTCAAATAGAAGACGTACAGAGTTCCAATAGTAAAAGTACATATAATTTACAGTAAAATCTCAATAATATTGCTCTAATGGTTTGCTATTACCAGGACAACCAAAAATATGCAAAATCATATTTTTTATGGTCTTCAAATGAATCAAACTTTTAGTTTCTGAAATTTATAAGAATTTTGGCATCGATTTGTTACAGCATATTTTTGCAAATTTTGGTATTAAGAGCATACTTTGGCATACTTTGTGCTTAGCACCATCTTTTGTCATATTTTCATAGAAAATCCTTATTTTAGAATATATTTTAGCAACTTAAATGAATTTTTTTTTGTATCCTATATAATTTTTAATATAATTAGTCATTAGTGAATTTTTTACTGTCACATACGTTATTTTCATTTTATAAATTTATAGAAATTTTATAATATCCTGATTACTGTTATATGTTTTGAATGTTTCTAAGTGCAAAATGAAAATATTTTTAACTATTCTTAATAAAAATCAAGTTATTTTTAGCATGAGTAGTAGATAATGTAAAATTAAGTCAGAAAAATCATATTTTAGGAGCATATTTTTTAAATTTAAGGGCATATTTTGAGACTTTAAGAGGATTTTTATGCGCATAAAACACTTTTTGGAGTATATTTTTGGTTGCCCTGGCTATTACATTTCAACGTTTTTATACTGCTGTTAATGATATGAAATGTTTAATTTATTTTTCAAGTTTTATACTTACACAGAGGCAATACACAACAGCAACAGCAACAACAAAATGAATACTTAAACGAACAAATGCTAAATACATAATAAGTACAAGTATATTTGTAACTGTGTAAAGTGTAGGAGGATTGTATAAACATTTGAAATTGTCTGAGTCTGTAAATGTTTATGAAATGCCATGATGTTCCGCTAGAACTGTAAACCATTCATGGTTGTAAAATGCGTGTAATTGAATTATATAACATTAACGTTTTATTCCGTTTTTTTTTATCTTTTTGTATTTCATTTAAATGTTGTTGCTACTGCTTTTGATTTTGTTGTTTTAACAATATTTACATATTAAAACAAAGTATTTATTACATCGCTCATGTACAAAATAGAAAAGTGTTTTATTTTTTAGCTAAAAGTTTTTGTTTCAAAGACAACAATGAGAAATTATTTATTTTGTTCTTAATGAATTTAAAAGGTAATTAAGAAAGTTATCATTTTTAATAACGAGGGGGAGGAAAATAAAAGTATTTGAAGTAATAATTTAGTGTTTCTAATTGGAACTGATGTTTGGTGAAGTAAAGATCGAAAGGTAATACTATGATTTAAGAATTATTTTCAAATATCTAATAGTTTTTGTTAGTAAAACAACAAAATTTTGTTTCAAATGTAGTCCTATTTTTAATGAAAAAATGTCGGCAAGAATCGTAAAAAATACACATTTAAGGAAAAGTTTCTTTTGATGAAAAAAGTTCCTTCATGAAAAAGTATTTCCAAATAATTAATTGCTGAAAAAAACAATTTTAGAAAAAAAGTATAAAAAGACCGTGTTTACAAAATCTCCTTTATAAGTAGCTTATTTAGGGCAAAAGCAAGTGAATTTATGAAAAAAGCTATTTGTGAAAGGTTTTTTATAAAATGTGTAATTTATTTTAAAGATATTTTTTTAGAAAAGAGTCCAAATTTTGTTGAAAAAAACTGTATAATAGAAATAATCCGTTTAATTATAAATTTATTATATTATAAAACACTCCAATTGAAAAAGCTCTATAGCTTATTTAGAACATGAGCTTTATATCTTGATAAAGCTCATTCATGAGGAATATTTACTGAACTTGTTCAACAAGATAGCTTGTTTTTTATTAAAAATTATTTAACCAAAAGTTTCTTATTTTATAGACAAGCTTTAAAAAAGTGCTTTTAAGAGAAAAGCTCATTTACGACAAAAAGTTTTTTTTATTAAAAACTTTTTGTTTATTAAAAACTTAAAAGAAAATATATATAAGAACTGCTTTTTCCATAAAAAAAATTTAAATAAGATTCTTTTAAAGACTTTTTTAGTAAAAAAAATCACAGACAAAATAGTCACCAATCACAATAATGATTAATTAATATAAATTAATTGTTTTTTTAATTTACAACTCTCACCAAAATGCATATATCAATTACTAAAAATTGTACAAAATGAAAAAAATGCTTCCAATTAAAAAATTTATTAAATCAATAAAGCAGCTGATTGAATTAAAAATTTAAATGATAAAAAAAAATATTGGTTGAATTTCATTTTTACTATTTCCAGTAAAAACTTCGCAATGTAATTACGGATGTAATTACTTTTCAGTGACAGCAACATTCCGTCTGCATTACATAGAATTATTTCAGTGACTACTTATTTATAGTCCGGTATGTAATTACCTATTTATGAAAAGATTATTGAAAACGTTACTTTTTATTGATTTTTTAATTTAGTTTACCAATTCATATATTTAAAGAAGGAATAAAAATATAAAAAGGCATAATTTGTTTATGTATGTAAATGTATTCACAATTGCAATTCCAAGATATTAATTTATATGCCAAAAAATATTTTAAGTTTTTGAAATCTGTAATTAAAATTTATAAAAACTTTTTACGTTAAAAATAAAGAAAAAAAATAAAAAATCCACTTTTTATATTTTGACATTTTATTAGTTATTTGTAACTTAAAATATAACTAGTTCCTATTGTTTTCACCACCAATGAATTCTGTAATAGTTTTAAATCAATGGATTATTGAATAGCTTGGAAGAAATAAGTTCTTGCAATGACATCTAAGTTATGACTTTCTTAAATGCTAAGTTGTAATAACATGAGGTAAGTAGTTGCTTCTAATGTTATCACCATATTAAAACAATGGGTTATTCAGCTAATGTGTAAGTAGTGAAGAGCGCTTATATTAGCTTCTTAACTCATTACATGGCAACCAACGGGTTTCTTTTATTTCATATTTGCTTGAATGTATTAATTAAATTTTTATGTAAAATGAAACAACATTATTACGAAGGTTTTTTTTATTAGTAAAATTTCCCTTCGTCAAATTTATTGTTTATTTAGTTATCAGTTCTTAGCTTTCCTCTCTGTAATTTTTTGATGTTTTAGAATTCTGTAAATTGAGCGATTTTTATTTTAAAGTAATATTTATGACTTTACTACTATAAAAAAAGAAAAAAAAAAAAAAAAATAAAAAATAAATTAAAAAAAATGAAACAACTGTGCTAATTGAAAAATATAAGGTAATATTTTTTTCTGTGAAACCTACATTTTTTTTTTCAAAGGGTCACTCTAATTTATCTATATATAGCAAATGTCGGAAGAGTTTAAAATTCTAAGCTATACCTGTTTCTTGATTTACAACTCCTTTTCGTCATCTACGAAAAAGTTTCATCGTCAAATTGATAAAATTATGTCTTAAAACTGATTTAACTCTTATTGAAATAATAACAAGACGATACAGCAATTAAATCTCACTCTACCTTGTGTCTACTCTGACAAAAAAAAAACAAGAAACAAGTATCTGTGCTCATTGTAAACATATTTAAGTTCAACTCCTCTTTTAGAAGTAAGAAACCCATATAATCAGTATAATTTTATAATTATCCTATTTCATACTGTTTGTTGGTTCCTGTAAATGTAATTCAGCTTTGTGTATTTTATTTTTCCTTTAAAAACAATATAAAAATGTTTATTTTTCTTTTCATTATCCATTAGAAATGGCTTTTCAAATATGAACAAAAAAATAAAAAAGCAAAAACTTATGGTTGTATGGATATTGTGGTATTTGTTTTTTTCTTTTGGCTTTTGTTTTAAACTTGCAACATATATTATGGTTGTTGACTTTTTTTGTGTATTGCTGCTGTTGCAAGGTTTAATAAATATGTTGTAAACTCAAGTTGAAAAATACTTATACCACCACCAACATTAACATTATGAACAACACCACAAGTTTGCTTGCTAGCTATACGTTTTATTAATGTTTATGTATTTGTTTGTGAGTTTTGGCTTGTGGTAAATAGTATGCAGTAACAACAACAACTACCAACAGCATACAGCAGTAAGAGTTCAATTTATTTGTGGTTGGCTCAACCTTTTGCTAAATGACTGCTTTTTTAAAAAGCAGGAAAAACTTTTTGTTTTATAAAATTTTGTTTACACAATTTTAATGATGTTTTTCTATTTTCTGTTGCGTTTTTTTTTTATAAAGACAAAACTTTTTGTTTTTGTTGTAAATGAATTTTGAAAAAAAGCTTTGAACTTGAAATAAAAATAGAAATTGTTTAAAACTTATGTGTTTCGTTGTTGGTGAAATATTTCAAGTAGAGTTTAGAGTTTTAGTTTGTTATTAAATTTAATGACTTTATTGTATAATTACTAATATTTTTTTATAGAACAAACAAAAATTATATTACATGAGTAGGTTTAATTGGTATAACTTTGAAAGAAAAAAGTTTACCACAAATCACTCATACGCACCGTTGATTTGAATGTTATGGAAGTTATTTTAATTTAAATTTGACAAAGAACTTTTTGTTGATGTGAGGGTGGCATAATGAAATCATTATTAAAAAATAATAATTGTGTGTATATTGACATTTTTTTTCTAATTTTATATAACAAATTTATGACAAGAAATATATATTTAGCTAGCAATTATAAATTTTGGTCTGATAACCAAAGATTACGAATAAAAAGTAATTTAAGTTTTTGAAGTCAAAAATAGATTTTATAAACCATCAAACTTCAACGATTTTCTAATCACACTTATTTGCGAATAATAATTGCGTTCATATAAAATGTAACATATAACTCCTACTCCGACTGCCGTTAATTTTAAAGATTTTTCTTGGTCGCAATTTCTTCGAAAGATAAAATTTTTGAAATCCGTTTTAAGTATTTGCCAAAGGCAGTCAAAGAAAAATGTGCAAAAAAAATTTAATATTTTTTATTTTACAGTTATTATAAAATCTCAATGAACAGACTTTGGATCTTAGAGCTTGATAGAGTAATTAGCGAATTAGACGAAACTTGGTTTAGAAAAAGAAAATTTCACAATAATGAATTGCAAGCCCAAAAAGTGAAATCTAACAATGTTGGTTGTGTACTTTTTTTCAAAATTAAATATGGGACAACTGAAAGCAAAACATAGGCTTTTCTCAAAAGCTGCTAAGAAAGTTTTAAATAATAATGCTAAGAAGTCTGAGAATATTTTGTTAGTATTTTGCACTAAACTACAAAACACACATACGTTACTGTCGATTTTTCAATTCTTTCTAAGTATAATTTTTAGTAATAAAATAATCGCGAAATGGTCCTGAAAAGTACTCTAAATTAGTTAAAAAAATTGTCGTATGAAAAGTTTACTCTAAATGCGACAGGATGTGCGATTGTTTTGCTGCTTCAGTCTGAACAAACTCTAATACTAATTTTACCATATAACAGTATATTTAGCATTTTCTGGCTTGATTTAGAATTTTGTCGTTATAGTAGAATCACCCAGAAATGGTACACTATGGATAATGTTATTTTTATCTTACAAAGAATTTGTGGCTATTAGAAAGGAATTGAAATGAATTCAGAAGAAGGTTTCCCCTTTTCAGAATTTTTTGATTTCTTAATTTACTTTAAATGGAAAAATATTTTCATAATATTAGATTGCTCTAAACCCGTTTTAGAAGAAATTTTAGAAGTTTTGTTTAAAAATTAGTTTTTGATAGTAAATATTTGCCACATAAATGCTCAGAGTTTAAACAATAAAATGGATGAGTTTTAGCTAGTTTTCGAAGATTCTAATATAGATATAGTATATATCTCAGAAATCTGATTTTACCGAGATATCAATAATACTATATAAAATCTACGTGGTTATCAACCTTATCGCTCAGATAGATCTTCCAATGATGGCGATGTTGCCATATATTTTAAATCAAATATTTTAAATAAGGAGAAATATAGGAATTAGAATGATGATAACAATGAATACATTTTCACTGAGGTTTTCAATAATATTGAAAAAATTCTTATTGGAGTTGAATACAGGCCTAATAATAAAAATGATAATAATAATATGGAACCTTTACTAGAAAAACTAAGCAGATGTACTCTTGCTTATTGTGTTAATCAGTGACATCAATGCAAATATTCTGGAAGACAAAAGCTTAATAGAGGACATGAACACAAATGGTTTTTATCTAGTAAACTCTACTGAACCCACTCATTTCACATCCACCTCAAGTATCTTATTTAATCCCTGTGTCGTTTTTATTCGATCAGTTATCTCCCTCAATGTGACTATAAGGCTTTACCTTGTGAACTATGTAAATCTATGCAATTTAGAAATTTTAGTAACATCGGCTATTGACAAAAATTATATACAATTTAAAATTGAAATAAAGAATCTGATGAACATAGAAACCGTGCCTATAAATGGTGATAACGATTCAGAACATCCAACCTATATGATGCCTTTAAGATAGCAAGATCAGCAGTGAACTCAGAAATGCAAAAGACAAAGTATTATCAACACAAGTTTAATAAGATAATTGATTCAAAAATTAAATGTAAGGAAATTAGAAAAATTTATATTACTAATAATAGTGCCAAAAATAAAAATAAAATTGATGTAAATGAATACTGCATTCGGAAATGAATAATTGTACTAATTGAATACAAGTAGGGTTGTCTACTGTATGTAGATTCTCCTTATAGGTGATGACGAAAATGGGGTTGTTGAAGAGAATAAGGGGTTTATTAGTCTATAATGGAGAATGAATTATAATTACTTTTTTGATAAGAGCAATTATAATTGAGAATCTTGGGAATAAAGAAAAATATGAGGTTTCAATTTGTGGTGTAGCTGGTTCTTATTACAACAATTTCTCACCTTTCTTTGCAGGGAAAATCCAGGCATCCTTTTGTTTTCAGTTAAACTTCTTTTTTTATTGCAAAAGATTTCTTAGATTTAGGTAACTTAGGTTAAGGTAAGTGTTAGGAATAATTTTAGAGTAAGTATTTGAATTATTTATGATGCTCGTAACGGCTCGATGATAAGATGGTAAGTTGGTAAGTGTAAGATGGTAAGATGCTAAGTGTAAGATAGCAAGATGATAAGTGACTTTAGAAAATGAAGGCCAATCGTTTTTAAAAGCCTTCCTTTAGGTTTTCATGAAACTATCGGCTTTTAACGAAAACCGATAATATAACTTTTTGTTATTAAAAAAAATCAATTTATGACATTATCAGATTATTTTGTTCTTAGTAAATAGTATACACTGAGAAAAAATATCTTATATTAATTTCTTATAATTAATACAAAAATTATAACTTAATTATAATTTAAGCGACCAACTTGATTTAATACTAATTTTTACCATGAGTTTACTGATAATATATAAGCCGATATACACAATATTTTAATTTTAAGCACTTTACCCATGAAGATGTGGTCCTTGGACCATTGTTGTATTCCACCTATTCCAATGACCTGCGTTTACATCTCAAATACCGCAATGAGCAATTGTATGCCGATGATGAGCAGCTTTATACAAATTATTCAAAACTAATTTATAAAATGACATTGGAGAATTTATTATTATATCGAATATTTATATTTTTACACAAAACTATATATTCTGGACAAATTTAATTAAATTTCTAACACACAATCTATGTCATTATCTACCGAATACTATTAGTTTTGTTCACAAATGATCACAAATTTTCTTCTACAGCTTAACGATGAGATTTTTTTTATATTTCACATAAAATTAATTTTTAATGGGAATTATTCACTCTAATCCGATTCATAAGTAATTTTCGATTTTTCATATAAGTTAGGTGGAAAATACAACTGAGCACAGATTCATTAATTCGATATCTCAATTATTTTTGTGTTAAGATCTCCAGTTCAAAAACTAAAGGAAAAATTAAGTTTCTCATCTATGAATTGATTTTTGGTCAGAAATATGACAAATCACAGATTTTCATTATTTTCTGCTATAAGCCACTGTTATAAACAATTTCAGTTTTTTTTTTTTTTGGAAAAAAAAAAATAAATATTTTGATGGAAAATTAAGTTGAATATAGATTTTAATTATTTCTGCTCGCAACTCTGTAAATTCAAAATTATAATACATATAACAAAATTTTTTGGTAGAAAATGGAAGCAATAGTAGATTTTTAGTTTACAAATCATAAGAAATTTTACATTTTGAAAACAAAAAAATTTTGTGAGAAATATAGTGCCAATATTAAATTTAAATTTATTTAGATAATTCGGCTTTCAGTATAATGATAATATGTATTAATAAAAACCTCAAGAAGTTTTGTCTGATGACTTTTGGTGGCTAGACTTCATGATATTACATAATCAAATAAAGTCTTTTGTGTCATATAATTCTCAATATTTATTTGCTCTCCTTCTATTATATTAAAAAAAAAAACATAGATTTATTGTATTCCTCAGACAATACAATAAACACCTATATTTCTATTGTTATTAGTTCATGTCAATAGAAACCACAGACATGAATAAATGGACACAATACAGACACTTTCATTTTTCATATACAAATGGAAGTGGAAATTGAAATTCAATATTCCATTGTTCAACAAAGATTATCTAAAAGAAAAAAAATTTACATGTTTCAATTAAAAGAAATATATATTTTTCAAAAAACACAAAAATTGATTTGAGATAAACTGTTTTTCTTTTTTTCTCGTAAATACAAGAAAATGTTAATGTGTGTTCAAATGTGTGTTTTTTTAAGATTATTTTCAGTGAAAATGTTTTATTAACCATTGTCTGGAGGTTTTTTGTATCTTTTTTATTTTTGAGCAGACAATACAAATGTATAGCAGTACAACTTTCAGCTTACAGTTAAAAAAAAAAAAATCTGTCCAAGCACAAAAAAAAAACGTTTACAGTTAAACCGAAATAAATAAATGAAGAGTGAAATGGCATTAAAACCACGATATTTAATTGGATAAAATTGCCAAACGACAGCAAGGCGATTAAATTTAATTATTAGTTATGAATGTAATGTTGTACATGTTAAATGTTGTATGTTGCAAGTTGCTTTGTTACGAATTGTGCGGTATTGTGTGTTAAATTCAATTTAAAAAACTTTTTACTTTTTTTTATTTTATTAAAGGGACATATGCACAATAGTCTATATATAAATGCTGGCCATATGCATTATAGTAATATGCATACATATATATGTATGTAATTTTATATGTGTATATTTTTGAAATTATGTATCTCTTTTTTATGTGTATTTTATTTTATTTTCTGTTGTTTCCATTTATTTCAAAACAAAAATGGTTTTTCATTTATATCCGCACATAATTTTCTATGGTTTTTGTGCGGCTGCTATATATATGTAAATATGTGCGATTGCAGAGATTTTAATTTAATTAAATTGCATAAAATGTATCAACTACAAACAAACTAATATTTTTGTTATTTTAATACATATACAGTGGTGAAGAAAATAATAGAAACAAAATTTCTCTTTCATATAACTTACAATTCCTCAGTAAAGAAGTAAATAAATTCCTTTCTGGTGCTATTCCAGCTTAAGAGATAAATAGACCTCATTTCCTTGTAAAAAATAATAGCAACAAATTTAATTATACAAATAATTTCCTATATTTGGAAACATTCTCAGTACAGATTAACTCTATAATAACCTAAAATTTAATTTTATATAATATTTGGTAGCACCAGCCTCATTTCATATCACGTCAGCTCATCTTAGACGTATATCCATTAATTTTTAGCAACATCCTTGAATGGAATGTATATATGGAATATCGGTTTTCCTAGATCATTTCCCACCATTACTGCCTATTTTTTGAGACTGAAAATACCGAATAATACTTCCAATAGATACTTTATAAAATTCATGTCAAGACTCTGCACTAGACACTTCATTTTCCCCACTTTATTCCAGGCGAGGGAGTTCTTCATAGGATGGATGGATGCTTAGGATAATTTGCGAGTTATCGTGACTTTTTCAATCGCAAATGGAAGCATCTGGAAGTTCTTGATTAAAAAAGTATTTCAACATAGATCTGAAAGTTAGAAAAATCCGAAATCGGTTAAAGCAACCGAAATAAGAAAAAACGCCAAGACCGCGCCCACACTGAAAACACGTTTTATGGTCCAATGAAACCGAACTAAATTTATTTGGTACTGACGGTAAGAACGAACGTCTGATATCCCCAAACTCGTTCCATGGCCCAAGGTACACAAACTATGGGAATGCTTTTCCGTAGTATACGACACAAGTCTAAAATATTGGACTGATGGGAAAAAACGTATGAAATGTACTTTGTCAATATAATAAGGACGAAAATTTTTTCACTTGCGATAGAAAAAAAGCAAATAATGCGGGAATTTATGCAGGACAATGACCCATAGCATTCATCCCATCCTGTGAAGAACTCCTTTGTATGGAATAAAGTGAAAATAATGGAGTGGTCAGTGCAATGACTTGATCTGAATCATATAAATTATATATGGCCTGTATTATTAGCTATTTTCCGATCCACAAAAACGGAAGTGATGGTGGGAAATGATCCACGAAGGGTAATATTCCATACCCCAGGAATTAGCTATAAATTTATTAATTCTATGGGTCCTAGATGTGTTTGTGTAGTACGAGACTGGTTCTACCAAATATTATAAAAAATAAATTCCATGTTATTACAAAATTAACTTGTACAAAGTAAATTTCAAAATGTAGAAAATTATACGTATAATTGCATTTCTTTCTATTATTTTTTTCCGAGAAAATAAGGTACCTTTATATCATAAGCTGAAATAACAGTGGACTGAATTAAAAAAGAGAAGAAATGCGAGTTGAGAAATCAAGAACGCTTATTTACTATAAAGTTAAAATATAAATGAACCGATCACACGGTCCTTTACTGAGAAATTGTAAGTTATATAAAAGAAAAATTTCGTTTCTATTATTTTTTCCACCACTGCATAAATTTACAAAATTTTACATATATAATAAAGAGATATGACCCATTATATGCTTATTAATGAGATTTTACTATGAATATTAAATGTATGTGTATTATTGTCTCTAAAAATTAAAATGAAAAAAAAAATACTAAATATTATAGTATAAATTAAGTGGCTTTTTGAAATGTCATCTAACTATAATTGAATTAGTTTTAAGAGCATCTACTCATTTCGTATATTTTATTTTATTTTGTTTAGAATTTGTTGGGATTCTGAGTTAATAACAAGCAATCACCTACACACATATACAAATATGTGGTTTTTAGACCAGAATATGTAACAAAATTGACAGGAAATTGATATTAAATAAAAATTGTTAGAAAATTTGTAATGGATAGTTAAACAAATGTATGTAAATAAATATAATTTGGATACACAGATGTAAAATGAAATTTTATGAGTTTGAAATGAGATATAAAAAGTTAATTAAAAAAAAAGACAGAGAAGATCAAATGAGATTTATACACGATCAGTTTAAAAAAGTGGCTTCAAGACCTTTTGTTACTAGACTTATTCCGTGTTAAATAGGTTTTGCTTGTATTTACCCTAAACCCTCCGGGTAATATTCTGTAATTTTGGATTTTTTATATAAAAATCGATTTTTGTAAAAATTTCATGTTCACAGTCCTCTGATTTGCATATAATAAAAAATTTTGGATTTTTCATATAAAAGATGATTTTTAATAAGAAGTGTACACGATTTTTATTTTCCATTTGTTTTGCGAATTATATACAATTAAAAATTCTCCATATAAAAATAAATTTTTATGAAAAATATTACCATGGACTTGCTCTAAACCCTTTATAAGCACTTTTAAATATTTTATATAAAAATCAATTTCTGGTACGAAATATCAGTAATCAGAGATTTCCATTAGATTCTCTTTAAAGCCTTTGGTTTACGATTTATAAGCAATAAGAAAATATAAGTGATCACGGATTTTCACTAGATTCGTTTTGTAATTATTAATCTTTTTCGTGAAAAAAATGCATTTATTTTCACCTTTTTGTAAGGAATTACACGGTGCTAGATTATTATAGCCCCAAAATCTGGAGTTATATCCAAATAACCAATTTTTCGGACTTCGCGGATTTAACAATTTTTATCTAGAATATCTGTTAATCAAATTACGTTTAGAATTAGAAATAAAAGCCCTTACCCTTTTTGAAAATTATATATACATCTATGTTCATAGCAAAACTGTGAAAATATTAAAGCCTTAACTTAAATTTTTTATTATTATTTCACACTTTATTAGAAAACATATTTTGGCATATTTTTCCAAATACGATAATTTATTAAGAATAGAATTAGCTATCGCTTGATAAAATTATATGAGAAATATAGAACATATGATTTTTTTCAAAGTTGTAGTCACAGAAAAAGTGGAATTCAGACTGTAGGACCGTAGACAAAACAATATGAATTTGAAGAGAAAGTCTCTTCATTTTTGGAAGGAAAGCTTTTCATTCTTTAAATTGATCTATGTTTTTTTTTTTTTATCAAAAAAGTTAAAATATAAACTGACCTGAAGTCCAACGAAGTAAAAAAGGTTCCTAATAGGAATGGTTGAAAAAATGTGAAGGTAAATGAGAGAACGAAAATTGCTTAGAATTTTTTTTCCTCAAAAATATGAATGCTGTCTAATGGCGATAAAAAGTGCGTAATGAAGTTTTTAAAACATTGTGGTCCATATCACTGATGTTATGATAAATATTGTGTAATAAAAAAAAAATCAAAATTGTCGAACCAATTTTTGGTCTGTCAATTCACTTGTACTTGCGGGAACAAAAGCTCTTAATTCATAACAAATAGAATTTCTAATAGAGAAATATACGCAAATGAGTGCCTCAGAAAACATCTCTTCCTGTCGTTAGAAAATACAATGAATTCTAAATTTGTCTGGCCTACTCAAACTTCTTTTCATTGCAATAAAAACTAACTGAGTAGTATCAAACAAGTGCTGCTGCTATGAACTAAACTTTCCAGAACGCAGTTCTTTTGATATGTATTTGGTCATAAAAAAATAGTTAAAAAAAAGTACTTAAACAATAAAATAGAGTTAAAACGAAACAAAAAAATTAACCAAAAATACAACAAAGCTCTTATTGAGGATATTCCAGAAAATATTAAATATTTTATTAAATACGAAAAAAAATCTTTTAAATTTAAAACTTGAATAAACAGTCTTTAACCAAAACAAAATTTCAAAAAGATTGGCACATTGGTTTCTATTTTATAAACTGAATTTTATGCATTAATTTCTTCGTACGCAATCCTTAATTCAACTTTTGCACTTGAGAAAATGTTCTTTTTGGAAGCGCTTGTTCGTTGTTTTGCTGGGAAATTAAAGACCCTTTATATCAAAAATAAAACAGAAATAATAGCGATCGGTGATTTTGATTATTTTGTCTCTAAAGCATTTATTTTACACTTTGAAAATATAATTTTAAATTCTTGAAATGGAATTAGATGATTTATGTGATTACTTGAAATATTAGTGATTATAAATTTTATTATTTTGACTTTAAAAATTCTATGATTGAAAAGCTATTTGCAATTTTAATCAGGGATAATGATATACGCATATGTATTCCTTACAAACAGAATAATCGATTTGGCGATGTTCGACCGTCTGTTTTTTTTAAGGCTGCAAATATAATTTTTTATACAAATGAAAAAAAAAAAAATAAATAAAAAAAGAAAAAATTACTATTTGACAAAAATATATTCTTTTTTATAGAAAATTCAGTTTTCAACAAAAACTCAATTTCAAACAGAAAAAGAAAATCACAAAATAGTGTATATGATCAAATGTAACACTGTAATATTTTAATACAAAACAGGTTTTCAATATTTTTACTATTTAAACCCAAGTTTTCAAGTAAGACTCGATTTTATAAATTTTTGAAATTTTCTTCTTAATACATGAGTTTTGATATGGTCTTTTTTGGTCAAATTATTACAAAATCTCAAGCATTTATTAATCTATCCATATTCCCAAAATTTCTTCAATTATAAATTATTTAACAAATACAACCGTTTCTAAAAAACTTTATTTTGCCTTGATAAATAAGATAAGATTAAAATTAAAACTTTAGATTTCTTTTAAAAAATCATAAAAGATGATTTTATATAATTTCCATTCCCTCAAAAAAATCTAATTAAATATTAATAATTTTAAACCCCCTTAACTTAATTTTCCAAACCTAGAAATAACCACATTTCATTATACTTTAAATCCTAATTAAATTTCTGTACACCCATTCTATTTTAATACTTAACACACAAAAAAATCAAAGAAATTTTCACTATTATTAAACGAAGTATGAAAAAATCAATAAAACTCTCACATTTCTCTTTAAAATTTTACTCATCTTTTCAAAATTCACCACAAAACACAGACATATACCCAACACTACTAAAAAAAAAAAAAAAAAAAAAATACATCTAAACCATGTTTTAGAAAACACATCGACATCGATACTTTTGAAATAATAATGGAATTTTCAATTGTAAATTTAATTACACTTTTGACACATTTGGTCATGCTTTAATAGAATACAAACTTAAACACACACACACATACCCATATAATAAATACATATTTAATCATGATGAATACTCATACATGTTTATAAACATGTGTATAAATTCTCACACTCAAATGCCTATATATATATATATATATATATATATATAAATTGCTTGTATTTTACAAAAACAATTTTCTAACAAATCCTTGTTGCAATATATATGCATTTATAAAGACACAAACACATATAGGGAAATAATAATGCAATTGTTGTACATATTTTAACAGGTTATGAACAAAATACTAGGGACAAACAAATAATTTGTCTTTTAAATAAAATACAATTTAAAACGATTTCCTTGGTATTCCTAGGAATTTGTTCACATTCTTTTATATATATATATATATATATATATATATATATATATATATATATATATATATATAGAGATAGATATATATACATATATATATATATGTATATATATTTATTTATTTATAAATATATGTTTGTATATGTGTTCACATATTGTCGTTGGTATTAATAGGCATTATTATGTACGAGTATGTTTACATATGTTTATCATTCATACGTATAATTCTACATAAATATGTTTATTTTGAGGATATATTTTTATGGATTTTAATGACTATTTTAATTGATACTTATGTATATTTTTGAAAAATTTTATTAAAAAAAAAAAACAAATCATAATAATAAAAAGCTATAATTTGAAAGAGAGATTATTTTAAATGCATAATTAAAATGCTGTCTTTATTTAATACGATTATTTATAGAATTTTAGGGATTAAAAATAAATTTTCCAAATGTGTGTGTGTTTTTATCCTTCCACTTTTGCATAGGTGTTGCTAAAATATTTATGTATTTAAATATTTTGTGGTGCAAAAATGTTAATAAATAAAATTATTTAGTAGATTTTAGAAGGTTTGCTAAAAATGTGTTTAGTTTTAATAATATTTAATTAAATTTATTAGTATTTTATTGTTGTTTTAAAATACAAATAGTTTTTTAATTAAAATGTGTGGCCGGTTGCACAGTGAAATCAATCGCAAAATTTTTGGTAATAAATCTGTATCTCCTAAACTACTGGTCGGATCGAATTGAAATATATGGAAAAGTAGTAGACTAGGACCTAAGCTTTCAGAAAAATTATTTTGTTGTCGCTCTGTAATAACACAATATAAGCTATAGGATATCAAATTTGACCACCTCCAGTATGTAAAAGTTTCAAAAAATCTTAACTTCTGCGAATTAAATATTTTTATATTTCTGTAAACTGCTTGGCGAGATAAAGACAAAACATGTGTACTGATCCAAATTATCTCTTACAGTTAGAAGGATTTTTGCGCTTGAATTATGAGTTCTTAATTTTTAATTATGGAAGATTTTTTTTTAATATTCTATAATTTCTAATACATTCCGAAATAATACGCTGGAAAAAATTTATGGATTATTTTAATTCGCTTATTCGTAAAAAATATTCAAAGTCAGTACTTTGAAATCAGTATGAAAAATGACTATTTTTTTATACAAAATTGTATAATTCTCTCACTGTTTTGTTTATTGTTTTTATTATTATTTCGGAATGTATTAGAAATTACAAAATATTAAAAAAAAAATCCTCCACATATCTCAGGACTAAATTCCGAAAAACTAAATAAAGTCGAGGCAAAAATCCAAAACTTAAAATTAAAGCCTAAATATCTTTTTAACTGTAAGAGATAACTAAGGTCTGCAAGGATGATTTTTCTTTATCTCGCTAAGCACTTTACAGAAACATAAAATTGATATCCTGTAGCTTATTTTGTACTATTACAGGCTGACTATAATATTATTTTTCTGAAAGCTCCTCCACAACATTTCCATACATTTCAATTCGATCAGATCAATAGTTAGAAGATATAGATTTATTACCTAAATTTTTTTCGCTTGGCTCCACTGTGGGGCGTATGAGTGATATTAATTGAAAATTGGAAATATGTTGAGATCGGTGATGTCAGATAAAATGTAGGAAAATTCACTCTGTTTAGTAAAAAAATCCCTTTTTCCCTATTTACAGAAAAAATTTTCGTTCTAATTTTCCCTTCTCAATATTTTAAAAATATTTTAAACGAAAAACTAGAACACTTAAAATAACAATTCGGCAATTAGTTTTTCCTTTCGTAAATAAGTGTTGTGTATGATAATATTGCATTTTTCTTATTTATTTATTTATTTTTTTTTTTGTTTTTTGAACAAAATTTTAGCATTTTGGAAATTCTCTTTATTTTGGCTAAAATTAAAATTCCCTGCATTTTTCGCTTCAGCTTAAATTTACTTTATAAATTCCTTCAAAAAGGGAAAATCTCCTCCACCTGGCATCACTAAAAAACTTTAAGGTATGTATAAATTAAGATGGAAATTCTGAATAATGTACAAAACTTTTAGCAATAGCATACAAGGAATTCAATTTTTATTTAGTAGGAATATTCTTTTACAGATTAACAAGTCAAGACGTATGAGTAATATTAATCAATCTCTTTAAATTATTAGTCCCAAAGTCTATCAAATTTATTATTTTAGATTTGCTTATTAATACCTATACTTAGGTCCTGATTCAGTACACGCAAATTGTTTAAAAATACAATACATACAAAATGAATGTTGTTCTGAATCAGGCTCTTAATAAAGTTAAAAATAAAAAGAAGAGAAAACAAGTCATATTCCTCTTACAAATATAATAGAAAAATTTGACATTCCATTCAAATATTTATTTTTCATTTTTTCTCTTTTTATTTCCATTTACATATTTTTCTATTAACCCCCACTATATTCTTTTGTCTCTTTGAATTATTATTCAAATTTCATATTCTAATTTTTGTTTAGAAATTTACAAAAAAAAAAAAAAAAGAAAGAAAATTCTGAATAATAGAAAACTTTCACGTACGTGTTAAAAGCACTCAATCACTAGCACTTTTTTGTATTCTAAAATATAATAAAATTATGTTAAAATCAACTCATGACAATATTTTAATTTTTGATTTGTTGCAAGTGAAAAATCAGTCATGCCGTTATTGTTTTACATACTTGAACACTTAATAAAAATTTTATGATAAAATTTTGTTTACTTTTATTTTCGTTTTTAGATATAATACTTAAATGTAATAGGAAAAAACAAAATAAATGCTTTTAACCCCTGCTTTTAATGTCTGCCCTGGTTAATTTAAATCCTTTTTTTGATATTCTAAACGCCTCTATTTTGTAGCTTTTTCTTTTGTTTATATATTAGAAAAATCCTTTTAAAGTATTTTTTTTTTACAGGGGAAAAAATTAAATTTATCTCCCATAAACAACAAACGTAACACACAAACAAGCAGATAGACAAAAAAGGATCACGAGTGTAGAAATTTACATTTCCGCTTTGATGGTTAAAAATTAGCTGACATTGTATAATTTCAAACTTGAAAATTGTTTGTGTATGAAGTTGCTACTATAAAGTAATACGTATGGATACTCTTAGTAACTATGTAGATGTGGTAGCTGGCAATATTGTACGTTGAAAAAGGGGGTTTAAAATAAATTATATCCAGAATTGATAGTGATGATAATGTTTTTAGACTAAAAGGTTTGACAGTTTTCCTTATTAGTTAGCAAAGCAACAACAATAACAACAACATAAACTCTGTTAGGTTGTTAACTTAATTTCATTAATGTTTTCCTAATATTATTGTAATAATGTTGGCCTTTTGATGTTGTATGCTGTTTATTTTCTTATTATCTTATATTTGTTGCTGCTATTTTGTATTCGGTATTTAACATTTTTTTTCTTTTCACTTTTTTTGTCTTTGTTGTTGCGGTAGTGACGATAAAGTGATGAAAATCATAGAAGAAGTAAATTAGGTTTAATAAATACGATTATATAATTATTTAAGAATTTTTTAATTAACAGTTTTAATCAAAAGAAATTTATTAATGGGTTTTTAAAATGAGAAGAAAGAATGAAATATTTGCCACAAGATTTATTTGTGGTAGGTCGTTTTGGGAACGATTAATGTATTCATGGATTTGTTGGTTTTCTTATTGCAAAAATTGGCAGCAGAAATATTGAATATTGGTATTAATAAGATATTTTTTTCTCTTTGCTCATCTTAAATTTGATATGGATTTCGAGGTATCATAATAAATTCTTTGTGAATTAAAATATATCTTTTCCTAAAATCGATTGAATAATCGATACTAACATAACAGAGAAGTATTCGAGTTAAAAATTTAAAGGCGGTTACCAAAGATTCATTAAGAATACGACTTAGGGTATTAGATTAGAGCTCCTTAGACTTGAGAATTTTTTAAACTATTGCTCTTTTGTGTTTTAATTTGATTTAAAAGATATGAAACACAAGCAAGCTGTGGCAGAAGCTGTTTTCCATTGCCAGAGAAAAGTCCAAATTAAATGAATGCAGAGACGAAGACGGATTTTTTTTACATGCATTTTGTTTTTGTTCATTCAACAACAACATTTATGACAATAAAAAAGAAAACTACGTGTATAAAATATTATTTTATCTCACTTGAATAATCGTTGTGAAAATAAAATAAATTTTAATTTTGAGTGGATTCGCTTTTCTGCTTTAGTTGTCAAATCTTCATATATATAAAAATAAAATAAAAATTATCCACTAGCATGTGTTTCAGCACTTAATTTTTTGACATTAGATTGCTTTAATATGTAGAATGTTTTCTAGGCGATCCATTTGACAAATATGTCATATGAAAGTACTTTAATTTTGCTTTCTTCTTCAATATGTGTCATTCTGTTAAAACGTGAACAACACAGTTTTTTCAAGCTTAGAATATGAAAGATTCGTACCAAAAAAATTAGCATTTTTATGAATCTACATTATTAAAATTTCTTAGAGAAAGGTGCAGTGAAAATTTACAGCGACCATGCTTTAGTTAAGACAAATAATCGTGAGTACTATGGACGATTTCAAAGTTCCGATTTCAACGTCTATGATAAGTAGAGTATCGTTCTACTTAAAAATTTTTAAGATGAAAAATTGGAAGATTTGAGCGATCAGTGCTTGAATAAATGCTTGAAGACAAATTTGAAATAGAACAAGTAAGACTTTCAAGATGTTTAAAAGTTTTTGGATTCATCCAAAAGTAAATAAATTGGGTACCACATAAATTGAAGCTTAAAATCCAGCTTTAGCACCACAAAATAACGTAATTTTAGCATCTAATCCAAAGCACAAAATTTCGTATGTAAAGTCCGGCCAACGGGGATATTCGCCAAAACCGAATATCTCCCAGAGGAGAGTCATATATTGTGAGCTATTATAACTGAGTGAAACGATCATGGAAGACCACTACCGAACAAAATTGGTCCGTCTGAAGAGAATATTAAACAGAAAATTTTGCACCACCTGGCTTATAGCGCAGATATTTCATGAATTCAGAATATAATAGCAGGAATACGTTTAACTTAAGAATAAGGTACCAAAAATTAGTTTGAAATGGACAACACTTTGAATAAAATGCTTTTACTTTCATCTTGAAAATAATGTTCATTTAGCACATAATGCTAAGTTTGTATTATTGATTGTATTTCGTATAAATCTAGCAATAATCTTTGACGGGTTATTTCTTTTTATTCTAAGGTGTACCAAAAATTTATCCACGTTTTGTCTTCACTATTTCATAAACCAGGTGATCAATTTCGACAAAATTTAACAGCTTTAGAACCGATATTCTACAAGCTTATATTCTTCCGTTATATTAAATTTAAGTTAAGAAGTAATTACATTAACAGTTCTAATACTTTTTATTAATTTAGCACATTGCACAATGTGCTTAACAATTTGTTGTTGAAGAAAAATCGCTCATTTACCTCAAGAATGTCATAACTCAAAAAAAGCTTATTTTGCAGAAATCGCATTCAAAGTTTTCAAATTCCCTTTGCCTTAACATAAAAACTAACGTTAAATTTTCTTCTCAAACTGTGGCCATAAAATATACACGATATTTTTACAGAAGATAAAGCTAAAATCTCGATTATTAAGTTATGACGTTCTTGGAGTAAATAAACGAAACCAAAAAGTATTTATTTTGTTGAGGAGCTAAATTTTGAATATTTGTAACTTTTTTATTTTAGGCAAGATATTTATCTTTTGATTTTAAAGATTAATGTGTTATCTATCTTAGAAAACAACAATCTTCGAAAAAAGTTATCAAGAAAAAAAATCTTAGGGATTTTTCAATCTTCAACTTTTTTGGTCTTCAAAAATCTGTAATCAATTTTGGCTCAATCAAGGCTATTGATATCGAATCAAACAAATAATTTTTAAATAAAATAATTATTAAAATCAGTTCAAGATGCCTCTTAGCGAGAATAATAAAACTTCGGTTTTTACATTCAAATAGAAATTGGTTGATCAAAGAGATTAATTTATCAATGTTTGTTACCGAAAAAATACTTGTGGAAGTAATTCCTATCAGGTACTGATAGCAGCCAAATTACATACAGGACTACGCGAAATTTATGACGCTTTTAAGTTAAACATATAAAGATTTTTCAGCCTAGAAGTTTATGTATAATTCTGGTAAAAACCTACTGAGTTATTCAAATAAAACTTATTAGTGTGGCATATTTTCCTAGAAGAATTTAAAAAATTTTCATTATATTAAAAATCGCAATTTTTAAAAATTTAGTAAAAAATGCGGATTGAATCTAAGTTGTGCCTCCATATATAGAGTTTATCAGAAAGAACTGCTATTTAATATTATGATCCTTTTTTAACCCAAAGGATTTTTTTTATTAAATTTTTATCTTCTTCCTCTACATTTCCTTTAAGCTTTCCAAACCCCAAATATTTACGCCAATTATTTGTAGTTCCAATCAATTATATTTATTGCCGATCCTTTATCTATATATACAAGATTTGTACAAATTACAATTTCCTATATGAAAATACAAAAACAAAAAGTGCAATTTATGCGTAATTTTCAAAAAGTCCATAACATTTTTTTATTACATTTATTTTCAATACTCCTTCGCTTTTATTGTATAAAATAACAAAAAACTAAATTCGTGCAGTAATCCATGCTATTTCATTACAAACTGAATGTGCCTCGCAGAAAACTGACTTTTCTTTTAAAATTTTTGTTCTTGTTTTCCAAACTTTGAGACTATCTACTTCGTTGTCTATTTCGAGCACATCAATGGGGCATAACAGACATAATTGTAACTAATAACAATTCCTATTCAAAATTTGTATTATGTTGAAGGGTGCACAGTCCACGCCCAACAACAAAAAAAAAAAAAAAAAAACAAAAATTTATAAAAATTAAAAAATGTTGCCATCAAAAATTTGATTACCCTGTATGTAACAGTTGAAAGTCTGCACAATAACAAAGAAGGTGTAGGATTTATCCACAAAGTCTGATTAGTTTATATAAGAATGCATGAGATCAAAAAGTATAAACGCATGAGAACAAAAAGTGTAGAAGAATGCTAAAAAGTTATGTAATTTTTAGACCTTTTTCTAAATTTTTGAACTTTGAGCAACAATCATGATTATAGAAAGAAACTGCTAAAAATTTGCATTCTATTAGTTTTAAGTTTTGTAAGTTCAGATCTGTAATCCGTTTTTTTTTTTAAATAGTATTATTACAAAACTTATTAAAGATTAAACTCAGTTTCAGCCAGTTTAAAAGTTTTTATTAATGACCCATTTGTATGGAAAATATCACTTACGATAAAAATGATTTAGCTATAAAAATGAAATTGTTGATGAAATGTTGACAGATGATGTAAATGATTTTGAGCTTTAGATTTTCATCAAAAAATTATTTTTGAAAATGTTGTGAAGTAGGATATTTGGTTGCTAAAATTCGATATGCCTGTTACACTACATAGCATTTTATTTCACAGGAAAGATATCATCAAAAGATGTATTGTACCTATTGGCAAATTTAGCGAATATTTAAAAAAATAAAACATCTAGAGAAACCTCAAATACAGATTTGCTACATAGACTATTAATATTGTTAGATCCATTAATTTGCAACTTAAGCTATTTACTTTTGTAGGTTAAAAGCAAATAGGTCAAATGTAACACCTACAGTTTTGTTACTGTTAAAAAGCCCGAATGTATCAGGTTAATAATTTTTATTAACTAAAATTTGTGTAGGTTATATTACTTTTTGTTTTCGGATTAAAAAATACATACATACATTCTTAACGAAATTTAATTAAAATATATGAAAGTGAGCGTGATTACAAACATATAGACTTTTGATCACTCAGAATGCGAATATCTAACTCTGCGCATTAGTGCGTGTGATTAATATTAATTATTGTTTATTTTAAATTTAATTAATTTTTATAATAACGCTTAAATTTTAGTTTAAACAGTATTATAAAAATTTTAATTTAATTATAAGTTTTAAAAATTGTTTTCTTTATATTAATAAAAAGTTTCAAATACTGTTAAAAAGTTTTAAATAATTTATTAAATACTTTATTCTTGATAACATATTTTTAAATAAAAAAATTAATTTAAACCTGCCTCTTATAAAAAAAATATTATATTATAAAAAATGTTTTTCATAAGTCTCTCAAAAAAAAAAAAAATTATTTAATTTTATAAAGTGACAGTCTGCAAAATAAATTTTATTAAAAATAGCGACAAAAAAAAAATAAAATAAACGTCCACTCTGTCACAGATTGATAAGATTTCCGGCTTAACTTTTTCCAGGCCGGAATAGAAGAAATAATAAAATAAAATAATATTAACAGACGGCTTCGACAAAAAGTTTTTTTTTTCTTTTGCCAATTTCATTTGTAAAACGCAAAATTTTCCTTTGGTATTTTTTACGTTTTTATAACTTTTAATTTGGTCTTTATAAAAACATGCCAAGGACCTCTTTTTTTTTAACCAGCAGGTGTAATTTGTTTTGTTTACTCAAGGACTAAAAAGTAAAAGTTGAAAAAGCAAATAAAAATTTATTTGAAAAAACATTGTGTTCTTTTTTCGTTCTGCTTTATAATACAAAGACTTTTGGATGACCATTGTCGTGGTTAAACTTGAAATTAGAGACACAAATATAAGCAGCGCAAAACAAAAAGAAAAAATTTAATACAACAAATTTTAATTAACAAAAGTTTTGCCTTTTTTTTGAGAAAGATTTTTTTAATAAACTTTTATGTGTCTAAATTAAGGTTTTGTGGGCTTTGGTAAGTCAAGATGGAAAAAATAGTTTTATTTTTTGCTGATAAAAAAATAACAATAATTTAATACTTACAGCTACAATAGCATATGGAAATTGTACAAGGACTCACCTAAAAAAGAAAATATATATATATAATACAGTTTATTAAAACTTATTAAAACAAAAATAATATTAGATTTTTTATTAATAATAACATTTTGTTAAAAAATCTTAATTTTCTAGTAAAATAGCTATGAATGAACGAAAATAATATTTAAGAGTTAATTAATAAAATATTTTTATTTTAATAGATTTAAAATTTTTTTGATGTTTATTTCAAGAAATTTATTTGTTTTATTAATAAAATATGATTTATCTTTTCTGTTAACCATAAAGTGAAATGTATCCACCATTTTGTTATATTTAACCTTCTTAACCTTTCCTCCCCATTAAGTATGCTAATATTGTTATCCTTTTTATTTATTTACTTTAATGGATTTTATGGTGGTTTCTACAAACATGAACACATTCATATATTTTGTTTTTCTCATTCATTTTAGAGCATCCTTTCTAGAATATCCTTTTACAATAAGGGTGGTTATTTTATTTTCCACTTCGTTGTCTATATAAATTTTTGGTATAAGTTAATGGAATTTATATTTGTGGCCTTGAATTATAAGCCTTGGCAGCTCAAATATTAAGTTGGCCACAATATATGTTTAGATGTTATGGACATGTACAATGGCGAGAAAAATAGATATTTTTTTTTAATATATGAAGGCTGCAAGTGCTACAAAGATTCAAATTTTGAATTTGTTTTAAACATTTGACCTTTTTAAGTGTTTGATTGATGCTAGACAAAAATATTTACTTAGAAATACTTGATTATTTTTACAAATAATAAAATGACTAAATTTTTCAAATATAATGACCAATTAAGCTTTAATAAAGTCAAAACATGTTCGACAATTATTTATACAGTAAAATTTAAATTCAAGAAAATCCCATCCATATTTTAATGTAAATTTCAATCAAATTTACATACAATGCTCACGTTCCTCATGTTTTTCAAACATAATAACCAACAATAAGATATGTGTTGCATTTACCAAAAGTATTTGTATCCATAAGAGAAAACTCTTTATTTAATCGAAACAATTTGCAGAGATGAATGTCTACTTAACAAAATGACCAGTCAAACAAAAAACCTTATACATCTAAAGGCTGGATAAATGATAGAAAAACCAAAAGATGTTTATAAGCAACATTTGACCATTTTGCATGTCAGATAATACATTTATAAATTTATTTTCTATAGTCAAACAAGCAGTCAGCCAGGCGTTTATTCATAGACATTGCAAAGTGTATACTAGGAATTTAAATGCAATTGCAATAAATAGAATTGTTTGAAATCATTAACTGTACATTGATATCAAGATAATAGGGGAGCAGTAATAACGTCATCAAATATGTTTATTACAGTAGTTAGAAATGTGCAACATTGAGTTATGGGGGGAAAGTATTAAAAGTATTAAATGTTTAGAACTTACAGAGGAATTAAAAAGTTTGGAATATAAAATTTTTTCAATAGATTTTTGTTTAGCTAGATAAAATAAAAAAGCTATTAAATATAATAATATAACGAATAAATATATATATATATATAACTTTTAGTCTTACTTATATAAGACATAATATTGATGCTAAAGTTATATGAAATAATGCCCTCAATTTTAAACACAAAACAACTACAATTGAAGATGATTCTAAAATGTTTTTTATTAAAATTTGTTTTCTGCTCGTTCTAGTTTAAATTATTAAAAAAAAAATAGCTTAAAACAATTTTTTTAATTCATTGGACCGAGAGGCGTATGATTAATATTAATTATAGATTATTATTAGTTTTTTGATGGCAGTTTCTCAAAATTTTTACTTAGAAGTAGAAGTATCTAGTATTTATGTTTCACAGGTTCCTGTAGTACCTGTTTGTTTATTTAAGAAAAGAAATTTGCTGAATTATTGCTTAAAACAACTATTTAATGAAGTCATTGAACTGAGGAACAGGTGATTAATTTAATTATGTATAAATATAAGTTGTTCCGTTACAATTTCTTCAAATATTTACTTATAAGTAAAAATATCTATGTTGTATTTAATAATTCCAATTTGTTTTTTAATGAAAAATTCCTGCTTATTTCGAAGCAAAGGTACAAATTTCAAAATATTGTGCACCGAAAGCTACAAAGTTTAGCTTAATTTTGGGAATTATGAGTCTTACGAAACATACAGTAGTCAGAAAGCGAAATGTATGGTGTATACGCCGGATAAGGACTCGTGTTTGGTCGCATATTCTGTCTGTTTTTCATACCATTAACTCGTAAAAAGTGTAAATTTTTCTGATTGGCTGGGGTTTACATATGGCTTTTTGCACTTTGGATCATTATAATGGATCCACTTTTCAGCGATCGTACTAAATTGATGCAGAAACAATTTCCTTTTGTGGCATCGATGTAGCAATTCAGGCATCACCTTTCAAATTCTTTTGGCTCCAGTTCGTGTCGTACCGTCTTTTAAACATATGGATATTATTATTTGATCTATTTCCAACGATTATGCAAGCACACTAATACAAAATTGTATGGAAAAAATACTATTGAATGCAAGTAAAAATCCTAAAAATTGAAGTAAAAGTTTGTTTATATAGAGTTCTGTGATTGAAGTAAAAATCATACTACAAAGGACCTAGAATAGAAACTAAGACCAGACTAAATTAAAGCTTTAATCATTCTAGATGTTAAGACTACAGTTTGAATATCAAATTAGTTTAATGTATATATAGAATTGAAAATTTATATACCCCTATAAATATCAAGAAACGTAGTGAAAATCGGACTACTTTATTGGGATTTTTTTTGAAACTGAATAAAGACAGATAATTAAGCTAGAATCAAACTATATAATATATATGGGGATTTCTTCAAATTCGTTTACTTTTGGGGTTTAAAAAAAATTTAAATTTTTTTTAATGGCACATTAACGCTATTTTGTACTAATATTAGCCTGGCTTTAATGAAACAAAAATAGGTTCGCGTGAATAACTTTTCGTGAACGGCACCTGCGTTATGGAATTTTCTAGACGTAACATAATATGTAAGATTTTTGTGTCAGAGAGTGTCAAATTCGATCTCTGGGAGAATTATTTCACGTGTAGATTCAAATATTAGTATTATAAGATGTATTATGAGACTGTTGTGATGAGATTTCTCTACACAACCATCTTATAAGATGAATTGTCAAAAAATACACATGCACGAAAGTTTGCTTGTGTGTGTGCATGTGTATTTTGGAAATTATTAAAAAACAATGTCATTTTGTAAAATTTTTTCCTTTTAGTGTTTGTTTTACATGTTAAAAGTCATTTTTATAAAAATTGTGTTAAAAAAGTGCGAATTGCTTAAATAAAAACGACATGTTTACTCTGTAACTGATTGAAAATAATATTATCTTATAGGATTTATTAGAATACGTGTACCTCTTATTTAAGATTTAACATAATATAAACAAAATGTTTACCCTCCTCTGCCGGCGTTATCTCATATATTATATCAGCGTTAATCTCAGTTGTAGACCTGGGGTAAGACAAAATGTTAAAAAAAAAAGAAATTCAAAAATTTTATTTTTAACAATACATATAAACTTGACACACATATTGTAGATACATTAATATGTCTAAAATACAAATTAAAAGTGATACGATATAGCTGATGTCACGGAAGATAATAGCGATCATATCGATTTTAATTTTATAAAATCTTTTGATATATTTTTAATATCTGATTATAATTTTTAATGGACAAGAAATGGTATTTTATGTTATGGTATTTAAAAATTTTAAAAAATTGTAAAAATTCCATTTTAAATCAGATACCAAAAACAAATGCACATATATAACCTACACAAATGAAAGGAGGACCGATACGTTTTATAATAGTGAGCATAATCGGGACCATAATTCTGATTTAACCTACCTTTAGAATATGGAGTAAAAAACAAAGTGTATATATAGATATAAATTTTTGATATTTTATTAAGTACATTTAATTCACTGATGTACTTTTAACATCCAACAAAAAAAAAAAATCTTTAAATGATGTTAATAAATAAAAAGTTGCAAAAAAAATTTTAAAAGTTGCACTAAATTCAAAGGCATATTTATTTTTGGGTGCCACTTGATATCGATATAAGGCATAATAACACTTACCCAACAAAAATTTGTTGGCTTTTGTTAATGACTACTACTTACTAGACTCATTGCCAGGTAATTACTTGTCATTATTATTCTCATTTTTGTGTTCTTAGTTCTGCAATGGCTTAGTTTGTGAGACCGATTGCATAGCACTCAGAAGGTTATCGGTTCAACCTCAACCTAAACCCATATTTTTTTAAGGAAATTATTTGAATTTCTATTAGCGCGTTAAAACTTGTAGCGATACTTTACTTATTTCTACTTTAGAAATTAGATTAAAAAATAATCAATTATTCATTTTTAAATTAATATTTTGTTGTCATTTCTACTTATTTGATTGTTTATATTGGTACTTTAGTAATGGGTAACCATGAATTATTCGACATCGCCATATTAAGCTAATGAATTATAAGTAGTTACCGCCTTTTGATAATGTTTTTGCTGGGTACAGATTGGTATACATTTTCGCTGATTTCAATTAGCTCTTTGGGTGTGCCTCGACAATTTAGGAAATATTAAAGACATCGCAACCTCAGACCATGTATTCTTTTTATGCATTTTTTTTGAAACCCACTTTGCATTAAACTAAAATAGAATACGCAAAAATTTTGATCGATTTTAAAGAATTATAACATTTTTACAAATTAATATTTTATCGTGCCAAAGCGATTTGAAAATGTAACCTTTTTTGATCACTCGATACTTTAGCTTCATTGAAATTAAGCAGTGAGTGTGTCTCGCGAAAAAAGAACCTCTACGAGTCATTCAAGTTTTTTCTCCCCAAGTTTGGGAATCCCCTATTGTGCTGCTATTGAGAGCACATTAACGGGATATATTTCAAACGATTCATAATTACAAGGCAATAAACCTCTATTCTTTATTTTAAAATACTCGAAACTTTGCAAATTTTCTTATCGAAAAACTGGAGAAAATTGAAATTTTTGAAAATTTTGGTTTCACTACAATATAATTCAACATTGGTCAACGACAGACTGATTGAATACAAGTTGGCCTATTTCTACAAGTGTTTATAGTTTAGATTAGAGTAATTGGATACATGTGCGATTAGAGTTATTTTCAAATACTTATTTCGGATTTTCTATTTGTGAGGGCTTGCCGATACCACATGGAACCATATTAGGTTTTTGTTGTTTACTTCACCAAGTGTTGTTAACATAATTGCATTAAAAGTTATTTTAATAAACAAGATTAAAAGAAATATTTGAGGTTTAAGTTTGGTTTCATAAAGGTAAACTTAAAAAGATAATTCCCCATATATAATTCTAAGTCCCAGAATTGAAGTTAAAATCACACTGTTTAAAGTCTTAAAACAGAAGCTACACTATATTAAGACTTTATTTTATAGCTATTTTTACATTAAGAATTAAAATCAGACTATTAAAGATCTATGATAGCTGCTAATTTAGGACTAACTAAAGACCTATGAAGTCCTTAGATCGTAAATGTCACTTATTCTTTATTTATAGAAATTTACCTCCAACATTTATTTAAAAACTACAACACAATTTCCCACATCTAAATAACCTCAGCTATCTTTCGCGCAAAAATCCTCAAAAAATAAAATTAACATCGCCTTTTCACTTGCAAGTAACAGTGACCACAGCTTATCAACAAAAAAAGGAACGAGGACGACGACACAAAAAAGCATAATGTCCATAACAACCTCGAACAATAAATTACTCAAAAATCAATTCGACAAAAGCTTGATGGTCTAAACAAAAACCTAAAAACATTAATACACACACACATTTATTGGGGTATGACTTTAATTATAGCCACTGTATTATCAAAGAGTTTGAGTATTTAGTGACCATAGAACGTATATATCTATCTATACAATTGTTATGGATGGTTACATAAAATCATTTTTGAAATGTAGTAAATATGGTATGAACAAACAAACAGGCAAACACTCAACAACATCAACAATAGATAGATAGACAGATAAATAGATTGGATGAATGAACAGATATTTAAACATAGATACTTGCAACAAAACAATATTTAGCTTTATTTGTAATGTGTCTGTAAATTTTGTTTCATGGTTTCTAAAAGATTGGTTTATATTTGTATAATTTTATATGCAAAAAAGTATGAAGTAAATATGTAAACATTGTGCTAACCAATATATAGAGTATTTATGTGCAGGTCTGTGTATTATAATTTTTTTGTTTGTATGTATTATTGACCAATTTTAGGGTTTTTGTGGGGATAACAATATTTTTGCTGTGGTTGTTGGTTGTAACATTGGTTTTTTCTTGTTGGTATGCGCTTTAAAAATTTTTAGTATAAAACACCAGACGAAATACATTTTGTTAATTGTATACTTTTAACATATTTTACTTGTACTTTATTGTGTTTTCTCCCTATTTTTTTGTTTTTTTTTTTTTTGGGGGGGGGGGGGTGGTTAGTGAACATCAAAAGAAATTATTTTCTATTTGCATTTATTTTAAACAGATGATGTTAAAGATTTTCAACAAATCATTATATATTGTAGATCACAGACAAAACAACCAAAAAATGTTTCAAATAAACAGATTTATACATTTGTTAATTTCGTGGTTAAACCATAAAATTAGCTCAGGGGTAAATTATTTAAATGATAGATGCAAAAAAAAAAAAAAAAACGTAAAAGAAAGTTATGTTTAATTTTTATACTAAATACGGGTTGGTTTTAATTTAAAGTTGATTTTTGATTGGCGACAAAAAAATTTTAATGAATTAGGAGCTTTTTGGCTATACTTCTTTGAAATAAGTTTTTGGATACAATTTATTTGAAAATATTTTGCTTTTATTAAGCAAAAGTAAAAGATCTTTATTCGAAGTTTTGTAGAATTTAATTTCAATTTTAAAGTTAGATATCTTTTCGTTGGAGATACCACAAAACTTATTACAAGGGCAACTAAAAATATGCAAAATTATATTTTTTCCTGAACTTCAAATGAAATTATTTATCCATTTCATACAATTATAAGAATTTTGGCATCGATTTGTTACGGCATATTTTTGACTACTTTGATCCTAACAGAATATTTTTGCATATTTCGGCCCCAAAAACCGCATATTTTGTTAGATTATTTTATTTGGCATAGATTTTAGCAACTTAAATGATATATTTTTGCATATTTTATACTTAAGAGCATGATTTTGTATATATTACACTAAAAATCATAATTTTATATATTTTACATTTGAGAGAAAAATTTTGCATAATTTGAATTTTTTACATAATTTTACATTACTGAAATTTTCTTTTTATAGTAACATACGTTTTTTTAAATCTGCTTCCCTATCTTATAATTTGATAGAAATTTTGTAATTTTTTGATTAAATTTTAATGTTTTTAAATGCAAAAAAAAAAAAAAAAATAGAAATTGCTAATAAAAATTAAGTTATCTTTCGCATGAATGGTAAATAATTTAAAATTTAAATGGAAAAAATAATATTTTAAGAACATATTTTCGAATTTTAAGAGCATTTTTTATGCGCATCAAACACTTCCTTTAGTTTACATTCTAATACTGACTTTATTCACCTCCTAATGGACAACTAAAAAAAAAAAAATTCTAGCACTAATACCATGTTTTATAAATCCACTCAGTTACAAATGCTATCATATACTAAAATTCCTTCTCATCAATTTTCTCAATTTTCTCAATTTTCTTCTTATTTAATCATTCTTAATCCAATTTTAAAACATTCAACTTGCTTCCACACCATTCCATTCAGCTTCACTAATTAAACCATAATTAACTTCAGCATAAACAATCTATTTCAATCTAAATTACTTGCCCTAGAGGCTTATATCACTTACAAAGTAAAAATATTTGTTAAGGTAAACCATAATTACTATTAAATGTAAATGATAGAAAAGATCTAAGAAGAACCTAAATAATATCATCTGCCCACTGCTAAAGCAACAAACCTAAAAAAGCCTAATTTTTACCTCAATTGAGGCATATAAATCAAATAAAATGTTTAAAATCTACAGCAGACAAAAACAAACGAGTAAGATAATTATTTAAATGACACATGTAAGACATGTGTAACACACTAGCCCCAGCCACTTCTAGATTTAATTCTGCCCAGGCAATCATGTAAAGATTCTTTACAGCATTCTTGTCATTTGAAATTGAGCAAAAAATGTAGAAGAAATAACTAACACATAGACAAGAGGTATAGAGTGTGAATATGTCATATAACAACGTAAATAATCATATACATATAAATGGCCATACTCTACATATATAGCAATTCAGATGTAAACATTAAATGAACAAGAAGAAGGTATGAAAAGTTTAAACTTTGATTTAAATCAAGGCCTACATGAAATACAAAAGAAAAAAAAAAAAAAAAAGAAATAAGAACAACTGCAACATCATTCAAAAACAATTTTGTGACAAAATAATATACCTACAAAATACACACAACTGTATATTCCCATACAAAATGCGTAAAATAAACCCATTTACCAAGAGGAACCCCGAGAGATTGTTTTATATTTAGATACAATTCAATCGAATAAGGTTACAAATTATGTATAACAAATTTTTGTTTACACATTTTCTCATGTTTAGGATTATACGATTTAAATTCAATTCATTATTTTATTCTCTTCATTTTACTTGGACTGCAAAGGCTTGAATGTAAGTGTGTGTGTTGATTTTATGCATTTGGCTAAAGCCTGTCAGTTGTTTTAAAATGTCAACATGCCTATATAATACTATTAACATTGATAGAAAATGCTTCCAACGTACTTTGTATTAATACATATAGTAGTAATAGGTACATTCTTAGTTTACATGTTCATACAGTTGGTGGTAAAAGTAATCTTAGCAAGTTATGATATTTAAAACACAATAAACAAAATTATTTAACCTTTCTTAAAAAAGTTCCCTAAATAGTAAAATCAATAAAAGTATAACTTAATTTAAGAAATAATTGCTAAAAGAAACCTGGAAACTTTAAGAAAATTGTATATGGTAGGAAGGAAATAATAGCAAAATAATTGTTAAACATCTCAATTAATAACACGGTGTTACAAAATAAAAAAAATTGAATATACTTGGAATGTAACATAGTGTACTTTGTAGGTATGGGGAGTAGATTGTTACATTTTTAGAATTTTCAAAATATTCCTAAAATCGGGAGTTATTACCAAAAAAACAGATTTTTCGAACTTCGCGGTTTTAACATTGCATAGCACTTGTAACTGAGTGGATTTATAAAACATGCTATTATATTATATTTTTATCATAAATACCTATTATTTGATTTAAGTTTTTTTAAATAGCATTAGAAACAAAGGACTTTACCTTTTTGAAAAATTATACATGCATTTATATTCTTAGCAAAATTAATAACAAAAACAAATTTTTTTCTTCTTATTTTTTGAACTTTTTCAACTATTTTTGAGCCACATTTTATTAGAAAACATATTTTTTCCTTGTTTTCTCCTAATACCATATTTTATTAGGCGTAAAATGAGCTATCAGTTGATAAAATCGGATTAGATTTGTAGAACATATGATTTTCCTCGAAGTTTTAAAACTCATAAAATTCAGTTATTTTACGTGTATTTTGTTGTTGTCATATTTATGATGGCTAATAATGGCAATAATAAAATACACGTAAAATAGCAGGATATTATGAGCTTTATAACTGTGTAGGAAATTATTTGTTCTACAATTCTCATCTGATTTTAGCTCATTTTATTCCTAATAAAATACAGAATAAGAAAAAACTATGTTTTCTAATAAAGTGTGGGTCAAAAATTGCTGTAAAATCTAATAAAATGTGAATAAAAAATAAAGAATTTAATTTGTGTCCTTAATATTTTACACAAATTTGTTGTGTGTAAATGTGTATACAGTTTTTAGAAAGAGCAAGGTATTTTCTTTCTAATACCATTTAAAAGACTTAAATTGGTTAACTGGATTTCGAGCTAAAAAAAATTTATGTCGCGAAGTTCGAAAAATCTGTGTTTTTTTTTTTTTTTTTTGATATAACTCCCGATTTTGAGGGTATATCGAAAAATTCTAAAAATAGTTTACTAATATACACGTAAATATCCACAAATTAAACTGTGTTACAATCCAAATGTTTTTTTTTTTTTTTACTGTATCACCGTGTAACTAATACGAAATAATATTAAAAGACAGTAAATTATAGTGCAACTTTGAAATCCAATATATAGGAATCAATAGTAAAAATTGTAAAAAAATTACCAGGGCAGCCAAAAGTTAGCAAAATCAAATTTTTTCCTGAGCTTCAAATGAATCAAACTATTAGTTATTTATCCATTTCAGACAATTTTAGGAATTTTTTTTTAATTTTAAAGGCATATTTTCATATTTTAAGAGCATTTTTTATACGTATAGATTGTCCTGAGAACGACATTAGCTGACAACTTAATTCTCTTTTACCAAAATATATATTTTTGTACGTTTAAAAGAAAATGATAATATGAAATGGTAATAAAACGAAATTAAAATGTTATCATATGAATCTGCACACAGAGAAAAAACATGGTTACAGCATTATCACTACAACAATATTATGTTCTGATTGTTAATTTTGTTTTCAAACCATATTAATATTATTATTACCATGAGAATAAAATGTTTCAAATAAATATAATACTTATACTTTTCACAAACTTAGTGGAAAAATTCATAACTTGTTTGTTATATTTTGTTCTTAATGTTTGTTTTCCAACTTCATTACAATTTTCATTTAGTTTACATATTAATAAATATAAATAGACAAAGTTTGGTAATACTCGGTGTGATGATAGCAATATAAGATAATGACTAACTACCATTAAAGGGTTTAGCTAAAAAAAACGTGACTTGCATTTGAACCATATTCAATAAAAAATTTATAAAAATATTTTTTTATTAAAACATATTATTTTAATATATGATAAGATGGAATAATAATATGAAAAAATGAAATAATAATAGGATGAGTTTGGATAACTATATCAAAACATGGGATAATAATATGACAATGTGGTATAATAATATAATAAGATAGAATAATATAATGACATCAAACCATAATCTAGAATAATAACATGAAAAAAGAAAACATGAAATGGAACACAGTATGACAAAATGGAATCATAAAAATATTTTTTTTTTTTTTATTTTATTTAATTATTACTTATAATCATTTCGATTTTTCGCTGTGATTATATATTCCAATCATAATATGTTGCTCTTAGAATATGCTGTTACCAAGATAACTCTTTTGAGGAAGTATATTTTTTGTACACTTGTGTTCCTTTCTGAAAAAAAACGAAATTTTTCCTCGTGTTGTAATAAAAATCCCTCCTTTTTTCATAACAAGTTCAAAATTACAAATACTTTTAGGACTATTTTCAGGAATACAAATTTTTGTTTGGCTAAATATACTGAATATTAATTTTAAGAACTTTTCTTTAATATTTTTATCCCTACAAAAGTTATTTCAATGGGACAATCTACTGTGCAGCATTTGAAATTTTACGTAAAATGCTATTAAATAACTTAGATTTTAGTTCGCATATATTCATTATTTTATATATTACTGTTTTACGGCACATTAAAGTCTATTTGTATAAATATTAAGTGATTCGAATGCATGTAGAATCAGTTCGCATTAATCATTTCGTGCGCGAGAGTTAAGCGGTTTTAGGTTGACCATTACAAATTTTTATAAACTACAGCTTTATGTATAATTTTGGTAAAAATTAAACGTAATATCAAAACCTACTGAGTTATTTAAATAAAATTTATGATATTTGCAGTGTTTAATGGTATTAGTGTGACATATTTTAGGGTGTCCTAGTAAAATTAAAAAAAAATTCATTATACTAAAAATCGCGATTTTTAAAAATTTTACGAAAATTGGGAATCGCAGCTATTTTTATTTCTTCATATTTTACACGAAGACATATTTTATTAGAGTTTACTAGATTTTTTATTTAATATTGGGATCTATTTTAACCCATGTAAATTTTGTTTGGTCCACAAAATTTTTATGTTTTTTATTAACGCCCTTCTGCATTTCCGTAAAGCATTAGAAACACCTAATAATTATGCTGATTTTATTTAATTTCGTGCTGCCCACACGATACTGCTAAGATACATTTGTTTTGACAAAAATGTTCTGTTTTCAACTATCAACGACATATTTCCTAAATTTATGGTCTCGATAAATTTATCGCCGTCCTTATATGTATATCAGCGAAATATAACGTAAAATAATTTCAACAAGTATCAATCCCTATCAATCCCTACTTAATTAACTGTTGAAAGACTGTAGGAAGTTGTAGAATGAATCTACAATGTCCGGTTAATTTATGTAAGATCGAATGAGATCAAAGTGTAGAAGAATGGGAAAAAGTTTATTAATTTTAAGACCTTTTTATAAGTTTTTGAATTTTGAACATCAATTACGATTATATAGTGAATCCCATGGAGTTAAAATTTTGCAGTATATTAGTTTCAAGTCTTGTGAGTTCAAATCTGTTACCACAAAACGTATTAAGGATTGAAGACAGTTTCAGTCAAGTTAAAAAGTTTTAATAATGGCCCATACAACAATTTTGTGTTGTTAAAATATTACATGTACGAATATTTTTCTTACTCACTATCCCTGTATACACACAGTACTTCTTACATCAGTTACTAACATACAACTGGAAAATAAATGTTTATAAAAATAGAAAACATTTTACTAGTAACAACCAAGTGTATGTAGGTAGTACTACATACCTTTGGATTCAGTGTTCTGTTTTTTATTATTTTTTTTCAGTTGTTGTAACTATAATTGTTGTAATGTTGCAACTAGAAAATAAACTAAAACAGGCCTACATTGGAAAAAAATATACTAAAGTTTATACAGATATAAGAGTTACATCTCTTACTATATAAAATAAAAGAAAAAAATCTCTTGACCCTTTAGTTACACAAGAAAAAAATGCTAGCAATTTCTGTTTTATAAATGTAGCTACTTTTGTTTACATACGAAATTTGTTATTGTTGTTCTAAACTACTGAGTTTGTTGTAGCTACAGACATATTTTCACATTCAATTTGTGGTCCATAGTTAGAGGAGAAGTAAATTTGTGTGTATAAAACTTAAAAACTAAATCGGATTTACTTTAGTCTAACTGAACGCCAAACAACATATAATACATTTTCTAGATGCTTGACAGTTGCAACTGAGTTTTTCTTGTTTTAATTTTTTTCACTCTTAAACCCAACTGAATTTCCAGCTTAAATAATTGCATTTTGTTTTTTGTATGACATAAACATGCATTTTAAGGATGTTGTTATTGTTTTTTTATTCTTTTAAAAATATTTAAAATATAGAAGTGAAAAATACTTATAATAAAAATAATACACATAAATTAAAATATTTTTGTGTAGGTTTGAATTCTTTTTGATATTATTTTTTCGTTTTAGTTTTCAGTTGCCATGTGAAATCAAAATTAAATTTTTTTTGATTTCGTCTAACACAAATATTCATTTATTTGTTATGAAAACATGTTGTAATAAATTATTTTTTTATTATATTACGTTTTGTTTTTTATTTTTGCCTATTTGCAAGATGTGGTAGCATATAAATTTTTATTGTTTATTAAAAAAAAAACAAGGTTAGCACAAAATTCAATTTGATTAAAATTTGTGTGCAAATATTTACAAATTGTGATTTCAATTAAAATTGTAATTGACATTTTGTTTTATGTAATAAGTAAAAAAAAATACATAAACTAAAATTAAAAATTAAAAAAATAAATACAATAATTATTTAAAGCAAACATTTTCAGTTAAAATTTTATTTTTTGAATAATAAATTAAAAAGATATAAATGATTTTGATGAATTTTTAATTAATTAATGTTAATCATACGCAACCCATATCAATATTTGAAATTATTTCGGTGTCAGAAACTATGTAGTTTTATATTGTATGATATGATTTTATGTCTTTATAGAACAAGTTTCCTTTATACCATTATACAAATCATAATATCCATCAACCATGGTCCATGTCAGGCACATTATCGTAATCAATTGTTAGAATGAACTGCCAAACGACAAAAACAATTTTCTACCTAAACGCACTAATACCTGTAAAATGTCAACAACACATATGTAAGTATAAATATCTGTATCTTATTTTTATTTATATTTAAACTCATCCTTCTATGAAAACCCACTCTCCCTTAACAAAAAGCTCTTTAAAATCTTAAGCATTTTAAAAACAGACGAAAATTGTCGATAAAAAGAAACAAAAAGCTGTTATCGAACAAAACAGACAACAACAGAAGCGGAAGAAAAAAAAAGCAAAAAGGACCCATACGGTTGGTCAAATAATAAACGACAAAATCATTTTAAAAATCCTCATACCCCCAACAAAAAAAGAAGACATTTTAAATAAACATCGAAAAGTGTCAAAGGAAAACTTAACAGAGATAATACACAACAATGATAAAGAAAAATAAAAAGTATTGGAAAGGAGAAAGAAAAACAAACAACAATCGATTCAATATATTGAGTTGAAAATTTGAAAAGCAATTTAAAAGAACAAATAATAATATGAAATGAGAGACAAGAAGAAATCTTTTGCTATAATAGCACAATGGTTGTATGAAGGATATAAAATAAGAATGTTCTTGGGATCTTAAGGATGAAATTGAAATAAGAAGAAAAAGCTGTTAAAAGCAAAGAAAAATAACAAAAGATACTAGTTTTTTTTTATTGAACACTAAAGATAACTGACCACATGATTAAATGTTTGCCAAAGACACTTTAATTCTACTGTTTTTATGGAAAGAATGAAATAGAAAAAATAAATAAACAAATGGCAAAAACAACAAAAGTTTAAATAAACATATGGTAGTACTGAGCTAAAAATGACCTACGAAGAGATGATCTAGACAGACTTAACCAAAATACTACTGAGCAAATTAGGGTACTTTATCATATCTGTGGCAAAAAGGAAAAACTACATAATTGATTTTTATTACATTTCAGGAGACTGTTTTTTAAGCTCTACATTTAAATTAAAGGTCGTAGGTATAAAGTTTTGAATTATCTAATCGAAATTCGTACGAAAATTATTTAGTATATATTTGAAACCGATATTTATATTGATTATCAAAAAAAAAAAAAAGAAAATATAAATAAATAAAAAAATAATGGTGTTGCTTTTCTCTTTATAAAATTAATATTTTGTTTAAATAATATCTCCAGTTAGGCATTTTTTCCAAAATAGAATTTTCAAATATGAATTATGTACTTATTCAATTTCCAAAATATTATGAATATAAAATTTATGTCCTAAAAAACTAAATATTTCAAAAAAGTATATATTTAATTCAATGAATTTTAACATAGGAAATATGAAAACAATTTATGCAATTTTTACTTTTCGATAACAAGTAAAATGAAATGAATTATATTGTTATGCAGACCACTATCTCCTAAAGTAATGTACATTTATATATGTAATGAAATAAAACAATTCGAGAAATTAAGAAAATAGAAAACGACATAACTTAAGATATATAGTTTATCCTTTAGGCTACTGATATTATGTATATTAAAAATTCGGTTCAAAATTTTTGGAGAGCAGAAAATGCACAGAAAAAAAATTGGGTAACAATTTTGAATAAATTGTTTTTTAACATTACATTTGAACTGGATAAAAATTATTTATTAATAGCTGTGTCTTTTTGGAAATTTCAGTACAAATTTAAGTAGATATAATTTCGTAGGGATAAAAAAGTTACCAACTCTAAGAAATGTGTGCTTGGTGAATTTGATAAGTAATATACATAAAAAAGTTTGCAATCGTAAATTGCATTGTTGTCTCTGTTTGGCAGTACCAAAGCAGTGTTTGTGGACTATAATTAGACACTAGCAAAATGAACTACGCATTTTCAGTGCCACGACACACATATCTTATCTATTTTGGTTTCGTTTAAACTTAAACATGGTGCCCGCCTTGCACTAGTTGCAATTTTAAGGGAATCAATTAGCAGCGCCAGGCGTTTGGGGCAAGTAAAAGAAAGATTGAACTTAGCGTCGTAAACGGTGTTATAGATGTGGTTCCAGTAGTTGGTTCGAAAGACCATAAAGAAGTTTGCAATCGTAAATTGCCTTGTTGTCTCTGTTTGGCAGTACCAAAGCAGAGTTTATGTACCATAATTAGACACTAGCAGAATGGAATACGTATTTTCTGTGCCGCTACAGACTTCATCAGCATTCGTGGTACAATTATCAGATTTTCAACTTTAAAATTTTATGAGTTAAAAAAGCAAATATATATATATATATATATATATATATATATATATATATATATATATATATATAATTTTATTTTTATTGTTCTCGTTCTTAGGAATTCCCTGTTAAATTCAATTTAAGGATCAGAATTTTCTGCATTTATTACATGGTAACTACAATAATATATCTTATACGGTAACTATAATGACTATATTTCAAAAAAATCCATTGAATTTTATTTACTATTTTGTCATAAAACATTCTTAACTTTCATCTTTACGTTTTAAGAGGTCTTGGTAAATTGTGACAGTTATATGTGACTGATGTTGCCTCGTATGGTATCAGCTCCGACTCTATTTGCACTTCTATATAGGTAAGCAAGCATTGATAGTATTTTTATTATTATTGTATCATAAAACCCTCTTAACGGTCAACTTCTGGTTTTAAAAGATATAAATTTGTTGGAACGTCCGGCCAAAATGGGTGCTTTTGCAAGATGACCAAAATTGTGAAATTTTATTATACTTCTACATATAAAATGTGGATGCGTATAAGGGCGTATAAACCTACTTTTTCAAATTGTTTTAGTAAACAATCTATATCTATTGAAACAAAAATAATTTTAAAAATCTGTCAACTTCACCGAAAAAGTTACTTTAAAGACACGATTTTAGGGAGTTTTTATTTTTTCATATTATTATTATTTTTTTTTACTTTTAGTTGTTTTTGAATAAATAGAGTACAATCCAGTATTAGACTAATACATAAACTTCAGAATTTGAAGAAGACACTTAAAATTTATGTCATATTTACTCATATTGCAAAAAAGAAAAAAATCTTGCTAGTTTTAATTAGGGTTTCTAACTCGAGAATTTCCGGGATGAATTTCCAAGTAATTTTGCCAATTTTTCACTTCCCGAATCCCGGGAGTTTTTGCCGGAAATCCCGGTAATTTAAAGCTAATAAAAATGTAAATTTTTACAATTTTTAAAAATCAAAAATTAAATAAAAAACGTTGATTGACCATAATCAAACAAATATACGTTTAGATAATTATATCGCTTTGCTCCCAATACATCGAACTGGGTGAAAAGCAACTCTAAAGAGTTTATTAAAATGCCAGAATAAATAATTTCCAAACTAAGAAATACTGAAACGATAAAATTACTTAAATATTTGAAAATTCCCTACGTTTGAAACCTGGCCAATGTTAGATGAATGCACGTTACAGTTCTTTAAGATTTTGTATTTTGGCCTTCAACAATTTTTACACATTAATTTTCTATATTTAAGACTAAAAAATTGTTAGTTTTAAGTCCTGGAGAAATAGATCAGGATCCAAGTAAGATTTAAAAAGAATTATTCTCGAAGACATGCTTATTTATGGTTTTTTAAAAATTGTTTTGTGGCTATGACGAACGATATCCAGGATTCTTTCTTAAAGTTTTTATTGTCGATGATGACTAACCAAATACTTAAATGCTAAAATATATTTCGTTTTTTTTTTTTAATACATGTAGGTATGAATATATTTTTTTAATATAACAATGAATTTCCAAATAAGCATTTTAAAAATATTAGCACCCGTATTCACAAACAACTTTTAAATTTAAATAAAAAATAAAATAAATTTTCCATACAAATTTTATCTCTAAAATGTATTCTAAATTTAAAATTTATTTATGGATATGCAAATAAATGTATATTTTAATTATTACCCAACAGATAAATTTATAAAAAAATGCCTTAAATAATATCCCGATTTCCGGGAGTTGAAAATATCGGGAAAATAAAAACCCTAGTTTTAATGCATCAAGGTAAGAATAATTTAAAATAATATAATAAGACGATCTTTTGATGTGTTTTTGTTAATAATTTCAACAAATTTATTCGAAAAAAAAAAACAAGTAAAAATAGTTTGTCGGTCAAATCCGATATATTTTTTAATATTTGCGGAGGGGAGTCTTTCATGAAACCTATGGTCGATTGTCGACAGGTTATTATATGATTTGATGATGTGAATTATATTTCTGTAAAATATATGTATATTTACATCTGATTCCTTAAAGTAGGTTTTGTATGGAGGCTATGGTCAATTGGAGACCAACTATGATAAAACTTTGCAATAGGTTTTCTATCCATATAGAACTTATTCCCGTTAAATATTATTGTTCTGCTAGCAATTATATTGGACTTATGCTATATGAAAGTTTTCTACCTATCTTCATGAAATTTGACACACTGATTTATTCAAATATACAGCTCACGTGGTCCGACTTTTAATGAAATCGCATTTCATTGCTATTATTGCTCTATATGGATATAATCCCTTATTCTATTTTAAGCTATTTTCAGCCGCAAATTTTTTTTCTAATCAGAATTTTTTTACGACACTTTGCATACAAATATATGTTTAATAAATCTGATCAAATATTGAAAAAGGTAAGAAAACGATTAGGTTTTATGATTTTATGAATTTTATATCGTCTCTTGTATTATTTTATTTATGGTTTCTACGCCCTTATACGCATCCACGCTCCATATGTATTTGGAAAATAAACTTTTAAATAAATATATATTATTAAAACGATTATAAATTTTATTCTTATAGTGGTAAAAAGCATATACAAAGTAATGGATTCAGTCAATATATTCATCGATTTCTAGCAAAGTTTTAATTATAAAAGATCTAATAATTTTATTTAATTAATATTATCATTTTGAAAACTGGAGCAAAATCAATTAAAATTTAATTGATATAAACAATTTTGTAATTTCAATCAATTTTATTTTTTTTTTTTATTTATTTTTTTTTTGTGTAATTTTTGCATTCGATTTGAAATTTTCTCCAAATTTTCAACAATATTTCGAGAATTCCATTTGTATACAAACAGTTTAAAAAATATTTATTATTGACGGTTTTGTTACAAATATCTTTATAAACTAATATTTGCCAGCTCCGATGTAGCGAACTTAATAAAGTAAAATCCACAAACACAACCTTTAAAAATGGCTTCTTAATAAAATGTCGAAAATAATTTTAATGGAATTTTCTATAACCCAAGATGCTAGTAATAAACATAAACCTCATATGGTGAAATAAATAACATAATTTTATATTTATAAAATAGCAAAACTACCACTATTCTCTCTTTCACAAGCAAATTATTTTAATAAATTATTAAAAATTCGATTTTCCTTTTTTTTTACATTATTTATCTTACTTTTAAAATACAACCCTTTTTTCAAAGAAAATTAGTACTACCACATGGCCATAGATACTTTTTGTACTCTTAATCAACATAACCAATCAGTGAAGTGTAAACAATCAAATTTAAATTAAATGCCAGTTGATTGTTTAGAGACTTTGAGGAAGAAGTTTTCCTTTTTTTTCTTTTACTCTAACAATTGTTTAATTTTATTCTTTGTTCGGGGATTTTTTTTTGCGATTTGTTTTTCCTTTCTTATGTGTGTCCATTATCTTTGGCAAATAAAGACCCAAAATTATAAGAAAGTTTTCTTACTTTTCCTTAAAAGAGTTGTATTAAACTACAAGTAGAATAACAAACATTTATAGAAAATTTCATAAGGAAACTAATTATTTTTGTGTGTGTGTGTGTGTTATTCTGTTGCTAACAAAACCCCAAAATATTTTATCAGTATGTCTACAAATAAATAATTTTAAGATTTATTTTATATTTAGACTTTTAGTACATTTGTTGAGCTCGAAAAGGGAATAATAAATATTCAATTATAGTTTTAAGCAATATACAAATTAATAGTTTTCAGAAAAAGGTTTCGAAGGTTTGTAAAATTAAGATATATTTGTTTAAAGGATTTAATTTGTAATAGAGTAACATTTTATAAAATATTCTTCATTTTATGGGGGGCTTCTTTTAACATTTCCTCATTTAGTACATTTTCTTGTTATTAAATATTTGTAAAATGTTGACAACAAAGCAATATTTTCGCCCTCTGCAGTTTTTGCATTTTTCTTTACTTTAATTTCAAAAGTAACAAAAAATGGAAGAGCATATATTTATGTTATATTTCAACGCCTAGTTTAAGGCGTTTATATAGAAATGTGGGAAAAATTTATCATTTTATTTTTAACAGCGCAAGAATTAGTTAGGTGAATTTTTTTACTTTTGGAGACCCTTAGTAAAATTCGACGTTTTAACCTGTTAAACTCAAGTTTTAATCGATTTTCATATCATTCCTTAAAAACGAACTAGAAATGACCCCTTATATGGAGAAATAAAATAATTGAAAGTTCTAGTAAAATATTTCCCCTTTAAATGCTCTAAATATCTATTCGAAAATAATTGAGCTTCAAATTATATTTATATTATAAATCAAAAGTTTTGCCTAACACCGAAAAATCCTTTGGAGAGTTTATAACACTCAACAAATGTTATCAATTGCAGATGCAAGAATTGCGTTCACAAAATACTGTTGTATAGTGTGATTCAATAATTAAAAGTAGGTATAAATATATTGTAAAAATTATACCATTCTGAAGTTTATTCAACATATTAGGAAATTATAAATTTGGAAAAATATAATTTTTTTCCATGTATATCACTGTGTTGCCACCGTTTCCGATATCACTAAATCTTTATAATCTTATAAATAAAGACAAATTATGCCAAATTTGAACCTGATATTAAAATTATTATGTTATTTATGCACTTTAAGTAAATTTCGGAGAGTGCTATATACGCTATGGCTACCTTTCTGGACATAGAAGGCGCCTTTAACAATGTCACGACTATGGCGATACAGAGAGCTCTGTACGAACTAGGAGTTGAGGATTATATCAGCAACTGGCTGGTGTCAATGCTAGAGACGAGAATCGTCATTGCGAACTTAGGCAACAGTGTTAAGACCAAACAAGTTATGCGTGAAACTCCACGTGATTTCTCCGCTGTTGTGGATTATTGTCATTAATACCTGTGCAAATTGGAAGACAAGGGAGTGAAAGTCGTGGCTTACGCGGACGATGTGGTGATCGGCCCATTCTTGTATATGGATCTCTTGTGTGGTGGACCGCTACTAGTAAGAGATATGTGGTGGATCAGCTTTACAGGATACAAAGATCCGCTTCCATTGGCATTGCAGGTGCATTACGTACTAGTCCATAACAAGCACTGAACACTATATTGCACCTAACACCTATAGACCTATACATAATTGAATAATCAATCATAAGATTATCTGCAACGAAAAGCTGGAGATCAAGAGCGTATGGGCACGCGAGGATATTAAATTTAATACCCTCGCAATTCAATCAATTTACCGACTATATGATTCCCCAAATGTACTTCGGAAATACTATTAAAGTCCTATTCCCCACCAGGAGTGAATGGAGAAGGGGTAATCTTCTTGAACAATATGGAACTAGGATATACACTGACAGCTCAAAGATGAACTGTCATGTAGACTCCCTGACGAGGCAAGCGTATTCTAAGCGGAAATACTAGCGGTCAGGGAAGCGTGTAAACTAATTCGCAATAGAACTATTCAAGGGAATATTGGTTTATTTGTCGACAGTCAAGCGGCAATACTGTCGCTCAAATCACCGAAAACTACCTCTATTCTTGTCAGACAGTGTAAAGAGGAACTTCTTGGACTAAGTAGACTGTATGACATTACTATAGTCTTGGTTCTTGCGCATAGGGACTACTATGGTAATGAACAGGCAGATGAATTAGCCCGGGTAGGCTCTGCTATCAATGCCTCCTTATCGGTTTCTGTCGCAATCCCGTTAGGAACAGTCAAAAGCAGAATCCAAAAACACTTTCTAGAAAAGGCGGAAAATAGATGGCGAAATCTGGACAAATGTAGAGTCGCGAAAGAAACGTGGCCTACCTACAACGAAAAACGCTCAATGCAACTCATTGGCTACAAACGCAAAGACATCTCGAGACTAATAGCATTGTTTACTGGTCACTGGACGATTGGAAAACATTCAAGCAGACTTGGTCTCCCTTACAATGAATATTGTCGTAGTTTTGGCAATCGCGGGAAGGAGGAGACAGTTTTTCATCTTCTATGTGAATGCCCAGCCTTGAACGCAAGCAGTCATAAATTTCTGGGAGGGCACCAATTAGACAACCTCTGTGAGATATCTGACATTAGACTAGTGAAATTATTAAATATCTCAATGCTACAGGCTGGATCTAATTAATTTATGTTCTCATTGTTCTTCCCTACATTTCTATCTCATTACAGACTCAATACAACTCATTCACCTGGCGAGTAGTGTGGTTCCATCAAAACGGATTCTAACGAGTCTAATTGATTGCCCGTAAGGTTACGGGCTACCACGTAAACCAACCAACCAAGCTATATAAGGGCAATTGTAGACCAATTCCTATGAAATTTAGTAGAATAATTTATGGTTACCAAAAATGTAATATTGCTAAATTTTATCCATATCTGACCATACTTATGTCATTTATAACCTTTAAACCTCTTTTCCGGGAAAATCTTTGTTTGGGAGCTAGATGAAATAATGTACCGATGATAACAAATTTCAGTTAAAAAAATTTCTTGTTAAAAAAGCTATAGATAACAAATTTTATTCAATTATTTTCAAAATTGTGAGCTGCATGTCTAAAAAATTCAAATATATATCAATCATTTCAAAATGGCTTAAAATCGAAATTCGCAAAATTTTAAATTGTCTAGTCGTATGATCTTTAAGGTGTATAAAAAAGTTATGGATAATTCTGGATATATATGTTACTTTTTTGCTTTTAAAAATGTTAAAACTAGAAACAAATAGTAATAAATAAATTATAAAAATAATAGTAATAGTTAAATTGTCAATAGGGACACGTTGCTACTGCATTTACCTACAAAAATTCTTAACAAAATTTGCCATCATAAATAATAAAAACTCTTTATTTTTATTAAAATATCAAATGTTATTTTCTGACTCTAATATTTATATGCCATAAGAAAACAGAATTTTTTTTTAAAGTATTTAATTTTTCATTCACTTTGGACTTTAGTCACGACCGCACATAAGCGCTGACGAAAAATATTGTGAAAAAACATTGTGTAGAAAAATGTACTCTTTAAAGTTATATAACAATTGTGTCATAAAATGCAGTTTTGATATTTGATTTTATGCCAATGATCTCCATATAGTTAACCTATGTGCGTCATATCTTTCTGAGAAACTCTGAAAATATTGATCAGTTTAAAAAATAGTATAGAATTACTTGAAGATAATTTATTTTAACCAAATCTCACAAATCTTTGTAGAGTTGTTCTAATACGTATCATGCTTTTTTAACCAAGTTTTTGGTGAAATCCCAAATTATTTGTGATTTTTTTTTTGCGAAAGTTTTAGTGAGAAACAAGTTTTGGTAGAAAAACATTATAGATCGCGGTTAAGATTTTTATACGGATAATATTTCTTACAGATTAGTTTATTAAAGAACCAAGTTTGTAAAAGCTTCTAATGTAAATACGACTCACTTTTGATGATTTTCAAAATGAAAATTCAGATGCCTTCGACCAAAAAGATTTAGTTCTTGAAGATAAACATTTCTTAAGAAAACCAAATTTTTCTTTTATAATTTTTTGGTGAAACCCTTTCTTATTAAAGTGAAAGTGAGCCTTATATGGGAGATATTGTCAACTATGGACCATCACTCTAAAGATCATATGGGATTTATGATCTTTAGGGTGATTCCCGGAAGTGAGCCTTATATGGCAGATATGGTCAACTATGGACCGATCTTCACTAAATTTAGCATGAGGATTTAAACTTATATGAATCTTATTTGTGTTGAATTTCCTTAAAATTGTTCAGTTTAAGGCATTTATGAGTATTAAATCTCTATTCCGATAGAACATTTCTATGTGGACTAGGTGAAATAATAAACCGATGGTAAACTAATTTCAATAGACTTCGTGCTTATAACAAAATAATTATTTGTGCCAAATTTTATTCAAATATCTTTAAAATTGCGACCTGCACTTGGCACACAAATTTACATGGATAGCCAGTTGGCCAGACTGCCAGCTGACCATCGTTAAATCGACTCAAAAAGTGATTCTAAGTGATTCTAATTTTTCTGTACCCCAACCAACTATGTTGGTGTAGGATATAAATAATTATATATTTTGGAGAAGTTACGAACCAAAGTTTCATTCGATTACTACATAAAAGTTTAAGCAAAATTCTTCATATTATGGCCCCTTGAGGTATGCTAACAAATACAACTTTTTCATACAGAAAAAAATTTAAAATATTTATTATTTCATTAGAATTACTAGTGTTAATTTATATTATTAACATGAAAAGGGTGAGTATAATACATAGTTGATGACCAGATGACCAAAGTGATTATTTAAAAAAGTTTCACTTTTTAAATTCCAGTAATTTATAGAAAAAAAATGTAGCAGTTTTCCTGCATATTTGTTTACACACATTTATATTCTGTTTACATTTTGATATTCTTCTATCCAAAGTAAATCTAACATTATTTGATATTTGCATAGTCTATTTCTTACCACCCCTAACTGATTTCAATTTTTTTTTTTTAACTATTATTATACATTTCCATTTGTTTGGTTTGAAGTATATTTTTAGGGGGTATTTTAAATTGATATCCTGCTAGCATTTACTGCAATTGAACGTGACTTTTGTTTGTTTGAAAAAAAAAAACAAATTTACACTTTTAACATCTTTTTTTTTCATTGCAGTCAGTATTTTTCCCACTTCCAAATTGAGTTTTATAGAGCATTTGTGGAACCAACACGATTTCAATTTTAGATAGTTGCTGTTCATTTCATTTCTTTTTCATCCTTTATAAAAATATATACATTACTATTTGTTTTCTTTTATTTTTGCGATGGAAAAAAAATAAAATAAAAATCGAACAAACGGGAAAGCATTTTTTAGTCAATGGACTCTAAAAAACATTTACACTTGCCATTTTCTTTTATATTTGCATATAAAAGAATTAGCTTTTGTATACGAATGCTAGCTTTTTGTGTGTGCTTAAAATACAAAAAATTTGAAGTGGAGTAAGTATTTCTTTGAAATAAAGTTCCTTTATTTTTAGTGTTGAAAATAATAAAAAGAAATATATATAACAAAGAAACTATTTAGCAATGAACAAGATTGTATGTTATTATTATGTTGCTGAAATTATTTTCAAGAAATGTTTTCTTCCTTAGTTTTACTCTGTTTCTGAAAATTTTCCTTCCTTTGACTTTATTTATTTTTAAGCTTTGGTCAATTTATTTTGTATTTCTTTGTAAATATGATACATTTTCTTAGTGTTTCCAAAGACTACGACTACTTCTTATACATATTATTATTATTTACCTAAAAGTATGCTTCAGTAACTTTTAGTTAAGGAAACTGTAACTTGTATCTGTTTCTAATTTTTTGATAGTCACAACAGCAGTTGACTTTTTGTTTTTGTAAATTTTATTATTTTTTTTTTTTTTTTTTGCTTTAAGATATTGTTTTTGTAGTTGTATTTTTTCTTACAAAGACAACAATGTTTAAAAAGGTCTGTTTTTTTTGGTCTCTTAGGACTGGTTTAAATTATTTGCTAAAGAACTTATCTTCGGTAAATAAGTAAGATATATTGTCTATTCTAGTGTTGTTTTTGTAAAGCAGGGGTAAATAGTGTGATTTATTTTATAGTTCACTTATTTTCTTTATTGTTGTGATGCTTATAATTTATGACAGAGATTTTCTTAATGTTAAGATGCTACAGGAAACGGAAGTTGTAATTGATATGGTCAGTTCAATAGCGTTACATCAAAGGAATTATTGTAAAGAAAAACTTTTAATTTTTTTGTTCAAGCGCAAAAGTATAGTTATAAAATTGGAATATATAATCCGATTTTTCATATAGTATATCCGAGTTGATTAGCAGGGCAAACAAAAATTTACAAAATCATGTTTCTTACTGGGTTTCAAATGAATCAAAGTGTTAGCTATTTATCCGTTTCAGAAAATGTTTGCATATTTTAGTCTTAACAGCAAATTTTTGTATATTTTTGACTTAGCAGCATATTTTGTAATTTTTTCATATAAAATCCTTATTTTAGAGCATATTTTAGCAATTTAAATGTCATATTTTATAATTAAGAATATTATTGTGCATACACTAAAAAGCATAATTTGAAAATTCTGCACTCAGGATGCAAAATTTTACATATTTTGCAACAAATAGAATTTTTTACATAACCTGCCTGCTATCGAAGTCATTCTATCTAAACTTAAAAATAATATTTATTAAAAGCGATTTTAATTAGGTATTTTTGCTTAAACCTCTACACACATAATTTAACTACAGCAGATATACTAGTAGTATAATATTTAATTGTTTGCTTTTAGCTTAATTTAATTATTTTGTAAGCTTTAGGATCCCTATTGATTAGCGAAACTACCCAATAGGTTAGAACATAATATTTTCTCATACTTGTTTGTGAAAAACAATAAATTTCCGCTTAAGTTTACCAAAAATTAACTAAAAGAAAATTGACTATAGCAAAAGTTAGCCGAAAAATGCTGACACTAACTAAATTATTACATAAAATAGACACTTTGGTGAACACTTTAACGTTTTTACAATCGTGCAAGTTTATGAGCAAACATAACTTTTCGTCATTCACAGTTATAGATTATCTTCATAAATAAATCCAAATGAGCACAAAACTCAAAAATAACAGTAAACACACGACTTGTATAAAATTTAAAAAAATGGTTATAAAATAAATCTCCCAGACTGCAATTTACATTATACATTATAAATACTGCGATACAGCATTTATAATTCTAGCTCCATTTTAATAAAAATATTAAAAATAATATCATATAATAAAATTGTTAGACTGTTAATATTTCCATGTTATATTTTTAAATATATGTTTTCGATTATTTGGTATATAACCATTTATAAAATACAAAAATTTTTTATAATTTCTTAAAATATTATTTTGGAATTTTTTCAAAAAAGTGGGATTTTTGACCAATGTGCACTGATAAAATTTTCGTTTTACTGTCATATACGTTTTTCAATTTTGATTACCTAATAATTTTTATCCTACAAATTGATAAAAAATTTATTTTAATTTAAAATTAAGTCAGAAAAAAAAATACTTTAAGAGCATATTTTTTAATTTTAAGGGCATATCTTCCGATTAAAAGAGCATTTTTTAATTATTTTATGAGCATATTTTTGGTTGCCTTCGTGATCAGTTTTAATTCTCACTTAATTTAAAATTATTTTTATTATATCAATAATAAAAAAAACGACTTGATATTTACGAATACATCAGCTTCAGTTGGTTGTTTCACTATTTCATCTTCATGGAAACTTATAATTGGCGACCTTTTTGATCCTTTGAAATCTATATCTTTATCATTAAAGTAACTTTATTAACTTTTCAGTCTAATTTCGTTCAGTTTTGCTCGTAAAAAGAAATATAAAAATTTCTGCTTAATATAATTTGAAAAAGCTTTTAAACAGTTGTCAGTATTTAAGTTACTTTTGAGGACTTTTGGTCAGTTTCGTTAATAATTAATTTATGTAAATATCTTACCTATTATTTATTTTCGGCCATTTTAAAAACTTCGTGCTGTTTCGGCTGAAGAAACTCATTAGTTTTCTATTTAGTTTTGCATTTTAAAGAAATAGGAAAGTTTCATATGTATAGTTATTTTTATGTAATTGTCGTTAGTTTTTAAATTTCGGTCACTTTTCTCTTTTAATATTTGAACTAAACAATTTTATTCTTGTCTGTAGTATTCCAGCATATATTTATTATTTTCTTTTTAAAAATTTCAGCCAGTTTCAGCTATAATATCTCTATTGAATTATAGATAAATTTCGTAATTTTTCTGCATTTATTCACAAATTGTAATTTATTTTACCATTTTTAAATGTTCTTATTAATTTTGAATAATTCCTGCAGCTTTGCTTATTAAATTTTTTTTGAAAAATGCAAAATTTAACAAAATTTCTAATTTATGAATAGTAAGTGAAGTTTGTAAAACATTTTTAAAAATTTTGAAAACTTTTGATTCAGTTTCGGCTATAATAAAACAAATACGATTCTAAATTTCTTTAGCAAGTGTATGTATGTATGTATGTATGTATGTATGTATGTATGTATGTGTGAATGTATAATAAAGAAGTTGTTCAACGTTTTCATTAAGGACTTTTGAAATCTTTCGGTCAGTTTCGGCTAAAATAAATTTATCTTTATATTAGGACATTTTTTTGAAGTTTCTAAATTTCTTCAAAAATCGAACCTTTTTAACAATTTCAAATCCTTTATAATCAATTTTAGGAAATTTCTTGCAGTTTCGGCTATAAAAATGTTTAGAATATGCAAAAATTAAGATTTTTGTTTATTAATTAGTAAAGGAAGCTCGTAGCACACTTTCTGTATTTCTATGAACTGTTAAACATTTTCGATGAGTTTCGGCTAAAGTATATTTATTTCTATATTAGGAAATATTTTAAAATTTCTAAATTTTTACTCAAATTGAAACTTTTTTCTAAGTAATTTGAAGGAATTTTTGTGCAGTTTCGGTTATTAAAATTGTTTATAATATGCAAAAATTAACAATTCTTTATTTATACATAGTACAGAATTTTTGTAATACATTTTGCAAAATTTTTAAAATTTTTCTAAGGATTAGTATATATATTTAGAAAAAATTTTCACAGTTTTTAATTTTTTTTATGCTTTTTTGAAATTTTGTTCAGTTTCGGTTACAAAAACTGTTTGAAATATCTATAAACAAATTTTATTTATTTAAGTTTGTAATAAATTTTCAGTGTTCTTATACACTTTTAAAATTTTTCGTTAAGTTTCGCAATTTTTATTCTTTTCAAGATAATATTCAAAAATTCTTGTAGATTTATCAATTTTTGTACAAAAGTACAACTAAATAATTTTTTATTATTCTATGAATTTCGTTGTTAAATCTTACTTTTGCAACAAGTGCTAAGTATTTTAAGAACCTTTAATATTTAGTTGTGACTGAATGTGAAAATGTTTGATTTAGGTAGTCTACCTATGGTTTTCCATTTTTGCACTGCAAATTATATTAACTTTGTCTTATTATTTCAAATCGTTATGAATATATTTTAATTACTGAAAACTCTGTACTGAAGGTAAAATAATTCAAAATTGTTTCTCATTTAAATGAGTATTAAAAAAAAATCTATATCTTTAGCTCCTAACATTATGCTATAATATTGTTTAAAAAACCCCCCCCAAGTGTTATGCCAAACAAAAAGCATATTTTCAATATTCGCCTTACCTCCTATATTGAGGTTTCATTTTAATTTACGGTATCATTTTACACATTTTTTTTTTTCGCAAAATATCAACTTCTTATAACAACTTCTCACTTTTTTTCTCAATGGCAATTTTTTCGTTTTTTTTTTATTTTGATCCTCATTATAAATTTCCGCTTGATTAGCAAAACAAGTGGCCTGTTTGTATCACATGAATGTTTGCTACGCCAACTAAACATTGACTCAATCTATGTGTATGTAGTTGAGTAGATGGTTGTCTGTTTTCTTCCTTCTGTTATCCTTGTGGCACATTGAGTTCGTTAATTTTAAAGTCTACTAAACTTGTTAAGGATAATTTTCTTTTGAACTTTGATATTATTATTTAAATGAGAATCTTTATTGAGGTGTTGATGTTTAACAACTTCAAAAAGGATGATGATAGTCATACAAATACGCTCATACTCCCTAAAACATATACACTTACTTATATTTAAATTGAAATGATGATGATGAGCTTAAGAAGGAAAACAAAATTAAGTAAAAGAAAATTTGAAAATAAATTTTGCATACTTAAGGGGGGAATTAAATATTTAAGATTGAAAGAAAAATGTAAAAAAATATTTGGAAATTGTAACTTAAAAAAGAAAGAGAAATGAAAAATAGTTTTATGGAAAAAAAACTTTTAAAGAAAGTAAGAAATTTCTTGCAAAGCAAACTTGATTGATTGATTGCTATTTAGAGTATACTTTTGGGGGTTGACAATAAAATTACAAAGTGAAGCATAAACTTAGAATTATTTCAGAGATAAAAGGATTTTTCCTTTATCTAACTATTATCAAATGCTATAAACATTTCAAAAAAAGGGTGATGAAATCAGGTATTCAATTATATTAAGTCCTACTAAAATGTAAACCTTTGAACTTCTTAAGAAATAAGTTTTATTGGAATTGTAGATACATTATGGAAATTAAATAAAAAGAAGTTAAGCTACAAAAATATAATTGTGAAAACAAAAAATGAAAAGCTATTTGAGGTAGTGGAACATTATGCTAAACCAAAAGTATAATTATTAAGTATATACTTTAAGGGGTTGATACAATTAATAACAAAGAAAGCATAAAATTAGGAGTATGATACAAACATTTATGTTATTAAACTTTAAATTATTAAAATAAATCTTTCAGTTTTGTTAAAATTTTTAGTTAAAAACCATTTATATATAATATCATTAGTATATAAAAAAACTCTCTTTAGTTAATTTTAACTTTTTTATTCCCATATTACCCAACTTAAAGCGTTAAGAGTATTTGATGCATATAAAACTAATGAACACTTACTTAACTCTAATTCTATTTTATTTTTTTCTGTCTAGATAATAATATCAGAAAAACCAACAGCAAATCATACCTTAAAGCTTAACTAATAGGTATGAAATATTTGTACAAGTACAAGATAAAAAAACAGGAAATTTCATGAAAATTCATTCAAGTGGAGAATATAAAAACAAAATAGCAGTTGGCACGTTACGTGATGACTTTTTAGACGAGGGAGAACTAACAAAATATATATATATATTTCCTAAAAAAATCGCAAAATATTTTCAAGGATTCAAAGGTAATAGAAGAAGCAGTGAGCGTGGTTTGTTTTAAATATAAATTCATCTGTTGTTTATTATTTATTGTTGAAACAGACAATTGAATAAAAGTTTTGAAGGATTTTTGTTAGATAAAAACGTGAGCTAAAATAATAATTTATTTAACTTTATAACAAATAAAATATATTCATTTAAACATTTCCCATTTGTTTAAACCCTTAAAACTTAAAGTTGTTTAAATGTTTTTTTCTTCTTTGTTTGTTTGTTTTATAAACGCATTTGTTTTGTTTGTTTCCAAATTTTCAGCCTGCCAAGTTTAGATTTCGAGAAGTGTTGGCCAAATATAAACGGAAATACATTTAAAATACAATCACAAGTGTTTTTCGGTAAAAAGTTTTTTGCTTTTATTCTTCATTTCCTTTGTATTAGAGTATGTGTTGATATGTTTATATTTGTTTATTTATGTGTACAAATGTTTACGTAATAGTGTATATGTGAATGTATGCTAACTGTATGTTTTGTTTGGTATTTGGTGTCCAACAATAAAAATATTTTTGTTGTTGTTTTATTGTCAAGAATTTTGTTATGCTCAATTTATTGTCTAAATAAAGTTATTTCTGGCAATAGAAAGTAAATTAAATTTGACAGTAAGGAAAAAAACTTTTTATTTATATAATTTTAAGTAGAGAAAAACAATTTACAATTTTATGAGAATTTAAAATTTAAATAAAAATGTTTAAAAAGCTTCGCAGAAAAAAGTTTGTACATAAATATAAAAATTTACTTTCATTGATTTTAGTTCATAATATTTAAGAATATTATCTTAATATTACTACTTTTTTCACATTTTTGAAATGAATCAAAAGTCAAGAAGACATAAACAAATTGTTTAAATTTTAATTTATATTTTCAATTTGTAAATGCATTTTTGAAATTTCCTTTGGAGAATTTTTAGTTTTTAATGATTTTTAGCCACATTTTGGGAATAGAAAAACATAACAGAAGCGTTTTTTTTCTAATGGTGCATGTGCTATAGAAAGGCAGCAAATTTATTCAAATTTCTAAACATTATTTTTATATAGCTTTTATAGCTTTTTATTGAAAAATTACAATTAAAAGAGATTTATTGTTAATATATGTTAATATTCATGCATAACTAGTTTTATTTAGTATTTGAATCTAATAAAACTAAATTAGAATTTTAGCAAAATTTTTGAAAAATTCGTAAAATTTTCGTTAAGTACAATTTAATAATATCTATGAACAAGATTTTATTTTTTATGAAAAAAGTTTGGGAAAAAATTTACGTTCGATTCATAATATTAATGAAAAAAAAAAAAAAAAATCAAATATATGATATTTTCTGTGTTTGCCTAAAAGTATGCAATCATTTTTGGAAGATTGAAAAATTGTTATCTTAAGTGCATTACTGAAAAAGTGGGCTGGAAACATAACTTGTTATTAAGGAAAATACTTTTATATTTTAAATCGATATTATAGACTTCACCAAAGATGTAAGTATATATAACGAATTCTTATATTTAGAGGATTTGGGATAACGACGTCCATCTATCCCTCCGTATTCAGACATTAAACGTTAAAGCTACGGACTTAGTTGTTTAACAAATCCGTTAGAAATAGCCGAACATCCATATTTTCATAAATTCACCGATTTTCACAAAAAAGCAGTTTTCTTTACCAGATTTTTATTTTTATGTTTTATTTTTTAATTTATATGGATATTTAAATTAAAATTATAACATTACGAATCCTATGTTTATGAATTCTGTTAAAAATGATTTCTTACAAAAAAAATTTAATTTTTCATTTAAAAGTTTTCACCAAAAATCAAAATTTTACTAAAATCCGATTTTGCACTAAATATTACATTTTTCACTAAAAATTGGAATTTTTCACAAAATATTAAATTAGAATTCGATTTTTCACAAAAAAATCCGAATTTTAACTAAAAATCAGAATTTTTACTAAAAATCTGATTTTTCACTACAAATCTGATTCTTCACAAGAAATCTGATTTTTTCAAAAAAAAAAAAAAAATTTAAAAAAAATCAATTTATCAATAAAAACAATTAAGAAAGTAATAGTTTTCCAATCTCGACAATATAGCCTACACCATTGAATTTGAGACTCAAAATGATTTACAAAACTTTGAAAATGGCCTTATATGGGACCTATATCCAATTATGGACTGATACTTATAAACGTATATACTTGGTACTATAATTTCTGCTTACATAAAAAATTATTTGTGTCAAATATTATCTTGATACCGTCATATCCATCTTTGTACCAAAGTATCATATGTTTAAAATTTCATAAAATTATCTTTAAAATTACTACTTGGGAAAGAACTACTGAGAAAGTGCATCTAAGAGCATTGATATACTTTAAGGCGGCTGTTGGAATACACAAAGATCCGATTTTTCAAAAAATAAGATTTTCTTCAAATAATTTTTCATTAAAAATCTTTTTAGAAAAAGCAAGAAATAAAATTATAAAAAAGTTTTATATTTCTGCGCTACATTGTAATATTCTAATTCATTTCAAAATAACACACTTTTTCGAGTGTGTTAATTTCCCAATTCCTTCTATAACAAATGATAACATTACATTTATTAGCGAATTCTAATTTAGAATTGATTTTTTCTGACGACTTATAGATACCAAAATATCAACAAAACTATAAGATAAAAACATTGATTGAAATCAATCGAGAAGTCATTTAACGAAAATAGAGAAACTAAACCGTAACATATACTAAGGAAAATTAAATTAAACCTAAATGAAGCATACTTTTCAACAAATGCAACTTAAATATATATTACCCATTTCCTTTTTAAAGAAAATGCATAAAAGTTGAACAAAAATTATTGTATACCCACAGGGTGTATATATAATTCAACAATTATATACTTAAAACATTTATACTTATACTGACATATACGTGTGTTTACACAAGCCACTAAAGAAAGGGAAGTAGAAAGAAATCTAGGAAAAAATCCTGTATGTATACATAGAGTGGAGAAAAAAATACGTAAAACAACAACTAAAACAATAAAGGTAAAAATTGCAATAATGCAACTCTACTGAATTTTCTTGAAACACTGCGCAAATGCAAGTCAAGTGAAAGATAAAAATATGAATGAAGAAAAAAAAAACAAACTTTTGCAACTGAGAAGAGTGTAGGATAAAGGAAGAATAAAATATACGAAAAAGTGCTTAAAAGGACTAAAAAGAAATAAATCATATAAACAGTTCTTCTACAGGCAATACCTTAAAAGTATGCTATAAAACATAAATTCCTAGAAAAAGAAGACTCCTAAAAATATGCTGCAGTACAAATATATATGTAGATATCACAAATATATATATGAATGTAAATTATAAATTTTATACATGTGTTAAAATATATTTCTTTTTTATAGAGACTATATGAACATGTTTTAACATGTTTATGGTGTAAGAAAAGTAAAAAAAAAGAAAATATCATAATTCTTAAAATAAGAACAACATTTTTAGATCAATAGCAAAAAATAAAAAAAGAACAATATGCTTTATTTTGTATTGTTGCTGACTATAATAAGGAAGTCTATCTTTTAGGGATTTGCTTATAATACTGTGTGTATGTATTTTATAAGACTTTTTTTCTGGAACAGATTTTTGTTTCGTTTCTTTCTTTTCAGTTTTTCTTTTTTCTGTTTGATGTTGTAAGTTATCTGCAAGATTCATGCACACAAACAAAACAAAAAATCCCCTGTGCTTAGTGGAATGGAAAATCTAAAAACAACTGAATAATGATAAAAAAAAAACACAAAAGAATTTACATGAAGCTTAGAAAATTTGTTTTATATATATATATATATATATATATATATATATATAAAACAATTTAAAGAATTAAAATTTGTTTAATACAAGAAACAAATTTTAAATAAATTAATTTAAGAAAATACTATTACAAGTAATTCAATATGTATTTAAAAATAATTGTTGCATACTTAAGGGCTCTTAAGATTTAATCTCAGATGAAAAGCAAAAACACCTAAACATTAATTGTATTTCAATAATTAATTTCATTTAAATTTAAGTAAAGCATCTTTTCAAAGCATTTATTTATAATTGAATTTAACGCATACTTTAAGCAACTCAAACTATTTATTTTAATGACAATTATGGTGGACAAATTAACTACTTGAATTATTTATAAACTTTACCTTTTGCTGTAATGTCTTTTAATTAAACTTCTTAAGCATAAGTTTGTTTTCTTAAAAAATAAATTGTGTAGGTTTTTTTATTTGTTATAGAAACTTTGTTTCGTTAATGTTGTTCAAAACAATTAATTAAAACCACTTTAAAGTTTGTACTCAGACTAGTCCTTAAGTTATTTTATAAATCTTAAGTTTTTCATTTTATTAATAAAAATATATGTATATATATGAAAAGCTCTTAAAACATGGCAACATTTAAGAGGCAGCATGTTTATGATGCTGTGAAGGGAGGAAAGTAAGTGCTTTTTTTGTCTTTTTTATTATTTTTTTTCTTGTTTTTTTTTTTATAAAAGAAAATTAATATTGCATTAAAATCCGCTATACTACCATCGCAATGAGATTTGTTAAAAGCCAAAAGAGGATTAATATTTTCCTAAAGTTCATTAGCAAATTATGCTCAAACGGCCTTAAGAGAAAAAAATTAAAAAAAAAACTGGAAAGCCGAAAATCTACATAATTATTATTTTTATGTATTTTTTGTTGAAATTCTTATTTTTTTTTTAAGAACGGGTAAGCATAACCAAGCGTATTTTTGTTCGTTATTTAACGGCAGAATGCTGAAGATCGAATTTGACAAAAAGATTAAGTATTTTTAGACTTTATTTAAGCATAATCGTTTAATTACGTAAGTTTTGAACTTTAATTCATGATCTGTAATAGAAATAGTTCAATAAGCTATTCCATTTATTAGGAATTAAGTGTTTTAGTCTTTGGAGTTTATTTGATAAATATGATTTTCGATAAATATAATAACACTGTTCATAAAGAATTAAAAAAATACAAAAGTAAATTTAAAATCCCGAATTTTGTCATAAACACAAAATATTGTATTTAAATCTCTTGTAGTGGAGATTTTAAACAAATTAATTCTATATATTAAATTGAATAATAAGAATAATAAGTTCCATACAATTCAAGCGTTTTATTTACAACTGTGTCTTCATTTTTATTAAAAAAAAGGAAAAATACAAATAAATGTATTAGTATGATGTGACGTATGATTAATATTAATTATGACTTGTATTATCAATTTTCTTATAATTTGTTCAGTTTTTCAGCAATTTTAAAAGTCTAAATGCATTTGTATCGTTAATTGCTTAAAAAAGTTTAAAATAAAACGTATCTTAATTAAATAACCTACCCAAATATATTTCCCATTTAATCAACTCGTTATTAAGTTAATGATTTAATCTATGGTTCTCACTAAATCCTGCTTCGCGACCGCCTTTTGACATTCTAATGGAGGCGCGACCCACTACAACTTTAACTGGTTTAAAATGTTGATAAAATGTTATGTAAAGATAAAATTAAAATATATATATGTATTAACTTTTTCGGATAGTGCCTATCTAATATCATTCTCTGCTTCCAAAAAAGATCAATTCTTTCTTCACATAAAAATATATGTGGATCGACATTATTCTAATAGTTTTCAACCTTCGCATAAATATAGCAAATATTTCAATTAAAATGCCTTGAAATCTGTTGATTCAAAATTAAATTTAACACATGAGTTACATTTTAACTATGTTTGTATTTATATTGTAAGAATTTTTCCGTCTTTAAATTATAAAGTCGTTTAAGCAAAATTTCTTTTTATAGCCCGCAAACTTCATTGCGAAATAAAAGTTTTGAATACTCAGTACTAAGAGGTCGCACCAGTCGTGCTAGTTTTAACAATATTATTCCACAGGATGTTATTCTATGGTTAAAATTCGGAAAGGGCATTGAAACGAATTTATAAATAAGTTCTTAGCGCAATATATTTACAAAAAATAAAGGTAGTGTTTCATGTAAAAAATCGAGAGTTTCATCAAATTAAAGTGAAATATTTATCTTCTTAATTAATTGTTTTCCCTGAAACAACATAAAGTGTTCTTTATATTGTGTCATTGAATAGAATAGCTTTCTTTGTTTGTTCACTATTGTTGCCTTTATCAAGCATAATATTTTCAATCGAAGCAAAATACGGTTTCCTTCATTGGTTTTTCTTGCAGCTAGTGCTAGTTGGTTCTTAACAGAACTCATTTAGGAAAAAAATATCTTAATTTTTGTCTTTAATTTGGGGATGTTTTGTATAAAGATGTCTTTCAATTTTTAAATAAACAGTTTCAAGTTTTCATTGGAATTTTTATTTAAAATTCTAAATAATATTTATATAAAAGAATTGTGCATTTAAGTATATTTGTCAGGATCTCTTCGCGACCCCCACGAATGTCTTTACAGATCCCTTGCGGATCCACATTTGAGAACCGTTGATTTAATACATAAAAAATAATTTTTGTGTATTAAATAAATTAGGGATGACATAACGTTGTACTAAGGAAGTTCGAACTATACAATTATTTAGTTTATCTGTATAAGAAATCAGAGCATTTAAAATCTAAATAAATGTATTAAATTTTAAAAATGAAGAAATTGTTTATATATTTGTCTGCTGTGGCGTATAATTAATATAAGTTATGGATATTTTGAATTTTTGTTTCTAAGATTAACAAGAAATTCATTGATTTTTAAAAATTCTTAAAATATTTAATAAAACAAAACGTTTTGAAATAGTTCTAATACAATTTATGTTCATTTAATAAACATTTTTCTATTTTTTTTTTTTTTACAAGGTTTACAAGGTTTTGGACCATAGCAACCAATAAATAATTGTAATATTATTTGAAGAGCTGAATTCGAATAGTGTAGTGCAGTCAACACGCGAGAACTAAAAAACTAGAAGCAATTTAAGAAATTCAGCTACCACAAATTACATTAAGATTAGTTCTCATCTACTCTGGGCCAAAATTTAATCCTAATTTGTAAATTTGTGTTGTAAATGTCATCTTTACACTTCTAGTTCATAATATATCTATTTCTAAGCTAATTTAAAAATAAATTAGAGTGTTATACTTGACGTTAAAAAATCTTTTCTGCATTATCTTGATATTTCATTACTAATTTTTTATACAGTTGCATAGTGTTATTTGCCTATAACATAAAGAAAAAATTGGTTGAAACAGGTCGAATAAAACCGGTTCGATCTCCCTAGTGTAACATAATTTCAGACAATGAAATCACACATCAACCTTATTTGTAAAAAAGGATCCAAAATTGATATAATAATTCCCACGTAATTATATTTATTTATGCCCATTTATCAGATTACATTTTTGTAGCCTACTTCAAGGGTGAAAAAGTTATATGTTTGTTTTTTTTTACGAAACTAATTTTCTTATAAAAATCTTTTAACAAATAAAATACTTTTTTGAGAAAAAAAAAAAATTAAAAAGAAAATATCACTGCAGTAAATTCATACATTGACAGTTCCGAAAGAAAAATAGAAAGAACACAAAAAAAAACACCAGAAGAAAAAATACAGCTAACTGTACAAAAATTATGTATCTATTGTTATAAATTTCAATGAGAAATGAGTAAAATTCTACGCCAAAGAAAGAAAAGAGGAGTGGAAAAAATATAATGAAAAACAAAAAAAAATCAAAAGGATAATGGCAACAGACTAAAGAAGGTGGTTAAGAGAAAAAAAAAAATAATAATAAGATAGGTTTGAGAAAGGGTAAAATATTTCACAAAACATATAAATTGTATGTTATGGGAAGAAAGAGGTATGATGTGGTAATATGTCAATGCCTTTTAGCCAAAGTAATCGGTTGAAATGCTGCGTTACAGAAAAAGTACAAGAAATGCAATTTGAAGGTACTATTTTTCTGCACGCTTGTCTGAGTAAGAGGTTTCCTTTTTTTCCAGTTTTTTCTACTTCAATGAATAATGTGTTCCATTTCTTTTATAATTCTTTTTCGCTGTTTTTTTTTTTTTTTTTTTTTTTTTTTTTTTTTAAAACAGCGAGCAAGAAAACAATTCATGTTAGTCATTTCTTAAGAAAATCAATTTTTCTTCTTTTGTTCATAAGCGACAAACAGTAAAAGATGTATAAGTGAACATCAACTATATAAAGTACAACCACACGACCGCGATGCTTTTAAGTCAAACAAAAGGTTTTTATATTTCTATTCGTTTTAGTAAAACAAAAAAAAAAAAAAATTCTTAGGGAAACAGAAAAAGTCAAGTGCAAATAAAATGTAACGATATATGAAGTAACAGAATCATCAACAAATAAGTTATTTGCGGTTATAAGTAAGTGCACTAATACCACCAAATAAACAACCATTTATATAACCATGAGTATACACATACATATAGTGTATATTTAACAGTAAATCTCCATGGTATGCAAGTATATTGTTTTTGATATTTTTTCTCTGTTGAATATTTTTTTATTTACTTTTTTTTTAGCAAAAATTCAAATAAACCTTTAATACATAGAAACAATATTTATTTTTCTAAAATATGTTTGTATTTGTTTATTTAAGATTTCAACCATCAAATTAGTTGATTTGTTGCTCTTTGTATGGATTTTTCTTTTTTTTTTTATTTATATGTATTAGTGTTTGTATATTGAATTTTTTTTTTCGTTCTTTTGTAAACATTTTCGCCAAAAGCTTTTAGTGAAATTGAGTAAAATTTTGTTATTGTTGTATTTAGCCTTTGTTTGCTGTTGGTGGTGGTGAAATTTTTGGTTGAATAAATTATTGCAATAATTTATGCGTTATTGACACATGTCAAAGTATTGACTTTTATAAAATATTCATTAGAATAAGATTTTTTTTTGTTGGAGTTGTTGTCTTGTTCTAAAATGAGTATTTTATAAAAATGAAAAAGGTAAAATTGCTTAAAAGTATATTAAATGTTTATTAAGGCCTTGAGGCATGCAAAATATTTACGTTTAATATATCATCCTAAATGTATGCTAGAATTTAATAATAAAATTTTATGAAGTAGCTAACGGAGAACTTATATTTGTGAGTATTTTTAAGATAATGATATAAAGATTTAAAAGGGTTTTAAGTGAATTATTTTATTAAAAATTGAAAATTTTTAACTGATTTAAGGGCTGACATGATTAGATTTTTCATTTACATCTTATTATTCAAACCTAAGTATATTTCTCTTAATATAAATTATCTTAAAATTGTTTCCTCTATTTCAAACATTAAAATTCGGTATTGCAAATCATATGAAAAAGTTTCTAGTTAAGATCACTTCCGAGTTCAAAAATATATATATATATTTGCAAATCTTATAACGTATGCAAAATTGCAACAAAATTCAACACATATCTTCCATTTATTTATTTGTTTTTTTTTTAAGATAACTTATGTTTCCAAAATTTTAAACACTTTTGTGCTCCCAATTATTAGATAATATATATTATTGGATAATATATCTTCTAAACCTCGATATTTCTTTTTATTAAATCCAACTCCTTTGCATTACACAGCTTAATATGTTAATCAAAAAATGTAGTCAAATCAGAATTTTGAAAAGCTAAAAATTCGCTACAAATTGACTTTAATAAATAAATATTATTTCTTCGAAAAACTTTTGATATTAATTTTTATACTTGCTATATCAATGGATTTATATTTATAGAAAAATTTAATTTCTTTCACGCTCATTGCCATCTGGGTTAAAATATAAATCATTTTATGTGAGGTAAATATGAAAATAAAATAAAAAAATAAGTAAATAAAAAATAAAAAAATTGTATTTTGAAGAAACTAAAGCTCCGATTTTCATGTAAATTTGCGCATTATATATGAAGAGAAAAAAATATAGTTGCAGTGACCATAATCTAAGAGCAAAATATTATGATTGGAATATGTGGTCATAGCACAAAATAGATTTTATTATAAATAGCAACTGTTACGATTCTACTTTATCATATTGTGTCCGATTTTAGGATTCGTTTTTCCATGTTATGATTTGATATTTTCATATTATTATAACAACTTACTACATTATTATGCCATTCTGTCAGATTATGATTTCATTTTATTAAATTATCCCATTCTATCATATTAGTGTTCAATTTTATCATATTATTATCCAATCTCATCACATTACTATCTCATTCTGTCATATTTGTTCTCGATTTTATCATATTAGTATCTAATCTTATCACTCATCATATTATTCCATCCTATCAGATATTAATTAAAAATTATTATTTTTATAAATTGTTTATTGAGTCATATAATGTACCATCACATATTGTGCAATATATTTTTTATTAACAAATCTCCCTAAAAGTAGTTAATCAAATTCTTATATTGCTTGAATCACACCAAATATAACAAAATATTGCCTACTTATATTAATTCACGTATAAACTAAATGAGAGTTATAATGAAGATGGAAAACAAACGTTAGAAACCAAATATATTCAAAAACAAACAAATTATGAATTTTTCAACCATATTTGTAAAAACATATTTATTTGTAATATTTTATTGTTATGGGAATAACAATATTAATATGGTTTGAAAACAAAATATGGTTTAAGAGCAAGGAAAAAAAGATTTATAATATGTAATAGTTGTAGAAATAATGATATTTTTTTATATTAATGAAATTTTTGTCGTCAACTATATTAAAATTTTAATTGAATGTAAATACTGAATGGTAAAACTGAAACAAAAATGTTATCATAAACACAGTATTATTAAAATTAATGAAAATTAACAATGAGAACATAATATTATTGTAGTGACAATGCCGTGACCATGTTCTCTGCGTGTAATGAGAAAACATGTAGCAATTCAAAAAGTATGATAAAATCATTAATTAGTCATAGACTCACAGTTATTAAAATATTAAATTCCAATTAGATTTTAGAATTGGTTCAAAAAAATGTTGGCCATAAATTGATTTTTGACATCATTTTTGTATTATTTCTATCAATGGGTTTATGCCTACCGAAAAAAAGAAATTCTTTAACTCTCATTGCAATCTGACTTAAAATATAAATCATTTGGTGGAGGTAGAAAAAATCCAAAAAATTTACAAATACATTTTCGTTTTAATATTAACATTTTGAAGAAATCAGATGTCAGTTTTTTACAAAATTTTATCATAGGTACATAAGTACGCTGTTTTACCCAGCGCTGATAGTTTTGTTGCAATTTTATTCCGTATTCTTAAAAAAAATTAAAGTCATTTAAAGTGTAAATCCTCTGTCTTCTCTTTAAAATATTTAAAACATCGTTGTAAAGTACACATATTTTAATTAACTAAATCAAAGTGAAAAAAAAGTAGAAAAAAATCCACGAACAAAAAAAGTAAAAAAATGTCAAACATTCATTTTTCCTACAACTAAAAAATTCGTGATTAAGATTCCTAAAAAAAATTATGAAAAATTCTATCACCTCACCCTAAAAATATGCAATATTTAATGTATTTTAACTCAAACTTTCTAATTAAAATATTTAATTTTTCCAAAAATACTGGAACAGTAAATTGAAAACAAAAAGAGAATAAAAAACTGAAAAACAACAACTTACCTTTATTAAACGACTCCATGGGATGTGCATGTAATTGTTGACAATCGAAAAAACGTTTTAGATGCAAACATGTCAAAGATGACGGTGATGTAGCTGAAGGTATTGTTGATGATGCTGAACACAGCGATGATGTTAATGATGGGGAGGAGGATAATGAAGACGAGGTGGATGTTGTAGACGACGATGATGTATCCGTGGGTGGTACAACAAATGCACCAGCAGATGGCGCTGAAGATGTCGTTAAAGCAGATTGCTGCAAAGAACAAGAGGCATGTAATGGCGACGCCATTGTTGTATTTGCTATAGATTCCGAAGAGTTTGATGTTGAGGAATTAAAGTCATTATGACTATTTTGGTGTGTTGGCATTGTTAGTGGCGTATTAGGAACCTGTAGAGAAAAGCAACAAAAAAGAAAAGAAAAAAAATTAAATTTTATGAATAAGAGTTGGGGAAATAAATGAAAAGAAAATTAGCCATTAAGATAGAAAAACTGCTAAAGGTATTATATCCTGTCTCTTTGTTAAAGGTACTGCTAGACATTTAGTTAAAAGAAAAATAAATTATGATTTTAGAGTATAGACAGTTAAGAGTTAGAGGAAATAAAACTTTAATTAAAACATAATGGAATATTAAATTTTTTGGTCAAATTTTCTTTATCTTAAGAGATACAATTGCTAATAATGTTTTATAAAAATCTAATGAAATTAATTTCCATTTAATTTCGTTACAATTTTGTATATAAAAAATTAAGGAATTTATCTTTTTTTTTAAATAAAATTTTATTCTGTTTTTAAGGTCGTTGTGAAATCTTTAACACTTTGACATTTTCTCCTAAACCTTAAAAAGAAAACTATCGTCATCATCAGCCATGCAGCAATGCGAGTTTAAATTTTGTTACTTTGACTTTCTTTCGTTCTTGCCACTAAAAGGTCGTCACGCTATGTTGACACCAATATAGTCAGCTATTGTTTCCTTTACAACAACTCTTGGTTGTTGTTGGATTTGAAGTTTTACATCAATGCAGCTTATTGCATTCTCTTCTCTTTTTTCCTTATTGTAGTATTTTTCCTTTTATTTGTGTTTGTCTTTAATTTTTTTGACGGTTAAAACTAAAAACTTTCTTGTTGAGCTTCACACTACCAAATAAAGAAAAAAATAAATTTGTATACATCAAATGTAAGATTAAGTAAAGAACGACTTAAAGTTCCTACAATATTACAATTAGTGGATAATTTAAATAAAATGGAGTATAAATAACTATCTGTATGAAATATGGCTAAGAACAAATTGCTAAAGTAAAGAAAAATATCTAAAAAAATAAAGTGTTTACTCAAGTAAAATATGTATGAAAATTAATTGTTTACATGGTGTAAAATATGTCAACAATTTTTAACCCATTTTTATCAATTTGTTGCAAATGTCTAAACGAGTAAAATTTGCAAAAAAGTATTAAACAAATTTTACATATATAAAAGATGTACAAATTTAAGTTTAATGCAAATTAATTCTTTTCATAGTGTAAAATATGTAAAAAACTGTATCAATCTAAAAACTGTAAAAGTCGCAAATATCTTAATCGAGCAAACTATGTATGAATTTTTATTGTTCACATCCTGCAAGATATGTAAAAAAGTATAAAATAAAATTTATCTTTAGAAAATTTGTTTAGTTATAAATTAAACAAATTAATTATTTAAATTATACAATCAATATAAAAAAATAAAATGAAAGGAAATTAATTCTTTATATGGCGTACACAACTGTACAACAAATTTTATGTAAAAAAGTGTAAAGCAAAATGTATCTATATAAAATTTGTTTAGTTATGTAAAATACATGATGAAATTTATAATTTACATTATGTAAAAAATTTAAATTAACTTAAAAATTTAGATAGATTACAATGTTTTGAAATATATTCTCATTAAAAACATTTTTACATTATGTAAACAATGTAAATTATTTATAATTGTCTAAATTTTTAAGAACTTATAACATATTGACCAAATGTAAGTAATTTGCAACTATTTACAGTATGTAGAAAATGTACACACATAGTCAAAACAATACATGTTTTACATGATGTAAAATATATTAAAAAACTAAAAAAATGCCTTGACTTTTTTTGGTGAAAATATATGACAAATTAATTATTTACATCGTTTAAAATATGTAAGAGTTTTTATATACATATAAATTTTTTAATTATTAAAAATATATTTATTTACATTTTGTAAACAATGTAGGAAATTGAAATCTACTTAAAAATTTAGCTGTATTAATAAGCAGAGCAAGCAAAAATATGGAAAAACATTTTTTTCTGGACTTCAGATTATTTTAAGAGTTTGGTACAAATTTGACATATACTGCACATTTTTGCATATTTTGATCCTAAGAGCATATTTTTGCTCGTTTTTTGGCTTAGCATCATATTTGTACAGAAGAATTTAAAGCATATTTTAACTATTTAAATGACATATTTTTACATATATTACTACAAAGAGCATAATTTTGAATATCTTACACCTAAGGGGAAAATTTTGCGTGTTTTGCATGCAATAGAATATTTTATATAATTTGCCATTAGCGATTTTTTTTTTTTTGACTGTCACATATATTTTTCGAACCCGATTCCCATAATTTTCATCTTATGAATTGATATAAATTTTGTAATTTCCTGATACAATGTATTAGTTTTGAATATTTTTAAGTGCTAAACGAAAACATTTTTTGCAACTGCTAATAAAAATCAAGTTATTTTAATATAATAATAAATATTTACAAAGAATAGATAATATTTTAACAGCATATTTTTTAACTTTAAAGGCATATTTTCCGGTTTTAAGAGCATTTTTTTGTACGCGTAAAAGGTTTTTTTGAAGCATATTTTTTATTGCTTTGTTAATAAATTTTAACATATATTATCACTAAATAAATATTTTACAATATCCCAGCAATAAAAAAAAACGAACAGGTGCATCCAAAAAAAGAACTTTTTCACCACTTCAACAGTAGATCTAACTGCATATTTTGCACTTTTTAGAAGTTAATAAAAATAAATAAAAGTATTTTTAGCAGAAAAAAAAGTGAATAATTTCTAAGAAAATAAAAATCTCACAAATGGAAGAGTTTTTTTTATTATCTATTAACAAAGCCAAAGCCATATTTTTATTAAAAAATAATAAATATAGTTTGAAGAGAAGTACTTCAAAAGCAATGAACAAGAAGCATAAAAGAAAAACATCCTACCAATGACAGCCATGGGTTAAAAAAGAACTTCTGCAGCTCCTTTTCAGCACTAAACACTTCCTTCCAATGACAACACAATGTTAAAATCATGACTTTCTGAATTCTGTTTCACTGCTTTTTTTTATTGAGATGTAGATAATGTAAATTGTTGAAAATTGAGTATAATTTTAAGAATTTATAAAAGATTTAATAATTGTGAGTAAATCAAAACGAAAAAAAAAATTAAAAAAGTGTTTTAAATTTGTTGAAAATATCTTACTCGAGTAAAGTATGTATGAAAGTTAATTGTTTACGTTTATTGTTTACGCGTATAATATATAAAAAAATTATATATTTTAATATATGAAAAAATACATGAAAAAATTAATTATTTATATTATGTAAATAATATTGAAAAATTAAAATTTAACCAAATTACAAAGATTTGACATAAGTTCTCATTAAATACTTTTTTACATTATGTAAAAATCCTAAAGAACTAAAATTTAACAGAAATTTTAGATATATATTATTTTTTACATTATGTAAAGAATTAATTTTCCCTGTTAGCATCTTCTTCACTATGTTTATATGAGATATAGATTTTGGTATAGGGTATCTATTTAATATTAAACTCTCAAACAACTACTAAACCTAAATATATATAGTTTTATTCTATACTTCTTACAATACAATATAAAATGCATTACCACAATACCATTTGCAAAATATGCTGCCAAGGAAAAAAGTGCTAATAGTTACATGCATACTTTTGTAGTAAAAATATTTTTCATTTCAAACCAAAAAGAAAAAAATGAAACAAAAATGGTGAAAGGAAAATCTTTTATTTTTGCTTTAAATTAAACTCATCTGGTTTTTAGTTAAAACGAATATTTTCTTTTTAAATGAAATTTAAACATTTTTACCGACAATTGAAACGACATTTGCACTAGCCATATTAAAACCACTCAGTTAAAGTGAAAAAAAAAAAAAAAATAAAATTGAAATGTTATATTGCATTTAGGTCGTTTGCAATCACTATTACTGATGTTGCTATTTGCTAAATATTTTTCCACATTTCCAAATGTTAAGTGGTTTAAAATCGTGACGTGTTTCATTTTATTTTATTTCTTTTTATGTATTTTCCACCTTTCTTTCATTGAGTTTTATTGTTTTGGAAAAAACTTAAATTTGCTGCTTGTTTTGATGGTTTGTACGTATTAAAAAAAAAGAAAGTAGGTGTCGGTTGATTGCTAGCGATTTTGTTTTATTTCTATTTAATTTTATTTCTTCCTAAAACAAAAATACAATTTTTGTTTAGTTTTAATGGCTGGGTGTGGAAAATGAATTGAAATTTGTTATAGTCATTTGCGTTCTTTATTTCTATTTTAACTTTGAATGCTCATTTCCAGTCTGTTATGGTGGTAATGGTAAACTTTTCTTTATCTTTAAAATAAAAATCACTAAATTTATTTGGTTACTTATGAAAAATGTAAAAAATGGAAACAAATATGAACACTCAACCACCACAATTTTGTTTAAATTTGACCTTTCAATGACACTTGATATACACATTTACTAAAGCAGGGAAATATTTTACATTTTATAAAAAGAAATTTGAAAAGGTGGAAAACTATAGGGAAAGTAAGTTTGAAAGACCTTAATCTAATGCAGAAGGGAAATTTTTACAACATACGTATTTATAGTAATATTTTGAAAATATTTTAAATGTTAGTAACAGCATTTATAGTATTTATAGTAAACATTTTTTAGAAATATTTTCATATTTTCATGTTCTGTAAATTTATGCTCCACATGACGTCCAAAAAAAAAAAAAAAAAAGAAAACGTGCAAAAATATATATCTTTGGTTTTTATAATTTTGTATTATACATATATTATCTTTAACTAATTAATCTAAAACTACCAATTTACATTTAAATGCGTTTTTTAAATCACTTCATAAAAAAAATTACATTCACTAAATTTGTCCATTAATTACAAACACGTAAAACACGTTCATAAAATTTACAAAACAAATGCAGCACCTTGATGACATTTTTCGCCGGAAAAAAACGCAGGAGTTGAGTAGAGATAAAATACGAAAAAATTTTAAAGAAAATAAATTAACTTTGGCGCCAGTTATCGATAAATTTTATTGAAAGCAAATTGCAATTACGTGCCAAGTTAACGCAATTATTTAATGAAAGTACAACAACAACTACTTATTTGTTGTATTACTGCTACTATGTATGAATTACTCTTAAAATGGTAGATTGAAATCAAAGATTGTTTAAACGAATTAAAATGGAGAATAAAATAAAATCAGTAAGTATATATAATGGAATTTAAATTAAATTAATGTAGTTTTTGAAAAAAAGTAAAGGTGACCACATGCTATAAAGTTTTAAAAATACTGCTAGATTTACAGTAATCTAAACAGCTAAAAATAAGTTAAACTGTAGTTAATTTTGTCTTGCAGAGACATAAGAATTACGGATTTAACTCTTTAACAAAATTTTAATAATTTATGTAACGATTTGTTACAGCATATTTTTGCTTACTTTAAGCCTATTTTGCATATTTTTAGTTAAAAACATTTTGTTTTGGATATACTAATTTAAAAAAATAAATTATTTTTATTTATAAACAGAGAAATTACAAATATGCTCCAAAAATATATACGCATAGAAAATTTACTTGACCTTTATTAGCACGGTTGACTATATTTGTAACAATTGGATTTTAAAAATGGAATTAAAAAATTCACAGCAATTTTTCTCCTAAAAATTGGATTTTTTTGGAATTTTGCCTGTAAAGTCCACATTTGTTGAAAGTCTGGAAAAATTAGTGGCAAATTTTTTAGAACTTATTAGAGTCGCCGAAACTGCATTTCGTTTGTACAGATGCATGCTTTGGGATTTTAGAATTTATAGGCAAAAGAAAAAAAAAAAGGTCTAATTCGAAAGGATCTGTACTTAGCCATGTTAGGTAATTGGGCTCGTTTTTTATTAAAGGATTATCTCCGGAAAGATAACTTTCAGAAAAGTATAAAACCCTTATATGTTCTTAAGACAAAATTTATTTTGAGAGACAAAAAAGTGTACACTTTTTGGATTTGGTCAATAGATAATTTTATTCTTTAAATAATTACAAAGTAACCTAGCAAAACCAGTCGGAAATCTTTGGATATGTATGAAAAAACCAGGACAAAGATCCTGCAAAATTGAGTTAGCTGAAATTAAAAGCTTAAAAGCTATAAGAGGTGACTAGCACATGCAAGCATGTTTTTCATAGGTCTTTACGAGGACTCAAAATTTTCTATGTCAGAGGTAACCCTATTTTGAGCCAGTATAGCTCCCTTGCTGATAAGTATGTGGGGCCCCCTTTCCAAATTTAAAAATGTACACTCCACTGCTATACCTATATGAAATCGAACCAACCAATTAGAAATTACAGATTTATTTCCAAAAAAATTTCGATCCTACCCCACTGTGCAGTGTAATACTAAATTTTACATAAAGGTAACAGAGGAGTATGCGACTTAAAGTTTGAACGCGCACCATACACTCCTCTCAGCAGTAGAGTTATAGGATTTTAAAGTTAGGAATCTCTCTTTTTAAAGGCTTATAATATGTGAAAAATAAGATTTTTCAATAAATCTAAATTTGATTTTCTAAAATATCGGAAAAAATTTTCGATCGATTATTTTTTAACTTTCTGTTTTCTTTGTGTAACAAAATTTGAGACAATAATTCTTAATTGTTATGATTTCCGAGACCAGAGATTTTTTTTTAATTTCTTTGAACAAGAGAGAATTTTTACTATTTTTATTACAAATAAAAAGTCCCTAAAGGGGCACATAATAATTTTGTATTTTCATAAAAGATATCCTTTTGGAGAAAATTATAATGTTTGTTTTCTACATTATAATTTTCTCCAAAATCTTTATATATATATCTTTATATAGAGAGCGCTTTGTTTATACCCTCCCAAGTTTTGAGATTATCGTAGTTGTTTTAAAATTGAAAACCAGCGATTGATAAAAAGAAGGCATTTTAGGAAATCCTAATGTATTCCAAACATATTCTAACAGATTTTTTTTTAAAGCTTAGGATAAATGTGTAATTTTATTTCCAAATTGAAAGATTTATATTTGTCCCATTTTGAGTTTCCTCTAAACTTTATTATTTTTAGTAACTGAGATTATATCCACTGAAACTTTCATTAATGTGGCATACAAAAATCATTAAAATCAATGAAAACCAAAAATTCTGTAAGCGTTTAATAAAAATTTATATCAGAGACATTCAACTTTGAGGTAACATAGTTCCAACCCTGAGGAGTTCATGAGGTAACCTATACCTCTCTTACTGCCGTTAATTTTAAATATATTTTTGATTGCAATATGTGGCTTCCAGAGACATGTTAGATTTAATACAAGACATGTTAGATTTAATAGCAGATATGTTAAAATCCGGTTGTTTGTCCGCATGCAAATGGCAGTCAAAGAAAAATTTACAAAATAAAATTTGAATTTTTTTAATATTATTTTGAACTTACTACAAAATATTTACCGAGAAAAATTTTGTAAAAATACTTTAAAATTTTTTTTAGAAGACGTACTTAAAAAATTAAAACTAATCTAGTTAGCAATTAATAATAGTTTTAATACTAACTTATTCCGTTTATATATTATATAAAAAACTGTTATATTTTATTTGAACGCAAAAATATTGTATAGCCGCTAGATTTGAGGAAAATATTATAAATTTTCAAACTTTCAATCAGTTTATAAAATAAAATATATGTCCCAAGACCAAAATATGCTAAACTAAGGGCACAATAGTACTTTTTTTAAATTATTTTTTTTTTATTAAATAGATAAGTACAAAACAAAAAAAAAATACATTATTTCAATTCAGTCTGATAAGGAAATAATGATCATTAAATACATTAAATGAGAAAAAAACATAAAATATGCCGGTTTATTTTTTGTAAATGGCACAGCAAAAGTTAGGACACACCAAAAAAGTCATTAAATATAATTTTAAAATAGTAAAAAATTAACGAAATTTTAACCTTTTTATTATTTTGTAGGGTAGCCTTTATTTTCTATTACAGCTTAAATTTTTATTGAATTTACCAAATTTTTTGTCATTTCTGAACTAATCTTACTCTATTCCTCTAAAAAGACTGCTTTCAGTTGGGGTTTACTGTTATCATGCTTTCGTATATTCCTTTCTAAAATTTCCCATATGTTCTCAATAAGATTGAGGTCTGGACTTTGTGGAGATGTTACCAAGCATATGTATGAGGCTTTTTCATTATGAGTTGTATGCTTCGGATCGTTATCATGTTGGAAGTAATAGTTGTCAGTTAGACCCACTTTTTTGCATTCTCTTGGAGATTATTTTTTTTAAATATCTAGATAAATATACTGATTCATTGTATTTTCTGTAAGTACAAGGTTTCAAACACCTAAATACAGCCCCACACCATAACACCTCCACCACCATATTTAACAGTCTTTATTGTATTCTTAGGGTTTAATGCTTCTCCTTCTTTGCGCCACACTTTTGAACGTCCATCGGAACCAAATATATTGTATTTAGACTCGCCCGTAAAAACAACATTGTCCCAAAACTCTGAAGGCTTATTTAAATACGTTTCTGCGGAATCTATGCGCTTTTGTCTGTTGACTTTTTTTATTAGCGGTTTTTTTCTTGGAACACATGATATAAGACCTTGATTCTGTAAACATTGTCACACAGTATCAGGTGAAACTTTTGATATTGTTCTAGTTCAACAACACGCTTAATATATCTTTTAGTCTTTTCCATCAGCTTCGAATACCGACCACTTAGAGGCTTATTTTCAATCAGATTCTCTTTTAGCTTTTGTTGGATTACTTTTCTTATTGTATAACGGTTAAGGGATAATATTTTTCCAATTTCTCCATATGATTTATGTTGTTTTTCAAAAAGATGGACTATAATTGTTCTTTCCTCCAAGGTAAGCTTCTTAAGAGATATTATTACATTTATATTTTAAAATGAATAAAAGCATTTTAAATATTTTATACCTTTTAAGTTATTTGAGATATTTTTTATAAAATATAGTTTAATTTTTCTTTTTCACTTTTTTATTTTACTGCTATTCCAAATTAAAAACATGCCCTAAGTTTTGCGTTGCAGTATTATAGTCTTACATTGAAAATGTCAGATTTTTTTTTTATAATTTTATTAAAAGTTGTAATATTTTTAAGTAAAAAGAAAATAAAGTCCTTAAAATAAAAACTAATTTTGGTATTGTGTTAACGGTTTTGTTAAAATATATAAAAATTATTAAAAATTTAAAACACATGTTAGTGTGTTCTTAGTTTTGCGGGCTACTTTAAATGGTATATTTCGCATATATAGAAAAAAATGCATATTGTCTATGATAGTGAGATATAGATCACTCAAACGTTGCGTTCGGATGAGTTTAATATACAAAATATATTAAAAAAAAATTATAAATTTGTCTTCCGTTTCTAACTAGTTGTTGAACAACATTTTTAAAGTTTTTCTCCAACGATTTTGATCCGCGAAACCGATATCTAGCTCTTTTTAAAAATATCCAATTTTTCCCATGGTGTACTAAAAAATCTAGTAAATATAAAAATAAATCTTGTCTGCTTTTGGTCTCCTTATTTATTTTTATTTATCTCTTTTTAAATTTGCAACACACCCACTTAAGCTATAAATATTTAATGAGAAATCTATAGCAAATATTCATATAACTATTTGCATTTAAAACTAAAAAAAAAAAAACAATAATTGATCAATAAAAATGTTGCAAATGTTATAAATTAATTAACGATTAATTGAAATAGTAAAAATCGAAACAAAATATTTTTTAAATCTTTTTTTTTACGCTTAAAGAAAAAAACAAGACCGCAACATATAAATAGTAAAAATGTTTTATTAAATAAATAACATAAATTTTTATGATTATGATTTTATTAAATAAATAAAAAGAAAAAAAAAAACTTTGTCTATTTTTTCAAAAATTTTATAGAATTTCAATAATAAAACTATTGTAACCACATTACATATTCATTGAATATTAAAGATTTATGTAGAAGCTAAAAATATTTAGTTCGATCTTAGCCTAATGTGTGGATTTTATGTTTAATATTTTGTGTATAAAAAACTTTGTTTTTGTATATTTAACGTGTTTAGATTAGAATCTTGATAAAGTGTTTTAGTTTTTTTTTTTTTTTTTTTTTTTTTTAATACATTTTGACCACATTTGTTATAGACGTTTGTTTTTGTGTATTAAGGTCATTTAGTAGATAGTTATATTTGTTAACCATAGACAAGTTATAATAAAAAGATACATTCATAAACGAATTTTTTTTACACAGATAAATATTTATTAACTAATGAATGTGTATGTTGAACGTGACCAAAATATTTATCGGACCAAAATATATGAACAAAAACTAAACATGATATCTAATAATGTAAAGTATAATAAAAAAAGTTGTCTTTTTAGATTGTTAGGTTTTTTTTCTTTTTTTTTTTTTTTTTTTTTTTTTGATTGGAATCTAATTATGCATATTTTTATTACGTTTTTACTAAACCTATTATCTTAATTTGAACAATATTCATATGTCTATGCAAATTTAATAAAAATGATTGATAAACAATAATTTATTTATAATTAACCAGTTTAAAGTATATATATAAGTTAGATGAACTATAGAAAAATTAAGATTTAATAAAATATACTTTAGATATTCAAATTTTTATTTATAAAAAAAACATACAATTGATAACTTTTCCAAGAAGTCAATACCCCTACTAGTTTATTTTTGTATTTATCTTTAGCTAAAAATCATCATCTTTATCATTTTTCCAGACTTAGTATCATCATTTATTGCATCTACCTTACCAGTCTTTTTTCTACATCTACATACGTATCTTAGCTCCTTTCCTAGAGGGTTTCCCATCTTGTTTAGTTATTTAAAACTTATGATTTATTACCTTTTGACGTCAGTTTTACTACAATTTACATACTACCAACATACGCCTTGACAAGACTTTGGCTTAGAATTTTAAAAAGGAAAGGGTTTTTCTATTTTTTATGATAAACTTGCCACAATGATTGTCTTTGTTTTTACTTCTTTTAGCTTAGGAAGCTAGGATGGGGGGAAGAGTAGTTTTTAACAACCTAAAAACACACAACGTAAATCTTTCGATTCTTATTGTAATTTAGCATTTTGAAGCAGTTGCTTGCTTTAAGATTTATGGCGTGTATTTCAAAAGGAAATAATGCAGAAAAGTAGTAGTAGCGTTGTAGTGTCATTGTAAAAATGTTTTAAAACCTAATGAATTTAATTAATGTTGTAATAAACTAGCGTTGTTGAATGCTTCACGTTAAGTATAAATATTTTCTTTCCCCCAAAAAAGTTTAAGTCTAAAGGCATTTCTTTTCAAGGAGAATTAAGAAATCTCTGGAGAAAGAGTTAATGTTTTTTTAAGGTTAAAATTAGCAAAGAAATTGCGGTCTATAAAAGAAACTTTTGCTTTATTAGATTTTTTTTTATGATGGCAAAAAAAAAAGAGAAAAATAATATTAAAAAAATAAAAATAAACTAGAAAAAATACGGAAATACCAAGCAATAGGTAGGTATAAATATAAATAAAATATTTAAAAATTTTTTATCTCTTAATTACAAAAAAAAAAAAAAAATTGCAAAATAAAAAACACTTCAAAATCACTGAATAGAATAAAAGAAATATAATATCATATCTAAAAGTTTTTTTGAATACTGGCATAATTCATATAATTCATCATATTATACCATACGTAACCATATCATTTTTGTAGTAAACATAAAATAAGTTTCTCACTATAATTAGTATTATACTCTAGTTTTTGCAAATTCTACTACTTTTGAATACTCGATACTACTCAAAGCTTTTCATTTGAGTTCTCGATTTTACTCGATAATTAACGGATTTTTTAAACGGAAATATATTTTTTAAGGTTCCTTAATTTAAAAACAAACCAAATATATTTAAATGATTAGCATGAATTTTTATAAATTTATTTATATAAAATATAAAATAAATGAAAATGGTAACTTTAAATTGACAAAACAAAATTAACAAAAATCAATGAAATTACTTTAATTTATTTAAAAATTAATTTGTATCTTTACACAGAGTTGTATTTTAGCCGTTATATTTTTAATACGATATAATAAAAAATTACACTCTGAAAGTATTGAGTAACTACTTCACAGTATTAAATACCCAAAAAAGTTATAAATACTCGGTATTTGATACCTAATACTCAATATTTGCACAGTACTATTATACTCTTCTACACAAATCTAGAATAAGGTAAAATAGCATAGTATTAATAAATGGGACATTTTATGCTTACTACAAAAACAATATGTATTTTACGCTTACTACAAAAACAATTTGGTTACGGAAACTAATGCTTAATCTTCACAACCCTATTATGGTTATTATTAAATTAAATATGGATTGCTTAAACCCACATTTCTATAAACCTACTTAGACGAGCAAAAACACATTAAACAGGTATCAAACATTTTGATAAATTAAAAATTACTTAAGACAATTACCAGGCCATCATATAATAAATAAAAGTCCACATTATAAATATTATGATATATTATTAGCATATTTTTTCAATTCCATCTTAGTTGAATTTGATTAATTTGTACATAATTTAAAAATCATAAAATGTAATTAAAAATATAAAAATTTATTCTTGAATTATTGAATTTTATGAACAGAAAAGAAAATTAAACTAGATTTCAATTACGAAATTTTTTATATTAATTAAAAACTTGTTTGATTTTGCTCCTATCATCAATATTTTTAATTAGCAGGTAATAATTGATTTTTTTTTTTTTGTAATCAAAATAAATACAATTACATTTTGTAATGAAAATAATTATATTTATTTATATCTACGTGTATTTTTTAAAAAGTAACACAACAAAAATTTTGATTGTCATGTAATAAGTTAAGAAGCTAATATAATGTCTCTTCACTACTTAAACATTAGATGAATAACTCATTTTAAAACGGTGATAACATTAAAGGCAGCTACTTACTTATACAAGTAAGCATTTTAAAAAGTCATTACTTAGATATCATTACAAGAACTAATTACTTCCAAGCTATTCAAAAACTCATTATTTTCAAAGTATTACAAAGGTCATTTTTAGTGAAAACAATAGGAATTAGTTACATTTAGGTTACAAATAACTTATAAAATGTCAAAATATATAAAGATATTTTTTTAATATTTTTGTTTTATAAATTTAAAATCAGATTTTTTGATGTAACAATTAATATTTTTAAGTTGCAACTGTGAATATATTTACATGTGTACTCAAAATATGAGTATATTTATGACTTTTTCAACAAATAAAAAGTTTCATTTCAAAAATCTGATTATAAATAAGTAATAACAAACGTGGTATGAATAAGTAGTTACTAAACTACTTCTATGTAATGTAGACGTCATGCTGTTGTCATTGAAAAGTAACTAAATGTGTAACTACATGCTACTATGAAGTTCTTGTTGGTAAGTAAGAAATTATTTAATTTTATACGAAATAATTATTTTATATTTTACGTTTATTAATACTTATTTTTAATTGAATTCATAATGCTTTTAATTATTTTGATAATTGAATAATTTGCACAAAAAAAAAGTTTTTTAATATATTAAAATCCAATCCTACAGAAAAAAATCTAAAAACATATTTCAATTAATATTAAATTTATTACAAAAAATTGTATTCAATTACTCAAATGATCACTTATTTTTGTATTTGATTACCTTATTAATTAATACAATAAAAAAAAATAATTGAAAACCAATAAATTGTTATGTTATATATATTGGAATAGAATAATTGACACAATTAAAAAAGTAATTGGAATAATTTTTATCTTTGATAAATCGTTTAATTGATCATATTTTCTCTGTTTAAAATGTACAGCCAAATAAAAAAAATCATAATAATAATTAATCAAATAAATCAATAATTTAATCAATATAAATGAAATTAACAAATTAACTGATATAATATAATAATATTTTTCTGTTTAGTTAAAGAAACTTTGGTTTAAAATGACACAATAAAAAAAAATAGCGAATATACCATTATTCAAAAGGGGATTTAATTTAATGCTCTAACTTGTTCACTCTAACGTTAAACAAATAAATTATTTAAATTCTGTATGTGTGTAATTTGCAACAAACATTTTTTTTTAATATAATCTCGTAAAATAATAAAATAATCTAGCGTAAAGATTGTAAATTTATGTTTGTAACCATAAAAAATTATGAGGCTAATATTTTTTTCAGCAACGTAAATAAAATATGTAGTTGTAAGTAGATATTTTCACTGATTTTCTTTTTATGGGAACACTACAGGTTTGAATAACTCTGTAATATGAGACACTAAATTGTGTATACTATAGAAATATTTTAAAGAAAATTTGTCAATAACATCTGTAAATCATACCTTAATGTAAATTATTTAAAAGAATATATTTTTGCTATTTTTTCTGTTCTAAATTATAAAATGTGTTTACAGAGGAAGAAATTTTATACTAAGTAAAATTAAAGTATGACTTTACATAGAGCATTTCAAATTCGTTTTAAACCGTTTTTTTTTTCTATGTTTTTAAGGACTCGCTTTAATTACCTCAAATTTTTACACCCGTCTGGCTAAGAGTAGATTTTTTTTTTTCATTACAAATAATTTAAGCTATACCAGGTGTTTTATTGTATTCCGAATTGTATTGTTATATTTTGCTCCAACATACAACAATAAACAAAAATGAAAAAATGGAAAAAATATATGTTTTGTGTAGGAAGCTACTATTTTTTTTAATATTCCCATATAAATTCATGTAACACACATATTACCATCCATTAACAAGTAACATAAGTGCTAAAGCTTTCCGCTTATGCATGGTAGCATAAATATGAGTATGGATTTAATAGCAGTAATGCTTAGAATTATGGCAAAGAAGGAAATAAATGTTACATGCCATCATTAATACAAATCGTGATCTTAAATTAAAGAAAACGGTATATTAGTCACTTTAAGAAGATACGAAAAAGAAAAATTTTAAAGTTAATTATCACTACGTTTATACGCACCTTTACTTAAAGTTAAAAAACATTTTGCCGCGTAAACGGTGAGTAATATGTATATTATTTGCAAAAAGTAATTCACAAAACAAGTCATGATTAGTGAAACTATTTACAAAAAAGCGTCTTTTTACGTTCATAGAATTTTTGGTGATAATAGTTGTATTTTTCCCAACCGGCACACATTGGGGTAAAAGGAGTCGAAAAAATGGCGCTTAATTCGGGGAAATGCAATATCAATATTTTAATATTTACATTTTGATTTTATATTGATCAATATGATTTTATATTGATCAATATGATTTTATATTGATCAATAGGATCCGTCCATCCATCTGTTTGTTAATTTTTGCAAATACAAAATAATGCATTTTTGGACCCAATAAAGATATCGACTTAAAATTTCCTTTATTCGATAGATAATTTTGTTCTTTAATAAACTACAAAAAAAATGGTAATAAAATCAGTCGAAAATGTTCGGCTATGTATGGAAAAACTTGACCAAGGTCTTGTAAAATTGAGATCGTTTAAATTTTAAATGCATATAACTCGAAAAATGCATTCAAGCATGTTTTTTCAAAGGTCTTATCAAGGGCTCAAAAAACCTTTGAAATCGGGTAAGGAACAAAAATTTTGCTAGTGGTAAAATTTTTCAATGTTAGAGATATCCTAATTTGAGCACACGTAGCTCCGCTCCTGAGAACTATGTAGGATCTTACTTCCAAACTTAAAATTTTACTGTCCTCTTCTACGCCTATGTAAAATGTTATGTAAATCCATACGGCCGATTAAAAGTTACAGAATTAATGAAGCAATAAAGAAAAAAGACTGCATTTAATGTGCTTTTTATATGGGAGAAACTGAAGTTTTTTTCACAAATATTTATAAATATGCTCACGATTTTCTATAACATTAGAAAACATAAGTTTTAAGTTCCATTCAATTAAGTTCAAAATTGGTGTATTTTTAATTTTCAAAAAAAAAAAAAAAAAAACAAAAAAGAAAAATAATTATATAAATAATAAAAATATTTGAAAAAAATAAATTTTCAAAAAGCAAAAACGCACTAAAATATGATTCTATTTTTAAATTTTGCTTTAAGAAACCTTTTATTTAAAAAAATTCACCTAAAGTGATATTTGATTTTTCCAATATCTAAAAAAATTTTAAATTTGCTAGTATAAAAAAACTCATCCTATACCAATGATTTTTATAACTATTGAAACATAATTTTGTCTATTTTTATTCGGTATCCATTTTTATAACGAAATGTTAATTTTCAAAATTTAACTAATCGCCACTTTTGATACGTTGAGACCGCGGTGCGACAAATAAGTAAATATGTATTTCTTTATGCAATTTACCGCATAAATGAGTTAATTATTTTTAAATTATTTTTACGTGCATAAACCTACGTATAAACGAGGCATATCCCAGTAAAAACTTTGCTTTCCTGGAAACAAAAATAAACTACTTAATTTTTGCCTGAATAACTAGTTATTTTTGTTCGAGTTGACCACAAATTCGTGCAGTTATTTTTAGACTCTTCGTTTTTAATGACTAACGTCTTACTCAGTCAGTACACCATCTCGCGCTTCATTTTCTAAGTGACCAAAATTTTTTTAGTATAAATATCTTTTTAGACATTTCGTTAAAAAAAACTAACATCATCAGAATGGGATTGAACCAACAACCTTATGGTTGTTAAACCAGCGCTCTAGCCAAGTGATCCACGTGATTGCAATATTACTATGCTGTTATACTATTGAGTACTTATTTATGTAATATAGAGTAAGCAAATAATAATGACGCCTCATTACCAAGAAACTAATTTAGTAAGTAGTTGCTATTATCGAAAGCCAAAAAGTTTTTGCTAGGATATTACAAATTACAAAAATATTGTAATTAGAATATGCACTATATTTATTAAAGTAGTAATGGTGCTAATATTTTTTACACAATTATGTTGTATACCACACAATACAGCCGTAGTACTATTGTTTTTTACCAGCACTTGTGAGTTTTTGTTTTATTTTATATAAAAAATATGAATTATATCTAGGATTTAATTAGGAAGATTTATGTATGTGTAAACCAAATAAAAGTTAAAAAAAAAACATTTTTTAATATTTAATTGTTTTTGTTGGAAAGTTAAAAAGCGTTTAATTAAAAAGCTTAAATACTACAAATTATTTGACTGGGATATTTTTTATATGATATATAACAAAGATAAAGACATAATTTTTAAAAATTTGCTACATTTAACCAGAAGAGCAACTTTTTTAAGGTCCTTCGAACCTGCTGCTGGCAACTTAGTGCTGGCAACGCTTGATTCTCTGACCTGCTTCAAATGCTTGATATTTCCAATTTATTCAACAAAAGCAAAATTTTAAAAAGAGTAATAATAAAAACAAATAGAATCTTTCATTGAAGTAACTGCATTTCTAAAAATATATATTATACGATTCGTCATAACGGAATGTATGTATATACATTAGGCTGGGTCGAAAAAAAGTTGTGGCAGTCACCCCCTAAAATCAAAGAATAGTTCATTAGGTTTCCAAAAATGCAAAAAATTATTTTTTTTTTGCACGCCCCAATATAACGCCCTTTTGGTTTTTTGTGTATAGCACTGCCATTTCAAGTCCGACTGTAGATTGTGATTGTCATTGTTAATGGTTTGACAACCGCTTAAATTTTAAATTCGACATCAAATTCCCAATGTCACTTCTGGTATCTCGCATAGATCCCCCTAATGCCCAATTATTTTCATATGTAATGAAAGCCCTTTGTTAACCTATTATATTTGGTTTTTAAAATATGTTTTTCATTTTAGGCATAAATAACAAAATTGCAAAGGTTTAAAAAACTGTATAAGTTTAAAACAATTTCATTTAACAAAATTTAACATATACTGAAGTTAAAATAGTTTAAAAAACACTTTTGGTGCAACAAATGTTTATTTTTTACTTCATTCCATAACTTCTACAATTATTAGCCAAAATTAAGGTATAACCACAAATAAACAATATTTTTCATATAAAGAAATTTTTTTATATAACTTTACTATTTAAAAAATTTTATTAAGTGAAATAGACTTAGAGTTACACAGTTTTTTGATAATTGGGCATTAGGAGGGATGTATCCCAGATACCAGAAGTGACATCTAGAATTTGATGTCGGGTACAAAAATCACCAAAGAGAAAATTTAAGCTGTTGTCAAACCATTTACAACGACATACCACACTCTACAATTGAACTTAAAACCTTGGGACTTGGCAAAAATAATTTTTGCGTTTTTGGAAATCTCATGAACTATTCTTTCATTCTAGGGGGTGATTGGCATAACTTATTTATTTATTTGTTTATTTATTTTTTGTATGGAGACCGATCCGCTCTAATATACATATATAGTATATCTGATCATAATGTTAATAATGTGTTAATTGTTTTTATTAATAGTTCTTCAAGTTTTTAGCATAAAATTTTTAAATAAATTCTAATCTCGCTTTATACTAAAAAAAATAATATTATGTCTAACAGTAAATTAAATTTAAATTAAAATATTTTGACATCTATAGAAGACAATTTAATAAAATAAAAACTCAATTAATCTTGATCCAATATTTCTACAAGAATTAAAAAATCAATAAAAGAAAAAAATTATAAATAAATTTTTGTTAAACCGTTATTATACTTAAGAATTAAAAACAAGTTTTTTGTTTAAGACAGCCCGCTGTTATTTACTAACTATACAGAACTGGATATGGTAACATTGGTTTGTCATAATGTGTGTAATATAAAAAAGTTTTCAAAAATACATTTAAAAACATAAAAAAAGGAATAATATTGCAATTTCAAATACTTATAAAGCCCGAAATGACTATAATTTACCAGAAAGTAGAAACTAGTGCTTGCATAAAAAGTTAAAATTTAAAACTAACGTTTTTGTTTGTTTGTTTTCTAGCCAAATACTACATCCTCTAATTTATTTTTGAAGATAAATATGCCTAGTTAAATAAGTTTTCAAAAAATATCGCATGCGATAAAAAGGTTTGCAAAATATATTGCATGCGATAAGAAAGTTTGCAACAAATATCGCATTCGAGAAAAATTTGGCAACACGCAAAATTCGCATATTTAAATGAATTTTTTAAAAAAAATTCCAAAATTTCCAAAAAAATATATCATAAATTTTATTTTTTAATTAAAACTTAAATTTTGAATTTTTTGTAAAATTCATTTAAATATGCAAATTTCGCGTGCCGCTAACTTTGTTCTTACATGCAATATTTTTTTTTAGAAATTTTTTTTATCGCATTCGATGTTTCTTAAAAACGTATTTAACTAGGCACATTTATCTTCACACACATAATCCTCTCTACTATCTATCCATGCAAAAAACTTCCTCAAGCTGTAAACCACTTGATGACTACTCAAACAAATGTGGTTAAAAACAAGAACAAAAACTGTAATAAAAAATTTTTTTAACTTTGTGCGTTTTTAACCAAGTTAAACAAAAATTTAACATCATGCCGGAATAAAATGTTAAAAAAAAAACATTCAAACACTTAGCAGTCTTAAATAAATGAATTTTTGTAAAATATTTTAGAATTCTCTAAGCCAAAACGAGAAGAACAATAAACTAATTTAAACTCCTACCCTATGCCAAAGACGTTAAAGTGTTTGTTTTGGAAATTTGAGCTTCTGGTACATTTTTCTAAGGCAAACTATAATTTTTTTTTATTTTGTTTTACAAAGTTAAAAAGCGATTCAATAATACAGTTGAAAAGTTTAAAGCGCAGCTCCAGCGTCCTTATAAAACTTTACCAAACAATAATAGTTACACGCTTTTATATTTTTGAAAATATCAACGTGCAGAATAAAAAGTGGTAAAATATTTAGTTCAGCTTAACTAGAATATAAAAATTACTTTTGTTGCTGCTGTTACTACGAATACAAATAAAATGTTTTATTTTGTTTTTATTGTAGCAAACTATTCCTAGGTGTTTGTTGGTGTATTCATTCAGTATTTTATCTAAGAGTTTTAAAAGGAGTCAGTTAAAACTACAAATAAACGATGTTGCTATTTGTTGTTAAACTACAAAAAATTACAATATATACGTATATATATTTGCTGTGTTCTTCAACAAATTAAAATTTTCGCAGTTAAAAAAAAAAAAAAAAAAAAAACGTAAAAATAACAAAATATTCAAAAGTAACATATGCATTCTTAGTGAAATAGCAGTAAAAGAGTATAACATGTTTTATTTCTTTATTTCATTTATTTAAATTTTTTGTAGTTTAACTGCTACTGGGGATTGCATTTGATATAGTAAGTGTAGAAGTACATTTGTTTTAAAAATTGTGCTATGATTTTCCTTTACACTATTAGAAATTTATTTGTTCTCTTTATCTCCAGATTTAATAAATCGAATTTCTGTGTAATATTGGAAAATGGAGAATAGTATGAGACTTTGTGGCAAAGCATACTGTGTGCCCGATTGAACTAAAATTTTGTTATGTGTTAGAAAACACTTCAATTAGATGAGATATAGTCGATATAATAAAAATTTTCATTAATTATCGTATGGAAGTTAAACATCTTAATCATTGAAAAAATGTACTTCTTTACTTGGAAAATTGTCTTTTTAAATAAATTCAGGGAATAAATTATACACTAGTACATATTCCTATAAATACACATACATTTTTTTAATCAACTTACCACAAATGGGGTTAAAAGTAATTAAGGTGCTACAAATTAATTTTTTAAATTATTTATTGACCACTTAAGAATTTAATAACGAAAAATTTAAAATTTATATTAATTTTTTTTTCATTGTAATTTTGGTAGTTTGATGCCATTTTTTATGGTATTTTCCTATATAAGCACTTAAACTAATGAACCAATTTTCATTATTAATAATGTGTTGATGAACCTTTGTTTTGGGCAACTTCAAAAATTCGGTCTGGCATTAATGCGACTAATTTTTGAAGAAAATTACTGTCAATTTCTTCCCAGGCTTGCATAATTTTTAGTTTTTATTCTGTGCATTTCTTGTGTAAACTTTACGTTCATTTATGTTCATTAACATACGATTGGTTCGAGATATGGATTGCAGCGTTATCCTGTTGGAATATGCAATCTTCATCCATTTTTTCAGGCATAAATGAGAGAAGAGCATCGTCCAACAGTTTATTATAAATTCCACTGTTCATTTTAGTTTTCCTGCAGGAGAAAAGGCTGCTCAAACCATATTGCGTTTCAACATACGAAATTCGTTCGACCTCAAATCATGTCAATAGCAAGAATATGAATATTGGGGCCGTCTAAATTAAATTTTTTTAGTCAGAAAAGATTACTTTATTCCTCTCATCTGTGGATTGAATTTGATTTTTTTTAATTTTTTAAAATTTTAAATGCGTTTATAGGAATATGCACCAGTGTATATAAATATTTTTTTTAACTTTTAGAATATTAAAAAATTGTTTCATTCCTTTATAAAATTTTTAATAATTAAACTTTTAAGTTTCGTCTATTAAATAAAGAAATAAAACTATGCCCTAATTTGCCACCCTCGCAGTGCTGTTATATCAAAATTATGCCTTTATGCTGTTAAAGTCATATTGGTACGGTGTGTAGTCTGAAGATGTTTCTAGGAATGGACTTTGTTTTTCAATTTTAAAATATATAATATATAATATGTAATATATAATATATAATATTGGTCAATATTTAAATATTCTGAAATATATGTATACATTTCTTGCATAAAATTTATTAAGAGTTATATTTATGTGGGCCTTGTGTGGAAACTATAGATAATATAGGCCGGTCTTCATTAAATTTAACACTATGATAAACGTTAGCTGATTCGTGCCATATTTTATTAAAATACTGCAATGTTTATGGGCGCTAAACTATATTCGAAGAACGGCGTTTGTATGATGTCTAGGTGGATGCACCGAATATTACCAATTTCAACAAGCTTTCTACCTGAATTATTCATGCGTAAATTCTTCAAGATGTTTTCAAAATTTCAACATGTAATTTGTCTTAAGATTCATATGAAAAGTATAGAGTCTCAGGAAAAAAAGTTGTAAATATACACCTCTAGAAATTAAGATTGGTCTGTTCTTATATGATTCCCAAAATATTGAATATGAATGTTTCAATTTACGTGAGCTGGACCATTTTCAAAAAACCTCTAACAATACGTATTTCTTTCAATATCATCAAAATTTTCGTTAAAAGAAAATTAACTTCAAATTATAATGGAGACATTGTAAGGCCTGGAATCTTCATTTAAAAGATTGTTTACTAATGTTTTTTGAAATATTTTTTTTATTCAAACACATATTTTTTTTTATTTCGGACATTTTTCAACATATACTGGGTTTTAATATACCATTGGAATGGTTTATTCTGATACTATTGAAGATTACAGCAAAAGGGTCAATTTTATGTATTTTGTTCTTAGAAGGTTAAATTAGCAATTTTTGCAAATAACTCAAAGGGAAGTATTTGTTATACTTAAATATAGATGAATTTATGAAACATATAATAAGTTCCTTTAAAATCGCGGTAATAATCGGATTAAAGAGATTTTTGAAATTTATCATATGAATTTTTAGCTTTTATGATAAATATACGCTTTTGGTGACTTTTATTTTCTTAACTAATCATTTACTTGACATAAAAATTAACTTAAGCAATTATGGGCCGGAAATCCCAAAATATTAGTTGTGCAAATAAAGGGTTAAATGAATACATATATCTATAGTATTGAATGAGACCTTTCTAATGATGAAAAATTTCCAAAACATTCAAACTAGAAAATTTTACTACAATCGGAATTTCGCGAAAATGAAAACTAATTTAGATTTTTTACGCATTATGTATTAAATGTCACTAGTTCAAAATAAAAAAAATTTATAAAAAGTGGTACTTAAGCCTACTTTTCTTAAAAATGTTAAAAAGGTCATATGTTTGCTGTATATTAAATTTCTGCTCTTTATCATTATTTTTTGACTTTTGTCATTCCAACTTGGCCAAATGTCACAGAGTGCAGAAGAGCTTTCATTTTTTTTTTTTAACACCAATCGCTTTTTAGCCATTATCACTTTACTATAGGATTTAAGGCTTACAGATAGTTTTTAAATTCTTCCAATGCAAATCTTCTTTGGTACTGTAATAGACAAGGATGGCGAGAGTTCGAACCTTTATGCCTAATTTTTTTCTCTACTAGAATTATTATTCAAAAGAAAAAAGTATTCAGTCACTAAAATAATTCATTTAATTAAAATGTGTTTAGATTTGCATCTCTCACCATAATGATTATATAATAATTGTAAAAAATTAAAAAAAACCGAAAATTTTTTCCAATTAAAAAATTAATTAAATCAATGAAGTAGATGATTGAAAGAATTAAAAATTTAAATGAGAAAAAATAATACTTGAATTGCTAGTATATGTTAATTCAATTGTGATATAAAATGAAACAACCGCGTTAATTGAAAAATATAAGGTATTAATTTTTTCTGTGTTGGAATAAAGTTAGAGAGTTATATTTGGCTATAGCGAATCTTGTATGCCCTTCTTCATCTTTTTATTAATACACTAGATACTTTTTTAAGTTATCCTTTTTCTGAAAATAACCACATTTGAACTTTTTTTTTTAAATTTGGTACTTTTTTTAATTTGTAATATTGGTTTGACAATTTTTAAGTTGCAAATTTTTTTTAAGAATTGCGCTCTTTTCAAAACTTAGTTTATTTTTTGCATTTTTTAAAATTTTTTTTTTACTGTCGAACCGGTCTTTTCTTAAAACCTAAGGATTTTATGAAATGTATGGTGTTCTTTTTGGAAAGTGTGCTTTTTAAAGATTTTTTTATTTAAGAAAATATCTTTAATTGCACTTATTTTTTATTTTGAGCACTTGTTGTGAAAGTTGCAACTTATGTGGAATATTAGTCCTTTCTTGAAAATTTTTTAGTTACTTTGGAAAATTATAACTTTTTCTGATAATTTTAAAAAGATTAATATTTAGGTACTTTTTTGAACATTTTCTTCAATAATGCCTTTTGTTTTAAAGTTATCACTTCTTTTGGAAAATTAAAATATTTTTTAAATGGTACTTAAAAAAATCAAATTAGTACTTTTTGTAGAAATTGAATCTTTTTTTTAAAATATTCGTATTGTTTGGTAAATTGACACCTTTTCTTATTTTTTCGGGAATGGCACTTTTTATGATTTTTTTTTTTTTTAACAATGTTACTTTTTGAAAATTTAGTTTGATGGTTTAAAAATAAGCAAAAAAATACTAATAATAATAAAATAAATAATAATAATCATAAAATTATGTTGAAAAAATCGCATGCATCAAATTCCTCAATTTATTTGGAGGCTTCTTTCTATAAGTTAAAATTGACATTTTATGGAAAAAGTTATCACTGAATCTGGTCTTGTCATTTCACAAGAATCAAATAGTAAGTAAAATGCAAGGTGTTACTAATTTATTTAAAATTAAAAAGTACCTTACAAGGAATAAAATAAGTCCTCCTTTACTACATTTCAAATGTTGCAAATTTCTAGTTCTAAGAGAATTAATAGACTTAAAAAGTGGTAATGAAGACTCTGTTTTAAATTATGAAATCTTAAAAGCTAATAAATACTAGAAGGATCATTAATATTGATTTATTTTTATCAGACTCTACGGTCAAATAAAATATAAAAAGTATCATAGAAATAAAATATATGTTCAAATAAAATTTCCCTTTTAATATTTTATTATTATTATTATTTTTTTCAAACAGAAAGTTCCACTTAAAAGATGTAAATAAGAACTTATAATTTTAGCACAAAATTTATTGAAATAATATTAATATTAGCAACTGAAATATATTACCGAAATATGTTGCCTACAAATGTTAGGAAGAACTTAAAGTTTTTTTTAATAAAATGCTTTAAATTTAAGGAAAATGGAATGGAATTATTTCTTTTTTAAGCTTTTCAAACTCTGCAGAAACAATAAAATTACAAATTGTTTTGTTAATGCTGGTGATTTTAAAATGTTGTGTTTAAATTTCTGTTTTGATCTCTTTCACATATAATTTACTACCAATAATATTGTTATTAGTAGCATGTTGCTAAAGTTTTTATAATATTCTAGCAACATGATGATAAAAAAGCTGAGAGTAATAAAACTGACTTGTTGTTAATAGAAGTATTTCTTTAAGTGTATGGAATTTAAAATTAAACCATAAATCCCCATGAAATAATCGTTGCATACATGTCAGTTATTCTTAGTTTTTGGCGGTGTCATTTTCCACTTTATATTTTCTTCTTTATTGTCCATTGTCGGTTGGCAGCTTTACATATTGAATTTATGTGTATGTTTGTGTATTTTTAACTTGGCACTTTGCAACAATGCAATATTCTATGCTTGGCTGCATTTTAGAGTTGTAAATACTGTTGTTGTCGTGGTTGTTGTTGCAACACAGTCGGGAAATGACTTTATAACTTTTTTAAAAACAATTTTACTACTTATTTTGACTTACATCTGCTTTGGATTTCATATGAAAGCATTTAAATAAGAGATTTTCATTTACTATGTGCTACGGTGCTTGCGAAACAGCTACTGCTAAATTTATATATTTAAGCACAAGTAGTTATAATTTTTTATTATTTTTTTGCAGCTTTTTCTTTTTTATTTTTATTATTTTGCATTATGAATGGATTTTTAAACTTTCAACTTTGATGTTGTTAACAAAAGTGTAATTTTTATATTACTTTTGTTATAACTTTACTATTGTTACAAATATTATTACCATGGTTTTTATTAACAATAGTTGATGTAGTTGTAGCATAAAGAATTAACATTTATTATGCTGATTTGTATTCGTGTATACAAATAATTCAATTTGTTTGCTGAAATTTTGTTAGAGTTATATTTTAAGACAAATTTTAAACTTTTAATAAGCTTGAGTCAGGGAAAGACAATCAGATGTCTTAGTAAAAATGGTAGCATGGTGTAAATGTATTTGCTTTCATTATGATTTTATGATTTTATTATTATAATTTTAATTACATTTCCTAGAATATCAAATAAATACAAGTGGTTATATATTTAGTTGGTTCTGAGAATTATTTTAATTATTTTTAAGAAATGTACTGCATATGCTATGGAAAGGATTAAGTTTTGTTTTAAGTATAAATATTTATGGAAATTTAAAGAAAAATATTTCAAAATGTTTTAAAAACTTTATGTAATTATGTTAAGAAATGATTTTCATTATTTAGAAAAATGTGTTAACTTTTGTTTGCACCTGTTTAAGCCGGTGTAATGGGATTTAAAGATGAGATACACTACTGTGCAGAACAAAAGCAACAAAATCTGACTTAGATTTCAAAGTCTTCCATTTGCAACAAAACTAATTTTATAAAATAATTAGCATATTTCAGTATTAACAAATATTTGTATTTTAGAAAATATGAATCTATTTTATCTTTGAAAAATAAGAAAAAACTGTATGGTCTATATTTAAAAGTTTGCACAATAAAAACATGTTGAAACCGTGTCAAATTTTTTTAAATCTGTTTGGATTTTGCTTAAGTTAATGGCACTTTTGTAATAAAAATGTCTGAATACAGCATTATTTTCATTTCTTTTTGTTAATTTTCCTATTACTCAACAATTTTTATAATAAAAATTTTAAAAATATATCCCAATGTACAAAATTTTAAAATTAATTGGGATCAAAAATCAGATAGTAATATATGTAGTTTTATACTAAAAATTGTAGAACAGTATATTTTTAAGGTCTAAAAATTTATTTTGGAAGCACAGTTTAAAAAATTTAATTATGTTAAAGAACTTTCGCCAGAAACATCGATCAGTTGTGATCAATAATGATATGGTAACATGTTCCAATAATAGATAAATTAATTTTGACTCTAAAATTTATATAATAAATTCACACAAAATCCATTGAAAACATTGATTGAAATTACAAACCAAGCAAAATAGTATTGTTCATATAATAAAATTGTTTCTAAGAACGGAAAAAAGTGAATTTCGAGTGCTCATTAAACATTATTTTTTGCGAATAAAAAAACCGTCAATCAAACCAAGGAAAAGCTCGATAAATACTATCGATTTTATTGTTAAAAAAGTGGTTTACTGACTTTCGTTGTGGTCGCACAAGTACAAATGACGCCGAACTTTCTGGACGGCCAATTGAGGTCAGTACACCCGAAAATGTCGAAAAATTCGCGATATGGAGTTGGCCGACTGAAGAGTAAAAGTGCTTGAGATTGTTGATGCCATAGGCATTTCATATGTCAGTGTAGTTTTGATTTTAAATGAAATAGCTGGGTTTAAGAAAGTTGTCTGAAAAGAACCTTCTTTAATCGCATATTCTTATCCTTCATCTTACTGGCTCTAAAACTCTTAAATTTAATTCTTTTTAACAATTTGCCCTTAATTTCATTCAAACTGTTGCCAATCATATGATACACTTTTTTGTTTGCTCCTTTTCATTGTAGGATCTTGTTTACTCTCAGTTGACCATAAACGTAAACGTGTGACAACTTCAAAGGATTGTTTGGAGTTGTTTAACCGCAATCCGAATGAGTTTTTGCAGCGTTTTGCAACTGTAGATCCATTACTTTACTCCGGAGACCCAACAGCAGTCTAAACAATGCGTTTCTCCGCATGAACCTGCTCCGAAGAAGGCCAAGGTAAGTTTGTCGGCCAATAAGGTGATGGCAACAGTTTTTTGGGATACTCTCGGGATAATCCACATCGATTACCTTCAAGAGGGAAAAACAATAAACGGCGAATATTATGCCAACTTATTAGACTGATTTAATGGGGATCTAAAAAGAATACGACCCCATATGACCAAGAAAAAAGTTATTTTTCATCAAGATAATGCACGGGTGCACACGTGTGCAGTCTCAATGGCAAAACTCTATGAATTGTGCTACAAATTGGTACCTCATCCACCATATTTAGCCCCTAGTGACTACTTCCTATTTCCGAACCTAAAGAAATGGCTCGGTGGAGCTCCAACGATGAAATTATTGACCAAACAAATGCTTATTTTAAGGACCTCGAAAAAGGAGATTATGTTGAAAAATAAATTTTTGTTTTGCAAAAAAACTGTGTTTCATTCAAAAAGTAGCGGGGTTATTGATCGGCCCTCGTATGTATATAATTTCGTAAAACTATTTTTATTGTTGACTGTAAAAGATGAAACAATTCATAGGTTTACCTTAATTTTGCTGCTTTTGTTCTGCTCTGTACTGTATATAGAATTTTTATGAAGACACAATCTTAATTCCTTATTAAGCTTCTTAAAATAGAGCTGATTAAAAAATTATGTTAATAAAAGGTAGCTGAGACGAATATTTTTTGAGCTACAAAATATATAAATGGCTTCAGTATATATATAAATACTGAACCACAAACTTTTAATAGAAAAGAACCTTTCAGAACTTTCTTTAATCGCATATTCTTATTCTTCATCTCACTGGCTCTAAAACTCCTAAAATCATTTCTTTGTAACAATTTGCCTTTAATTTCATTTAAACTGTTGCGAATCATGTGATACACTCTCTTGTTTGCTCCTTTTCATTGTAGGAACTTGTAGGAATTTTATTAATAGGCGCGTTCTCAAGCTGTTTGATCATGAAAAAAAAAAACGAACTACTGTATGCCGCTCATGTTTCTTACACATGTATTATGCCATTTTTTGTGTTCTTTATTTTTATTTTTGTTTCTGCTTTTATTACACATCATCATCATACCAAATCTGGTATTGAGAGTTGTGTTTAAACGATTTTACACTGTGTTTAGACAAACTAAGCCATCTATTTTATGTCCATATAGGCTGAGGGCTAATAAACACATGCGGTTACAAAGCAAACTCCTTTTTTATATTTATTATAAGATTAAAAGAAAAACAAGGAGGAAAATATGTTGTTAAGTTACTTTTATAGAAGGTAAAATGTCTTAACATTAACTAAAGATAGAAATAACAGCTGATACGTTTTAATAAAATTGAGGGAAGGTGATCAAAAAAAAAAACATTAGAATTATAGAATAAATAAAAAATATAAATCAATCAAGAAATAGCACGCATCATGGTTAACTAACTGGTCTAAAAAATCCATATAGATTGATTTCGAAAACCTCATACCATGACTTCGTTAAGATAACTAACTAAATAATATTCAAAATTATTAGTTATCCTTCCCCTGTATTTACCAGCATAGCAAGATTCTTATTAAATATATTTCCCAATGAAAAGTGTTCTTTTTTTCTTTTTCATAAGTTCTTATAAGTTTGTCTGTATCTTTTGCTTTTCACTTAATTCTACCTTAAGACTCATTAAAATTGTTGTAACATGTTTGCCGAAAATATTTGAAGCTCTATTCTTTTGGCTTCATTTTACGAAATTGTTTTCTGTATGTTTTTCTAAATTTATTTTACACCTTTTGACACTTTTAATACTTGCTACATATTTAGTGAATATTTAACCTTTTTAAATTGTTTTGTAAACATTTTAACATTATTAAACATGTTCACTTTAGGAAGAGTATAATAATTTTTGAAAGTATTTACTTAAAAGAGATAATAATGATAATAACTGTAAGTATAAATAACTTAAATACAAAGAATAATAACGATATGTTGCTGCAACATAGTTTATTAATAAAAAAATAAACTTGATACTTATTTGAGGTGAAATTATTTTAAATTTATGGAGGACAAAGAAAACACTTAAAAAAATGTATATAATGTTATACATTTTTAAAGAAAATTAAATTTGTTGATAAAATTTCTATAGAAAACGATTGCTATCAATAAATTGTTTGTAGATAAAAAATCGAATTTTTTTAAGAAAATTTAAGTTATCGATAATTTTTCTATAGACATCGATAAATTTTCCGTGGAAAATTCATGCTATCGAAAAATTATCTATTAATAAGTTTTCTACAGAAAATTTAAGTTATCGGCAAATTTTATACAGAATATTTTAGTTATCGATAAACTCAATGCATAAAACTATATCCGTAGACAAATTTTCTATAGAAAATTCATGCAATTGAAAAACTTTCTATAGAAAATTTGAGTTATCGAATAATTTCTTATAGAAATTTGAAATAATCAGAAAATTGGCTCATTTAAATTTAAGTTATCAATACATTTTTCATAAAAAAAATTAAAGTTTCCGATAGATCTTCTAGAGAATTTGAAGTTTTCGATGAACTGCTGGTAGAAAATTTAAATTATCGGTAAGCTTTCTATATAAAACAAGAGGTATCTAGAAATCTTCTTTTCAAAGTTTGAGTTCTCGGTAGTTATCGATAAACTTCCTACAGAGAATTCAAGTTAGAGATAAATATTCTATTAAAGATTCAACTTATCGATCAACTTCCTATATATAATTTAAATTACTGAAACATTTTCAAATAATCAAAAAATTGTCTATGTTATAATTCATCGATAAACTTTCTTAGAAAATTCAATTTATCGACAAATTTTCTATAACAATTAAAAAAAATAAATTTAAATTTATCGATCAATTTTCTGTAGAAAATGCGATAAATTGTCTATGCAAAGTTTAATTTCTCGATAAATTTTCTATAGAAAGTTAATTTTGTCGATAAATTTTTTATAGAAACTTAAATTTTCGATAAAATTTTTATAGAAAATTCAATTTATAGATAAATTTTCTATATAGAATTAAATTTATCGATAAATTTTCGATAAGTTTTCTATAGAAAATGAAATCGATAAATTTTTTATAGCAAATTGAATTTATCGAAAACTTTCTATAGAAAATTAAAATCGATAAATCTATAGCAAATTAAAATTATCGACAAATCTATAGAAAATTCAATTTATAGATAAATTGTCCACAGAAAGTTCAATTTTTAGATCAATTTTCTATAGAAAATTAAATTCATCGATAAATTTTCTATAGAAAATTAAATTCATTGATAAATTTTCCATATAAAATTAAATTCATCGATAAATCTATAGAAAATTCAATATATAGATAATTTGTTCACAGAAAGTTAAATTTTTAGATCAACTTTCTATAGAAAATTAAATTCATCGATAAATTTTCTATAGAAAATTAAATTCATCGGTAAATTTTATAGAAAATTAAATTCATCAATAAATTTTCTATAGAAAATTATATTCATCGATACATTTTCTATACAAAATTAAATTCAAAGATAAATGTTCTATAGAAAATGAAATTCATCGATAAATTTTCTGTAGAAAATTAATTTCATTGATAAATTTTCCATATAAAATTAAATTCATCGATAAATTTTCTATAGAAAATTAAATTCATCGATAAATTTTCTATACATAATTAAATTAATCGATAAATTTTCTATAGAAAATTAAATTAATCGATAAATTTTCTATAGAAAATTAAATTAATCGATAAATTTTCTATAGAAAATTAAATTAATCGATAAATTTTCTATAGAAAATTAAATTAATCGATAAATTTTCTATAGAAAATTAAATTAATCGATAAATTTTCTATAGAAAATTAAGTTAATCGATAAATTTTCTACAGAAAATTAAATTTATCGATAAATTTTCTATAGAAAATTAAATTTATCGATAAATTTTCTATAGAAAATTAAATTTATCGATAAATTTTCTATAGAAAATTTTCTATAGAAAATTAAATTTATCGATAAATTTTCTATAGAAAATTAAATTTATCGATAAATTTTCTATAGAAAATTAAATTTATCGATAAATTTTCTATAGAAAATTAAATTTATCGATAAAATTTCTATAGAAAATTAAATTTATCGATAAATTTTCTATAGAAAATTAAATTTATCGATAAATTTTCTATAGAAAATTAAATTTATCGATAAATTTTCTATAGAAAATTAAATTTATCGATAAATTTTCTATAGAAAATTAAATTTATCGATAAATTTTCTATAGAAAATTAAATTTATCGATAAATTTTCTATAGAAAATTAAATTTATCGATAAATTTTCTATAGAAAATTAAATCTATCGATAAATTTTCTATAAAAAATTAAATCTATCGATAAATTTTCTATAGAAAATTAAATCTATCGATAAATTTTCTATAGAAAATTAAATTTATCGATAAATTTTCTATAGAAAATTAAATTTATCGATAAATTTTCTATAGAAAATTAAATTTATCGATAAATTTTCTATAGAAAATTAAATTTATCGATAAATTTTCTATAGAAAATTAAATTTATCGATAAATTTTCTATAGAAAATTAAATTTATTGATAAATATAGAAAATTAAATTTATCGATAAATTTTCTATATAAAATTTAATTTATCGATATCGATTTTCTATAGAAAATTAAATTTATCGATAAATTATCGATAAATTCTGTAGAAAATAAATTTGTCAACAAATTTGCTATTTGCAAAATTTCTAAAGGAAATTCATGCTGTCTGTAAAATTTCTATTTAAAACTAATAAAATAATAATTTTTATTATAAACTCCAGGCAACATTGTTGCCCTTAACAAAGTTGCTACACCAGATTTGGTTATTGTTTTATAATAATATTCCCTTAGAGGTTTCAGGTTACTCATAAAAAAAAAAAAAAAATTACATAAATTTCTGCTGCATTTCAAATAGTTTTTCTCAGTCTTCTTATTTTATTCCCTACTCGACACTGCAACAATAACTAGTTTTTCTTTCGATTTTTAAACATTTTTGTTATTGACATTTCAAGAAGCCCATGGAAGTTGATTACATGGCAGTTTCTTGATTTTCATTTGCAATTTTCTCGCGCATATTAAAAAGTTTTGATCACAGCTTTAGATTTATATCTTGACTTTCATGTTGAAACTATGTAAAAGCAATTCAATTGCCAACACCATAAAAGGTTTCGCAAACGTTTTGCGCTAATATTACTGCTGTAGCTATTGATCATGTTGCAGGTTCTTCTTCTTACTTTTTCTTAACACTTGCGCTATTAATGGTAACAATGCATGATGCTGCTTTACAACATGTTGCAGTAAAAGTATTGTGTGAGTGTACTAAACTCCTTAATGGTCATATAATAAGTGTATGCTCAATTATTTTATCATAGCACGATCGTTATTTCTTATTTTTTGTTCAACATATTTGTATTTTTTTTTTTTTTTTTCGAAGAAACTTTTAGAGAAAGAAGAAAAAATAAAACTAACAGAAAAAACATGTTTGTGGTTGATTATAAAGCAAAAAAGAAATGCTAAGGTTACTTAACGAACCTTTGTATGTTTGAAAACTACAGCCAGCAACATTTTAAAAGAATTTATTGCTAAGTTTTAAGGAATTTCTTTAGCAGTGTTTAATGATATAATTCCTTTAAATAACTGCTGATAAAGTTGTTTATAGTTGTAGTATTTGTTGACTTTATGGTTTACCTACCAACTCGTAAATATTTTGTTTGTGGTTAAACATAAAGTCAACACGCATTTTAAATTTTACTTGTTTCTTATTTTTTACTTGTTGTTGTAGCTTTCTTGTATTTTTTAGAGATGTTATTGAGGTTAAAAACATCCCAGAAATGTTTGGTATTTTAAAAAGGAATTTATCTTTAATTAATTTGTTGATCAACTACAAAATTGAGTTATAATTTAAATAAAGTTCCAAAACAAAGGGTCATTGTTGTACACAATTATTTATTTAATGTTAAAATTGAGTACTTACATACTTACAAATAACAACCAAAATTTTTTAATTTTCATAGCAGAATATTAAAAAATTACCTGTAAATAGAAAAGAAAATAATGATGAATTAAGATATTTAATAACCAAAATGTATTGTTTTTTTTAATTAATAATACTTTTGTACTTAAAATATGATTAATACATTTTATTTTGTCTTATAGCTCTCATTTTTCATTTTAAACATAATTAATAATTATTATTTTCAAAACGCCTACGTTTTTACTCTTTTGTGTCAGTTTTTTTTTTTTTTTTTTTTTTTTTTTTGCTAATAGTATATTCAAAAACCATATAAAGCATAAATTATTTTTAGCTTTATATGCAATCAAATCTCATAAATCTTATTAATAAATTTCTTTCTTGTTCAGCACAACATTTTCATATTTATTTTACGCTTTTATCTAAATTATTGCAAATATATGTTGATTTTTATCATATTTAGTTCTCTTTATTTGTAGATAGATTTGACTTGTTCAAAATTTATTGTTGAAACCATGTTAGCCAAGTTAATGAATACCCGTAAAGTATTATGACTTTGTTTTTCGCTTGTTGTTTTTATTAATTCAATTAATTAAAAGTAAAATGTGAATGAAATAAATTTATTATGACATGAAACATTATGTTTAATGTTTCTCTTCTACTCAAAAGATACAAAGATTAAAATAACACAATACTTATAATTTTTATGGTTTTAGGATAAAAGAAATTAATTTATGATGTCAGTTATGATTGTTAAAATTAATTGGGGAAAAAATTTAAGAAAGAGATTAAATTTTTGTGGGTGAATTTTTAGTGTGTAAAGTTTGAAAAACAATTTGAAGGAAAATTTAAAAGAGTCTGACGAAAGAAAGTTTGTTTAAAATACATATATTGTATATTTTATATAAATTCAAGTTATAATAATATTTTCTAAGTAAAAGATGCAAATTATCAAAACATTTTCTATTGGGAATTAAAGTTATCGAAGATTATTCTACAGAAAATTGAAGTTATCTGTAAATTTTTCAAAAAAAAAAAAAAAAAAAATTCAAATTATCGATAAATTTTTCATAGAAAATGCAAATTATTGATAAATTTTCAATAGAAAATTCAAGTTCTCATTTGTAGAATATTCAAATTATCGATCAATTTTTTATAGAAAATTCAAGTTATTGATAAGTTTTTTATAGAAAATTCAGGTTATCTATAAATTTTGTACATAAAACTCACGTTATCCATAAAATTTCAATAGAAAATTTAGTTATCGATACTTTTTTTTATAGAAACTTAAAGTTGTCGATAAATTTTCAAGTTATTATTTTAAGTTTTCAAAAAAATTTCTATACAAAATTCAAGTTATCGAATTTTTTTTATATGTAAAAAACAATATCGATAAATTTTGTACATAAAACTCAAGTTATCTGTAAAATTTCTATAGTAAACTAAAGTTATCGATATAGAATCCAGAAAATTCAAGTTATCGAAAATTTTTCTATGGAAAATTCAAGTTATAGATAAATTTTCAACAGAAAAATTAAGATCGATAAATTCTCGCCATAAAAGTCATGTTGTCTATAAAACTTTTGTAGAATATTCAAGTTATCGATACATTTTCTATATAAAATTCAAGTTAGCGCTAAATAATTTTTTTTGTAGAAAACTCAAGTTAGCGAGAATTTTTTTTATAGAAAATTAAAGTCGATAAATTTTCTATTAAAAAAATTTCGATAAATTCAAGTTATCGAAAATTATTCCAAATAAAATTAAAGTTATCTATAAATTTTTATAGAAAGCTCAGGTAATCGATGAATTTTTTAATGAACATTTAAGTTATTGAAAATTTGTTTACAGAAAACTCAAGTTATCGATAAATTTTTGCTTTGGAAAATCAAGGATATTGAAAAATCTTATCTTACCGATAAATTTGACATAACTTATGTTATTTACAACAATATCGTAAAAAAAACTTAAAACAAACTTTGAACAGAAAATTTATATTTCAAGATAGAAACTTGTATCAAATAAAATTATAAATTATTTAATTTTCTTCTACTTAACCGCAATGTTTGGATACACAAAATTTTAAACAATTTTTATTTGCGGTTTAGGTATTTTTGGTTTATTTATTTTGTTTTAATTTTTTCGCAGAGTTTCAAAAAAATTGCTCTTGGTTGGTTTATTTTAAATTGCCTTAACCATGTTGGCCTTAACAAATTAATAATTTATCATAATTTTTTATTTTTGTACATCGTCTCGCAGTTTGTTTGTGTGTTTGATGTTGGCTTGATAAAATTGCTAAACCAATTTTGTTTTAAAATATTTATTATTAAAGAGTGGGTGTTTCTTATATTTTAAAAATATAAAAAAAGCTAATAAGTGTTCATGCTTCGTTGCTTAAAGGTTTTTTTTTTTTGCAATAGAAAAAAATGAACAAGAAAATAAAAGGAGAAAAAATAATGTTTATAAATTTAACATTTTTATTAATGTGTGAAAAGTAGGCGTTTAAATTTATAAACTGAATTATGAATTTATTGAAATACATATTGAACATACTCGAAAATGAGCTTAACTAATTATGTGTTAGTTATTTATGTTGGTGTGAGTTTGTTAGTGAGTGTGTGCATATAAAATGTTTAATTTCAATAAATTTTAATTAAAATTAATGGGGTGTTAACAAATGTACTAAAAAGAGTTGACTTTGCATGCAAAGGAATGAGTATCAATTTATTTGAATTATTTTGAGTAGGGTATACATGATTTTATTACGTTATTTAATAAACTCTTTTTCAAATTAAACTAATTTAAGCCCACTGTATAAAAAGCCATAAATTAACCCTTATAAAGGTGTTAATTTATTGTGTAGGAGATTTGTTTAAATAATTATAGTGCGAACTGATTTACCACTTAAGAGATTTTTAAGTAAAAGAAAATTTTAAAATAGTTTTTAGTATTTTCTATTGTAATAAAATTTTGGTAATGAAACAACATCATCGATTACTGCAGCTATTTTGAAGTTTTTTTATAGAAAATGTTTGGCTTACGCGATTTAAAAATTTGTAAATAAGGACTGCGCACGAAACTTTCGACGTAGTGAAACGTAAATAATTCCGTTAACGTTCCATATGCTAAATTTCACTGTAGTAGCAGAATTAGTTTTTCTTAAAATGGAAATTAGACAAACAGATCGTAAGCATATAATTCAAATTTATAATGACATCCCACATTTGTCATACAAAACAATTGTGTCACGAAATACAGTTTCTAGGGTCATAAGACTATACAAAGAAGTTATGACCACTGAAAGGAAATCTGGTAGTGGAAGAAAAATTGGATTTTAAGACTTTAGAACCGCAGACAAAATAAAAATAATTTTAAGAAAAAATCCCCGCCTCTCTGGAAGAAAAGTGTCACAAAAAGTTAATTGCTCTGATTTTTTTTTTTTTTTTTTTGTCAGAAAATTTAAAAAGAAATCTAGCCTGAAGACGTTAAAGGTACAAAGAGATACTGATAGGGACGCAATAAAGAATTTGAAGACTAAAGGAATGACGAAAATACTTCAGTTTAGTTTTTCAAGAATTATAATTGCCGCATAATAGACGGTGAAACGTACGTACTAGTTGAGTTTGTGCAACTTCGTGGCAGAAAAATACCGTGTACAAAAAATCAAAATTCTCAAGTACTTCATTTATAACAAATGATTTCATTAACACTGAAATATACATGCCCTCGGAAAAGACTTCTCCCTTTTCTAAGAAAACGTAAAGTATCCGCTTTTTTCTGACCTAATGTCGCTACTTCTCATTACAGAAACCAAAAAATGGATTGGTATCAAAAAAATAGACATTTTATTAAAAAATAACAAGATGTAATTTATTATTTTCAATTTAGAACTTGAATATGACAAAAGTTAATAAAAAAAAGTTGACAAAAAAAAATATTTACAATCAGATTTGCATGCACGGTTTTTTTCGTGCGCAGTCCTGCAGAAAAAAAGTTGTAGAAAATATTCCGATAACTTGAATTTTCTATAGAAAATTGATCGATTGTTGGAATTTCATTTGGAAAAATTATCGATAACTTGAATTTTTATAGAAAATTTAACGATAAATTTAATTTTCTATAAAAATCTGTCCATAGCTCGAATTTTTTATAGAAAATTTAACGAAAACCTTAATTTTCTGTAGAAAATTTATCGATAACTATAATTCTCTATAGAAAAATTACCGATAACTATAATTTTCTATTAAAAAATTATCGATAACTATAATTTTCTTTAGAAAATTTATCGATTAGTATAATTTTCTATAAAAAATATATTGATAATTTCCGTAGAAAATGTATCGACAAATTAAATTTTTCATAGAAAATATATCAGTACATTACAGTACAGTACAGTGCAGTATAGTACATACCTTATACATACAAACAAAATTCAATCTGTTTCTAGTTTCCGCAACCAGAACAGGATGCAAGTATTTCACTTTTAAAATAAAGACCTAACACAAAAGATCCCTTTTTATGATTTGTTAAGTCTCATAAACTGTGTTGAAACTCTTTCAATAAAATACCAGAATACAAAAAAAAAAAATTCTTTGGTACAAATCAAAAGAAATGGTAAACCATTTAGTGCAAACAACACCTTGCAACAAATTCATACAAAAAAACAAAAAAAAAAATAATAAATAAATAAAATAAAATAAAAAGAAAATATAGTTAACAGGGTTAAATCACTAAATAATAAAAAAAGAAGCTAAGAAACAAAAAAAGCTCCAATTACTCAAACCTAAATAAATAAAAACAATAAATAAATACAAAGAACTACTTCAACAGCCCCAGTATAAAACTCAGGCATTTAATTTCTCAGTTGTTGATTTTTTTATAAGTGTCCAAAAATGAAATGGTAACACTTTCTTGTTGGATTGTTGGATGAATGGAAGCGAAAAATCTTTCTTTATATATCGGTGAAACAAATGACTCAAATGGCTTTACAAAAGCAGAACAATCATGTAGTTCTGCTTGTTTTTTTTTTTTTTTTTTTTTTTTTTTTGTATAGGGCATTTTGTATACAAGGTGAGATTATAAGTGTTGCTGTTTTTTTTTCTTTTTTTATTTCATTGCCCGGAGATAATACAAAGCCAGGAAACCAGCCACAAAGAAAACCACAGTGAAACATTTTATCCGAAAAAAAATCAAAGGGGTTAAATGGTAAAACAAACATGTTTTATTTCTTATAATTTATATACTTTCAATTTAACACTATTAACCAATTATTAGTTGGAATTTATTACCGTGTTTTATTTGTGAGTTTTAATTTTTAAACAGGGGCTGTCCAAGGTTAAAGGAATATTAAATTGATATAATTGACTTTAGTTTATTTTATTAAATTTTTAAAAATTTCAATCAATATTGATTGACCTTCATTTCATTATATTTCAACACAATTTATAATCTTCTTATCTTGATTTTTTTTAGCTCCAAAAACAATATACATATATTACCTTTAACGCTTTTTCATTACAATTATGCACCAAATCTATGAATGAGTATCTTTAGAAAATCTTACAAGTTTTGTTAAATCGTTTACACAAAGCGAAAAAAACAGATATAAGTAACTTTTGTGTCTGCTAGTATTTGCAATTATTTCCTGCTTTCTCTTCCATTCACCTTTTTTTTTTTTTTGTTTAATGTACGGCAGAAAAACACTCATAGTCCGGTCTAAACATTATTTGAGACAAATTTACGATTGTAATGAAACCAAACCATACACGAAATAAAACAGAGAGAAGAAAAAAAAACTTTAATCGAAAAGATCAACATGATCTTTAACAAGCATGTTCAACGTAGCAGTTGTTTGTTGTTGTATGTTGCCAAGTTTATTTCTGTTGTTTTTTGTAGCAAATGTATAAATAAAAGCAATTTATTACACAAGGAAGAGAAAACTAGTGTAACTAACGATGCAACAAACTACTGCCACTATTATTTTGTTGTTGCTTCAAATATTAATCTTTGCAACTGTTACCACTACATAGCAACTGCTGGTCACAAATACTACTGCTGCAATAAGTGGAATGAAAAATTTTAAGATTTCAAGATAAGAAAAGTCCAATATTTTTTCTTTGCAAAAAAAAAAAATCTTTAAACTTCATGATTAATGTTTTTCAATGCATTTTATAAATCACTTAATCAATACCAAGAGATGGTTACTTCCCTCCTCTCCTTTTTTTTTTTGGTGAAAAACAAACACTATTTATTTATTTTATTACAGACATTGATACTATTGGAAGTTTTAGTATGAGTATGAGGACAATGATCAAGACAAAATCTTAAACTGATGTGACTGAACGACAAAACCATCTTAAATATAAAACTTTTAATTAATCTTTTAACTAATCGAGACACATATCAATTTATTAGTTTTTGTTTGTCAGTCCATCTGATTCTTTTTACGTCCATCTATCTATCTTTGTTCCTTTTTATAAAAAAGTTTTTATAACTGTAACCAATACCACTACTACTAACGACGTTACAGTTCATTCATGCAACAGACATTGAAAATCTTTGATAGTTGTTGCAAAAACATTAATAGTTATTGCCTTTAAGCATTGAAAAGTTTTACTTCTAATTGCTAAAACAAGAAACCTAATAATGTTGAGTAAATTTTGGAAAATGTAATAGAATAAGTTTAACAAAGAAAGTACATTAAAGGGACCACTTACTTATAAAAGGTAAAAGATAAATTTGTTAAGATTTAAATATAAATTTTGAAATATGATATTATTTACAAAAATTAAACTTTCTATCACGTTTTCGATAGAAAATACAATGTTTTATAGGAAGTTAAACTAATCCAAAAATGTGTTCAAAGGAAAAGCTATTGAAAAGTTTTCAACAGAAAATTCACGTAATCGATAAATATTCAATAGAAAATTCAAATTACCAAATAAATAAATAAAATAAAAAATCCAAGTTATCAAAATTGTTAATAGAAAATTTTAGAAATCGAAAAATTTTTTATAAAAAATTCAAATTATCGAAAAATTTTAATACAATAACTATGTTATCGATAAATTTTCTATAGAATTTTCAGCTTCATGTATAGTAATCAAGACAAATCTTCTAAAGAAAATTTACACTACCGATAAATTTTAGTTATCAATAAATTTCTTTAAGAAAATTTTAGTTATTGAAAATTTTTCTTCAGATCATTTCAGGTACCGATAAATTTTCTTTATAAAATTTTACAAATATTTTCTAAAAAAAAAAACGCATTTTCTGTAGTAAACTGAAGTTATCGAAAATTTTTATAAAACAACTAATGATATCGATAAATTTTCGATAGAATTTCCAGCTACCGTCAAATGTACTAATGTATACTAATTGTCTATAATTTTCTAATAAAAAAAAAAAAATGAAAATAACGAGTATTTTTCTATTTAAAATTAAATATATCTAAAACTTCTACTGAAAATTACAGTTTTATCGATAACTTTTCTATTGCAAATTAAAGCTATTTATAACTTTCGTATTGTAGATTAAAGTAATCGATAACATTTTATTGAAAATTATTGAAATCGATAACTTTTCTATTGACAATTAAAGTTATCGATAATTTTCTATAAAAAATTAATGATATCGGTAGCTTTTCTATGCAAATTAAATCTATTGATAATTTTTTTTTTATTTTGAAAATTAAAGTTATCGATAACAATTCCATAACTTTTTTACATAAATTTAAAATTATCGATAATTTATAAAATGGTAAAGTTCTCGATAACTTTTCTATAGAATATTACAGTCATCAATAGATTTTCTATAAAAAATTCAGGTTATCGATAACTTTCCCATAGAAAATTAAAGTTGTTGTTATTTTCTACAGAAAATCAATGCTATCGTTAATTTTTCTATAGAAAATTTATGTTATTGTTAACTTTTATATAGAAAACATAAACTATCGATGAACTTTTTGTAAAAAAGTTAGAAAAGTTATCTATAGAAAATTAAAGCTATCGATAACTTTTCTATAGAATATTTATTTTATCGATATCTATAGAAAATTAAAGTTATCGATAATCTTTCTATAGAAAATTACATCTATCGATAACTTTTCTGTAGAAAATTAAAGTTATCGATAACTTTTCTATAGAAAATTAAAGTTATCGATAACTTTTCTATAGAAAATTAAAGTTACCAATAACTTTTCTATAAAAAATTAAAGCTTTCAATAACTTTTCTGTAGAAACTTAAAGTTACTGATAACTAGAAAACTAAAGTTGTTTTTACCATTCCTATAGAAAAGTGTGTATCTTAATTTTTCTTTAAAATATTAAAGTTTTCGAAATTAAAGTTATCGAAAACTTTTCAATAGAAAATTAAAATTATCGATAACTTTTCTATATAAAATTAAAATCATCGAACTTTTCTACAGAAAATCAAAGCTATTGAAAACTTTTCTATAGAAACTTATATATATTTATCGATAACATTACTATATAAAAAGAATTAAAGATCGATAAATTTTCTGTAGAAAAATAAAGTTTTTGATAACTTTTCTATAGAAAATTAAAGATTACTAATTTTTATATAGAAAATTGTTATAAATAAAAATAATCAGTTATTGATTCATTTTCCTGTTATCAATACACAGAAAGTTCCAGATGTATTTTTTTATAGAAAATCCGTAAAATTGTTTTCAGAGGTTTCTCTTTAATCGGTACATTTTCTTTAGAAATATATAGTTACGGTTTGGAAAATTCTAGTTATTTAAAAATCTTCTAGAAAAGATTCAAGTTAACAAAATTTTTCAAAATTTCGGGTCATCGATAAATTTTTGATAGAAAATTTAAGTTATCGATACATTTTTTATAGGAAATTTATGTTTCGCAAAATTTTTAGTTATTGAAAAATTTAAGACTTTTGTTCAAACAATTTATTTACAAAATTTAATAAATTGGCCAAACCCTGTGTACTATGCTTTGAGTTAAAAGCAGGTGCATTATAGTTTTTATACATTTCAGTTTGTTTTTAGAATGATTGTGTACGTTTTATTTTACTTTTTTTTAATTCAACAATAAATTAAAAAAAAAACAACATTTAGTGTTCATGTAACTGTTTATGTACCCATAGTGTTTGTTATATTTAGCATGTTCATTTAATTATACTTAAGGGTAAAGATAAGTAGTGTTAAGCTTCTTGTTGTCTGTATGTCTGGTCAGTTTTGTATTTATGCTGTTGTTGTTGGTCAACAACAAACTGCAAACAGATATTTATGCTATAGACCGACTCACTGACTTGGCTTTTTAAAACTGCTTACTATATAACTTGGTTGCTTGAATAACTGCTCAACTAACCAAACATTAGTTTGATACTTTGCTTTACTTGGCTGGGCTTTGGTTTGGTTTTCTTTTTTTCTTGTTAGGATATTTTGGGTGTATATACATATTTATATATTTTAAATGATTAACAAGTGCTTTTAAATGATTATGTCGAATAAATATGTATATTTGGGGGCAACTGTTAACTTAGCTGTAGTATTTAGTTTATTTCAGAAGAATGATTTTTTTGTTAGACAACATAAAAACAAACAGTCTTAGTTGTTTTAATAACAAATTAAATTATAAATATTGTGGCAAAAAAAAAAAAAAAAAAAAATAGAGAAAACAAGTCAAGGTTTTGTAATACGTAAAACAAATAACACTCGTAACAGAAAATCAGCTATAAACAACATTATTCAAGTGTCAAAACAAACGTTACGTTTAAACAAATCAAGTGGAAGTTTTACAAGGATATTTTTATTGAGTTTAATCGCATGTGCAAGAAAAAAGCTGGCAAAAAAATGTTGTATACCTTGAGGCTAAATAAAAGGTTATAAGATTATATGGGTAGTGGTATTGGTTAAAGGCAAATATTGGCAATCACCATAGAAGCTGTTATTCAATTTGTAAAAGAATGTTACATATTATTTACATTTATTATGTTGAAGGGTAATATAGAGGCATTTGTTTGGCGTAGAAGATTTTCCTTAGTTTGCATATTTTAGTAGCACTTTTGAAAAATATTTGATACTAGACTGAAGTTACTTTGGTCAGCAGAGTGTTTTATCAACAGAACATGTTATCAAAAAGAAATTAAATAAGAAATATAGGTACAAACTTCGATGTAGTTTTTTATAAAATAAATAAATAAAATAAAAATAAGAAATATCATAGCATAACTTTAGGAATATATAATCTAAGAAATATTTTTATAACTTCCTTAAGTTATGCTATGATTTTTATCCAATGAAACCCCTTTGTTATATACTTTGTATTCTATGTCAATAGAATTTTAATTTTAATTATATTTATTTTATTTTAATTTCAATGGATTTTTCAAAAGCCATTCCTATTTTACAAATTAAGATTCTAAGAACTCAATCGAATCTATATAATTTTTTTTTATTGTACTTTTCTCTTCTAAAGTCATTAATAATCCATCAAGCATTTAATTTTGAAAACTTTTCTTCGGCTTCTCCAAACAAAAAATGGAGTTAGAGAAATGAATAACAATAGAAAAATGTTTATAGCGAAAACCTTTTTTCAATTGTTTGCTAAAAGAAAAAGAAAAAAAAAAACGAATATATTCAATAGAGAGCCAAGGCATGAATAAAAGGTCAATACATCAAAAGAAGTTAAGGTCATTAAGAAAACTTTATAAAAAAAAAAAAAAACAAATTAAAAAGAATGAGAATAATAGGAAAAAAACTTAACAAAACAAACAAAAGAACAAATTATTTTGGGAAACAAAAGAGCAAAAAATAGAAAACAAAATCAAATATAAAAGAAAAACACAATTTTTTTTTAAGAATGTAAATTTTATTTAGCAAAAGAACAAAATTTCCTTTCTCTTACCTCTCGCAACAAAAAATCGAAAAAAAGAAAATATAAAAAAAAATAAATAAACAACAATGTTTCTATGTAGCTACATCAAAGAGCATTGATTACATTTAAGCTTAATTACTTCATTAAGTTCTTTATTTCAAATTTCTGCACAACATGTTAAAAACACAGCTGACTCTCGCTAATTGCAAACTGAAAAATTATTTTTATAATTTTTATATTAAATAATTTAATAGCTTAAAGATTTTCTTTATTATGATTTTTTGTTAAGTTTTTTAATATTTATTTTAACGAGGTCCCTCTGTCTTTTAATTATCATTATATTATCTTCTTGTACTTACATTTTTAGTTATTAAAAACAAATCTAAGGGTCATTAGTTACTTAACAAAGCTAGTGTTGTTGCTTTTGTTTCTTTTGTTCTATCTCACAAATCATTTATTATTTTATTTAGCTTGAAATTTTTAACTTGAAAAAGCATTTTAAAAAGTTTTAAATTTGCTTGAAGTTTATTTAGTTTTTTTGAAGAGGGAGTAATGAAGTTTTTTTTAAAAAAAAGACAAAAACTAAAGGCGAAGAGAAGTGTTTAAATGAAAAAATTAATTACTTGATAGATGAAGTTATGTAAATGAGTTAGCATATATAATAAGCAAAAAATTATAAGGTTTTTAATAAATTCAAGTGAAAATAAGTTTTTGCAAAATTTTTTTATAGACTTCAACGTAACTCAAAAGAAAAAGATACCACAGAATACTTATTACATTCTGCTGGATTCTATTTATAGTCCACAAACACAACTTTGGTACTTTCGAATGGCGACAACAAGGGCAATTAGCAAATGCAACTTGTTTGTGGTCCTGCGAGCTGGATAATGGATGATAACGACGCAAATACATTTATAATCGAAGCGTTAATGACGCTATGATCTCTAATCTACTCCAGATTTAAAAAATCTGCAATATTTGTAATTTTGTAATTTTAAGAATAAAAAATTTCATACGAAAACAAAATAATTGACAAAGTATCTGAAATAGTAAATGAATTATATTGTTTATAATTTTCAAATTAGCATCTTCAAACATACATGTATTTAACTTGTCTCAGACTAAACTTTCATGACCTTTATATTTATTTTATAATTTTAAAATCCTGCAAATACTCTAATAATATTTGAAATATACTTCACTAATTTATTTATTTTTTTAATTAAATAAAACTTTTATTGTTTGCTAAATTCGTTTAAAAAAAATCACCTAAATACTAAATAAAACAAATCCCTTTCCATTTAACTTAATCAGCCTATCACCATGACTTCAAGCAGACATTCTTAACTCTTCACATACATATAATTGATAACCAGTGTGACCGCAAGGCAAATGAAGAAGTATTTTTTGGAAAATATACTTTAATTGAAATTGTTTTTGAAACAACACGTTGTTTTTGTGGGTTTTTACATTGTAGAGTAAATATTAAAATGATTTTTCTTTCTTTCATACTTTAATTTAACTTTTATTATGTAAATTGTTGTGTATGGTAGTTGTTAAATAAATGCCAAAAAGTTTTGCTCAAAAAGTTTTATTGAAAAATGTTTCTTTTATGAAAATAATAAGATCTTAAGATAACCAACTGACAGTTGTTGTTTAAGTTAAATTATAAACAAAAAAGAACTGTGTGTTTTCTTAAGAAAGATTTTTATTTGAAACAAGTTAAAATTAATAAACAATTGTTTAAAAAAAGGTAGAAATTTTTTTGACAAATTTTAATAAGCCTAAAAAGAGGCAACAGTTTTTTGTTAACAAGAAGAAAATTCGATTTAACACATTGGTGCCCATTTCACAAAAGAATTGTTCAAAAGCTGAACTCACTTCAACGTTGCCATAACGGCATTTAAAGTGCAATTCTTACTTTTCGGCTATTGCATTTTTTCGTGAAAAAATACAAAGCTTAATGCTTTTTAACACTTTTTTGTATTTTTTTTCCAAATAAAATAATTTTTTAGCATTAAATGTGCATTTCTATCTTTTTTTATTTTTGTAAATTTAATTATTAGATGATCTGAAAATTATCTTATCTCGACGTAAGATGTTGAATTTATGAAAAATGTTCTTGAAAACATGATTTTATTTTATTTTAACAAAATTATTTTATAAATTGTTGAATAATACAAATACTTTATACAAAATTTTATAACTAGGTTCACATGGAAGGCAGAAAGTTATTCTGAATTGATTCGTACTTTTAAAGGTGGGAGTAGGACCATTATGTTTGGCTAATATGCATAAATAACAAACATTTTTATTGTAATAATATAATTCAAAATTTAGCTTTTTTTAAAGAATTGTACTCTTTTAGCAGTCATTTAGCATTTTTTTTCCCTAAGAAGTTTTGGCAATACTGACTCACATGTATTTTTACGCTCCTTTATTTAGTCTGCGCTGAGACAGCTGTGAGTTAACATAGGTAGCGGGTGTATACATATTTTTTTTAAATACACTGAAAAAAATAATTGCTGTTGGTAATATATATTACCATTTATGATATAATTCAATTTAAAAAATACGGAATGCCTCAAAAACATCTATTATAATTCTTATTGCGATATAAATAAATTGAGTTATGAGAAATTAAATAGTCAGCTATATTAGTCAAAGTGATTTTTTATTAAGCAAAATTTCAATTTAAACAAAAAATTTTTTTTAGTGCATGGGCACCAATGATTTAATATTAAATAATAATTGACATTAATAGCAGCAAATCCACCTACTAAAAGTGTATAGTAATTAGGAAACAAAAAAGAGAATACGTTAAATTGTTTAACTGATATAAATGCCAGAGGTTTCAATGAAACTCAAGTACAAACGACACCATGAATTCTGATAAAGTAAGAAAACCAGGGCAATTATCGATAGCAACTTGTTTAGATATAAAGAAGAAATTTATACAATTTAATCCATTTCTTATTAAATGTCAGAGCAAGAAAAAAATAATTTTTTAAGGAAAAAATATGACGGTCATGTTAGATATTTCAAGAGAATTGCAACATGCATGTAAAATAAAAATATTGAAAATACAAGGCATTACCCGGTAATATAATAATTCTATACAGTATTTGATTTAAAGACGAAAAGCTTAACTTATTTATTTTTTATTTATTTATTTTTCATTATAATACAATTATAAATTATATTCTAAACTAATTTTTACCGAACATAGACCATCAAACCCGTTGAAGTGAAACAGACCAGAGTCTCTTTTGGGAATCGAACCCATGACCCCAGACTGATAGAAGAGGTAGGTCACTACCAACTAGCCTACTGGGGCACCCAAACTAAAATTACTTCATGACTTAAAGATATTAAACCTTTTTTACTTAACCGCGAAATTCTACTGGGTCTTAGTGGTTTATTGATATCGCGAAAAAATGATCGTGTAATAGAAACTGTTAATAGAGAACTTGATGATAAAGGAAATCTCAATGATAAATGGAGTCTTAATAAGTCATGAGTCTACAAAGGAAATATTATCTCAAGTTGAAGGAATTTATTCTTAAATTGAAAAATCATTTGTTTGCAGCCTTTCGTTAAATTTTCTTTTTATATAAAATATACTTTTTAAATTAAATTATTTTTTTTGTTTTTTTTTTTGTGACAATAATTTTTTATTTTCATTTTACTTAATTTTTTTAATGGATTTTTTTTATTGAAAAAAAAAAATAGATAAAATTAATTTTTATAAAAAAATGTTGATAAATTTTCTTCTAATAAAAACTTTTTTGTAAAAAATTTTTGATAGAAGATTTCCAATATATTTAAACAGCAAATGTTCAGTGAATTTTCTTTTATAAAAAACTTTTCAATAAATTTTCTTTTAACAGAAAATTTTTAATAAATTTTCATTTAGTAGGAAATTTTCTTTTCATAGAATATTTTCATTTAAGTTTCTTTTAATAGAAATTTTCAATAAATTTTCGTTTCGTAGGAAATTTTCTTTTCATTTCAAAATTTTCTTTTAATAGATATTTTCAATAAATTTTCTTCTAATAGAAAATGTTCAATATAGTTTCTTTATATCGAAAATAACAAATTTTCAATAAATTTTATTATAATCAAAAATTTACAATAAATTTTCTTTTCATATATTAATTTTTCATACATAAATATTTTTTAATAAAAATTTCTCAACTTATTTTCTTTAAATAGAAATTTAACAATAATTTTCCCTTAATAAAAATTTTCAAAATATTCGCTTTACATAGAAATCTTTGGATAAATTTTATTTTTATAGAAAATTTATGTTGAAAATTTCCTTTCATACACAATTTTTAATAAATTTTCTTTTAACAGAAAATTTTTAATAAATTTTCTTTTAACAGAAAATTTTTAATAAATTTTCTTTTCTGCGAACATCAAAGCTTTATTTTAGGAATATGAGAAAATATTTTTCTGTCACCACTGAAAGGAAATAAGTAGGAAAACTGACTGCTAAGAGAAAATTGATGTCGCTTCAAAAATGGCACCTAATTCAAAGAAAAGGCATAGCGCATTTTTTATAATTTATAGTACGTCAAATAATACTATTCCATATTAAAATTGGTATTAATCTAACCATTATTTCAATGAATTAACATATAAAATGTATACCGGAAATGTATCAAATGCTTATAAATGTCTTAAATATGTCTGTATTTTCATAAATTTCATGAGAATCGGTCCAAAATTTATCATAGCTGCCACATAAGACCCTCTCCCGAAAATCACTCTTCCGGTCATAATTTCTTTATAAATCAACGTATAAAAATAAAATTAAGTAAAAATAAAATATATTTAGGTATTAGTCTTACAGTCAAATTTCACAAGGGTCTAACCATAACTGATCATAGCTTCTACATAAGGACCTGTCACGCCAATTCCAATTCAAAATTATTTTTGTGCATTAAAGTTATTTTTTTTAAAAAGCAAAACTTGCCCGACTACAGCTTTCTTACTCGTTTTCAATAATTTCGTAAAATTCTATATTTCTTTTTTTAAATAAGGCAAATAAATATATTAAATCTACCTTAATTTTAAATATATAATAATTTCATATTATTCTGTTTTTGTTCAGACAACAAGCATATTCTCATTGAATTTTTTTGGAAAATATTTTTTTTTTTTTTTCTACGAAATCGCATGTTACGTAAAAATATAAAATTTTTATTTTCACTTAAGTTCGTCTAAAGGTTTTTTGAATTTCTATATAAAAGTAAAAACTGTCTGTTTTTAGACCGATTTTATAAAAAAATATTAAAAATGTTTCCACAAAGACTTTTTTAACAAAATGTGCGTAAACATATTTTTAAACACATAGGTATTACAAGCATAGGCTTGTAAAAAAATACTTTTTATAAAATAGAACGCCAAAATATAAACTTCAAAAATTTCGATTTTCAGTTTTTATCACTGTGATTTAAAATTGCAGAAAATCTGTGTCTTTGAAGGCGCACTACACGGAGAGTGAAAAAAATTAATGAATTTTTTTAACAAATAATTATGCTTTATTATATCCATTTTTACCAAGAATCAATTACTTTTCCAAAACATTAATTTTCAGTTTTCAATTATACACCATTTTTCTTAATTTCACCCCTCTGTGTGTTAATCTATTAATATAGCAAAAACAAGACACAATTAAATAATTCTAACTTTGGGGATTGAAACAAGTTTACTGGTGTTGCCAATGTTAAGGCTGATTAATAATAATTAAATTGGAATTAAAATTCCTCAAGAATTGTTAAAATCATTTAGTTTGGTGGGGTTTATTAAAATTCATTAATGACCCTTCAATTTATAATGGATTTATTATTTATAATTATTGCCTTTTTGGTTAATGATAAAAATTCCTATTTTTAGTCCCATTAATACCAATTATACCTAAAATTCTTTATCTGAACTCTATACTCGCTAGATGACAGCTTTTTATAACTGCAAATGATCAATTCATTATTTTGAGAACTATTTTCAAAAACTAATACAAAGTTTCCACATAAATCTCAACAAAATCCCATTTAGCCTTGAAATGTTCTTGCATTTAATTTGCATTTATATTACAACAAAACAAAGACCAAATGTATACGTATTTACACAAATAAATTTTGCAAAATTTTATCTCTGCACAACAAAATTTATGTACAATATTTTATAATTTTATAAACAAACAAATAAACTAACATTATTTAAACATAAACAATTAACACATCATAAATTTTGTAATTCTACTCTCTAACCACAACTTAAGAACACAAAAATCTTAAAACAAAACAAGCAAATACATTTTTTAAGCAATTTATTTCAATTAAACATTTTTACAACCATTAAGATGTTCTTAAATTTGACCACAAAATGGAAAAAAATATATAAATAAATTAATTTTGAAATAAATTATAACTTAAAACTTAGTAAACTTAGAAAAATAAATATATACAAAGAGAAATGTAATTGTTGGTAAAAAGATTTTCAACACCTCGTTTAATTATACCTATTTAGCCTTAAACTAACCTCAATTACAATTTAAGTTAATTATTAATGAAACATTTTATACAAATATTTATCAAGATAATAAACACACAACGGGAGAGGAAATAAAATTGTGCATAATACTTTTCCCTATATACTAAACAACAAAAACTTTTATACTTAATAATAGAGAAAATTAAATACAGAGTTTATTAAAAGAAGGGGATAAGAAAAAGGATACATTTTAGTTTCTATAATTTAGAGAGCAAAATATATTAAGAGAATGAGAGCGATAGTATGTAATGGAGATTTTCAAAAGGTAAAGGAACTTAATAGAAAAAAATAAGAAGCAGCATAACTAACTATGTATCTATTAAAATAATCTTAGTTACTTTTGTTATATATATATATATGTATGTGTGTATATATTAGGACAGGATAGGGAATTGCTCACACATACCACTTAAAGAAAATTACATTAATCAACTTAACAAAGAAGTACTTTATAATCTACCAATACAATAAGTTTCCATTTCTTTGTATGTGTAACTAAGTGTTTTTCCTTTTTGTGTACATGTATGTGTCTAAAGAAACTCATACACTTATATGTATATAATAAAGTTTTCTAGATAAGCATGCAAGACAAAATGCAATTAAAGGATAAATTAAAGAAAATTAGTATAATTAGATTAATGGTCTTACAAAAGAACACAAACAGAAAAAGCAAAGTTAAGTACTGAAAAAGCAAAAAAAAAAAAAATAATAAACAATATAAAGGAAGGATGTTATAAAGAAAAGAAAGAGAACTTTTTTTATTTTAAAAGAGAAAAAAAACACAATTACAAATATAAAACAAAAAGGAAGTAAGAAAAAACTCTTTGATTTCTTTTTATACATTTTTTAAATAAAAATAAAAGAAATGTTAAAAAAATCATGCAAATGAAAAATTATATTTGAAATTGAAATATATACAAATGTCAAACAAAGCAAAAGGAAAAATAATTTCCTGAGGCATGTGCAAAAAATAGGGGCATGTTAGATATTTCAAAGGAATTGCAACATTTGGGTACAAGTAAAATATTGAAGATATAATACACTAAGGGAACTTAAATGTCTACATGACTAAAGGATATTTGATAATCTTTCCTTAGTGGTGAAAATCAATTACCTTCTGTAGAATTATTAATCGTTTTGGCAATATTATCAGAATGGATCATGTAATAGATGCCACTTGAAGATGGATAAATTTATTGTTAAAGAAATTGATAATAATTTTTTTCTTATTGAAAACTTTCAATACAGTTTCTTTTGTAGAAAAATTTTAATAAATTTCCTTTTTATAAAAAAATTCTAAACATTTTTATAAAGAATTTTGTATAAATTATCTTTTTCTGTAGAAAAAGAATTATATAGGAATCGTAGATAAATTTTCTTTTTATAGAAAATTTGCGACAACTTTTCTTTTTATAGAAAATTTGCAATAAATTTTCTTTTTATAGCAAATTTGCAATCAATTTTCTTTTTATAGAAAATTTATGATAAATTTTCTTTTTATAGAAAATTTTCGATAACTTTTCCTTTTATAGAAAATTTTCGATAACTTTTCTTTTTATAGAAAATTTGAGATAACTTTTATTTTTATAAAAAATTTGCGATAAATTTTCTTTTAATAGGAAAATTGCGATATATTTTCTTCTTATAGAAAATTTTCTATACATTTTCTTTTTATAAAAAATTTTTAATAACTTTTCTCTATAGAAAATTTGTAATAAATTTTCTCTTTATAGAAAATTTTTAAAGAATTTTCTTTTTATAGAAAATTTGCAATAAATTTTCTTTTTATGGAAAATTTGTAATAAATTTTCTTTTTATAGAAAATTTGTAATAAATTTTCTTTTTATAGAAAATTTGTAATAAATTTTCTCTTATAAAAATTTTTAAAGAATTTTCTTTTTATAGAAGATTTGTGATAAATTTTCTTTTACAGAAAATTTGCGATAAATTTTCTTTTTACAGAAAAATTGCGATAAATTTTCTTTTGCTGAAAATTTGCGATAAACTTTCTTTTACAGAAAATTTGGGATGAATTTTTTTATAGAAAATTTGCGATAAATTTTATTTTTTCAGAAAATTTGCGATAACTTTTTTTATAGAAAATTTGCGATAAATGTTCTTTTTATACAAAATTTATGATAAATATTCTTTTTATACAAAATTTGCTTTTTGTACAAAATTTGAGGTAAGTTTATTTTTTCTAGACAATTTTGAAAATTGTTTCTTAAATTGATGATTTATCTGTTAAAATGGGAATTTTTTGAGGAGATCAGTTTTCAATTTGGGAACATAGTGCGAAATATTTGTTGCAATATTGAATAGATCTATGTCGATTTATCAAAACCTGGCGGTGATTGGGACAAAAAGCATAATATTAGGGTTAAAAATAATTTCAAATAGTATTGCCTAACTTAGGGATTGCTGTCAATTGATTTTCTCTGTATCAAAAACTTTATATCAATTTTCTATTTATAAAAACCTATTTACTTTTTTATTTTTTTTACAAAATTTTCGATACATTTACAGAATATTTTTGATTATATTTTTTATTAAAATATTTTTAAGAAAAAATTGAGTATAAATGCTAATTTTTTTTTAATCCGTTTTAAAAAGTATTGCCTAATTTAAGGTTTATTATATACATTTCACCTTAATCTCCTCATACTATAAAAATTTTATAAAATCGCCTTGAGTAGGGGTTTTTTACAATCACCACTTACCCATCTATTTATGATGGATTTATTATTTTTAATTTGCACCTTTTTGGTTAATTCTGCGGGTCTTCTGTGAGTAATTCATTTTATTTTTTTCGGTACGTGTAATGTTCACATTATATAATAATAACAAAATGCAACACATTTCAAGTGTGGTATTCACACTTTTAAAGTAGTGTTATGAGTGCATGGAACAAGATGGTTGGTTGCTTGGTTGGCTTGGCCTAACAGCAGCATTGTGTGATTTTCAGGCAATGCAAGAACCAACACAACACTTATACGCATTATAAGTATAATGCAAATTATTACAGTCTATAGATTTTTGCTGTTGCAATTCAACCAACCATGCAGCATAAAGCATACCTTAACAATGTATACTACAAAATAATAACAAAAAAAAAATATATATATATATATGAGAAACGTATGTGCTGCATCATTGTAGAAATAAATGAATGAATAAAATGACTTTTTTTTAATAAAAAGATGGATCCTCTTAATGAAATTATGTATGAATTATATTTAAGTATAATGTCAAACGTACAAAAATACTTTACTCATACTTTTTATTACTTTTTTGAAGTTGTACAATATTGTACATGATGCATGCACTACAGAGACTTATGGTTATTTATTTTTTTTATTTTTGTACTGATTATAATTTAACAATTTCCGTAGGAAGGCAAAAACACGAAAAACATGAAAAAAACACTTACTGTTGTACATTTATTATACACACTCCGTTTACCAACATTTACCTTTTATTATTTGACTACTACTTACAAACAAATATACATAGTAATGCTACTACTACAAGTACCACTATTCCCTGGGGTGTTGCCTTAGTGACATTGGTGCTCGACACTCCACTCCAATCCAACACATTCCTTACGCCAAAATAGGCAACGTGTACTACCCATAGAGGTAAGTATGGTTGTTTGTTTGTGTAGCTTTTTGTGGCATGGGAATTTTAAATCATTATTAAATGCATAAGTATTGATATTATGTGTTGAAGAGAGATTTTATGGGGTTATTATTTTGTAACATAAAAGGTTTAAAATTAATTAATTTTGTGTAAAATGTATAAACAATTTGCCATTACATTACATGTATTACTTGCTTCCAGCAGCCATGGGTAACGTTTTTTTCCCTTTAGTGCTATTGGCAATTGATGACACGAAAGTGTGAAAGAGTGAGTTTGGTGTTGGAATTTATAATGTCTGACAATTCATTGATAATTGTAAATTCTTGTATGTCTATGACAAACAAACTTTTGAAAAATAAATGTTGGCTATTTTTTTGTGATGATGGGAAAAAGGAGTAAGAGTAAGAGCATGACATTGATTAATTAGTGTGCTATATATTTGATATAAAATTTGAAAAGGAGAAATTGTAGAAAAGCAGGCTTATGTTGAAGAGGTCTAAAATACCCTAAAAGTGTACTTTTATGTATCAAGATTTAATAAATTACGGAATTCTAAAAAGGTAGCCCAAAAGACCGCAAATAAAATGTGCATTCGAATAAAATATAAAAGACAAATATGAATATAAAAATTGACTAGAATAAGTTACAATTATGAATGAAAGGATATATTTTATGGTTTTTTATCTACAGATTTATTACGTGTAACAATAAAGTATAAATTCATGATTAGATGTGATTTTTTATTTTCTTTGAAAAATCCATTATTAATTCAATTATACTTTGAGTAACTTTTTTGGAACCAGCTGTCTACTTGGGTTTAAAATTTGTCAATGTTTTGGAATCAGCATTACTCTTTCTTAATTCCCTTTTGATAAGGGCCCAATATCTTTAAATTGGCCGAAGTTCTGAGCAGTTTGGAGGGTTGGCTTTTTTTGCCACAAAATTAACATCATGTCTACTGTATCATTCTAAAGTACTTTTATTGCAATGACACGATGCCAAATCAGGCCAAAATAATGTTGAGACTGTATGTTGGCAGTCTTCTTTATAGACATTCCTTAATACAAATATCCGAGTTCATTGTGCCCGATGTTACATATAATTCACCTCTTTCACCACTGCTGGAGTTAGCTTACCAAACAAGAAACTTTTTTTGGAAATTTTGATTTTTTTTTTTTTTTTTACGGTACTCTTCACGAACATTTCCACTAACATCTGCTTCATAAAAGTTTTATCTAGGAAGCTATGAGAAGTCAGAAATGACGTAAGTCTCATTATCCATTACACAGCATTTAAACTTTTTAAAACATTTTTTAAGATCTTTGCTCTCTTTTTATCATCAGTAAGCGTTCTATCTAATACTTTTTGTACTTTATACGTTTTAAGTCCAATATTGGTTTTAACTTTGCGCACATATCGTTCAAAACATTTGACACTTCTAGCCACTTCGAGTCCGGAAATGTTTAGAATACTTCTTAAGAATGGCTCCACCTTTTTGGTCTGGTATTCGTTTCGTGTTCTTTTATTTTTTTCCTATTTCCGATCAATTTTTAGGTCATCGTTTTACTTTCTTACCGCTCTAGAAACTAATTGCCTGCTGACACGTAGCTCTGTTCGAATTTTTTTTGAAAGACCAAGGGCCTAGTTTCTTAAAACACTTCACCTTTGTATGGGAAATTTTCCAAAGTGAGGTAAAGCGATTTACAAAATAAGGGGGTAAAAATTTTGAAAATTCGTATCATTATGAAATCTGGAGTATTTTTCAAATATATTTTGATCACAAAAAGGAAAAATAATTTATCAACACATTAAAATAAAAAAAAGTGATATACTCGGCATGGCCGAATCTATATACCCACCATCTGCAACTTTTTAAAATTTCGCCTTATATGGAAGGTGGGTCGTAACTTGGGCGCCCATTTTTTGTTTTCGAGTATCTTTTGGACTATTTGTGCAAGATTTCATTGATATGTGATGTTACCGGACCACACCTATTTTTGGTTTCCAAGTTTACATTAGTCCTTGAACTACTTGTGCAAACTTTGTGGTAAAAGATATCACCCGAAACTAGAATTACGACGGACACTCTGTTTTTCTAGTATTTGGTGAATAACTATTTTGTTTACGAAACGATTATGCACATTTTCAATACCAAACAAACCTTATATAAGAGAAATATTTGAGCAAATTTCGCCCTCCTAGGATGTCCTCCCCGAGCCTTATCCTATCAGACAGACAGACGGATAGATGGACGGACATCGTTAGATCGTCTTAGATTTTTCACGAGGACCCAGTATATACTTTATGGGATCTAAGATGTATATTTCGACATTTTTCACACGGTAGGAAAGACCCAATATACCAGCAATAATTTTTTGTTGGTGAGTATAAAGAACGATTCATTCCGAAACAGACATAGATTTTTGTTAAATAATATGTTCACCTAGAAACTATTTTTGATAAAAAATTATGTTCAATATTTCGAAAAAAAAAAAACATTCAAAAGAAACAAAAACTACTTTTTTTATAAAAATAAAAAAAAAATTCTCCAATGTATAGGTTTCGACGAAGCTTAGATGAATAAGATAATATGAAAGCTGATGAAGTGTGTTGCGACACCAAAAATACGTATTCTATTCTGCTGGTATATAATGACAGTCTACAAACTTTACCTTAGTACAATTCAAAATAAAAAATTCACCATTTTTTCTTTTTTTGGTGTGAATTTATTGTTTCGTCGGTTGCTTAAGCCAGCTTCCTGCTGAGCTTTCCAATTACTTTAGAAAAACTAAAGATATATAAGAGTTTAGACTTTATTAACTCAATGAGAATTAAAAGTTCTACTCTAAAGCTTAAACAAAGCCCAAAAAACAAACCATGATGTTATTCTTGTCTTACTTTTTTTCTAAATTAGTTGGTCTTTTTGCTGACTCTAAATGAAGGGGTTAAGGAGTAAATAAAAATAAAAAACAAAATAACATGATTAGTAAGCCAAACGAAGACTAAGCAATTTAAGATTGCAAACTTGTTTATGGTTTCAGCTTCTTGCCTCAAACGTCTGGAATTGAGAATTGCTCCTTAAAAATATATCGAATAGATAAGACACTAAGAATGTTGATAAAGTCTGTTCCGGCAGAGGAAAAATGTCTTCCATTTTGCTGGTGTCTAATGGAAGTTCCTAAACTCTGGTTGCGTACCACCCAATAGAGACAACAAGGCAATTAACGATTGCAAAATTTTAATTAAAAAAAAAAAGAAAAAAAAAAAGAATTATAAAAATTATTCTTTTTCAAAAAATATTCGGCCAGGGAAAAATCGACCACATTCTGTAGTTAAAATTTGTAAACGAACGGTATCAATGTGATTTCACCATTGGTGGAATTTGAATCGCATTTTTTCTCTTAGTGTTGATTTTCATAAAATAGCTGATTTTTAATAGTCATTAACAAAAAGAGAATTTAGGTTACTGTAAACTTACGTCTATTTCTCGCAAATTACGCCTTTTCCTGTAATGATAAACTCTACAGAATAATGAATATAGAACTTTCGTGTTTTGAAATTGAAGATTTAGAAAATCAAACTTAGTGGTAGGATTATTTTGCAATCTGTTTCATTAGCCGCTTTAGAGCTGTGACGTGATCCTTTTTTAGACTCCTGTGGAATGTGGTTAAAAATCGATCGGGCAACCAAAAATATGATATAAGAAAAGTGTTTTATGAACATAACAAATGCTCTTAAAATTGGAAAATATGCCCTTAAAATTTAAAATTTTAAATCATCAACTAAAAGTAACTTGGTTTTTATTAAATAAAATAAATATTCTTTTTATTTTATTTAATAATTATAAATAAAATTCAAATAAGATTTTTTTCTCATTTAAATTTTTAATTCATTTAATCATCTACTTGATTGATTTAATAAATTTTTAATTTGAAAAAATTTTCCGTTTTTCATTTTTTGCAGTTACTAAAAATTGATATAATCATTTTGGTGTGAGATGCAAATTTAAACAATTTTTAATTGAATCAATAATTTTGGTGATTGGTGATCTTTTTCTGTTAAAACTAATATTTTTGGTATTTTTCTTATTGTTTTTAAGGAATTTTTATTCAAAGATATTGTTTTATTCTTTTAAATTTATCGGCAGACATTACAAAGGCGTATCCTGTCACGCAAATTTTCCAAGACCTCTTTGATGTTTTAAAGATTTATTTGTTCATCAAAAGGGCAATCACAAATATGAAAATCATATTTTTCCTGGGCTTCAAATCAAAATATCCGTTTTATACAATTTTAAGAATTTCGGCATTGAAAATTCAAAAATCCTTATTTTTGAGTATATTTGAGCAAGTTAAATAGCATATTTTTGCATACTTAAAATTTAAGAGCATTATATTACATATATTACACTAAAGAGCGTACTTTTGCATATTTTGCGCTTAAGAGAATAATTTTGCACAATCTGCACTAAACAGAATTTTTTGCATAATTTTTAAATAGTGAATTTTTCGTTTTATTGTCACATATGTTTCTCAAATTCGACTTCATAAAAAACGGAAAAATGGAAAATTTTTCAAATTAAAAAAATTTTTAAATCAAGTAGATGATTGAATGAATTAAAAATTTAAATGAAAAAAAATCTTACTTGAATTTTAACTATTCCTTTTATTTTATTTTTGCTTGCTTGCTTAATTAAACTATGATGTAAAATGAAACAACTGTGTTAATTGAAAAATATATTATAAATCTATAAAATTTATTTCATACCTTATTTATGAAAATAATTTAATTTTAAAATCAGTTTCGATGCTCCGACAAAAATATTTTGCTTTGAATGCCAATTATTTTATGCGAGAATCAATTTATTTAAGATACGTTATATGTTCATAAATTTTAATTCAAAAATCTTGTGGTATTTAACAGTTTCCTGTTAATTTTTTTCAAAATGGGCTCACAAAGAACAGAAATATATAGAAGTTTTATAAACTAAAATTAATTTTATACTTTCTTTTTAAAGTCTTCCCTAAATTTCAAGAGTATAAAAAAATATTTTCCCCAAATTTCTCATTAAATTCTCATAACACCTTTTTACACCTTTTCTACAAAATACTCCATAAAACCAGGAGCTGACATTTAAATATTGTGCTAAAAAAATGCGTGAATATTAAATGACAACAATGTCTATACAAAAAAAAAAAAAAAAAAAAACAACGAGAACATTTATGTCACGCTTACCATTCAAAACATTAATTTGTTATACGGAATATAAAATTTACCTACAAGAAAAAAAATATGAAATTTTATACAAGTTAATAATAACTTTATAAGCGCTGTGAAATAAAAATAAAAGTAAATAAAATAATACAAATGTGTGGATATTAAAAGTATTTTACTAAAGAAAAGATTATAAAACTAAAAAAAAAAAAATATAAATTTTGACTAAAATATAATTTAGTTAATTTATTTCAGATAATTCTTAAATGCATTTGAAACTTTTGTCTTAATTTTTTTAGTAATAAACTATGTAGTTTCGTATATATATATATATATATATATATATATATATATATATATATATATATATATATATATATATATATATATATACAAATATATATGTTACTAAACATAAAATATTCTCAAAATATCATTAAAAATCACTAACATTTCATAAATCAAACTTTTTAAATTTGCCAACTTCTGTCCTTATTTTTTTTTTCTCCACCTTATTAAAAATTCCTCTCACTACTCTGTTATCTTAATAATTTTATTTTATGTTAGTCTAAATTAAACTTTAATTCAAAATAAAGTGCTACACAACATTGTCTTAACAACAGACAGTGTTGTCAGATTGGGGGATTTATCCCCAAATTGGTGATTTATTTTTGGAAATGGGGATGAAAAGTAGCTGTAATACTGAATATGGTACCATAAAATCAAAATATTAGTTCAAATCTTCGCAATATTGTGCGGATTGGCTGAAGGGTTGTCAATTTTGGACATTGATGTTGATTGAATAAGATTTCGTAATATTTTAATTTATTCGTGTGATCGAATAAAATTTGAATTTTCTTCGACTTATCGAATGAATATTACAAGTTTACAAGTTAAAAAAATAGTACTTTTTAAATCAATTTTTGGTTTTATAAACATAAAACAAATCTAAAAATAACAATTCATTAACAAAGAACGAAAAAATTTACAAAAATTTAAACCATATTCAAATGACAGATAAATTATATAATGAAATTAAATTTCTTTTAAAATTATCATTCATAAAGAACATAATTAAGCATCTTGGCTTTAAAAGAATGATGATTGTTATTATTATTATCATTATTATTATTATTCTTATTATTATTATTGCCGAAATATTTTTTTTTTTTAAGGGTGTGAAGATAAATACGTCAGTTAAATATGTCCCACACAAATGTTAAATACGCTCCACACGCTGTGAATTGATTTGTTAAAATGAACAAAATTATTTTTTAATAAAAAAAACTATATCAAAATGAAATTTTAAATAAGAAAATCAAAATATATTTATAAAACATATTAGAATATAAAATTGCAAAAAAAATTCAAATATATCACTCTATACATAAAATTACTTTGAACAAAATTCGAAAATTTTAAGTCTTCCTAATGGCCATAAGAAGCAGACATGAATCGGGTAAGCGGAAGAGTGGAAGTAGCTTAGGGCTAGTAGATTCCAGAAATGTATGTTCTATGTCCAGATTCCATCTGTGATCAGAGAGATATATAATTTTGAAAAATGTTTTTTTTTCACTATGATCATATGGACGTTTGACGTTTGATTAAATCTTTAGAAAAGCTATTCTATTTCTTTCAAATAATATTGAGACTTCAGTGTCCGTGAAAGGCTTTAACTCGAAATCTATTAAAACGTGGTTTACACATTTAAATATCCTAACGAAATTTTCAATCATTTTCAACATGGTTTTCCAACTAAACAAAACTCTTACACTTATAATTTCAAAAAGGCATAATAATTTAACAAAAGCTCGTTATGAAAAATTATTCGATTATTCGATTAGCACTAAAAATTGATCGAATAATTTATTTTATATTTAAAAATGTTATTCGTTCAAAAAGAATAAAAAATTTGTTCCTCGAATAATCGAATAATTTCTGTTCGAATGACAAACCTAATTGGCTGTGAGGGTAATTTTGGAGCCCCATTGTTGTTACGGAAATAGTAAACAAGAGTTTAAAAGCCTTCAATAAGTAATTTAAAATTTAAAAGTTGAAGAAAGTGTATCAAAAATAATTGAAACAATGGAACTTGATTAATCATACTTTTATACCTTTGAAGAAGAAATAAAAACTTAATCTTCGATCAATTTTTAATTTTCCTAAAAAGTTTATTTATACAAAAGTTAAAAAGATTTCCATAAAATCTTATTATAATTTTTTTTTTTTTTTTTTTTTTTGAAAATCTGTAGAAAATTTTCTTTTTCAATATTAACTATTTAAGTAAATTTACAGACCGATATTTGAATATCAACAAAGGAAATGGATTAAAGTACAAATAAAAAGTAATGTAATGTTCATGCTAATGTCTAAAATTAAGGTGTTATAGTGGGGATTTTTAGAGATATGACTCGAAAAAATCTGGGGACTCTTATAACAAAATAACATATAACATCTCACACAATTTCCCTCTCAAACTCACTCTACCATAAAAAAAAACATTAACAATTCACCTCACACATTTACACGAGTGTCATTTTCATTATATTTTGAAAAAGAAGAAAAAAAACATGCATAAATTTAGGCGAAATGAAAACTTAAATGACATCAAACAACAAAGAATTTTATTTAAATGATGAATATGCTGTTTATATTGTTTTTTATCCTAAGTTTCATGTATAGTGTAACATACCAACGTTTTGTAAAAGGAAAAGAAATTAAAATAAAAATGTGCCTTTTTTAGTGTACTTGTTGTTGTGTTGGAGGGGGTACTTTAAGGCGCTTTGGTATGCATACTCATCTTTTTGTTTGACAAATAAACAAACAACTAAACAAATACTTCCTTTCTAAATATTTCATTTATATTGCATACATATGTATTTTGTACATTGAAAGTAGGCCATAAGGTTTTTAAAATATATTAACATGTAACGCATACTAAAGCATTAGAGACATGAGACACTTTGAAGGCAAAAGAATATTTATATACACAGGTATAAGTTTACAGAAAGGAAGAACATTTTAGCAACTAGTTTCAGGTCGATAAAAATTTAGTAGGCAATATGGATCTGCTATATACATATACCAGCTTAATCTTTTATAAGTCACACCAATTATTTTTGTGTCTTTGGATATCTTAAGAAGTGGTGAATTAAATCAGTCTATTGTTTTTTTTTTTTTTTTTTTTTCTAGAGGTAAAGTATTTTTTAAGGCGATACTCTTTTGACATCCCCCAGTGAAAATAATTCGACACCACAAAAAAATTCTAAAAATGTCTGCTTAGATGAAATAGAATTGAGCAAAAATTTTTCAATTGGTGACATGTTTTAGATAAAAATATTAATAATCTCTTATAGTCTCTAATCATCAAGGAGTAACGTTTATTTTGTTACTTGACTAAATAATATAAGAGGATATCCAGTCCTTTTAACGACTTTCAACATAAATTAATTCAGAACACTTTCACATATATATATATATATATATATATATATATATTTACAAAGATTGTGTCAAATGAAAGCTTAGAATCTCTGCAATTTTACGCTAGATAAGTTGTAATTGAAATAAGTAATTGGTTTAACCTGCTTGTATTGCTCTTTGTAATTCTAGCAACATGTTGCTAAAAAAGTAAAACATGCTAAACATATTCCCGAAAATTAGACAACAATTTTGTTTGTTAAATTGAAAAATACATCTCGCTTAAAATATAGTTAATATTAAATAATTTTGAATAGCAGAATAGAAATCTCAAGATCTTAAATCCTTAAACCAAAACTGATAAAATTTTGACTTGACTTTTTTAGAAATATTAGAAAAACGTCATTGGCAAAATTGGCTTTAATTGTTAAAACAGTATGTTGCTAATAATATTTAAGTACTTTGTTGTGAACAAATTAATATGAAATTTGATGAAAATAATATTTTATAAAACTTTCAATTATTTTTTTAATTTGTGAAATTTTTACACAAACTTTTATGGTTTAAAGAATTAAAATGAATGTGAAATGTAATGCTAGCAACATTCTTCTATGAAAAATAGAGAGGCAAATTCGAGGAAATAGAATAGTCTTATTAGGTACGCAGAGCAACAATAATTCTGGGATACGAGATTTTTCAATCCATTTAGAAACAAGTGATCATTGAGTTCTATTCTATTGAATTGACTTTATATTATATTTTAGGGAAAAAATTAAAGGTCAATTAAAATGTTTTTTATTACTTTTGAAAGTTCAAAAATAGGTTTGTTGAAGCATACAAAATATTTCCTGCAACATGTTGCTAGCTACATTGAGGTAAATTATTTTTTTTAAGAAATTTGAGAAAAAAGTCATCGGCAAAATTGTCTGTAATTGTGAATAAAGTAAAAAAAAAAAAAAAAACAGTATGTTGCTAATAATGTTGAACTACGTTGTTGTAAACCAATTAATATGAAATTTGATTAAAAAAAAAAATAATAATATATTATAAAATTTTCAATTATTTTTTGGTTTGTGAAATATTTACACAAATTTTTATTGTTTAAAAAATTAAAACAAATGTGAAAATTATATTGCCAACAATATTCTTCAAGGAAATTTTTCAAAAAAAAAAGAAAAAAAAAAACAGAATAATTTCATTAATTACGCAGAGCAAAAATGATTTTGCAACTCGCGATATTTCAATTCATTTAGATACATGTAATCATTGAGTTCTGTTTTTGAATTTACTTTGTATTTCAAAGACGAATTGTCAAATTTTGTTTAATTAAATACCATGAATTAAAATATTCAAATTATTTTCAAGTTATACCTACATAATTTTTTAATCTGCTGAATAGTTTCGAAAGTATTAAAACTTTATTTAGAAAAAATAAAAATTTTTAAAAAATTGAAAAATATATAAATTTTTTTAATCTTAAAAAAACCTAAGACTATCAAAATTACATCTCTTTCTCCTTTATCATAAAGTCGAATGTGTTAAAGCTATAACGAGCTTCACTTCAAGAAAATCGATGTTTAAATGACTTTATTCACAATTAAGTGAAGTGACGTGATTGAGAAATCCCGTTCGCAGAATTTTTTTCGTCCATTGTTATTTTTGAATAAGGAAGAAAATCTTAATAGAAGTTTTGGAAATTATAAAAAAAATAATATTATAAAACTTAAACACTTTTACTACTGTAACGTTAAGAAAATATAAACCAAAAAAGGCAAAATTTTTGCAAAAACTCTAGTAAAAGTGCAACCTTTGTTAAAAAAGAAATTCACAGCTAAATGTTTAATTTTTAACTTGCTATTCCCTTGCCCCTAACTATTTAAATAAACATAAATACAAGTATACTTTTCAAATGTTTTACTTTAACTTAAAATAAGAGGTATATTGTTTTATATAATTTGAAAAATTAAAAAATGTCATTGCATGTAAAAAGAATTTTGACATTCAAATACGCATAAATGTGTTTTTAAAATGACACATGAACAAATAAATATTAAATTTATAACAAAAATTATATTATTATAAAAAACATGTTTATTTAAGGAAAAACGTTGAAAATATTTTCACAAATTCAATTTATTTTTCATTACATTTTAAATATTATTTGTTGAAGCAGAAAAAAATCAAAATTTTAATTTAAATATTAAATAACCATATTATGTTGAATATTTACATTTGTGTTACCATTGTAGATTTGTTTATTATTTATGCTCTCATACTCAAATGACCCCATTTTATAAACATTTTCTCATAACGAAGAGCGTAATATAACATCAATATTATTAATTTTTATTTAATTTATGGTTTTGGTAGCAAAATCCCAAAAAAAAAAAAAAAAAAAAAAAAAAAACAGAAACACATTATCATCATAAGCGGCAACAAAAAATCATTGAATTGGAAAGGAAATTTATTGCATTTCAATAAACAAACAAACTTTTTAACATTAAAAATATGTTTTATCGGGTTCACTATAGTGGAAATTAAAAAAAATAAAAAAAAATATTAAAAAAAGAAGTTAAAACTACATATAGTCAATAACATATACTAGGGACAATTAGAATAAGGTTTAAATATAATTTAGGTAAATAGAAAAAGTCCATTAAAATGTTAAAGATTACTTGGATTGCTATGTAAAATAGAATTTTTTAGGATAAGTTTGTTAAAACATTAAAAAAACATTTCCAGCAACATGTTGATAGCCACATTAAAAAAAAATATGATTAAACAAATGTATTCATAATTACATTAATTACAATTCATGTTGAATATATAGAATATATTTTTTTTAAATGTTGTTTAAAAAGACGCAACATGCTGTAGGTTAAAATGAACATAAACAAGCAAATCGATAAGAAAAATTTTGTTAACAAATATTTTTAGTTCAGTAAGAAAGCCATTTTGGCTTTAATATGGTCAGCAACATGTGTCCCTGAAAATTACTTATACATTTTAATTTTACCCTTATTCAAATATTCTTTAATGTTAATGTGCAAACAGTATTAAATTATTTTTTATTAATAAAAACGTAATTATGTCATGATTAATAAATAATTTCATGATTTATATTCATAATGATTGTGAATGACAATAATGTCATTGGATAAACATACATTGTTTTCATGTTTGATATTTTTGTTTTGTTTCGTTTCCTTTTAATTCCACTAATGTATATTTATTGATTTTAAATAGTATGTATTAAGACTACAGACATCTGTATAGTAAACAAAATGTGTGGGGGAGAAAATATGTGTTTTGTGAAATGTAATATATAAAATCCTTAAGCATAATATAAAAAGTTAAAAGTTATATTGTCTATGGTTTTTTAAAAAGTTTATATGTAATGAAATATAATCTTTAGTTTAGTAATATTTACGATGTAGTAGAGATAATATAAAATCGCTAAAATATTGAGCAAAATTATTTATGAAAGAAAATGTCTTTGCAATAAAATTTATAAAGAAAAACACGTGTTGTTTTCTTTCACTTTATATAAAAAATTAAAAAATTTCAGTAATACAGATTTGCTGAAAACTGTTAATTAAAAAATATATTGCCAGCAACATGTTGCCAAAAAAAGTGTCGGAAAATAATGTTGGCATAAAACTCTATTGTCAGCAACAAAATAATTAAAAGTAAAATAAAAGTTACTATAAAATCACATTTCTTTTTTTTTTATAATAAACATAATATTTCTAAAAATTGACAGAAAAAATATTGTCTAAATTTATGAAATTAACATTGATGATAGGTTCCATATAAAAATGTTATTAAAAAATTAATTGATTCAATCAATTTTTAATGGTTTTAAAATGTTTTCGCCTAAAATATATTTATAAACGATGTTCTTTGGTGTTATATTAATATACAATTAAAAAATTAATTTTTTCAATCGATTAATTGGTTATAAATTTTTTCGACAAAAACACATGCACAATTTTGACGTTTTTACGTAATTACAAATCGAAAAAAAAAAATATATGAATTTTTGTCAAACGGCATCATATTTACATATGTAAATATGAAAATATATTATTTCATATAATATTTATTCTTAAATGTTTGAATGAAATTTTAGAGGTCCTTGTCGATTGAATGTATTGCAAAAAAAAGGCGACTTGGTGGCTTTGATGAAGCACATTACGCTTTTCATTTATTAGATTCAAATAATTTCTGGACCGAATGGAATGTAAGTTTAAGACCAACGTTTATGTAAGCATAAACTATTAAAAACTACATATATATATATTCTCATCTATTCAAATGATATTGTGTATTTATCTTTAGCCCAAACAAAGAAGCGATAATAATATGTCTCTGGTATTTACACTGGTGAGGCTATGAATGAATTAAATTCACAAAAGCTGAAATCAATATTTCTTATCAACAAAAACAAAAAGCCAACAAAAGAGGAGCAGGAATTGAGTGAAACCAAACACAACAATCAAGATATACATGAAACATGAAATTTCAAAAAATTAATAAAAATTATATTTTTGTATGACACATTATAAAAAGAGAAAATGTAAAAATAAGGAAAAAAAGTAAATAGTAAAAAAATAATATCATATACCTGATTGATGTACTTAAAATACAGATTTTTTTCAATTAACATTTTGATTCATTCAACTCGTACGTCGTTAAAAGTTTATATTTTTTAAAATTATTTTTTTAATTAAAATTTAAAAAGTGTTTAATTGGAAAAAAATCATTGTTTATGAGTAATTGATATAATCATTTTGATGAGATATGTAAATTTAAACATTATATTAATGTAATGAATTATTTTGGTAGTTAAAATCACTTTTTTTACTTTTTTCTGTGTTGTTACCATAAAATATTACTTCTAAATTTAAACATTTCAGTTACTGTTAATAGCAACATGTTGTGATACATATAAAGCGGTTGATAACAAATACCAGAAAATTATTCATTTCTGCATAACACGAAATCTGCAATTCTATTGACATGTAAAACAATTGCATAAAGAAAATCTATAATTTGCAGCGTATTGTTAAGCCTAATTTTTTAAGCAACATTAATATTAAATTTTCAGTCTTATTTTTTATTTTTTACTTTTTAAATTTCCACATACCTACTTTTAATTACTAACAACCTTGTATTCTATTAACGCTTTTGTAATATTCTACACTTTTTTTGTAGATTATTTTTTAAGTTTTTGACAGAAATTAAAACATATATAAATATATACATTTATAGATGTTGCTAGAAAACTGCAAGCAACAAAAAATATCATTTAATTGTACTAATGTATGTTTTCTTTATAGCAACTTCAGATATTTTTGGAATAGTGTTATGGAAAATGTTATAATTACAAACGTCTTATTAGCGACGTTCTCAAAAAAATAAAAAAAAAAAAAAAATAATAATAATAAAAACGAATTTGTTTTTAAATTAAATTTAGCATGTTTTCACCTAAAAACTTGTTGTTAGCAACATGTAGTCAAATAATGTCTTATGTTGTTATATATAATATTATTTCCAACTTTCTACTGGTTTAAATTTTTTTTTTTTAATAATTTTTTTCAAAAATTATTTTCAAAATTCCTAACTCAAAATATAAAAAAAAAACAAATATTGAATACCACATGTAAATAAAGATACCAAATAAATGTATAAAGTTTAACAGCTTATGATATGATACAAAAGTTCAAAAAAAAAAAAAAATCTATAGAATTTCATTTAAATTGTAGTAATGCAAACCATGTTGCTAGCAAAATTTTCACAAAAAAATTACAATCACGATTCTTTAAGTAATAATAATAATAATAATAATAATAATAATAATAAACATTTTATGGAAATTTATAATTAGGAACATGTTGCTAAAATTAAAATTTTATTGAACATGTTAATTTTATGACTAATTGGAATATATAATATTAAAGTAGGTCATTTATATTAAAATTATGTGGAATTGGATATTTTGTAAGCATTTACTAATAGTTTTTAAATAAATTTTTCTATCAATATTTTGCAACAAATTCCCATACATTTAATTAAAATTTGTATACATAATGTATACAAAAATTTATCAAGAATATCAAGTTTAAACAAATTTCAGTCACAACAACATGTTGCAAAACAATGTTTATATTAATAAGGTCAACTAATTAGCAACATAGCAATAGCAAGGTAATATGAATAAAAAAATTGAATAATCTAATGGAAAATGTTGTAATTACAAACGTCTTGTTAGCAACATTTTGAAAAATTAAATATAGCATATTATTACTTAAAAGCTTATAGTTAGCAACATGTAGTCAACTAATGTTTTATTAGCATAATGCTGTTATATGTAATATTAAAATTTTTTTATAGAGATATTTTTAAAAATTCTTTACAAAATTCCTAAACCAAAGTATTAAAAAAATAATCAAATATTGAATACCATATGTAAATCATAAAAATAAACTATTATTATTCTTCAGTGCATAAAAAAATTCAAATTTAAATTCTTTAGCAAATTTTCGAAATTAATTTTTCCCACATGAAAAATTTGCTTAATTCAAAAACCTCAATTGCATTTAATTTATTTTTTTCTATGCGATCATTGAATTGGGTCAAACAAATAACAATTGATTTTTATAGCGAATGCAAAAAAATCAAATAAAAAAATCGATTGTTTAGTTTACAAATTGTATGGCTGTCGAATAATGTTGTTGCAAATTTATTACTATTACCATTGATTTTCAATTTCAAAGTATTAGGGGTTTTTAAATTAATTTACTCTTTTGTGTATTTTTTTTTCTAGGTTTTAAATTAAAACGATTTCAATTTGTTTTTTTTTTTATTTTTTTAGGAAAACAACAAATGTGTTAAACAATTAAAAATTCATTTTAGTTTGAAATTTGTGCTAATGTTTCGATGAGTTTTGTTTCAAATCAATTAACTAAAAACACAGACAATTCATGTTTTTTTTTTACAAAACAACTAAAAGTATTTTGTTTAAAAATAAATTAAGGGGTTTCATACTTAATAATATAAAGCATATTTATAGAAAAATCGTATGTTTTACTTCTAAAAAAAATGTAATAATTTTAAAAATATTTTGCAGTACTTTTTTTTTTTCTTTTGATATCCTAATTTTTAATTATGTCATTCCGTTTATAAACGAGCTTTAATTAACTCCCATAATTTATGATTACCCCTACTAAATAATTGTTTATTAAATTAGACATAAATCTATTTATTTATTATACCTGTCTCTTAAATGAAGGCATGTTTTATATTTTTTATTATTATTTTTTGTTTAAACACATTCTTACTTGTAATGCGAAATACAAGTAATTGACTGACCCTGACATCTTTTTGTCGTGTGTTTTGCAGTTAAGTTGTTTTTTTTTCTAGCATAAAAATAGTAATATAAACTTTTAAAATTTTTTTCAATTTAATAATAAACACGCAATTTTATTACTTACATTACATACATTGTGTTTATGACATTTTGTCATCGAAAGGTGACAGACTGAATGACGGACAGACAAACTTTTGTAGACAACATAAATAGGCCTGAAGTATAAATAGATACTTATACTTATAAACATGTTACCTCATAAGAAACAATGTATTAAATAAATATTAAAAAATGTATTTAAGTATTTAGGTTATTAGAAAAGCCTGCTGTTAAGAATTTTTTAAGAATTTCAGCTCTTGAAAATGTTCATTCAATATTTTAATTAAATAATTAATTAATTAATTAATTAATCTTTTTTAATTTATGTTCTTGAATTTAAAAATTTTCATTCACTTATTTTTAATCTTGACAACATGTTGCAAAACATAAATAATTCTTAAACATGTATTTAAATATTTCCTAAAAACAAATTTATTTAATTTTTCTTTTTTTAGTTTCGAAAAATTTCATTCAAACTTTTTATATTAATGGCAACATGTTGCTAAACTTAAACAATTCTTAAATTAGAATAATACTTAAATTTGGTAATTTTTTATATTAAAAACTCAATCAATATTTATTAATTATGTGTCTAATACCAACAAAATTAAGCATCCTGAAATATAAAAAATTCCTTAGCAAAATGTTCAAATTATAAATATTTAAATAATAACAATAGAAAATTAAATAGAAATCGTTTTATCTTTGAACATTTATTTAGCAACATGTTGCTAGACATATATTTACCCTTAAATCAATTTTTTTATTTATTTACATTCTTTACAAAAACTTTTGCAGCTCATTTAAAATTCGTTATACACCATTTATCTGTTAACATTTGCTACCAACCCCTCTCCCAAATTGTCTGTTTCTATGTCTGTCTGTCTGTCAAGTGAAAAAGTGTTAAAATAAATGTGCAGCCCGCAAAGTTTTAAACATTAACTCTTCATCATCATCATCATAGTCGTCGCACAAAATATATAATTAATTTATTTATAAATAACAAAATGTTTTATAAAGTTGTTTTTGTTTGTGCTGCTGCTGTTATTTGTTGCCTCTAATTTATTGACATTGGTTTAATGCATTCACTTGTAATAAATATCAATTATAATTACAGTAGTGGTGTGTGCAGCCTGCAGTAGTTGCTATAAATTTAATAAATTGTTAAGCTTTTTTCTAAATGATTACAAATAAATAAATTGTTTAGCCTACATAGTCTTTTTTACTTTTTATATCTTTTGCTTTAGAATTGTCTGCGGATTTTGATATTGAAAAAAAATAATAATCTAAAATACTTTATAAATCTAAATAAATCTGTCAACAGCATGAATTTAAATTTATATAAAATTTAATAAATGATGATTTCATTAAGTTGCGTAAGAAAAATATGACTTTGTAAAATAGATAATTTAAATCAGTTTTTTTTAATTGAAAACGAAAATAATTATTGTATGTGGCTGAAAATGTTTGGGTATTTTTATTGCAATAGACGCAACATATTGCTAGACCTAAAAATATATGAAAATATATATTTATTGGTAAGTTAGGCTAATAATAGTTTTTCTGCAAATATTTGTATGTAATGATTCCGTGTAAACCAACATTTTTAAAATAATCTTTCTATCAACATGCTGTAATGGAAATATTGATTTTTTATAAATACTTCAAGATTTTTAATTATAAATGTTAATATATAAATAATTTTATATATACAGTCGAACACGGTTATAACGAACACTGGTTGTAATGATCTCTGGCTATAACGAACACTTTTCTTCGGTCCCATGGATTTTACAAAAATTTTCCAAACAAATAACTACGTTTAGAGCGAACACGGTTATAGCAAACTTTTTCTATAACGAACAAATTTGTATGGTTCCAAGAAGAATATTTCATACAAAAAGCTATATTTATATCGAACTCCCACAAATATTAGTTTTTGTAAAAACTAACAGAAATAACTTTTATTAATTTAAACTTAAATTATTGGATAAATAGAAATAATTTTCATTAATTTCAGTTTAAATTATCGGAAAAAAATAGTAGAGGGATTTTACATTTATATTTATTGACCTTTGAAACTTTTAACCTTTGAACCTGACATTATAAAGGTAATAAAATTTTAATATTACAATAACGCTTTTCCTCATAGAATAAAGTTCACAAAACATTGAATTAATATAAAATATATAATTAATCACAGTGGCAAATTGTGCCCAATGATTGATGAATACAAAAATATTCTTCCTGATATATTGAAATTAATATATTGTGGTCCGAAATGCTTTTTCCCATTTTTTAAACGAAAATGACTAGTTTTTGCACTATGAAAAAACGAATGATATCCAATTAAAGGTGATTATGTATACTTTTGACCCAAATAAAAACTAGTGTTGAGTTTTTATCCACTTTGGAATAATTTAAGATTTTGTCTCATAACCTCACTTTTTAATTGGGACACATACTAAAGTATGTGCTACACAGAGGTTTCAGTTAAATTTAAAATGTTTGCACAATATTTTTAAGTATCGGAGATCTAAAAAACCCTGTTTTATTTGGAGTATAAAATTTCTTTAAATGGTTTAGTCACAGTGAAGACATATCTCAACATCTTTAGTGTCAAAGCTACACTAATTGAAATTTAGGAACGTAAAATCCGTATACTATAATTATTGATAGCCAGAAATATTCAAATAAATTAAGTACTTGACAATATATACCATGATATAATTTTAGTTAGTTCTGGTACAAATTGAGGGTGATATCTCTAAATTGCGTCATTTAGAAGTTATCCGTTAATTTATTTACCAAAATAGGTAACGTACAGAAAAAATCATCCAACACCCACCTTAAAGTATAATAAATCGACTCAGAATAACTTTTTTAGCCGATCTGAAGATAATTCAATGAAATTTGACACGTAGGACTTTCAGAACACAAGGACGAAGCTTATTGAAATTGGTTATGATCGATCCATTATTTTACTTAGCTCCCATACAAATGTCATCTCCTAATAAGGGTTTAACGATCATAAATGTCTTAAATATAGCAATATTGTAATGAAATTAGGTGTAAGGAAGTTTTGTATAAGTTTCAATCTTTGTGAAAAATTTCATGAAGATCAGTTCATAATTGATTATAGCTCTCATATAAAACTCTCTTCCGAAAATTACTTTAAGGTGCAAAAATCACATACACATGTTATTATCAGGTTTATATTCGACACAAATAAGTTTTATATAAATAGAAATCGCAGTGACAAATTTTATGAGGATCGCAACATAATTTACCATAGATCCCATATAAGCCTACTTTCGGGAATCACCCTAAAGTGCATAAATTCATATAGATAATAGTATTTACGTAATATTCTGTATTCGTATATTTTATTTCAAACTTAGTAAAAGTATCGGTTCACAATTGTCCACATGTCTAATATAAGACCCTGCCACGAATTTTGAATTTCGATGGACATGCACAATGGTGTGGGGTATTACATGGTCGGGCATGACCGATTATATCTTTCTTACTTGTTTTATTTGTATTATAGTGATCTCGTGATTATCCATAAGTTCAATTTTGTGCAAAAATATTTCGCAACTCTTAAATTCCCAACAATATCGGTGAAAAAATATAAATTTAATAAACTTGTATAATCGATTAATCAAATATAGAATTAATTTATTGCAAATTTAAAATATATAATTCCTTCTCCCAAATATACATGTATATAATTTGGACTTATATCTGATAGGTTGTGAAAGAACTACGAAAATATATTTATTAGCTTCATTTTGAAAATGACAAAAAGCACTTCGGACCACCTTTTAATACGTATTTAAAGATCATAAATACTGTCCAGTTTTTAAAGGAAATAATTACGTTTTAATTACAAATATTAGTATCGTAACGAAATATGTATATTTTGGTAACAAACAAATTATTTGGGTATTTTAAGGATATAACGAACTCAATTTGTCGAGTTTATTATAACCCTGTTCGATTTTATATTTTATATTAATATTTACTACTGGCTACATGTTGCTTATACATGTTGCGTAAATATTATTTAGCTATGCTTAAGAACAAAAGGTCCATCTGACCGATAAAATTAAGAGAAATTTTGAAATAAAATCATATAAAATTCGCAGAAGAGTTAGATTCTATTTTAAAACCTTAGATTCTCACGTGTTCTCTATCCCTGTACATATAAGCACTTCTGTGGGGGTTTTTCAACCATTACTTTTCTTGAATTTGTAATTTATTTTTTAATTGTTTTGTTTTTTCTTCAATTTAGTATATTCCCTTTAATTGCCTACAATCTAAAAACAATTAAATAATTAAAAACCAAAATTCACCGCATGCATTTTCCATTGAATGCCAAATGAGGCAAAAATAAAAACAAAAAAGTGTTTATGTGTGCAGCATAAAAATCCAACCAATGTTGCAAAAAAAAAAAAAAAAAGTTAAAAAATATATAAAATGAAAGCACAAGTGTTGTGTGTTAAACGGCTGAACGAAAAATATAAACATTTTTTGAATAACTAATGAATATTGATTAGAAAATAATTCAAATATAAATAACTAAATACAATATCATGAACAGTTGAAATGAACAGAAAATACAACAATAATAATAAAGACAATGGTTATAAATAAATAATTAGCAGCTAAGAGTAGCTTTGAAATCAATGTATGTGGCACGTTAGATTTCCTTATATAGTTTTTAAAAACGTGCAGCAGAATTAAGAACATTTACACTTCAAATGGAAAAAGACCGCCGGAATTGTTTGGTGAAAGAAATAATTATAAAATAATAAAAAAACAGAATAAATAGAATATTTAAGAAATATTTTAAAAATTTAAAGGCCGCTCTAGCTAGACCGTCTGTTCAGACTAGACTAATATTTGACACAAAATATTTAGTCTTGTTTTCCCGCAATTTTTGCAACTAAATACAAAGTTGAATTTTAATTCACATTACGCGCATTTATTTTAAGTAAGCCTCTTCAGATTAGATGCAAATTGATTACTCAAAATCATTTGATCAAATATAAAACTAAAATAATTTATTTGACTTCAATTATGAAATAGGAAAATCTTATTTTTTATATTGTTTTCATCGATTTAGAATAATTTACAGAGAGAATTTCGGAATATATGGATGTCAGGGTTACTTTTGTAAAGTTTTTTATTTAATATAAAGTGAAAATGCTGTTTATTTTAGGCAAATATTTATAAAATTTTCAATACAGTAAAATATTTAGATAATAAATGAAAAACACTAACTACTACCAATTTATCAGTTGCAAAATTCATAATCACCCTAATTCTAGTTGTCGTTGTCGACACAAAACGTCATCGTCTTATGTCGCCTGTGGCAAATTGGTATTCTTGTTGTCGTTATTGACACCTATCGATGACTTTTAAATTATTTTTGGTATTCTCTATATATTTATATATTTTTAATTATTTCTAGAAAAATGAAAAATTAAATAAAATTTAATAAAAAATATATATATGGATAATAAAAAAAATAACATAAGAGAACAACTTTAAAATCAAGGAATAGGAATCATAAGAATATAACATCCTTCTAATCACAAAACTTTGTTTATTTCTCAGTATGATTGCAAAATGCAATATTTATTCATTGGAAACAAATTGTCACTTTCATTGTATCCGGAATCTCTTCAGCTAAAAATATTAATAATACTACAAAAAAGTTTTAAAATTCTTTTTAATTTTACGATGATACTATCTAAAATCCGCTTTTTAAATTGCTATTGCTTACACCACATGTTGAAACTCATTTGTGGTCTGATATTAAAATTCCGTCGGAATCTTTTTGCCATATTAGATTTGTTATTTTTACTCATAACTTCAATCAGAATCTTAAATAATAAATACTTTTAAATTGGAATTTTATATTTGACGTCAAATTTATGTTTAAATCTCCGGCAAAATAAATCAGCTGATACAAAAATTAGTGATGTGTTTTCTGTTTATTTAAATTATCGATAAACAGTGGACATCGTCTCAATACTGTTAGAGAATACTACATTAGCGTCGAAGTGATGTTGATGTCGATACAAAGTGATTTTGACTCAAAAATGACATTGACGTCAACGACGATAACTGGAATAAGAGTGAGTGAATATAATTCATAGTATAAAAAGCATAACAAGCACTATTTTATTTTTAAATAAAAAAAAAAAAAATATATATTAATATATTGAAAGTTTTATTTTAAATGTATTTTATTATTTAAAAATGTATTTTAATAGATAAAATATAAATTTTTCAATTCTTTTTTTGTCTATTTAAAGTTTAAGTACATAAAAATAATAAATTTTTCAAGTCAAGCATTCCGCTGATGTCTGCCTCTGTTTGATCTTACATTTATTTTGTAAGATCGAAAAAGAAAAAAAATTGACCAAAATAATGACAAATATTTAACGTCTTGTGTTCGCACTTAATACACATTTGACTTAAGGCAAATATTTTAGTTTCACCAAAATCAGCTGTTTTTTCTTTTGGTTCGTAAAAATATTTGGTGTTCACATTAGGCAAAATAAATTTTTGCAAAAATCGCCAAATATTAGCCTAATGTAAACTGAGCTTAAGTTTAGGCAGCAGACTGGTATACTCAGTAGCCAAACAGAGATAATAAGAGCAATTACCGATTGTAACTTGTTTATGGTACTTCGAACCGGATGCTGATAGACAACGCTTTTATCTGCTGCTAATTAATTAATAATTTATTTTATTTTAATAATCGTTTTGCTGCTCCTATAAATTTTGTATAAAATATTAAATCATCACTAAATATTCATAGATTTTCATATACATAGATTTTTTTCATTAACATTCCATTGTAAGTCATTCAACTTTACTATTATACAATATTTTTCTTTATAGCAATAAGACAAAATCCATAAGATTTATGTGGCTTTGTTATGAAAGAAAAAAAAAATGCACTCAAATACTAATACAATGGACTTTAAACTGCGATTGCTACTGCTAACAGTATTACATTTTATAACAATAAATATTCAGTTGATCGTCGCTGCATTAAAAACAAAACCACATTCTAAGTCAGCTTAGAGTAAAATGACTAGAAACTATTTATTGTGTTTGAATATTTTGTTTAATACTTTTTGCAATTATTCTTTATATGGCAAAAATAATAAAAATATATATATTTGATGACTAAATTTAATTAAATGATTTCTATTGATAAAGGTGGCCTATATATAAACAACCACGTATATATATATACCTTCATACATATAGCACAAAAGCATTCAAAATATTAACCCTTTATTGCTCTTGTACAATTAATGTATACTGGGCACTTTATATTACAGTTTGTAGTAGAAATCAATAAACTTTCTAACTCTTCTATGAAATCTATATACTAACTGAATGAATGAATTAATCATTTGAGATCAATTAAGACTGCCATAAAACTTATTCTTAAAGGAAATATGAGAGGTTTATTTTGAAACCGACCTAATTTCCCTTTATCAAAATTAAATTTTGACGTAATAGTTTTGTACTAATTTAAGTTTTTTCTTAAGTCTTAAGTTAATAAGTATCAAATGATTACGTAAAAATTTAAATGTTTTCATACCTAACACCACCATTTTTTTTTGGATGGACTTAGGCCATTTTCAAAATAAACGGCTTATATATCATCAAAACTAACTAGAAATTGATGAATACATCTTAAGTCGGTTTACATTATTTATCCTAACAATTTTAAATAGAATACAATTAATATAAAAATATTAACCCCAGATTTTTTAGATTTAATAATAAACTTATCGTTTTATTTTTTTTTTTTTTAATTATACATGTTAAAATATTTCTCTTCCCTAATAAAAATTACAATATAGGTATTTACTTGTAAGTATTTAAATGCATGTGCATTCATAAATAGTTGTGTATATTTTTCATATGAATATCGATATTAAATTTTATGTCATTTATCGTGATGTCGGAATAAAGCAATTATAGTGACGTGACAATGCCAAACAAAAAGTTTTTTTTTGTATTTTTATTAAAATATATTTCCATAAAAACATTTAGAAAAGCTTTTGCTTTAAACCAAACCCAATAACAATACTTTTAATGGGGGTATTTCATATGGGAAAGAAAACATTTTGATTAATTTTAGGAACTCAAAACAATATAGGTTTGTTTTAATTAAGTATAATAAAAAACATAAAAACCAATTAAGAAAAATTTTTATATATCTGATTCCCCATAGGTCCGCTTACTATGGAGGAGACCTCACAGAAGAAAGTATGTTAGTAGAGCTACGTATTTCTTTTGGCGAAGGAATCCTGACCTGTTTAATCGGATATTTTTAGACCAAAAGTTAATTACTACACACAACCATATCAAGTTATATTGTAACTTATATTATATTAGTTATTAGTTATATTAACATTGACCAGTTATTGGGAATGACATTACGAGCCAATGGATGTTTTGTATAGCTTTATACTCGTATGTTCACCATAGTAAGTTGAAGCTACTAATAACAAATATCTCTTTTGAAGATACTATGGCTCTCGCTACAATGTTTACTATACGATATCCAATAGCGGGACAAGCACATAATACATATTCTAATGTCTCATCATGTGTCATGGAAAATCTACCCTGGCTATTTTTCACATTTCATAAGATGTGTTGATGTTCAGTAAATAATCCCATTAATACTCTAATTTAGTCCTTATGGAGCAGTAGCAACTCTTAACTTTACCTCATAAGAGGGTAGTGCCCCTATAGCACCCTTACCGTCTGACATAACGAATAAGCTTTCGACTTTCTACTCAAATACTATCAAACATAAATGAAGATGGCCTGGAAAAATCGATGGGTATTTCCATATGGGTAAAGTTATTTGAAAATTGGATCCAGATCGGCGCCGGTATCGCCGTCAATCTGGTTGGAATCATCGGTGAAACAGACTTGGATATTTAGGATTACTAAGATCCATTTGTACTAAATTAAAATTTTTTATGAATATTAGGATAACAAAAAAACATTTTGTAGCTACTGATTTTGGATCTAAATTTGTGAAAAATTCTGATTCAAATGTGGATTACAAGATAATTGGTGATATAATATCAATCGACTATATGGATCTCTCAAAGTTAGTTAAATCCAGTTAAACTTGCCAAACAATGTAAACACAACTTTAAGTAATAGAAATATCAGATCCAACGTAATCTGACTCCTATTATCCATGCTAAAATAAAGAACCTAAACAACCTTCATTTCTGAAGCACAAAGCCTTTCCAGTTTTCGCTTCGGTTTGTCTCTATAAGCAGTTCTGCCTTTTTATCTACTGTCTTGAGAATTTTAATTCATTTTAATTATTAGAGTTCCTCGATAGTAAACTGTTCTTTCAGTGCCTTCAGTTAAACATTGGTCTTCTCAATGTTTCTATTTATATCAGCATCATATGCACGGCCTATAGTTTTCCTGCCAAATTTGGAAAGTATGTACGAGGAGACTTATGTCATCGGTATATTCTATATTCTTAAGACATTCATGCAGACTTTATGTCTGCAGTATTATTACGTCTAGTTCTATATTACACAGCAATGGAGATAGAACACAACCTTGGCGGACTCCTTTAGTTACGTCAGTTAAAGGGCCTTTACAGAATTTTAACATGCCGAGTCCCGGTATAAGACAAGGATTACAACTATCACTTGACTTGAAATTCTTAATATTGTAGCGTTTGTGAAACTAACTGAAGGTGAAGAGTGCCATTGACTTTAGCGGAATCGATAGACAAACTACAAAAGGAGGATGGCAAAGGCATATAAGGTAGTAGGTCCTGAAACTAGCTTGTTTATATTGTAGTTTGGATGACAGTGATGACGACAGTCTGTGCCCATAAATTAGTGAATGATAATCCGGTAACTAATAGAAGTATTCACTTGGTGCCTTAGTATCCACTTCACCTATACTTTGACAGACAACAAATCAAATCTCTTCTCATTTATATACAAAATACCCTTCTTTCCTTTTATATAAAAAAATCATTGTCATCCTTTTCATCATTATTATCATCATGATCATATAGTTTTGTTACATAAGGCGGCAATTCAAAAAAATAAATTACCTACGATAAAAAAATAAAAATAAAACGCTACATACACAATTGCTGTGGAAAAATAAAACCAACAACGAAGTGAATGGTTTTAAAACAAAACTTGTCAGGAAGGTATTTTATCTTCCTTTCGTACACTTCAACTTGCAAAAAAAAAGTCATATTGTCATGACTGTAGGTTGACTGTTTAGTTTTTTGCAATGGCTAAAATGGTTGTGTTGTCAACTTCTCGGCTTGTTGATTATTGTTTTATAAATATCTCAAGGCAAATAAAGCCAACAATAAACTAAAAAAAAAACATTCAACAATAACAGTTAATTCTCTATTTACATACTTCTTTATGTTTAAAAATATATATTCAAAGTACCATGTACTAGCATATAAATATCTAGAAAGTAACCTCAACCTCTAAAATCTTAAAAAAAAAAAAAAAAAAAAAATAACTTAAACTTGAAATGTTATAAGCGCTATAAGGCTTGTGCGACTGTAATGTTAATGATTAAAGCTTATGCAGCGTGGTTTTAAAAACAAAATAAAGAGGAAAAAAAGGTAAGAGAATGAATAAGTTTGAAACGTATCACAGTGCACCGTTCAGAGTAAAAAGTGTAGTCTCTTTTACCTTAAGATTTTTTTTTTTTTTTTGTCAAATATACATCAATGGAAAACCAAGAGTTTATGTATTTTGAATATACACTGGTGCATATGCCCATAAACACACATCAATTTTTTTTAATCAACTTACCAAAAATGGGTCTAAAAAATACCTAAGGTGCTACAAATTAATTTTTAAATTATTTATTGACTTCACCTAAACAATTAATAAAAAAACTTTAAAATGTACATTAAATTTTTTTCATTGTAATTTAAGTAGTTTAATGCCATTTTTTATGGTATTTTCCCATATATATGCACTTAAACTAATAAACCAATTTAGCATTATTAGTAATGTGTTGATAAACCTTTTTTTGGATAACTTCGGTCTGACATTGATTCGACTAATTTTTGAAGAAAATCACTTTCACTTTCCCACGTTTGCTTAATTTTTCATGGTTTCATTTTGTACATTTCTTGCGTAAACTTTACGGGTCATTTATACCCAAAGATTCTTCATTAGATTTAAATCCGGATTACAAACCGGCCAGTCCAATAGTGGAATACTATGTTCATTAAATTTAGATTGGTTCGAGACATGGATTTCAGCGTTATCCTGTTAGAATGTGCAATATTCATCCATTTTTTCATCCATAAATGGGAGAAGAGCATCTTCCAACAGTTCAATATAAATTGTACTGTTCATTTTAGTTGAAACAAAATATATTTTTGAATTTCCTGCAGCAGAAAAGGGTGTCCAAACCATAACACTGCTCCCATCGAAATTGGATTACGGCATACGAATTTCGTTCGGCCTCAAATCGTGCCAATAGCAAGCATATGAATCGGGACCGTCCAAATTGAATTCGACTCATGTATTTGCGCGCATATTTCGAACGATTTTCCTTATGATGCTGTTTTAACATTGTCTTGCGTTTTGGTTTCTTCCATTTTATGTTACCAACTGTTCGCAAAATGTATGCAACTTATTTGGAAGTGACAGGAAGGTCAAGTTTATTTTGTATTTGTGTAGAATTTAATTTATTGTGGGTGGCTTCTTCTTTTATTTTATTAATTTGCCTTTTTGATAATTTTTGATTACCTTTTGTTAGTTTCCGCACTCCGTATTTCTACCCTTTCTTAAGAAAGCATAGTATAACTCCCTCCGAAAATTTCGGAGTCCGAATGATTAACTTTTCGTTCAATTTCTCTGTTATATAGACTTGACTGCGAAAAAAATTGAATTTGAATTTGTTTCCTGCTCTGTAAGAAAAGTTCCTTTCGGCATCCTTTAAGCTGATGAAATTTCCAATTAAAGCAAAAATATTTCCAGTAAACAGAGATGTTGTTACCTTACTTACCTTAAGTGAAACAAAAAGCTAAAACTGTTAAAATTTTTTAATATATATATATGGTTTTAGGTTAAGAGAAACAAATATATCTCAAAGAAAAACAAAAATTTTAAATGCGTTTATAGGAATATGCACTAGTGTATATTTTTGTTTTCAATACTTTTACCATTGCAGGAGTTATAATTTTGCGAACTTGAAATTTGTGAAATAAAATCTTTATAGTTTTATATATTGCACAAATAGGACTCACGTCCTTGACCGTAGATTTAGTTTATTAATGAAATATGATCTAGTGTCGTGCATTTCCTTATTTAAAATATTTTAATATTACGAAAAGAGGATCAGAAAATAACAATTTAAAATTTGGGTATAAAAAAAGAATTACTCTCAAAAGTTTTCTAGAGTTTTGCAGTCTTGCAAAAAAAAGTGTATTACTGAATTTTAATTCATTTTGAAGATGTTATCCATGAATGCCATCTCTATGATATCCATAATAAATTGCATTGAAAGACTTAATATTTTATGACAAATTTGACAATTTTAAAAGCATACATTTTAGTTTTTTTTTTTTTTGTATGAAAAAATTGTATTAAATTTTACTCAAATTTAGTAGTAGATTTGTAAAACAAAATTAGATAATACGATTTCCGTAATTTTTTTTATATGATATGTGTTGAAACTTTAATTTTTAACTCCATAAAAAATAGTTGGAAAACGTAACTTGTTTTATGTAAAAACTCATAATATACGAAGCATATATTTCGGATTTCTTTTATGAAAAAACAATGTAATTTTATTTGAACAGATCGGAAAGCAATGAAGCAAAGAAAGTTGTTATGAATAAGTTTCTTACATTTTGATTTTTATTGTAAATATGAATTTTTATATATCTAAATAAATTTACACATTTTTGGTTAAAAAATACCAAAATCACCTAAATTTTTTTCTTTGGTAATGCAGGTTTTCCAAATTTTCCCTTTTTTATAATCTTTATGTAATCTATTGTTATCAATCTTTAGAATTGCAAATCCTTTTAAATCCATGTAAGAATTTATGAAAAAGTTAAGAATTTATAAAAAAAGTTAAGTATAAAAAAACATAGCCTTGAAGATTCTGACATAACTGAAGATATCGCTATTGCGAAAATTTTTAGATGCCAAAAGAAAGAATTCTTTATCTGTTATGCCTTACTATAAAACTTGTTTAAAGAAAATAATATTGAACGAAATTTGAAAATTATTTTCAATAAAATAGTAAAAATAGTAATAATAAAAATTTAATTTATTTCACTTATATGGCAACACTGTTATATGTGGCTGCTGTTAATTATTTTAAAGGACTTTAGTAATTATTAACAATACAAAAATTTTAGAAAATATTAAACATTTTTGAATTTTTTCCCCATATCGGAATAATTTGTAATAATTTTAAAAATCTGATTTTAGATTTGAAATAAGCGGATAAATTTAGTTATAAATAGAACATCTCCTTCTATTTTTTTCCATTTTCGTATGGGCTCGCTTCACTGTGCGTATGTACGAAAATATTCTCATACTTATGGTACGTAGGAACATCAACGCGACATCAATTTATTTGAGGTGAAATGCAGTCACAACATTATAATGTCACATCACATTTTGTGGTTGACTTTAGTTGCTATTACAGATGCCGTTTTCCGTTATTGTTCCTGATGCTGTGTGTTTTTATACTCACGACCTTTAAGTTTCGTTTTGAGATAAATGACTTTGAAGATGCAATTTTTTTTTTTTTTTTTTTTTTTTGTATTTTCGCTGGTTTTAAGGAATGAATAATGAAAGTCTTTTAGAATGGTAATTTTATTTAGAGGTGGCCAAAGTTACATGTCAAAATAAAAATGCAACAAAAGACTTTAAATATGGAATAGTTAAAAATTAAATTAGATAGACAATTACATTTGGAAGGAGATTACTAAAAATTAAGAAATGGGTATAAGATGAAGTTAGTGTTTACATACTACTAGGAATAGGATTTAAAGGCCTATAAATAATGAACTTTCAAAAAAAAATTTTTAATCATTAGCTAAAATATTATTAAGATAATTATACTCACACTTAGAAAAGTTCAAATTTTGATATTTACCTGAAAACAAAAAAAAAATCAAATTAGTTAAAATTAAAGAGAATTAATATAAAATTATTATTATTATTATTATTATTATTATTATTATTTTTATTTAATAAATTTTGAAAATGGTACCAAAATTGGACCTTGTCAAGGTAAATTATCAATATTTTAATATTAGAGACTTCGATAAAATTTGTCAAATATATTGGAAGTTGATATAAAAATTATTTAATCCAAATCAACACTTAGTGTCAAAGAGCTAAAAACAAAGACTTCAGAAATTTGATTATGGATAACATGAGCAGACATCCCGCATTTGGCGGGATTATCCCGCTTTTTAAACTTCAATCGCGCTTAAAATATTTTTCCCGCCAATACTTTTTATGTTTGAATAAAAATTATTTATAGGAAATTATGGTTATTAATGAGGTGAATACGGAAAAATAATATTAAAAAAAAAATTAATTCATCTTTAATTCCCTACCAGTAAGTGAATGTCTGAAGTCTGGTACAATTTAAATAAATTGTGATAAAATAAATTTGTTCCTTCATGAGATTTTCTTTTTTTAACTTTCTAAGATGAACATAAATTTCTACAAACATATTTTTCAGTATTTTACTCATGAAAAGTTAAAAGAATATTTTTTTTTTCAACGTTCACAAAACATATAAAAATATTGTTACCAAGATCCAAAAAAAAAAAAACAATTTTGGATTAGGGAACTTTTAAGACCTCGGAAAGGGAAATTTTGAGACCTACGCCGCAAAAAAACTATAAACAAAATGCTCAAATGCTTTTCCGTATTCAGCTCATCTGCATGAAACTTTTGAGAAAACTTTAAAAAAAAAATCCACAAACACTATAGAAAAGGAAAGGTAAGAAAACGAATACCTAAGAAAACATTTTTTGTATTTTTAATAATAATATTAAAGAAAATATAAAATATGAACAAACCATGATACCCCTAGTTTTTATATTTTTACATAAGTGAATTTATATAATTTTAAGTTTCTGTTTTTAAATAAAATTTTTTTTCCTAACTAAATATATTCTTTTGTAGTTAATTCATAAACTGAAAACGTTAAGATTTAGAGGTGTAAAAATAATATCCTTCTATTTTACAAAATATTGCAAAATACCGTTATCTTCAACTTTTCAAAATACCGACATTTTCATAAAATATTCTTTAGAATCCCGATTTCTTTCAGTTCCCGCTTTTCGACAAAAGCCATCTAGTCACGTTAGGGATTAGGAAAAACTTTTTAACATATGATTTGTTTTTAAATTTTTAAGCTTTCCATTTCAGTTTGCAATATAATAAAGTTTCAAAGTTTTATATTTATGACCAGAGAAAAAAAAATAATTGAGCATGGTGACGGCAAGCATTTTACAATCACTGGAATAATTTACATAATGCAGCAACCATATTATGGTTGTACTAATTAAACATTCGTTTTCGTAACCAAATTATTTTTGTTGTAAACACAAAATATGTTTTTCATAATCATTAATATTATGCAATTCTATACAATTCCATAATAAGTTAGAATAATATAATGATCGTGCCAAATATATTATATAAATTGTATGATTACTACAACCATAATATGGATACCGCAATTGTATAAAAATTTCAGGTGAAAATAATATTTTAAACAAATTTTAAATGTAATTTTTTCCGTGACAATGCTTAGCTATATATTTGCTCTGCGTGCACTTCTTTTCTGTTTTCCACCAGTTTTCCATTTTACAAAATCGCTCAATAACTTTTAAAATTCCAGATTTCAAACTTTTTTTTGCAAATTCAAAAAGGAGAATTTATACTTTATTGTCTCGTACGTTAGTGGAAAGTATATAAGAGGTCATATGTATTTTAAACAATTAATTGTTTCTATGTACCTTATTAATTGTGTTTTTTACTGTTGTTTAATGGTATATATTTTTCCAATCGAGTCATAATTTGTCAAAGGTCACAAGTCAACGGAAGCATTTTATTCAATAGTTTACAAAAAAATTAAGTTTTATATTTTAAATTGGATAAGCTCAGCACTCAAAGAGAATCTTCAAACTAAAAAAAAATAATAATACAAAATATATAACCCAATTAATTGACGAAGGGGTCAAAGGTCATATGAAGGACTAACTTGAATTTTCTTTTACAAATTGGTCACATGCAAAATTTTATTTTCAAATTTCCTTTGTCTTCGTAAATAAATAAAAAATAAACTAAAAAACAAGGAACTCAATAAATAAATTTACGAAATGTCAAAGGTCATATGTAGCCTAATTTTTCAAGTTTAAAAAGGATAAAATTGGGCAAATTTTTTAACAAAACAAAATGTCATTAAAATTGAAAAAAATTATAATTCATGGAGTTAAAATCTAAAAATTTAAATAAATATATGTGCGTTATTGATTAAATTAAAAACAAAACTGAATTTGCCAAATTTGCCAACATTTAATTTATAAATCCTTAATTATCAAAATGCAATAAACTTTAATGGTTGTACAAGATCAATGGCGTGATTGTGATTATGGTCAAAGAAATTTCAAAGAAGAGGAAATTTATAGATTAGATTTTTCCTTAAGCTATGGGTTTTCTTTTTAACATTTTTTCATAATTTAAATGTTTAGAAATACATATTAATGATATAAATATTCAACATTTCCTTTCTTAAAAATAAAACCTTAAAAATAGGCAATAAAAAATTACTTTCACATTCTTTAAAACATCTAAGTAATTAGTTATGCCTCCAAACACTTGTCATTTATTTCTAAAATTTTTCAAAGTCGTAACAAATCATTAATTTAACTCCTATTTAATTGGTTCCATTTCTATGCATCATTAAACCGCAACAACTAAAGACAGAATGGCAGTAGATCAAAGCCACCAGCTGCTGCTAAAGAAAAATACTTTGAGCTGGGTAAACTGCATCATTATAACCTTTTAAGGATAATACTCAGTAACTTTGTCGCAAGTTTGCTATGTAACATTATGCAACCTGATATCAATCAACGTCTACATTGTCTGCACAAAATTAATCTCAATGTCAATGTCGGATAATTTGTCATTTTTCTCTTAAGACGCATCAAATTGTCTTTCTTTTGTTCAAAAGGAAAACATGAACAAAAAATTTCAACAATCTCAAAGACTTGTTTTATAAATATGTTTGGTGGATTTCAAATTCACATGTTTGAAATAACAATTCTTGGGTTTTCTTATTTTTGCGTTTTATATACGGACAATTTTAAATTTGACAGACATTTGTTAAGAATGAAAAAAAAAAACGAGTGTGGGGCAGCCGGGAATAAAATTAAAATTTTTTAACTGTCAAACTTAAAACGTTTGGGGCAAACAAGAAAAATGCTTATAACTACTTACACATGTTGTTGTTTCTTTTTATTTTTTTTTCAAAGGGACCCATAAAATTTAGGCTTCGTTGGCGAAACAGCTGCCATATGTCAACACAATCCTTTAAACATCATTTCGGCAGACCATCAAAATATAAAATGGGTAACGAACAAAAAAAAATTAGTATTGTTGATGGTTTGTTTACACCAATAGACAGTAAAATAACAGAAGGTCTTAACTTATAAAAAAAAATATATATATAAACGTTCCAGAAAATGAAAAAAAAAATACTGAATGTATTTTAACAAGTTTTTGCAACCTATAAAATGAAACAACGCATGTGATTATGTTAATTTTTTGGTAAATATTTAAATACTTGCAACGTATGAAAATGATCTTCATATTTATAATACTCAAGTGTTTTTAATGTAGTCCTCTATGGTTGAGTGAATCCTTCCTTGAAAGAATTTGTTTTGTTTTTATGTATATTTTTTTTCATTTTTATTATTTTTGTGGTTTAACAAAAATAAAACACCTTTATAGAGTTAAAACACCCGCTGTGAGTCAGTTTCGTTTATAAAGACATGTTTGTATGTTAAACAAATTCATGTTGGTTTTGTATACCCGATTATACACCTTAAATTGCCTCCTCTTCTTGGCATATTACAAATTCGTGAAGTTTTTGTTTTTATTTTCAATATTTTAATTTTAATGTCGTTTTTTGTTTTTAATGTGTGTTAGACTTTGGAAGGTTTTGAAAAACAATGACTAATTGGATAATGGTTGGTATAAAAAAAAAATATCAACTACAACAACAGCTATAAAATGCAATATTTTTTTTAATGGGAGGCTTTCACCCTTGCTGTTTGATGTTTTTGGTTGATTTGATGTAGTTGTAAGATACACTGAAAGAAGAAAAATTTATTTATATTCGCGTAGTCTGTAATAAAAAAAAACTATGTGAGTTCAATGTGAAAAAAAATTAGATTAAAGTCATATACTAGTGGAACTGAGATGATATTTCATATTTGTTTTTATTTTTTGCTGTGTAAATATTTTTTATATCCATTTTTGGTATTTATTCAGATTTTTTTAACAGCATTTTAACCAACAACAAAAAAGAAACCATTCAATTAATTTATGAAAAAATAATAATTATTTTGTAGAATAGTGGAATTGAGTGTTTAAAACATTTGCAACTATTTTTTATTTATTTCTAATTGAAGCAGTTTACACTAACAAATGATTAGAAATAACGTTAATAACATTATCTTTTAATAATTTTAATATTTTTGTGATTTTATATAGAAATTAACATCAATTGAAATATTTTACAACTATTAAAATTCAGTGTTTCAACGTTCAGCTTCACGTTGCTAATTTTTTTTTTTTTAAACTTTTTCCACTGCTGTTCATAAAGGTAGAACAATTCGCATAATAGCTACACGATAACATCAAAATATCAAGAACTTTAATTGAAATCCAAAAAAAAAAATGGAAAAATTTGGACTTATCAGACCAAATTTAACCTCCTGGGATCAGATAAAAGAGTCAATATTAGATGTCCTATAGACGAAGAATATTATCTTAAGTAACTGTATATTATTATATACTATATATACTTTTCGTTTATAACTGCTACATGAAAAATACGTATAATAGAAAATAAATTTATAGTATTAGTGATAAAATAATGGCCCCATTCAACAAAGATCTTCTTAGCTCAGATCTTCATAGACATTTCAGCTTAATAATGCTCTCAAACATACGGCGAAAATTGTAAAGGCTTGACTGAAAGAAAAACTAATATCGTAACCACCATCGTAACCACCATAATCTTCCGATTGAGAATCTGTGGATGATTTCAAAATGTAATATCGGCAATAATGCATTCCCAAATGACGATGAACTTTTCAAGAATTGGAAAACCAGTGGAATGTTGTTATCAAAGACTATATAGGTAATAGTTTTCAATGTCTAAACCAATGTTCAGACTAGTCAAATATTTGACGAAAAAGACGTAATCACTAAATAAAAAATAATTTTTTATTTCTTCTTTCAATTTGGAAAATGTTTTTTACTTATCGTAAATCACAACTGACGTTTTATTGAATTTTTTTTGACGGTGTTTTCTCTTACACAACATTTGCAAGATCAAATTTTTATGTAAAACTAGTGGTCACGCAATTTTTATCAAATATTTGCCAAATATGAACATAGCTTAAGAGATGTTCAGAAGTGAACTGTTAAAAGCCTAATACTAATAATTTAATGTATTGTGTTTTTCTATTTTTGAACAACTTTTCAGAGAAGCGAAAAAACAATTTATTTTTTGTACCAAAGTCATACAAAATTACATATATTAATCCTTTTTATAACATCAGAACTAATTCAGTAGATTGGAATTGTAAAGCTTTCAGAAGGTATAAAAAAAAGAAATCAGGAAACTACATATAGGACATTTCATCAGCGAATAGGCGATTAATATTTATATTTTCCCTTAATTGTTTTAAGAGTTAAAATGTTTTAAACACTTAAATTTTTAACTGTTTTTAAATTTGTATTTAAATTTGTTTCTCAACAATTTTTAGTAAATAAATATATATATTTTTTAATTAGACAATAAAATAAATATTTTTAATTATTGCGTTTAAAAAAAAAATAAAATAATGACTTTAAGTATGTTTTAGCAAAAAAAAAAAAAAAATGTGATTACTAATGGTTGGTTTTCAGTTGGAAATGTTTTGACCGAAACTGTATGTATAAATTCCTATTTAAAAGATCTTCAGTATATAGAAATAACTTTATTTGTAAATAAGAAAATGCGTATAAACTAAGTATGTTAAACATAAATTGTGGTTCATGATATTAATTTGGGTTCAAAATATCAAACGAAAATAAATTAAAATCCTCTAATTTATCATCGTGTCAAGCTGTTTGGTGATACAAATCAGAAAAATTCCTTCAGTAATAATAGAGCTCTAAATTAAAATATAAATAAATCTCTGGAAAAATTAATATTTTTAACATGTACATATATACATATATATATGTATATATATAAATTAATATTTTTAATATGTACATATATATATGAGAAATTTCAGATATTTTTTAAAATTATAGTAAAATTATTAAAAAATTTCTTTTCTCAAACGAACGTAGATTTGTGGATTCATTAAGCAATATTTATGCATGCAAAGCAGATTCGCGTTAATCACTTTTACCATTGTGCTCAAAAAGTTAAAAATTTAAAGTTGAAACTTTCAAAAAATCTTAAAAATAGAGGTATTCATTTATCGCAACTAAAATAACGCAATTTCATAGATCTTCTAAAGTGTCAAAATTATTAGTACATCTTTAATATTGATCAAAGTACACTGAAAAGAAAAATTTTTAATTTTATTTTTTGCACAATTTTCCAAATAGCAAAAAAATTTTATTGGTTCAAAATTTCTAAAAATTGTGTGTAATAATAGACATATTTTGGGATACTCTTCGAAAAGAATCAAATGAATATCAGTAGAGATTTGAAAAATATAGTCATTTAAATATTACTATTCATGTTAATATTCCTGACAAAAAGCGCAATTTTAGTTTTTTTTTTAAGCGAATTTTCGCAAAATTTTAACATGTATCTTATTAAGTGATAAGTCTTAAATAGTGATAAGTTTTACATAGAAAATAGTTTTTATTATTGAGTAGTTCCATTTTAAATTTAAAAATTTTGATCTTCCTAAAATTTCCTCTGTAACAAGCCTTATCGGTATTAAGGCTTCCTCCCAAATAAAAAAAAATAAAGATGGACTTTTGGGTATTCTTACAGAAAAATATGTTAATAAAAATATTTTCAAAATTTTTATATGGCATCTTAAAATACAAGATTTGTTAAATCCACTGCAAAAAAAATTATTTTGTTATCTTTTATAAGAAAAGTTATGGTCATTTAAATAAATATATTAATCACCTTCAAAGCTATAGAGCTGCCACAGTTCTCAAAATAAAAATGCGAAAAACTCATTTTAAATGTCTTTGTATCGTCCTCTACACATGCAATTTATCTAAATCGCTAACCAAAAATTTTTTATATCTAAAATGGAATTACTCTATTTTAAAATTCGTACTATAATGCGAAATATGTGAGGCTAATTTTTGAGGTTAAGAACATATTTCTTGGTCCATACAATTATAACTCCCTAAAATATTTCGAGAAGCTCTGAATTTTATTATCAAGCAAATAAAAGGCCTTCACTGGACATCAATATTAACGTAGTTTAGAGAAGAATGTGTTTAGAGAAGAATACCGCTGTAGCCCATATAAATTAAGCTGAATTTCACATTATTAATTTTAACCATTAAGATTATTATTTTCAGATACTTTTCTATGATCGAGAGTTATATCTGGTATCAAAAAAATGCCAAACAAAATTTTAGAATTTGGTGAAAAATTTAAAATGTTTGCATTTTAAAACTTTTTAACGCCCCATTGACTAGGAAGCGTCATTTATTAAAAAAAACTGTTAACACGATATTTTGAGCAGTTTCTGTAAAAACGTTATTTGTCAGTGGCGAAAAACATACACTTTACAAATATCAAAAAAAATGCAAAATTTAAAAATTCGTCATTTCATTTTTTAACACCGCATAACTTTTCACCAGATAGTAAAACTGTTAGTTGTTATACAACATATGAATTTCCTAAGTTTTGTCTCTCGACTGGTTAATAGTTTGAATCTAAAAGATGTAAATTGTCAGTGCAAAACTGAAATAAATCAAAAAATCTTTGAAAGTTTCAACTAAATTTTTTTATATGTTTATAGGTTTAAATTACTGTATTTCCTTGAGATTTTAGGTGAATGATCTAAACTTTTAGAATTCTTAGTTATATTGTTAGGTTCATAAAAATTCGTCAATATTTTGCCTGTTTTTAAAACAAACTTTAGAAATATAAGCACATAAAGTCGGCTTCAAAGTTTCAAAAATGTTTGAAATTCCTCAATTTATTTTAAAATGATACCTAGAAATACTATTTTCTGCAAGCATATTCAACTTCAATAAAAGTCTTAGATAAGAATATACGAAAATTGAATAAAATGATTGCATTGTAGTATTTTGAGTCTATAAAAAAAAAATACTTTCGTAACCAACATAAATTAAAATCCCCTAGACTGTTTACCAATGTCTTAAGCAGTTTGGTATAAAAAATCAGTGTAATTTTTCAGTAGAAAAAACTTTATATATTAATGATTGGTATATATTGATATAAAATATAGAATTAAGAATTTTCAAAATTGTCCTTCGAGCTTTCTTTTAGTGTATGTTTTTAATATATTTTCAAACGAATTTCCAATTGACCTGGTTTAACCTTGGATTTTTTTATTCTTTTTGTTCAACTAAAACTTAAACATAAAACAGAAAAAAACTGTCGTGCATATAACGCCTTGAAAATTGTTCCAAATGTGTTTATGCATACAAAAAAGTACCAACTTTTTTACGTATTTTTATTGTTTATTGAGTTTAGGAGACTTTTGTTCAAAATAAAAAAAAGAAAATCCTATTAAATATTGGAGTGCAGTAGGTCGCGCATGCTTTGTTCAAAAGAAAAAAAAACGAAAAAATACCAAAAAGAACTTTGGAAATTATTTAAAAACAAAGAAAAATACACGTACAAGACGGACAGACAGACAGACAACAATTTTGTCGATGTACAACAGTCAAACAACAAAATAATCGTAAAGATCGTGTACAACATACGCGCACGCAAACATTATTTGTCTCTATCAAACCGTGCAAAAATAAATTCATTAAAATGTTTAATTTTTTTTTTTTTTTTATTTTATTTATTTCAAATGGGAGTTGTTGGTAATTTTTTTGTATTTTGGTATTTCTACCACCATTCTACTGTTAAAAAGTTAAAAATTGTATTTCCTTAAAGTCATGTTCTGTATTTTTGTTTTATTCATTGAGTTGTGTGTTTTAATTTAACAATTTTATAGGTTGCAGCTATTTAAGACAAATTAATAAATATTCATTTGTTTATTTTAATATTTTTATGCAAATGTTTGTTTGGGTTATTTTCTTTGTTTAGCATAATTTTTAAATCAAATTTCATTTATTTTTAGTTGGTATAATTGAAAATTGCTTGTTATTACTGTTTAAATTGTCTGCTATCGTTTGTTTGAAAACTCTTTCAAAAAATTTTTGTATGTATGCATTTTATTGTCGTTATAGTTTATAGTTGACATTTATTGACAATTGTCATGCAAATAAAAAAGAATACAGAAAATTGGCCTTAAAAATAGTAATAGCAATAACAATAATAATAAAAATAATAATATTTAGTTATTAGAATAAAGGAGAAAAATATGTAGAAATCACAATTTGCTAGAGGCATTTTTTAACAAAGAAGGGAGTGATTGAAATTGTTTATTGATTTAGAAATTAAATTTGCTTTGAACAAAAAATTGGCAAAAAAAAAAAATAGACTTGATATAAAGTTAAATTAAAATACTAAGTAATCCAGTAAAACACCAGCAAAAACTTTTTGAATTTGAGTTACATAGTAAGTACTTTTTCACGCGTTACACAGTAAGTAGTGGTCATTACAAATGCCATTATTTTCAAAAGCCGTATAAGCAACTACTTAACTATTTATTTATATCATTACTTCACTTTAAGTAATGAAAGCAAATTAAATTTTGAGCATTGTAAAAGCAGATTAATAACACTAGTCGGCAAGAAAATACTCTCTTAAAGACCAATGGTTGAACTGTATGGATTTTAATGTACTAAACACGAATCTGTTATCAACTTTTTTTCCATTCAATTTTCCAATTTTTTGTTTTGTGGGCGTCTCTAAAATTTCGCCCATATTAAGGACATTACAGTATATTTCACCATAACTCAAGAACGGGTGGCAAGATTTCTATAAATGATACACCAAAAATTGTGGAATTAAAATATCTTTAAGCCACTCTAACATAATTTCTTTATATGCTTAATATTTTCGGAGTTATTTAGACATAAGTTTCCAAAAAAAAATTTGCAAAATTGAATATTTTTTTAAAAAGTTCTTTTAAAAAATGAAAACGTCAAAAATGTATTTATTTTTTTAAGTGAGCCATATGTTATCAAAATCGATGCACAAATCTTGATTTTGTTCTCAGTTTAGTGAAAATACCCATGTATACCTAAAATTAAGTTGAGATACACTGGTAGGTAAAAAAAAAAACAACAAAAAGTTTTTTTTTCTGTAAACAAAAACTGATGGACTAGATGGAATTTGACGAGCTAAACAAGAATCTGCTTCCACTTTTTTTCTATAACGAACTAATTTTTTTTTATGGGCATGACAATTATGATCACCTTATTCAGCGGTCATACTTGTATAACATGAGAAGGGTTTGTCCAATTTAGATAAATAAAACTACAATAGATTCCGATTAAAACTATCTTCAAGTTATCTTAACATTATTTTCTTAATCACTAAATATTTTCGGAGGACGAAAATTCTTTCAAGTTTTCATGAAAAGTTTTTTTCGCCATCAATTTCCGAATAACTCCGAAAGTATTGTAAGGATAAAAAAAATAATGTTGAGATAACTACAAGCAATTTATTCTTTAGCACGTCATATTCCATCTCATCCACCTATTTTCGTTTAAAGAAGAAGCAAAAAAATATTTTTACTTCCCAAGAGTGTGTCACCACTTAATTTTAGGTATTCATGGGCATTTTCTCACAATTGTGAATAAAATCAAGATTTGTGCATCAATTTTGATGGTATATGGTGTAATTTTATTTATGGTACTAACAGCTTTTGAAAAAACATTAAAAACTGCACATTTTTCCGGTTTTATTTTTAATAACAAATTTTCAAGAAAAAGAATGATTCAGTTTTGCATGAAAAAATTTCTGAATAACTCCGAAACTGTTGGGCAAATAAAAAATCATCTTAAAATGACTTCAGGTTTTCATCTTTTGGTGTTTCAATTGTCTATATCGGACAAACCGTTCTCAAGTTATGGTAAAATATACCATATTATATATACGCCTTATTAAGGGAGAGAAATTAGACATGCCCATAAAAAAAAAATCACGACCTGGTGGAAAAAAAAACTGAAAGCAGATTCGTGTTTAGCATGTCACATTCCATCTAGTCTGCATATTTTCTTTTGAATGAAGACGAACATTCTTTTTTTGCCCACCAGTGTAATCAGCTACCGAATGTCAAACATTAGAATTTCACTTGTAAAAAGTTGCCTGATAATCAATTTAAAACATTTTCATAAAAAATTATGTTTGATTTTTAATGAAGAAAATTTTCGCAATTTTGTTTTTTACAAAACTTTTAGCGTAAATTTAACGTAGATGATAATTTTAATTGTAAAAAATGCTACGAAACATTTTAAATAATCTTTTTGTTTTTTTCTTTTAATTCTATTACAGATTTGTATAAATTGAATTTTAATAAAGTTAGGACACATATAAAGCGATCATTTTTGATAGCCAGTATTTAAAATAGATGATTACAGACTTCATTTTCTTAAAGCTTAGGTCTTTCTTTATACTCGTAGATTAGCGTTAGTACGCCTGTGTAAAACACGTTCATATCTGAAATAAAAAAAACCGAAATAAATGAAAATTATAAAAGATGTTTATCACTACCCTAAGAAGTTTGGTATTGAAAATCAGCACAATCTGTTTTGAAGAAAAAAAAAACTTTAAGAAACCTAAATATAAAACAAACCTTAAAAAAATTTAATATATTTTTACCAAAACAACAGGCAACGTTGTGGCTAAATTTTTTCTTTGCAATAATATTTGTATAATTTACAAGTTCTAACATAATTTTATTATTGAAAGTTCAGTAAGTATCCACAAAAACTCTAGACTAGAAACGGAGCAGCTTTCATACAGTAAAATTTTTTTACGGTTGTAGGGTGTTAAAGCATTACAGATATCTGTGTAAATGCAGAATACCTGAAGACGCAAATTATAGAAAGTAAAAAACAATATAATTGCACCAATTTCTCTATAATAAAGTGTGCGTTCGAATAAAACATAACACACAAATATTGATATAAAAGCTGATAGGAATAACTTGAAATTATGAATGAAAGGTCTAAGGTTTTTTATCTACAGATTTATTACGTGTAATAATAAAGGATAAATTAATGATTAGATATGATGTTTTTTATTTTCTTTGAAACACCCTCCATTATTAATTCGATTCTACTTTGCGTAGCTTTTTTTTGAAGATAGGTGTTAAGTGCTCACTTGTGTTTAAAATTTGTGAATGTTTTGGGCGCAGCATTAGTCTTTCTTAATTCCACTTTGACAAGGTCTCTCAATTGGCCGAAGTTCTGGGCAGTTTGCAGGGTAAATGTAAGCAGTCTTCTTTCTAAACACTCCTTGATATAAATAACCGATAAATATTTTGCCCTATATTATTTACATACGGTTAACATCTTTCTTCATAGCTGCATATGGATTGCAGACAAAAAACTTTTTAGGGAAATTTTGAATGTTTTTTGGTACGGTACTCTTCTGTTACGGTGCTCTTCTAGCATCTGCTACATAAATCTTTTGTCCAGGAAACAGTGAGAAGTCAGAAATGACATACGTTTCATCATCCACTAAACAACATTAAAACTTTGAAAAACAAAATTGGGAGCTTTGCTTTCTTTTTATCTTTAGCTTTTTTCTTTGCATTTCTATCTAGTACTTTTTTACACTTTAAATGTTTTAATTCCAATAACTTAGCTCACATAGCGTTCAGAATATTTTAGAAGTCTAACCATTTCACGTCCAAAAATATTTGAAATACTTCTTAAGATCTGTTCCACATTTTTGGCTTTGTGTTTATTTCGTGATCTTTTATTTTTTCTCTTTCCGGGTTTCCGATCAATTGTAAAGTCATTGTTTAACTTTATTATTACTCCAGAAACTAATTATCTGCTGACACGTAACTGTTTTCCAATTGGAATAAGTTTTAATAGTTTCTGAAACATTTTTTTTGTGTATGTTTGCCATTGACTCTCCACGGTGAAGCAGGCACACAAAATATTTAAAAAATTCAAATAATTATAAAATCTGAAGTATTATTCAAAGATATATAGGATATGATCACAGAAAGGAGATAAACTTATAAAAAAAATATGTGTTATATTTTATTCGAATGCACACTTTAGTTTTATATAATTTTACAACTTCTAGAAATGCTTTTTTTTTCATAACTCTTGTCTGAAATAAAGTTTAAGTAGTAAATAGTTTAAAGTTGCGAGTCTGTCTATGGCAGCAAGTGTGTCTGGATTAGTTTACTAAAATATATAAGAAATAAGTTTTCTTCTATACAGATTCATATAAGCACGAGGATGCTTGTAAGGATTCATAGTATTTGATTTATTTAAACACGATGTTGTATATTTGAAGAACTTCTTATGTTTTTCTTTGTAATTTTTTCTCCTCACTACTCAAATGAGTAAATTTTTTTTATATATAAATAAAAAAGTTATTTGATACGAGTACTTTATATAAAGAAAAAAATTTATTATAAAACCAATTTAGCCAGTAAAACATTTAAATGTTCTTTAAACATAAGCAATATTGAGAGAGATATCTACAGACAATTTGTTAACCTATTAAATTGTAAACACCTGCCATCATTTGTTATAAATAAACATTGAATAAATAATTTATAAATCTTAAAGATATTCAATCATTTAAATATATTATCAGGGTATTATGATTAATGAATATTGAAGAATATAACTTTTAAATATATCTGAATTCTGTGAAAACAGAGCAAAACAGTGATGTTGAAAACATTTAGAAATAAAAACCAATTTATAGAAATCAATTTCTTTAAGCAATTTTTCTAATTTAAAAAAAATATTTTTCTAATTGAAAAATAAGTTTTACTAAAATAGTTCAAAACCCAAAAATTTGCATCTCTTAAAAATATTAAGGGAAAATATTAAAAAATGCAGTTGGTTGCACAACTCTTTCTTTAACACTTCCTAAGATCTTATAGACATTGCATTGAGACATTTTCAATATATTTAGTCTACTTCTGTAATTCAAAGAAAAGTTTATTGGCATTTCAGAATGCTTTATTGCCGACTTCACGTTTTGCAATCATTCAAATGTTCTCAATAGGATTGAGATCAAAAGATTGTGATGGCAACGGCATTACATTTATTTCTTTTTCATTCAAACAAGCTTTTACAATCCCTGCTTCATGTTTGGTATCGTAATAGTGGTGGAAAGTCCATGAAAGTTTTATGTCCTATTCAGCTTATGGTACCATTATCGAGCTAAGTAGATCTCTGCAGTTTGGGGTCGTCATCTTCTGAAATGTTATAAATTTGACAAATTCCTTGACCTTAAAAACTCAACCGCACTACGTGCTTCACAATTGCAGTTGTAAACTTTCTAAATTATATATATTTTTATAGCACGTCGAACTCAGAATATTCCATCAGATATCATGGGGTTGAATTTAGATGCGTCAGATAACTCTGACTCATATTTTTTATTTTATAATTGAGACCTCTGGGTCCATATTTCCTAGGTTTTACTTTCACAGTTTTATTTACATTTAATGAAATTTCAGTTCAGATTTTTCTTGGAACAACTTTTGGATATTTGATAAAAACCTTCTTGATTTTTAGATCTTCTCCTGTAGCTGTTATACGAAATCTTTCTTCTTTATGAATAGAGTGTATTTTGCCGACAAATTTTCGTTTTGGAAATAGATATCATAGTCATTTAATATTTTTAATTTAACTTCAAAATTGTATTTATATTTAGAAATTTTTCACAAAAAATAATAACACAAAAATACTGAATTAAACCGATTAAAATCTAGCAACAATATTATGTGAATTAATTTATAAATTTACAAATAATATTAAAATTATTAAATAATAATGTGATTATCGTTATTTATAATCATTTGTTGATATATAGTGCTTCAATTAGAAAGGTAGATGAAAAAGTTGCAAATATTTTAAACACTTCAAAATAAATATTTTTAGTTGTTCTAAAAAAAATGGTATAACAAATATTTGGGTAGCAAAAACTAAATGCAAAAATGAAATATTATTTCAGTTCCAAAAGTTTTTACCACTACTGTAAATAGTTTTTAAAAATTTTAAATGTTCTCAGCAAACGCTATAGAAGAAAATTGTATTTTTATTTATATAAAATTTTAAATTTATATTTACTAATAAAAATATGTTCGCAATGGACAATTGGATGCATCATGCTAAAAAATTGGGAAGCATAAATATTTGCTTACATCAAGTTATGTAGTTTTTCTTATTGACAACTAATTGTATTAGTTATGGTAAAACAAAAATTATTTATTAGATTATTTTTGACATTACTTTACTAAGTACCAGGGCATACAAGAAAAAACTAGCTAGCTTAATTAATATAAATTTAAAATTAAGTAAAATTAACATACATTTAAGCCTTTTAACCCCTTAATTCGAAATGTACGAGTATTATATAAAATGGTCTCTTATGTTTTAGGCTAAATGTTATAAATTACAATTAAATTTATTTACATAATTATTTAATTTCAATCAGTCTTATAAAAAACTATTCCAAGAAATCCCTTCTTACAAAAACTGAATGAAAACATTAAATTACATAAGGTATTTATGTAGCTTGTAATATTACTGCTTCGTTTGCCTCTTAATGAAGTCTTAATATCTCAATTAATAAATCTTCAAAAACAAATTTGCAATGCAAATTTTCTTTAAAAATAATTGCTACCGCTCCCTAAATACACTTAAAAATAAACAATTGTATGTTTCTTTTCTTTATGCAATCATAAAATAATTTAAATTGCTGTGATGGCAAGAGCAACTCACCAGTGTCTTCTCGAATTTTATAAAACAGTGGCAAATGCAAAAATTTACATACTCTGAAAACAACTAGAGTAAAACATTGCACATTGGGGCAAAAACTGGATTTTGCGGCATTACTTAAACCGTAAGTTTTTTTTTTAACAAGATATTGGTATCGTTGAAAAGAGTAAGACTTAAGCATCTTAAAAATATAAAAAAAGTTATATGTCACATTTAAAAACCGATTTTTTTTTACAATTATAATTTACATCATTGTATGGTACGAAATTTTATGACGTTTTTAATTTTTTTTAACGCGCAAAAACAACATTATTTAGCCACCTTCCAGTATTTAATTTGGAACAAACTAATTTAATAAATCAGTTTAACGGTGCCCGTCAGTAAGTCTTAATTTTATATTAATGTAAAGATTCTGATCAAACTATAGGTCGCAATTTGCAAAATTGACATATAATTGTATATAACTTTCTTACCAAACAGCGAATATCTGCCTAAATTAGCTTCCGCATAATGCACCCCATTAAAAATCATTTTTGCAAAATCATACGCACATAAATTTCATATGGATGATAGCAGGCGCGGATACACAGGGAGGGAAAAAAAGGAAATTCCACTCCCCAAAATGAAAATGTTCAATATAGAAACTATACTATGGCATAAAAACTAAGGAAATAGTTAAGAAAATTATTATATTTTCCTTCCCCAAATGCTTTAGCTGGATCCGCACCTGGATGTTAGTATCGAGATCAATATTAGCAGTAAATTATATGAAATTATCATAATCGTATAAAAACCTTGTGTTGCAACTTGCAATAGTGCTAATTATAAAAATTTTAATTGCATTATTTATACGATATTAGTGTTTCAATTGTTTTTATTAGATAGTAGTTAATTGTATTATTAGATGGTAGCGAATGAAATCCGGGATTTCCTGTCCCGGTATTCCCGGGAAATTTGCAAGTTTGAATTTGAATAAATGAAATTAAATGAAAAAACTTATATTATAAGGGATATTATAGGAAAATTTAATAGATAACAGACTGAAGCTTAGTGTGGTCTGCGAGTTGGATTTAATATTGCCTAGATTTATGAAAGGACTCGCTTCATAACATCTTGGCCAAATTTCAACTTTCCACGACAATTAGAAGAGGATGCTACACAGTCATTTCTGTTTATAATCCCAAAACATATCTTATTTCTTTCCACTAATATTAACGGTTTTAAAATGAGGGTCCGCGACCCTACAAACATTTTGGGAGAGCCGCGAAGACAATTTACTTAAACACAAAATTTTAAGTATTTTCAAATTTACTATATAAAATGTCTTGAAATTTGGTAAAGATTTTATCAAAATGCTCAATTCATATGGGGGTCGAAAGTAAAAAAATTATAATTATACATCACTAAATAATCCCAAATGAAATAATTCCAAATGAAAAACTACTGGACAGCCAGATCGACAGTACTTTTTATATTACGTAAGTATAATCTCAATTTGATGATACCAAATTAAGCACCTTCTCAAATTTAAAATTTATAGGTTTTGACTAAGAATTAATCAAAAATCGTGAGAGAAACAAAAAAGTTTATAAAATATTTAGGCGTAATATCAATAACAAATGGTTTCATTTATTTTAAAACTTACATGGAATATATTTCTAAAATTATTTATTAATAAGACTTCAGTAATTTTTACAAAATTTATTATTTTCCTAAATTTTGATTTTAATGTTTTAAGAATATATAAGATATCAAGTAACAAATATTTCCTTTCTGAAAATTGTTTTATTTTTAGGTTTATGAATATTTCGAAAATTTTTGATATCAAGTTGAGAAATACTATTTTTTTATTTAAAATTCAATTAAAAATCATACTTAAAATTTAAGCCTTTGGTGTGTATTTGAACACAACTTTTTTAGTGTCAAAGATCAAAATCATATTTGGTGTTTATTTATTAGACAAAAATTTTATTATGTCGTTCTCGAATTGTAATATCTCAGGGGGTCGTGAAGTTGTTGCTTGTGAGAACTCCTGCATCAAACGATAGCTAAAAAAAAATTAATTTTATATTTTTATAATTTTATACTTTTTTAAAAATATAGCATAAAAATGTCAATTTAAAAAGAAAAACTCATATAATAAATTATTTTAAAATAAAAAACTAAAAAAATAAAATAAGTTATTATTTTTTTTTTCATCCACGTATTTTTTGCGTTAACATTGAGATTTTTTAAAAATGTCCAAAAGTGATGTTGTTATTTAATAAAAATTATGTTTATTTAGTAAAAATGAAAACAAAAAATAGTTTATTTTAAGAAAAACTACAAAATTTAATTTTATTAATAACAAAATAATTTATTTATGATAATTTTTATTATTTCAAAAATAAAGATTTATTTATAAAAATAGTTAATATAAAATTCTCTATTTAAAATCTGTACTTTTGTACGAGGTCTTCACTCGGATTCCAGTCTTACAAATCCCCGTCTAGCAAATTTAGGACTGAAAGTGGGGATTCACAAGTGTCAACTTTAAGTCTGTTGGACAATTTATTTTTCATTAGTGATAATTTAGAAAAAGACGTTCCGTTGAGATACTGCTATGAGCCAAATTAAAAATATAAATTAGAATAACTATTCATCAAATCTATTTGTTAATTTTACCAATCCGCTCTAAAAAGATTCGACATTGGATGCTTTCAATAGTTGCTTATAAACTGTATCATTAGCTTTAGTTTTTGACAGTTTCACTTCATATATAGATTCTTCGCGGTCTTTTTCTACATCACTATATTGTTAAACAATATCAAAATAATTAATTTCCTCGTTGGGATCGTTGGGTCGAGATATTTCTAACAATTTAGTTCCTCGTCATTTAGCACATAGTCTTAAAGAGCCACCATTTAATTCTATTTTAAAAAAGAGACCAAAAAAGTGGCCAGACAGTTGAAAAAGGGGCTACTGGTGATTAAAGTCGTCAAACGGTAACACTGATTAAGATCACTTAATTTACAAGAAAGACTTAAATAAACCTTCTGAAATAGTCTTTCCAAAATAATATATAATTAAGATTTGTGTATGTATTTCAGGAAGTTAAAATTTGGTCAATATTTTATATATGGTATTATAATTTTAGGTACATTTAAATATGCGATACCTTTGATTATTTTCATACTATGTTGGACCACCCTATTTAAGCCACACACAATGTAATACCGGGTTTTGGAAAAAGAGATCATCAGCTACTACTTTCAGAATTATAAAATTCTACATTTTTAATTTTTAATAAACTAAATTTTTAAAGAGGTATACGAAATTTACAATTTTTGAATAGTATCAACGTCTGGGTAAATATTTTGTTGTTTAATTTCTGATATCTTTTTTCTGGTGAAATACAACAATCAACAGCTTAATATTATGTCAGTATATATTCGAGTTGATTAATCAGTAGATTAAACTACATTTATTAATTTTCCTTTTATCAGAACATTTACAATTCTGTTTCAAATCTTCCATATCTTATTTGGTTCTCAGTTGTTGAACTAATGAGAACAGTGATAATTATAGTTTTAATCCGGGACCCCGGGAAATTCACCTGTTAATAGACTACTGTTAAATTTTGAGCAAGTGTCATCATTTACTTTGCGTTTAGCAGCTGTTCAAAACATACAACCTCGTGTATTTTTCTAAAAATGGAAAAAGTGAATTTCGATTGCTCATTAAACATTACTTTTTGAGAAATAAAAACCGTCAATCAAACCAAGGAAAAGCTCGATAAATACTATGGGGATTCTACACCATCGATTTCAATGGTAAAAAAGTGGTTTACTGACTTTCGTTGTGGTCGCATAAGCACAAAGACGGCCAATTGAGATCAGTACACTCGAAAATGTGGAAAAAATTCACGATATGGTGTTTGCCGACCGAAGAGTAAAGTTCGTGAGATTGTTGATGCAATAGGCATTTCATATGGCGGTGTGGTTTAGATTCTAAATGATCAGGGTTTGAGAAAGTTATCTACAAGATGGGTGCCGCGTTTGCTCTCTATTGACCATAAACGTAAACGTGTGACAACTTCAAAGGATTGTTTGGAGTTGTTTAACAGCAATCCAAATGAGTTTTTGCGGCGTTTTGTAACTGTGGATGAAACATGGATCCATTACCGTACTCCGGAGACCAAGCAGCAGTCTAAACAATGGGTTACTCCGGGTGAACCTGCTCCGAAGATGGCCAAGGTAAGTTTGTCGGCCAATAAGGTGATGGCAATAGTTCATTGGGATGCACGCGAGATAATGCACATCCATTACCTTTAAAAGGGGAAAAAATAAACGGCGAATATTATGCTAACTTATTAGACTGATTTAATGGGGATTTAAAAAGAAAACGAACCCATATGGCCAAAAAAAAGTTCTTTTTTATCAAGATAATGCACGGGTGTACATGTGTGCAAAACTCTATGAATTGGGCTACAAATTGGTACCTCATCCGCCATATTCTCCGGATTTAGCCCCTAGTGACTACTTCCTATTTCCAAACCTAAAGAAATGGCTCGGTGGAAGAGATTCAGCTCCAATGATGAAATTATTGACCAAACAAATGCCTATTTTAAGGACCTCGAAAAATCCTATTTTTACGCAAAGTAAATGACGACACTTGCTCAAAATTTGACAGTAGCCTATTAACAGGTGGTACTTAATGGGAATAGTGTTGCATTTCATATAACTATGAGGGAAGTTCGAAAAGTCACAGACTTATTGATCCGTCCTCGTATGTATAAAAATTTAATCCAAATTTATATATTTTTGTGAAATAATGTTAGAAAATTAAAAAAAAATTGTTTAACAGGGTAAGCCAGGACAGAACAATTTTATTATAGTTTTACTCCCTAGAATACTGATTATAACATGCATACGAATTTTTGTTCTCCAACCTATTCCTTATACAACTTTTATATTATTTATATAATTTTTCTGATAAAAAAAATTAGAGATTTTAAAATTAGCATTTGTCATGGTCTAATTAATAAACGGATATTAAAAATATATGATTCTGCATTTTTGAGCTATGGATAACTTATGATATAAGAGAAAACGAACTAGAAAGTTCATTGATGCTATATTCCAATAGTTTTTTTTTTTTTTTTTAATAACATGCTTGAAAAAACTCTTGACTTTGGAGGCGCGCAACTTATCCAACAAATGCCATACCAAAAAATAAGTTTGAGGCAAAGGTATAGTTAGCTGAACAAAGGTATAGTTGAATGCGATATTTAGTTTTGCACAATTCTAACTTTTAAAATTATTTTCCCGCAAAAAGTGAAAACTGTTCAAGAGACCCCTCTGTGCATTGTACATACATATGTAAAACTTTTATGAAAAATAAAATGAAATATTTTAAACTAAAACAAAAGCAATTAAGTTTTGAACTAAAATTTAAAGAAACATGTTGCTGTTTACATAAAAACCCCCTTTTGCATTTTACAAAGTTTTATAAAATTGTCTAGTTTCATTTCACTTTTTTTTTTTGTTTTGTTTTGTTTTGTCGTTTTGCATTTAGAAAAATTACTGAAGCTGAACATTTATAAAACATCTACGAGTAGTTGTAGTATATTTCCAAATAGTGAATGACATTTTAAGTACATTCGTACATTTAGTTTTGTAGTTATTTCACAATACTTTTGTGAATTAAAAAAACAAAATAAATAAAAATAAATGCAAAAAAAGGGTCATTTACAACTAAGACAGGTGCATGCTATAGACAGATATATCATTTGGTTGAAAGGTTAACAAGTATTTTTAAGATCAAAAATTCTCACAAGAAAATTCACACCACAAACACTTAATGATTCCAATAATTGAAAGCAATTGGTGGAAAGGCCGTTAAATTACTTTAACTATAATTTTTTTAGAACATGTCTAAATAAATTTTTATTTAAATAATATAAAATAAATAATAGTTTGTTTTTCAAAATTCCAAAAAATTTTCTTAAATTTTATTCATAAAATAAAATTAAATGTGAAATTTTCATTAAGTTTCAATAATATTGTTTCCAAATAATTCACTTTTATTTTAATTTCAAATTAATCTCCCAAATCTAAATATTTATTTCATTAAAATTTGTACTGCTTTCTTAAAGTCGTTTATGTCTTATAAAAAACAAGAGGATGTTGCCAACATTCCTTTGGTCGGTCGGTCGTTTGTTTGGTCTAGTTGTTGTTGCTATTGTCGTATCTGCATTTGTGTTATTGTTGGTTTTCATAGATAATTTAGCAAACGAAAAATAATTACATCTAAACTACTGTGTCACATACAATAATCTACTACAAAATTGTACAAATTGTTTTGTCAAAGTTAAACATAGAAAACGAGGGGAATAAAGTAATGCAGAAAAATAAACTAGGAATAGCTGATGGGAGGTTCCACAAAGAGAAGCTGAAAGTTTGAAATAAATAAATAAATAATAAAAAATCAATTTGAAATGTGATACCAACTCTGATAATTTCAAATCGTTTAAAAAAACATTCCAAGTAAAAACTTGGTAATGACATGTAATTACAGATGTAGTTACTTTTCAATAACACGCCGTCTGCATTTCATAGAAGTGGTTTAGTAACTACTTATTCATAACCCGATATGCAATTACTTATTTATGATACTATTTAAAAATACAATTTTCTATTGTTTATTTAATTCAGTTTACCGAATCATATATTTAAAGGAGGGATACATACATGAAAAAAGCAAAATTTGCGTGTATGAATTTATTTTTAACCTAAAATAGTTTTGAAAATACTACATTTTTGGTTATCGTTAAGATATACAAATTAAAATTTTAAAATAAATTATGTTTAAAATAAAAATAAAAACTACAAAAAAACATTTTCTTACATCCTGACATTTTATTAGTTATTTATAACATAAAATGTAACTAGTTCCTATTGCTTTTACTAATAATGACTTCTATAATAATTTAAAATCAATGAGAGAACAGCTTAGAAGTAATTAGTTCTTGTAATGAGCTCTAAGTAATGACATTCCGAAATGCCTTCTTATAATAATATGAGGTAAGTACCTGCCTCTAGTGCCATCCTCGTGTGAAAATAAAGGGTTCTTCAGCTAATGTGTAAGTAGTGAAAATCCATTATATTATTCTTAACTCATTACTTGGCAATCAAAATTTTTGATGTGTTGATAGGGATTCGTTTAAAATCAGGGAGAGATATTAGAGCCAATAGTGTTCCTTACTTTTTTTAAAACGACTCTGGTTAGAATATGAGAGCAAACGTCAGTAACTTCCCTGATCCGGAATTGAGTCGCCGTGATGTGGTTTTAACAGGAGTCTGTGTCATGGCGCACATCATGTTCCACAATAGTTTCGTATTTGTTTCTGTAAATGGGTCCATAATAATCTTCTGAATTAATACCGCCAAATTATTTATAATAACTATTAAATTTCCTATATGAATACCATCCATTCCACAATGTTTCCAAAGACCGAAAGTGTATATAATATAAATCTTAGATAGAGATAATATTATTTTTAATATCTGAATGATTTAAGAAGTTTATTAAACAAACTTAAAAATTACTTTTAATTAACTTTCAAAAGTTGGTTTAATAAAGGAGCAACAACTTAGTCCTACAGAAAAATTTAGACTTCTTAAACCATTTTTTCTTAAAGGACCAAAAGCGTATATAATAGATAGATCTTAGATAGAGATAAATTTTTTAAAATCTGAATGATTTAAGAAGTCTAAATTCTTCTGTAGGACTAAGTTCTTGCTCTTTTATTAAACCAATTTCAAAATTACTTTTAATTAACTTTCAAAAGTTGGCAACAACGATTCGAAGGACCAAAAGTGTAGTTAAAAAAAGTTTAATATACAAATTAAATATTTCATAAATCAAGATGATTTAGGGACTCAAAAAAAAAAATAATAATAAATAAAAAAAAATACAAAATAATAAAATTCCATTGTCAGATCGATCTATATATTTCTTTTAAATCATCTTCAATGATTCGAAAAACCAAAAGAGTAGATCATAGAAATCTTAAATAAAGATAAAATATTTTTTTTAATAATCAACCATTACACCAACATAAAAATTAATTTTAATTCATTTTGAAGAATCTACTACGCTTAGAAGGACCAAAAGGATATACAATTGAAATTCTATAGGAAGACAAAGAAAATATTTAGAAAGGAATAATAATCTTATTAAAGTCACCCTAGGTCCCATGAGTTTATTATTACTGAGACACAGGTCTAAATCAGAAATAATAAAAATTTGGTCTGCATGTCCATATTCGAAAAACTTATATTATTTTCAATTATAATGTTACAGATATTGCAATAGAATTTTTAATAATTTGAATATTTTAAAATAAAGTTTGTATTTCAATTGTGAAAAATCCCATTTAATAATTCTTAATAAATGGATTAGAAGGACCATACTTTTCATTATATAAATGTTACAAAAAAAATTTATATTTTTAATTAATTTTGGTATTAAATTCCGTTTAAAAACGTTAAAATCGAATTTAATTATAATTTTAAATAAAGATGAAAATCTAGATGAAAAATCTAGAAAATACTTTTTAATGAATTCTGCGATGATTCGAAGTACCAAATCGTAATAAATTAACATTTTGTATATTAAATTTTAATGCTAGGAAAAAAGTAAATTAGCTTTTTAGGATATCAAAAATATAACCAAACTTTCATTATAAGGACTGTTCACGAAAAAATTAGTGCATACAATACAGCGCTTATAAAAAATTTTATTTTTTTGTAAAGTATATTATATACGAGTTTTAAATTTAAAAGAAAACTTTTTTTGTATTTAACAAAATATTTAATGTTTTTTGAAATATCCTCAATAAGAGTTTTATTGTGTTTTCCATTTTATTTTTTACTCAATTTAAAGTGCTTTTTGGCATTTTCTTATTATGACCCGATACATTTAAAATGGACTGAGTTCTGGACAATCCACTCAACCAAAAATTAATAGTATATACTGTGAAAAGGGATGTAGAATTGAAGAAAAGTATATTAAATATCAACCAACAAAATCATTGGTCAGTTTAACAGAAATTTTAGTTAATTTTTCGTAAATTATTTAAATTGACGAAAAATCGTCAATATAACTAATTGAATTAGTTAATTAAAAGGTAGTTAATTTGACAAATTTTTTAGTCAAGTTGAATAAAATATTCAAATTTACTAAATTTGTTCTTCATACTGAAGAATTGTTATTCAATTTAATCATACATTTTATTTAATTCTACTAAAATTTTGTTGTATTAAGTAAACAATTTATTCAATTTAACTAATTTAATTCTTCAAATTGAAGAATGTTTCTTCATTCAAACTATTGAATTTTATTAATAAACAACAAATAAGAAATATTAAAATCTTTAATGATATTTATTTTATAAAAAAATATATTTCATATTAGAAAACAGTATATGATTCAAATATATGTAAAACAATAAGAAATTCTTTTAATAAATGAAATAAGTATATTTCAATAATATATGCAGAACGAAAACGTAAATTCTTATAAAAAGTGAAAATAAATTATTTAATCTAAATAATTAGTCTAAAATACTATAAAAAGGAATATCTCAATTATACTAAGTTTAAGCATCTAATAAACTTACGTAGCGGAGGTTTTGTTTATAAGTGGTTGTATTACCTACGTGATTTGGTTCAGTGTTTAATTAATTGTACTCCTTTAGTATACAGCAGCACAATTTGTTTAATACCAATCAGTTATTATTTTGTTATAATGATGAGAAGCAATATTGGACTAAACAAATTAGAATTCGTTGTATTTTCCAATGGTAGGAAGAAATCCTTTTCGAAGGTACCATTTGTTATGAATGAAGTGCTTTTTTCTTCGCACGTATAAATAACTTACCAGAGCAAAAATCTGTTCGACAATTTCGACTTCTTTACACAATATTTATCTGCTACCACAATATCTGTGATATGGAATTACGGACCAGAATGTTGTAAAAAATTAGTCAGTTTTTTTTAATCGCCCTTTAGACAGAACTCATATTTTTGGGAAAAAAAATATCCATAATTTTCGTTTTCCATTTGCCTCCTTATTTTTTCTATCATTGCTACTAGGATTATTTTTTTTATTTTGTGGGTATTTCGTGCCAGTTTTTTTAATTTTTCTAATAAAAGGTACAGAGCAATTTAATGAATGAGCCGATTTCCTTTCACAGATAAAAGGATTTTCTCTTAAAATTTGTTTTATTTTATCTGCGGTGCGGCTACAAGGTTTCCTTTAAGTAATCATAAACTATTTACATTTTTTTATGGTTCAAAAATCGGTCTTACGCGACACACCTACATTCTTAGCAATTATTTATAATTATTATAGTAATTCATGTTTTTAATTCAGTTCCTATTACTATTACAACAGAATTTAGCACATGATTGCTAAGAATAATAACTAATGTAAGCAAATTAACGGTTGAAACTTTCTTTAGGCAGACTGAACGTTATAATCCTTAAAGCCTGTACCAATTTTTTGCGAAGTCCTTATTATATAAATCTTAAAAGAATTTCCTTTTCTTTAGTTCAAACATTTTTAAATTTGTATTTAATTGCAATTTTTAATAAAAATGAAAAATATTTCATAAATCTAGAAAATAATTTTAATCAATTCAAAAGGTGCTGAGTGATGATTCGAACGGCCCAAATTTATGTCTCTTATATATAATATAAAAATCATCAATGAATGTGAAAGTTTTTAATTTAAATGTTTTTTATAGAAATACCTATATTTTTTCTATAAACAAATGGGTAAACATCATTTTTTCGCACAACAAAAAGGAAATGTTTATTTTCTGTAGCTCTCTTACCTTACCTTCTCTCATCAAATCAAAACCATTAGTTTATGTGACCAAATTCATACATGCTTTACCATAGAATTGGACTCAATGATACTTTTGCACTACATGATTTCTGTTTTTTTTTTTTTTTTTATTTCTTTCATATTCTTCTAGTCTTTCCAATTTTATGTATATTTTTTTATATTTCTCCACTTTGCACCAAACAACTATTTGGGGTACAATTAACGCTTGGTTGCATTTAAATTTTCTGTTTCTTCTTTTTTTAAACTCTTTTCTAAATGATGCAAAACACGCATACAAGTGACTACCAGTGCTGCCAGATAATTTTGAAGAAAAATCCACACATTTTGCAAAATATATGCATTATCGCCACTTTATATTAAAAAAGAAAACGACAAAAAATCAGACATATAAAATACACTTAATTTTTGGGTTTTTAATTTATTTATTTTTATTTAAATTATATTACAATGCAATTTCAAATTATACTCTAATTTAATTAACCTAGCGGAGGAACTACTAACACTTTGTAGTAAAAACAGACCAAAGTCTCTGACGTGAATCGAACATCCAGGCTGATGTATTAATTAACTACCAACTAGGCTATCGGGGTACTTGTTTGGGTTTTTAATTATGTTTAGAAAAAAGGTTTTCTTGTTAAAAGTCACAAATAAACTTTTTTAAATAACTTAAATTGTTGAACTGTAATTAGAAAATGCATCCCGAGATTTCCCATGCTGGGATTTCCTAGAAATTTAAAATTTTTCATGTCCCGCTTTCCCGAGAATTTTAAAAGCACTTAAATGGAAGACAACTGTGTAAATTTTAACAAATACTTATAAATTTAAGTAATTTTTTATAGAAAATTAAGCTAAAAATCCAACAGGGAACTATATCTTAACTGACAATTTCATTAGTTAGTTTTTATGTACAATTCGTTAGATGATTTATACAGGAGAACTCTTTGGCATAGAATTATAAGTTTGTCAGCAGTATAGAAAACAAGCGGAATTTGTCTGATAAAAATTTGACAAAACATTAAAAAAGTTAAGAGAAAAAGTAAGTAGTAAGTTCAAAAAATCATTAATTATTCATATAATTTTTATCTGGAAAGCTACAGAAAAATTTCTCTGTTATGTATGAGAATGTCTGATTAGATCTATGGCATGGGAAAATTTAATAGAGACAACAGACTGAAGCTTAGGGCGGTCCAAAATTCTTTTTTACGAGAAACATTTAAATCTAGTTGGACAAATTTCAACTTTATACAACAATTGGAGGAACAGAATTAAAAGTACATCTTAATTCCCAGCAAAAACTTTGATTTCCTGGTAAGCTGGCAGGTATAATTGGAAACAAAAATAAACTACTTAATTTTTTCCTGAATAACTAATTATTTTTGTTCCAGTGGTCCACAAATTCATGTAGGTTTTTTTTGACTCTAGGGTGCTCAAAAATATCTACCTAAACAAAAATAAAAAAGAAAAAACAAAAAAAAAATGCCGTCAGTGAGATTTGAACTTGGACACAAATTAACCATTCGTTTTTAATGACTAACGTCTTACTCAGTACACCATCTCGCACTTCATTTTCTAAGTGACAAAAACTTTTTTAATATAAAATATCTTTTTAGACATTTAAAAAAAAAAAAAAAACTATCAGCTTCAGAATGGGGTTGATCTAACAACCTTCTGGTTGTTAATCTAGCGCTCTAGCCAACTGATCCACGTGATTGCAATATTACTATGCTATTATACTATTAAGTACTTATTTATGTAATATAAAGTAGGCAAATAGTAATGACGTCTCATTATCACTAAAGTGCTTTAATAAGTAGTTGCCATTACCGAGAACCAAAAAGTTTTTGCTGGGTTCTTTCACCACCAATATTAACGATATATACATAAAACTATAGCCAAAGAAAAATTAAAATCGTCATTAAAAATCTCATAAAAAATCATGTTGAAATAAAAAATAGTATAAAATATAATTTTGTTTATCCGCATAAAATTTTCTGGAAAATTTACAAAAAATTGGTTTATTTATTTTCATTTAGCTGTCATTTTATTCATATATCACTAAGATTGATGACAGAAAATTTCATAAATATATCAACAACATATATGATCGTGTAACACCCTGTTCCAATCATCCTAGAAAGTTGAAATTTGGCCAAGATGTTATGTATGATGTCCCCTTTCATAATTTTAGTTACGTTTAAATGTGCTATACCCTTTGATTACTTTTATAAAATATTGGGCCACACTATTGCAGTTATAAATAATTTAATACTGCTTGAACTCACCTTTGAATCACTTCGAAAGTTTTTGGAAAAAGCTATCATGAGCCACTACTTTTAGAATTATTAAATTCTAAAATTTTCGTGAATTTTTTTCTCAGTACAATTATAATACTATTTTAAATCTGCTAATGTAAAGATTCTTGTCATATTTGGGACTTAGTTGTTGAACTGATAAGAGTAGTGTTAATTACAGTTTTTAATCAAGGAAGTCAACAAATTTTTCCCTTGTCCCAGGAAATCAAAAGGTCCGGGAAATTGCGATCCCTAACTATAATGAATTGCTCCCAAATTCTACTCGATAAATACTGAATCTAAAATTTATGTATCTATTTAAATTAGAATTTTCATTAAGTATTTTAAATTGTCTATTTAATGAAACAAAATAATTTAATACAGTGATTTTATGATACAGTGAATAAGCACTTGGTGACAACTTTTTCGTTTAAGTTTTGAAATTAAATGTTGAGCATTCCAAATGTGCTTGATAAGAGTTCAAAAATTATTTATATATTCAACACTTTTCATTAAAAAGTCTAATTTTATTAGTTAAAACTTATAAAAAATCAATCTCAAAAGAGTTCTTCTAGTTTATTTCATTAAAAAAATGCTTTTCTGTCGAAAACAATCAAAATTAAATAAAATTACTGCGTTTATAAGTCTTAGCACAAAATCGTCATTTTTGAAGCAAAAATCGCCAAATGGACACTTTGCTATTTTTAAGGTAAAAAGTCGGAAAATCTGGCACACCTGGTGACTATACATAATATTATTATTTGTTGCCTTTTGATTGTAGAGAGTCTAAATAAAAATATGTATAATATACATAGACTTGTTATAAAATTATACTTAATATTATTAAGAAGTTGTCATTCTATTATGTCAAACTGACAAAGTAAATATAAACATTAAATTGTTATTGTTGATTGTTGAAAGTTAAATGTTGCTGTGGCTGTTTAAAAGTATCTGGTTGTATTGTCAATGATACGTGTTTGTCTGTTTGCATCTATAGAACGTAATAATAACAACAAAAGTGAATATTTATTATTTGAGTTGCCACATGAGGAGATGTGATTTTTTAATGGGTCTGCTAAGTTGCAATAATTGTGAGTTCGTGAACACGAAAGCATGAGAAAATTTCAGTGAAAATTGTTTGCAAAGAAAAAAATCAACTGTATGTTCACTTAAATACAATTGACATTAAATGTTTTTTTTTTTTAAAGATAATAGCCTTTTAAAATGTAAAGAAAATTCTTTTAGATTTCCAAAAGAAATAAGCAAGTTTCCTTCATTGATCAGAACTTGTGGTAGCAGAATCATACATAAATGTTTAGATCTCTGAAAAATTAGATTAAGGTACACATTCAAATAAAACATAATATGTTTCTTTTCTTTTAATTAAAAGATGAACGGAATAAGTTAGGATTAAAACTATATCAACTACTTGTAGGATTTCTTCTCCAAATATTTCTGATGTATCATTTTATATAAAAACAAATTATACTCTATCACTTTACCAACAAATGAAAATAATAGTATGCTTTAATAATTTCGCATTTATGCTTACATTTTTTCGCATTTACGTTTATTCCAGAAGCATCGCTTGCTTAAACACAAAAGAAAAAAACAACAATTTATAATCACATATAAATACGAACTAACTAACTGCATACAAAAAACAAACAAAAAAAAACACTGATAATCACTCTAACACTGCTGTTGTCAACTAAACTGCTTGCTTATACAAAAAAAACAAAAACACTAATAGTCGTTGCAATGCTTAAGCATAACTATTTGTGTGTATATATATTTACAGATTTTGCAGTTTTTGGCCCATAACTCGGCGGTTTAGGAAACAATTTGGTTGATTTGAATTTTATAAAAATATTTGTTCCTGATCGATATAAAAACGAAATCCATAACTTAAATAAGGGTATGAAAAAGTCAAAAATTCGCTTTGTCCGATATCTCGATTATTAATGGATAGATTTAGTTCATTTCTTCAGCACAAAAATTCAGGAAAAAAATACGGAATTTTCTTTGTAAAGCCCACCGAATTTATCGGTCTATAAGAATTTAAAATCAATAATAACAATTGAGCTCCGCTGGGACTTTCTTAAATTCACTTTTAACTTGCATCCAATTATAATTACCAAAATTCTGGAAAGTTAAAGTAACTAATACTCTGTGAGACTAAAATAACATTCCTAATTTTGGGTGCTTGTGCTGTAACGACAATTCAAAATCTGGACAGAAAATGTTAAAAACACAAAACAATCAAATTTTTAGTAAACTTGTCATACGACAAATTGTTTTGTACATTTTATTTATTTTAGTTCGATATTATTCAGGACCATTTTCCTGATTATTCGGTATACAAAACCCGTATCTTGAAACATGAGAAAAGTTAGTAATAACGTATGTTTTATGTTTTGTTTTATTATTGAGGATCTTTGATCACCCTTTGATTCAAAGTTCTTCTCAGCCTTATTATTTCAATTTTTTAGTCTTGATTGTCTAAAGCTTACACATAGCTTTCATAGCTTTTAGGATCTTTACTTTTTGTGCTTGAAATTTATTCTTGTGACTTTTTTTTCTGAACCAAGTTTCATCTCATTCTTTAGGTCTTTGCTCAGTTTTATTTTTTTTTTTTTTTTTTTTTTTTTGATTACCCTGAAATGCAATATTTTTGTCAAAATTGATTCAAGTAAGTTCAAAAAAAGTTAAAAAAATCATCTTTTATTTTGCATATTTTGCTTTGAATAAGTAGGGCCTACACACATATAAAAAAATGGTTATGGCATTGTCACTACAACAATATTGTGTTCTCATTGGTAATTTTCATTGATTTTAATAATATTTCGTTCATGGAAACAATGTTTTTGTTTCAGTTTTATCATTCAATGGTTGCATTTAATCAAGATTTTAGTATAGTTGACCACAAACATTTTATGTTTTTGAATATTTTTACTAGCAAAAAAATTTTATTGATATGAAAAAATATCATTATTTCTACAACTATTATATATTATAAATATTTTTACTTGCTCTTCGGCCATATTTTGTTTTCAAACCATATTATTAACAATAAAATGTTACAAATAAATATTTAGAAATATTGTTGGAAAAAATCATGACTTGTTTGTTTTTGATCATATTTTTTGTTTTTAAAGTTTACTTTGCACCATCATTATAATTCTAATGAAATAATAAACATAAGTAAAAAATATCTTACATTATCTTGCACAACATATGATGGTATAAATAAATAAAATTCATTAATGAACAAATAATATGTAAATAATATTTTTATGATTAATAAATACATAATATTATAAGATTGGATAATATGATAAAATGGGATAATATGCTAAGAAGATATAATAATATGAAAAAATCGAACCATAACATAAAAAAAACGCACCATAGAGTTGGACACAATATGATAAAATGGAATCATAACACTAATTATTTATAATCATATTTATTTTTAGCTGTGGCCATATGTTCCAATCATAATATTTTGCTCTTAGATTATGGTTACCACGACTATATTTTTTCTCTGCGTGTACACGAGAAAATTTTCTATGCTACTTAAATTTAAATTTTTTGAGCTACTTAAATTTTTTTGTTTATATAAGCATATATGTGAGAACATGTACATAAAATTTTATTATAATAAATCACTTTTTTTTCGTTGAGGTATGTTGTCACAATTTAATGGTAACCTTTTCTTGTTTTTAATTTCATTGTCTTTTGTTTTATTTTTGCTCCAAATAATTATTTAATTGTAATAATTATTTAAGAAAAATAAGCAAAAACAAAACAAAAAAAGAACAATTAAAATGACGTTTGATAGAAAGCAAATTTTTTTTTCGCCTGAGCTCTAACAATTATATCATAACGCTGCAATAATATAAATAAATTCTTATCATGATAAGAATGTGACGTTTGTCATGTAGAAAACATGAAACAAACGAATTTCAAGAATTCGATCTGCTGTTAAATCTAACATGTCATTATTATCAAGAAAGATATTTAAAATTAACGGCAGTAAGAGTTTTTGTGTTACGTTTTATTCGAACGCACACTTTACGTTAAGTCCAAATTACATTAGCACGCAGTCAGCAGCAGTGACTGCTGCTACAATCAGCTGATAATTTAAAATGCACTGTTTGTTATGGAGCAGTTTGCAGTGCTGTCTTATTTAGCCCTGTTGCTAAATTTACTGCGCTGCTTTCAGATTGAGCGTGAGACAAAGAGAGTGAGCAAAGAAATGGGAGACAAATACACAAGAACAATAAAGAAAGATGGTGATTGTAACTATCGCTAATCTAATTATAACGGTGGTAATATGTTATTCTGGTAGCGAGCTTCATTATTTAGGGCGACAATCATCATTAGTTAAGGTATGGACGAGAGTTAGTTAAAGAATTAAGTTCTTTAAATCACATAATTATATTCAACGATGATTCGAAGGACCACAAGTATAGTTAACATAAATTTGCTAGGAAAAAGCAGTTAAAACAAACACATTTTATAGTTTTTAAACAACTTACTTGTCGTTTTGTGTAATAAATAAGAGAATTATTTTTTACAGCATTTTTGTGTGATGCTGTTTCTTTAGAACACCAAGTATGCCAAATATTTTTTTAAACAATTGTTTTTTTTTTTAATTCCCCTATTTAAAATAAAACTTTACCAAAACAATTCCAATTATAAATTTGTCAATATTTTATTATTTTCTCATAATCAACTTGAATTTCATTCTTTTGTCTCAGCATATTTTTAAAACAAAATTTATTACAAAGTTTTCTAAAGCAAAACGTTTACTAGTAAAAGTTTTGACATTAAAAAATAATGGAAATCCTAGTATCTACTAGCTCTATCATACATACTTACTCAATTTCCAACTTAACTCATGTTTAACTGCTGTTATAACAATCAGGGAAAACAAATCATACTAAACAAAAATTTTTCAAATCTAACATTTAATCTAAATCTGTTTTTTTTCTGTGCTTTTCCCTCTACATTTCTTCAGATGTCTTTTATGTTATAACAATAAATATCAAAACTATATGATCAAAACTTGCAGATTGTTTTTAAAGAAATGAAAGGAATGGCAGAAAATTTAAAAATGAGAAAAAAAAAATAAAAAGAAATAAACTTAACAAATGCAATTTGTTCCCATCAAAAGAAAGGAATGACAATATAAAGTTGGCTGGAAATATCCCAGCAAGAAAACATTTCAGATTTTTAGAAGCACTAAGCTTATATTTTGCAAAGAAAGCACACTCTTATGTGCCTTAATATGATGCACTAGGGAAAACTAATAAACTGACAATTGTAAGGAAGAAAATAATATGTATGTGTAAGGTAAAGCAAATAATATATACGCGAAGCTAGGCTACGTGCTTACTGTAATTAAATCATTGGCTTCTTTAGAATTGAAAAGAGCGGGAACTCGCCTTATTAATTTTCTCCCTTACAAACTTGCTTCGTTCAAAGCTCAATTTTTTGCTGGGTATTGTACTCATACTCGGCTTGACAATCATTTAAAATAAAGTTTTCCTTTTTTTATGTTAAACTACTACGAGTAACTATCTCTAGAAATGGATACATATACAAGTACAATTTACAAAATAAAACAACTTCAAAGCTTAACTCCTTCAAATAAGAAAAATCATAATATACATATTTTGAAAAAGGCAAAACCCAGTAGAAAATAATGCTAAAGATATAATGAAAAAAAAACACTGAAAATTAAATTATGAAATAATTCATGAGCTACACACAAATTTAAGATTATAAAGCTATTTTAGCACAAATGCTACCAAATTTTGAATAAATATTAGAAAAAATTTTATAAAAATTGTTTAAAACATATTAAATCTATTTTATAATATAATCCACAACAAAAAAATGGTGAATTAACAAAAAATACATTTTTATTAATTTATATAAAAAACTATTCCTTGAAATGTTTATAATTTTTATGACAAAAAGAAAAGACGTCAAATTTTCCATTTTAAGTACTTAGTTGAGATATTCTATTTTTCATTATTTTTTTTTTCCTATAAAATTTCCTATTCACTCTTTTTCCTAAATCACTAACCAAATACTTCCTTTAAAAGTTTAGTCTCGAAAACACGTTACATGCATGTATGAACATGTTAAACAAACTAATAGGTAAAAAAACAAAACTTAAGAGACAAATGACAACAACAACTATAATGACAAAAAATATTTACAATTTTATACAATCAAACAAACATTAAGCATCTATCACCTTAAATAATACGAACTATATACAAATTTTAGCATGAGTTACAAAATTGTACACCCATAAAATAAGTGATAGTAAGGAAATTCATTATAAAATTTTATTATATATAAATAAAAAGCGAAGAAATAATTCAAGATTGCCCAATAATGATACGAAGGGCCAAAAGAGTATTTAAAAAAAATCTTAGGTTATGAATACCATACTTTTTTTTTTAATACAATATTCAAACAAAAAACAAAATACATTTTACTTTTACTTAAAGATTTTTACAGACTTGCAGATACAAATTATTGAACTTGAAGGTTCAAAATAGCATTCGGTAGGTCTTTCAAATGTTTATTAATTCTATGTATATCGAGAGTGTACATATGAAATAATTAATATTCATAATTTAGGGAATCTTAGTGGCATCAATATTTGCTTAACTTTCTATGCTAAAGTATGTGCATTAATATTGTGATAAAACTTCTGGCACACAGTGAAGCCAATCGCAAAAATTTTGGTAATAATATTTTTAAGAAATTTAAAAACAAAAATTATATATTTTTTTAACCAAAACTCTGTCTACTTTCCAAAAACGTACACTATAAGAAATCACATTTTGTTAACTTTAATTATGTATATATCCTAAACTAAAGTTCAGAAAAAAATAATTTTTTGCGCAACCAAATTTCAAAGTGTTGGCTTTAGTTTCCTGAAGAAATAAAAAATATATATTTTTTTATACTAAAATTATGCATTTATTTAGACATTATTTCTGTGGTACTTTTTCGTGTTTCACTTGAATAAGGAATATTTTAAAACTAAGCAAACTGTAATTTATTTTTAAATTTTAGGTTATAAAAATGAAAGTTATTATCTTCTAACATTCAATTAGTAATGAGTACTGCCACCATTTTTAGAAATAACCTCAAAAATGCGATTTGGCAACGACTTGTATAGTGACTATAAGTAATTTAGCGAAATTGAACTCAATGCTTCCGTTATTGCATTCTTTTAGGATTCTATCGTCTCAAATTGTTTTCCTCCTTCATAAACTTTTCTTGCAAGCCAACCCCAGACATTTTCCATTGGATTCAGGTCTGTTGAATATGGGGGCCAATCCAAAAGTTAAACACCTTGTTGATTAATCCATTGTTTTACTGCTCTGACGGTAAGAATCGGAGCGTTGTTGTGTTGGTACGTCCAAGGTATGGGTCCAAAGAAATCATTAAATTTTGGAAATGCTTCCTCCAGAATGTTTTTGTAAGTCGTTGCAGTCATTTTGTTGGATACAAAAACCAATTCTATGGTACCATAATACGAAATTGCACCCCATACCATTATTCCGCCCTCTCGGCTGTGTCTGCGGCTCAAAAATAATTCCTCTCCTTAATTAGGTCATGAAAGCAACAGTTATGCCCGTCGGCACCATCAATATTAAACTTTTTTTCATCGGAAAATACAACTTTAAACCATTTGTCGGACCATGTCATTGTATTTTTGGCAAACTGTATAAAAATAGACTTATTTACCAATTCACTGATATATAACAAGTCTATATAATATAATGGCCTCAAAACCGACACCTCATGTCAAAAATTGCACAATTTACTATTTTATAATATTTAATTGTGTATTTCCTTATATACATATACGTAACACACAATTATACTGTGTGGCAAGATAATATTTATTAAATATTGTTATTAAATATAAAGTTTATTAAATATTTTTTATTTTTGAAAAATTGCCAAAAATTGGTTATCGAAGTTATTTAAATGATGCTTGCAAGTATGAAAGACTAATATTCATTTTATACAATACAAAAGAAATAATAGTAAAAATATGGCACTAATATGTTTTTTTGTGCAATTTAAAAGAAGTCTTTTGAAAAGCTGACCTTTTTTCTGAAAAGCTAAACTCCTGCATTCGTTTTTGGCCGGGCGGGAAGCAGTTTAGTGCTTCTAAAATTCATTATTTCCGATTAATGCTGTATGTAGGGTGCAAATCTAAATCAATTGAATTCTTTATTAACCATTTATGAAGCTTTGTCTTTTGAAATAAGTGAAGAAAAATATTATTTTATTAACAAAACTTTTGTAAAAAGATAGTTATTTTTCATTGAAAAAGAATTGAAAAAATTTAAAAAAAATCAGCATATTCTTTTAGAATATATTAGAAATTACAGAATATTTTTCCCCTTATATACCTGAAAAATGAAATAAAATTGAGGCAAAAATCAAAAATCAAAAATCTTTTTAACTGTAAAGCTAAGTTCACACTACGCTAATATTTGATGATCTTTTCAAATATTTGCTTTGCGTAATATGAACAAGAAATATTTTTACAATTCAAACAAGATAACAGCTGATTTTGGACAAACAAAACTATATGCACTTAACAAAAAATGTCGCTTGTGTGAACATTATATGAACACAAGTTGTAAAGTATTTGCCACTATTTTTAGCGAATTTTTGTTTGATCTTACAAAGCAAATGTAATATCCAACAGATGAAAACAACTGATGAGTTGTCAGACTGCTTAAGTTGAAAAATTGTTTGCTTTTATATACATAAATGTTAAATTGACAAAAAATACACGATAAATTTATATTTTATCTATTAAAATAGAGGTTTTTAAAAAAAAATTTCAATATATATATATAAAATATTATAGTACTTGTTACGTATTTTATACAACTGCAAGTGACGCGCAAAGAAAACAGTGCTGTTTTGTAAAGACAAGCCTGTTTTATAAATGGCGTGAAGAGGAAACAGGGTTGTTATTTTTTATAAACCTAAATTATTCATAAAAAAATTTTAAAATATATTTGTTTTTAAAATAGCTTTCATTACTGTACATTTTGTAATTAATCTATTGATAATAGTTAGAATTTTTCATTTATTATCAAAATATTTTACTTTTATTGCAATTTGTTTAAATATTTGTCTAAAATAATAAATTAAATAAAAATGCAACAAACATTACCTTGACATCGACATTTTCCGAAAATCTCTGAAAATTATTCTTAACCGGAAAAAACAAAATAAAAATAAAAAATAAGATTTTCCAATAAATTAATTTTATAACTGATTGCAAATAAGTTTATGGTAGTTGTGTGTTTGATTAAATAATTTTGGGCAAATAATTAGCATTTAATCTGAACAGGCTTGAAATATGCCTTCGGCATAACGTATTTTACGGTATTTGACAGCTGTTTTATCAAACAAAAAACGTCAAATAAATGCGTGTAATGTGAACAAAAAAATCAACTCTTTATTGTGCTGCAAAAATTGCAGGAAAATAAAACTAAATATTTTGTGTCAAATATTTGTATAATCTGAAATTAGCTTAAGGTTTTTATTTACAAAAAAAAAAAAAAAAAAATATGTATATCTTTGATAATAAGTTCTCGATTTTAACAAAAAAGAGCTTAAATTGTTCGTTGTATAATGCAAATTTAAAATAAATATATAAAATAATAGAAAACATATATAAAATAAAATAAATAAATATGAAAATCGCAGTTACTTTTAACAATATTTCAGCAAAAGTTCGTGAAATATATATATATATATATATTTAGAAATCTTAATTTCTCTTATATCTTTTAATTCCGTCAAGTCGTAAAAAATCGTTTTTATCGATAACTTTTAAGGGTGTATCGAAAAAATCAACTACTCAACTAGATTTATAACCTACACTAGGTCATTTCAAAAGTATATCTAATTTTTTTTCCATTTTGTCAAATAGCATAATTTATAATACGAACCATTGGACATTTTTATTAATATTTTTTAAAATATGTCCGAAGGACAAAAAGCTGTTATATGTAAATGTGAAATTTTTTAGTTAAAGAAATCAAAAGCTTAAATGATAGAAATTTTACTCTCTAAAAATTTGGTTTTCAAACTTTTTCTTCAAATATTTTGACAGATTGTGGGAGTTTGTTTTTAAAAGTTTTCTGTAGTTGGATTCGAAGGATTATTATTTTTTTATTTTTTAATTTTTTTTTTTTTTATTAGACTTCAAACATTTAAATTTCAAGTTGGAAGCTTTTCTACTATTTTTTCTAGAAAAACCGTCATATTGGCAATCAAAATGTCATACAAGTTTCTAGCCTTTACAGGCTTAGCAGTTAATCATCTGAATAGCTTATTCTTTATGTAATTTTCCTAACAATCGATGTGACCAGAATAATCAAATAAATAAAATTAAATATGTTCAATATGTGGTGAAGGTTGGATAAGAAAATGTCGTGCGATTTTGGCACGTCTGTCTCGAAGACAAGGACATAAAGGAGAGAAACAAAAAGTTGTTGAAAAACTTTTATTCTTAACTCTGGTTTGAAATTGGTTTAGCTAACAGTAATCCATTAATAGCATCCTCACAGCTATTATTGAATTTAAGTTCTTATTACGTTCATAACATATTTAAATCCAGCAAACGCTTAGAAAAATTAAATATACAATATAAAATTTGCTTTCCAAATATGATGACCACAAGGAGGCTCTAAACACCTTCATCTGGAATTAGAATAAGTATCCGTTATTCCAAATTACAGTTTAATTATAATTGCTTTTCGAATCAAAAAAAAAATTATTTCAATATTTTTATCTTTATTTTTTTTTCAAATTTCTAAATTTTACTCACAATTTCTCACTCAGTGTAATCACCTCTTGTAAACGATGCCAAGTTGTAAATAGCATTTACTGGTAAACTATAAACCAAAAAAGAAAAAAAACATAGAAGAATGGATAAATTCATTTAACTTATACACAATTTTATTTATCGATTTTTTGTTTGTTTCTTCTTTATAATGTTGCCATAACTATAGTGTTGTTGCTGAAGCTGCTTGCTGCAATCAAACAATCCAGATGCATGTTTAATGATTTTTGTTATTCCCTCCTTTCTCTCCTAGTTGCTATTTTTATGCAACAAAGATGTAAAATTTATAAACTCGACAAGAAGAAGGAGCAAAATGAAGACAGACAGATAGTAATAGAGAAAGTTCATCCGCTTAAAAGAAAAGCTTTTAACTGAGTCCATGTGTGTTTGTGTGCGTATGGATTGTGCATGTACAGTCAGTCTATCTTTCGGATAAAGAAAAACAGAGTCTCAGCAAAAACAATACAAAAAATATTTAATCCACCTACACATATACACTAAAGAGAAATTATCCCAGTGATAAAAAGAAGGGGTACCTAAGAGACCTGCTAGGAGGCCCTTTTTAAAGCTTTAAACTACATTTGCATGTTCATGTACTTTTTTTACAAGCGATGTAATTGCAATCAAGTTCTTACACATTCGCTTCCCTTATACAGCCCTTCTAAAAAGCCAAACAAAGTTTAAACATAACTAAATGAATTCTTATTGTTTTTTTTTTTTTTTTTTTTTTTTTTGAAATTTGATCCTGTTTTAGTACCGAATATTAAGAAATTGTAGCTTTTACTTTCTTTCTTAAACAAAGGAAGTAAGAAGTCCTATCGGATTTTTTAGAAGGTAAGCATGAGTCATTCTTAAAGGCCTTACTGTAGAAGTCAGGCTAGCATGAGCAACTGTATTTTCTAGAAGGTATAAATACACTTTCTGGAAGGACTGCAGGGTGAAGGCCTCTTAATTTTTACCTCTGAGATTGTATTACTTAAAACAAAAACTATTACACTGTTTCCCAACAAAAAATATCGACATTAAAAAAATTATTTTAGAAAATTATTTAAAGGTTTAATATTAGGAGGAATATAAAACCAAGCTTTTGTACCAAAATCTTGTGTTTTTCTTCTATGATACTTTATACAGAAAACTGGAAAGAGTGTAAATATAATATATTAGATTTATAACTCATGACTGTGCATAAACAAATTAAAACAACAGCAGCAAAAGAATAGCAATCGTTAAAGTTCTTATTTAACGAAAAAAAATCGTCTTAATCTACCTTTAAACATTTCTCTTACTTTAACATCTAATGTTTAACATTATGAAACCGTGTATGAAATTTGTTCGTTGTAATGTTCTTTACTTTTTTGTTAACCGTAAGGTAACACAATGCCATTTAAATGCCACATGGTATATGGTATATATCCTATATAACTTCATATATTCTAGTATATATCCAACTACCTCCTTGCTGTATTCCTTTAAACTTACTAAAAACACACGTGCAGCAACTAACTTTAACATGCATTTATGCTAATACTTTTACAACACATAGAGAGAGTAAGAGAATTGCAACAATAAGTACATAAAGTAAACTAAAGCAAAGTAACATTTGGCTTAAGAAGTTTAACTCAAGCAGCACAGTTTTTTTTTGTTTTTGTATATTACAACAATATTTTCTATGTTGCAAGGTAGGTGGCAGCTATAATGCTTACTTAGTTAACAGTACACTAAAAGTTGCTTTAGATGCCAAGTTCAGTAGAGTTCTGTTTAATTTTTCATCTGCTGGAAATTGTAGTAAAGAATTAAATCGACAAAAAATATAATACAAGATGAACATGTAGCAGTTTTAGAAATTATTGTCTGCAATAAGATTTTGTTGTAAAGAGCTAAGCATTATTTCAATTTGTTATTATGTTGCTAAAAGAAAAAAATGTTTTTATTTTAAGATTTCTTTTAAGGGTTTAGCAATTTTGTTGAAGACTTTTAATCATAAAAGTTTAAATAACAAATTTAATTAACATTAGGATTATAAGAAGAGAGTAGATGTTGATAAAATAAATTGTAGTATTTAACGAGATTTTTTTTGGCTATAGTAAATTATAATACTTTGCTACAACTTTTAAAAGTAAGGACTTTTAACAACTGCACACAGAAAAAATATTGCTTATTTAATTTAAGTGGCAAAAGTTCATATTTGTTTTCAACAAACTAATATATCTTAATCCAAGAAAAATTTAATATTTATATCATTTAAAATGTAAAATTATTTTCTAAACTAACTAACTAACTTAAATTAATTTTAATATATTTAGTGTGGGAACCAAATTCGGTTATAAAAGAAGAAAATGAAATTCGGAGTTCTCAGCTGAAAGTTAATAGGTTTTTTCTGACAATTTGAAAATAAATGAACCATGTTCAAAAAAATAATTATGAAAAAAATTTTTCAGAAGAAAATCATTTTAATGTATAATAATATAAACAAATACGGAGAATTTTTTATTCCAAATAGTATTTAGATTTCAACGAAACCAAAATGGATAAGACACCACGAATGCTGATGAAGTGTGTAGCGGCACATTCTGCTGTTGTCTAATTATGGTCCACAAACTCTGCTTTGGTATTGCCAAACAGAGATAACAAGACAATTTACGATTGCAAACTTGTTTATGGTCCTTCGAACCGGATACTGGAACCACTTCTATAACAGCGTTTACGATGCTTGATTCAATCTCTGTTCAACTTGCCCCAAACGCCTGGCGCTGCTAATCGAGTCCCTCAAAATTGCACCTAGTGCAAGGCGGGCGCCATGTTTAGGTTTCAACGAAACCAGAATGCATTAGACACCACGAATGCTGATGAAGTGTGTAGCGGCACAGAAAATACGTATTCCATTCTGCTGGTATCTAATTATGGTCCACAAACTCTGCTTTGGTATTGCCAAACAGAGACAACAAGGCAATTTACGATTGCAAACTTGTTTAAATAGTTATTCAGAAATCATCCTATAGCTGGTTTTATATTGAAACTGTCAGTTTAATGTAAATGAATTATAAAATTCATATTTTGCAACCTTATTTAATTTCATTCAAATTGATTGATAGAAGTAAAGTAAATAATCAATAATATATGTATCTGGGAATAAAAACCTACTCGAATTGATTGCATGCTTCCAAAGTTGACTTTTTTTGAACACACTGACCCGGACTAGTGATATTGATCAACCAGCCCGGATAAACCAAATTCCTCTATTGCTATGTACCAGTTTCTTATATATACAACGATACCAGGTTTTTGATTACAAGGAATATGGTACAAATTTTTATTGGATGACAAATATTCACATTTTTATATTTACAAGAGCGCGTATTTTACTTTGGAAACACAGAAAGTAAAAATCATGGAGACATATGGAATAAAAACTAAATACTAAATCTAACCAATACTTGATATTATATTCTTATAATCATAATTATCGAATAATGTTTTTTTTTTTTTTTTTTTTTTTTTTGTACATATATTTTTACTTTTCAAATAAATAAAAAAAAAAATAATTTATACATAATTCATAATAAAGTAATTGTAATTTTTACCGAATTTTATTTTGAAACTGTTATGTGTACTATTTACATTCTATAATAGCAATTGATTTATTATATATGTAGGTTTGGCAACCGACCAAATTCGATTGGCAATAAGTTTGGTTGCCCCAACACATCTGTTTTCTCTGTGAAGATTTCAAGAAAAAAAGAAATTTCCTTTTTTAGACTTTTTTTATAAATATCTTATATTTTTATATACCTTATTATATATTTGTTCCAAAGCAGGAAAAGCTTTTACCAGAAGAGTATATAAAATAGCTCCAAAACACTTTCAGCCACTAAAGTATTTCTTTATATTTTCTTTTTATTTTCTTAAATTTGAATGACTAAATTAAATAAGCTTTCGCCTAAAATAAATTAAAGAAGTTAATTTTTGTTCACCATTAAAAAAAAAACATGTTATATTATTTCTCCAAATATTTGTCCAATGTGACTACAAATAATTTTTCTTTGCATCCCATCTAGAACTCTGCGCTTTTGCAAAAATTATGATTACAATATTAATGAACAAAAACATTACTTATTTATTAGTTTAAGACATGTTTTACAATTTTGACATCGATTTTTAGGAATATATTTTTGCATATTTTGAGCTTAATAGCTTATTTTTTATATATTCTCAATGACATATTTTACATATTTTCCACTTAAGGCCACAATTTTTCATTTGCGCCCTTTTATTAGTTTTTTTTTTAAACCAATTTAACAATTATTTTCATTTTAAAAACTAATGAAAATTTTGTAATTTTTTCATAAAATCTGGCAGTTTTGAAATGGTACGCAATGTTCTTAAATGCAAAAAATATTATTGCATCGAAAAAAATGTCCTTCAGTTCTTCTATACAATTAACAGACAAACACATTTCCTGTACACAAAAAATATATTTTCTTATGTTCAGTATATAAATTTTATTAAAATCCGTTAAATGCTTTAGAAGTTATAAGCAGTAGAAGTTGCTACTAATACATATATATCAAATTCACATACATATATGTATATAAAAAAAGCGAATGAAATTACTAATTATCATCTACTTTTATTATGCTTTTTTTTGGATACTTAAACTCAGGGACCGTAACTGTTATGACTTTTATCGTAAAAGGCAGAGTATTATTTGTTCAATAATAATAATTATTATTATATATTTTTTTAGCAAAATAACAAAAATCTAAAAAAAAGCCAAAATGAAAAAATAACATAAAAAAACGTCAAAACGAAAAAAAATCGCAAAAAGGGACGAAAAACTCGAAAAAATTCCAAAACGACAAAAACCGCCAATACTAAAAAATCATAGTGAAAAAACGGCAAAATGAAAAAAAAGGAAAAAATTTCAAAAACGGAAAAGCTCAGAATGAAAATTTTCGCCAAAATGGAAAAAATTGTCAAAATGAATAAATAAAAAATAATAGACAACATGAAAAAATCGGCAAAACGTAAGATATTTCTTAGAGTTTGAACAAGGCTTTAAACAATTTTAAGAGAAAGAAAATTTCTTCTAGTTTTTTTTTTTTTTTTTTTTTTTTTTTTTGTAGAAAAACTATTTTAAAGTTGGTAAAGAAAAAAAATATTTGAAAACAATTTTTGAATGGCATTTATTTACTTTACAGATTGCAGTTGGTGCAGTATTTTATTACTGTTTGATTAGACAATTTTTAACGTTTCTACTAACATTTCCGTCTTTTTTCTCTTTTTTTTTTGGAAAATTTAAAATTAGCAAAATAAGTTTAATTTAAACTAAACCTTTATTATCTTAATACGACAGAGACAGCGGAGCACCCCAGGTATAGTCTAGTATATAAAAAGCTTTTAGCACCAAATAAAATCATAAAGCTTTAAATTTAAGATATAGTTGTTCTTCATGAGAAGAAATAAAGGTAAAACTAATTTGATTTTTAACAAGATCTTATTGCGAAACAATGAGGAAAAGTAATCTATAGCGACCAATGTCAAGACAGGCCCTATGATATGAGATTCAAATACACTTACTGACATCCTCTCCCATTAACTGCAGCAGATAATGTTGAGTGCAAAGAGTTAGCAGCATATGCTGCATGAATAAATTTAAAATGGGAATTTTGACAACAGTCAGTCATTAGATTTTATTTAGGAAGACGACAGAATTTGCAAATTGAAATCAGTAGTTCAGTTGAGTTTAAACAAATTTAGTAATTATGAAGATCATTACGATCAGTGATTGAGTCTCTCACATTTACAAATTGATAAATTAAAATCCTGGTCAAAAATGTTAATGGTTATATTTATTAACGATTTACAATTTTCCAAATTTTTTTATCACGTCGTAGATCAAAGATCAAGAACATTTCCTTATTTAGATGAAAATTTGCAAAGCTATTCTGACTTCTGATTTGTTGTATTTGAAATACGAGTAAAATTGCGGTCACAAATTAAAAACCTTTCGTCAAGTTAAAATTTTTTTTTCTGAATTTCCCTAAAATTGAACATTTTAGTAATAAAACAAAATTAAAATAAATCTTATTTATTTCACAAGATTTTTTTTTCTATATTTTCTTACATACAATAATATTTTAATATTAAAATTGTAGTTTCAGTTCTTTTACGTATTTTATACAGAATAATAAAATTTTTTTATTATCTAAACTTACTCATTATAAATTTAAAAATATTTCTAAGAATTCCTATAAACAAATTTCCCATTGCAATAAATCTTCCACAAATCTAATTCAATTACGTCTTAAATATTTCACTTTTCCATTGCATGATTCATGCAAAATGACTTAAATTAAAATAGTTTTCAAACAAAAATCTTCATACATTTAAAAATTAAAAATATAATAAGAAATTAGCGCAAAATAAAATGCGTACTTCTGATAAATGCTTCATTAAAAATAAATAAATATTGAAAATGATAGATTTTTAAAATTTTAATTCAAGAGGAAAATATTTTTGGCAACAAACTGATTTATGGCGACTAGCAAAAATTTAAGGCATTTTTTTTTTTTTTTTTTTTTTTTTTTTTTGCAAAACTACATTTTTGTAAACAAAATTTGTGTATATTTTAAAAAATCTTGTTGATTAAAATTATTTTTTATTTATCCAAGTATCAAATGACGTTTATTTTTGTTTTAAATGGGTCAAAATAATACAAAATTTGAAGGAAAAAAAATTATGAAAAATTTTTAAAGAATAAATAACATCTGTTATAAATAAACGACCAAAAACATATTGACAACAAAAAATATAGTTGAAAGACAATAAAATGATCATTCACCTCGAGTGTTTTTAAATACTTCAAGTAAAAAGTACAAGAGATGATACTCAAATTCATACTCATATATATGAAAATAAACTGTAACGTAAAAATGTCATTGGCACAAGAGCCAAACAGCCAGCGACATTTGTTCAAGGTTTATTGAAGCAAAAAAGAAACAAATAGCACGAGAGAAATCGATGACATCAAACACTATTGTAGAGTATGTAAAAAAAGAAAATCTATTAAACACTGAGAGAATTTTTTTTTAATTTGTTTTTACTTTTTACCTAAAGAAGTTAAAGAACTTAAGGGAAAATTCAAAGGATCGTCACTTAGAAAACACTAGGAAATTTTATTGTTAACTAATCAAGTTATTTTTGCCAGTGTAAGTAATTATTTTATCTTTGTTGCATTTAACTTTCCACCCATAAATTATTCGATTTGTACTTAACCCCTGATCATGATCTCATTTATTGTGCTAAATTATCTGTTTTTAATTCAACAGATCAATGTGTATTACGAAGAATAAGCAGCATATGTTGCATGAAGTAATTTGAAATGGCAACATAGTACCAGACAGGCATCAGCCTTTTATTTAAAAAGACGGCAGAATTGCAAAAGGAATTAAAGGCAATTGAAATCAATATCTCAATTAATTTTAAATAATTTTAGTGTTGCTTTAATTGAAAAGATCACTGTGATCAGTAATTGAAGAACTCTATTCTATTGAAAGCATATTTACAAATTAACGATTTAAAATACATTTTGTAATGTTATTGATTTCGATATTCTACAACAGTGCTTTTCATTAAGGTGGTTGGTTATCAATGATGAATGTCTTTTTCTGATTTAAATGAGTATTCACAAAGTTTTTTATGACTTTATGTTTTTGTATCACAAATATGAGTTTTCATTGATCTGGAATGTGGAAATTTTACGTCAAAATGTTAAAACTTATTTTACCTTAATGAAGTTAAGGACTTTTGAAGATCTTATATAAAATCAGTTCAGAATTATAAGTGCTCACAGATTGAGTTATTCAAAAAATTATTTATAACTTGAGATATTTTGTATCAGAAATATGAGTGTTCATTTAAACGAAGATATACGTGTCAAGGTCTTTCAGAATTTTAATATAAAAATCCTTTTATGGTCAGAAATACGAAAGATTACAAATATATTCTTAATTAAATTTTTATTTTAGAAGATATGATCGTTTAGAAATTTATTGAGATCTTCATCTAAAAATATATGTTTTAGGTCAAAATATAAGTGATCGCAAAACGAGCCTGTTTTTTTCTTAATTTTCATATGAAAAAATTATTACGATCAGAAATATGTGTGAACACAGATCGAAGCATTTTTAACATTTAATTTCTATGAGTAGCCTAAATCTTTGTTGATTTTTTTTCCATTTATAGCCAACAATACAGGTGACCACAAATGGAGGTACTTTTCTCAATTAAAGGCATTTATCAAACTATGAACAACTGAATATAAATATGAAAAAATATGGAGTCGAGACTCCTTTGCTTTAAGCACTAATTGATCATTAGGGTGTTCCTTTGGAAAAAAAATTGTGAGAAGACCCCTCAAATAACAATGAGGATTAATGAGCTGATTATGGAAAAAATATTAAAAAAAAAATTTTAAATAATCCTCAATTCACTACCAGCGATTGAAAGTTACGGGTCTAAAACATTTTGTAAAAAAAATTGAGTTTTGTCTCGAAATGAGTATCAAAAAATTCGTAGTTTTGACCTTTTATGAAAAAACATATTAAAAAATTTTTCGCAAAAATTTTGGTCTATAAAACGTCATATTAGTTAGATATTGCGAAAAAAAGTTAGAAATATTTTTGTAAAGTGAATAAAAATTTCATAAAAAACTGAAAAGTTTCATTGTATTAAGTATGATTCATAATAAATTCTTTTCAACAAATTTATTAATCAAAATGCATTAAAAAGTCCTTTAGCGAAGCAAAATCTTATAGGGAAAAATTTAGAAATATTTTTTTTCATAACGTCAGTCCTGAAATTTTCAATAGCTGGTAGAGAACTGAGCATAAATTTTAAGTTTTTTTTTTTTTAATATTTTTAAAGTATTCATTTCACCATCACGCAACGTTCGACTGATCTTCCTACTTTGGACTTGTAAAAAAGCGTTTCCTCCGGTCATTGTATTGATGTTATGGCAGATTTAAGGTTTTTTAAGATTTAACTAAAAATTAAATTTTTCTCAAAAATATGACCATATTATTTATATATCCGTTTTGTTTTCGTTTAACTAAGCATTTGACAAGTGTTTACATTTCATAACCCCATTTTTTTTTTTTTTTTTTTTTTTTTTTTGTTATCTGATTTCCCGTATAGACATCCATCCTCTAATATCTTATACCATAAACACAATAATTTTACAAAGAAAACGTAAGACAACAAAAAAAATTAAACATTTTTTCTTAAGTAATATCACTCATACGTACTGTAGCTAAGGACATACATACATACATATGTACTTATTATATAATATTGCACGTTTAAATTATCACAAAAGTGTCATATGACAAGTATGTTATATTTAAAGATTCTTAGCAATGATAATTTTATACAATTTTTATTGTAACAAAAGACTGCCGCAGTATCTAAAGTGAAGGCAATATGTTGAAAGTAGCTAAATAGAAAGACCATAAAATTAAAAACTCATAGTAGGTATAATACATTGTACTTAACCTTTTTTTTCTATTCTATTCAAACTCTCGCAGCACTTAACAAAACGTTAATAAAGAAACGTCTATACATACGTATGTATATTGGAATAAAAAAAGAAAAAAAAAATACTTATAAACACGTAGCAAAATGTATAGAATTTGCTAATGAAAGAGGATATTTCATGTGTGTGTGTATATATATGTTTCGATAAAACAAAAGAAATAATCTTATACAAACACATACAATGTGTATGTATTTGATACTTAAAGTCTTTGTAGGTTATAAATGAACTTAATTTACGTGTGTTTTCATTATGATTTTCCCCTTACATTTTATCCTTTATAAAATAAAAACAAATACATATGTATCTGTCTGCGTTCTAGTAAGAAGTATTTGACACCCTATCTTATATTCTACTTATAAAATATAGATTGAAAACAGATTCTTTGAGATATTAAGGGATGGGGGTTCAAAACATAATAACAGGTCTTTTACATTTTCTTACTTTGTATTGAGTTAATTTATGGGTTTTACTTTTCTTTTTTTGTAGTTTTACTTATGTATGAATACAGTTCTAAGTATGAGTTTAGAGTTGTGCTTAGAATGTAGATGAGAAAAATAATAATTGTTTCTAGATGTCATCGCTAAGCTACATATAATAAGTAATGAAACCAAAAAAGGGGTTTAGAATGTCTTAAGTCATTGTATTTTTCTTTAAAGAACATTTATACTAAGGTGTGCGTTCAAATGAAATATAATATGCTTTTCTTTTTTTTTAATAAAATATTTTTTAATATTAACTTATTAATATTAAAACTAAATCAACTACTTGTAGCAGTTCTTCTCCAGATTTTTCTGTTACATAACTTTATATAAAAATTAATTGCTAACCAGATTATTGTTAATTTTTCTAGGTATGACTTCTGAAAAAAATTTACTTTTACAAAATCTTAGCGGTATCTCTCTATAAAAATTTAAAGTTAATAATCACAATTGAGCACTGCATGGGATCATCTTAAATTCGCTTTTAATTTGGATCCATTTCCTTTACAATTGCACAAAATTCTGAGTACTTTAAATAACTAATACTCTCCCAGTTCCGGGTGCATCTTTTGTAGCGACAATGTCTTTTTATGACACAAAGCATTCACATATCGTGTCTCATTTTGAGTAAAGTTGTCATACGACAAATTGTTTCGTTCGGTACTATTCAGGGCCATTTTTTCGATTATTCGGTATACAAAACTTGTATCTTCGAACATGAGAAAAGTCAGCAATTACATGTGCTTTCCAGGCTAATACAAGATATTGAAAATATTTTTATTTTTTTATTAAAGAGCTTTGATCATTCTTCGTCTCAGAGTTCTTCTCAGCTTTGTTTTTTTTTTTTTTTTTTTTCTTTTTGCTTTGATTGACTAAAGCTTAATCATAGCTTTAACATGGCCCATATTTCATTTTGAAGAAATGAAGACAAAGTGCTATTACGCGGTCAAACATGTTCGGCATAGCTTCTATATATGTTCTTAGAGCTTCTATACTTTTTGGGCATGGAATTCGCTCTTGTAACTTTTTCATTTTCTGAACCAAATTTCATCTCATTCTTTAGGTCCTTGTCATGCTTTTTTGTTACCTTGAAATGTAATACTACAAGTATAATATATAAATTACTCAATCAGCAGCATTTTCTAGCAAGTTCAAAAAAATGTTAAAAATAATCAAATTTTATAATTTACTTATATTAAACCCCTCTTCCGAAAATTACCTTAACGTGCACAAGTCTAATGTTAGTATGAAGTTAATATTTGACACGAATTAGAAACTACAGTGCCAAATTTCATGAAGATCGGTTCATAATTGACCATAGCTTCCATAAAAGCTATTACTTGTTTTTTTTTTTTTTTTTTTGAGTGGGAATAATTATTTACCATTTCTGGTGAAAAAGACTAAATATGTTATAGACAAGTGAACAAGTCAGAATTGCAAGTGATCAAATATTCAAATCATATTGGCATTTACAAACTTATTTACCCATTTATGGACACCTGCAGATTTACTAGAATGGATTTTTGGCTACAAATATGAATGATCACTAGGGTAACCAAAAATATGTGGAATTATATTTTTTCCTGTTCTTCAAATAAACCACACTGTTAATTATTTAACCGTTTCAAAAAATTTTAAGAAATTTGCCATCGATTTATTATAGTATATTTTTGCATATTTTGGGCTTAGCAGCATATTTTATTATATTTTCATAGAAACCCCTTATTTTAGCAAATTTCAATGGCATATTTTTGTATATTTTATACATAATTTTGCATATATTACACTTAAGAGGAAAATTTGACATATTTTACACTTAAGGAAAAAAACATATTTTGTTACTAATAGTTTTTTTTTTTTTTTTGCATAATTTTGCAATTGTGAAATTTTTTCTTCTTTTACATATGTTTTTCAAACTCGATTCTCCAATAAATTTAATCTCAGCAAAAACTTGGTGGTTTTCGATAATGGCAACTACTTATTTGAGTAGTTTCTTGGTAATGAAGCGTCATTATTGTTTGCCTACTCTGTATTATGTAAATAAAGACTCAATGGTATATTAGCAGAGAAATACTGCAATCACGTGGATCAGTTGGGTAGACCGCTGGATTGACAACCAGAAGATTGTCGATTCAACCCGAGTCTGACGCTGTTAGTTTTTTTTATATCTAAAAAGATATTTTTATACTAAAAGAGTTTTTATCGCTTAGTAAATTAAATGTGGGATTGTGTACTGAGTAAGACATTTAGTCTTTAGAAACGGTTGGTTAATTAGTGCCCATGTTCAAATCTCACTGACGACAACATTGTTTCTTTGTTTTAGTTTTTTACATATTTTAGTGTCCCCCCAGTGCTGCCATATGTGAAGATTTATCTTATATTTGAAATTTTTTGAGACAGCGGAAAGATTTACAGATTTGTAATCAAAAAATAGGATTTTTGAAAATTTTTTATTTTGAAAATTTTCACCAAATAATTACATTTTCCCAAATAATAATACAGCATTGAATATATAGATATAACTTATATTTTTCCCAATCTTTGATTTTGCTTTATTTTCGAAACTTTTTCTGAGAAAGAATAATTTTTTTTGTAAAATGATTGATAAAATGTATCAATGCAAATATTTTTATTGAGTTTATTCTACTTATTATTGGTTATTTTAATAACCTGTTGAGATGTTACTTTTGAAATTTCATTTTAAATACATAAATTGCGTAAAAATGATATAATTTTTAACAAAAAAAAAGAAGTTTTTTCTTCCAAAAATAAGATTTTTGAAAAAGAATTGCAAGATTTTTAAAAATAAAATATGGCAAAAATAAGTACCCCTAAAGTAAAAAATAACTACATGAATTTGTATATAACTCGAATAAAAATAAGTAGTAATGCAAGCAAAGAATAACCAGTTTATATTTATTTCCAATTATACTTGTTAGCTTACTAGGAAAGTAAAGTTTTTGCTGGAGTATTATAAATTTATAGAAATTTTGCAATTCCTGGTACAATGCATTAGCTTTGAATGTTTGAATACTATAATATAAAATTTATCCAGAAAAAGTGATAGTTTAAAAGCATATTTTTTTAATTTTAATGGTATTTTTTCTGATTTTTAGAAAATTTTTTAAGCGTATAAAACACTTTTTTGAGATAATATTTTTTCCCTGGTTTCTCTGGTGATCACAGTTATGGTGAGGTTAGGTTAAATGGGTAGCTGTAAATATGTAAAAAAGACAGCTCGCTTTCCGTTTTGTTACCCTGTTTTCACATGTCCGAGAATATGTTCGAATTGAACCAACCTGACGTACAAATAAAAGATCTGATCCGTCTGACATAAATTGCAGAGAGATCAAATAATTTATGCATATATGGACTCCCAAGTTCAGCAGTACTTATATTGGCAAGAACAGGACAGTGACAAAGAAAATATTCTACCGTTTCTTCCACCTCCTCGTTAAAACAACTTCTACAATAGTCGGTAAAAGAAAGTCCTAGTCTTCTAGCGTGTCCACCAGCAATCAAGTACCCGTTAATAATGGCTACACATGTTCATAGCTGACGCCTTGGCAATTCCAGAATGAAACTCGACCGTTTTTGATCGTACTGGGGCCATATCTGTCCCCAGATAGAACATGCGGACTCGTTTGTCCATCTTTGTTGAGCACCTCCCCCAACCCTTTCAGAAGATTTGTAATCCATCAGTATAAACTTCCACCAATCCGACTTTTATCGAGGGATCGGCTAAGATTGAAACTGAGAAGCCTCTGTCCAGAAAGGGTTTGGGAATACAATAGTCAATATTGTCATGGATGTCATCTGAAATTCCCAAAATGGTCGCATGTTCATAGCTCCTACCTTTCCATACACCTAATGTAGTCGCCGCCATGATAGTGATTTGTTTGGCCATTAGATCCAATGGCATCCAGTTCAACAGAACGAATAATGCTTTGGATGGTGTTGTACAAAGCGCACCTGTGACTAGAAGCGCTGAGCTACGCAGAACCCTTCCAAAGATTCCGCAAAAGGTAGATTTTTTCATCGCTTTCCACCATACTATCGCTCCATATATAAGTAAGTGATCACCATGTCGAAGAGCCATTTTGTATTCTTAGTATTTAATCCCCAAGATTTCCCTATAACCTTGCTACACATATAAAGGGCAATGTTCGCCTTTACAATCTAGCTTGGGTGTTCTGGTACTTCGCACTGTCCGACGTCTTTAATTCAACAGCATTTAAGCAAGGGAGTGGGAAAGATGGTATTTTGTATCTCCTTGAAAAGAGAACTAGTTCCGTCTTTTCTGGATTTACGCTAAGGCCACTACTTATACTCCATTTACTGAGTAGACCTAGCGCATTTATTTTTTGTTTTATTTACCAAGTTATTGTCGACTAAACATTTTTTTTTTTTTTAATTTTCGTATAAAAACAAAATTTGTTTAAAAACATAAGTGAATCATCACAGCTGAAGGCTCTTTTATGATCGATTAAAATTTAAAGTTTTCATATAAAAAAATCGATCTTAGTTTAGAATTATAAATGATCCCAGATTAATCCCCTTTTGACATTTAAGAACAGTTACTAATTCTAATTACCTACTAATCACCCTGTAATTATCCACAACATAAACTTTTCGCATTATTTCCTAACTCTCTCTCCTTTATTTTTAATGTTTCCTTCTTTTCTTCGGTACACACATGATGATACTGACAATATTATTTTATGCCGCTTTGTTATTAGAGAAAAGAAGGCGAAACAGAAGAAAGCAAAAAAAAAAACGTTAGCAGCATATTGACACAAGAAGAAAAAAGTGGTTGTCAATATGTCTGGAAATACTGCATTGGCCATAATAGTCATTAACCTTATTTTATTTAAGTTCTGCTTTTATCAACCTTTTGCTTATTAGAAAAAAAAAGAGAAGATGATGATTATGATGCAAAGGTTGAAAAGAAAAATACGAAAATCTATAATTATGAGACAGTGGGTGAGGTGTAGCAGGTAAATTTTTAAATTGCAAAATTTAGACTTTGATTTAAATGATCATTCTTTAAAAATATTTCTTTTTGGTCCTTAGTCTCCAAAATTTTAAATATTTTTGAGGGAAAACAATTTTATTTTATTTTTGAGGGGCGGAATTGAATTTAAAAATCCACAACAGCGATTTTGATTTAGGAGCAAAAAAAATGTAGAAAAGAAGACTTTATTAGATTTTGATTTAATATAATTTACAACCTAATTTGTTCCACTGTTTACAATGTTGCCATAATGTCTAGTAGAGACTTTTAAGTTTCTTTATTTTTCTCCTTTTATTGTCTTACTTATTTTGTACCTTTATAAATGATTGTTAGTATTTTTGCTTAATGCTCATATGTATACTTTTAAATAGAAGTATATATAAATATATTTTTATTTATTTCTGCAAATGTATGAATTTCTTATGATTGTTATTTTTTCTATATTTTTTACATCTTTTAATTCTAAACTGTCATTGTGTCAATAGAAATCTTTCATAAAACATGACATTGATTAATGTTTTCTACATTATGTTTTGTTTTTTTTTTTTTTCTCAGCAGCTTTTGTTTTATTTTTGATCTTTTAAACAAATGTGACTTTTATCCTCCCCCCTCTTACCATACATAACACAACACTAGCAGCTATATTTACTAGTATGTATGAATTTTGGTTTTTGTGGTATGTTGAAATGTATTGGATTGTTAAACATCTTTAAGCAGCTTAAGGCAGCTTTTTTTCCAACTCAAATCTTTAGCGATTTGTTTACAAACAATGTTGCTGAATAATGCAGCAGCACCATCAACGGCCACCTTATTCCCAGCTAAATAAAACTTTTCTTTTTTATTTTATTTGTATTTCTTTGTCTTACTCTAATGATTGATGATACTTAAGCCTTTTTTGTAAAAAAAAAAACAAAAAAGTTTTAAAGAAACACAAAATTAAGTTTACACTTCGTACTTAGTTTAACAAGCTATAAAATTCATTAATTATTTTTATTTGTTGCCAGTGTTGTTCTTTCGGACCACACTCTTCAAACATGTGTTGACATTTTGATCATTACCATATTTTCCTACTGTAGTTGAAGGATTCTTAGCCAAATTTTCTTTCTTCTCAAGTATGTAAAAGAAACAATTAGCACCACCATCAATCATTACGGTTTTGTTTAGTTATTCATAAAACTAATAATATCGTGGCTCTAAGCATATTTCAAAGTGTTTCATATGCATACATAAATACATAAAATCAATTAAGCAACTAGAAAATAAAAAAGCTTGTAAAAATCAAGAGCTTTGTGCTTTGTTTATCAAATATCTTATACAAAATTGATTTTAATTTTATTCATAATTTTGACAAAATATTAATATTTTATGTGAAATTCTGATTAGCATTTTTTCAATATAAATATTTGGTTATGTATTATTAATATAGAATTAATTTTAATCAAAAAAGGGTACAATGTAGCCATTTTAGCACTTTCAGTGCTAGATTTAGCATTTGAAAAGGTTACAATGCATTAACAAATTTATAAGAATATGCTGAATGCTTTTTAGAACTTTTTTACAGTATTTTTAAATTCATTACTTTTTGATTTTTCAAACAATTTCTTAGTAAATTTGGTATTAGTATTTATTTCCTAATACTACATATAATTCTGAAGAAAATTTGTTTATATGTTGTCATTTAAACTGTATATTACAAAGAACAAGGGTAACGAAAATATGGATTTTTTCTTTACAATACAATTTAATATTGTCATTTGCTGCTGTTGAATAATAGCATAATTTGTCGGACATTTAGCACTTTACCAATTACAACTTCTGGCAACACTGATAGGGTAACATTATTTTACTCCCTGTAAATGTCAATGGTTAAAATAATATTTACTTCGAATTTGTTCAAAGCTATAATAATGTATTTTGAATTTTTGCTTAATTTTGATTGAAATTTATTTTCTGAAATATAAAGAAGATTTAAAAACAATTAAAGAAACAATTAAGGATTTGAGGTCAAAGGTTACATTGATGTGTATAACATATTGCATAAAATTGATGTAAATATTGATATTGATTGATGTAAATATGTAAAATTTTTAAGTGAATAAGTAAAATGTTTTATAAAATCTAAAACTAAATTATGCTTTAAGTGAATTTAGGGTCAAAGGTCAGATTTACAGAAATTTTATAAGAACACATTACAAAATGTTTTGTTTTATATGAAAAATGTTTTTAAAATATATAAAAATCTCTGTTCTAATAAAAATTCACATATGATTGGAAAACGGTTTAGGAATCAAATTTAAGAATTTTAGGTAATTAGAAATTTTGAATGAATTACGAAGAAATATCATCTGTATAACTTTATGAATTAAGCAAATTTTACAAAAACTTATATGCAGTTAGAGTCTGTTTTTATATTGCAAAATTTATTTTTAAGAATTTGTCTTAAATTGTATGCAATCGAAAATTTAAAGTGAAAACTATTTTTAGGTCGATGGTGAAGTGTTATCATGAAAATATAAAAAAAAATTGAAGATAATTATGAAGTTAAAAATTCAAAATTAATTATTTTGTGAATTTGGGTTCAAAGATCATATTTTCAGTTTTTAGATCATTTACGAAAATATTGCGAAATATTTTTTTTAAATTTTTAGACATAAGGTCAAAGGTCAGTTCTTTAGTATTTACCTTTTTTAACGAAAATAAAAAAATATTTTGCATTTCTTGTAAGACTTTTTTGAAATTAAAATATTTACACTAACTTTTTAGTTCAATGGTGGTCATATGTAAGATTTTTTTAAAAAATTACTACAAAATTGTCTTTGAAGATTTCAATGAACTTGGTAAATTATCTTTAGTTTCATCGAGTAAACGCTCTTAGAGTCAAAGGTCAGTTTTTTTTCTAATATTAAAAATTTTTAATGAAAATAGTATTAAAAAAAATTTTGTATTTTCTTGAAAGGTTTTTGTGGAGTGGAAAAATTAAAATTATTTTCTTAGTCCATTTGGAGTCAAAGGTCGTATTTGTTGCGATTATTTTATTTTATTTTTAAAATTTTTATTTAAAGATTTTAGTACATTTTGTAAAATATCTTTTATTTAATCAAAAATTAATTTTTTAGGTGTAAAGAAATTTTAGGTCAAAAGTCAGATAAAACATTTTGTAGTTTTTTTTTTAAGAATTTTATAAAATATCGAATATTTTATAAAATATCGAATATTATTAAAAGGAATAGAAAATAATTCGAGATTATTATTTTATTATTATTTTTCATATAAACAATATAAAAAAATAAGAAATAATAATGTAAGATTCTTAAGAAGAAACAAATAGATTTTAAGATTTTTTAAAGTGAAATCGCTCTTGAGGACAAAGGTCATATTTTCTTAAAATTTAAAAATATTGCAAAATAGTTTTTTTTTATTTTTCATTTTTCGGAAGGATTGAAATATTGTGGAACAATTATCCTCCAAATGAAATAAGATTTGATGTCAAAGGGCAGATTTATAAAATATTAAGAATTTTATTAAACATTCTAATTTTTTTTTTTTTTTATCAAAGAATCATTTTTGTAAATTAGTCTGTAACTTCTAATGTGCTATTTGGATTTATATAAACCTTTTGGAATGGTGGCCCTTCATACCATTCAGAAGAGGACCTATTGGGATTCAAAATAGGGTACCTCGTAAAACTTTTTATCCATAATATGAATACGCTGTGGATATTCCATTTTTAGTTATGAGAAATGGTGAATGGATAACACCGTATTCTTAACTTTTTCAATAATTTATTAGATAAGGAGTTCATAAAATGTAGAAATAATTTGGATGTTTTAAATTTCTAACAATTTTCCCAGAATTATTCGCTTTTTATCTCCGCAAGACTGAGAAATATGAATAAAATTGACGTAAAGTCTCGAAGATTTCAATTTTTACGAATAAAAATGAGTGCAAAATTTGATAATCTCTGGATATTTAATAATAACCTAATAATCTGACATATTTTCTTTTGACTAATTTAATTAATTTTGTAATTTATATGTAAGTTTTAATTTAAAAAAATAATTAGTATAGATAAATTCATAATTAAAATAAAAACTTAAAAATAATGATTTATATGAAATTTTTTCGCAGCAGATAAATTCAAAGGTTAATTGAATATTTATAAATCTTCACAAAAACAAAAAACAAAATATTTTGCAATTTTGTCAGACTTCAATAAAACTAAATAGTTTTATTTGTTAGATCCTATAAGCAACAATTTAAACAAATTTAAACTTTTGCGGAGACTTTACTATATTTGACTAATAAAATAATGTAAAAACGAGGAAGAAAGATTTAGACGGTCAAGACCGACTATGATACCCTACAATATTGTGTACTAGCATAAAAATTGGGGAAGGTGACTTATATTACATCTGTAGCCAATTTTACTAAATGTAAAATAAAATATACAAATACCGAATAATGCTTTGATACTAACATCTAGATGACTTTATGCACTTTAAGGCGATTCCTGGAAGTTGGTTTATATGGGAGCTATGGTAAATTATGGACCGATTCTCATAAAATTTGGCAATATTGTTTCTACTTACATAAAACTTATTTTTGTCGAATATTAACTTCATATTAACATTCATGTGAGATTTATGCACATTAAGGTGATTTTCTGAAGAGCGGTTTATATGAGAACTATGGTCAATTTTGGACCGATCTTCATGAAATTTGGTACAAATATTGATACTTATACAGAACTTCTTTTCACCGTATTCCATTAAAATAGTCTTATTTTTAAGCCATTTTTGAGTGTTTAAACTCTATTCCGGGGGACATTTGCATAAGGGTTAGATGAAATAATGGACCGATCACAATCAATTTCAATAGGCTTCGTTCTTGTATCATAAAAGTCCCACGTGCTAAATTTGATTGAATTATCTTTAAAATTGCAAACCGTACTTTGCGCGCAAGGTTTACATTGACAGCCCGCCAGACGGACGGACGGACATCATTAGGTCGATTGGTATACTTTAAGGTGGGTGTTGAATAACTTTTTCTATGCGTTACAAACAAAATGGTGTAGGTTATAATGAAGTACACCACGTTTAAAAGGTTTAATAACAAATAAGTTAATTGCTAACTGTACAAGCAATATAATGACCTTTAGGGCATTCAAAGGTTAACAATGTTGATTCATAAAAATCTTTTAGCTGCTTATAAAAGATTTTAGTTTTTTAAACCTTTTGCTGGTTAAACACACATTCCATCTGAATTATTTACGACTTTAATTTTCTTTTGGTTTAGTTTAACTAAAGTCTTAACAAGGACTTTAGTATTTAAATACATTTTACAGTTCTTCATTAATTTTGTTTTAGCATTACAATTAAATTAAATTCTTTCTTTTTTTATTTAGCCAGTATTTCCAAAGCTTCTAAATATATTACTATATAAAATTAGTTGCTGTTTGAGAATGTTTATTACCATGACATATTGAATTTCATGTTTATCCTGTCTTGTGCTCCTGTAAACAGCTACTGACTGTTAAACCACATTGCAACCAAGTCAAAGCAAATGCTTAAAAGTTTTATTTATGGTGATTTTTGTTTAATGTTTTTGTTTCACTTCATTTTAAGCTAAATATTCTTAATGACTTTACTGCTTTTTTGTTACTGCTGCTAAGTATGTATTACTGTTAGACAGAAGGACGTAGGACGTTAAATGCAAAGTTAAAGCTTAACAAATTTTGTTGTTGTTGTTTTTTGTGGTTTTATGTTACTTTTGGAGATTTGTATCTTTATTTTAAACTTATGTTCTTTAGAAATTATCTTATATTTTGCCATTGTATTTAGGTGCTTTTTTTTATTTTGTCATTTTGTCTGTATTGCACACCGCAGGCATTATCATTATTTGGTGATTATCATTTAGTTAATGTTGGTATTTTTTTACATTCTTTGTTTCTTTTTATAGTGTTAGGGAAATTTTGTTATTTAAATTTTTTGTTTAGAGTGCAGATAATCAGTTATGGGTCAATAACGCAAATGGTGTTAAGTTAATAATGAAATAAATTTGCTGTTTAAGCTTTGAAGATTAAATATACTTTAAACAAATTAACCAAGGATAAAGGTAACTTTGAGCTAATTTAAATTTATTTTTTATTTGTTAAACAGGTGATTCCGATAAAAATCTCGGTTATATATTTATTCACAGTGGTTTAATTAATTCTGAGATATTTGGATAACCAGAAATTGATTATTTAAAATAGAACTCAGATAAAATAAAATTTGTTATAGAAATTCTATAAATATATCTATAGTTTAATTTGTAGTTTAACATTATAAATTAAATTTTTGCTCGATTTTTAGAAATTCACTGAAAGCGTAAGTTTAAACATTCTGCTTCTTAATTTAACTTATTTTAACTTAAATTATTAAAACATGTCCACCCATTTCTTTAAAAACAATACAATTTTAAAGTGTCATATCCAAAAATCTGCAAAAATTCTATTCATTCTTAACAGAAAATATCTTTTGTTAAACCATTTCGACCTCGACTATTGCAAAAATATAAATACAATGAATAAATAAAATTTATTATAAATATTATACAATATTCTATTATTATTCAAACATAACTAAAACAAATTGTGTTAATCCTATGAAATTGCCAGCAAAAAAAAATACTCAAAAAGAAAATCTCTAACTCTATAACATCGAATGAAAAATATAACATAAATCATAATCAAAAATTTAAATTCGTTTATATACTCGTACAATGACAATGACAGCAATATAAAATTTACTAAATATTACATCTTTTGTACAATAGAATTACATGAAACACTTCAACTTTATGTTTATTGTTAAAATTATGGCTTCTAAAGGAAGAAGGTTGCAAAAACTATAACTCCTTTTTCTTAGAAATCCTTTTTATTAAAAATCTCTTTCCTTTCATTTTTCATACTATTCGATATACATTCTTTACAAATGTATAAATATGAGGACAATCTTAAGAAATAATAAATGTAAAGAAAAAGGAATATGTTTTGAATAAAAATAACATTATTTTCATAAACAGACATTTGAAAAACTATTGTAAGAACCCTTTTCTTGTAAGAAAAAAAAACGAAAAAGAAATGAAAGTAAATAGTAGTAACGAATCTGATACACCCTTAAGCACAATATAATATTATGAAATCCTTTGAAAAAGTCAAAGTTCAATTGCTTATTATTTTTGATTTTTGGAAAGATCTTTCCTCTAATGGGCTCGAAGGTAAATTTTTTATTATTTGGAATGTTTTTTATAAAAACTAAGAAAATATTTTATATTTTTTATAAATATTTAAAATATAAGAAATTTCTTTTTAATTAGAATGATATAAAACTATTAATGTAATTTAGATTGAAAAGATGTCATTTATTTTAAGCACCGATGCTTTTAAGTGTTAATTACTTTAAAATATTATATAAAATACATATTTTAATTAAATTTAAACCGCGGTCAAAGGTCAATTATTTTATAAGTACATTTCTTTTTCTAATTTCTATAAAATTTTAATAAAACTTTATTCACTGAATTTCAAAAGCAAACAAAAATTACCCCCTTTCTTTAACAATAAACACTTTACAAAATATTTGTATACATTTTCTTTTACATGGAATAAAATATTAAATTTTTTAGTTTACCTGAATAGAAATCTTATCATTTGACCTCTGATGGAAAGCTTGAAATTAGCCAATATTGGATAATTTAAGTATAATATTTAGAAATAAGCAAATAAAGCATTTTTTAGTATTGCAAAAGTTAATACTTGTTTTAGAATATGGTAAAGTATTTAAAAACCATGGTACATACCAATCGGCTTAGAAAGAAACACTTTCTGAGTCGATATACCTATGTCCGTCCATCTGTTTGTTGACTTAAACCTTGTATTCAAACTACAGGTAGCAATTTTGATTACAGTGCCATGAAATTTGTATTTTATATCTATAACTGAGCACAGGTCACATATAAGAGCACTCCCCGAATTTTGATGCAAATACACAATGGTATAGGGTATTATATGGTCGGGCTTGAAAGATTATATCTTACTTGTTTTAAATTGGTACTATTTTATGAAAATAGTAAAAACAAAAAATATTTTTTTATCTTCTTTGATAAATAGTATTTTATAAAAATGTATATATTTTTATACCCTTCAGGTACAAAGAGTATATATAAGTTTGTCATTCTGTTTGTAGTTTCCACAATTTTCGTCTCTAGAGCCTTATAAGTTCCGTAAATCTCACGAGAATTTTGCTATTGCAATTCAGAAAAATCGGTTCATAAATTGCGGAGATATCTTCTCAACTTTCTGGAGCCCTTATATAAGCTTTCTTTCACAGAAAATGCGGAAATTTTTTTAGATTTTTTTGTATTGAAAAAATTAATTAAATCGATCCAGTAATAACCGACATATAGGCCAAAACGTGTTATTAGAATTTTTGAATATGCTATACAAGTTATGTAATTCGTTCTTGCATAGATCTATCTAGCTATTTACCTACCTATCTATCTATCTATCTATCTATCTATCTATCCATCTATCTATCTATCCATTTATCTATTTATCTATCTACCTATCTATGTATTTGTCTATAGATATATTTATCTATCTACCTATCTGTCTGTCTATCTACCTATAAATCTATTTATCCATCTATCTTTCTTTCTATCTATCTATCAATCTATTTATCTATCTATCTGTCTATCAATCTATCTATTTATCTATCTGTCTATCTATCTATATATATATATATATATATATATATATATATATATATATATATATATATATATATACCTACCTATCTATTTATCTATCATCTATCTATTTATCTATCATCTATCTATTTATCTATCTACCTATCTATGTATTTGTCTATCTATATATTTATCTATATACCTATCTGCCTATCTGTCTGTCTATCTATCCATAAATCTATTTATCCATCTATCATTCTATCTATGTATCTATCTATCTGTCTATCAATCTATCTATCTGTCTATATATACATCTATATATATATGCCTATTTATCTACCTACCTATCTATTTATGTATCTACTTATCTATTTATCTATCTACATATCTATTTATCTATCTACCTATCTATTTATCTTACTACCTATCTATCTACCTATCTATTTATCTATCTACCTATCTATTTATCTATCTACTTATCTATTTATCTATCTACCTATCTATTTATCTATCTACCTGTCTATTTAACTATCTACCTATCTATTTATTTATCTACCTATCTATTTATCTATCTACTTTTCTATTGATCTATCTACCTATCTATTTATCTATCTACCTATCTATTTATCTATCTACCTATCTATTTATCTATCTACCTATCTATTTAACTATCTACCTATCTATTTATTTATCTACCTATCTATTTATCTATCTACTTTTCTATTTATCTATCTACCTATCTATTTATCTATATACTTATCTATATAACTATCTACCTATCTATTTATTTATCTACCTATCTATTTATCTATCTACTTTTCTATTTATCTATCTACCTATCTATTTATCTATCTACCTATCTACTTATCTATCTACCCATCTATTTATCTATCTACCTATCTATTTATCTATCTACCTATCTACTTATCTATCTACCCATCTATTTATCTGTCTACCTATCTATTTATTTATATGTCTATCTATCATTTATACTAAAACTAACCACTATATAAAGTACGGTACAAAGAAAGAAAAAAAAATTCTTTTAATCCAACAAAAAATTTCATGCCAATAAAAACTGACAAGTCTATAACCCTTGTAACTTTTTAAAATAAATATTCTGCATCATATATCATTTTAAAATATTATGAACTTTAGTTCACAATAAAAATAATAAAAACCTCCTGAAAAAATCTATACATCATGTCAAAATAATGATAATAAATATAAAAATTAAGATACAGCTAAAAATTTGTAGGAAAAAATATAAATAATTTGTTTTATTTTTTATTATATTACTCCACTTAAGTTTGTTTGTATATGAAAATTATTCATCTAAGAACGGTTGAAAGATGTTAAAATGTTTTGGTCGGTTCGTTTGGTGTTTGATAATTTTGTCTTTGGATTTTTCGCCTGAAGGATTAAGGATGCATAAAAAAGGTCAATGGTACTTGACGAAGAAAAAAAGTCTTGCTATTTTTCTTTAAATATAAAATGGTTGATTATACTTCAGACAATTAGCTTTTATCTCGTTGTTTTGAATTTTTTTTTTTTAACGATTTTATTTGGTAGTTATAAATTTATGAGGGGAATTTATTTATTTTTATTGAAAGTCGAAATTGTTTTATTAACATTTTGTAGAATATAAAGGCATTTTAACACTTGAAGAAATAAAATAGTAAATTTGTTTTAAAAACTTCTAGTAAATTATTATAAAGGAAAATTAAGATTTGAAATGAATTTTCCAAAGTTACATGCTACAAGATTTACGATTTAAAAATCATTAAATTTATACTTCTATCTATTATTTTCAAGTTTCTCTAAGTGTGTTCAAATTCTCAAAAATATATTGCTAATAATAACATAAATGTTTTATGATTTTATGTTTTTATGTGTGTGCGTATTCTACATGCGTGAATACGAATTTAACAAATTATTCCTTTGTTGCAATTAGTTACGCCTCATTGAATCTTCTTTGGCAGTTATTTTTACATTTTTTTAACCATAAAGAATGTTTCTCTTTTTTATGGCTAAATCACACAGGATTCAGCATACATCATAATATTTCAAAGGAACAAAGACTTTTTCAACTCCACCCCCCAAAAACTCCTCCTTTCCAAAAAAAAAGAAAAATGAAAATAAAAAAATCTTTATTTTTAAATTTAATTTAAACAATAAGAAAAAGAACGTAACCATATTGAAAACCATTATCATATTTTGCAAAAACTACGATGCTATGAATACACTTCCACCACTACCAAGTTGTGGTTTAAACCGCACAGAATGAAGATCCTCCAACAGAAACACAGACAATGTTATACTAGTACAATTCATGTTATCCTTTTTTGTATCTTTTGCGAAAAGGTTTTCCTTTTTTTGTTTGTTTTATTAATTTTTTTTTTTTTTTTGTATGAAAATAAATTGTGTTACGCTTTAACACATTTGCAAGGATCACGTTAGTGTATTGCAATTGGAGGATTTGTTATACTACTCCAACCACTAGTAATTCTTATGGCTTACCACCGTTTAATTTTTTAAACTTTATGTAGAAATATTTTCTGAAATACTAAACACTTTTTGGAGATCCTTGTTTTTCTTTTAAAGATATTAATGTCCTTTGTTAAAATAATTAACAAAATACTATTGTTCTGAAAAAGTAAGGTGTGCGTTCAAATTAAACATAACATGATTTTTTTTAAATGCTACTACTTGTAGCAGATAGTTAGATAATTACTAACTATATATAATTTTTAATTTTTTTAGGTATGACTTTTAGAAAAAATTTTTAAGTATTTTTACGAAGTTTTAGTGTTATGTCTCTATAAGAATTTAAAATTAATAATAACAATTGAGCACTGCTAGGGCCTTAATAAATTTACTTTTAATTTGGATCTAATTCCTTTACAATTGCAAAAATTTTGAGTAGTTTAAATAACTTATACTTTGTGGGATTAAAATAACATTCCTAATTCTTGGTGCTTTTACTGTAGCGACGAAATTCTAAATTTGGTCAGAAAATGTTAAAGACACTGTTGCATATCACGGTTTTATAAATTTTTATTGTTTTTAGTTCGAGTCTTTTCAGGACCATTTCGGCAATTATTCGGTATACAAAACTGGTACCGTGTAACATAAGAAAAGACAGCAATAACGTATGTTTTTCAGCCTAATACAAAATATTGAAAATATTTTTAATTTTTTATTACACAGAAAAAATATGGTCTATTAAACGATTTATCAAAGATAAAAGCTATTCCAATTACTTTTTAAATTGCACCAATTATTAAAGTGACCAAAATTCAAATTTTGTGATACTTTTTACTAAAAATAAAACAATTTATTACAATTATATGTACATATATATATATAAAGCATATCACATATCACCCCCATTTATGAACCGATCTTGCTGAATTTCAATAGCAAAATTTTCGAAAGGATTTCCAATCGATTTATATGTTATATATGGCAGTTATCGGTGGGTTTCACAGACGCCATTTCAACCAATGGACGGACATCGTCCTATATTTTGGAAATAGCAAACTTAATGACAAACTTATATATGTATACCCTATATACCTTTGGTGAAGGGTATAAAATAGGTTCTTGTGATTGTTGAGACGGTATTTCAGATAGACATATGAAGCATTCTTACTTCTTTATTTTATTTATTACAAAGTGCGATATTTCTCCTTTTATCTCTTTCTCAAATTGAATGTAACATCAATTAATTTCTTCAATCAAATCATTCATACACTACGCTATTTCAAGTATATAATTGAAGTATGTAATTTATTTAACATACTACGTAAACGTAGTTAGTTATCTTACCAATAACCTTTTGTAGCATTTTAACAAGAAAATTTTAATAAAACACGTACCTGAAAAAGACAGAAAATAATTTTCAAATTAATTTTCTATTAAAGAAAAATTGATTGGCAAAAATAGAAAAAAAAACTTAAGCTAAAGTTTAAACAGACAATAAACATAAAAATTAATAACAATAAGTTTTCACAACAAGATAAATAAATGCAAAAAAAAGAACAAAACTTAACAAGTCAGTAAACTCTGACCCCAATCTCGACTAGACTCTAAGAAAAAACAATAGCCACAATCAAGAATACTACAGCAATAAATATGATGAACAACTAACAAAAAAAAAAAAAAATACTTAAATAACTAAAACTGACTGAATGCTACCCATCATACACATGCATTTAATTGAATTTGCAGCAAAGTAACTGAGTTAGCAGTTTTCTAAATGATTTTACAACTTATAAGTTAGGTGTATGACGTTGGCAAGTTAGGAAATCATAATGGCAATAAAAATACCATCTATATAAGAGTTTTGTTAAAACTAAGTTTCAGCCAAACCCATACATACCATTTCTTAAATAACTTAAAAAACAGCAGCATTGTTTAGTTTTACAATTTTGCCGTGAAAATGCCATAAACTACCATTTATGTTTTATTTGTTTTAAGTGCAACCATTCAGTCAGAAAGTCTGTCATACATTCACTCAAGCTAACAGCCATTCAGTCAGTTATTGAGGCAGTAACCTAAATTGAGGTTAACTGTTAATTTTACGGCTTCTTTTACATTACACAACATCGACAAGGTATGAAATCTTTAACAACAAAACTTTGATTTTTTTTAATTTTATTTTTATTTTCTTAAAAAAAAAGTGATTTATTGTAAACCACACAATGCATTTTACACACACTTCAAAATTTTAACAAACAATAGTTTGATCTTTTTCCCAGATTATTTTTCAGAGTCGGTGTTGTATGCAGCTTTAAATTCAGTTTTAGTTAAGGAAAAAAAGACTCGTCAAACAAATTAAATCAAGCATAAAAATCAACAGCCACCAATTTAAAAATAAATAAAAAACAAAAATTAAAATTGACAAAAATTGCTATTGAATTAAGTAATTACACTGAAAGAAAATAAAAGCAGATTTTTTTGAATACCAACGATTTTTTTATTATTCAAATAGGGAACCTTTTTTCGTAGAACTATAATTCTATAGTTACTTAAGTACCCTCATAATACATAAAAACTATTCAGGTACATGATATTTAAGACACTAACTTCTACAGTAGTCGTTGTGGTCCCATTGATCATTCCTTGATAGGAAAATATGTTGGTTAGAACTTCAAATTAGTTTCTAGTATCTAACACTACTCTACATTACTTTATCGTTTCTTTTTCTACCTTACTGAATAGAAGTAGAAAAATAGATATTCCCATCTGCTAGTGTGTAATTGTAATACGCAAACTTTACTTTGGTTCCGCCAACAAGTGCTATTAATGATTGCAACTTGTTTATTCTCCTTTGAAACGAATGTCATTGATGACATTGCAACCACATTTATAATATTAGTTTTAAATTTACGACGCTCGGTTCACTAATATATCACTAAAACCTGGTACTTAAAACTGAGCTCTTACAAATTTTCTCTGTATAACTCGGACGCCACGAAAACCAAATGGAAAAGGCAACAAGAAAGCGTGTGTTAAGAAGGCAGTTGACAAAAGCTAACAGTAATTTCGATTGGGATAATAACGTTGTGCTAAATTAACATATTACTTTCTTGATGTCTCACCTGGATCCTTATAGTGATCTTTTTATGTTCACAGAACAGTAGTGATAGAATATTGGTTTTGAACAATTTGCTGATAGCATTTTACAGCAAGAATAAACGAACTTATCAGTATAATATCTATATCAAACATATCCGGTAGATCATGTCATTGACATTTATACATAGTCATGGACATTAGTACAAGATGTGTTGGATTTTTTAGCTTTTTCTCATTTTGACAACCTCTAGAGACTTATACTTATTACATACGTCATTGATTTTTAACGAAAGATATTAAATCGCTCAGTTGAGAGTTTGGGAATAATACTAATATCACCAAATAATCCAGTCATAGTTGATATTATTAATCTGCACCGGCATGTACAGAATGAACTACAACAGAGTTTAGTACAATAGTGATAAATTTAATCTTCTACGACATCTATTCTTGATATATCCGTGAAATAATATCTTACTTGCCGTGGTTCTAGAATCAAACAAAGCTGGACATTAATAAAAATAAATGTTAGGGCTAGTATTTTTATCTTCATGTGAAGCTAATTTCACACTACGCTAATATTTGACGTTTTTTGCAAATATTTGCGTAATATGAACACAAAATATTTTTATTATTCAAACTAGACTAACTTAAAATGCCGCTAGAGTGAACATTGTGTGAACACAAGTTGTAAAATATTTGCCACTATTTTGAGAGAATTTTTACATTTATTTTGTAAGATCAAACAGCGGCCGTCCACCGCATCACCGAGTCAACGAGTTGAAAAAATTGTTGTTTTTAGGTACACAAACTTTAAATTGACAAAAAGGAAGTTATCAATTTATATTTTATCTATTAAAATATAATTTCTTTAAATATAACTTTTAATATATAAATATTTTTTCATCATTCAATAATAATGATAACCATATATTTTATGCCTCTGAAAGTGGCATGCAAAGAAAACAGTGTTGCTTTGTAAAAACAGGGCTGTTTTATAAATGACCAGGAATGGAAACAGGGTTGTTCTTGTGTATAAACGTAAATTACATATAAAAAATATAATATATGCGTATTAAATCTTGTAATTAATCGATTGATAATAGTTCTTATTTATTATTTAAATATCTTACTTGGTAAATTTTATAAATATGTATACTTAATTAAAATAGTATTTTCGCTTTGCATTAAATAAAAATGCTACAAATATTACCGTGACATCCACATATTCCGAAATTCTCTCAGAAAATTATTCTAAATTCATTAAATCAAAATAAAAAAAAAGTTTTCCTATAAATTCATTTAATAAGTGATGTCAAATAAATTTTATGGTTGTTGTGTGTTTAATCAAATAATTTTGAATAAATAATTTGCATTTAATCTGAAAATGCTTAAAATATTTTCCCCTTCTTGTATTATAAGATAATTGATAGCTGTTTCACCAAATAAAAAATGTCAAATAAATGAGCGTAATGTGAATAAAAAATCAACTTTGTATTTTATGGTGTCCTCAAGAAGGCCCATTTAACGAATGACTATTAGTTCGGATCTTTATTTCGAATTGAATTGAAAGCGGAATTGTAAAATTAGAGTAACTTCATTTTAAATTTAAAGGATATTAACCATTGGTTACCGATTTTAATAACATTTGTTGCATGTGTGGAGGAGGATTAATATACTTTTTTTAAATGACCACAACTTTTTTTGTATGATCAAAATTGCATCATATTTGTCAAAGCTGGTATTTTAAGATCTCATATACAAATTAGAAAAATATTTTTTTCTAAAAGTTATCTTTAGGTATGCATACATATTTAAAAAAAATCTATCTTTATTTTTTTCTTATATTTATTTGATAGGAAGAATTACTTATTATTAAAATAATCAGCTTTAATCAATAACACTGATCGACAAAGAAATTCTCTTTTAAATGAAATTTGTTTTTAAGGAGGAAAAAAGACTTTTAGCCGACCAGTATAATAACTTAAAACGTGGAAAATCTTCGGCCGCTTTTGAGGAATTTTGTTCAAACTTAGTTGAATATGATTTTATTATGTTTCTAAAAATGTATTTCACTTTTTATATTTTAGGTATTTTTCAATTGTCTCTAAAATTTTATAATTTTGTAAAATATTTTTATTGCTATTTACATTACATTAGTAAGTAAATCATTAGATCTTTTATCTTTGTATACATCTTTTATGGTCCCACGTATGTGTAGCTTATATTTAAAAACAACCTTCGTCTTTCACACTTGTGTGTCTGTGATAAGAATTGATTTTAGAAAGGGTCTTATTTAAAGTTAAGATAAAGATTTAAATTCACGTCGCATGCTTTAGTACGCAAAAAAAACACAGAAATTTCAAATTTGATGGGGAATGTTTATTATCATTTGAAAGAACATTCTTTGGCATTTATTTTTTGAATCTATCAAATCTATCAAATGTTGGCCGTTGCTACGTCGCAGATGGTCCATCCATTGAGTCCAATTTTCAATGACTCGTTCGAGCATTTCGACTGGTAACTGGCGAATGACACGCGTGATAAACTTTAGACTTTACATATCCCCACAGGAAAAAGTCTAACGGTGTGATATCACACGATCTTGGTGGCCAATCGACCGGACCAAAACGTGAAATTATGTGCTCACCGAAGTGTTCTCTCAATAAATCCATTGATTGATGCGATGTATGGGAAGTGGCGCTGTCTTGCAGAAACCAAATGTCTCCGAGATCACGAGCTTCAATTTCAGGCATCAAATAGTCGGTTATCATGGCACGATAACGGTCGCCATTGACGGTTACGTTCGCAGCGGCATAATTTTTAAAGAAATATGGATGATTCCACCGGGCCACAAACCACACCAATCCGTTGTTTTTTCTGGATGAAGTGGCAGTTCTTGAATCTCTTCAGGTTGCTCTTCATCCCAAATGCGGAAATTTTGTTTGTTTACATACCCATTGAGCCAGAATGAACAAAATTTGTCTCGAAAACGTCGGATCTTCTTGGAACTTTTCAAAAGCGATGTCGCTTGGGAAGGTCGAACGGCTTCAGTTTTTGCACAAGCTGTATTTTGTACGCTTTCAATTTAACATCTCGACGTAAAATACGTTCCATACGTCAGTCCGTTGCTGCGGCGCCGAATCGACTTTCCACGGTCTTCGTGTACACTCTCAACTACGGCCGCTATATTTTCTTCACAGCGTGCTGGACGTGGTCTATTCGGTCGAATATTATCCAATAATGAATGCTGGGTCTCAAAATGAGTGATGGTGTTGCGAATAGTACGCTCAGTAGGCCGATTATGTTGACCATAAGTTGAGCGAAGTGCACGAAACACATTCCTCACAGAACGTGAATTTTCGTAATAAAGTTGAACGATTTGTAAACGTTGTTCAGGCGTAAACCTTTCCATTATGAAATGCCAAACAATACTAAACAAAAATAACATGACAGCATGGCACGACTCATACATGATCTGTCAAAAAAAGGCTATTGAAGAGTTTTGATTTTACATAAATTTTCAGTGCGTTACAATCATACAATAGTTAAAGCCATTTCGACAAGTTTAATCTAGAAAACTTTGCTTGAAATATATGCCCCTATGTAGGTGATATAAAAAAATCAATTGAAAGAGAATTACAGTAGTCTTTCTTCTTTTCAAAAATCTTTTTATTTTTTTAAAACTGAAAAAATTAAGGTTCCGTAATAACTTTTCTTATATGAAAGACATAAAAAGGAAATTTTTTCGATACTTTATTATGTGGTACTTATTAGTAAAAAAAAATCCCTCTAGAAAAATAAAATAAATGTGACACACTTTTTTAAATAAAATAGATACATCAAAAGGTGATCGAAATTATTTTATACAGTCGATAATTTTTTAGGTTTTTCTAAAACAAGAATTAAAGTCAGCTTAAGCTTTTAAGAAAATTTAAAGGATTTTAATCAAGCTTTCTCTGTATTTTATTAAAAAAATGTTAATTTTTTCCAAATACAAAATTTTTCTCTTGGTGCATAGGAAAATTTAATCAAAAATCTTAAAAATATATTTCCAAAAAAAGACTGACATCAATGATTGGTGTAAAATCCCAAACAATGAAAATTTAATTCAATACCCATGTAGTAAAAAAGCACAACAACAACAACAAAAAACAAATAAGGAATTATGAAAAACTAAAGACCGTTTAAAGACTTTAAAAAAAATACACCAACTACCTCCCTCTTTTACCTCCCTTTCTCCCCAAAAACATTCGGTGTCACTTTGTTAAACTGTGTGAGCATGTGAGTGTTTGAGTATTGTTCAAGTAAATACATATTGAATAGTGTACAGTACTCTTATTGTGTTGCATTGTTTGATGACAAAATGTCTTTGTTTAAAAAGAAAATATTGTTAAAAATGCTCGCTAATGTTGTTTGCTGTTAGTGTTGTTGCTGCTCTTGCCTTTTATGTTGCAGAGGTGTATTATTGACTTCTCTACTAAATATGTATGAAGAAAATGTATGTATGTGTAGTTAATACATATGGGTGGATAGTTGGATGATTGTTTGCTTGATATTATTCTTTAGCTGGATGTTTGTTATTTTAACAAAAACTGTCAATCAATTTGTTAAACGGCTGTCATCGTAAATATTTGTTAATGACAGAAAAATACTATTTATTCTTTTTTTTTTTTTTTTTTTTGCTGAGCAAAACAATCTTATAAGACGAAGACTATGTTTCAATATATTTATACTCAAGAAACATTACAACGTTAACTAAAGGCAAAAAAAAAACTAGGTGAGCATTGTCACACATTTTTATAAATTTCATAAACTTTTTATATTTTTTTCTTATAGCTTTTTTTCAGCTTTCGACATGATTGGCTGATGCTCGTAAATTTGCTAATTTATGACAAACTAATTGTTTGTTAAATTCAATTTGCATTGGAAATGAATGTATGTATGTGTGTGAGTACAAAAAAAAACAATAATAAATAATAAAAAATAAATATAAACAATCAATAATATATGTTAAGTACAACAAAGGTTTGTCTGGGGATTTTTAGTAAATCAATATGTTTACTTTTGCTATAGCAGTTTGATGAAATTGTATAATTGTAAATAAGTATTCTATTATTGATGTTGACATTTGAATGATTTATTTCATTATACTAGGGAAATCATGTTCGCTTGATTGATTTCAAATTGATTGATTTGTTAAGATCGCTTCAAGGGGAAATTTTCATGATTTAAAAGGGTTTTTCTAACTTAAAAAATATGTGAATAGATTTTAATTAAATATTAAGTAGAAATATTGCTATATGCTTCCAAGGTAAGGAGAAATGATTTACATTGTTTGAAAGTAAAAATTAATGAATTGAAAAAAAAATTAATAATGATAGTTATAAATAAGTAATAGTGCTACACTCGGTATTCGATCTGAATTTTTATACTCACCATCTGCAACTTTTTTGTGCAACGCCATTTAAAATTTAACCTTATATGGAAGTTGGACGGTAAAGTGGGCGGGTCATGCCCATTTTGGTTTCCTAGTTTACGTTGATCCTTGAACTATTTGTACAAATTTACGTTGGCTACATGATTGTCTTTAAGATATATCGGCGGAAAACTATGAACTGGAGTTACGACGGACACTAAGTTTTTCTAGTATTTGGCCCATAACTTTTTTTTGTTTATTAACAGATTTTATTCATTCAATACTAAACAAACCTTACATGAGAGAAATATTTGTACCAAATTTTGTCCCCCTAGACTATCCACCCCAAGTTTTATCCTGCTTTCAACGGATAGACTGACGAACATAGCTAAATCGACTCAGAAGTTTACGAGGAATTAGAATATATATATCATAAACTCCATGAAAAATCGAAGAAAAAATTTATTTTTTTCACCTTAGGTCTTCATATTTTCTTCAAATTAAGCAGATACTTACGCTATGGAGTAAGATGGACACATATGTTTTTATTTTTTTAAGTTTCAAAAAACTTGCGATTTTAATCGCTACTTTTCTTAGTGGAAAATTGCCGAAAATATACAAAGTATCTACTTTTAAATATTCATAACTTTTTATAATTGAAATAAAAAACAATTGTCCTCTTCAAACCTCATAATTCAAAAAATTATATATATCTTTATTATAAAAGTGCATTTATAATGCATGTGTATTTTTCAGATGCATTTTTGAAATTGTTCTCCCCCTACGTCTTCTAATTTTCTTTATTTCATCTTAGAAAAAATCGATTTATTTTGTGATCAAAGTATTTTAAATAATTTTTTAGAATATTTTAGAGTTTTGTACGCGTACGCAAAGAGTGTGCAACTTATAACATATAAAACTACATACGCAAATATTCGTTTTAATTGATTTAAACAATATTTTTGCGGTATTTATATTCTCTTTAAGTTAAATAATTCGAAAATAAAATTTTAATTATAAATTGCATTAAATGCATAAATGCATTTGCAATTTGGCAAGTGAATTTTTTATAGAATTTCTTTAATAAAAAAATTTGAAAACATATATTGAATTAAAATTTGATGATTTTGCTAATTATTTTTTTATTTGGATTTTCTAATTTTTTTATAAATAAACAAAGCAACTATTTTAAAAAATATTTATGGTTTTGACTAAAGCATAAACATTTTAATAAATGAGTTTCTGTATTTATTGGAAATTTTATTAGTGTTTTTTGAAAAACTTTTTTAGACAATATATTAAATTTTAAGTTTATTTAAGAAACAAAAAATTGAAGGGGGAGATAGTTTTCAAAAATGCATCAAAAAAATGCATTTTGTTATTACAAGAGAACTTATTCGCCTTTCTAATGACTTTTAAATCAATCAAATAGTGCTTTAACTTCAGGAGATATGAATGTTTAAAATTACATACACAGGGAAATATTTTCCTTTTTTTACAAAATTAAAAATGTGAATAAAATCGCGAATTTTTTGAAATTTAAAAAATTAAACTATATATCGTTGTGGCATGTAAGTGCCAAATATCAACTTAATCTGAAGACTTATGTTATTTTTCATATGTGATGTCTTATAGAATTTATGATGCTGTCTGGGACCTTAAACGAATATTTCGATATGTAACACATATTTTTGGATGGTGGGTATAAAAAGGACTAATTTTTAAAAAAGGTAAAAATTTTTCAAAATATTTTCAGCAATGGCTTTAAATAAGTTGCAGCCATTTAAAAAGAGCCATAATTTCAAAAAACAAAAAAAAAAAGCAAATGATATACAAATATAATAAAATACATTCCAAATGTACCAATTTTTTAAGTTAAGTTTAAAAAATCAAAAATATTTTTAAAAAGTAGTAATGGAAAAGAATTACCAATTTTAAGAAAAAGAACTAATTCTTCGAAAATATAACGACAAATTTTAAAAGGCAAATAAGTAATGTTCTAAAAAAGAAGTTCTAATTTTATAAATACAAACTATTTTCAAAAAACTATTAATTTATAAAAAGAGCACTGCCAAATTCGCAAAAAATATATAAATTTTCAAAAAACTTCCTTTTCCAAAAAAATAAGAAATATCCAATTAAAAAAAATAAAGTGCCAAATTTCAAAAAGATACTTTTATTAACAAAAAGTTATCGTTGAAATTATACGTATATTTACCCTGTCAAAAGATACCAATTTTTAAAAAGAGATACAAATGTTAAAAAGAATACTCATTTTCAACAAGAGTAGAAATTTTGCAAATAAAGTACCAGCATATATTTTCAAAAAGGTACAAATTCTTAAATACATGGTTGCAGTTATAAAGAAAAGTACCAATATTCAAAAGAGTAATTATTTTATATATCTATACATAAGAATTAAAATTTCTAAAAAGTATCAATTTTCATAAAAAGGTAACAATTTAAAAGAATAATAATTTTCAATAATGATGCTAACTACAAGAAAAATACTATTTTCAATTTAGAATAATTTTTCAATAAAGCATTAATTAGAATTTCACAAAAAATAATGTCCATCCGTCTGTATGTTGATATACAGACAGACCACTGGTGTAGTTCACCAATATGTTGGATAAATTCATGCGTTTTCTGTAATTAAAATGATTAGAAAGAACTTTTTTAACAAGGACTTAATCATTATAAGTTTTATGGAAAATTAATTGTAATAATAATAATTATGGTTCAGTAATATTTTTAATAATTATCATCAAAAAAGGTCCATATTACACATAAAAAAGTAAGAAATGATTTTAACCATCAAAATAGTTCATTCAATAAAAAATATTTTAAATATACGCCTCTCATTATTACTGTAAAAATTCCAAAAAAGCGATTTTTTTCAATTAAAAACTAAATAAAAAAATAATTTTAAAAATTAAAATTTTTAAACAATGCGTTAATTGAATGAAACAGGAAGTTATTTAAAATAAGATTATGTTTGTTAATTAAATCAATCAACTGTGTGATTGAATAAATCAATGTGTTAATAAAGAAAACTAGTTTTTTTACTATTTATTTTAATTTTTATTTGTGTTTATTTTTTCTGAAATATTGACATTTGTTAACATTTTTTTCTGGTTTTTTATTTAATAATGTTTCATTTGTTTTTATCGAAAACGGGTTCTTCACCAATAATGTCTTTATAATAATGTTAGTATTCTGGCGGTGGGCTCTTTAAATTGTTGATGATCTATTATTTCTTCTTGTTTCAGGTGCCAAGTATTTTTTCAAAGACCTTCACGAAAAAGGAAAATTTTCGGGATTAAACATTTGTTGTGTATATTTGGAAAAAGAACGACATTGATTTGCTTCTTAGGCGAATAAAGTAATACCAGGTCTAAAAAATATGAAAGTATTGCAGATCGTGCATTTATAATTTTAATTTTTTTCGAGATAGGCCACCTAGAAACAATAATAGTTTAATAATAGTGAAAGAACTGTGGTAAGGAAAAGTGTCCTTAGCTTTTAGAAGCTTTATGCAATTAAGTAAACAAAAATTCAAATATTTTTCCTATATTTTGTTTTTCCAAAAACATTTTTAGACAATTAACAAATAATTGAATGAATTATTTTTATAATTAAATTTTAAAATTAAACCACACAACAGCGTTAATTGAAAAACCTTAGGCAATAATTTTTTCTGTGTACTTATACTAGTTCGGAGCAAGTGAAAAATAATAGTGGATAGTAGTTATATAACATTTTACAATTTTTTTTATTAAAAATAAAAAATTTGTTCAAGTTTTAAAATAAAAGTTATTTTAAATTCTTGCTTTTTAAATCACCCATTATGGTGATTTCGTTCTTTCAGATATTTGCCACTAATTTTTTCTCATTTTTCATTTCGTCATAGAAGTTTATCACCTACAAACTGTTTATTTTTTTAAGTATCAATTTTTCGGAAAAAATACCGTTTATTTTATTAGAAAACATATCATTTTTGATTTTCAATATATAAAAGCAATTTCTTACTATTATCTGCTTAAAAGCTTATTCCTAAATTTAAAATTAAACTATCTCTTTAACTCTACAAGAAGTCTCAATTAATGATCTTACGATATCCAATACAAAAACATTGTCCATTATTTAAAGTTACATTTTCAATGACCTTGAGTTCATATTAAAAAAACATCGTGATTTTCATATTAAATTCCAATCCACTACATTTAATAAAACAAAAATATTATTTATAAAATATACATATCTTCGGAAAAACAAACAACGAAAAACGTGATGAAATTGTCCATCACCACCAAATCCAATGAGTCATATCTCACAAATAATCACATTGTTCCGAAACGGCAGGTAGGAAACTAATTTTTCAATATTTCACATTATCAATTTCAAATCACACCTTTTTTTCCCTGGGATTTGTTTTGAGCTTTAAATGTTTTTATAAAATTGCATTATAATGCAAAATCACACACACCTCATTAATTTGTTATTGTTTTATTGTTAAATTTCATTGTTGTTTTCTTTAAATTTTTATACATTTCTGATTTTTTGCAGTTAAACAAATTTTGTGTCCGCCACCGCTGTTCACACGCAGTTATTGTTTTTTTTTTTTTTTTTTTTTTTATAAATATACATAATGTTTAAGAAATATTTCGATCATTTTTCATTATTAAAGGTAAATTGCTGCTCTGACACCTTCGAACTTGTTTATATGAGTTAAATCCTCATAATGACAACAAAATAAACATCGTTATTAATATTTAAATGAAACAAAATGTTTAAGAAACAGAAGAATGTAATAAAATAAAATATATTAAAACAAACAAAATCTTCTTTAAATAAAATTAAAATGCCAGGCACGGTGGGCAAAGTTTCCTCAAAAAAAAGAAGAAAAAACGTTATTTTTTTATCCTCAAGATATATATATTAACAAATTTTAACTGGAATGATCAATGCCATCTTCATTATCATATGGACATGATAATGCCAGTAATAATATTTAATGATACCACTCCTCTCCTCTTGCCTTTTTGGCTGTCATAATTCAATATAAAACAACGTCTTGAAAAAAGAAGCAACAAAATGACGAATCAATAAAATAATTATTGTAATTTACTACTGCCTGCTTTTTGCCCCTGCTGCTGCTGCTATAGCAGTCAATTTTAGTAGCATGATTATTATTATTTTATTCACTTTTGTTTTCTTGATTTTATTTTGTCATTCTCATAAAAATAATAAAAAAAAAGTGGCAAAACTGAAACGACTTCCCATTGTTTTCGTTGGGATTTTAGTTTAACAGAAAAACAACTAAAAAAAAGCCATAAAAAATAATTAAAATATTTATTGACAAAGTTTTATTTGATTTTTATGCAAATGTTGGTGTCTGCATACGTTTTGTTTTTTTATAAAACCCATTTATTTAAATATTTATTTTTATTGACTTTTTATATTTTTTGTTTGCATTTAAATCTCAAAACCAGTAAAAATTTTAAAAACTAAATAAAACTATAAAAAAAAAATTGTCTTTATAAGTTGGTACATATTGATACTTTTTATGGTTGTCATTAAAAATAATAAAAGTTTCTAATAGATTTGTATGATGATGTCTTTATTAAGTTACTTTGATAAGTAGGTGGATGATGCTGGAATAAACTTAAACATTTAAAAGAGGTTTTTTATACCCTTCAGCACTTCTGTACAGTGGTCAAAATCACTGATCCAGCGCCATTTAATTCAAATTTTGAAAGCATTAAATATATTATAGTGTATAGATTGATTACCCATACTTCACTAAGAAAATTAGCATTTATATTTTTATTTTGTTCTAAATATTTGCAAAACTGTAAGCGGTCAAAAATAGCATATGTTGCAGCAATTGTAATGAAAGAATAATATGATGGCTATTTACTCAGTAAGTATGTGTTTTTTGTTATCGATGACGATAATTAATTTTAAAAGTTAATTTTTTTTTCCAAAATTGAAAACATATATTAATTAAAACCTTAATTTTTTTTTTTTTTTTGCCTATTTTTAGCTATTTTTTATAAATATTTATTGCAAAAAGTGAAATTTGTGATAGCATATTTAAAGTGTTATACTCTATAGTTTGGGTTTCGATCGGATTCGGTCCAACTTTTGTTTCGTTTATTAATTTGGTTTATTGTTGTTGTAAAATGTCAAAAATTATCTGGCCGTTTATTGTTTGATGTACTTTTTATACGTAGTAAATGTTTCCAAATGCACCCTTGTTTTATCAAAATACTTTTATATCCTACACTACCTTAGGTAGTTGTGGTATTATGCGTTTGTGCTGATGTTTGTATAACATAGAAAAAGTTATCCAACACCCACCTTAAAATATACCAATCGACTCAGAATCACTTTTTAAATCGATGTCTAACGGCAGGACGGCTGTCCATGCAAAATTTGTGCATAAAGTACAGGTCGCAATTTTAACGATAATTTAATGAAACGTGGCATGTGGGTCTTTTATGATACTGGGCTAAACCTATTGAAATTGGTTCCATTATTTCACCTAGCCCCCATAAAAATGTCCCCCCGGAAATGTTCAAAAATGCCTTAAAAATAAGAATATTTTTATGAAAATCGGTGCAAAGAAGTTCTGCACAAGTATTAATCTTTGTACCAAATTTTATGAAGATCGGTCCACAATTGACCATAGCTCCCATATAAACCCACTTCCAGGAATCGCCCTAAAATGCATAAAATCATCTAGATGTTTGTATCAAAGCATTATTCGGTATTTGTGTATTTTATTTTACATTTAGTAAAATTGGCCACAAGGTGTAATATAAGTCCCTTCCCGAATTTTTATACTCGTACACAATGGTGTAGGGTATCGGTTAAAACCGACTATATCTTTATTTTATATGTTTATAGATATCTTGATGAAATTTGCCAAGAATAAATATATATATATATATATATATATATATATATATATATATATTTGTACAAGGACGAAGCATACTGAAATTAGATGCGATATTCTCGTTATTTCACCTATTCACCATACAAACGCTTTCCAAAATAAAGGTTTAACACTCATAAATACATATAATATACAAATATTCTATTGAAATTCCGTACATATAAGTTTTGCTTAATTATAAATGTGTGTGCCACATTTAATGAATATAGGTCCATAATTGATCATAGTTCTCATATAAACTCCTCAGCCGAAAACCTCAATAACGTGTATAAATCCCATATAAACTTTAGATTATATTTGACACAAACAACTTTTAAATAAGTAGAAAGTAACGTGAGAAGTTTTATGAGTGTCGGTCCATAATTAGCTATAGCTTCCATATATAGGGCCCACTATCGGAAATCACTCTAAAGTGCATATATATATTAAAAAGAGCGTGGAATATGGGCAGGCATCCGAAAGGTCTGGCATATCTTGTTATTAATCCAATGATGTGTACTACATACGGCCTAAGCGTCATATTTATGGGTTCTAAAATTAGAAAGTAACATTGTTGCAAATATAACAATATAGCTGTATCAAATCGTGGACGTGGTTCTCAATAAAGAAACTGTTTTAATCACAGAGCATATTTTGTGTTATACGTGAGTCGAATTTGATATAATTCTCTTCATCAGTAACGTGAAAAATAACCGTTTTTAAAAAGTGGTCGTAAAAAGTGGGCGTGGCACTCTACCTAGTTCTAGAAATGCACAAGTGGTGTACAAATTAGTTATTTAAGAAATTCAATACAAAAATTAACACTAGACTTCATTATTATACAGTTACGAATTTAATGCCGCTAGAATGGGTATTGCGACCACTGTTCTCTAGAGGGGAAAATGGGTATATAAAAGTTTACCATTATGCGTGTGTCTAACATTAAGCAAGAAAATTCATTAAAGACCTCATAAAAAATTCTGAGTCGATTTAGCTATGTCAGTCTGTGAAAAACATTGTCATGTCAAACCTTTTAACAGGAGATAAATTAAATTCACCCAGATTGCTTGTTAATTCTCTACGCAGTTTTCTATTAGAAATCAAATAAATTGCTTCAGAGTAATTCCATTTTAATTTTAAAAAATTTTGAACCTTAGTTACCGATTTAGATAAAATTAGGTGCAAGTATAGAGGAGGATACAGGTCCATGTAAAATGAATTTTTCACATTTTTATTTTGAGAACTGTGGCAACACCATAGCTTTGAAAGTGATTAACATATTTATTTAAATGCCTATAACTTTTGTTTTATAAGAAATATCAAAATAATACAAGGTTTTATCAAAGCTTGTATTTTAGGATGTCATATAAAAATTTTGAAAATATTTTTACTAACATATTTTTTTGTAAGAATTTTCTTTATATTTTTTTAATTTTTTAAATTTTTTTGGTAGTAAGCCTTATCGGTTAGTTACTACAGAGAAAATTTCAGAGAGGTCAAAATTTTTAAATTTAAAAATTATAAAACAAATCAACCTCTTTAATTGTAAACTATTAAGTTGAATTATAAAAAATTACTCAGTAAATTTAACTATGCTACAGTGGGCTTAAATTACATATTATTTTTTATTTATTTTTTTTTTTTTTTTTTTGATAATTTGAAGATTTTTAAAATTTGCCGATTATTTTAAATTATTTCAAATCCGCTTTTAATATTTTTCTTGAAGAAAAATCAAAAAATTTGCACACCTAAACACTATAAATATAGGTATTTATTATCATAAATTTACAACTTGCCACTTAGCTACTTGCCAACACAAAAAAAAAGACACTCATTCTGATCTTAATACCATAAGTCTAACAACATTCAACTAAAGTCTTTACATAATTGCCTAATTATAATTTTAAAAATATACAAAAAATCAAACAATCTTGAGAGCTAATATCAACTGACCAAAAAAAAATGCTATACACAAACTGTGAGTTCAAACAATATATATATTGCAGTCAATGCTAATATCCTCAAAATACCTACATGCAGAAAATTTTCTGCTATTTATCTCTTCAATGTCTATTTTATATCTTTCAAATAAATATCAATAAATAACTCACTGTAAATATTTTCTAAAGATAAAGTTTATTACGCAATTTTATATATAAAAAAAAAAACAAAATATAAAATTGCCAACATTTTGGCACGACTTGATTGAAGTTAAGGAACAAAAATTTACAAAAAAAAAAAAAAAAACGTTTCAAATTTTGACGACTGACTTTATATTGCCACAAGATTGGCGTTAAACATGCAAAAACAAATAAATAAACTAGCAAATTTAATCCAAACGTTATTTCATTCGAGTTTAGTTAAACATCATTTAAACATTTTGTTTTTTTTTTTATGGATTATTACTTAGAAAACCAGAGAGAAGGCAGGTGCTAGGTATAGGAAATTTACAATTTTTAAGCTTTTTAAGCTGCTATAAAAGTCATATTACGTTTTTTTTATATATATAAATTGTTTTGTCTGCTTTTAAGGCGTCCAAACCATAAATGGTTTTAATTCGAATGTTAAGTGATATGGCCAAAAATGTAACTAGATTTATGAAAATTTATAATAAGAATTAATCAAAATATTAAAGTTTAATTGAAGAGAATGTAAACAATATTATTTACAATTTATACACACAGAGAAAAGATTAGTTGGAAAATGTTTCCAAATATGAATAATAGTTATAATACATTAAAATTTCAATAATAGTCATAAAAAGTTTTTCACTTTAAATATCTATATTAATAGTAGTGTAATCATAGCAGTATTATAAAAATAGTTATAGTTATATTTTAGTTGTTAGTTGTAATCAATTCGTTTGAGCTAAAATGAACTTAAAAAATTCGGGATATACAACCGAACTGAATTCATATATCAACACAAAATATTGATATTTGCACTTAACAAATATTTATGTTAAAACTTTAGTTTAAGTGTTATTAAAGTGTGATTATAAAATCCAAAAAGAAAAACAATTCGGTGTTTCTAAAAGAGAGAAATTTCAATTGATCAAATAGTATATAAACTGTTTTGACATTTGCAAAAAAAATAAAAGAAAAAAATAATTAAAATTTAATAAAACAAAGAGATAAAAATTTCATTACAAACAAAAGAATTTAATTACGCTTGAAAAACAATTGACTTATTTTCTATCTATTAGTATATTTAATAGGTAAATACTTAATTACTAGTGGAAATGTTGATTACCATATTGCTTATTTTTTATGGATATTCGCTTTTCTTAGTAGACTTATAGAGGTGGCTTTAAATATAAACTGAACAAATTTTAGCAAAAAGGATGCCTTACACTTTTGAAAGTTTTAATGGTTTCGTACGGAAGAAAAGGAATAAACATCCCTTCAATTAGTTCAATTTGTGTTTGATTTTGTATATTTTTAAAAGCTATTGAGTCTACATATCTATTAAAGTATTTCGTGAGGCGATATGCAACGAATTTATTCACCTTATCGAGCTTCTGACTGTTAAATTGTTTACACAACCTTTCCAGATATTTATCAAGTCCATTTTCTTGTATAACAAATGACATCATGTAACGGTAAGAAATTTTAGTCATGTAGCATTGCCAAACTATAATTTTAATACATTTACTAATTCACAGGTCAAATAAAAGTACAGTCATCCATCAGAATCCAAATATATCAGCTGTCATAGAAATATACTTTTAGAGATTAAACATTTAATTTGGTTGAAAGGAATTTAGTGGCATAGAAATTACATCCATTTATTTATAAAATCTCGGCTAAATGTCGTAATAGTGAATCATTAGATGGTATAAAATAATTGCTTAAAAAATTAATTTGATTTGTAAACGATATTGCTGTGAAATTATAATAAAATTAAAATAAACGATTTATAAAGTTAACACAACCTAATTATGATATGATAGTGCCTGTAAGCGAACAAATTCGATTGCCGAAAAATTCGGTTGCCACAACGAAATTGTTTTCTCTGTGTATGTTTTTATTTATATAAAAAGACATTTTTAAAAATTACTAAAATGTGACACAATTTTTTCTCATTTAAAATGTTTTAAAAGAAACTGTCGTGGTTATTGTTCCAGCAAAAACTTGTTAGTTTCCGTCATGGCAACTACTTACTTCAGCGGTTACTTGGTAATGAAATATCATTATTTTTTTATTACTCAATACTATATAATTATTTGTCTTTTTCTTAAGCTGACTCTTAAATTTATAATTTGATTTGTTAAATTTATAACTTTCTCCAATGTCAGAAAATGCTAATGCTCACAATAAGTATACATATGCTATAGAGACACATCTGCCATCTCTAATTATCTTCAAAATGAAGTAATATTTTTGTGACAATAATCATTTTTGTCTTCTTTAATCAATTAACTTTTATCCATCAAGTTTTGTTATTATCAATTTACATAAGACTGGAGATAGACTTCTTTAAGCAATTATTTTCTGTGACGAGATTTTTTTTAAGATTTAAAAAAAGATACTGCTGATAGTGAATACTTAATAATAGTTGAAAAAAAATTTAGAACAGATGTCTTAATTCATTAAAAGTCTGGTACATAAGACATCATCTAGAGATCATTCGCCAGACTATTATTTTTTATCTTCCAGGAACAACTTGAATTAAAGGGTGGTCTGACGTGCCTTTTGTCATTTTTGACATCTGGCAGCTATACCACCTCTTAACATGTTATTACTTTTTTCACTACGTAATAACTACTGATGTGGTAGAAAGCTTTCTTCAATTGCATTAAAATTGTTCAAAATATTGTCAAAAAGAGAATAAGTGACAAAAAAATTTTTTTGAAAGTTTTTTATGAAAATAAGCTTCTAACATATAGTGAAATAGCCCGTCGTGCCAAGGTGTCAAGACAGATGGCTCGAAATATAAATTTAAAAATTAGCAGGGACGGTACAATAAAATACAAAAAAAAGTGGTGGCTTTAAAGGGTTTCGAAATCTTAAAAAAGTAAAAGAAATCCTCAAGGTTTAGAGGCAATTTCCGAACATTTCTCAACGAGACATCGTCCGAAAATGTAGTTTTTCAAAGATTAGAGTAAAGCAAAAATATAAGCTAGGAACATACGAAATTCACGAACGAAAAAGACAAAAAATGCGAGAATTAGATCAAGGAAGTTGCTGCACCAAAAATTGAAAAAATTAAAAGGGTGCATTATTATGGATAATGAAACCTATTGTAAAGCTAATTTTTCGAAGATTTCTAGTAAAACATTACAATTGAAAAACGGAATGTCTTGGACATATTCAATTACAAAAAAGTATCAAAATTTCGAATGAAATTTATGCTATATACACATGTGGCATGACCTCTCATGCTGTTATAGTTAAACGCACTATGAACTCAGATTTTTATATCAAGCAGTGCTTGGAGAAATGTATCATACCTTAATCCGCCAAATTGCGCAGAGCTTCACGCAATCAAGCGATTTTGGCCAATAACCAAGAGATATTAAAAAAACACTTCCCAGCTTTAAGTAATGCATCAACCTTTGGTATTCAGTGGGAAAAAACTGGCAATGATAGTGATAGTTGTGCCCAAAAATTAATGCGGAAGGTTAAGCTAAAAGTGCGATATTTTTCAAGGTACAATATAATTTAAAAAATATAGATATTAATTCATAAACATATTATTATCTAAAACAAAGAGAAACATTGAGTTATCATTTAGGATTACGATTTTATAGGTATTCAAAAATGACAAAAAGCACTTCGGAACACTCTTTACATTATTTCTTATTTGGGTATTAAAATGGAAAAATGGGTGAGGTAGTATTGCCGAATTTTATCAATTTACAATTCATAAAAAAATAAAAACAAGTGCGAATGTTATATTTGGCTTGGCCGAATTCTTTATATCTACCATCTGCAACGTTTCTTGTGACACTCTAATGGTTTTGGTTTTTGGGCTTCCGTCAATCCTTGAACTACTTTTACAACATTTCGTTAGCGTTCATGCTTCTGTCTAGGAGATATCGGTGGAAAATAATGAAGTGATGTTATGACGGGCACTAATATTTTCTAATTTTTGGCCCACAACCTTTTTGTTTATTAACCGATTTTGCTCGTTTCCAAAACCCAGCAAACCTTATATAAGACAAATATATAAGCCAAGATGGGCCCTTCTTTCAATAGACACACAGACGGACGGACATTGCTAGATCGTATATATATAGAATATAAAATATATATACTTTATGGTGTCTTAGATAATTATTTCAACATGTTACACACGGAATGAGATAGGTGGGACTTAAGTTAAAACCAATATACCTTTAGTCTTTAAGATAAAAGAAATTTACAAATATCGTTATGAGAACACTTTAAAAAAGACGTAGTTATGGTCCCCCAAAAAAGTACAATTTTCAAATTTCAATTTTCAAAAAAATTAAAATTTATTGAAAAAGAACAAACGAAAAAAATTTAAATTTTTCCAAAATTTTACCAATTTTCAAAATAAAACTTGAAATTAAAAAAAAATAAAACAGACTTTGCAAAATAATAATAATAATAATAATAATAATAATAATAATAATAAGAATAATAATAATAATAATTAAAAGAAGAATAATATAAGAATAATAATAATAATACAAATAATAATAGCTTTGTTCCCGTACTATAAATTGAGAGCACGCGGGATCCCAATGTTACTGAAAAGAATTTCCATACTCGAAAATTGGTCAAATGAGAACTATTTTGAGAGAATAATGTTCTTCTCCTAGCACAAAACAGCCCAAAATATTTCTTCAGCTAGATTATGTAAATTGTCCAATAATTAAAAAATAAAAATATACAAACAGTTTGATGATTTATTTTTGGGTAAACAATTTGTATTTTTGTGTTCCCGTATTTTTGTACGTTGTTGTATTTTTGCGGGAGAAAATTTAACTTTTTCTCATTTTACCGTACTTTACCCAAAAAGTACGGAAACAAACCTAATATTTTAAAAAGTATCAATTGTGAAGTTTTATAAAAATAATAATAGCAACAAATTTTATTTCTCCGAAAAATGTTTTTTTTTCAAAACTTTTTTTTAAAAAAATTTAGCTAAATAGTTTATATTTAAGATTCAGCACTCATAATTTTCTGCAAATATAATTTAAATGTTAATATCTCTTTAGCATCAAAGCAAAAACAAAATAGAGCTGAAAACGTAAACAGTGTTGTCAATGGACTTACCAAGTTCGCCTCATAAGTAGTTATTTTAACCAATAGCTGTTATTGGTAGGATGTTCTTTTTATGATTCTTGTTCATTGCTTTTGAAGCTCTTCTCTTAAAACAATTTTTTAGTAATTTTTTTTTTTACAAACTCAGCTAAAAGTCAATAAAAATACTTGATGAAATTGTAAGTTTTTTATAGCAAATCATTAACCTTTTTGCATGCTAGAAATACATATATTTTCACCTTTTTAGAAGCAATTATTAATAACCTCGAAAAAAGTGCAAAATATATAATTAGTTTTACTTTTTAAGTTTTAAGAATATTTATTTTCTAGAAGCACTTGATCTTTTTTATCTTTTGAATTGCTGGAATTATATTAAAATTTAATCTTAAGTTTATACTAATACTGAGGGTTCTCTTGCTTTTTTTTAATTTCATAAATTTGAAGCTATTAATTTTTATAAGTAAAAAATTTGATGATAATTACTCCCAATAATGGTTAGTTTAACAAGTTACTGTAAAACTGTACTTTAAAACACAATTTCAGTAGGTTGAATAAACTTTTATTTGAAACAAAAAATGTATTGTTAAAATCATTACAGACAAAATGTACTAGAATACTATTTTTAAAAAATTAAAAAAAAAACAACAACAAGCAGCACAGAAGCATAAAAGAAGTGCAAACATAGCAAAAGTCTAGAAGTATGCAAACAAGAGCAGACATAAGTCTATACTAACTTAAACAAAAATGATGACCCAGATTTAGGGAAATTATGGTAAATAAAGTACAACAAACAAACGGAATGAAAAGGAACATAACTAACACATGAGTAAAGCTATGTTCACATTTGGCAAATATTTTACCAAAATTGCGTGACCACTAGTTTTACACAAAAATTGTTTAACGTTGTTTGATCTTGCAAATGTTTTGTAAGAGACAACAGCGTCAAATAAAATTCAATACAACGTAATCTGTGATTTAAGAAAAGTAAAAAACATTTTCCAAATTGAAACAAGAAATTAAGATTTATTTTATTTACTGGTTACGCCTTTTTTGTCAAATATTTGACTAGTCTGAACATAGCTTAATTACATAAATATAATTGTGTAAAATTGGCACCTAATAAATACACATTTCTTTTAATATTTGATTACAAAATTTTGAGTATTTTAAATTTTGGGTCGAAATTATTTTCTATTGATTTTTAATTTTCAAATAATTTTATTTGTTTAGGTTTATTTACTTACTTAACAAATTCAATAAATTTCTCATATTATTATCAATTCATTTTATAGGCTTGGCTTTTAACAAATATTTTAATCGTCTTTATAAATTAACGAGTCATTTTGTACTTAAGTATTTTAATTGCTGCACAATGACCACATAAGTAAGCAGCTACAAGCAGTACAGTACAGTTTAAGCTTTTAACCTTTTTTTCTCCCATCTTAACTTTTTTTTATCTTGTAAAACTTTCACAATTATTTCTTGTTATATATATATATATATATATATATATATAAAACACTGTTTAACACACACCCACTGTTGTGAGTAGAAGATAAAAAAAATGACACACACACACAAATCTTCAGACGATTTGTTGCAGCGAGTGCAAAGTGGAAAAAAGTCATTGATTTCTATCGCGCTATAAAATATACAGATAGACGCATTCAAAATGAGTCTTCAAGTATTTGGTTGGTGTTAAAACTGTTTTATATGACTCGAGAAAAAAAACGCAGACAGTACAATATGTCTATGCATAAATTTAAGCACAGTGGTAAGAGGAAGAGCACACAAGTTTGAGATAAAATATATATTTTTCTAATTATGACTCACAACTATTAAGAGGATAGATATAAACAAAATCAAAATTGAAAAGATATTAAAATCACTCACTTGAAATATCTGTGGACGCCAAAATGTTAACTTTAATATTGAAATATATTTCTGCACAATTTTTTATTCAAATAGCCCACTGTTGATTACATTATTAACTCAACATCGATTCGATTTGGTTTTCCTTATTGATTTTGGTGTGTGTGTTTGTGATGTGAGATTGTTATGGAAGTAATGTTGCATAGAAAACCTTTTAAAAATCTTTGTTTTTGTTTAGTAAATTATGGAAATCAAGATATGGCATTTTTAAGCAAATACTTGAATGCTTAGTATTTGTTAAATAGCAATAATTTTTTATTAATAAACTTAAAAATAAATTTTATTTAATCACATTTTGCTCAAAATAATGGTGACATAAAAGCTTTAAACAGATATGACAGTTGAAACAAAAGTAAGTTTTGATAATTTATTATTAAATTAGTTCATAAATACCTTTATAGAAGCGAAAATTAATTTATTTAGTTTTTAAAAATTCTATAAATGTAAGTAAATCCGTTATACAGCCTTTAACTTATCACTTAGCCCTCCTTCTACATGTGCTACAAATAAGCTCAATTTAACTTTATGTAATTAAAAATATCTTAATAAATGCCTTCAATATTAACAAATCCTACTTATTATTCAAAATTGTTTCAACAATCACTAAACCTGTTTTCAAAATCCATTTTAAATATTTTAAATTAATAAATTTAATATTAATTTAACAAAATGATGTCGTTTTGTTAAAAAAATAATTAATGGTTTCCTTTCGTTTTAAAATTCAATACGAAAAATATTTAATACAAATTAAATGTATAATTATTTTGATGTGCAATTTTTAGATATTTTATTTTTTTAAACAATAAACGTGATAATAATTTATTGTAAAAGTTTAGTTTATTGTTTTTTTGCGTGCTCTCGTGAAAATAAAAAAATTAAAATAATAAAAGATAAAATATTCTAGAAAAAAACATGAAATGAAATAAATAATTTTGAAATAAAAAAAAAAATACTTTATTTAAATAATAAAGAAAACAATAATTGGAGAAATTAATTTTGACATTTATGGTAGATTTTAAGGGATTTGAAATGCAATAAGAATGATGAGGAATTGTAATATGAAACCCAATAAAAATCAACAGCAAATAATTAATTCTAACCATAACAAAAAATTTGACTTGACTATAGATAGAAAACTTTTTTTCATTCTATAGACTTTAAACTTTTCTTTCTATTGAAAATTTAAGATAAATTTGTTTCTATAGAAAATTTGTGAAAAATTTTCTTTCTATAAATCGTTTGTGAATTTTCTTTCTATAAAATATTTGCGATCAATTTTCTTTTTATATAAAATTTGCGATCAATATTCTTTTTATAGAAAATTCGTGATTAATTTTATATTTATAGAAAATTTGTGATAGATTTTGTTTTTATAGAAAATTTATGATAAATATTTTTTCTACAGAAAATTTCCGATAAATTTTCTTTCTATAAAAATTTTTCTTTTAATAGAAATTTCGCGAAAAATTGGAAACATAGTGGTCAATTTTCTTTTTATAGAATATTCGTGATAAATTTTCTGTTTATAAAAAATTTATAATAAATTTTCTTTTTATAAAAAGTTTACAATAACTTTTTTTTGTATTAAAAAAATGGTAAATTTTCTTTTTATAGCAAATTTGTTATAAATTTTCTTTTTACAGAAATTCTGCGATAAATTTTCTTTTTATAGAAAATTTCCGATAAATTTTCCTTTTATAGAAAATTTGCGATAAATTTTTTTAATTCAAATTTCGCGATATTTTTTTTTTTTTTTTTTTTTTTTTGTAATAAAAATTATAGGACTTCGTGATCAATTATCTTTTCATAGAAAATTGGTGATAAGTTTTCTTTCTTTATACAAAATTCGTGATCAATTTTTTATTTATAGAAAATTTATGATAAATATTCTTTCTACAGAAAATTTCCGATAAATTGTCTTTTAATAGAAAATTCGTGATAAATTTTATTTTTACAGAAATTTTGCGATAAATTTTCTTTTTGTAGAAAATTTGCGATAATTTTTTTTTTTATAGAAAATTTGCGATAATTTTTTTTTATAGAAAATTTGCGATAAATTTTCCTTTTATAGAAACTTCGCGATAAATTTTTTGTAATAAAAATTTCGTGACAAATTTTCTTTTAATAGACATTTCGCGATAAATTTTCATTTTATAGAAATTTCGCGATAAATTTCCTTTTTATAAGAACTTCGTGATCAATTTTCTTTTTATAGAAAATTTGTGATAAATTTTCTTTTTACAGAAATTTTGCGATAATTTTTTTTGTAGAAAATTTGCGATAATTTTTTTTTTTTATAGAAAATTTGCGATAAATTTTCTTTTCATAGAAAATCTGCGAAAAATTTTCTTTTTATAGAATATTTGAAAAAGAAAATTTGCAATAAATTTTCTTTTTGTAAAAAATTTGCGGTAAATTTTCTTTTTATAGAAAATCTGCGATAATTTTTTTACAGAAATTTCGCAATAAATTTTCCTTTTAATAAAAATTTGGCGATAAATATTCTTTTAATAAAAATTTCGCAATAAGTTTTCTTTTAATAGAAATTTGGCAATAAATTTTCTTGCAATAAAAATTTTGCGAAAAATTTTCTCTTTATAGAAATTTTATACAAAATTAGTGATAAATTTTTATTTATAGAAAATTTGCCATAAATTTTCTTTCTATACAAAATTTGCGATAAATTGTTTTTCTATACAAAATTTTGCGATAATTTTTCTTTCTGCACAAAATTCGCGATAAATTTTATTTTTATAGAAAATTCGCGATACTTTTGCTTTTTGAAGAAAATATTCGATAAAATTTACTTCTATAGAGTATTTTTATAGTAAATGTTTCTTTTTATAGAAAATATGCGATAAGTTTTCTTTTTATAGAAAATTCATGATAAATTTTTATAGCAGATTTGTGATACATTTTTTTTTTTTTATAAAAAATTTGCAATAAATTTTCTTTCAATAGAAAATTTGCGATAATAATTTTTCTATAGAAAGTTTTCGAAAATATTTATTTCTGTAGAAAATTTGCAAAAAATTTTCTTTTTATAGGAAATATATGATAAATTTTCTATTTATAAAAATATGCGATAAACTTTCTTTTTATGGAAAATTCATGATAAATTTATTTTATATTATATAAAATTACTTTCATAAAATTTCTTTCTATAGAAAAGTTAAAAGTTAAAAGATAAAATTTATTTTTATAGACTAGACTATAGATTAGACTATAGACGAAATTATAGACTATACTATAGACTATGCTATGTACTAAACTAGACCATGGACTAGAGTATAGACTGGACTAAATACTAGACTATAGACTTGAATATAGACTAGACTATAGTCAAGATTATAGAGAAGACTATATTACAGATTAGACCTTAGACTTAAAATGTATGTTACACAGGAAACTATTATAGTTCATATTTGATTTTGTTGATAAACTAAACTATATTTGCTTGTTTTAATATGTTTAATTTATTAAATCAATAGACAATTTTTTTTTTAATTTTAAAAGCAAATACTCGTATCTGCGTTAGCAAAAAGCTTTATAAAGCAAAAGTTTGTTTTTCTGTTTTTTTTTTTTTTTTTTTTTTTGCCAAAACTAAATACTTATCTAAAGATAAATATATACAAACAAAATATTTGTACATTTAGCAAATAAATTTTCAAAATCAACAAAATATTAAATAACAAAAATAAACATCATTACAGTAGAGGGGCTAAGATTGTACAAATTGTTATTTATCAGACAAGTAAAATAAAAGGAAAACTAATTAAAATTAATTAAAAAAGTACAAGAAAAAATCTGTTAAAATTATGTACCTAAAAGCTTTTAGGAAATTTTCTTTTTTTTTAATCTCAGAAAAGCAAATACTTTATTCTCATTTATGAATAATATTTTGTTTGTTTGTATATGATACATTTTTCGGTTTATTTTATGTTATGTTAAATAATTTGTAATGGTTTATTTAATTTTATATTTTTTTTTCGATCCTTCATTTGGGGAGTCACTACAAAAAGCCATAATAAATGACTTAGAATTTATAAATAAAATACTTCAAGTTCAAAAAATATATGTAAATTTGTTTATTATTGCTATTGTTTGGTGTTGTCGCCATTTATTTGTTTATTTCTTGCCAGAACCATATTGAGAAAATTCACTTTACTGTTTTTTAGATAGTTTTTCAAAAGGTGTTTGGGTTAACAAGTTCGCTTTGTATAGAGAGATTGTTATATTACTATAGCATTTACAAACAAAGAACAATTTCTTACACACAAATACTAACAAATACATACTTATGTATGTAGATATTTGGTGAAGGTATGAATGAGCATATGTAATGACTTGGAAAAGAAGGTGTTTACTTTTACATGCAATTTAAATATCCCAAAATTATATAAACAAACAAAGACACATAAATAGCACGATTTATTAGTATGAGTATCATGTTTAATTCTAGCCTGGTTTTCCATTTTAAGTTGACTTGTTTGTAATTTTTTTTTTTTTTTTTTTTTTTTTGTTTAATACATATTACCACTTTAGTTTGTTGCTTAGTTGGTTGGTGTTGCAAGTTTGTATTTGTAGCTTGGTGTCGTTGTTTGTTATCCATAATATAAAAAGAGACAAAGTTGACATTTTTACAAATTGCTACGATTAGTTATTGTAAATGTTGTACTTTGTTGCTATTCAATGTTTAATACACGTACCTTTAGTAAGAAAAAAGTGTGGAGTTTTTTGGCTAGTAATATACACTCAAAGTGAAATGTTAGATAGAAAACATTATTAGACATAGGGGGCAGTTTTTAAACATAGTAAGGCCTATCTACGAAAGAAGAATTCACTTTTTAAAACTAATAATACTTGGGAACCATAAACCAAATAGGTACAAAATAAGTGCTATTTTTGTCTATGTTAAAATACTATTAATTTTTAACTTTAAGAGATTATTAAATCTGCAGGAAAATATCAAAAAATAATTTTGTAAAAATATTTAAAAATTCAAACTCAAGGCATAGCAAAGTTCCTCGGGATTTAAAAATTTCAATAAATTCAGTTATGTGTCCAGATATAGTAAGGGTCTATGTAAAATATGTATAAAAAAAAACATTTTTAAATTACTCAAAAATTATTTAGCTTTTGGGAAATTTAGCGTTCTATTTTGTAATATTTGAAACATAAAAAGATGGTTGTGAAACGACTAATAAATTCCAATATTTGTATTGAAAAGTGTTTAGATAGATCTATATAAACTTTTATTCAACAACACAATGGTTCGGTGCTATTTGAGCCAAATTTTGCCACCACTCATTATGCAAAAGATACAATTGAATTGTACAGTGCAAATATTATAAATTTTTTCCTATACACGGCATTGTCACTGCAATAATATTATGTTCTCATCGTTAATTATCATTAATTTTAATAGTACCGTATTCATGCTAATATTCAATCAAAATTTTAATATAGTTAACTACAAAAATTTTATTTTTTTGAATATTTTTACCAGAAACAAAATTTTATTAATATAAAAAATGTCAGTATTTCTGAAACCATTAAATATTACCAATCTTTTCCTTGTTCTTAAACCATATTTAATTTTAAAACCATATTAATATAATTATTCTCATTACAAAATATTAAAAATAAGTACGCTTTTTAGAAATATGGTTGAAAAATTTATAGCTTGTTTGTTTTTGAATATATTTTGTTTTTAACGGTTGTTCTCCACCTTTATATTAGTTCTCATTTAGTTCACACATGAATTAATATAAGTAGACAATGTTTTGTTATATTTGGCGTAATTCAATCAATATAAGATATTGATTAACTAATTTTAAAAGATTTAGTTAATAAAAAATATCTTGTAAAGTAAAATTATTTAATGAACAAATAATATGTAAAAGATTTTTTACGATTAATGAACACTTTTAGCTATTATTTTAAAGCAAATAAAACGGACTCAATAAACAATTTATAAAAGTAATAATTTTGACTTATTGTTTTTTATTTAAAAATATAATAAGATAGAGATATATATATAATGAGATAAGAAATAATATGGAATCATAATATGATAATATGGAATAATATAATAAAATTAAATCATACTCTGATAGAATAGGATAATAATGTAGTAAGATGTTATAATAATATGAAAAACTCGAACCATAACATGAAAAAACGAACCATAAAATCAAGACAATATGATAAAATAGAATTATAACCATATATAATTTTAGCTGTGACCATATGTTCCAATCATAATATGTTGCTCTTCGATTATAGTTACTACAACTATATATATATTTTCTGCGTGTACAAATAAATTATTCAAAGTAACAGAAATCGGGCGCTGATGAAAATATTACTCGTATTAATAAAGAGCAAATAGATAGCACAAAGCTTCCAAGATTTTCGGAATAAGTGGGAAAGATTCAGCTCTAATATTGATAAAAGTTCTGTACAAAAACTAATTTGGAGAGATCAGAAAATGATCCGAAAATTTTATGAAGGCAAATCATAACAACATAATTTTTATTTTATTTTTAATGTTTAAATAATAAAGTTTTAGTTGAGATTTAAATCCTGCATTTATCATTTTATGATAAAAAAATGCAAAGGACCATATTTTCATGGACAGGTCTTATAGAGATCCTTAAATTCCTTTTTTTTTTTTTTTTTTTTTTTTGTTAAGTATATTCTTGATTTTTCAACAAAAATTTTTTTATGAGTGTATTTAATATTCATGAGCTAAGTATTAATGAATGCCTAAGTGTGAGAGCTAGAGTGTCAGCAGTAGTTTTAACTAATAAATAAACGGTGTTTAGTTACGCAATGGCGCATGTGCATTTCTAATAACACTTTTAAACAGTAAACAGCATTTTAATTCATTTACTTAGTTAAACAATTTTCCAACAACAATTTTTTCCTATTTTTTTTTCCATATATATATTTTTTTTTAGACGATTATTTTAATTAAAACGGCAGCTAACACGTGGATTGTGATTGTAATTAATGACTGTATTGTTTTGTAAGCTGCTGCTTGTTACTTTTTGCTTTAATATTTAAACATAAATTTAACAGCAAGCAACCCCAGCTAAAAGAGTGGGTGTTTAATTTTGTATTTTCCTGTTTTTTTTTTTTTTTCATTTTATTTAGAGCAGAAAGAAAGGAAAAGAGGCACACTAGTATAGATAGTGTTAAATAAAATATATTGTTTTTGTTACACATTTAGTTAGATTGTTAATCGTTAACTATTAACAATGAAGGCAACAACTAGAGAAATAAATGGCCTTTAACATTTGAAACTGTAAAAGTTTCCTTAAATACATAAAGTTAGATATTTTCTAAATGTTAATTTATTATAATGTTATAATAATTTTTCATGATTAGTTAGGTTTATTGTTTGGTTTTTGTTTTTGTATTATTTTAATCTGAAGTTTCGTGTTTTGCGGTAATTGTTGCATAGAATAATTTATTAATGGTTTTAAATTAATTTGAAATTATTTTTTACTTATTATTAAGTTTAAAGTTATTGTTATTTTAATTTGAAATTGATTTTATTTTGTGTATAATGGAATGGGGTTTTGAATGAATTTTGAAAACAAAACGTTTATATTATTTCCGGCACATACACATTTTAATGTTTGTAATTTATTATTTACAAAATGATTTGTTCGGGCTAAAAGTAAAAATTTTATTTTTATTGAAAATCATAGTAAATTTTAAATACATTCTCTTTTCTTAGAAAATTTGAAAAAAATATCCTCCTAATGCAAGAAGACAAATTATGTATTTGTGCATTGTCACAGAAAATGTTTCATGTTATTTGCCGTGAAAATAATAACCTATATTTTTTCTTTGCGTGTAGATTTTCAATAAATTTTTTATGCTCAGAAAACTTTTTACAAATTTTTAATACATAGAAAATTTTAGACATATTATCTATTTATATGGAAGTTTAAATAAATTTTCTTTTTATGGAAAATTTACGATAAACTTTCATTTACAGGAAAATTTCGCTAAATTGTCCTTTTTTATAGGAAAATTTCGACAAACTTTCTCTTAATGGGAAAATTTCCATAAATTTCCTCTACAGGAAAATTGACATAAATTCCCTTTTAATAGAAAATTTTCGATAAATTATCTTTTAATAAAAAAGTATTAAATAAATTATGTTTAAATAAAAATTTTTCGATAAATTCTCGTTTAATAGACATTTTACGATAAATTTACTTTCAATAGAAATTTTTCGATATATTTTCTTTCAATATAATTAATTTAATATATTCGACAAATTGTCCTTTAAAAGAAAATTTTCTTCTAAATGAAATTTTTCGATAAATTCTCATAATTTTTTTTTTTTTTTTTTCATAAATTATTTTAAAAGAAAATTTTCGATAAATTTTCTTTAAATCGAAATTTTTCGATAAATTATCTTTTAATAAAAAATATTAAATAAATTATCTTTAAATAAAAAGTTTTCGTTAAATTCTCGTTTAATAGACATTTTTCGATAAATTTATTTTCAATAGAAATTTTTCGATACATATACTTTTAATATAATTAATTTAATATATTCGACAAATTGGCCTTTAAAAGAAAATCTTCTTCAAAATTCTCCTAATTTTTTTATTATTTTTTTTTTTTTTTTTTTTGATAAATTATTTTAATAGAAAATTTTCGATGTTTTCATTTTAAAAAAAATGTAAATTTTCCGTCTATAGAAAATTTTTTATTAATTTTCCATTCGTTTAATTTTCATAAAAATTTTCGATTAATTTTTTAAAAGAAAATTTTCGATAAATTTTCTTTAAATAGAAAATTTTCGATAAATTTTCATTTAAAAAAAATGTAAATTTTCCTACTATAGAAAATTTTGTATTAATTTTCTATAAAAAATATTCGTTTAATTTTCATAAAAATTTTCGATTAATTTTCCAAAAACAAAAGTATAAAACTTTTATTTATAAAAATTTTTGATAAATTTTCTTTTGATATGAAATTATTGGTAACATGCTGCTACAAAATGGCACTTTTTTATTTTCACTCGGAAAACGATCTAATATGGGTTGTAGACCTTCTTAACGACCTCAAAAACAATTTTAAAAAATTTCGAAACATCCCCTAAATTTCGAAATATTTCGAAAACCCCGTTTTTAGAGTAGATCCTGCAATATAGATCATACATTTTAAGTCAATATAAGATTTTTAAATTGATTTTGAAAGCAGAAGGATGTAGCTTTTTAACTATATTACCATCCTTTATATACACCCAAATTAAATAATGAATTATTCACCATTTACAAATTTATTTCTCTTTTCTTTTTCAACATTTTGATTTTGATGTAAATTTTTCTGATTTTTTTCTAAAAGACTACATATATTTGTTTACAAGGTTTGAAATGTTATTTTGTTTGCAATAAAATGAGATATCCCTATATAAAATCGCTTAAAAACTAAAAAAGTTATTAAGCACTTTCTGAGCTTTATTAGAAAATTCTTCATATATTTTAAGACAAAATATCTTTTTATACTTTTTACTTGTTTTTTTACTTTTTGAGGGTAAAACTAAAAATGTGAGGAAAGTTTTACTAACCCAACAAGAAACGATCAAGTGCTTCCGAAAAAGAACATTTTCACCACCTCAAAAGTAAAACTAAGTGCATATTTTGAGCGTTTTTGGAAGTTATAATAATTACTTCCAAAATAGAGAAAATAAATAAAGAGGTTAATAATTTCTAAGAAAATTAAAATTTTACAAATTTTAAAGCATTTTTTTATCTTTTAGTAAGGCTAAAATAGAATTTTTATTAAAAAATTTTATAATCATAGTTTTAAGAGAAGCATAAAAGAAAAAAATCCTTTCAGTTTTTTTTGTAAATAACTCTAACATTTGAGGGTGTATTGAAATTTTTGAAACTGATTAATGATGTCCTCAGAAAGACTTATAACCTACTATGTCTTTCTTTCTTTGCATTATTTTTCACTGTAACAACGTGTACTTTTTTTTATAGAAATATTGTTATATTCTTTATTTATTGAACACTTTCAATAAATTCAAAAAAGTACATCCTATTAAGACCTTGCAATCCTTTATAACTACTTAAGCTACATTTTTACAAAACTTATATTTTACAATTACTTTTGAAATATAAAAAAAAAGATTGCTTAATTTATAGTCACTTTTAAAACAACATAAATATTATAAGATAAATAAATTGTCCATATAAAATGTGTTAATATATTAAACCACATGACAAGATGATATTTTTATTCTTAACATCATTAAAACCTAAACAAAAAGAATTGTTTGCTCCTTTGAAAAAGATATAACAACTTTTAAAATAACATGATTTCTGTTGTGTTTTGCAATTTTTAATTATCTTAACACCCATATATGCAACCAAAGGAGGCACAAACAAACTACTTACAATCCAAGACAAACAAAACTTTACTACAATTCAATCAAAAGACCAAAAAACAACAATAAAAAAAGCCATGATTTCACAAAAAAGGTATTGGATTACAAAGGAAAATGTGCAAAAAAAAAGACAAAGAAAAAATGTTTTAAAATTTATTTATGTTTTGTCAACGCTTAAAACAAGTCATTATAAAGGCAGTAGTCCTTGTAAATAACAAAAAAAAAAAACGATCTATAACAGAAGGCACGCACAACCCGGTTAACAGGCTGCCAGGCAGCCAGTCACTCAATAACAGAAAACAAAAAACAAAGCCTTCTCTTCTATATCAACATTGCTCTTCTTCATTCCAATACAATTTATGTTAAACTAACAAATTGTCAATGAAATAAACGCGTTTAAAGCCACAGTCAAACAAACAATCCCACTACCAATGTATCCCATAAAAATCAAGAGGGAGAAAAAAAACAATACGAAAAGAAACAAGCTTTTTAAAAGACAATAAAGACACACATAAAACTAAATCAGGGTCCTCATACCCGTACCAAACAAAAAAAGGAGAACAAGAAAAAATATAAAACAACATGAGTGAGTGTATGTTGCACGATGATGATGAGGAAAAATACAAATTGTATATTTGTATCGATCGTTGAAACTACAAGCAAACGCGCTTTTTTTTTCTTCTCTGCTAAATAGAGCCAACTTAATGTAATACACATCATCATCATCGTCATGTTGCAAGTAGATACCACAGAAAATTATGCGTAGTTCGTTTACTTGTACAAGAGCAGAGAATGTTTTATACATGTTTTGTGGCATGAATTGAAGCGAAAAAAATATTTATAATTTTTGGTTTTTTTTCTCAACTGGTTGACAAACTGGTTTAACTGATTTTTATATGTACAATTTTTATTTTTTATAATTTTTGTTGTTGTTATTATCTTATTGTTGCAAAGGTATAATAAAATCCAAAATAGCCGTGACTATGCTAAGAGTTATTTAAATAAGGAAAGATTGAAAGCTTTTGCCTTAATCAATGTTATAAAAAATATCAGTTTAGAAATCTACTGTTTTAATTGTAATACCCATTATTTTTCCTAAGAACCACATTTCTAGTACCACAAACTATTAAAAAAAAAAAATTAATACAGCTTTACTAACCACTGTTAAGCAAAATTACTTAAAGTTGTATTCAAAAACGATGATTCGCTTAATAAACCTTTAGTATACCATTATTATCTTTATAAATTTTAAAATAAGTTCGACCCTATTTTAAAGTAACTTAAGATTATTTCTTTTACATTAAAAAAAATAAATAAATAAATTTTTGTATTAATTTGCGTAATTTTTTGACAAAAACGTTACATTTTAATTTAAACTATTATGTAATAAAATCATATATATAAACAGGAAAAAGTCTATTTTGGGTCAACCTAATGTACTCCACAATCGCATATGTTTGACTTTTTCGAGGTTTGATGTTTCCATATAATTCCAAATTGTACATTAATATGTACACGTCTAAGATTAAAGTGTTGTTAATATAATGTATCAACTCCGGGTTATATATTACGCATTTTATCAGAAAAAAATTACTAAAATAGTTAAATCTTAACAAAATTTAATTTTATCACAGAATATTCGCTATTCGAATACTTATAATTACAGCCAATAGAAATTAAATAAAAGTATTTCATTTATAGATACGAGTAATTATAAGATAATTATTAAGCTAAATAATGATTTTTTTCCAAAATAAAAAAAACGTATTTATCATCAAAAATTTTCTAAAATCTCAAAAAATAATAATGGAATAAAATAGTTAACGAATAATTTATTCTAAGTATTCACAACATTGATAATATAAATGAGAAAAAACTGAGAAGTGTTGCTAACATAAACAAAAAAAAGAAAAACAGTTTATTAGTTAATGTAAACTATAAACATTTTTTTTAATACGATTTTTTTAACAAATACTTTAAGGGCTAAATTGTGTATTTATTGTAGAGAGTGGACTGGACTAAAAAGAAAACAGCTGATTGTTCATACCCAACCACTGATGGTGTGGCCAGACTGTTGGCGGCTCTGATATGATGGAGTTTGCCGGGCTAAAACGCGCCGGATGGGGGTAATTTTTGCCGACAGGCCTCGGGAACTTGTCCACCTACAAAAATAATCATATCAGCTTAAAAGAATAGAAAAAAAAAGAAAATGCTGAGGCCTGAAGCAGTTTAGTGGAAAACTCCCTGATACACAGAAAGGAAATATTTATTTTTGGCAGATGTTGAGCCAAATGTTTCCCTCCCAATAGAGAATCATCTCACTTTGACATTAAATAGATTTTTTTTAATGTCCCCGAATTCTGTTAACAAAAACTCCGTTTGAATGAAAAAAAAAAAAAAATTATCAGAGGATAAAAAATGCTTATAATTTATTTTCTCAAATCTTTCTCTTTACCTTAATCAATTTCTTCTAGAGTGTTTATTTTATGCATCCGTAATGCTTTTTCATACTTTCGTATGTATTTTATAATCGACCATTATAAAAAAGAATTTTATTACCTTTTAATAAGTAATTCCCTTAGCCATCATAACTTGAGCACAACACTTGGTTTTTTTAATGATTATAAGCCCATCATAAGATAAAATTTATGTAGACACTAGGCTCATGCACATACAAACACACTCACTCATATCTCTGTAATTCTGCACATGGATTCCCATAAATTCTTACTTGCAGTTATTGAACAAACAAAAATGTAAAACGCGTATATCCTGTCCTTCAACGAGTTTTAATTCTTAGTTTCTTTTTGAATTTTTTATTTTGTGATTCTTTAACAATATTATATTATTCATTTGTTGTGTTTTGAGATTTTTTGTACATCAAAGTTTTTTTTAATTGACAGTCTTATAGCATAAAGAAGGTAATTATAATTATGATGATACCAAGGAGTAATATTTTGTCAAGGAGTTACGATATAGATAAATAGAAATATGGATTTTTTTTCTCCCTTCTTTAAATAGTTGTAATCAAATTTTATATATAGTAGAAATTTACATACTTAAAGAAGTCATACACTTAAAGAATTTTATACATATTTTAAATTGTAGTTTATACTAATTTTAGCATAACAGAGAGCGAGACGATCATTACACAATGAAAGGGCAAACAACCTAAGTTAATAATTGGGTAATAAGTTGTGTCTAAATTCTTTAGACAGTGTGATATCACGTATGTACCCAGACGATTTTTAACACTTTCTCGAAGTAAATTCCAAGAGTTGCATTTGTTGGTCAAGAGCGGTTTTGAATGTTTCGCGCATCGCAGGCATAGTATTCATTGCATATTCATTGCGTTAAATGTTCGGCCTTTCTTGCTGGATCGGAAAATGTGCTCTTCTTTCATCTCGTTCTTAGGGTTGGTACTAATCCGCCATGGCGGCTTGTCTTCTTAAATAAAATCTCATCCTTGATGTATAGCTCATACGTGGTAGAGAAAACCCTGTCATACCATTGCTTGGACTTGTCTGGGGTCTATAATGGGAGAAAAGAACCTTCGGGGACTCACCAGGGAGTTAACGCAATCTGGTACCACGGGAGCCAGTTGCCCCTGGCATGGCAACACCTGCTTTTCGGTGTTGTCGTACTGGACTGGCTGTGGTTTCAACCTAAATCGCAAGAAAAGATTTATACCGATGTGGTGGTGCATGGCAACACATGCCGCCAATAGTTCGGCAGGAAGTTAGATAGCTTCAACTCCAAAGCAAGGGGTAGTAGACTTATCCAGACAATTAGTCACTCTAATTGCCACCTGTGTGTTCTTAACAGGCATATAGGAGCATTGGTAGGCGCACTGTACTCACCGTACAGTGGGTTTGAGCCGAAACATAGGTACCCCCGTTAATCCTAGTATATTTATTGGTACTCATGTTCACTGTATCTAAAAACAAAAACATTAATCCGATGAGTAGCAATTGGATGTAAAAATTAATTCCAATTGCTTTTAAATGAAAAGTAAATGCTATTTTTAAGATAAAGGTGCAATGTGTTTTATTCAGTCAATTATGGCAATTTATGATTTTATCCCCCAAACCACTTTACGAATCGAACAGAACAAATAGTGGTCAGAAGAAGCAATGTTTTTCATGATGAAAAATTACACTTTAGAAAAGAGAACCGGTTCAAAACTAGTCACGTGACAACTTCTCAGGGCTAGTGACCGGTTCCAGTTCCGAAACTTTATATAAGGTTGTCACTGGGGGTGGCTAATTAGCACCTTGGGACAGATCATAGGACAGGTGACAGGACTGGTCCAAGAGGACATGTTCAGAGTCGATTAATATAATAAAAATTTGATAAAATTGTTTACTTTTTAAATTGTTTTTTTTATTTATTATTATTTTTTTTATTTATTTATAATTTTTCATTCATGTCGATGGAGGCACCCCAAATCCAACCCACGTTCTTCTGAAGTATCTTACGTTTTATAGTTTTCAACACTAACCGCTCAGCTACAGATTGTTATGGCGGGCAAGTCGCTAATTGCGCCCTTGACAAGTATGTTATAAATTGACTCTCACCGTTTTTTGCTCAATACCCTCTTCAAACGTATTAATTGTGTTCGGTACAGATCAGGTGATCATTTTCTGATTTCACCGGGATATTCGACTTTGGTGTCGATTTTCCTGGTTGGCTGGGATTCACATATGACTATTTGCACTTTGGATTATCATATTGGATTCAATTTTCATCGCCCATAACAATGCGATGTAGAAACAACTTTATTTATTCCATGGCGTTGAAGCATAATTTCACACAATAAAGGTACTCTCTTTCCTTACTTTTGGATGAATCCAAGTATTTATTTTCTTTAATTCTTTTATTTCTTGGAAACAATATACCATTTGAAGAGCGTAAAATTCGGATAAATTATCAGTGATGTTAGAAGACTGTAGTCACTTCATGAACTATAGAGTGTAACAATAACGTTTGAATAATATTAAAACTCATTTAAGTAACTCTAAATTATGAGGAGCTTGCAACATTTAATACACAACTCTATATGACTGTTTTTATGTTCAGAAGTGAATAATGAAATTTTTTTTATACAATTGACCATCTGTACAGTAGCGCAGACTTAAACTTGTCTCTTCAAAAGACTCTCTAGATCAGCTATTGCTACTGCCATACATTCACAATTGTGGTTGCGTATGTTTTGTTTAACTTTCCCGCTCTGAAATTTTACAACAAAAAAATAACTTTATTTTTATAGCAATTTATTTTGCAAGTTTTTTCGTGAATTCTAAACATGTAAATGGAAATACGCATTAATAATATAGAATTTGAATAGTAATAAACAGGGATCGTAATGATTATGATAGTTATCATAAAAGTTATGGTTTAATAATTATTTTTTGATTAATTTTTTATTAAAAAGTAACGAATAATTCTAATTTTAACTCAAAACAAAATGATTATTTACATTTCTTTTACTTTTTATTTATAATAAAAGAATGAACGACACATTTTTCATGAGTGTACTTTTATTCATTTTAAGAGCATAAGAAAAGAGATAAAATGCATGCGAGCTTAGGTTTTCTAGATCGATAGATATGCAGATATGCTGCGGCAAATAAGTAGTTCCCGACTGAGAGCGACAGGATTTTGAAGTCTTTTGTAGAAAAACTGAGACTTGACGAAGTGGATGCCAAGAGAGAAGCAATTAAGAGAATAATGCCTTAGTAGATTCCCCAATCAGAAGTCCAGGATAAACAGGCCTATAGGGGACATCTAGCTACTATCTAGCTACCTCCGAACATTAATAATACAGGACAATACTGATTTTGCGACCCATGAGTTATATATAGAAAATTAATAACTTTGTGTTACATGTTGTAATATTTCTCGAAGACGAAATGTCTGATTTAGTTTAATGAAATATCAAAAAATTTAAATTCAGATTTTTTCAAGTAACACGCACATCATTCTTCAATCTGTGCAATAGTTTCTGTAAAATTAAAAACATTTTGTCGAAAAAAACTCAAATTTTTAACAAAATTTAATAATCTAAAGTTATCCAAAATCTAAATATATGCTACATTTTTCTATTTTATCACAAATTAAATCTAGCCATATCTTATTACAATTATTCACAATCAATAATTGCCTAATTACAGATTAAAACGAGCCATCAGAAGAACAATAAAAAAGTTATTAAAAAGATAAAAATTGTCAATGTAAAGAAACTTGCGTATATCTTAGACAAATTTCAAATAAATTTATTAAATCTCTGAATCATGAGATTATACAACAAAACAAATAGCAATTTTAACAATATAATAAGTAACCGCTTTTCTACTAAATTGACTTAATTTGCACTCATTAAAACACTTCTATACAATTAATACTTTGACTATTAAATTTACTCCTTATTAGTGCTGCAAAAGAAATAATAAATAATTGTTAAATTATAAGGCCGTTTCTCTATCATTCCATTAAAATCATTTGCTCTTTAAACCAAAAAAAAAAACTTCTGTTAGTCTCTGCCTTGCAAAACATAGGTTAATTATACATATAAAACAGCAACTACGACAACAGTAGCAAAGAGGATCTTTAAAAAGAACTATTGCTAGTTGCTAGTTAAAAACTAAATAAAAAACCATTAGTTAGTAGGGTATACAATCGATTAAAAGTAATTCGGTTATCCGATTAATTTTGGTCGATTAACTGTTGGAATAACTTAAAATTGTATATTTTCGTATAACAAATAAACAAATAACAAAAAAAATAATTTGTGTCAAAAAACCGATTAAGCGAAATTTTGTTTTTTCGAGTTATAAATTAAAAAAAAAAAAAAAAATTATTTTTTAAGATAAATTTATGTCAACTACATATTTTTTTAAAGTGCCTGTTTTTGGTTAAAATTAATTTTTTAGCACAATATGTTTTTTTTTTTTATTTTCTTTTTTGTCTATTTTTTTATCGATTAGACTATATTTTTAATCATAGACATTTATTGATAAAACGAAATTCTTGAATTTTGAATTTTTTTCTATGTAGATTTTTGTTAATCAGAGCTATTTTTATACAAATTGTTGGGAAAAAGACCATTTTTAAATTTCGTTACATTAATGGCTTGTACAAGTATGTGAATATGTTTTATTTTATATGATATTTAATACGAAGTGTTTCAGTGATTCTGTAATCTTTCTTATTGAACAGAAAAAGAAAGATATATTGAGGGTGTCCCTTTAGTTGATTATAAGTGAGGGCGGATTTTGAAGTAATTATCGTTCTGAATCACACTTTTTTATGAAAAATGGCATTGATTAAAATATACACATTTTTGCATATTTAGTGTATAATGCATTTTTTATTATATTTTACTTAATAATGGCTATCAATTTGCAAATTTAATTTTATTTTTAATAAATTATTTTAACGTGTACTTATGTGAATTACTTAAAAATATATAAATGAATTTTTTTTCTGAAATACGAGGTTGGATATATTTATTGTGTTGCACATAGAAGATATATAGTAATTTTGTTGCAATAATTAGCTCATTAATACATCGAAAAAAAGAGAACATCTTTCAATGACAAATCCTAACGGAGACATCCGGATTTATATATGAATTTTTAAGCATTTTTTTCTTTCCAGAGCTTTCTGAAGCTTCTAGATGATGTAGAAAATGTAAATTCGGCTTACTTATAAAAATCGTCAAGTTATGAAATTTCTATCACAGAGCGGAGATATGCGGATTTATTTTCTTATTTTATGTAATATATTTTTTTAAAGTCGGCTTGATTTTAAGAAATTTAAATTTGCTATACTCATTGTTTGCTCTCCAAATTCGATCAGAGAGCGCACTTTCGCCGATTATGTATTAATTATTTTTTTGTAAGCTTACTAATTTAATACTTTAAGCTTTATTATTCCATCAAATTCTAACGGCTTTATATCTTTTAACTTCGGATAGGGAGAGGAAAAGTATCAAAATGTTATTCATATATATTTTTTTTTATTTTTTTTAAAGGTTCTTTTTATACCCCACACCACCATAGGTGGTTGGAGTATTATGCGTTTGTGCTGATGTTTGTAACGCACAAAAAAAATAAAACAACACCCACTTTAAGGTATGACAATCGACTCAGAATTACCTTTTGAGTCGATACAACGATGTTCGTCCGTCCGTCTGGCTGGAGTGCTGGATGGCTGTTCATGTAAACTTTGTGTACAAACTACAGGTCGCAGTTTTGAAGATAATTCAATGAAATTTGGCACGTAGGACATTCAGCACTCAGCCTATTGAAATTGGTGATGATCGATCCATTATTTCACCTAGCCCCCATACAAATGTACTCCCGGAAAAGGGATTTAACGATCATAAATGCCTTAAATATAGCAATATTTTAAAGAAATTCGTTACAAGGAAGTTTTGTATAAGTATCAATCATTGAGCTAAATTTCATAAAAATCGGTCCATAATTGACCATAGCTCCCATATAAAACCCTCTTCCGAAAATCACTTTAACGTTCATAAGTCACATGTTAGTATCAGGTTTATATTCGACATAAGTTTTATATAAGTAGAAATCATAGTGACAAATTTTATGAGGATCGCTCCATAATTTACCATATCCCCCATATAAGTCCACTTTCGGGAATCACCCTAAAGTGCATAAATTCATATAAATGTTAGTATTAGTATTCATATAAATGTTAGTATTTATGTTACACTTAATAAAAGTATCGGTTCTCAATTGTCCACATGTCTAATAAAAAACCCTTCCACGATTTTTGATGGACATCCACAATGGTGTGGGGTATCATATGGTCGGGCTTTACCGACTATATCTTTCTTACTTGTTTTTTTTTTTTTTTTTTTTTGTGAATATTTTTATTATTATAATATTTTTCCTGGCATTGGCAGGCTTATACGTCAGTAATGTTATAACTTCATAAATATTTAATTTTTTGACAATAGAAATTCTGAAAAACTAATTTTAAGTAAGGCAAAATCAAGCTTATATAAGTCATAAGAAATTTAATTATCATAAACAAACGAAGAAATATAGATATTAATTTTAATTTTTATGAAAAAAAATTATTCTCACACAGAAAGTGAAGAGAGTTACATTAAAAAAAATAGTTTTATTAAATAAAGCTGAATAGAGAATATTTTATAGTATCATTTCAAAAAATGCAATATTTTTCATATAAATATGCGAAAGAACTTATATGATAAACCCTTTGTGAAATAATTTGATCTACACTATGTATCTAAATAACTATTTCAATACTTTACATGTCTATCCGGTTATTCCAATAATTTGCCATTAAGCGGTTATTAACCGATCAACTTTTAGCCTCGAATAATTATTTATCGAATTAACCGATTAATATGAAAACCAGGATTATTGGATACCCTATTAGTTAGTACTCCCAAGAAGGTAAACTACAATTATAACAATAAATAATCCTCCCAGGTGCAATTATTTAGTTGCTACTTTTTTTATTCATTATTATTATAATTGTTTTTTTACCGTCAATATTGCAGCTCTTTACACTGACCGACAATCAAACATGCAAAAGAGTGAAAAAAGTTATATTTAATTTTTCTTAAGCCAAATATGTCTACTTAAAATAAAAACATAACCAAGATTTTTTAAATGTAAAAGAGCTAAAACAAGCAGTAGATGAATGATGAAACAAAAACTAACTAAAAAAAAAGAAATAAAGGAAAACAAACAAATCCCTCATCAATTAAAATAAACACGCTTCAAAAAGCACCTGCTCCATGGATCATGATCATATTTAAACTCACATTCACACAAATACATACATAAGACAAGTATTAAGACAATGTTCAAATAAATCATTGACAGTAAAAGAAGACAAAAACCCCTTTGCAACTTTCATATACTATGAGATATGAATAGAAAAAGATACCTACAAAACTTTTAATAACAAATGGCACTAGATGTAGTACGAAGAGAACTAATTCTTCTATTCCCTATGATGATGAAATTACTGGTAATAGCAACAGCAAAAAAAAAAAAAGTCAGACACAAAGATTTTTATTTCATATAAGGATAGATATACAATCATCAGTTATTTTGTTGTTGTTTTATTTTTTAATTTTTCCAATTCAATACATATCAAATCATATATGGATGGTACTAAAGTTAGTTGCACAATAAGTACGAGTATAAAAAGTAAAATAGAGGCAAATTAAAAAGTAAAACAAGAAGAAGAAAAAATAGTTATATATAATGACATTAATTTTTTTTACAATTATTCTCCCTTTTGCAATAACTACAAAAGTATTTACGTTGAAGCAAAAAGGTGCATACACAGAGAATAATTACATATCGTCGCTGTTCCGACAAAAAACAGTTATGTGTAATCTGTCAACATTTTTTTATACGACCCCAAACATTTTTAAAAGTCTTTACTAGTTTGGAAGTAATTGTATTTGGAAAAGTTGTTAAAACACACGCTTAAAAATGCACTAAAAATGTTACAATATACCCTAAAGCGAATAAAATATGCACTTTTTTCTTAACTTTTATTAAAAAAAAAAAAAAACATCAAATTTTAATTCATATCATATTAAGGACGTGTGTAAAACGGTAGAAAGTTCTACGATAAAAAATATTTTTTTTTTTTTTTTTTTGACAAATTTAAATTTTATTATTAAACTAGCTTAACCCGGTGCGCTTCGCTGCACTGTTAAAATAAAATAAGTGTGAAAAAATACAAATATATTTTTTATGATTTAATACGTATTGTATTTCATCATTTTTAATTGATGTGGAAAGATTTTATTACTTCCACGTTTATATATAAAATTGTAACAACTGTATTGACAACACTTCTTTCGATGACTGTGGTCTTAATGATAGATCGATTATTCTAAAATGATATTGAGGGTAGCTCTATACAGCATATTGTGCTCTTAGACCGAAAAATCTCATTGGTAGCTTCATTCAAAATAATTAATCAATTCTAGATGTTTTACAAAAACGTATGACAACCAAAACAAATGTTCCATATACATAAATTGATATTAGACGAATTTGTTCTGCCTTCAGATAAAATTTGACCTGAAAGTTTGTATTTGTCTCTATGCTTTAGCTTATCCAAGGGCTGATATACCAAAAACTTTTTTCAGTGATATTGTCTTGTCGAATATTTTAGGACAATACTTCTCCGAAACGAAATTATTTATTCTGTGTAATTCCGCATTTTAATACGAGATGACGCTTGATTATTGTTGGACGTTGATTATTGTAAAAAATCAACGTCCTTCTGTGATTATTAGTTTTGGAAAAATAAGTTACTAGATATTAATTAGTCCATGGTATTTTTAATATTCTAAAACATTTTTTAGCTCTTCTGAAAATTTTTAAATGTAGACGAAAGTCGTTTTATCAAAAGTCCACAGAATTATTTTTTTCTAAACAAAACATAATTTTAAATTGGAATACTACACTAATTATGATACAAAAATATGCATTTATGACAAAATATGCAAAAATATGCATTTTCAACAAAATTTGTACAGATATGCACTAACAAATCGGCGCCATTTTTAAGCAAATTCTCTAATTCGCAAAGATATTTAGTTTACTCTGTTCTAGGAGTAGAGGTAAAAAACATGCATTTGCATGAGCTTCCGGTTCTTGCACATAACTATTTGTGTCGGAGTAGCGCTAATATGTTAATTTAGCTACAGCAAGATTTTTAAATATTATGTAAGTTAAATTTTGTTCTTCAATGTTAATTCATAAAATTGTATAATAGAAATATGTATATTGAGCTTTCAAAAAATAGCTACAAAGCATCGTACCACATCAACAAAGAGAGAACGTACAGATTTGATTGCGTAAGTGTGTTGGCTTTGTTTACGCTCTTTGTTGCGAATGTGTTTGTTATATTTAGCATACAAAAAATAATATATATATATATATATATATATATATATATATATATATATTTTAGCTTCTTATATATATATATATATATATATATATATATAAGAAGCTAAAATAAAACTAAATGATTTTTGTGGTTAATTCGCTCTCAATTATTAAGCTCCGCTAACCTTCATGCTGTGTATGTGTAAATGCCGAAACCATTCGGCTCTGGAATGCTATTCAAATTTCAACTTAAACGCACTTTCTCACTGCACAAGTTCGTTAATGTGTTATTTGTTAAAGTATTATATGAAGAAAATAAATGTTTTGAAAAAATAATACACTTTGTGCATAAATGTGTTATTTTCATATGAATTAAAATATTGTAATTTTGAAAAAATTTTCAAAATTTTATATTAATTATATATTGCAACACTCACCTTAAATTATACCGGTTGACTCAGAATCATTTTTTGAGTCAATTGGTTATTTATTCATATTAAAGGGTGATCTGAAGTGCCTTTTATTATTTTTGAAATGCTATAAAATAATTAGTTTTTGCACTATGGAAAAACAAGTGATATCCAATTAAAGCTGATTATCTATACTTCGACCTAAATAAAAATTAATGTTGAATTTTTATCCACTTTGGAATAATTTGCGATTTTGTCTCATAATATCACTTTTTAATTTGGACACATACTAATCTATTTGCTACATAGAGATTTTGAGTTAAATTCAAAATGTTTGTAGAATATTTTTTAAGTATCAGAGATCTACTAAACCCTGACTTATTTGAAGCATAAACTTTATTTGAATGGTTTAGTTATAGCATAAACCTATCTCAACATCTTGAGTATCAAAGCTACACTAATTGAAATTTGGGAACGTATAACCCATATACTACAATCGCCGTAAATATGTAATTAAATTAAATACCTGACAATCTATACCATCACACAATTTTAATTAGTTCTGGCTAAATTAGTTCATACAAATTGAGGGTGATATCTGTAAATTGCGTAATTTAGAAATTATCCGTAGCATATCAGCAAATAACCAACCGAAAGGATACTAGATACTTTTTAAGTAATTTAAAAAAACATGATATCTAAATATATCTTGAGACTTGAATTGCTTTAAATACGAGGGCGGATCAATAAGTCCGTGACTTTTGAATGAAACACAGTTTTTTTGCAAAACAAAAATTTATTTTTCAACATAATCTCCTTTTAACTCAATACACTTAGTCAGCGTTTCTCCAGTTTTTGTATCCCTTCCAAAAAATAGGATTTTCCGAGGTCCTTCAAATAGGCATTTGTTTGGTCAATAATTCCATCGTTGGAGCTAAATCTATTTCCACCGAGCCATTTCTTTAGGTTTGGAAATAGGAAGTACTCACTAAGGGCTAAATCCGAAAAATGTGGCGGATGAGGTACTAATTCGTAGCCCAATTCATATAGTTTTGCCATCGAAACTGCACACGTGTGCACCCGTGCATTATCTTGATGAAAAAAAAATTTTTTCCTGGCGAAATGGGGTCGTTTTCTTTTTAAATCCTCATTAAATCGGTCTAATAAGTTGGCATAGTATTCGTCGTTTATTTTTTTCCCTTTTGAAGGTAATCGATGTGGATTATCACGCCTGCATCCCAAAAAACTGTTGCCATCACCTTATTGGCCGACAAACTTACCTTGGCCTTCTTCGGAGCAGGTTCATCCGGAGAAACCCATTGCTTGGTCTCCGGAGTACAGTAATGTATCTATGTTTCATCCACAGTTACAAAACGCAAAACACAAAAACTTGGGCTGCAATACTTTATAATTTATTAATCAATTATGTTCAATATTTAGAAGGCATTCAGATGATAATTTATTAGTATACAAAAGTATACAGTTTCTAAGAAAATTTGTATTGTAGTGATCTCGTGAATAGTTAAATTCTGTAAACCTGTACAATCAATTAGTCAAATTTAAAATAAATAATTCCTGCTCCAAATGTACACGTAAAATTTATAATTGGCTTCATTTTAAATTAAATCATAATTTGTATCCAAAGTGTCCAAATTTTTGTTTTCTCCCTTCTTCCTACTTCTGTTATAGCTTATTAAATACGACTCCGACCAGCATAACATTTTATATACAATCATATCAGTTAGGTTGTGAAAGAATTATGCTAATATATTCATTATGTTCTGAGTTATTGCGTTTCTAAATTGATAAAAATTGTCACTTCGACAGGCTTTTTTTAAAGCTAACAAAAATTGAATCGATTCGTGAATAACCTCAAAGGTAATGCATTCTTCCCACGCGTCAGAAAGACGAAAAAATAGTAGATACAGACAATATTTTAAATAAAACATAAGCAACCATTCTTTCAAAATAAATGTCCATTTGTTTATTAAGAAAAAAAATTTATTTTATCAATATCGAACGAGTTTAATCATTTTTTTTTTTGTCCTTAAAATTTTTCATTGCATTTATTCTTCCGGTGTATTTTTCATCATCATTATCTATTTCCAATTGCAATAAATATTTCATGTTGTATAGCGTATGTGTTTTATTTTTTTAGTTTTTGCTATTGGATGTTGTGTTTGTATTGACGACACAATTAACCAACATTAATCTGATTGAATTCTTGATGTAAGCGGTGAAATCACATCTGGGATTTAAGTTCTTATACTATTTCCTTTTTTTTTTTTTTTTTGTTCTTAGCGAATATTAGAGATGGAGTAAATAGAAGAAACATACTAGTAATTTTCACCTGCTAAAAATAATAAGTGGTGATAATTTCAAATAAGATCAGATTGAAGTAAAGGGTTCAGAGCTAAACTTATAGAAGTTTAATAAAAACCAATTTTTTACTTCATTGCACTTGTAATGCAATTGCAGTTTTACAATGCATTTTTGAAAAATTTCTACCCTTTCGATTTTAATTTTCTTTTAATATATTTAAAAATAATATATTTACTTCAAAACGCAATAATAATTATTCTGGGGGAAGGTGATCTAATATTTTGAATATTTTTTTTTTTTTTCAGAAAAACGACCACCAGTTTATTAATACAAAATTTTGATATTTTCATAGCATTTTAGTTTTTTTTTATTTTTTGCTCTCTTTCAGTAATATGTAGCTTTAAGTGTTTATAACTCTTTAATTATAGGACGGATTATTTACAATAAATATTGTAAATGATATCTTACAGTTCAAAAATAATGTTTTTTCAAAAGATGCACTCACAACAAAAATGCATTTTTTAAGAAATTTCTGCCCTTTTGATTTTAAGTATTTACTCTTAATATCCCAGCAAAAACTTTGCTTTTCTGGTAAGCTAGCAGGTATAATTGGAAACAAAAATAAACTACTTATTTTTTGTCTGAATAATTAGTTATTTTTGTTCGACTTGTCCATAAATTCATGAAGTTTTTTTTGACTCTAGGGGTACTCAAAAATATGTACCTAAACGAAAACAAAAATAAAAAAAAAACAAAAAAAATTTGCTGTCAGTGAGACTCGAACTTGGACACACATTAACCATTCGTTTTTACTGACTAACGTCTTACTCAGTACACCATCTCGCACATAGCATCCCAAGCGACAAAAACTCTATTTAGTTTAAAATATCTTTTTAGACATTTTGTTATAAAAAACTAAAAGCTTCAGAATGGGGTTGAACCAACAGCCTTCTGGTTGTTAATCCGGCACTGTAGCCAACTCATCCACGTGATTGCAGTATTACTGAGCTATTATACTACTGATTACTTATTAATGTAATACAGAGTAGGCAAATAATAATGACGCCTCATTACCAAGAAACTACTTTAATAAAAAGTTTTTGCTGGGATTGTAGACAAATATGTTTATTACACAGTACATTGGTAATTATGCTGGGGCAAAAAGCAACATATTATACCACAAATAACAAATTAAGGAATGTGATGACTAAAATTAATTATAAAATAAACTCACAAAAAATAAAAAATACAAAAATTATAAAAAAATTTAATTCTTATAATAAAAAATCTGTAGGTATATTTTTTTTATTTTTCTTTTCTTAAATGGATCTGAAAGAAAGTGTAAACACATGATATTCTGCAGAAGAATAAAAGAATATCAACTTGATCTAGTCGAAGAATTTCTTAATCTGGGTGTATTGCTTGATTGTAAACTATCCTTTAATTCCCAAGTTTTACAAATCATTAATAAGGCAAAAGGAGATCTAGGTTTCCTCAAGCGTTGGGCAAGAGAGTTTAAGAATTCTTATGTTTCCCAGTAATTATTCACATCTCTCCTAGGACCAATCCTGGAATATGCTTCCATGACCTGAGATTCTCAATCCTCAAGTTCATATAAAGAAGTTCATATAAGGAAAATAGAATCGGTCCAGAAACAATTTCTCTTATTTTGTCTTCGTAATCTACCATGGAATTCTAATATTAATTAACCATCATATGAAAGTCGATTACAACTCATTGATCTCCCTGCTCTTAAAAATAGGAGAAAATATATGTATATTTCGAACCAATTATTCCAATTGTGATCCCATGAGACGTATATGCAATTAGTTCAACAGATTTCTCAGTAAATCCAATCTGCATTAAGAGGATTATTTTTTACTTAGTTAAGTAATAAGACTTTATTATTGAATTTTTATGAAACACATGTTATTTAAAAATAATATGCATACTAGCCTGTAAGAAATTGTAATTTCATTGGCTATAAATAATTAAATAAATAAACAAATAGTGGAACATTTTCTCCCAGAACACACACACACACACAATTTATATAGCAATTTTTAGTAAACTTTATAATTTTTATAATATCGGAGAAAAACAAAAAAAATGGATAGAAATTCTTCAAAAATAAATCTCAAAACGGCATTTACATTGTGAATGGGTTTTTGAGTGATATGACAATATTATTTTTAAAATATTGTATTTAAAGCTATGCAATTTAAATCATTACCAAATAAGCAAAACCTTTGAAATTGAATATTTATTAATTTGAAAACTATTTCAAATTTCAAGTACAAACTGTGAGAATAGGCTTGAGTTTAAAAATATGCTTTTTCCAGCAAAAAGGTTCTAATATAACAATTGTATTTTATTAAATACTTTCACAATTTAAAACTGAACTGCATATTTTTTAACAAACAAATGTTTCCTAAATATTTTCAAAATCTTTTCTAAAATTTTTTAAAATATACTAAAATTAAACGTCAAAAATATTTTTTTTCTAAACTATTTTGTATGCATAAATGAGAGAATGATATATTTTTTACATTAGCTGAAAAGTAAATTTTGTATTCATTATTTTAAACATATTGCTCATCATATTTTATGGATCATAATAGCTGTTTTGTACATTTTATTGCGTCACAATTGTGTAGAAAATATGTATGTATAATATTTTATTTTTTTGAACAAACATGTCTAAGTTTTAAAATTTTTTATGAAAAAAAAAAGAAAGCTTTTTTAAATATATAAAACATTTGAATATTGTCTTAATAAAACAAATAATTTTTTAAATCTCTTGTTTATTCCATAACACATATTTTGTAGCGTCGAATACAATTTAAGAAATATGCTATTTATTAAAGGAAATTTTCCAAAAATTTTCCTAGGTATGAATCGATGTTTATTGGGTTACATACTTTTTCGATTTTTTTTACTTTTCATAAAAAAAAACAAATAAGAAAGATATAGTCGGTCAAGCCCGACCATATGATACCCCACACCATTGTGTATGTCCATCAAAATGCGTGAAGGGGTCTTATATTAGACATGTGGACAATTGTGGACCGATACTTTTACCAAGTGTAAAATAATTCCCCAAAGTGGGCTTATATGGGAGCTATGGTCAATTATGGATCGATCTTCATGAAATTTGGCACAAAGATTGACACTTATACGGAACTTCTTTACGCCAAATTGCATTAAAATATTGCTATATTTAAGGCATTTATGATCATTAAGCCCCTATTACGGGACGACATTTGTATGGGGGCTAGGTGTAATAATGGGGACCCATTATAACTAATTTCAATAGGCTTCGTCCTTGTGCCATGAAAGTCCTATGTGCCAAATTTCATTGAATTATCTTCAAAATTGCGAACTGTAGTTTGTGCAAAAAGTTTACATGAATAGCCAGCTATCCCTCCAGCCAGCCAGACGGACGGACGGACGGACATCGTTGTATCGTGATTCTGAGTCAATTGGTATACCTTAAAGTGGGTGTTGGATGATTTTTTCTGCGCGTTACAAACAAACATCATATGGTGGTATGGGGTATAACAAATAATAATAAAATGGTGAATAAATTCGCGAATTTTTCAAAATTTAAAAAAATAAAAATTGAGATATTTAAATGGCTTCATAGGGTATGCGTATGCTGAATATTGACAAAATACTAAAACCTATGAACATTTTTCGGTCGTTCTTTCATGGAACGAATGATATAAGTATCTTATTTTTATTCTTTACTTTTCTCAGGTCTCGATTTAAGTCTTTTCGATTTGCCTCATTCCGCTTTGCTCGCTGTTTGAAATTTCAGTGTTTCGATTTATGTCGTTATGATTTCCAATTGCGTCATTATGATTTAGATTTGCGTCGCTATGATTTCGATTTGCATCGCTATAAAAAGAGTTTCATAATAACAGGTGTAAAGGTATTGAAGAAAATTTTAATAAATTAGAGTTTATATAAGTCTTTTAATTTCACTTCTTTTTACAAAAAGTACTCCTTTCTTATTAAAAATTAACTTCTTTTTTGTTCAGATATTTTTATTCTGAAACCAATTATTAAGAAAACTGTGTAAATACATAGAAAATAGTGATTCGATTTGCGTCGTTTTAGTTTGCGTTGCAATTCTCCGGTCCCCGTTAGCGACGCATACCGGGGCCTCAGTGTATCATTTTCTCAATTTCTATATTTTCGCCTAACGCAATATAAGTAATAAAACCTAAAGGATTTTATAAAATTCAATTAAAATTTTAATTTTCAATACTCAATAAGAGAAAAATATCCTAGACTTCATGCCTATTGGAATTAAACAAAATTGAAAAATAATAAAAAAAAACTCACTTACCTGAACATTAAAATCGAAGAAATATTCTGGTTGCAATGGACATGGTAGACCACATTTACAGGTACCCGGTGACAATAAGTAATCCTTTATTTGAAATGGTGAACGCAAAGTAGAACCAGTTGGACTGAAAAGAAATGAAAAAAAAACAAAGAAAATATTACAAAAAAGGGTCAAGTAAAAATTCAATAACAATTATTATGGTAAAAAAAAACTTGCCATGTTTTGCTAGTTGTTTAAAACGAAAACAAAGAGGGAAAAATAGAACTAGAGAAAAAAATAAAATTAATTAATTTGTTTTTCCTTGTTTCCTTGTTACATCCAGGACATTACTCTCACACACATGTTGAAACAAAAAAAAACATGGCAGGTTTTTTTCCAATCCTTTTGGTATTTTACAATTTAACATTCATAGATTTAACTTCGATGATAAAGTCAGCAAACACAAATAGTTACACAGGACTAACCCCTACACAATCCTTACAACGAACGCAACTTTAATATTCTGTCTAAGGAGTGTAAGTAAGCGTGTTGTATGCTAACAACTATTGTTATTGTCGTGTTGTTTGGAATTATGTTCTTAAACAATTTACATGAAAATTATAAAGAGAGGAAAAAACCTTTTCTTTTAACTTGTTTATTGTAAATTTTAATACAATTTAAATTAATTACTTGTATGAAACTTAATTAAGCCAAGCAATAATGACAGATACTCCATGACGTCAGACCAAAAAACCAATACCACAATGAAGAAGACCACAAGGTGCTCTAAGGTGGACTAGGTGGTATGTGTGTTTAAGCCAGCGACGATTATAAGGATTGCCATTTAAAGCAGATGTATTTAATGTTCAATTTCTCCTAACATTTTGTAAGGAAGTAGGTAGATACATTTCACTTTGTTGTAGGCGTTAATGGTGTTATTTAACCAATTTGTTTTTATAGCTACTAAACAAACTTTATCAAGGTTAGCTATGAAAATAAATATTTAATGAATTTGTTAGTAAATCGAATTAAGCAAATGGTTTGTTAAGACCACTTTGTAATTTTGTTTAGTTGGTCGATAATAAGAAATGTTTATAAAAATTACAAAAACATTTTTATTTTAATCAGCAGATTTCCTGTTATTTGTTATAAAAATCTTTTAAATAAAACATATATGCTTTTTACGAAAGCAATTTGTAATAGTAAATTTTAATATTATTCTGCTTCCTAACAAGTTTTCAGGCGTCCAAGTTATTATCGTGAAACTTGATGTCTGTAGGGTTCAAAGGACTATTTAGATTGGTCCTCATTAACATTTATCTTAATAACGAATGCTTTTTAAAAATTCTATTGAAATACTCCTATTTTTCTTTAAATAATATTTATTTAAAAACTAGTTCGCCAGATTTTTCCTCTCAAATGAGCGCCATATTAATGCTAGACAGAGTCCAATTAACTACTGAAATTCCAAGAGTAAGCAAATGTAATAGATACGAAGACGAGGTACTCTTCGGTTTTAGTGCCTTAATTTCACTATGTTTACTTTTAGTACTTAAATTTAGCTTGGTACTAAAACTAACAGATAAAAAAAAATTAGATTTTAGCACCAAAATAAAGTTTTAAAACTAAAATAAAATATAAGACAAAAATAATATTTTAGAAATAAACAAAAATTTGAAACTGAAATGAAATTTAAAAACCGAAATTAAATTTTAGGATTAAAAGAAGACTAGAACTAAAATTAATTTCTGAAACTAAAATATTTTTTTTTTTTTTTGAAAAAAAAAATTTCAGAACCAAAATTAAATTTTGAAACTAAAATTACTAAAATGACTTTATAATAGTTCTTAAACTAATTAAAAAAATTTAATATTAAAGCTAAAATTAAATGTTAGAACTAATATTACATTTTAGAACTGAAATGAAATTTCAAAATAAATTTTAGATCTAAAATTAAGTTATATAACTAGAAATAATTCTGATAATTAAAGCAAACTTTTGGAAACAAAATTTAATTTTAGAACCAAAATTATTTTTTCGAACTATATTTACTAAAATGAAGTTAAATTTCTTAAATTAATTAAAATTAAGAAATATACATTTAGAACTAAAAATAAATTTTAAAACTTAAATCAAACTTCAGAACTAAAATTAAGTTGTATAACAAAAATAAGATTTTATAGCTAAAATAAAATTTAATTTAGAACTGAAAATAAATTTCAGAACTAAAATCTTGTAAATAAAATTATTGAACTTAAATTACATTTAAAACTAAAATTTAATTTAGAACTAAATTATCATTTTAGAACTAAAATTTAGTTTTAGAACTAAAATTAAGTTTCAGAACTAAAATTTAGTTTCAGAACTAAATTAAATTTAAAAAAATTAAATTTTAGAATTAAAACAAAATCTTCAAACTAAAATCAAATATTAGTACAAAAAAAATTTTAGTACTAAATTCAAAATTTAATACTAAAATTTGGCAACAGCACAAACATTTTGTTTTGGTATTGATATGTAGCTAAAGTACTAAAATGTTAACTTACCACTATAATGAAATTTTAGTATTAACAAAATACGAAATTGATTTTGTACTACTAATTATGGCAATATGTGTTTATGCTGTTGTTTATAACGTATAAATAAATTAGTTCAACACTCATCTCAAAGTATAACGTTCAATTTAACATAACTTCCTGATTCGAGATAACGATGTCCGTCGTTCCGTCTGGCATGTAAATCTTGTACTGGTTATAATGTTTAATATATCGTAATATTCCCCTATTCCTCTATCCGTCACACAAATGTCCTTCGAATTTGATTTTAAACTCTTAAATGCCTTAAATTAAATATATAGGCGTAAATAAGTGTGAGAAATTTCACGAAGATCAGCCAATAATTGACCATAGCTCCCATACAAGCTCACTTCTGATAATCTCTTTAATTTTAAAGAAAGTCGAATTTAATGATAATCGGCCTTTAATTGACCATCGCCTCCATGTAATATCTCAGCACGAGATTCACAATAATATGAATAAGAACCATATAAATGCTAATGTAATTCATAAAATAAGAAATCGCGACTTAAAATAATGCCATTGCATTTAAAACAGCCGTAAAATTAATATAGAGAATAAAAATTTTCAGAAAAATTACATGCAATGATATATTTTTAACTTTAAAAATAATGATGTTAAATAAAAAAAAAATAGAAACAAAATATAACAAAAAAAATTCTTAACATTGATGCCTCGCACACTGGTGAATAGAGCATAAACAAAAAAAAGAATTATGGAGTTATAGAGAAAAGTCTTAGATTTCCAGAGAAAAGGCTTAGATTTTTGCAAAAAAATAATTTTTCAATATTGAAATTTTGCCAACTTTTTTTAAGGGAGACCCCTCTGAGGATTGTGATACTTTTTGTTTTTCTTTACTTTAACTTGAAGACGTATTTTAGTACAACCAATTTTTAGTACTAAAACTCAATGTTAGCATATAAAAAAAAAAACATTAATTTTATTCTAAAATATACTAGTAGTATTTTTTTTTTTTAATAAAAATAATATTTGTATTATAATTAATGTTCAATTTTTGTGCTAAATGTCAAAAATTGTAACAAATATAATTTGTGTATTAAAAATTTTTTTTCGCAAGATTTTGTAAAAATTTAATTTTAGCACATATAAAAATAAAATTTTACTAAATTTTAGCATATTCATACAATATATAATATTTTAAAATTTGCACTAAGTGCAAACTTCTTTTTATTAATTTCACATCTAAAAGACTTCCTCTTTTCAATGTTACCAAAGACTCATGCTAAAACTTACTATTTTAGCTAATGCCAAGTTTTGTTCAGGGTTATCCCACTGTGCAACTTTTCACTAAATAAAACCAAGAGTCACAAATTTTTTTTAGGATATTACTTCACTCAAGATTTTATAAAATAAAAGCTGTCATTCAAAGTAAAATCCTTTATGATATCAAGAGATTTCTAATTCCTATATAGACATAGATGAAACGACTCTATAACTTGTCAGCAATTTATTCAATAACATTAGGAGTTATTGTCCTTTCTTTTATATATAATTTGAATTAAAAGTTCATAGTATGTATTCTGATGAAATGTCTTTCTTTCTTTTAATTTAAAACATAACAAATAGTCAGCTTTGGCAGCTGCAACAAAATCATGTTGTATATCTATAATAAACAAAAAGTCATGATCGAAAAAAATTCTCAAAATAATACGTTATTGGAATAAGACAACTAGTTTCAGTATACCGTTTGGATCATCTTTTATAACTTTTGAACTAGTCCGTCGCAGTTTCTTTAAGAAAATCACACTTCATATAAATTAATATTTGTTAAACCACAAAATCTTCATTAGCAATATTTTTATCCTTACATATCCAATATTTTAGCACATTATTTTAATAATGAAAATTATTTATTTTCTTTTCATTGTAGTCAGGATTACAAAACACCTTAAGAACAATCCCAAGAAAAACTTTTAAGTTAACATTTTAAAATCCAAACTGACAGAGCACAAAACAAAAACGAAAGTAATACTTACAAGTAGATTAAATCAAATAAAAAATAACTTTATAAAATAAATACTTTTCTTCAGCCTCTTATAAAAAAAATAAATAAACAAACCAATAAACGAAATCACTAAAAGATTTAGAGATAAATACCAAACGCCTAAAGGGGGTGGGAGGGGGTGCTTTTTAGGAAGCAAAGATAAACCAAAAAGGAAGCCAACATTTGTTATTGTGTTTACTGTTACAAGACAACAACTTTTTAAGACCAAAATTAAGGACACATAATAATAATAATAAACCACAAAATTAAATTAAATAAAATTTAATTTTTTTAAGAAGCGTTTATAAATTTAATAGGAAAAAAATTTACAGTGTTTTAGAGGAGATGGAAATGTTTTGTATTTTAATTTATAAGAGAACTTAAGAACTATTTGTAGGAAGATGTTTAAAGTACTTTCAAGGACCAAGTTTTTAATTTTAATGCAATTTTCTATCAAACTTTGCAGCATTGCTGAGGTCTGCATCATCATAATTCGCATAATTCGAGAGATACCAGCAACAATGCTGCAATGTGTGATTGAAAATTGGACCTTCCGAATTAACCACCTACAGCGTAGTCGCGACCAAGATTTTAATGAAATTAATTCTAAAAAGGAAATGTTAGAGAATATTCTTTTGGGTCATAATAATGATTCCGTTATCCAAATATATTTTAAGTGTTTTATTTAAGACTAACGAATAAGCCCGCCATTGTCAGGAAAAATTGTAATATAATAGCAAAAAAGTATACAAAAAAAAATCTAAAAATCTTTAAAAAGAATTAATGAACAACTTTTTGATGCTTTTCCTCTCCCTAATCGAAATCGAAATATTTGATTCTGTTAGAATTTGAAACTTAAAGTATTAAAAGGTAAAATTTTTAAAACAAAAAAAAGGAAGATATCAAAAATATTAATGGGCATAAATCGCTCCCTGATCGAAGTATAAAATCAGTTTCCGGTAAGATTTGGAGAGCAATGAAAGAAGTGTAGTAAATTTAAACTGTTTAAAACCAAAACTGTCTTTTAAAAATATTACTGAAAATAAAAAATAAATCCGCGTATTTCCGTTCCCTGATATGAATTTTAGAATTTGTGGAACGAATAGTTTTATAAGTAAGCCGAATTTTCTACGTCTGGGAGCTTAAAAAAGGTTCCGAAAAGAGAATATATATATATATATATATATATATATATATTTGTTAAGTATGAGAATAGGTCGTAAAGTACATTTCATACCTCTAGGGGGCGTAAAACAGGACATATATATACATATATATATATTTGTTTCATACCACTAGGGAGCGTAAATTAGGCCACAAGGGGTAAAAGCCCCCTCTAAATCTAAATCTTCTTAAGTAATAAACCGATTTTCTTGAAATTTGGCAGGCATCTGGAAGGAACTATAGTCTATAATTTTTATTATTTAAGACGGGAAATATGTCAAGAAAGAGAAAAGCTCCCTCTCGCTATATCTTCTTAAACAATCAACCGATTTTCTTAAAATATGGCATGCAGACACGTGAAACGAACTTAAAGAAATACTTTTTTTGGAAATTACAACATTTAGGGCGTAAAATAGGGCAAAACGGGTAAAAGTTACCCCTTAATTAATTACCCGATTGTAGTTTCAAGTCTTGGAGGAATTAAAGGCTATAAATTTTAACACTTAGGGCGTAAAATAAAAAAAAGAGTAAAAGCACGCCCACCCATCTAAAAACACACACAATACATTCGTTATTTTTTAATTAAAAAACTAAATATTCACTAGAAATAAATCATATGGCAAAACAATATATCCTATATATATATATATATATATATATATATATATCGTATATATATATATATATATATATATATATATATACGATCTCTGATAGAAATTTCGAAATCTGGCTCGGTTTGCAAGACGAATAGTTATATAAGTAAAAGTCCTGGAAAGAGCTGGGAGAGAAAACAAGCTTAGGAAATTAAATATATAGATATCTCTGCTCCCTGATAGAAATCTGGCTTCGTTTGGATTTGTAGGACGAATAGTTATATAAGTAAGCCGGATTTTTTACTTTCTTTAGAAAGCTCTATAAAGAGAAAAAAGACTTAGGAAGTTATATATATATAGATTTAAAGAAAATCTAAATGGTTCACCCTATATTTATTTAAACATTAAGTAATACAAGTAGTTTATTTAATTCTTTATTACACGAGAATTAAAAATTATTTATTTTCACACTATTTTTCTGATTTCCTTATCATGTAGTGTTAAATTACAAAAAATTGCAAAAACAAAAGTGTAAAAAGATATATAAATGTTAAATAGTAAATTATATTCAATTAAGTTTATTTTTTTAAGCTTTCTTTTAGCATTATTTATCTTAATTCCTGTTTCATTAAAAAAAAAAAAAAAACTTAATGAAACACTAAGAAAAACGAAGCAAATTATGGTAGCGGAGCGAAGCGAAGTGGAAACGTCTGTCATTTGTTTATTTTATTCTGTGTATCTTAATGGAAAGTCAAGTGAGTCATTGATTAAAAAAAATATTTATTTAAAATAAATGACTACAAACGATGACAACAAATTATAAAAACAACAGAAAATAATTATCATTAAAAATGTGTATAAGTGGAAAAAAGTAAGAATATAATACACCCACATTTGGAGGTATGAAAAAAATACTTGAAAAGTAAAATTTAAAAAACTAAATGGACAGTAATAATGGATATATGACACTTTAAACAAAGAGGCGACGTTTAATAATATATTTAAATAAAGTTAAACTTAGTTTAGCAATAGTTTAGTTAGTTAAACTTTCTGATGCATGAAGCTTAAACGTTGCAAATTAAATTATTACATTATCAATTTTGTTTATCACCAAAACGATTACTTTATAAGAAAAATTAAGATGCCTGGCGTAGAAGTTTTCCTTTTTTAAAAGGCTTTGTGATTTTTGTCGAAATAATTGGACTTATAAGAAATCTAATTTCGCATAGATGATTGGAAATGAATATGAATTGAAAACATCTTTATAATATTAAGAGTCCTCTATCTCCTGTAAAGTCATGGAAGCCTCTAAAATTTAACAGCACTTCTTTAATTAAGGTTCGTGATTGTTGTGCTGTTTTTTTTTTTTTTTTTTTTTTTTTTGTATGAAAATTTTCATTAAGAATTGATGTCAGATGTCTGTAAGTATCTTTCTATAATATGCATTCTCAATAAATTCCAAATGTCTTTTAATTTTAAATATCTCACAAATTATAATAAATAACCAACATTGACATCTACAACAAAATCATGTTGCATGTTTATAATCAACAAAAACTCATGGTAGACAAAAATATTAAAAAAAAAAAGAATAAAGCTAAACATTTAAGTTTAATATCTGTCTTCAACCCTCTAGGTGTAAAAAGACAAGTAATTCCAAATACTAAGAAAAAAAAACGACAAATTAAAATTATGAAGAAAGTCATCATTCATGTCATAATATTTAACAGCAACATACAAGCAGAGAAAAAAACATGGTTGCGACATCGTCACATCAGCAATATCATGTTTTTATAATTATTTTTCATTGATTTAAATTATACTGTGTTCATGATAACAAAGTTTTTGTTTCGGTTCTAAACTTTAATCAGTCACAGTTTTAATATAGTTGACTACAGTAATAATATGTTTTTAAGTATTTCAGTCAGAAAAAAGAATTTATCAAAATGCAAAAATAACATTATTTCTATAAACATTAAATTTCACCATTATTTATATTAATTTTTAAACCATATTTTGTTTTGTACAACTATTGAATGTTTGTTTTTGGAACATGTTATGTTTTTCTCAAATATATATTATTTTCTTTTAGACTATGTTTTGTTTTCCACAACTATTGAATGTTTGCTGTTAATTTTTTTTCTTAATATTTTTGTTTTTTAATTTATTGATTTTGGTTAATATGTCGGTCATGATAAATATTGTAAATGGTATTGCCTAATTTGAAAATAACGCTTTTTTAAAGATGTACTCACGACAATTTTCAGATGCATTTTTAATAATTTTATACCTTTTTGATTCTAAATTTTTTTGGCTTAATATTGAAGGCAAATATTTTTATTACACATTAATTTAGTAATTATTCTGGGACAAGAAGTTATTATACCACAAATAACAAATTAAGAAATGACTAATAATAACTATAAAATCAGAAAAAATAAAAAACACAAAAATTATAAAAAAATATATTTTGATAAAAAAAAAATCTGTTGAAATATTTCTTTAAAAAATTTTTTGAAATAGTGAAACTTTTTGTCCCAGAACAATTTATCTTGAAAAATTTTAACATCACAATTTTTATAATATAAAAGGTTTTTTAAAAATGCATCCTAAAAATACATTTGCAAATAAGAATTAAGATGTTCAAATGGCTCCTTAGGGTACGTGTATTGCGAATAATAACAAAATCCTAGGACCTAAGGAAAATTTGTTGCCGTTCTTTCATGAAATAAAGACTCAAAAATTTGCTATCTCCAGTTTAAAGTATAGCTGATAAAAACTGAACTTATTAAGTTTTTTCAGCCATCACGATAGTTATTGTAGGAATTCTGTCTATTTCACATTTATTAGCGAAAGCTTTCTACCAAAACATAATATTTAATATCGCGTTTAATTCACACAAAGTTATTGCTGCAATTTTAAAACTGCATATATTTCTACTAAAATTATTCAATAAAAATATATTTATATACAAAATTGGCTCCCCCATGGTCGAAAAAGTATATTTTATCTATATGGTTGGTACACAATGAAATAGCCATTTTCTATCCCTGATCTGAGTTTCCAGGCAATTTGAACAAATAGTTTAATACTTAACTGAAGCTCTAACCCTTTCTTTTTTATTACAAAGAACTTTTTAAAATGCCCTCTTATTAATTAACATATGACAATAGTATGATTGTTATTTTCAACACCATCATAAGCAGAATCTTCATTACCAACACATCATTCGTACCGAGTCAAAAGTAATGACAGCAATTCTGTTCTTGATTGAGAAGGTGGTGGTGTGGTTATTATTACTAAATATTGTTGTTGCTTTCATTGTATGTAGTTTATATTTTCATATTATCTTAGAGCAAACAGTCAACAACAAACTTCTTTGTCTTTTTTGTTTGAAAATAAAATAAAGTAGAATCAAAAACAAGTGCTACACCAATTCCTTAATGAAAATAAGTCATACGCAGGGAAACCACAAAAATGCACTTGCAATTTTTTTTTTTTTTTTTTTGTACTTTGAATGCAATGTTGCCGGAAAATGTCATTGGTAAAGTGCTAAATCGTCAAAAAAAAAAAAATATATATATATATATATATATATATATATATATATATATATATATATATATGCTAAATTGTTCTACAGCAGCAAATGACAATGCCAAATTGTTTTGTAAAGAAAAATTAATAATTTCGCTGCCCTAGTTTCTGGTAAAATATAGTTCAAATGACAACTTAAAATAATGTTTCTTCAGAATTATTTGTAATAATGGAAAGTAAAGTAAAAATGGGGCTTATATTTTAAAAATGACAACTAATAAAAGTATTGATATAAAAAATACTGTGGTAAAATGCATTTAGCACATTTTTACAAATTTTCAATGTATTTTACTGTTCAAATGCTAAATATAGCACTGAAAGTGCTAAAATGGCAACACTGGCTGAATATAGCCACCGATAAAATATTTATTCGTTTCAGAACAAATAAAGCATTTTGGCATCGATTTGGACGTGTATATTTTTGCTTATTTCATGCTTAACGGTATATTTTGCATATAGTGATTTTTGGAGCATATTTATAGCATATTCTGTTATTTTTTATTTTTATATTCACCCCTTTAGAGCATATTTTGACACTTTGAAGATCATTTTTTTTTATTCGTTTTTAAAATTTGATTTGGAATGTTTCGAAAAACACAAGGGATACAAAAATACTAAATATTTTAAATAAATTTTAATGGATATATTTGGGTACAAGAATATCTTCCAACGCCTAATAAACGGATCAAATAGTTTAAAGATTAAAAGAGTTTATCTGTAAATGACGTTGTTATTACAGTAGATCCGAAACTTCCTTGTAATAAATAGGCATTCGCATTAATAGTTGCAGTGTAAAAAGAAAAAGAGGAGAACGTACGTAGTACTGCTGTGAAGACAAAAGATGAAATTTTTACAAGACCAGTGCCAAAGATGGCCATACTTGATGTGAAGTCATTAGAAAACTTGTTTGTTAAAAAATATTTATATTCTTTTATCGAGAGAGAGAAATGTTACAAATATTTATACTTTAAACAATTATACTTTACATAAAAAATTTAGAAACTTTCTATCATAGATTAATAACTAGATATTTATGTGAAAGAAAAAAAACATTTGTCAAAAACCTAATTCATGCTACAACAAAATATATGCAGTCACATATATATTGTTTTTGTGTTTTGAAAAATATGAGTAATTTTTTTAAAAATTTAGTGCCTTTCACATGTACTCTATGCTTTCTATATACCATAGCAATATATTATAATTCAATGTGTATTTACTGTCATTTATAATTTTGATGAAGAAAACTGAAATTACCAAAATTTTTTAAGTTACAATTTTAATAAATAATTTTACTCTCATTATTAAAAAGTTTCTTTCATCAACAGATAATATCTGAACTAATTAGAGGGGTAAGCAAATAGGAGATCAAACAAGTTATTATGTGATAAATTTTATTATTATTATTATTATCATTATTATTATCATTATTATCATTATTATTATTATCATTAGAGAAGACACCAGAGCCGACACCGCAGTTCATCTTTGAGCCGTCAGTGTATATCCTAGTTCTAAATTGTTCAAGAAGATTTCCCCTTCTCCATTCACTCCTGGTGGGGAATAGGATTTTAATAGTATTTCCGAAGTCCATCTGGGGAATCATATAGTCGGTAAATTGATTGAATTGCGGTGGTATTAAACTTAATATTCTCGCGTGCCCATACGTTCTTGATCTCCAGCTTTCCGTTGCAGATAATCTTATCGCACTATTAACTGATGATTCAATTATGTATAGGTCTATAGGTGTTAGGTGCAATATAGTGTTCAGAGCTTCTGATGGACTAGTACGTAATGCACCTGCAATGCCTATGGAAGCGGATCCTGTAAAGTTGATCCACTACATATCTCTTACTAGTAGCGGTCCACCTCACAAGAGATCCATATACAAAAATGGGTCGTACTATTGCAGTCAGTTTTGGACTCAATCCCCATTTCACACTGAACATCTTTCTACAGTTTTGGTATGCTACCGTAGCCTTACTAACCCTATGTTGAATGTTCAGCTTCCATGAAAGCTTGGAGTCCAAAATAATGCCCAAGTACTTTGCATTGTCCGACAAGGTGAGTTCACAGTTTTCTAACCGTGGTAGTCTGAAGCTCAGAATCTTGGCCTTTGTGGTGAAAAGTACCAGATCTGTCCTGCCCGGATTCACTCCTAGTCCATATTCTTTGGCCCAGTCACTGAGTGTAGTCAGAGCAGTTGACATGATATCACTTATCATGTTTAGAAACAGTCCTGATACTAGTATCACCACATCGTCCGCGTAAGCCACGACTTTCACTCCCTTGTTTTCCAATTCGCACAGGATGGTATTAATGACAATATGCCACAACAGCGGAGAAATCACATCTCCTTGTGGAGTTCCACGCATAACTTGTTTGGTCTTAACACTGTTGCCTAAATTCGCAATGACGATTCTTGTCTCTAGCATTGACACCAGCCAGTTGGTGATATAATCCTCAACTCCTAGTTCGTGCAGAGCTCTCTGTATCGCCATAGTCGTGAAATTGTTAAAGGCGCCTTCTATGTCAAGAAAGTCAGCCATAGCGTATTGTTTAAATTCGCTCGATGACCCTTACGACCTCATGAAGAGCCGTCTCCGTGGAGCGACCTTTAATGTAGGCACGTTGACTTCCTGAGAGTCGATTTGTACCCTCTAGACGCTGCCTTATATGTAAATCAATGAGTCTCTCCAGAGTTTTCAGGTAAAAAGATGAGAGACTAATCGGACGGAAGTCCTTTGCGTTCTCATGACTTCTTTTTCCTATTTTTGGAATGAACACTACCTTCACTCTCCGGGGAACATAGTTGAGGGTTAGGCAGAGTTTAAATATTCTATGTAATCAGGGTATGATGTATACCTTTGCACTTTGTAGCATCCGTGGTATAATACCATCAGGCCCTGCAGATTTGTACGGAGAGAAACTATCCATTGCCCATGAAATTTTCTCAACGGATATTATGTCATCCTCGATTCCTTGCGAGGATTTAATATGCCCCATCTCCTGGCCTGGAACATCTGTACAGCCAGGAAAATGAGTATTAAGTAAAATGTCCAAAGATTCCGCCGACGATTCTGACCATGAGCCATCCATCCTTTTAATATAGGATGGATTATTATGACCATTTGCCAAAATCTTACTGAGTCTAGCAGATTCCTCATTATTTCATATGTATTTTTCATTAAATGACAGAGTCAGTGCCCTTGCAAGTGAATTAAACATTTTATTAAAAAGCAAGTTATTTTGACAAAGTTGGCAGAAATATTTTAGTTTTGTCTTATTTTTTTATTTGAAATATTAATGAAAGACTTTGTTTTATTTAAAAAAAAAATTGTTTAAAAATTAAAGTTTTCATTTTTTAAGAGCATATTTTTTCATTTTTTATAGCATATCTTTTGTTTTTTACTGCATATTTAATGCGCATAAAACACTTTTTTTTTTTGGGGGGGAGGTATATTTGCGGTTTTCCTGGTCACAAGTTATCTGGCGTAATTGAACTCAGATAATGTATTCATTTAATGAAAAAAAATAATTTTCTTTTACTAATAAATTATAAATTCTAAAAAATAATTTTCATGGAAATGGTGTTTTATAATAATTATTTACATGTGTTTTTTTTATTTATGCCAACATAAATAAGTTGCTCATATTGTTATAAGTAGCATTTTGTGAGTATACGGGCAATTATTATTGGAATGTTGTCAAAAAATAAAGAAAACAATACATATCTATAAAAACGACAAAACCAACAACAACAAAATGTTGTATAAATAATAACGAGCGTCACACAGTGCTATGTTCCCATATAACGAAACGGCAAAAATAGAGGAATTATCTTAGAAACATAAAACTTGGCACAATAGTGTCTTGTGATACTACTTTGTCTGCAATTATAATCAGATTGCAAACAAATTTTATACATTTACATGTATTTATGTTATCTTCATCTATGCCAAATTTTATCTAAATCGGTTGAAGGACACGCCTATTTCCCATGTAAACTGTGTGCACAAATAAATAACAGTACTTTTTTTTAAGTTATTTTGATGAAAATTTAAAGAAAATTTGATGAAATTTAGAACATATGATTATTTTGATACAAGAACCAAGTCTATTGAAATTGATTATGATCGGGCCATTATTTCACCTAGCCCTCAAACAAATGTATTTCCGGAATAGAGTTTCAACAGTTGTAAATGTCTTAAATATATTTTTTAGTGAAATTCGGCATATAAAAGTTTTAAGCATAAATTAGAGTGCTAAACTTTGGGAAGATTCATACAAAATTGACAATAGCTTCCACATGACCCTACTGCCAAAAACAAGGTAAAATTTTAACACAAATTAGACTGCACCAAATTTTATAACTAACCATAGCGCCCATATAAGACGCTCTATGAAAATTTTACGCACATATATGTATTTGTCATATGCTAGGGCTTGAACTTACTTAAATTTTTATGAATTTGGCGCCCTCTATTGCTAACAAATAAATAAAATCTAAACTTTTTCACTCATTACTAGTTAAGCTATTATGTTAGCTTTCCAAAAATATAAAATTTACTAACATTCATGGCGTAATTTTAATCCTGATTTTTGAATATGGGACAAAGCACTGTGCGTCATCTCATCACAAACAACTGATGATAGACACAATTATCGTTATTATTGTTATTTTAGATATTGTAAGAGTATGATGTACTTATTGTGTACTAGGGTATCTAATCAGTTAACCGTTATTTGACTATTCGATTAATTTTGGTCTATTAACAGTCCGAATAATTTAACATTTTTGAATAATGAATAAACCGAATAATTTGAGACAAATAACCGATTTAGTTTTCTGGATTATAAATTTAGAATATTTTTTATTTTTAAGATAAATTTATGTCAACTACTTATACCTTTTTTTTAAGTAATTTTTAGGAAAATACTTCTTTATTACTTCCAAAGTATCACTAACGGTACGATTTCTTGTGATTAAGAAGTAAAACAAATAGCATCCAAAGATATTATTAAAAATACATTCAAATACTCTGTTCTGATATGATAATACTTGTTACTAAAAATATAATAATAAATAAAAAATAACGTTATTGAAAGGTTTTTTATTAAAAAATTAGAAAATTATTTGGAATTTTTATCAAAATAATTTTCTTGCGCCGATAAAAAAGAATTTGTATATTCATTGCAACTTTGCAAGAAATCGTGAATAGGCCTATGATAAGCCTATGTTAAATTTATTGGAAATTATTCGAATCTTCACTACTTCCGAATCACAGGTTAAGGATCCTATTTATTACTTTGATTGTTCCTTTTTTGTTGGGATAGAATGTTTAATAAAATACGACATGAATAGATTACAATATTATAACTTCATTAATATTTACAACTTGTGACAATAGAAATTCTAAGAATATAGTTTTAAGTAAAGTAGTAAATTCAAAGTTATATGTCAGAAAGTTTTTAATTTTCATCAACAAAATGTACCTTAATAAGCCAATATTAATTTTTGACTATTATGACAAAAAATAATTCTCACACAGAAAATAAAGAGTTACATTAAAAAGATTGATAGTTAAATAAACCAGAATTAGAAGAATATTTTTATTAGGTAAAAAATGCAATTTTTCCATACAAATAGGTCAAATAACCTTGTGAAATAATTAGAACTTTGTTGTGTTTCCGAATAACTATTTCAATAGGTTAAATAATATAATCAGAATTATTTTCATGTTTTAGATGTATTACTAAGGCTATTCGGTTAATCGAATAATTTGCCATTAATCGGCTATTAACCGATCAACTTTTGACCTCGAATAACTATATGTCGAATTAACCCATTAATATGAAAACCCTAATAATTGGATACCCTATTGTGTACATATTTATTGTCTATTTTAACACCCACTCCTTCAGGTTTTTTAAACATTTTGGCAAAATTATAATAATGGCAGTAAGCAGAAAAGACTGAGCTCATTAAGATATAGACACCAAAGTCTTTTTGTTTGTGTTTATTATCTTAATTAATAAAAACAAAGACTGCAACAAAGGAAATCTTAGGCAAATAGACTTTTCAGCTTATTTAATGAAATTAAATAAAAAAAATTTATATAAATTTTTAACAAAATTTACCATTACAAACTTAAAATTATAAAAATCAAATATGTTTTCAATTAAATACCGATGACTTTATACTAGGGAACGCAATTTCCTGAGAAAGCGAGTCAAAATTTTCGACTTCCCGGGATTCACGGAATCCCGGATTAAATATTAGTTAACGGTAATCGATCTAAGTTGAACATTTGAGACACATATATGATGTGAATCTATGCATTAACAGATCTAAAACAGGAGAAAAGAAACTCTGAACTAATGATTAGTTAACTCTATTAAAATTTATTGGATCTTGTACCGATATCAAGCTCATATTTTACGCTCACTTTTTTAAAAATTTCAAACAGATAAATCGATTAGCTTAAAATAGATCGGAACAGGTGGTTAGTATCCCCCATATAAATTTAATATTTATTATGGCATATCTAAGGACTATTACAGTGGGAGCCCTCAAATATCGTGGAAGCCTTTGTCCTATCATATCGCATTGATGAAGTGAAAATAGGAAGAATAGGTCCAGGGAGAGATGTAGCAACCATACAAAGAAAATATAAATTTTCTTATCTAAAAAAAAAACTATTACAGAAAAAGTCTTAAAAAATTTAAAAGTACTTTTCATATCAAATTTCAAATAGCGTGAATAGGTCCAGGGGAAGTAGTAGCTCCCGTATAAAGTAAATATTAGTTATCGCATCAAATAGTAGGGTAGCGAAGCGCATCGGTAAAAATTAGTAAACAACAAATTTAATACTTAGGAATTTTTACAAAATTTCGCACACTTCGGTGCATAATAAATATTTTATAAATTTAAAAAAGGCGAAATTCCAAAAAAAATATTTGTGAGAGACTTTTACATGAAAGAGGTCCACGGCTTATATGGGAGCTTCAAAAAATCTAATAATGCGTTTTAGCCTATAACTTGGTTAATACTGGGTTCAATTAGTTAATTTTTTTAACACAAAAATTCTTTGAAAAAATTTCCGATTTTTACTGTGAAAGAACGAAGTCTCTAACTTACGTAGGTGCTTCAAAAAATTGAAAAAAAACCCAAATATGCCTTAGTTTATTGTTATTGTTTTTCAGTACTCATGAAAACAACAACTATAAGGGAAGCAGACATTTAGTTAATAAAAAAACAGATTTACCAATAACTCGGTTGCTTATAGACAGATTTGGTTGATTCAAAAAACTGAAATTCAAGAAAAATATTTTTAATCGATCTATACAAGAAGCAAGTCCTTAGCTTATTTAGAACTTGGAAGTCAGTCAAAAATGCATTTCTGTAAGTAATGAACCGACTGAGTTAATTTCTGCAGCAGAAAAATTCAGAAAGAATTTTCCAATTTAGTTTTGCAAAAACGGGCTTATATAGGGGCTTCAGAAAATCGAAACCGGTATGAAAAACCGTTTCTTTTTTAATATCACCGCTATTTTTGAACGGCATCAATAGAAAAGCTCTGCAAAAAAACACAAAAGCCATTTAAACCATTTTGAAGTTGAAATATATATATATATATATATCGTTATCGGTTGGCCTAGTAAACGCCATTTCAACCGAGGGATAAACGGACAGACGGACGTCGTCCTATCAACATCATTTCTTATAAGGATCCAGATAATATTAACTACGACGAAACTGCATTTTACAAACGGATTGACAAACTTACACCTCTGGTGATGGGCATAATAAATTTTTTCATTATTTATTTATGAAAATTTATTAAAAAATAAAGTAAAATTATAGACTTTGTTATATAAAACCGATTTATTACAACTTAGCGTTTTTATTATTTTCGATTTAAATTTAGTATACAATGATAAATTAAATAAAAACGAAACGGAAATTCGTTTTGAAAATTTATGAGAGTCATTCCGTTTAAAAGCACTACGAAAAATGACAAATTTGGACTTTACCTCTTCGAATTTAAAGATATTTGATACAATATTTATACAAAAGTAAGACTGACACAATTATATCAATTCGAAAGCGTAAAATAGTTAAAAAATGTACATAGTTGCATATACAAAATTAAAAATATTTTTTAAAGTATATATGGTGCAAGATTCATTAAAATGTCGTATTACAAGTCTCAAAATTACAATTTTAATTTTGAGAAAAAAAAAATCATGTTGTACCTCATATTCAAAGTAATTTTGAGACATGTAATACGACATTTTAATGAATCTTGCACCGTAAATACTTTGAAAAAAAAATATATATATTTATATATATATGTTAATATCGAAAATGTTAGTAAGTGGCTTTCCGGGACTCGCAATAGTATATAAATTATTACAAAAAATTTCATAATAGAGAAAAATCGCCAATTACTTCCACGAATCATGCAAATTTAGTGGAACTTGGCAAGAATATTAACATTAACTCTGGTAACGCAAATACCAGATTTTAGTATGATTTCTGCGATGGTTCGCGATTTATGATACAACGAAAATAAGATTAATTATCTTTATAAAAATATGAATATCTGCCAAAATATATATAAATATTAAAATGTTTATTGAGAACTAATAATAAAAGTAATAAAATTACCTTTTAAATGATACCTGAAACATGTTTTTTACATTAAATTTAAATTGATGAAATTTTACAAATTTAATTTCGCGGTTGCATATCTAGAAAACTGGTGTTTTTAAATTTCTTAAGAAAACATATATCGATGAAGCGGCCTTCTTCTATATTCTCAATAAGTATCGTGTTGGGACTCTCAATAATTTCCGAGTAAATTTCAAAAAATACCAGACGACAAGCATTTTTACCGAAGACCTCCGTGGAGATACAAAGTTGTGTTTAAACGGTATTAAAGAGTATGTTGCTTCATTCCTTGTTACAAATCATTATTTAAACAAAATTTTTAAAATTTATGTAAGAAGACAAATTTAGCATGTTGCTGAAAAATTTTTTACAATATCGTATAACCAGTTATACTTTTTCACTTGATGATCTCTAGTGCTGATATATACCATATCTTTAAAGTATTTAGTAAATGAATTTAAAATAAGTCTGTTATTAGAAATTGCTGTCAAAGTCATTATGGAAAAAAGTCACATGGAGTCATCTCGTCTCCTTAACACACAAATAGGAAATTTTCGTTATAATTCAGTTTCCAACTGGGTTTTTAAGCTCAAGTTTATTAAAAAAAAAAATTATTAAAATTAATTAAATTCTAGTAATTTTCATAAATTTAATTGCTTTTAAAATTCCTGGGATTCCCGAACGTGATACGAAAAATCGTGAATTTCCCAAGAATCCCGGGATGCAATCTCTACTTAATACATATTACAATATAAACACCCTTTATTTAAATTATTTCAATTGATCACGTCTGTCTTTGTTTAAAAATTCGACAGTTATTTTCACAAATAATTTTAAGAGTCCTTTAAACGTTATTTAACTTTTAAATGTGAAAACAATAGCAAAATATATTACCAAATAAATATTTAAAACGTCTGCTCTTCAAAACATGAAAAGTAACTTCTTTTTTATGATTTTCCTTTTCACAAAATGCCAATAAAAAAAAGTGCAGCACCAACCAACCGACAGCAGCATTTATTTCTATCGCCCACAATTGTTTTAGTTGTTACACAGTAATTTTATGTTGCCAACAATACATAAATGGAAATGAATGTAAAAAAATAAAAGAATAAAATTATATGAGAGTATATATGGAAAAATTTTTGAAAATTTATATAAACATTTATATAGAAATGTCTAGATAAATGTCCATATAATGTGTTTTATATATATATATACATATAGAGAAAGCGAAAAAAAAAAGTCAACGTTTATACCTTCTGCTGAAATGTATTCAGTTCTGGATTTATTAAATGAAACTTTAATTGTTTAATTGCAATAGAGTACTCGCAGTAGACGTTAGATATTAAAAAGTGATCAAATTATTTCGAGGATAATCAAATTACAAAATGACAATGGACGACAGAAGAGAGGAGACTTCAGGGTCACAATATCATTAATTCAGTCAGCCTTTTCTTATGAATAAAATGTTTACAGAATTTTGAACGTAAATATTATGTATTCATTATGTTTATTGAACTCAATAGAACGACTTATGGGAGATTAGATATGTCTGTAGACTTGGCAATCTCAGTATACGTTTCTTTCAGGATCTCGAATATTCAAGGTACATATAAGTGTATATAAGTGTATATATCAACAAATTATATTATGGTTTATGTCCAGAGTTCTGTTGTGAAAAATCTTTTTTCCACCCTTCCACTATTTTTTTTTTTTTTTTTTTTTTTTTTTGTTAGGAACACTCCGCTCTTTATGAACCGATCTTGTTGATTTAAAATCAATAGGTCATCCTGATTTCCATAGTCAGTTGGACAGATGGAATTGATTAAGTCGACGCCCCTATGATCCAAGGGAAAATCATAAAATTTTTGTAGAAACAATCGAAAACAAATTAACATAGCAGGCAAAAATATGCTCTTCAAAAATCTTAAAATATGCCCTTAAAATTAAAAGATATTTATTAAAAATTGTTTGGCTAAATTTTAAATTATTTACAATTCATGCTAAAAATAATTTGATTTTTAAATATTTTTTTGTTTTGCACTTAAAAGCATTCAAAGCTAATACATTGTATTAGGAAGTTACAAAATTTCTATCAATTCATAAGGTGAAAATTATTAGGGAATCGGATTTCAAAAAAGTATGTGGCAATGAAAAGGAAATTTCAGTAACGGCAAATTATTATGTAAAAAAATATATTGGATCTTTAGTGCAAAATTATGCTCTTAAGTATAAAATAAGCAAAAATATGTCTTTTAAATTGCTAAAACTTGGTATAAAATAAGAATTTTATATGAAAATATAACAAAATATGCAGCTAAGCTCAAATATGCATAATGTGCAAAAAATATGCTGTACTAAAACGATGTCAATATTCTTAAAATTGTCCGAAGCGGATAAATAACTAACAGTTTGGTTCATTTTAAGCCCAAGAAAAAAATATGAATTCGCATATTTTTAGTTGCCTTGCAAATTATCAGTTAATTTTAATAATATTGTATAAGTTTTATTATCGTAAGTATTATAACACTACAAACATATTGTTATTTCTATGTTACAGATAAACATGATATGTTAACTTTTTTTCAAGTAGACGTATTTTGGTTGGAAAAAAAATCATAATTTATTTGCTTTTTAAAACTATTTTGCTTTCAGAAATATTGAATGTTAGCTTTTCAACTATATTATGTTTACCCAACTACTTTATGCTAAATAGTTTGTTTTTAATAAAATTATTATTGTTATTAATTTTTATTTTAACTTAAATGTTTGATTTGTTTTTATCATAATTTATATTTATATTTGTTTAATTAAATCCACGAAAATCTTAGATAGTATTTAGGTAGTAGATTTTGTGCTTTCAAGAAAAATGATAATAGATAGCAAGTTAAAGATGGTTAAAGAGAGAGGGTTAATTTCATCAGAATCCTCTATATAACCCTGCTTCAGAATTTTCTTTTATTATTTTTCTTTTCCGTTTAAGACTATAATCTAATTGGAGTTAAATAATGGTAAATGCTACCTGAATATTATTTAGTTGCAACTGGTTTGGTCTGGCTACTAGGAGAAAAAAAACACAACTCTCCCCCCCCCCCCACTTTCACTGAGCAAAACTAGATTTATAGGTAGTAAGGCTCTGTGCGACCGCTACAATATGCATTTTAATTTTTCCGACTTTTTGACGATTTCAAAAATATTGTGACGATTTTAACGATTTTCTGGTCAAATTTTGACAATTTTATACTATAATTATCTGACAACAGTGCCTCTGACCCATTTTGTTTCCAGTTGAGTCAGATCATTAGTAAATATAATTTTAAACACTTATCGCTGCATAATTTCCATAAATGAGATTATTGTTTTAGCTCTAATAAAATGTGTCTCTAACATCCAAATTTTTTTTTTAACAATTCTTAACCTCTTTATTTAACATTTACTGCACTTGAAGTTTTTACGTTTATTTAATTTTGTAAAACTTTCAACATTTTAACGTTCATGCACATGTTGGAGGGCGCAAAAAATAATGGCAAAAAAACAACAATAACCAACAAACAAATATAAAAATTGTGATGATAATGAAACACTGAAAATAAGTGTGTATTTGTAATAAAAAACAAAATAAAACGTTCTATGATACACTCTCTGGAACACACAGCATTCACACTCGTCGTCATTTAAACAAAATTTTTTTGCTACATGTTACTTCTTTTTTTATTATTATTATAAAAATTGTTATTTTTAACAAAGTTTTATTATAATGCAAGTTGTTTTTGTTGTAGTTAAAACATACAATATTATGTATTTATTTTGTTTGTCTGTATCTCAGTGGAATAAATAGTAGCAAAAGAATCGTTTTTTCTATTTACCTCTTTTATTTATATTTTTATTTTTTATTTTTAAATAAGTAATTTTTTTTTTTTGTCTGTTTTTATTACAGTATTTTTAAACATTTTATTTTTCTCATTCACTATTGTCAACATGTCATCAACGTATACAAATATTTGTTTCATTTTAAAATAACCCCGGTGAAAACGTTTGTTTATTTTTTTTTTTTTATTTTTCTTTAAACTGTTCTCTTTCCGTTCTGTTGTCATTTTATAACACATTCGTATATTTCGTATGTGTGTATGTTTTATTTTATTTTTATTATTATTATTACAGCGCATTTATTACATGAATTGAGGAATATTTAATTAGAAAAGTATTTAAAATTGTGGGGATTGCATTTTTAAATATAGATAGGTAAATAGAGCTGATATGTTGGAGTATGTGATGAGAAATATTCTTTATTTCTTTATTAAAATATCAGAAAAGTTTAAAATAAAAAAATGCATTCTAATATAACGTTATAAAATAAATATGTGTATAAATAACTGTAGACAAATATATAACGGGTGTTTTTGTTTTTTAAGGGTTCATAATTTTGGGTTGACAACACTGCTTTATTTGACAACCGATTTAGCAGCTAATACTAGCGTTTTGTTTAGTTTGGTTTGATATTTCATTAAGGATAGACTTACACCAGAGCAAAGCTTGAAAATTGTTGAAATTATCAGCTGAAACACAAATTGACATTGATATTGAATTTCCATTCAAAATTTTGTTCTCCGATAAAGCCCATTTTTGGTTGAATTGGTAGGTAAATAAGCAAAATTGTCATATTCAGACCATTACCATTACATCCACAGATAATTACTGTTTGCTGCGCTTTATGGGTTGCCGGAGTCATTGTTCCATATTGTCATTAAAAACTATGACGTTCAGAATGTTACTGCCATTGGTAAAAGGTATAGGGGCATGATTAGAAATTTTTTCGTACCTCAATTAGCTGGCATTAATCTTACTGACATGTGGTTGCTGCAGCATGAAGCCACAAGCCACACAGTGTACGGTACAATTGATTTACTCAAAGAAACTAATTTCACGTAATGATCCAGTTAATTGGTTCGCAAAATCGTGTGATTTAACTCCATTGGATTATTTTCTTTTTGGGTTATGTAAAGAGACTTATCTACGTTGATAATTGACAATTGAACACCTGGAAAACAACATTCGAAGAGTTATTGGCGAAATATGAACGTATATACTGCGAAAAGTTTGTGAAAATTGGTGTTTCAGATTGGGCCTTGTACGCGCCAGCCGTGGCGCCCACATGGCCGAAATCATATTTAAATTTAAATGTCATAAAATTTTCTATGCAACAAAGTCCGTTTGATTGATATTAAAAATATAGTTCTTTATTTTATTATGATTTAAACCCCACGATGCAAATAGGGTTAAAAATGGGTGGTAATAAATTTAAGTATGGATAACGTTTTTATTTGCACTTCACTGTAGTTTGTTTTTCAAAAAAAAAAAATATTTTTTTTTTTATAAAAAATTAACTTTTGATATCTTTGTTATTTATGAACTGATTTTGGTGACTTTAAATAGGAAGATTTTTTAAAGCATTTCCAATATATTCCAATATATCATACATGACCACAAGTTATATCAGAATTTGATTTCAACGCACAGACCGATATGTTAAAATCATTCCACTGTGTTACATTTATACAAATTAGAACGACAAAAATAAGAAAATAAAAGTTTATTAATTGAAGCAATTTTTTCGCATTTACTAGTAAATATATCATATATTATGTAAAAATGTCTTAGAATATTGGAATGTGTCTACAGCGCGAATTATGGGGTTATCAAAGTTCCAACTTTTAAAAATATTTTAATTTTATTTAAAATATTTGTGAAGAACTATGTTAACTTTAAATGCATATATCGCACGCCACGGCGGTTTGTCTTCTTGGATTAAATCTTTTCCTTGATGTATAGCTCATACGTGGTAGAGAAAATCCTGTCATGTTACACTCTAAGATAACTTCGGTTTTAGAGAGCGTAACAGTATGGCAGGTATAAAAAGGTGCACCATTGCCTGGACTTGTGGACTTGTCTGTGGATAATGGGAGAAAAGGACCTTCGGGGCCTGACCAGAGACTTAACACAATCTGGTACCACGGGAGCCAGTAGCCCCTGGTACGGCAACACCTAATTGTCGGTGTTGTCGTACTGGCTGTTGGAAAAGCCCTTCGGGGAGTCACGTGGTGGCTGTGGTTTAGACCTAAACCGCAGGAAGGGTCCCGATGTGGTGTTGCATAGCAACACAGGTCGCCAATAGTGCGGCAGGAGGTTAGATAGCTCCAACTCCTAAGCAAGGGGGAGTGGACTTATCCAGACAATGAGTCTCTCGAATTGCCACCTGTGTGTTCTTAACAGGCACATGGGGGCGTTGGTTGGCGCATTGTACCTCACCCAGTGGTAAGACCACCGTGGGGTTAGGCCGTCATGGCAGGTACCTACGTTAATCTTGACCACATCTGCATATATCGCAGTAAATACTACAGATATTAATAAGGCTTTTTTTCGTAAGTAATAAATGTATCCAAGTTATTTTATTATAATTTTTTAGGTTACAAAATCAATGTTGAAAATATTTTTTTTTTTTTTTTTTATTTAAAAAAAGTCCTAATATTGAAAATATACATTTTTTGATATTTTATTTTTAATGGACTAGAACTAAAAAGTTCCCTTGATTCCCAATTTAAAAATACGATTGGTTTATAAAAGAACATCCATAAAATTATATTTGATAATATTGGCTGCGACTTTTGCGATCTTTTAAAATAATAAAAAAATATGTGCGATACTGCATATTGGCAATTTGTTAAGAATTATTTCAATATTTTAAGGTATTGACTAAAAGTTTATTATGCAAATAGTGCACTAAAATTGGTGTGATTAGATCATGTCACGCCTACCCTTAAAGTATTCATTTTTTTTTTTTTGCATGAGAATAGCAAAAAGTGGGAATGTTTATGTTCTTGTCTACTAAAAGAATATAAAACTTCAGTCCAATATCTCCAAATCTAGATTTTTATCGTTCTAAAATTTTCAAATGTGACACTAAGCGATGCAGAAAAATCATAAAAGAAGTCTGCATTTCGTATGTATATATACTTGCCTCCTGTGTAGTACTTTTCCACAAGCGAAAAAGAGGTAGTGCTTATAATTTCTAAAGCATTAAATATTTTCAGTAAAAAATTTAATAAAAATTAATTGTGCCCTCTACATTTCATTAGAGGGTTTTTGGAAAGTACAAAATTAGATCGAATGGAACTAATTGTTTTTGAAAAAGAAACTTTTTCTTTACACAGAAAAAGGTTTCTACATAAATATACAAATTTATTTTCATTGATTTCAGTTCGTAATATTTAAATATAATTTCTTAAGCATTAAAACTTTTTTTTTATTTTTTCAAACGAATCAAAGGTTAAGAAGACTGAAAAAAATTGTTTAAATTTTAATATATTTTATCAATATCTTAAAAAATTTTTGAAATTTTCTTTGGAAAATTTTAATTTTTTAATGGATTTTAGCTACATATTCTATAAGCTTGATATTCTATAATTCGAAATAAAAATTTTAAGCGAAAATATAATATAAATTTTAAGCGAAAATATATTTTCGAGATATGTTTATAATTTTCTAGTAGAAACCTATTTGATTTACATTTACAATTGGTGTTCAAAAGTAATAATGAAATTGTAATAAACACTATCTCTTATTAAATGCTGGTTCTTCGAGTTCCCAAAGTATTAGAAACTAATTAGCACAATTCAAATAAGATTATAAGACAAACAAAATACATTATAGAAACATTTAGGTTGTAGGTTTAATTTATAAAATTTTAAACTCTAAAATGTATGTACAATCATTACTAAAAACTACAAGTTTCTATGCTCTGTAAATCAAATTGAAGTGAAAATGAATTAGTGAATTATATTTCAACAAAACTAAAGCTGAAGTGCTCGATTTTAAGAAATTGATCTTGGCGACTTTTTTCTCCGTAAGTTTACTTCAATAACAGGGCCACATTTTATTAAGATCTTCATATCTTACTATATTATGGTATTTAATCCTTCGTTTTGGATATACAAATTACATTCTTTGAGTTTTCCACTAAATAAAAAATAAATAAGTGACAAAAATTTTAATTTGAAAATTTTTAATTTGAAAAATTTTAAATTTAAATTTATTTTGGTACCGAAAAATATATTAATTTTCCATCGCTATTATGGTCATTTAAATCCAAACTTGTCACGAATTGAACACGGTTTACTCTTCTAAAAATTCTTGAAATATTTTGGATTAAAAAGAAACAGTTTGATGAATATATAAAATATATAAAATATATTTTGGAACATATCAATTGAAATCAACTTTGTGATGAATTAGAGTCTAAATTCAAGAAAATTTTTGTATATATTTTGATGCGTTTAGAAGACATTAAAAAAAAATTAATTGCGATTTTTTTAAAATAAATACATAATGAAATTATGAGAAACAAATTTCGAGGTTTTGAGCCAAATTTTATAAAAAGTTAATCCTTTGCTACACAAATGTATGTAGGATTGAAACAAATTTATATTAGCGGAATTAAAAATATTTCTAATAGTGAAATTGCTATTTTAATCAAAATTAATCCTTTGATGCATTTGTGGTCAAATTGAGATCAAAATTCATAATTAGTGAAAAAATTATGAGAATATTTGTGATCAATATTATGTAGTATTAGGTATTTTTTAATTTCTATCGAAATTAATGTTTTAATGCTTTTTGCACTGAAAAAAGTTTGTGCATAAATATAAGAATTTACTTTCATTGATTTTAGCTCATAATATTTAAGACTAATGTCTTAAATATTAACACAAGTCAAGAAGACTCCAACAAATTGTTTAAATTTTCATTTATATTTTTAATTTGTAAATGTATGTGCTATAGAATGGCGGCAAATTTAAGCAAATTTCTAATCCTTACGTTTTAACATCTTTTTATAGGAAAATTGCCATTTAAAAGAATTTATTATTAATATTTTCATGCATAAATATTTTTATTTGGAATCTGAATCAAATCTAATAAAACTAAATTAAAATTTTAGTAGCACTTTTGCAAAATTCGCAAAATTATCATTAAGTACAATTTAATAATATCTGTGAACAAAATTTTATTTTTTATGAAACAAAATTTGGGAAAAAAATTCACGTTCGATTTATAATATTTATGAAAAAAAATTTCAAATATATGGATTTTTTCTCTGTGTGGGTCAAATCGAAGTCAAAATTTTCAACTGCGAATTAAAATAAGTTAGTGCGCTATATTCGGCTGTGCCGAATCTTATATACCCTTCACCCGTATTGAGTTGTTATGTGAAAAATTAATATATTTTAAAGTTGATGAAATAAAAATATCAAATGACAATATTAATTAAAAGAAATGAAGATAACAATTGTTAAAAAGGGTATTTTGAAACTTTGCGGATAGCTTAGATTGATTTTTTAATTCGAAATTCGACAGATTTGCGCGAGAAGGAAAATTCAAAAACTTGTTTTGGCGGATATCTCGAATTCCAAATTTTTTGTGAAAGAACGAAGTCTAGCTTATATTGGGGCTTCAAAAAGCTGAAAAACTCAAATGTGATATACCACATTGTTGTTGTTTTTCAGTAAAAACAACAGCTATGTATTTGAAAATCAGCCATTAAATAAATAAAAAAAGATCTGCCAATAACTCGATTGTTTATAGACCGATTAGGTTGATTCAAAAATTAGCTTACATAGGCGGTATCTTTGCTTTTGGCTATATCTAGCCATTTTTGAAAATGCTCTATAAATTGATGTATAAAAAATATATATATTCGATAACTGGAACTTTCTAAAAACTGGTTTCAACAGACAGACGGACATCATTGTATGGACTTTCATATCAATAAGATCCAGAATTTATATGCTATTGGCATACTGGATGAATATTCTATAAATTACAAACGGAACAACAAACTTATACATAACCTATGACACCTGTGGTAAAGGATATAAAAATAAAAATTTGTGAAATTATTAAAAAAAAATATATGAAAAAAATTCAACTCTTCTCTAGAGGGGAGAATTTAGAATTGAATTAAATTTATATTAGCAAAATTTAAAATATTCGTTGTAGGGAGATTTACATGTTAATCAAATGTTACTATTTGATGAATTTGGGGTAAAATAGAGTTCAATATTTTAGAGTAAAATTGGACTAAAATTGAATATTTGCTGAGAATATTGACTGGCTTTTTAACAATTTCAAGATATTTTTTTTTTTTCTTTTTTTGTATTAAGATTAATCTTGTGATGATTTTCAGGTCAAATTGAGGTTAATATTTATAATTGAGAATTATAAAATAATAATTTCAAAAAAGTGTTGCGGACATTGTCTACATCTACATCTGTTTAATAATTGAGCCAAATTCTATGACAATCTGACGGAACTAAAAATTGATCCATATCTTTAATTTTTTTTATTCATGTGTTTATTATCAGTAGAAAATGATGCACACTAATGAGCTAAATACGGCAAAAATATTTATACGTTTTTTAAATTCCTCTTTCAATTGCTGATGGAGAACTGAAGATAAATTTCTTATATTTTTATTTAGTATTTCTTTTTTCCGGTATTCAACTGATTAGGTTTTTATAGTTGGAGCAAAAAGTCGACTTTTCGACTTTTTTGAAATATTAAATAATCGATTTGTCGACATTTTTAAATTTTTAAATAGTCGATTTTTGCATATTTTTAAATTTTCGAATAGTTGACTTTTCGAATTTTTCCGACTATCTGGCACAAAAAAAGTCGATTACTCGAAAATTTTTAAACCAAAAAGTCGATTTCGACTCTTTTAAACAAAAAGTCGATTACATTGTTTGAGTGGTTTTATTACAAAAGAATCACAAAAAGCAGTTTCTAGGGCAGCCTGTCTTTTTGTCACCAGCTGTTAAATTATACAACTGTAATTATTATTTCTTACCTTGTGTTTGTAATTATAAAACATTTTATATTCATATAATATAATCAAACATTTTATTTTATTATTTAGAACAAAAAAAGACAATCATTATTTATTGCATTGTCATTATTTCAATTAGAATTAATTGTTTTGTGCCTTTAAATATTACAAATACTGATACTTAATTACGACATATAAAATATTTCCATTAATCATTCTTAATATCTTAACAAAAATGTCATATGATTTGTAACTGTCTACTGTCAACTTGCTGCTATTACTACATAATTTCCATTTGTATTTCAGAAATTTTTATTTATATTTTAGAAAATTCCATTTATTTTTTATATAAATATATTTCAGAAATTTCTAATTATGTTTCATAAAATTCTCAAACATAATCAGAAATTTCTCAAATACAAATAGAATTTTCTGAAATATAATATAGATATTTATGAAATACAACTGGAAATGGTGTAGTTTTTTTTTCTCTAATTATACACTATGGAAAATAAGTTTAAATAAAAAGAACTTCTGGAATAATAATGATATTCAATATTTTATCTAAATAACTGTGAAGTGGAATATTAAATAATTTAAGTTTCAAAAACTTTTATTAATCTATTGTAATATTCTCTCAAAAAGCTTTTAATCATATTTTTCTAAACTTTGCTTTGTGAACTTTAAGGTCAATCGTTTTGTGCCACCACACTTTATAATAATTATTATTTTCAACTTAAAAAAAAAAAAATTTATTTAAAATGATTTTCAATTAACAAAATCAAACAAATTATTTAAAATATACAATTTTGAAAAATTACTAAAAATTGACTTTTGTCTGTTCTGGTTAGTTTTTCTGTTTTGGTCATTATTTAAAAATTTCATCATTAATTGCAACAAATTTTTCAACTAATGACTCTATAAACGCTGTGATACATTCATTATTATCAATACAAAACAATTGAATAATAGAGCTAATAAAATGTAAAAAAAACAACAACAATTTACTACACAAACATCATATCATATATGAATACAACAAAAAATACTCTGAGTGATGATGTACTAAATTCATGATAAAACTTTTTTTTTTTTTTTTTTTTTTTTGTTTTAGACGGAAACTACAAAACAGAAATTTGTTTTAGAAAAAAAGCTTCAACTACAAAACAAAATAAATAACAACAAATTAAATTCAATTATGCAAAAAACTTTAAAGAAAAAAATTAAATAATTTCATGAGTGACACATGACAGCAAAATAATAATAATAATAATTATAATGAGTTAAACAATGAAACAAATGAACAAAAAAAAAAAGATACAGAGAATTTTAATTTTTTTTTTTTTGAAAATTAAAACAACATGATTTGTTTGTAACAAAATAAAGATTGTAGTCATAAGTAATTATTGTAATTTTATATTGTGTTTTTGTTTCAAATTACTTTACACAATTACTTTGTTTTTAATGATCTAGATTTTTTTTGTTTTTCTTTCGTTGGCATTTTGAGTACAACAATGAGTTTAACATTATAAAATAGGAAAAAATTTATATCTAAGCTTAGACCACTTCATCGAAGTTAGACAGCTTATTTGTAAAAATGCTTCTACAGGCCATAGCTTTTTCTATGAAATGCAATAAATAAAGCCCCGAGCTTTTCAACAAAATCATTCCTTATGCCGCAGACATGCACACAGTGGTGCTGAAAACATTTGCAACTGTAAACTACACAGAAAAAAATATTCGAAATATTTGTTCAATTAATCTGTTTGTTGCGTATTATACTAAAATTTAATTATGCTAATAATGAACTTAAAAAACTTTTTAAGTGTTCATAATTTTTGTTTTAAAAGAACTGTCAACTCTTGTAAAATTTAAAATAAAAATTAAAATATTTTGAAAATTTATTGTACACATTTCTGTAAAACAGAAAAATTTAAAATACATGTCATATTTCGTCGAAATCTTTTATAAATTTTTGTGCAAAGGAAAATTTTTAGATTTTGGAGATGAGAATTTTTCTAAATTAGCCGGTAAGTATAAGTTTATAAAGTTTGCACACTGGTCAAAAATCCACTTTTTCTGACATAAAAGAAACATTTGAGGTTGTATCAAAGTCATTTTATATAAAATTATCAATAATATATATTACAACCGATTTTAAGCCTCTCTAAAACATAACTTTACTACAGTAGGTATATTTTTTACTATGATATTTACAACTTTGCTTTTGGTTTTTTTAATTATTTTGTATATTTTTGGATTTTTATTGTTTAGTAAACCAATAGGTGCTTTTTTGAAAATTATTTCCAAAAAAAAGTTAAAAAACAATATATTTTTAGCAAAAGGTTAATAATTTCTAAGAAAATTTAAATTTCATTAAAACAAAATTTTTATTAATAAATTTCATAAACAAAGTTTTAAGAAAACTACTTCAAAAGCAATGAATAAAAAGCATAAAAGAAGAACATCCTATCAATGACAACCATTGGTTAAAAAAAGACCTTCTGCAGCTAATTTTCAGCACTAAGTACTTCCTTCCAATAACAATACAATATTAAAATCATGACTTTTTGAGTTCTTTTTCAGTCCATTTTGCTGGGTATTAATAAATATTTTTATTTAGAGAGAGTTTGCTCTTTATTTTTAAATGTAAAATTTAACATTAACAGATGTGATGAGTGTATTTTCAAATGATTTTGAGTATATTGTGGAAAGCGTTTATTTTGTCTTTCATCTGAATCTAAAATTGAAACAACTATATTGACGAAAAAATTATTTCGATGACTGTAATCTCCATGATAGATTAATTTTTTCTAAAATAGTGTTAGGTTCTACAATTGGCACAACCGGTGGCTCGGCAGTCGCATAAATAAGGCACGGAGTTCATTTACCCAGTCAAACCCGGTTTGGAAATCTTATAATATTTCGAAACAAACTAAAATCAAATTATTTAATTTCAACATAAAATCCAGTCTGTTATATGGATGCGAGACCTGGAACATGGCATTACGAGACATACAATACCTTCAGGAATTTCTCAGCAAATGCCTCCGGAAAATCCCACGGATATTCTGGCCTGTTACAATATCCACCAGCCAACTATGGATGGAGGCAAACCAGCAGCCTATTAGAACGGAAATAAGTAAATGGAAATGGAGTTTAATAGGTCACACCCTCCGAAAATCAGACGATGATACCTGGATTGGAACCCAAAGGGAAGCAGACGAATCGGGAGACAAGCGCATACCTGGAGGTGGCAAGTGACAATATAAATAAATAAATAAATATAAATAAATATATATATATATATATATATATGCACAGCTTATTGTTCTCTCAGACTGAATATCTTCATTGGCTTCTTTAAAAAATGTATCAAGGCGAGGTGTTTTTATCAAATAGGCGACTTCGGAAACAAATGTTTCATATGCATATATGAACGTGTTTGTCATTTTCATTAAAAATAAATATCTTCTTAATAGACAATTATGTGTGTATCACCTTCAATTTTAAAATTGCAATAAACGTAATTATTTACTTTGTGTAGTTTTGAAATCTTAACTCGATAATTTTGATGGCACATCACTTACAATAATTAAGGTCCTTCTGTGATTGTTAGTTTTCGATATATAGCTTACCAAAAATTAATTCTTCCATAATATTTTTCAATGTTTAAAAATTTTTTTATTAAAACTTCACACATTTTTGTTTTTTCTACACAAAAAAAAAATTATTTTAAATTGCAATTTTCCACAAAATATTACACAAAAATATGCTTTTATGGCGAAATATGTAAATACATGCATTTTCAATAAAATATGCAGAAATATGCATTAACAAATTGATGCAATTTTAAAGCAAATTTTCTGATTCGGAAAGATATTTAATTTTCACTGTTCTAGGAATAAAGGTAAAAAACATGCATTTTCATTAACTTCCAGTCCTTGGTAATAATTGTGGCTCATAAAAAAAATAGTTTAGAAAAATCAGTTCACCAAAATACGCTAAAATTCCACTCGAGGATGATGGATAAGTAATTTCAATGAAAATATTTAATTTTGTATAAGAAATTCATCCATGTTATTTATAAGTTATTCAATAGGATTTCTAAAATAATTATTTAAAGTTAATATTAAATAAATAACTTTCGCAATTGCTCTTTTGTTAATTAGCCATTATATCAAAAAAACTTTGTGGTATATTTCAATGTAATTATGCAAGATAATTAAAATGAGATTTCCCTTGAAAATTAATTAAAATAAGTACTTAAGAATGCCATTCGAATTAAGTACAAACAAATAAAACATTAATATTAAATAGACCATTTTATTTTATTTTATTTTATTTTATTTTCAATAATTAATTAACACACGTTACACTAGACGTATGAGTAATTTTAAATTCAAAAAAAGAATCAAATAACTGAATCAAAAATTTTCAACATGTGTTTTTTATCATTTAACTCTTAATCATATTTAAAATATTTATGAGAAAAAAAGAAGTAAAAATAAATTTAAATGATTTCTACTGAAATATTTCTGGGATATTACCGGCCGACCAATGGGGGCCATACTTAACTTAATGTTTGGGTATTTATGGACATGAAAAATTAATTATGATTCTTTATATAAACAATACCAGCAACAACTACAACATAAACTTTTGGTAAACAATACAATAATAATGAACCCGATTCATTATTGAAGGCCGTTTTGTAACAGACAGATTTATATTAATGTACATGTAAGTAAAAATAAAATTGTAAAAATAAATTCAATTGAGAATGAGAAAAAAAGAAAAATATGAAAAAAACATTATTACATATGTTCATCTCAATAATAAAAAAAAAAATACTAATAAGAACAACAATGTTGAAGAATCAATTAAATCAAATGATAATGAACACATGTCTCACTCATACTCAGAGGTAAACAGAGAAGAAAAAAATCAATAGACCGTGAGCATTTAATAGGGCATTCATTTAACTCGACTTTTTGATTGTTCGATTAATCAAATAACCTAAAAATTCTGTTTCTAAATTAATCTGGTAATCGAGTAAAGCTTTTTAAATCACTCAGGTTATTTTTAAGCAAAATTTCCATTATATAATTCATAATATCTAGAATGGATTTTATATTTTGTATGAAAAAATTGTAAAAAGTTTTGGACAGATTTTGATTTATAAAACAAAAAATATTTTTCATTAACTGATAAAACTAGAACTAAGACAAATTGTTTTTTTTATCGAAAAATTTATTTTTAAGCTTAAATTTAATGAAATTTGAAAATTTAGAATTTCAGAAACCCCTGTGGATCCGCGAATGTAAAATCAAAAATATATTATTCCAAATAAAACTCGAAATCTTCCATTTTCTTTCTTACAGAAAATTGAATATAAAATGTTGTATCTTTTTTTATTTCCTGTAAATCCATGTAAAAAAATCAATTATGCATTGTATTTCCAACGCATATCAGTCATTTGCTGCAAGAAGGTGATAACTCAAGGAGTTAATAAAATTATGAAATTTGGAAAAAATACTTTTATTGCGATCTTGCGATATGGATGATATTAGAGATATTATATCTACCGAATAAATTTTTTTTTAATATAAATCCAAATTTTGGTGTCACTTGGCAGCATAATAACACCTTTAGATTTTAAAATTGAAACATCTTTAAAACCAGTTAAAAAGCTACTTGTTTAAATATACTTTTAATCGAATTGTTTGAATAATATGCATAATTTACTAAAAATAATTTTTACTCGAAATTATACATTTTAATTTAATTTAGTATTTTAATTTGTCGTTTAATCGAACAAACATTATTCAAGTGAATACCCTAGTTTTTAGGTTGCAAATACAGAGAGTGAGAAAGGAAAAGAGTGTGAGTATATCAATAGACTAGGCTATAATAAAATGAAATGAATGAATATTAATTAATTGAATGTCTGTTAACTTTAGAAGGAAAATCAAATACAAAAAGAAGAAAAATAAATACAAAAGAACAACTTGAAATTAAGTGGAAATGCTAGAGGTCGACAGGCCGGTGTTACATGGTTGTGGCATAGAAAGAGACTTTAAATGAAATAGAAATAGATTCGTATATATTCGAGATGTATGCGGAAAAAAAACCTTAAATTGTTCTTAAATTAAAAAAAATATATGAAAAATTTTAGGTATGTTTTTGAAACATATATTTAACAAATAGGAAACAATATGTTGAAGCTGATAGTCATAAGAGTCGCATGGGTGCTGTTGATTATGGAGTCCCGCAGGGTAGTGTATTGGGTCCGTTACTTTTTAAAGTTTTTCTTAATGATATAAAGAATCTACAACTTTATGGAAAATTATGTATATTTGCTGATGACATTAGTGTTTTCTATCCATATAAATACGAAACATCTATAAAAATTCAAATGGAATATGTTGCAGCAATTATTGCAGAGTTTTCTAGAATAAATAAATTGTGTTTAAATGCTGATAAGACCATATCTTGTTCACAATCAAAATTTGAGCATCTTTGTTGATCGAAAAGGAGTACGTGAATCAATTTCTACAAAATATCTGGGAATATACTTGCAAAGTAATTTATCGTAGAACATGCACATTAAACATTTAAAATCTCTAAGGTCGTGAATGTTACTGGTTTAATTTACAAATTTAAGAATAAGTTCAACATAAAAACGAAACTTATTATTTATCAATCGCTAATTCAAAGTCATTTAAACTACTAGGCTATTGTTTATGGGTATAACAGAACTAATGAATTAAAATCACTTCAGAGAGCACAAAACAAAGCACTTAACTATTTTTAATCTACCGTTAACTTTTTCAACATTATCTCTATATAAAGACGTGTCAACTACAATACTCCCTGTTTATGGTTTGCACAAAATGCAACTTCTATTGTATGTTTTTAAAACTTTAAATAATATAGGTTTTCACACTATATCATTTAGAATTTAATACAAGAAATGCGTTGAACTTAAGAGTTGCGAGATGTCATTTGGAGACTACCAAGCAAAGGGTTGAACACTTGGGTAGTTTGGAATATAATAATATTCCAGAAAATTTTAAAAATATTGAAAGAATATCGATTTTCAAAAAAGAAATAAAGAAATATTTATTAGAGAATATAGAAATGCTTCTGTTTTAATAATCTCATTGTTATATATATATATATATATAAATTTGTTATTTAATTTTAATTTTTTAATTTAATTTTTCATTATTGAATACTAAATATTCTTAATTTGTATATTTTATAATTTGTATATTTTGCCAACTGGCTTCAATAATGTCCAAATTGCTAAATAACAACCTATAAACTAACAATATATTTTAAATTGCGTTTATATAAATAATATGAACATTTGCTTAAACATGAAAATTTTAAAATTATTAACTCCTGTTTTCACTTTTTGAAAAACTCTTTCCACCGGTTATTTTTACTAATTTTAAAATCTTATTTTTAACTGTTTCCACGTTTCCAATAGTGTATCTATACTTAATTTATATAGGAAATTAAATAAAATACTTTATTTAAAAGAAAAATTTTAATTTTGAAAATTTTAAAAACTGTTCTCACATTTTAGAAAACTTTTCCCACGCCAAGATTAAAAATCTGTAATAAGATCTATAAAAAATATGATCTTATAAAAAATTAAATCAAATCAGTTTCAAGTCTTTTGGATTTATTATGAATAAGATATTTCCAGAAATATACTTCAATCTATATATATATATATATATATAAAATTCTCGTGTCACGGTGTTTGTAATTGAACTTCTCCGAAACGGCTCGACCGATTTGTATGAAATTTTGTATGTGTATTTGTTAGATATGAGAATAGGTCGTAAAGTATATTTCATATCGCTGTAGGGCATAAAATAGGCCACAAGGGGTAAAATATCCCCCTGGTAGGCTAGTAGTAACATATTTAAGGAAGTATAGCCTATAATTATTATTATTATGTAGGGTGTAAAATAGAGCAAAAGCTTCCCCTCCCTATATCTTCTTAACTAATCAACCGATTTTCTTGAAATTTGGCAGGCAAATAGTGTAACATCTGGAAGAAACTATAGCCTATAATTTTTATTATTTAGACGACAAATAGAGCAAGAAGGGTAAAAGCTCCCTCTCCCTATATCTTCTTAATTAATCAACCGCCCACACATCCCCACACACTTACAAAACATTTGTTATTTTTTAATTAAAAACCAAAATATTCATTAGAAATAAGTTATATGGCAAAACAACGTTTGCCGGGTTAGCTAGTATTAAAAAGAAGCCCAAATATTAAAATATAAAAATTTTATTGTATAAACAAATTTGTAATAAGCAGTGCAACCAAAAATATGCTCTAGGAAAGGCGCATAAAAAATGCTCTTAAAATATGTCGTTAAAATAAACAAAATATACTTTTAAAATATTATTTTTTCTAGTTTACTTTTAAATTATCTAAAATTTATGCCAAAATTGACTTAATATTTATCAGCAATCGCTAGAAAATATCTTTTTTTCGCACTTAAATACATTAAAAACCAAAAAAATAGTATCAGGAATTTGCTAAATTTCTATCAATTTATAATATGAAAATTACGTATATGACAGTAAACGTAAATTCTCTAAAGGCAAATTATATAAAAAATTCTATTAGATGCAAACTATAGAAAATTTTACTCTTTAGTGTAATATGCAAAATTATGCTCTTAAGTACAAAATATGCAAAAAATGCCATTTAAATACTAAAATGTGCTATAAAATGAGAAATTTCCATTAAAATATGACACAATATGCAGCTAAGCCCAAAATATGCTGTTGGAACCAAAATATACAAAAATATGCTATAACAAATCGGTGCCCGAATTTTGAAATTTGTCTAATACCGATAAATAACTAACAATTTGGTACATTTGAAGCCCAGGAAAAATATGATTTTGCATATTTCTGATTACCCTGGTAATAACTTGATAATGTTTAAAAATTTTTTTTATAATTGAAAAGTGTACAGAAGTTTTTAAAATATTTTTAATTAATTTCCACAAAATTCTATTCTCACCAATTTGTCGAAAAATCTTTTATTGAATTTGCACAGAATTTTATTTTTCCTTTTTCGAAAAAATAAAACTTCCATTCATGTACGTGCAGGAAATATACACAAATTATTATTCATGTTTTATTGTTAACAAAAAAAAAAAAAAAACGAAATAACAAACAACAAAAATAAAATAGAACAGAACAGAAGAAGTAACAAGAACATGTGTCTCCCAACAGCAGTTCTTGCATGTCGTTGCGGAAAATTACTTCGGCAGAAAATATTATATGGACACATTTTTCATGCCACACATTCTCCGTGTTTAATAATATTTCTGAGTACCTTTTCGAATAACTACAACAACAAAATAAACTTTTTTTTTAACATACGTAAAACAATGTTCTCCATGTTTGTATTTGTTTTGCGCAGGCAGTAACAAAATGTTTAACAATTAAATTTATGTATGCAGGTGTATAGGTGTATTCTTCTATATAAATATTTCATAAAAACAGAATACATCAATTTTTTTATAGGATATAAAAGTTGTCTTTAGTTGTAGCTGGAGTTTTATTTTAACGGATACAATTCCTACATTAGGGAATTGCTATGAAATTTTTATTTAATAAATATTGTTTGTTATGCGAACAATTTTATTAAACGAAATATTAAATATGTTTTTTTAAGTAAAAATGAATAAAAATTTGTATGGAAAAGTAATAAAATTAAACGGATTTATAGAGCTAATGAAAAATATTTGTTTATTGAGCGATATCGGAAACGTATACTTAATATTTAAAATGAAATTAATATTACGTATACGCAAAAGGTAATTCAAACTACATGCAGTGATGCCAGATATAATTTATGAAAAATTTCTTTGTTTTGTAAAAACAATTCCCTTTTTTCCTATTTTCTAAAACTTGTTTCCCTCCAATTTTCACTCCTCCTTAAAATTGCAATTATTATTAAAAAATATTAACAAAAAGGTAGCTTTTGTTTCTAGTGCTATAAAAAAAAAACTATAAAAAATGATAGAAGTCGACAGGCCGGTGTTACATGGTTGTGGCACAGAAAGAGGCTTTAAATGAAATAGAAATAGATTCGTATATATTCGAGATGTATGCGGAAAAAACTTAAATTGTTCTTAAATTATTAAAAAAAATATATGAAAAATTTTAGGTATGTTTTTGAAGCATATATATATATATATATATATATATATATATATATATATATATATTATTTTATACATGACTAATAAATTAAAGACTTTTAAATGATAAAAAAAAAATCGAACGTAATTACTGACAAAATCCATGTAATATAAATGTGAACGACAATATTGCATTTTTCCTTTTGTATTCCTACTTTTAGTAATTTGTTGAGAAAAAAGTTTAACGTTTTAAAAATTCCCCCAAAAAGGGAAAATTCTTTCCATCTGACATCACTGACTACATCCATACCCATTTACGTATAATTAATTTTTTATATAAAAATATTACGTATACTTTGTATATTACTTACAATTTCTTAATATGCATATTAATATAACTGGTGATTTTTCAATTACCAGTTATTATTCTGGACTGAGCACTTACCTGAAAAGAAATAAAAGGTAAGTAATAAGTAATTATGCAGATTTAAAATTTCGTAATAAAAGGAATATATATAAATATATTTATATAAAAAAGGGGTTAGTAACAGTGTTGTCAGTCGTCTTTTTGAAAAATCGTTGGGGTAAAATGTGTCAAAAGCGGCAATTAATTAAATTTTGAAAATATACTTTTCGTAACAAAAATGGGTACCGAATAAAAATAGACAAAATTACGTATCAATAGCAAAAAAATCATTGACCTAGGATGCACTGTTTTTTTTTTTTTTTTTATACGATCTGTCACTTAAAAGTTTTTTCAGATATTGATAAAAACAAAAAAAAAAAGAACAAATAAAATTTCATAAACTTTAGGTACCTACTTTTTTTTAATAAAAAGTTATCTTTAAGCAAAATTTTAAAATGGACCTATCAACTTCCAGTATTTTAGTGTGTTTTTCCACAAATATTTCAAATTTTAGTTTTTTTCCAAATATTTATTCCAAATACAAAATGCAAAACTACTTCCTCCCTTCCGTGATCTTCGGAGCTGGAATTTTGCCAACTTTTAATTGGTACATTTTCTTAGAATTTAATTGATTTTTCAAATTTCTTACTTTACTGTGGTTTCAGTGAATGTATGACAACTATAATATACGATATAATATACATGTGATATTATTAATAACACCGCAAAAAAAAACTTTGTTCATCATATTTTCTAAGAACTTTAAATTTTCTTATTTTCCTTCAATGTGAAAAATTGTAAATATTACAAATTCTCATTTTTGTTGAAAGTAAATCTCACTGAAGTATATAATTTACATAAAATTCACATTTAACACCAATGTTGCCAGGAGCCTAAAAAAGCTAAATTCAACTTTAAGAAAGATCAAAAATAGGTTAAATGTCCCCGAAAAATTAAGGCCAGAAAAAAGTTATTTTTTTTAATTTAAAAACTTTCCCTCATTCTTATTATTTTTTTTATATTTTTTAAAAGATATTGTAATAAATTTATTAATAAAACATAGAACAGCTGTCAGTAAAATGACCGAAATGAAAAATCATTAAAAAAAATTTCGCCACAAATTTTGGGTTATATTTCGTATGAAAAAATATTTAATAATGAAGTGATTTTTCTACATTTTTAAACTATAATTTCTTTTTTATCAAGCATTTTTAAGTTTTTTGGTGATTTTTAGCTTTTATAAAAATATTTTAAAATTACATTTATAAATAGTTTCTAGGATTAATGAAGCAAATAAAATAATAATATATTAATCCATTTAGTAATTTTATAAAATTAGTTATTAGTGTTTTACTATATTATTTCTTCTCGATTTGGATAATGAAGCACCGCAGGAAAACATTTTCTAGATTTTAGTTTTTTTTTTTTTTTTTTTTTGTGCGAATAAATACACAAAAATGCTTAAATGAATGATTCTGTAAAAGTAAAATTAGTAGTAGATAATAAGAAACTTATTCTTTGTTTAAATAGTAACATTTTAACCTTTTTAAGGCAATTTTAAGAATCAAAAAGGGTATAAAAAAGCTAGAAGTTACGACGAAATATTTGAGGAAAATAAAAAGGTTAGATTTAGCCTTAAAAAGGCTAAACTGGCAACACTCTTTAACACTTATAAATGCAGATGAAGAAGAAGCTGTTTAGCACATTTAAAAATTCATAATTTACATAAATTACAATAGAAAGCTTAACAAAAAACATATATATATATATATATATATATATATATATATATATACGAGGGCGGATCAATAAGTCATTGACTTTACTAACTTTCCACGTTGTTATATGAAATGCAACACTATTCCCATCAATTACCACCTGTTAATAGACTACTGTCAAATTTTGAGCAAGTGTCGTCATTTACTTTGCGTAAAAAATAGGAATTTTCGAGGTCCTTAAAATAGGCATATATCAATAATTTCATCGTTGGAGCTTAATCTCTTCCCACCGAGCAATTTCTTTAGGTTTGTAAATAGGAAGTAGTCACTAGGGGCTAAATCCGGAGAATATGCCGGATGAGGTACTAATTTGTAGCCCAATTCATAGAATTTTGCCATTGAGACTGCATACGTCAATTGAGTCAATTGAGAGCAAACGCGGCACCCATCTTGCAGACAACTTTCTTAAACCCAGCTGATCATTTAAAATCGAAACCGCACTGTCAATTGAAATGCCTATGACATCTACAATCTCACGCACTTTTATTCTTCGGTCGGCCAACACCATATCGTGGATTTTTCGACATTTTCGGGTGTACTGACCTCAATTGGCCGTCCAGAACGTTCAGCGTCATTTGTACTTGTGCGACCACAACGAAAGTCAGTAAACCAATTTTTTACCATTGAAATCGATGGTGCAGAGTCCTCATAGTATTTATCAAGCTTTTTCCTGGTTTGATTGACGGTTTTTTTCACAAAAAATAACGGGGGAAGTTCGAAAAGTCACGGACTTATTGATATATATATATATATATTAAAGGTAAATTCATCTATAAGAGAAGGTTAAATTAATAGGTTTAATTCAAATACATAAACATTTTCAAATATTTAGCTTTACATCAACATATGTAAGCATATATTTAAATGTGGTTTTAACACACACTCAATCACGGTTACACATGATTGCTGCATTTTCAATACAAAAAAATATTTATCTAAAGCCATCAACACCAACGGCAATAGTAGCAGTATAATCAAAAGCAATGAACTGTAAAAATAACTGAAAATTAATGTCAATTTAGTAAAATAGAAAAAAAAACAAAAAATAAGTAGATTTTTTTTAAACAACCGTATACATAGATACATTTAAATTTATATATTATACTGCAGATAAAAATAAAGTAACGCTATGAAAAACATTTTCCTTTTCTTTTTTTAAGGTTTACAAAATATTGTATACAAATATAAAGAATCAGTAATAAAAAACAAAATTGTAAAACAGACTCGTTTGTGCTAAATTATGCAAATTTATTGTAACAACACAAGTCATTGAATAAAACTTAATAAATGTAATTGTTGGCAGTACTTCGATTAAGAGAGGCAGGGGGTATAAATAAAAATATTAGAATAAAGGAAATATTTCTGGAAAAGCGTGTGCTTGAAAGAAGGTAAGTATAGGTTTTACTCTATAACTTTTTTTCTGCTATATAGATGTAGCTGATTTTAAATAGAAAAATGTTTATGATAACAATAAATGATGTGGATAAATTTGATTCAATTGGGGTTAGTATTCTGGACATGAGGATGATTCTCACAGACAGACAAAGTTTAATCGATTTCAAATTTGATATGAACCAATTATATTTATATACTTGATGGGTACTTAAATGATTTTTTCCTAGTACTACACACGAAGCAACACACCCTTGTATAACCCACTTTCTACAGATGGATAGTACAAAAAATAACTTATTATCTCAGTGTACCAAAAAATGGGGTATATCTTTATTAATGGTAAAAATGCTTAAAATTTCTCTTTGGTGATTTTTGAATAAAATTTTTGATGTCAGTTCTGGTATCTCGGATACATTCCACTTAATGTGCATAAGCATACTATTTTTAGTTTTTTAAAGTATTTCATTTTATGCACAAACATTAAAATTTCAAAGCTTAACAAAATTGTTGAAATAGTAAAGTTATATTAAAAAAATTTCTTTTATATGAAATTTATTGGTGGTTAACTATGAAATGAAATAAATACATCTGTAATTATTGATCTAGTTTCCATTCTCTTTCTCTAAGTATTTTGATAATTTTATTCTCAACACTTTGTTTTAGAACTTTATTCATTTGAATAAATAATCTGCACTGGCACCAAATGTTATTTCTTTTTCTCATCATTTGGCAAATTTACCTCATGCATTGGGCTAGTTTCGCCATTTTTGGTCTATTCAGAAATTTATAAAAAATGAACGGAACTGGTACATATTCCTCATATACTTCAAGAATGTCATAACTCAAAAAAAACTAGTTTTGCATATATCGCATTCAAAGTTTTCAAATGCGATATAGCTTTGTAGAATGACATATTCTCTTCTCAATCAGTGACCACAAAAGATATGTACACGATATTTTTTACAGAAGATAAATCTTGATATAACGAATATTTCTACATCATTAACTCAAAAATCTCATTGTTTGAGTTATGACGTTCTTGGAATAAATAGGCGATATACAGGTTTAAAATGACTTAAATTAAATCCAACAAAATAAATCTTTAACATAAAAGAAAGTTTACAAATATCATGTACGGCTAGGAGAAGGGAGGACTTTAAACAAAAAAGTAGCGCATGTACCCCCTCCTACCCTTCGTCACTTTATCAATTAATTTTAATGAAAACCCTAATGAAAACTTCATCTTCTAGTAAATCCATATAACATATATTTTCTTGTTACATTTTCAAGATCATCATCAATAGTAGGGTTGCTTTTAATTATAATTCTTATATTTTCTCTACTAAAGACCCTTTTAGCAAATTTGTTTGCAGCATTTTTAGAACCCCTAGTTTTTCAATGGGAAAAAACACCTTCCTTGAATTTTGTGGCAACAGCCTAAAGAACTAAAAAAAAACAAATTTAAAATAGACATAAAAAATAATTCAATCTCTTATTACCAAAAATTTATGGAATAAAGTAAAAATAAAAAATATTAAAATGAAAATGGCGGTATTTTAGGGCGTGGCAAAAAGATAATTTTTGCGTCCTTGGAAACTATTCTTTCAGTCTAAGAGGTGACTGCCACAGCTTTTTCTTCGACCCATCCTAAGTGTACCACCGCACTATGTACTTTTTTGATGTGTGAGTGATCAAAAATTAGTTAAGTCATATAAATCAATATTTTAATAATTTTAACTTTAACATTGATCTTAATGTAAAACATGTCCAATTTTCTAAATCTTTTTTTGGTTTTATTGTAACTTTTATTAGGAGTAAAAAAAATTTTAGATAGGAAAATTTTTAATATTTAATTTTAATCTTTTATTCTTTTATTTGAATGATATGCTCACTATTGATCAAGTGCAACTTGGGTTATTAATTTTTTAAAAATTTCAACATATAAATTTTTGGTTTTAAAAAGAAAAACTTTCTTTTTCTCCAAATATTTTTTTTATCGAAGCTTTTAACTATCTTACAAAATACCAGCGAAAAATTCTACTTATACTTATACTTATATTCTGCATATAATTTAGCTAAAAGAAAGTGCTTTAAAAAAAAAAAGAAAATCGTATTATTCTGTATTTTATAAAACAAAATACGAATTTAACTTTACTTAAGGAATATAAAAGGAAACTTAACATTCCACAAAAAAAATTACATAAAATCAAAAAATAACCAAAACACTAATATGTCCATGTGTTAAAATTACGGATTATATGAATTTTCTGATTAAACATCTCATGTTCACATAATGGTAGTTAGAAATTTTATTTAAATAAAATATTAATTTTATTTGAGTAAGAATATGAAATTTATGTGACGATCTTTTATTTAGTAGAATACTTTTGTTTATAATTCAGGAAAAAATTAAGAAAATATTATGTAAATTAAGGGACATAATAGCAAACAATATTTAGTTCCCTCTTGCATCATTTGATAACTATATGATGTTTTAAATATGTCCGTCCGGGCGTCCATCCAAAGTTTAAGTATTTGGCCACAATACGCGTTCCGTTAGCATCATCCATATTGGTTGAAGTTTTAAGTGTATAAATTACAGACGTTGTGCTTCAATTTACTGACCCACACATTTCAAAATTCAAAAGCCTTGAACTACTTTTATCGCAAAACACATACTACATAATTTTTGTTGTAATTTCACAAGAAAAATATGTAAATTTATAACGATTATTGTATTGTGTGCTATAGCAAATTTTGTGCACAATGACATAAAAAAAATCGAGGACCAAAATGTTAATACGTTCAAAAGTTTTACAATGTGCACCGTAGACCACCACTAAGGAGGGATTTTTTTGAAATTCTAATGTTTAGGGTGTAAAAAAGAGTAAAAACGAGTAAATTCGGTAATCTTATATCTCCGAAACTAATATAGATACAAATAAAATTTAATATCCATCGTTATACATTTAAAAAATAAGCGGATGGGTGTCTGGTACTTTTTTGAAAATAAAATGGTTAAAAACTCTATTTTAGATACTTTTTTGGCTTCCTATGTATCCTTTGGACCACTTAGCATAGAGATAAAATCTTTATCATATGCTTAACTTCTCGACAAATGACAAAAACAAATTATGGTACTTTTTGGAAATTCAAACGCTATGGGATAAAAACCGTATCTACTTTTGGTACTTTTTTAAGAGACATTTTTTTCTATTTATTGACATATACATTTGAATATTTAATTATGACATCTCCCTAAAATTTTGAAATTCATTAGAATACAATTTTTGTTACAAAAAAAGTAACTCAAAGGGATAAAAAAGTGCATGTGTATTTTGGAAATTATCCACCCCCAAAATTAATACTTCTTATAATACTAACATTTGAACCTACCTCAGATAATTTTCTCAGATATTGAATTTGATACTTTCTGACAGAAAGATCTTACGTGCATATTTAAAATTTTGTTACGTGTATATGGGCTGTTATGAGACTGCTGTGAAGAGATTTCTCTACACAACTATCTTATAATATGAACTGTCAAAAAAAAATACACAAATATGAATGTTTGTGTGTGCATGTGTATTTTAGAAATTACTCAGTCGTTACATTATCTCATGAAGGCAATTTTGATTAAATTTTAAGGATTGGTTGGTTCCTTTAGTCACACAAAATAATAATAATGGAACGTTATTTAGAACTTGAGCACAAGGATGTAAATAGGACCAAATTCGAGTAAATAGTTTGGTACTTTTTTTAAAGCATTAAATTTCTTAAGTAATTGAAAGCAGATTTGAATCGTTTGAAGTTGGATATGTTCTAGAATGGTACTTTCCTAATGTTTTCAATAAATGAATTGAAAATTAGAATGCTTAGGAGGTAAAACATGCATGTAGGTACTGCTCAAAAACAGAGCAGACAAATGTTTGATACTTACTGAAAATTCGAATGCTTAGTGGGTAATATATGAATGATGATACTTTTTTAGAGCTATAAGTATCTTACGTAGGTTTAGGAGTGGCCGGATAATTCTTGGGGAAATAAAATCTAATACATAGTGTAAGTATAAATTTGGCATATCTAAAGAAATAAATGATTTAAAAATTTGAGAGAACTATTATCATATCAAAATGTATAATGTATACAACGGGTAGCGAAGCGCACCGAGTATTAGCTATTTATTTTATAAATTGTTATATATATTTGTATACAAGCATAAATACTAGGATTTAAAATAATCTCATTTACTCATTTACACCAAATACTCAATACATATTTTTACACTGCTCTAAATATATCTAAGTACATATAAATAACAAGGTATATTTCTAATTGCAGTTATTGTTTAGAATACAAAAAACATTTTAAATACATCTTTGTACATATTTTAAAATTCTATTATAGAAGTATAAAAACGTAATTTACACACTCCTTTTAGCAACTTACATCTGTTGTATATTTATTGTATAAATGTATAAACTCATATGCATGGGGTGGTAACTGTCATTCATCAATGTTGGCTGCTAGATGAATGTTTGGTCAGATGGTTTGTTGGTTGGTGGGATTTGGTTTGCAGGATGGTTGGCTGGCTGAATGCTAGACTCACTGGCTGACTGGATAGATGGCATAACATGGCTATTGCAGACGTTAAAACTTGTTGACAGGTAATCAATAATAATGTATATAATGTCCAAGCCAAGCCAAGGTATTTTTATTTTTGTTTTTTTTTTCACGTTTACAATAAGATTTTTACTGACAATGATGGGGACGTTGCTGATGATGGAGTCAGTCGTTGCGGATAATTTTAACTTTTTATATTAAAGATTGTTAACATAAACAAGTTTTGTTTCCAAGGAGTGTTTTAATGTGTTACTAGATGGTGTTAATGCAGCTGCTACCGCACTCTATTACTAATATTATATTGATATTTTTACTTAAGCATAAAGAGGCAACAAACCATTCAGCACCATCTATTATTTGTATACAAATAACTAATAATCAGTTTTGTTGGTAGTATGTGAATCTTTTATATTTTTGGTTATTGTAGCCAGCAATAAATCTGCTCAATGGGTAGCAATGACCATTACAACACCCACTGTGATTTTATTATTTTGGTTATCAATGTGAGCAGTAACAAAGAAATTCTTTTTAGATTAATAAATTTCAGTCATATTGTAGTTTTCATTGACTTATTCCCAAAACATCTGTAACCCCCGATATCTTTGACATCATCGTAAAAGAAAGAAGGCTTCGTATAAGATCGCTTTAATTTCCTATCAAAAATCAAAAATTTAATACACAGAAAAAAAACTTGCAATTGCATATTTTTCGTTTCCCTGACGATCACTTCTATTTTATACCAAAATTCAATTTTTTACATTAAATTTTCAAAACATCTTTATCATTCGATGTTTTCGTAAATAAACGTTTAAATAGAATAAGGCTTTGATTTGTGATCAGTTATTGTTGTCATCAAAAATCGAAATTTAATGTGGAATTTTCCAAAAATCTTTAGCCAAAAATCGATTTGTAATCACTTTATTTTCTATTAAAAATCAAAAATTTGTATGAAATTTCCAAAAGGTCTTTAATCCTCGATATATTCGTAAATAAGCGAAAAGGTCTTCGCATTGTAATCACTTATAATTCTCACCAAAAATCGAAATATAATATAGAATTTTATAAAAAGCTTTTTTACATAAAATTTCCAACAAATCTTTAACTCTTGATATCTTCGTAAATAATTGTTAAAACTGCAAAAGGGACACGATTTGTGATCACTATATTTTTTTACAAAAAAAAATAAATTTTATATGAAATTTCCAAAAAATTTTTACCTCTCGATATCTTTGTAAATAAGCGTTTAAATGGAAAATAACTATCGGTTTTTAGTCACTAATATTTTCCACAAAAACTCGAAAATTACATGAAATTTCCCAAAAATCTTTATCCCTCAATATAGTCGCAAACAAGTTTTTAACTGGAAAAAGAACCTCGATTTTGTGATAACTAATATTTCCTACCCAAAATCGTAATTTCATTGAAATTTCTATAAATCACTTTAATCCTCTATATCTACGTAAGTAAGTTTTTAAATGGAAGGAAGGGCTTTGATTTCCGATCACTTATAATTCTTACGAAAAATCAACATATAAAATTAAATTAGGAAAAAATCTTGTTATCTTCGTAAATAACCGTTTAAATGGAAAAAGGGCTTGAATTTTTGTTCACTTATAATTCTTAAATTTCCGAAAATCGTTAACCTCGATTTATGATAACTTATATTTATTCATTTATTTATTTAGTCTATGAAATATTTCTTACCAAGAATCCATTTTTAATATGGCATCGAATTGTTACAGGATATTTTTGCATATTTTAGGCTTAAAAGCATATTTTGAAATATTTTCGTTATAAGTCCTTTTCTTACAGCATATTTTATCAATCTAAATGATATATTTTTGCATATTTTATATTTAAGAGCATAATTTTGCATATATTATACTGAGGAGCATAATTTCGCATATTCTAGACTGAAGAGAAAATTTTCACATATTTTGCACACAGTAGAGTAGAAAAAAGAAAATATTTTTTAGCAATAGAAATCAATATACTTTTTGCATGAATAGTGGATAATTTAAGATTAAAAAAAAAATAATATTTTAAGAGCATATTTTTTTATTTATTAATGGCATTTTTAATGTGCATAAAACACTTTTTAAGAGTATATTTTTGGCTGCCCTGGTGATTACTTAACTTTCTACCAAAAATTGAAAATTCGTATTAAATTTCTAAAAATCTTTAAGCTTTGCAAATAGACATTTAAAGGAAAAAAACTTCGATTTCTGATCACCAAAGAATTTAAATTTCACATAAAATTAAAAAAAAAATCGTTTACTTTCGACATTTTCATAAATAGCATTTTAAGTGAGAAGATGGACTCTATTTGTGATCACTTATATTTTTTACCAAAAATCCATTTTTAATATGGCATCGAATTGTTACAGAATATTTTTGCATATTTTAGGCTTAAAAGCATATTTTGCCATATCTTCTTAGAAAATCCTTATCTTACAGCATATTTTAGCAATCTAAATGGCATATTTTTGCATATTTTATATTTAAGAGCATAATTTTACATATGTTACAGTAAGGAGCATAATTTCGCATATTTTAGACTGAAGAGAAAATTTTCACATATTTTGCGCATACTAGTATATAGGCATTTAAAGAAAACAAAAACTTCGATTTGTGATCAACAAAAAATTTAAATTTCACATGAAATTTAAAAAAAAAATCGTTTACTCTCGACATCTTCATAAATAGCAATTTAAGTGAAAAAATTGACTAGATTTGTGATCATTAAAATATCGTACATAAAATCTATTTTTTATGAAACTCCCTGAAGATCTTTATGAGGGGTTAAAAGTCTTCGTAAATAAACATTTGAAAAGAAAAAAGACCTTGATTTGTGATCACTCCTTTTATTTATTTATTTCTTTTTTCAGAAATAAATTTTTTACGAAAATAAGCTTGGCTCTGGACTCAATACTTAGTAAATGCTTATTTAATATTTCAGTTACCTTTAGTTCTTTATATCTCCTTAAATAGAAACTGATTTATTCCATTTACCCATAATTTCATTAACAAACATTTGCTTAAGTAAACCTAGACATTTAATTTTAGCCAACATATGTTTAAAGACGAAACCCTCTAATGTTACTTTTAACAAATCACATATAATTTATTTAACAAAATTATACCAACAATAGACATGCATATAACTAATAAAGAATGGGAATTGCTATAGTGGTATGTCCATTTAACTTTTACTTTTACTTTTTTCATTTTTTTTTTTTTTTTTTTTCTTTGTTTCAGATATAATAATAAATTATACAAAAGACCTAAATCCTTAATAAAATATTATCATACTCTTTTGTTTCTTTTTGGTCTGTAAATAGAGTAATATATTCTGTTAGTTGGTCAACACCCACTCCACCTCCTACTTGGCTAAAAGTTTGTTTTATTGTATTTCTTTTTAGAAATTTTTACCTTCAATTCCTTTAATTGCTCGTTTAACTAAATTTCTTTTTCAAATTTAACTTATTTAGTTTATAGAAAAAAGTTTTTGTTTTCCAAATGTTTTTATATGTAGGTATTTATTAATATGGGGTTTTTAGACCAAAAATTATACATTTGTTTTGGCATACAATTAAATTTTGAAAAACAAACAATTCAACAGGCAAAGTTTTCTTTTGTTAAAAGTTCTAAGACCGGTAGTTGCTTCGTTTCCATTTTACCTTTGTAATTGCCAACTTTTTCCAACCTTTTAATTAGGTTTGTGAATATTTTGTTTTGGAGGGGGTGTATTTTTAATTTTCTTTGATTTATAGTTTGGTTAATAATAATTGCCAACTTTTTGTTTGGTTTACTTTGTTGTTGGTATTTAACTGAGGAAATGTTGTTGGTCGATAATTATGAATTTCAAGAAACTCTAGTTTTCTTTTGTAAGTCTAACTATAATTGGAAAAAACAACAATGAATTGTGTTTAAAAACACAATTTAATCAAAATTTGTTTTAAATTTTAAAATTTTATAAATGAAAATACATTTAGCAGTATAGAATTTATATATAAATCAGATTTACAAGAACATTTACTTATCTTTTTAAACCTTAAGCAAATTTTTTATAATTACATTTTTATCACAAAAACTTTGGATAAATTAAAAGAAAAATCCTTATAAATTTTGTATAAAGAAATAATTTTATTGAATATTTTCTTATTTTCTTTTCAAGTGAATGGTCACTAGCTGCACCAAAAGCTAAATAAATCTTTAGTCCACGTTTATTGCAAACCATTCCACATCATGGTATTTCCTTTTTTAGGCTTTAATGATTTTAACCATAAAATTGTTTGGTCTGACGTTGTCTATACAATATATTGTATGTTATTGATTTTATTAACAATTGTTTATGATTTTTCCGGCATTTACACTCACATTATAAGCAGCAATATTTTACATTAACGCACAAAATAAGCTGCATATTGAGAGAAATATAATTGTAAAATCTAACAAATGCTTCCTATAAAAATCATTGACAATTATAGCCAAAATGTTTTAGTTCAACGTCTTGACAGTGGACTTTAATATTGGGTGTCCGTCCGAGCAATTAATTTAGCTAATGAATTTTACACGTAGATCGTTATGTAATCGAATTTAAACTACGATTTAGTCAAATTTATGATTAATTTGTAATCGTAGCTTATTGAGCTTAAGTTATAATTGTGGAAAATTAAATCGCCAATTTAAAGCAATAATCGTAGCTATTTAAACTGTCAAGTTTTAACTATAATCGTAGTTATTAAAACAGTAAAGTTAAGGGTACAATCGTAGCTCTTAGCACATTAAATATCAATTTTTAGTCACAATCGACGCTGGTTAAATAATTAATATTTTTAGATATTTAAGTAGTAAATTTTATATTACAATCGTAGCACTTTCAGAAGACAAGTTTGTGTTACATATAATCATAGCTCATTATTTATTCAACATTTGTCAAGTTTAAGCTACAATTAAATAGTTATAATAGTAGAGTTTATAAATGGTCAAGTGCAATACTTAAATTTAACAATCCTAGGTCATTAAATTCCAGTTTAACTTATAACCTTTAATCTTTTTAAATTGTAAAGTTTGAGCTGCAAAAGTAGCTTTTTAAATAGCAAAGTTTCAACAACTACTCGCAGCACATCATACAGTCAACATTACGCTACAATAGCAACTCTTTAAATTGTCAATTTTATGCTATAATCGTAGCTCTTTAAATATTAAAGTTTTAGCTACAAACGTGGCACCTGAAATAGTCCACTTTATGATATTTAAATAGTTAAGTTTAAGCTACAATAGCAGTCCCTTAAAATGAGAAGTTTAAGCTGTAATCGTAGTTTTTAAAGTAGTCAAGTATAAAGTACAACTTTAGCCCATTATATACTTAAATTTAAGCCGTATTCATATGTCATTAAATAGAAAAAATTAAGGTGTTCATATAATCAAAATTTAAGTCTTAATCGCAGTTCTTTGTATAGTCAAGTTAAAGCCATGGCTTTCCACCTGATTAGACCCAACACTGATATTAAAAGAAAAATTTTACTTAAGGAAAGATTATAAGATCGAACAGTATTTTAGTTACAACTTGAAAATTTCATTTTATTTTAATCTATAATTGATTCTTCTTCAAAATATTTTACTATAGTCCCATTGTGCTACTTAAACATCATTATTACCAAAATGAGTCTTATGTATAGCACATACATTTACTGAGATGATATTACTTTTTTCACTCTCATTAATTCAGTTCACATTTTATTTTAGGTTTTAAGTACTTCATTTGCTACGATAGCGTTACTACAACTACTTGCAATACATGGCCAAAGTAAGTGTATGTGACTAAGTATTTGAATGAATTTCCAATTTCCTTTTTTGGTAAATTGAGGCGCACATAAAAGCGTACAAATTCTAGTCAGTTACTTATGTGACTCCAAAGGCTGTAAATTTAAAATTTTCCTCTTAATTTTTTTCTGTTTGCCATAAAATAACAGGCTGGTTTGAATGCCTAACTGAATGCCTTGTTGGTAAATCTCTCTTGTATACGCTGCCAATATTTAAAACAATTAGCGCATATTTTATCCAGAGCCGCTGTTTGAATGTGTCACTATTGCTGCTGTTATTTTGCTGCTTCTTCACTTGGGGAATTTTCAAATGTATCTGATAAAAAAAAGTTGATGTTTAAAATCATGATTTGATTCTGTTACTGCTGCTGCTGCTGTTGTTGCTGATTCGGCTGATCATTGATGAAAATGGTGTTGCTTTTATTGCTGTTTGTTTGGCTGTGAATGACTTGACTGGATTGTTTGGATGGTTGTTTAGTTGATGGTGTTGCCTTTATTTACGCATTTAAATTGTCTCATAATTTAACAATTTACAACACCATTTACATGTCTTTTCTGCCAGTTTATGTTACGTTATCTATTGGTTTATCTATTTTTGCCGTGGATATGCATTATTTTTGTATTTTTTTGGTTTAATTTTGCCTACACATATGTATTTCTATTATCGTATAGACTATTTTATGGAGATTGCAGGGAGTTTAACGGCGGCGTCATCATTGTCATTGAATATGCGTCTATTTATGTGTAGTTGACATTTATTTTTTTCCATACATGCGTAACTTTTTTTCCGGTTGGTAATGTGTTGCAGTTGTTAGTATCTTTCATATTATTTTTCTGTTTTAGCAAATGAAGTGATTTTTGTAAAAATAGAAGAGCTTGAACAGCATGTAACAAAAATTTTTTAAGATGATAGAATTTCTAAAAGTGAAAATTTTAAATAATCATATAAGTGAACAGTTTTTCTAAAGATATTATTTCAATAGAAGCCCTTAATCAGAGATGACTCTATTTAATCAAATTTAAGCTTAAATCATAATAAAGTTTTAATTTAAGTTGGTGTAGACAAGCTTTATAAAGTCTAGTTTAAGTCCTTATAGTCTTTATATAGTTAAATTCAACCTATAATTTTGGATCTTTATATAGATAAGATTTTACTATAAAATAGACAAAATTAAGTTAAAAATGTAGGTCTCGATATAGTCAAGATTATGGTATAAATACGGGTATATTGTATATAATCAAATTAAACCTAAATCGCAGGGGTTTATATATTTATGTTAAAGTCTTAATCGTAGGTTCTTGTAGTCAAGTTTAACATTTAGTCGTACACAGAAAAAATATTCTATAACATTTTTCAAACAATTTTTTAATTATTTTTATTTTAAAGTTCAATTAATATATTAATTTATATAATTAAATTTTCAAATTAATCTACATTTTTCTGTCAAACCATTTCAGTTTTATCCGGTGTTTCGCAAGGTAGTCATTTCAAACCCTTATTATTCCTAATATTTATAAATGATTTACCAGCTTGCATTAGGAATTATAAACTATTAACGTATGCTGATGATGTAAAGCTGTTCCATAACTTTAACTATTCCAATCAATGTTCCCTACTCCAATCAGATCTTGGCAATCTTTATGATTTGTGTATGATGAATCTAATGAAATTCAAATCTGAATTTAAAATGTGTAAACACATGATGTTCTACAGAAGAAGTTCAGTACTCTGTAGATACACAAGAAATGAATATCAACTGGATGCATTGTTTGATTGTAAACTATCATTTAATTCCCATCCTTTGCAAATCATTAATAAGGCAAAGGAGTACTAGGTTTCCTCAAACGCTGGGGAAGGGAGTTTAATGATCCTTATGTTTCCAAGCAATTATTTACATCTCTCGTAAGACCAATCCTGAAATATGCTTCCGTGGTTTGGGATCCTCAATACGAAGTTCATATAAAGAAAATTGAATCGGTTAAGAAGCAATTTCTCTTATTTTGTCTTCGTAATCTTCCATGGAATCCTTATATTAATTTACCATCATATGAAAGTCGATTACAGCTTATTGATCTCCCTACTCTTGAAAGTAGGAGAAAATATATGAATATTTCATTTGTAATTAATTTAGTAAACGATTCAATTAATTCTGAGTTCCTGCTTCATAAGATCGAATTCTTAATCCCAAATCGTCCAACTAGAAATTATACTCCTTTAAAAATCAAATGTTATCAAACCAATTAGGCCAATTTTTATTCCATAAGACTTATATGCAATCAGTTGAACAGTTTTTATCTATAAATTGATTTCTCAGTAAATCCAATCCTCATTAATTAATTTAATTAATAATAAGACTTTATTAATGAATGATTATGAAAAACATTTTATAGTAAATAGCTTTAAGAATAATATATATACTAGCCTGTAAGAAATTGTAATTTCATTGGCTATTAAATAATAAAAAATAAAAAACTTGAAAACATTTGAAAAAAAAGTTATTTAAATAGAAAAACAATTTGAAAAAAAAAAAGAAAACATAATTTTATATAAAATATGGAAGGATTTTTTGATTTCCTGGATGTTATTTCTCTCTGAGAATATCCTGTACACAGATTTCTTTAATTCTAAACTAAGTATGATTTCATGCGTTTGGTGAAATTTTTATGCATTCCAGAGTTCTTACAGATATTCATATGACTTATGCAGAAGGTTAAAGAATATGTATACCAATTCCCGAGTTATTATTGAAGTTATTTTCTCTTTAAAGAGTTATTATGTGTTAGTTATGTTATAGGTTTGTTTTAACAATCTGTTGTTTAATATCCAGATTAAGGCGATGTCCCAGATATTAAATACAACTTCAGTGATATATAAATTTCTTTGTTAGAACGACCACACGAGGTGACCATTTTAGATGATAATGATTTTTTTGCGCAATAATCATAAGTATATCCCTACTAACTATAACCAAAACATATATCAATAAAACTTTACGCATATCAAGTAGGTACATCACATACATACATACATACATATATACATACATGCATACATTCATATATACATATACATACACACATTACATTTTTTCATTATATACCAGCAGTTTTTGGTGGCTGTCCCAAATTAATTACTTTACCAACTACTTTACCAATACTTTTCTTGAATGTATAGAAATTGTTCTTTTATTTTAATTCGTTTTTCTGAGAAATGACGTATTGGTAGCAACAATACGTTCGCGGACAATCGTCATAGGAAAATAGTTCAATCCCGTTAAAAGAGCACTCCATGAGAATATCAAATTTAGATGCTAAATGGTACATTACAATGCTTCTAAAAAGGATTATAATTGCCTTAACATAATCATTTTTTTAGTAATGATTATGATTTCTTTTATTCCGTTTAGGAGTCTTCGAACATAATTAATTTAAACTTCTTTGAAATCGGTATTATATTCCATAAAGAAAATTGTTCGAAGTTATATGATTTATATTTTAAATCTCGAAAACGTTTTCTTTCGACTCAAAATATGTAGGACGTTTAATCGGGTCAGAACTAGGTATAAAGTTAAAATTAAAAAAATATATATATTTTTTTTTCTTTTCTGAAATTATGATTTTTTGTCCAAGAGTTTCTGAAAACGCTGGCCTAAAGAGACATTCTAAAATGTCTTATTTAGTAGCCACAATACATGCGATAACCCAGCAGTAAAATATATTAATGCTTCATCACTACAGGCCATTGTGAATGCATCCACACCTTTCCGAAAATATTTTAAACACATTGCACTTTGCCTTCTATGAAAATTCTTCAAATAAAGCCTCGGCTTTCTTTAAAAAAATCCGGTAATAATTCTTGTTTCGCTTTCAATAGAAGTGAAATAGAAGGTGTATCACTCACTTATTAAATTTCTCATTGCAGACAGAAATATTTTCAATTGCGACACTTACGAAGCTCAAAATTTTTTTTGTCGTTAATAAAGGTAGTTCGTATGGCCAAAATACAATTTTTGACATATTTTTTTGTGTTTTGGTTATCGCACTTTAAAGTAAATACTTTAAAAGTCCAGAAATTCAATTTTGTTTTTATTATTACTCATTTGCCATCATAATAATTAAAATAGACCAAAGTTATGTTTATTAAGCAATTTATGCAACCTAGAGCAAAATTTTGTTCATATGAAATTTAAATTTTTACTATACCTGCGAATTTTCGGTGAAAGTTGGTAAACAAAAAATCAATTGAAACAAATAGACTGATATCTGGACCAAATTTTCAATTTTATCTCGTTCTTTGATTTTTTGCGTTTTTCTGAGAAAATCATTTTTTTTCAAAATAAGTTAGCATTAACAACTCTTATATATTTATTGTATGGTCAAACCAAACAATAAATATATAGATATGGAAATCAAACTAACAAACGTCGATATATATATCAAAATAATTGCTGTCAAAGGTAAATTCCGGCCTTTGGGTTTAGTTATAAGTGAATGACTTTTTAACCAAAATAGCAAAACTTTACTTATTTATGACGCATTAAAAGTGCAAAAATTAATTAATGGTTTGTGAAGGAAATTAAATACAATAAATTGATTTTCATCCAAAACATGTCTCAAAAAAGAAAAATAAATTTTCATTTTGATAATATTGACCGAGCAAAGTGATCAACGAAGCCATAGTGCATTGGTGAACCACTAGTTACTTTATTAGCTACGCGATTAGATACTTTATCATAGACATGTCCTAGGATGAAGCCACTTCCATAGCTACGAGATGACACTATTTGCACACACAATCACCTCTATGACCACCAAAGGGTCAGTAAAATGGCAATCGCCACCTCCACGACAACGAGGTGGACTTCTCCTTTTTCAAGTTCTTTCCGTTTACAATATGGTCAGTAAAGTAGCAATTGTCATCATACTAATTGGGGGACATATGGGAGTGAGTCTGATAGGTACATACCAACGAATATTACTGTCTAAAAGAGCGCCAATTGACGTGAAATAAACTGCTGGGATAAAACAAATAATACATTTAATGTACATTTAATTTAAATACCTGTAATAATTTTCGTATTTTTCAAAGTTTTCCAATAAATAATTTTGTTGAAAATGGTGTGTTTTTATTTACGATGGCATTTGTTTGGATCAGTACAAATTTTATTAAATCTCAATTCCAATTAGTAAATATATTTTTGAGTTTTAAGCAAAATTTCAATCATATACCAACATTATTGAAGTAATGAAAAAAATAATTAGAATTTACCAAAACTTCAATTATTCCCACTTAATTAATAGTATCATTTTAATTATTGGAGTAAAATCAAATAAAAAATTATTAATATAAGCAATTTCTTAAAATCCATTTTTATTTTTTCTGTGTAGGTAATTATAGGGTATAATTTGAGCGAAAATCGAAAATGTTTTTACATAAGTCTTAATAGTAGATCTTTATACAGTCAAGTTTAATCCTTAAATAGAGATCTTTATGTAAACAAGTTTAAGTCTTAATCAAAGGTCTTTGTATATTAAAATTTATGCTATATGCTTAGATCTTTATATAACGCGTTATATATTCAATTATAAACTATATTAGTAGCTTTTTAAATAGCCAGGGTAAGCAGTTAAGTTTTACAAACCTAGGCCACTAAATAGTCAAGATTAATTTACAACCGTAGCTCTTACAATAGTATAGTCTTTTAATAGTAAAATAGCATAGTTTAAACTACTATCGTAGCATATGAAATAGTCGAGTTTAAGCTACTATCGTAACTCTATAGTTAGTCAAGTTTAGTCTATAATCGTAGCGCTTTAAATAATATAGTTTTAGTAATAATTGTGGCTTCTTAAATAATCAGCTTTATGCTCTTATATCAATGAAACTTTACGCATATCAAGTAGGTCAAGTTTGTGCTATAAAACGTAGCATTTTGAATGAGAAGTTTAAGCTTTAGTTATAGCTTTTTAAGTAGTCATGTATAAGATACAATTTTAGCACATTATATTGCCATGGATAAGCTATAAACTTAGGTCTTCATATAGTCAACTTTAAACTTTAGTAAGAGGTATTTTTATATTAAAATTCAAATTATATTTATGGTGGTTATTTATATGGTCAAGTTTAAGTTATAATCTTAAGTCTTTATATAGACAATTTTATGATTTAATCGTAGGTCTATATATCGACGAATTTAGATCTTAGTTGTAGATAAGAATATAATAGAATTGAAAGCTGCAGATTTAGATTGTAATATTATATGTTGTTATATTCAAATTCAAGCTATAATCGTAAGATTTTTATGGTTTTTAAACAGAATTATGAGTTTAGAACTTGTAGTGCGATTCAGTAACTTTTAACTATTCGACAATCGCTAAACTTGTCAATAGCTTTTGTTGTTTGCAGTAACTATTGTGTGATTCAATAAGTACTCTTAAACGATTGTATATAACTATTATTTAGCGTGGCAGCTCTCCACAAGAAAATGCCGAAATAAAAGTAAGGTTCAAAACCAAATAAAAAAAAATCAAACAAATTTAAGACAAATCGAAATTTTTTAACAGTTTTAAGACGGTGATTGACGGTAAATTATCTCTTTGATATTGATTAAGATGAGTTTTTTTTTATGGTTTTCTTCAAAATTACCACTACTCCTAAAAGAAGATTCGCAAACGTAGAAGCACGGTCTATAACCATGGAAGCGCAGACTACAACCACAAAACAAAGACTGAATCATTGGGTTGACTTTTTGGCTAATTTTTGTCAATATATTAACAACACAAACATTTTTGTCTTTAAGTTGACGCAAACAAATATCGTTAAAAATGATAGAGAATAAAGAAATCGACAATTTTGTTGTTTACTAATTTTAACGATTCGATTATCGTTAAAATAAGTTACTGAATCGCACTACTAATATCCCTTTTAAAATATTAGTTTTAATTTAATCAATTTTCTTATCAAATATAAATCAGATTACTACGCACCTAGAAGGTCCGTTAAAGTAAGTATTAATAATTCGATTGAAATTTAGGTAGAATGGGGGCTACTTCAACATACAGTTTCTCTAACACGATTATTAACAAATGTCAAATAATAGAAGCTCTTTTAAAAACTGTGTATAAAAACTGCACGGAAGCTTAATTCAAAAAAATATTACACAAGTAAATGACATTTCTGAAAATAGTAAAAGCTACACAAAAATACTACCAATCGCAATGACACCAAATTATAATAACTATCTATTTCTCTATCTGATCATAGTAATAATGATGACAATACTAAATAATAATGATACAACTGATGAGGCTAAGGATGATGATGATGATGGTGGTGGGTTGCACAGATAATTTTTATTCAATTCAGTAGCATAAACGTTCTTGAATGCCTGTGATTTTAATAAAGGGGAGCGAGTGCGTGTGTGTGTATAACCATGAAGGTCTGTCATCATAATGTATATAGTCTTATGTTCGAGTATGCTTATATGATTAAACAATATCGATGTCATCACCATACATTGTGTCAATGAATATAGCAAAAATAATAATGTATACATACAGAAAAGTAAATAGCAGCCAAAGCATGGAATCATACAAAATCTATAAAAATGGAAAATATTGCGAAAATATATTTTGTGAAAAAAGTGAAAATGCATTATAAATTTTTCTGTTTAATGCATTGCATTCAAATGCAATTAATTTTCAGTTCGTAGACAGATCGACAGACAGACACACTTATGTTCGTCATAGAGGGAACATAAACGTCGAGGAAAAAAATGTTACAAAATATAATGTCGAGTAATGTATGCCTTGTCATGCATTATTTGATGCTTGAATGCCGTCTCTACTCTATAGTGTGTGGTACTCTTACACCACACCTCTGTGACAATATACAGCAAAAAAACACAACACATCACATCGTAACGCAGTAGTTACTTTGATGCAACATTATAGAGAACAGTGACATATTTTGAAACTAAATGGTCACTTGAACTATAAAGTATCTTAAATTAAAACTTTTTGGAAATTAAATTAATTTTTACTTAAAAGTTCTAAATCCAATCAGACTAATTTCTTTAAAATAAAAGAAATAAAAATTCAAATATTTTACTTGAAAAATTTTTCTAACAAAATTTTCGAAAAATTATTTTATTTATAATACAAAAATTAAGGATTTCTTATCCCACTGTATAAATGGTGATAAAAGTGATAAATTTTAACAATTTACCACATTTTAATTATGCCGGTAGTATGTAAACTGATAGATACAACAGGCAAAATGAACATTTTTTTTTTTTTGCTTAACAAATAATTTTATTTGGTAAATTTTTTTAGTATTTTTCAGTTGATAAATAATTAATCATTTCAAAATGTTTATGGCCTTAACAGGCCTTTAAGCTGTATTTTGCAACATTTATATTTCGATTTTTTTTTTTTTCGAAATAAATTATGCAAATGCTTATAAATTTTTCCCCCAAATGTTTAAATTCATTCATATATTCATATAGTACATACACACTCATGCATAACAGTGTCGTTGGAGTAAAAAAAAAACCGAATCGAAAAAAAACAGCAAATATTTTTGTTTTTAATTAATATCCGCAGTTATTTGGCATTTATACACAGGGAGCTGCTAGTAAAATTGCATTTATACAATATTATGCATGTTTTCATGCATAAATGCATAAAATATGTTTCTTTTTTTTCGATTTAACTTTGTCTGTTTTTAATATTTTGTCAGTTTAGTTGAGTTGTTTTTTCATATTTGTGTGTATTTTTTGGGTTGTACATTAAATATTGGCATAAAATCTTGCATAATAATCCATAATGATGACATGAACTAACATTTTCTATGAATATGATTTTTCAGTTTTTATTTTTGTTTTTTTTTTATTATTTTATTTGATTTAGGCAAATTGCCAAATTTATTAACTTGACAGTATTTATGCAAAATGTTTTGTAACGTATGGAGATTTTATTTAACCTTTTGGGGGCGGAAAATATATGATATAAGGAAAATTTATAAGCATTTTATTTTTTAAAGCATTAATGGAAAATATGATACTTAAATAATTTCAAAAATCATTAAAATGATCATTTTAAAAAGTTTGCTTATAAAATTTAATTTAATTTGAAGTAATGCTATTAGGGATAACATAAAATAAAACCTATAACTCTTTCAGTAACATTGCTGTAAGAATTGGACCAGCTTGAATTCAGTCAATATCCTTCCATTTTTTTTTTATTTCTTCAAAACAAAATATCCTATAAACAATTGAAATCAATCTAAAAATCAAATCTGTCAAAATTATTGTTCTTTCCACAACGAAAATGTAAATTTTTCTATTTTTTACAATTTGATATTATTTATTTGCTTACAAAAAATATATTTTACTAAAACAAAAATTTTAACCAATTCTAAATGGGTAGCATAAATACACAGCTCTATGTAGACATAAGGTTTTAAAGTCTATCAATCTGAGTTCAATTCTTGATCGAAACTCTAAAGTCTTTCATTGCAATTTTCGTTACTGTTACTATGTTTATACGTACGTCGTAATTGCAAATAATTTTTTATTTCAAATTAGTTTTTTATTTCAAAATTACTAATTTATACAAACAATTACTGATTAGCAGGGTAAGCAAAAATATGCAATATTATATTTTTCCTTTGCTTCAAATGCATAGAATTGTTAGTTATTTATCCGTTTTCTTACACCACATCTTTGCATTTTTGGGCTTAGCAGCATATTTTTATGGAAAACCTTACTCAAAAGCATATTTTGAGTGGCGTATTTTTGCAGATTTTATAGTTATTTTTGCATATTTTACATAAATAATTTTTTAGTTATTTTCTGTTTAGAGCATACTTCTTTTAGCTGTTATACGTTTTTAAAATCCAATTCGCCAATTATTTCTATCTTATAAAAGGATAAAAATTTTGTAATTTTATGTTACAAGGTATCAGCTTTGAATGTAAATTAAAAAAAAAATAAAGTTCTGATTACGAAAGCATTTTTTATAGCATATTGTTGTTGCTCTGCTGATTAGTGAAACTAATTGCAAATAAAACGTAAAACGTTGCCACTTTCTTTTAATATATTTCGAGTTTTCAACAATAATAATTGCACTTTTGCCATCTGACATCAATATAAATCAAAAATATTTCTAAATGTAATCTGCCATAAAGACATTGAGTTGGATATTTATAGCTGCCGTATAAACCTAGTATTGGGTGTATGCATTATTTCCCATCGTTTTACATTACGTTAGTTGTATTTTTGCCAAGCGGTTAGTTTTGACAACTATACCACGTTGTTTTTTTTTTAAGATAACCGCTGCGGAAAGTCATCGTATTTTGAGGGAAGTTATTTTTGCATGTCTGAAATCTGGTATGTTTAGCATCGAATTATTACGGGCGTTGGCAAGTGGATTCATTATGATAATCCACAGTATAAAAAATTGTCTTTGAAGGCCGGACAATCAGAAAAATCGACACCAAAGACGAATATTTCTGTCGCCAAGGTTATGTTCTGTATTTGAGGGGGAACAGAAGGGTGTCATCTATTATGAGCTGTTAAAACAGGCAAAAGGATCGCAGGAGGCTTGTACCAAATACAATAAAAAAAATAAAAAATAGGTAGATTAAACATTTTTTCATCATGATAATGCTCGTCTTATGTTGCGCGATCAGTTAAAAACTAAAGCTTTGAAAAGTTTTGCCTCACCCGCTGTATAGTCCAGATATTGCTATTACTACCACTATTTGTTTTGTTCGATTCGGAATGCTTCACAATAAGGTACCAAAAATTGACTTGATTTATTTCTGGCCTCAAAAAATGAGAAGTAGTTTTGGGTTTAAGTCCATAAAATGTCCGAATGATTGTAAAAAGACATAGCTTCCGATGAACAATACTCTGAATATAATGCATTTACTTTTCATTAAAAAAAACGGTGGGAATTAATGAATACACCCAAAATATGCTTATTAAAAATAGTTTACATATGATTTCATTTTAATTAACCGTAATTAATTTTATTTTATCATAAATAAGATAGACAAATTGTTCCAAAATGAGGTAAATTGATTCTAAGTAGGCGAATTATGTTCAACGATGAATTCTGGTTACAGATGAACAAATTTCCATGGAGAAATCTTTTTATGCTCAAAGTTTGAGAGGCAACTCGAACATTTAGACAAAGTTTTCTTACCATGCGAGTTTTTATACAGAAAATTGTCGTTGTGTCAAATTATAAAGTTAATTTTCTGTAAAATAAGTCAAGAAGCAAAAATCAGAAAAGTAGCAAAAACAAAAGCAAAAGCATGATAAAAAAGCACAAAAGGATAAAAAGGGCATTTTTGTCTTATCTGATAACACCGTGTAAAAATATTCAAAAATTTTCTTAAAAAATCGATATATGCAAAATAGAGCCCATACATATTAAAACTAAGTAGTCAGTTTATAAAATTTCTAAAATTTCTACCAATACAATCTCAAGCCAATATGGATGTCAAATGAAAGGTAAGAATGTTAAATGTAGCTAAACAAAATGCTAAGAAAATATACTTTAATAAATTAAATATTAATATTGAAAATATTAATAATTTTTAATAATAAATATTAAAAATTAAATATTAGAGGGTTAAGTTTTTAAAAATATATTTTCCTAACTTTTTGTACTGCAATATTTAAATAGAAGTTATTATATTGCAGAGATTCGTAGCTTTCCTTTGACATCCATATTGGGTTAATATAAACTTCGTAAATTTTTTATAATAAGAGGGCGGATTAATAAGTCCGTGACTTTTCGAACTTCCCTCGTAGTTATATGAAATACAACACTATTCCCATCAAGTACCACCTGTTAATAGACTACTGTCATATTTTGAGCAAGTATCGTCATTTACTTTGCGTTTAACAGCTGTTGAAAACATACAACCTCGTGTATTTTTCTAAAAATGGAAAAGTGAATTTGGAGTGCTGAAAACCGTCAATAAAACCAATGAAAAGCTCGATAAATACCATGGGAACTCTGCGCCATCGATTTCAATGGTAAAAAAGTGATTTACTGACTTTCGTTGCGGTCGCACAAGTACAAATGACGCTGAACGTTCTGGAAGGCCAATTGAGGTCAGTACACCCAAAAATGTCGAAAAAATGCATGATATGGTGTTGGCCGACCGAAGAGTAAAAGTGCGTGAGATTGTTGATGCCATAGGCATTTCATATGGTAGTGTGGTTTCGATTTTAAATGATTAGCTGGGCTTAAGAAAGTTGTCTGCAGGATGGGTGCCGCGTTTGCTCTCAATTGACCATAAACGTAAACGTGTGACAACTTCAAAGGATTGTTTGGAGTTGTTTAACCGCAATCCGAATGAGTTTTTGCGGCGTTTTGTAACTGTGGAAGAAACATAGATCGATTACTGTACTCCGGAGACCAAGCAGCAGTCTAAACAATGGGTTTTTCCGGGTGAACATGCTCCGAAGAAGGCCAAGGTAAGTTTGTTGGCCAATAAGGTGATGGCAACAGTTTTTGGGATGCACGCAGGATAATCAACATCGATTACCTTCAAAAGGAAAAGACAATAAACGGCGAATATTATGCCAACTTATTAGACCGATTTAATGAGGATTTAAAAAGAAAACGACCCCATATGGCCAAGAAAAAAATTGGTACCTCATCCGCCATATTCTCCGAATTTAGCCCCTAGTGACTACTTCCTATTTCCAAACCTAAGGAAATAGCTTGGTGGAAAGAGATTCAGCTTCAACGATGAAATTATTGACCAAACAAATTCCTATTTTAAGGACCTCGAAAAATCCTATTTTTTACGCAAAGTAAATGATGACACTTGCTCAAAATTTGACAGTAGTCTACTTGATGGGAATAGTATTGCATTTCATATATTACGAGAGAAGTTCGAAAAGTCTCGGACTTATTGATCCGCCCTCGTATTCCTAAAAATTTGCTCATCTTTCGATACATTTAAGTCCTTTTGAGCGGAAATTTGACATCCCGGAGAAAAACTTGGTAGTCTCTAGTTTTATCCCTATAACTATTTTTAAAAGTGTGAGAATGATTGTTGCAGGCTGACATACATGTGAAAATAAACAAATGTTTTTTAAGTTTTTGCGCTGCAACATTTAAATAAAAAATATTATTATATTATAGGGATTCTTAGCTTTCATTTGACACCCATATTGGGCTGTTATAATATTCGTAAATATGTATGTCCTTCTAAAAGGAGGAAAATTTACGTCCTGGAGAAGTAATAAATACAAAGTTTTACTACGTATGGTCTATAGTTTCATGCATATATCGAATTTTTTCATCTGTGAAAATTACTGTCACACGGTGCAATAATGCAAAAAGTTAAAAATTTGAGCTTTCCCAAAATTACAAAAGTAAATTTTTGCTCCAAATTTTTGGTATTTTTTGGCTATTTTACCCTTTTTTTAATTTCACAAACCATATTTTTAGCAAATATATTGTTTTATTCTACACTTAAGTCTTCCAAAATCGGATTTTGTAACAAAAATAAACATCATTGATGACCAGAATTTTTTTTTAAGATTTAAGATTTATTTAAATTTAAATTTTTCTAAAATCTACAATTTTTTTTATTTGCAACACAAAATCAAATAAACATAATTTTTTTTTAAATAAAAGAAGAAAGAAAGATTTTTATTTTCTTTTTTATTAAATTTAAAATTACATATGTACATATGTTTAGAAGTATAAGGTGGCTTTAAGAGTGTTAATCTTAATATTTTACCAAAAAGGTCATAAAAGCTTTGAACTACATTTATTAGCCAATAATTAAAACTAAATAGTAGATGAATATGTATTTTATATATATTTTTCCAATAAACCATAGAACGATATGATAGCGAAAACTAAATCACATTAGGTGCTGATTATAATATCATATTGTTCAAAGTAAAAATATAAAAATTAAAAAACTTTCAACAAACAAAAACTAGCTGAGAATAAAAATAATTTGTTAACAGATTTTTAATACTAAAACTAAACATTTTAGGAACGTAATTGTAAAAACGTAACCGTAAAGGAAACTCATGCTTGCAAATATTATTATTGATAATATTTGCATAAAATTATATCATGTATGATATTTTTTGTATATTTTATATTTATTTAGGATTTTTTCTTATTTTAGCTAATTATTGCTCTTAATTGTTATATTTAGTATATTTAAATGCAAAAAAAAAAAACATAATTTTTTTTTTATTAAATAGCATTCAGAACAAAATGTGGACCATGATGATTTTACCATCATTATTTTTGGCAATTACGATACCGAAAACAATATCATAATTTTATGGAAAAACGATGTTATAAGCTAAGGTACACTTTAGTTCGTAAAAACTATCGTTTTAGATTCGAAAACGATTATCATTAGTTGTAATTTTTATCACCTAGATGATATAGTTTCGACATCGTTATAATATCATTTAGTTTATTGGGTTATTTTAAATAAAAACTGTTAAAGTTTAAATAAAACATAACAGAAAATTTTCGTAATAGCTCGATACTACCATTACTTTTAAATATCTTTCTTGATTGCAATATCTTCTAAAGACTTGTCAAATTTATCAGCAGATCGAATTCTTGAAATCCGGTTGTTTATCCGCAAAATAAAATTTTATTTCTTTTTTTTAAACTAAAAAATCGCAAGAATGAATTTCAAGCCAAAAAGTAGAGAAGCTTCTAAGAGCTATGCCAAACTTGATCGGTCGCGTAATGGCACGTTGTGTTAAAGCTATGCCTAAGCTTTAGTCAATCAAAGCTAAAAAAAAAAAATTAAATAAAGCTGAGAAGAACTCTGAAGATAAAAATGGTCAAGGCTTCTCAATAATAAAAAAAAAAATAAATATAAAATTATTGTCAATATTTTGCATTAATTTGGAACACATGCGTTATTGCTGACTTTTCCTTGTAACATGACTACCGAATAATAGAGAAAATGGTCCTGAATATTATCTCAATAACAAAAAAATAAAAATAAAATGATTGTCAATATTTTGCATTAATTTGGAACACATGCGTTATTGCTGACTTTTCCTTGTAACATGACTACCGAATAATCCTGAATATTATCGAACTAAAAACAATAAAAATTTACAAAACAATTTGTCGTATAAAAAGATATGTCATTGTTTCATTTCTTTAGTCCAAATAAACTCGAATAATCATAACAAAGAGTGTCACAAAAAAGACACTGATGACGCCAGTGACATTCAACAGTGTTTTTAATATTTTCTGGCCAGATTTAAAATTTTTTCGTTACAGTAGAAGCATCCAGAATTGGGAATATTATTTTAGTCCCACAGAGTATTGGTTATTTAAACTACCCATAATTTGGTAATCGTAAAAAAATTGGATCAAAGTTAAAAATAAATTTAAGAAGGCCTCAGCAGTGTTCAATTATGATTATTAATTTTAATTTCTTATAGCGAGTAACCGTGAAAAATTTCATAAATGTACTTTAAAATTTTTTGAGAAGTCATACCTAAAAATTTCAAAAATCTGAAAAATTTGGAGATTAAATACTAGTTTAGTTTTAATCCTAACTTATTAAATAAACAAATAAATAAATAAAAGATGTTATGTTTTATTTAAACGCACACCTTAATTCTATATCAAAATTTTGTATTCTTAACAAAATTTATTTGATTATAAATGTACAGACAAGATTATTACCGTATATTTTTGATTAACGCAGTTGTTTCATTTTGCATCTAAATTTAATAAATATATAATATATAAATAAATATAAATATATAAGTATAAAATAAATTTTTAATTCATTCAATCATCTACTTGACTGATTTGATCAATTTTTTAATTGATTTTTTTTCTTTGTTTTTCATTTTTTACAGTTTTTAGTAATTGATATAATCATTTTGGTGAGAGGTGCAAATTTTAAAAAAGTTTTTAATTGAATGAATTATTTACTAGTATATTTTACGGTTGGTTTTCTGTGTGGTATATAAAAATACGATGATTTTTACAAGTGGTGTGCAAATTTTAGATTATTCGTATTGGATTTCCAAGAAATTGTATGGTAAGAGATATAGGAGACTGCAAGAAGAAATTGCTAATTCAGGAAGTAGTTACAATATTGAAATAAAGTAATACAAAAAGTAACTAGAATGTTTATGTATTATGTATGTAAATTCCAACTTTATAGTGAGATTTCATATAAAATAGTTAATATAATAAATAAAATAACTGGTATTAAAACAACTTTTTTATACTTATAAATCATTTTAATCACTTTAATAATTTTTACCATAAAAACTGATTAAATAAATAACAAATCTCTAGCATATTTTATTTTCTTTAGCTTAGTAATTTAACCAAATATTTATCTACCCATCTTCTCTACCAACTACCACTACCAGTGTTGCCAGTTCAGCCTTTTTAAGACTAAATCTAGTCTTTTTATTTTGATTTTAGTTTCAAAATTTTCCTCTTAGCTTCTAGCTTTTTTTCTAGCCTTTCTGATTAATAAAATTGCCTTAAAAAGGTTAACAATTTAGTATATCAACAAACAAGAAAATGATTTTTTATTTGCTTTTATTAATTTTATTTTTACAGAATCATCCATTTCCAGGAAAAACAGTATTAGTTCTACAACTAGTTCCAGAACGCATGAAAATAGCCCGTATTTGTTCTACTTTGGCGTTACGACTGATGATTTTTGTTTGAAATTTTCACCACCAGAACTAGTTCTCTGGAAGTGTACACCAGTACACCAGCAAAAACTTAACTTCCAATTTTAAAAGCATTAGCTTTCTGAATGCATTATATTGTAGTCTTAATCGCCACTACACAACATTACCAATTAGTACTTATATAAGTAGCTTTTAGTAAATATGAAAAGAATTTGGTTTTTACGTAGCTGAATTATCTAGAGCGAGGGTCCAACTCCCTACTGAGACAAATACATTTTTCTTTTTTTAATAAATAATATTTATTTATATCTATATATGAAAACCACTTTTTAGCGCATAAAAATATAAATATAATAGTAGCGAGTGAGATGACAGACTAACAAATTTGAGCAGTGTAGTGACATGAGTTCAAATCTCAGCCGAATCATTTTTTCCTTGTGCGTAAAAAAAACAGCATCCAAAACAACTGTTTGGTACCCAAATAAAAACTGATGAAATTTTGGACATCGCAAACAAAATTCATCAGTTATAGCACCAAAAGAGGAATCTGTTTTTCATATTTTTTTCTTATTTGTGAAGTTTTTGCTGGGTACCCATTCTATGGAACGGTTCTAGAACTAGTTCTTTAATCAATGATTTTTGTTCGATATTGTCACATTCAGATCTAGTTGTATAGATGCTTCAGAAACCGGTTACTAAAATCAAATATTTTTTTATTATATTTTTTATTCTAATGAACCATTTACTAAAGTCCACTTTTGAAATCAATTTAACTTTGCTATTTTTTTTTTTAAATCTTTCGATTTTAAAATTTTTTTGAAGTTTTTTTAAACTGTTCTAGGAAGTCATTTAGGAACTAGTAATATGTTCGTAGAAGGGACGTGGAAGTAATGTAGAAGTAGTTCTTAAGCACTAGTTATCAAAAGCATTTCTTAAACGCAATTTAGAATCACAATACAGTTTTACTTCATGAGTACCAGAATTTTTTGCGAGACCACTAGTTCTAAAGATATTACTATAGAAACTGAAGTGGTTCTGATTACCCCACTTCTAGAACTAATGATTTTAGAACAAGTTCTAAAATTTTTCCTGGGTTTAAGCATTTTTGTGTATTAATTCATTAAAAAAATATATCAAAAACTCAAAAGAAAAAAATAATAAGTTTTTAAATAAAAAAATACTAACTTTTTTCCGGCTTTATTTTTGGAGGCATTTAGCCTTTTCTGACCTTTTTTGAAGTCTAATTTAGCCTCTTTTTTCTCAACTGCTGGCAACACTAACCACCACCAACAATTTCATCATTGTTATCTCTATACCAAAGTATCAGTACCAAAGATTGTAAGGAAATATATAAACGATTGGTTGGCTGGTGTGATTATCTTTAATCATTTTTCAACAAGTTTGTTGTTTAAATGGTTTTAATAAAAAAAATCACTATAATCGTCATTCAGAGTAAAAGATAATTTATAAAATCACGTTTTTTAAATTAACACTTTACTAAGATTTTCTATTTAACTTCTTTAACGCGATTTTGTACCCTATAGTTTTCTCTTTATCTCACAGTATATCACTTTTAACGTGGCCGTATATACGTTACCGGTAATTGAGCAAATGTTTATGGGTGTTTATAATAATAATTTTCTCTAATAATTTATATTTTATATTTAGATATTTAAATGTGTTTTATAACATAAAACACATCAAGCTTTATTTGCTATTATTATTATTATTTGCTTAAGTAAGTGTGATAATGGGAATATTAAATTATTTATATGATTTATAAAATACACGCAAAGAAATTATAAGGAGTGAGATCGAAAAAATCTTAACACACGTTTTCCCTTTTAACTTTTCTCGGAAGCATATTTATTTATCTTTGAAAGATATGTCAGTTATTATTTTTAATGACAACTATGTTGATTTGTTGCCAGTTTGATCAAAATGAGTGACGAAAGAGAAAAAGTGCCAAAATTATTAAAAATTTTCCAGAAAAAAAAATCCAAATTGGTCCTACAAAAAGTTGATAAAAGAATTAAAGTCAAACTGTTTCCAATGTTATTGAGCAGTGTTAGGAGAATTTGACCATTGATAGGAATCCTGGTTCGAGAAGAAAAAAAGTTCCACATGATATTGGGAAGGCCAAAAAAAAAAAAAAAATTAAAGCATTAAAAAGAGTTCCAAACACATCTGGTAGAGAAGCAACCCGGTTAGCTCAGTGCTCTGACAATTTAGTGCGAAAAGTTGAAGCCAATGCAAGCTTTGAAAGTCCAAAAAGTTTCAGATAGAAATGCTGCAAAAAATTTAGAAGCCAAGAATAGGGAACGGAAATTAAAATCAAATTTCATACAAATATACTAATGTTGTATAATGGACGACGAAACATATGTATTGGTAGATTTTTCGCAGTTTCCGGATCAAAATTTTTATGTTGCTAATGCTCCAGGAAATGTTGGAGATAAGTTTAGGACCCAAAATCAGACAAAATTTCTTCAAAAAATCCTGGTATGGGAAGTTTTATGCAGTTTCGGGAAAAGAAGCAACTAATTTGTTACAGTAAATACCGAAATATACATCAAAGAATGTTTGAAAAAATGCTTCTACCTTCCATAAGAGAGCACAATGTGTCCACATATTTTTGGCCCGATTTGGCATCATATCACTACAGATGGATTCAAGATTTACGTGGGTCGTCAGGCAGGTACCAAGCACAACCCCACGGTGGTCTTAACACCGGGTGAGTACATTGCGTCCACCATCGCTCCAGATGCAAAAAACTGCTACACCTGAGTACCAATTTGAAGACATGTATTTGGACATGCCTTCCTCCTTGGTCAGGAGCAGAGCCCATCTAAATCTCCTTCCTATCTATGGGTCACGGCACCCGGTTTCAATGCAACTTATCACTGAGCTCACGCTCTACCCGCGATTTGGGTTTAAATCACAGCCACCACGAAAAGTTCCAGGGGCTCCTGACACCCGTGGTACCAGTATTAAGTCACTGGTCGGACTTCGTAGCCAAGAATGACTACAACCAGTTGAACTTCAAATAGTTCAGGACTGGTGGCCCGCCACTCGCCACACATCAACATGCAACATACAACAACAAGGATGAACAAACACAAAAGCACACACCGACAGTTAACAATCGCCCTCACGGGCGACTCGTTGGCCACATAGTGTGATACGAACAAAAGATGACAATAACGACACTAGACTAGGCCACTCTCACGGATCACCCCAAACACTCCAGAAGTTAGTACTGATCAAGTAGAGCACAGAGGACAAACACAACCCAACAACGACGTTAAACTAGGCAAAGCCTATAGGAGCCACAGCAACCGCACATCAGCAACCGGGATCGGCAGGAACAACCGCAACAGCTAGAACAGACATCACACGCAGAAGAGGCAACATCGGCGACATCGGAGTCCAACGACTAAGAATGGCTCTGTAGAGAGCCACCTCCGCAAAGTCTCCTACTTTTCCTAGCAAAAACTTCGCGCGCAAACGCACCCAACCTCGCTAAAGTCCTACTGTTCTCTAAGACTCCACTATAATCACATCCCGCCCCGGTATGAGTAATACACATTCCACCTAAATCCATAATGTCATCATAATCACTACAGTAAGAAAGCTCTGGAGTGGTACCAAAACAATAACATAGTTTTTGTACCAAGAGAGCTTAATACTCCAAATTTTCTGGAACTAAGGCCAGTGGAGAGATATTGGTTTCTTGTGAAAAGAGGATTGAAGAGTACTAAAACGGTGTCTCAAAATATTGAAGATTTTAAAAGGAGATTGGCAAACTGTTCCAAAAAAAGTGACTGAAACAACTATCAAATATCTAATGGAAGTTATATTTTTCTGTAATATAATATCAATTAAATAAAAAAGTCAAAACTCTAAATTCAACCGTTATTGAATTTTATATATGTTAAGATTTTTTCGATCTCACTCCTTATTATTTTATGTCATAAAATATGTGTGAAGTAAATGAGAGATATTAAATTTAATGAGAAAATTTAATGGCAATATAAAAACAACACGAAAAGGTAGTGTTTGGATTAGAAAAACTAAGTAGGTTACTATTAGTAACTGTTTTAAGATAATTATATTAAAGTGCTAGTAAATTACTTTTTAAATGAAACTAATCAGAACCAAAATTTTGCTTAAAAGTCTTAAAAGCACATCAAAGCTGCAAAAGAAAAATCTTTCTTTTTTATAATCTGTTCTAATCCGAGTTGAACTTGGACTTAAAAATAAAATCACAGATGTAAAATAAAGACCCCTCGGATAATTCTGATGTTTTTTTCAAAAAAGATCATTTAATACTCCATAAAGTATATAGACCATTATCAAAAATGTTTAATCTGGCTGAAGCTGACTTTAAACCTTAACAAGTTTTGTGGTAATACTATTTTATACAAATGGGTTACAGTTCGGAACTCACAAGACTCGGAACTAATAGAGTGAAAAATTTTAGTTCAAGAACTTAGAAAAAGGACTAAAAATTACTTAACGTTTTACCATTCTTCTAGACTTTTTATTCGATCGTTTACAATTTTTGATCTCATTCGATGTTATATAAACTAATATGGCTTTGTGAATAAATTCTGCACCTTCTTTGTTAGTGTGCAGACTTTCAACAGTTACATCAAGGTAACCAAATTTTGTTGACAAAATTTTTAAAATTAAAAAAATTTTTTTTTCTCGTTGATGTGCCCGAAATAGTTAACGCGGTAGTAAGTTTTCCGCGAGGCACATTCGCAATTTCTATGGAATAACATGGATTATTGCGTGAACTTAGTTTGTTATTATTTATTTTCTGTGTAAAACCGAAGTCGTTAGATTATATACACAGAAAAAAGTTTGTATATAAATATAAAAATTTACTTCCATTGATTTCAGTTCATAATAATTTCTTAAGCATTAAAATTTTTTTTTATAAATTTTCAAATGAATCAAAAGTCAAGAAGACTGAAAAAGTTGTTTAAATTTTCATTTATATTTTCAATTTGCAAAAAAAGATTTCTTCGCAAAATTTTAAAGATTTTCATGATTTTAATTTTTATGATTTTCAGCTACATTTAGGAAAATTATGCAAATTTCTAAATATTATTTTTATACAGATTTTCCTTGGAATTTTGCCATTTTAAGGCATTTGTTGTTAATATTTTCATGTTGGTTGGTTGGTTTACGTGGTAGCCCATAACCTTACGGGCAATCAGTTAGACTCGTTAGAATCCGTTTTGATGGGACCACACTATTCGAAAGATGAATGAGTTGTATTGAGACTGTAATGAGATAGAAGTGTAGGAAAGAACAATGAGAACATAAATTAATTAGATCCAGCCTGTAGCATTGAGATATTTAATAATGTCACTGAGTCTACTGTCAGATATCTCACAGAGGTTATCCAATTGGTACCTTCCCAGCAATTTATGTCTGATTGCGTTCAAGGCTGGGCATTCACATAGAAGATGATATACTGTCTCCTCCTTCCCGCGATTGCCACAACTACGACAATATTCATTGTAAGGGAGACCAATTCTGCTTGCATGTTTTCCGATCGTCCAGTGACCTGTAAACAATGCTATTAGGTTCGAGATGTCCTTACGTTTGTGGCCAATGAGTTCCATTGAACATTTTTCGTTGTAGGTAGGCCACGTTTCTTTCGCGACTCTACATTTGTCCAGATTTCGACATCTGTTTTTCGCCTTTTCTAGAAAGTGTTTTTGGATTCTGCTTTTGACTGTTCCTAACAGGATTACGACAGAAACCGATAAGGAGGCATTCATAGCAGAGCCTGCCCGGACTAATTCGTCTGCCTGTTCATTACCATAGTAATCCCTATTCGCAGGAACCCAGACTATAGTAATGTCTGACTAGAATAGAGGTAGTTTTAGGTGATTTGAGCGATAGTATTGCCGCTTGACTGTCGACAAATAAACCAATATTCCCTTGAATATTTCTATCGCGAATTAATTTACACGCTTCCCTGACCGCTAGTATTTCCGCTTGGAATATGCTTGCCTCGTGAGGGAGTCTATATGAGTGTCTAATTCCAAGATCGTTAGGAAAGACACCAGAGCCGACACCGCAGTTCACCTTTGAGCCGTCAGTGTATATCCTAGTTCCATATTGTTCAAGAAGATTTCCCCTTCTCCATTTACTCCCGGTGGGGAATAGGATTTTAATAGTATTTCCGAAGTCCATCTGGGGAATCATATAGTCGGTAAATTGATTGAATTGCGGGGTATTAAACTTAATATCCTCGCATACCCATACGTTCTTGATCCCTAGCTTTCCGTTGCAGATAATCTTATAACACTATTGACTGATGATTCAATAATATGTAGGTCTATAGGTGTTAGATGCAATATAGTGTTCAGAGCTTCAGAGGAACTAGTACGTAATGCACCTGCAATGCCAATGGAAGCGGATCTTTGTATCCTGTAAAGTTGATCCACCACGTATCTCTTACTAGTAGCGGTCCACCACACAAGAGATCCATATACAAGAATGTGCCGTACTATTGCAGTGTATAGCCATTTTGTCAATTTTGGACTAAAACCCCATTTCACACTGAACATCTTTCTACAGGTGTAGTATGCTACCGTAGCCTTACCAACCCTATGTTGAATGTTTAGCTTCCAAGAAAGCTTGGAGTCCAAAATAATGCCCAAGTACTTTGCATTGTCCGACAAGGTGAGTTCACAGTTTTCTAACCGTGCTAGTATGAAGCTTGGAATCTTGGTCTTTGTGGTGAAAAGTACCAGCTCTGTGTTGCATGGATTCACTCCTAGTCCACATTCTTTGGCCCAGTCGCTGAGTGTAGTCAGAGCAGTTGACATGATATCGCTTATCACATTCAGAAACAGTACTGATACTAGTATCACCACATCGTCCGCATAAGCCACGACTTTCACTCCCTTGTCTTCCAATTCGTACAGGATGGCATTAATGACAATAAGCCACAACAGCGGAGAAATCACACCTACTTGTGGAGTTCCACGCATAACTTGTTTGTTCCGTCCCACAGGTCCAGGAGCTAGCGAAGCAGATGAATTGGAGGTAGCCAATAATCTGCTGACAGGCACAAAACCGATGAAACCGACGATGAAAATCGTGCAAATTAATCTGCAGCATTCAAAATGTGCTACAGACAATCTGAGGCTTCTTTTAGCGGAAAAAAACCTCGACATTGCTATAGTCCAGGAAACCTGGGTTTCAAACTCCCAAGTCAAAGGGCTCCCGACTTCAACATATAAAGCACTATTGTAAAAGATAAAGGTAAGCCAAGATCTTGTCTTATTGCTAAAAAACACATAAATATATTTCTCTGCTCACAGTATAGCTCAGTAGACCTGACAGTCGCAAGGGTCGAATTAATGCGAAACAAGAGTTTCCTGATCGCCTCCAGCTATATTGCACACGACAATATTTTCCTGTATTAACAACAAATTTCATTTGAAATTTGCAATCAAATCTAATAAAACTAAATCAGAGATTTACCAAAATTTTTGCAAAATTCCTAAAATTTTCATTATGAACAAAATTTTATTTTTTATGAAAAAATTTTAAGAAAAAAAGTTATATTCGTTTCATGATATTTATGAAAAAAAAAATCAAATATATGCATTTTTTTCTCTATATAAAACATATATATCCGATAACTGTGTCTTTCTAAAAACAGATTTCAACAGACAGACGGACATTGTTATATCGACTTCCCTATCAATAAGGATTCAGAAATTATATATGTACATTTTGAGGTCTTAGATGAATATTATAGAAACTACAAACGGTGTGACAAACTTATATATACCCTTTACACCTGTGATGAAAGGTACAAAAAGATGTATCTGTCTTACATTTTCTACAATCAGTTTGCTCTGCATTTTTGCAGTAGTGTATTTTTAATACAAGAAATTACAATTACAAAACATTACTGCAATTACGGTAAACTTGTAATCGTGACAATATTAACTGTATTGTATATTTTTCTTTTTACATTTTTTCACAATCTTTAAAAAGCTGTATCTATATTCATAAGAAAAAAAAATAACAAAACAAAACTTCATGGCTAAATAAATCTGGAAATATTTGCTCGTTTACTTTGTTTAAATAGATATAGACCGACAGACGTCGACATACAAATTCCATCAATGTTTTATGAGTTTATTTAACCATAAAAATCTATTGGAAAAAATTATAGAGACTAATAAAACGAAAACACAAAAATTATGGTATTTGTTATGCTCTTAGACAATGGTTTTGTCATGGTTTAAAATAGAGTTTTGAGTTTTTTCTATTTTTTTTTTTTTTTTTTTTTTTGCCTTTCCTATAAACGATTTCATTTTGTAATCAATATTGATTAGCAATTTCCTTGCTTATAAAAATAGAAATAAATATACCATTAGAAAGATGAGAATAGCAATGATTTAAAAAAAAGGATGAGAAGATAAAGAATCAGGGAAATCTTTTACTTATAAAAAATGTATAGCGTTTAGTGTTAAAAATAAAATGTTATGGCTTTTAAGAAAAATAATAAAGAATATAGGCGTTTCTCAGAATTGTATAAATGCATCTAAATTCAGTTTCCAAGAAGTTATTAATTAAGCGAAGCATACAGGAAGGAAAAAAACTATATTGGATTTATTTGCATTACAATATCAATGTACAAATCAAGGGGAATGATTCCCCATAGGGATACGCCTACCATTGCCAAATATCTTGCAAACGAGCTAATACTTTTATTGATGATTTCCCATCCATCGAACTTTGACAATTTAAATTTATATATGATCGGAATCAGACGTAAAATATTTTGAGATTCAAAGATCTAATTTTCTTTTTATAGATTCTGGAAATGCATGAAATGCATCGCTTTACACTAGATTGAGTTAATACTACTTTTTCCAATCGGTCCATTTTTACCACTTTGTCAAAGTACTACGTAAAAATACTGTTGTTAGACTTTCTTATTTAGTATGCGTCATTCTTAAATATGAAGTTTCGTACCAAAAAAGGGTGCATTTGCGGGAAGTTTTCTGTTCACTATAATTTTTTGAACTTGTTGTGAGTAATTTAGAAAGTTTTGAATATGAGTTTTGAATTGGGAGCTTTACTGGATCAAGACTCGTTCCAAATATAAGAAATACTTGCGGAATCATTGGTAGTAGATCAATCAACAAATTCCAGATAAGTTTAAAACTATTTGAAAAATAGTGCACAGAGAAAAAAATTCATATATTTGAATATTTTTTTCATAAATGTTATGAATCGAACATGACTTTGTTTTCATCAAAAATATAATTTTATTCATAGATATTACTAAATTGCTCATAATGGAAATTTTAGTAATTTTGCAAAAATTTTGTTAAATCTTTGGTTCAGTTTTATTAGAATTGATTGAAAATGGTAAATGAAAATAGTTACACATGAAAATAATAACAACAAAGGCCTTAAAATGGCAAAATTCCAAGGAAAAAAACTTTGAAATTTGCATAAATTTCGCTCGCATTCTCCAGCACGTCATTTTGATAAAAAGCGCTTTTCTTCTGTTCCCAAAATGTAGCTAAGAATCATTAAAAACCTAAAATTTTCCGAAGAAAATTTCAAAAATTTTTTTACAATTTGAAAATATAAATGAAAATTTAAACAATTTATTTTAAGTTTTCTTGACTTTTGATTCATTTCAAAAAATGTAAAAAAGTGTTAATATTTAAGACATATTTAAGGCATTCTTAAATATTATAAACTAAAATAAATGAAAGTAAATTCTTATATTTATGCACTGTATAGCCCAGACATTGCCCCTTATGACTTCTATTTGATTTGCACGATTCAGAATGTCCTAGTTGGTATTCAGAAATTCATACAAAAAGTAACCAAAAAGGAGATATAGTCAGAACCAAAAGGACTTAAAGCCAACATATATCAGAAGAAAGTTTACAAATATCTTTAAAGAAGTGGCCAATGGTCCCCCTGTTTAAAGTTTTGATAAAAATATTGAAGATTTTTACAAGCTAACTCCGATATTTGATACACTTGAATATTACCTTCAAGAAGTTAAGTTGTGAGTTTTGGTCATGGGAAGAAAACAAATGACGATCTTCCTTTGAAATATCTTCTGCAGACGGTTAGGTTTTTGGAGACATTTTGCCGAAACGGAAATCCGTTAGAGGAATCAATTAATATAGCTCTCGGATAGCTGTAGCTATCTAATTATCAACTACAGACAACTAAAACTGAACGTATAACAATTTCCAAACTAAGGGGGTTTTTTTAAAGTAATGTGAAGGAACCTTTGGATATCAGTAGGTTAGCGACTTATTCAAATCGAAGATTTTCTTAATTCCTCTATGTCAACTGTAGCTTACTATTTGCCATGAAATTATTGCAAAAAATTTTTAATTTTCCATACATTGTTTATTTAGCAATAAATTTATAACTTTTAATAATAACTTGTTAAACAAAAGCTTAAAAAAACAATTACTTCCTAATATAATAAATCGATAAATAAATAAATAAATAAACAAATAAATAATAGGTTTGTTGCCGTACTTTTTGGATAAAATTGGTTATAGTGAGAAAAAACTAATTTTTCTCTAACTAAATTACAAAAATGTACAGAAGTATTGAAACAAGTGCTGCCACGGTAAACTTTTTTTTAATCAAAATTTGGGAAAAAATAACCAAATTAGGAGAAAAAATAAAAAAAAAATTAATATAATCTTAATATATGTATTCATGTTTCAAATACATTGCATACTAATTATAAACTTTAGTTAGTCTTTAGAAGAAAAAAGTATTTAAAATTTAACTGTTTAGAACAATGTTTATCAAAATGTGATTCCTGATCCAATTTTGTAGAGGGTCGGTATTTAAATATTCTCACGTCCTTATGATATGATGTCGAAAACAAACCAGATTGTAATAAATTTACAAATGCAAAACAACTGGGTAGAGATGTAATAGAAAAGACAATTTTACAATTACATAATTCACAAAAAAAGAATGCAAATTAGAGTTATTTTTTATAGCGACTTAGTCAATCTCATTTGATAATGTGAATTCCAAAATCTAAAGATTTAAAGTAAAAGATATTTAATTGGGAAGTTTGGCGAAAAAAATCAATTCAATTCCCAAGAACTCACATATATTAAATTTTAATAAGTTAATTTAAAAATTGTGTAGAAAATTGTGATCCAATTTAAAATACTTTGGGATTGATAAAACACTTTTACTGCAGTTATTTGTAAAATAATGTGGTGCCATTGCCATTGCAAATGGGGCGTCCTAAAATATACCAATCGACTCAGAATCTCCTTAACTGTTCGAAATTGGTTCATTATTTCACCCAGTCTCCAAATAAATGTTCTTTTGGAGTAATATTTTAAAGCTCAAACATCTTACATACTTATAAGCGTATTTCTACAGAATTCTGCGGAAATAAAACATTCTTAAACGTAAAATATTCTATAAAAAAATGTTTACGTACCTACATAAAATATGGCATTCAGTTTCAAAAGGATCGCTTCAAAATTAATTATAGCTTTTATATAGGGTCCTCACCCGAAAATCAGTTAAAAGTACTTAAATCCCACATAAATGTTCGTATGTTAATAAAATTTGGCTCAAATAAGATTAATCATAGCACCCATATAATGCTCTCTCTGAAGTATGTATCATATAGTCAGTCTTCACCGAATATACATTTTTTTTAATAGTAATTTATTTTGTAATTACAAGTATTTAGATTGCTTGTTACATCGTTAGAACTTTCTCACAAAAATCTCCTAATCTATTTCACATTTTGTTTAAATATTAGAAAATCTTTTCTATTGATTTAAATTGTTTTCTTCATTTGTCAGTTAAAATTGGAATGAGAAGCTATAGGAACCTTTAGTTTTTAAATGTGTGATGAATTTTCAGTACACTCTTTTTTATTGTTGGCAAATTAAACAGAGTAAATAGCATTTTTAAAACTACCTTTCCTGGTAAGCTAGCAGGTATAATTGGAATTAGAAATAAACTACTTATTTTTTGCCTGAATAACTAGTTACTTTTGTTCGAGTTGTCCACAAATTCGTGTATTTATTTTTAGACCCTAGGGGTACTCAAAAACATATACCTAAACGAAAATAAAAATTGTAAAAAACAAAAAAAATTTTGCCGTCAGTGAGATTTGAACTTGGGCACTAAATTAACAATTGTTTTTTAATGGCTAACGTCTTACTCAGTACACCATGTCGCACTTTATTTTTTAAGTGACAAAAACTTTTTTTACATATAAAATATATTTTTAGAGATTTTGTTTAAAAATAAAACAGCATCAGAATGGGGTTAAACCAACAACTTTCTGGTTTTTAATTCAGTGCTCTAGCCAACTGATCCACGTGATTGCAATATTACTGTGCTATTATACTATAGAGTACTTATTTATGTCATATAAAGTAGGCAAATAATAATGAAGCCTCATTACCAAGAAACTACTTGAATAAGTAGTTGCCATTACCAAGAACCAAAAAGTTTTTGCTGGATAATAAAAATAAAAGTTTGTTTTAACAAACAAGAATAACCAAAATGGAAAATATTCATCATCTTTACATTAGAAAATAAAATAATGAATTTTGGTAAAACTAAGCAAAACGGCAACACTGATTGGAATACCAAATAAATTGTTTACCCAGAAAGAAAACATCAAACTGTTTTAAAATTGCATATGTGAATGTAATTTTATTTTTCAGCATATTTGAATGTTTTTATTTTTTTAAGGAGGCTTATTTTTTGGTAACAAAAAAAATATTTTTTATTTATTTTCATTCAATTTTTTTTTTTTTTTACACATATTTATTTTTTGCTCATTTAACAATTTACCTAGTCCCCAAAGAAATATCTTAGGCTATTTTATGCAAGAAAAACCAGAACATTTTTCTTTCAAAATCGCTCTCATTTACCCAGGATAGCTTTTCGTTAAAATTGTTAACCCACGTGCTACCAATTTAGAGTACGGGAACAAAGCTAATAACAATAAAAAGGAACAAAATCTATTAAATTTGTATTTGTCTCATACTTTAAAAAAAGCAACAGAAACAATAAGTATTGGCAATCATTTGGCAGCAGCAATAATAATAAATTGTAGTCAATGCGCAATATATTTTTTTTATAGCTAAATGTTAATATTTTTTAACATTTTATTATGTTTTGTTCATAAAAAAACTGTTATTGAATGGAATTATTCATAGCAAAATAAATACTTATTAATATTTTTTACACTGTTTTAAAAGCGGCAATAAGCATTGAAAGTATTTAAACATTTAAACTGAACTTGTCATTTAATAAAGCGTGAAATAAACTTAAACTTAGAGAAAAAAAATTAATAACAATATGTGTTGTGGATATAAGGATTGAGATTGAAAAAATCTTAACATGTATAAAATTCAATAATTTGGAAACGGTTAATCTTAGAGTTTTGATTTTTTTGTATTTAATTGATACTCGTATTATATTACAGATCACAGAAAAATATAACTCTTATAGTTCTAACCACTACTTATGAACTCGGTAACCTTTCTTGGTAATCCTTGTATTAGAGATTTGGTAGTTGTTTCAGTTACTTTTTTCGAACAGTTTGTCCATCTCTTTTTAAAATCTTCGATATTTTGGGACACTTTTTCGTGCTCTGCAATTTTGAGGATTGACCTCTCTTCGTACAAAGACTGTGTTATTATTTTGCTACCATTCCAGAGCTTTCTTACCGTAGTGACATGATGCCAAATCGGGCCAAAAATATATGAACACATTGTGAACTCTTATGAAAGGAAGAAGGGTTTTTTGCAAACATTTTTTGATGTATATTCGTTATTTATAGGGCCCACTGTAACAAATGACTTGCTTCTTTTGCCGCAACTGCATAAAGCTTTTCATACCAGGATTTTTTTTAAGACATTTTGTCTTATTTTGGGGCCTAAACTTATCTTCAACATTTCCTCGTGCATTAGCAAGATAAAAATTTTGACCCAGAAGCTGCGAAAAATCTGTCAGTACATACCTTTTGTCGTCCATTATATAACAGGAGTATTTTTGTATGAAATTTGATCCATATTCTTGGATGCTAAATTTTTTGCAGCATTACTGTCTGGAACTTTCTGAACTTTGTATTTCTCAAGGCTGCATTGTCTTTAACTTTTTGCACCAAATAGTCAGAACACTGAGTTACTTTTCTACCAGATGTGTTTGGAACTCCTTTCAATATGCTTTCAATTTTCTTGGTCTTCCCAGTATCTTTTGTTCTTCCTATCAATAGTCAAGTTCTCCTGATACTTTTTAATAACATTGGATACAGTTTGACGGCAGACCTTTAATTCTTTGGCCAATTTTTTGTAGAACTAATTTGGATTTTTTTGGATATTTTTTAATAATTTAGGCACTTCTCCTTATCAACATAGTTCTCCTGATAGTTTTTAATAACATTGGATGCAGTTTGACGGCAGACCTTTAATTCTTTGGCCAATTTTTTGTAGGACTAATTTGGATTTTTTTTTTTTTTTTTTTTTGGATATTTTTTAATAATTTAGGCACTTCTCCTTATCAGCATAATTAACTTTAAAAATAATAACTGACATATTTTTAAAAATAACTAGATCAAAAAAATTAAATATTTCTTCCGTTAAGAGTCTAGAGGTAAAAGGTGTGTTAAGATTTGTTCGATCTCACTCCTTACACAAAACAAACCGACTATTCAAAAAAAAAAAAAATATTTGCTCATTTAAAGCAATCAGAGTTTTAACTAATTCGTTTGATATTTCTAAAATGTATCAACATTTTTTTTGAAATTTAGATTTAATAAACCATATTTATTCCGTTATCATTTTCATTATACAAATTTGTGAAAGTTTTGCAATTTTTTTAAGCCAATGAAATTTTTATAAAACTCCTCTTATAACTTCAAAGAAACTATCATTAAAACATATAATTTTAACTATTTATTGAATTGCTTCAATCACTTTTATAGTCAATTAAAAATAATTATAAGCATTTTTTGTTTAAACGCCATATTTTTGCTCACCTGTGTAATTGTTTTAATTAAACAACAATTTTGTTATTTGCTATTTTTGTATAAAAGTAAGCAATTTCAAATAATAATGATTGATTAATCATAAAGAAAAATTAGCAAAAATGTATAAAACAAATTAAAAAAAAATAATTAAAAGAATTAAACAGATTGTTATCGTTACAACGCCTGTGGCATAAATTATAAATAATTTCCTACTCTCCATTATAAAGAAAAAACAATTATTTTTCTTTATACGAGAAGAAATTTCAAAAACAAATCACTAAAAAATAGCAGATAATTTATTGCAGGAGTTTGTTACAAGTTGGATAAATGCAGTTGTAGTCGTATTATTAGTCGTTTACACTAATAATTGCTGGTATGTTTCAACTGTGTAGTTAGTTACTTGAGTCTAAAAATTAATTGCATGTTCTACTAGTTCAAGTTGATGTTTTTTTTTCAATAGCAGCAGCGGTAATAGTTTAGTTGTACAAAAGTGTTGATTTAAAAAATGCAAATTATAGTTTTTTCTTTAACTATCATTTAAGCTAGAGTCAGAGTAAAAAAATATTTATTTAAAATAATAATAATAACTTCTATTATTGCCAATTTCATTTGCTTTTATATTTTTCATTCCTAAGAATGTTTAATAAAATTATTTAGTAACTTCTAAAGAGAAAGCAAAGTTATATTATTCTATCAAATATTTGTTTAGTCTGCCTGTAGCTTAGACATACAATAACATTTTTATGGAGAAATAAATTTCTGTTGTTTAATTTTTCTTAATAAATTACTATAATTATAATTATTAGAGTTAGTTTGCTATTTAAATAATTTGAATTTATTTAAAAATATAAAAAAAATTATAGTTAGTAATTATATCTGTTGTAATAGATCTTTATTATTTCGGTTTTGTAGCGGATAGTGAAAAAGTTATGAATAAACTAACTTTTAATAAAATAAAAATTATTAAACGATCTGATAATTAATTATTAGCATTACAAAAAATTAGCTGAGTAGTAATTGTGTGACATGACAAGTTGAATTGTAAATAATTGCAGTTGAAAATAAAACAAATCACTGAACTAAAGCGTGATCCATTTCGAGGTTCCCTACTTTTTTAAAGAAAAAAACACAGAAAATTCAAATTTAATGGGGAATGTTTATTATCATTTGAAAGAACATTCTTTGGCATTTATTTTTTGAAGATTATGTCTATCAAATATTGGCCGTTGCTACGTCGCAGATGGTCCATCCGTTGAGTCCAATTTTCGATGAATCGTTCGAGCATTTCGACTTGTAATTGGCGAATGACACGCGTGATGTTTTCCTCCAAGGCCTGAATCGAAGCGGGTTTGTCTGCATAAACTTTAGACTTTACATATCCCCACAGGAAAAAGTCTAACGGTGTGATATCACACGATCTTGGTGGCCAATCGACCGGCCTAAAACATGAAATATTATGAGCCAAAAATGGGCCTCATCGCTGAACAAAATTTGCCTCGAAAACGTCGGATCTTCTTGGAACTTTTCAAGAGCCCATAGAGCGAAACGATGTCGCTTGGGAAGGTCGAGCGGCTTCAGTTGTTGCACACGCTGTATTTTGTACGCTTTCAATTTAAGATCTCGATGTAAAATGCGCCAAGTCGTTCCATATGTCAGTCCAAGTTGCTGCGAACGGCGCCGAATCGACTCTCCACGGTCTTCGTGTACACTCTCAGCTACGGCCGCTATATTTTCTTCACAGCGTGCTGGATGTAGTCTATTCGGTCGAATATTATCCAATAATGAATGCTGGGTCTCAAAATGGGTGATGGTGTTGCGAATAGTACGCTCAGTAGGCCGATTATGTTGACCATAAGTTGAGCGAAGTGCACGAAACACATTCCTCACAGAACGTGAATTTTCGTAATAAAGTTGAACGATTTGTAAACGTTGTTCAAGCGTAAGTCTTTCCATTATGTAATGCCAAACAATACTAAACAAAAATAACATGACAGCATGACACGACTCACACGTGATCTGTCAAAAAAGGCTATTGAAAAAAGTATCTCTACTTTAATCACCCTTTATATCAGCAGTGCCGAATCTTATAAAAAAAATAAAAAAACAAATTTAAAAAAAAATCACTTTTGTAAAAAAAATTAGAGAGGCTTCGTAATCGAAAGCCATAACTTACGAAAAAATAGCGCCCAATTTTTTTCAATGAATCAGAAATCAGCGAACAGCCTTTACTAATTCTACTCATATAATTTTTAACATTCGTTCAAAAAAGACTAGCTTTGAATTTTGCAAGAAATCGATGCAATATTCTTGAAAACGTATTTATGAGATTTGTAACGGATGACAAAATCTGGATCTGTGCGTAAGAGTCCGAAACAAATGATTAGTTCTCAGTATTGCTCCTTCAAAGTTCGCCCAACCCCATAAAAGTTTCACCCGGCCAAAGCATTTAAAATCAAATGGCTGCGTATTTCTTCTGTAATCCAGACACTTTACTAGTGTACGTTTGAAGTGACAAATTGCGTCACGCGGCGACGGACGGCAGCGTTATTACCAGCTTAAAAATCAATTATTTGTTTACAAAAATTGACAAAGGAAAATTTGAAAACATTGTCATAAATTTAATCGAACAATGCTGTGAAGACCAGCCGTGCATCAAACTTGAATTTGTTTCAACTTTTTTATATGGACCGCGCGTCCGCGTGATTGCGCCCATGGCCACGTGCCGCATACAAATTGGCCTTCCACCATTAGTTGTACCAGAACTACTCTCGTTTTCCATGGCATGATTTTATCATAGCCTTCGTATTTGTTATTTGTATGGATATGGTTTATAAGAGGTTCAGAATGACTTGAAAATCGTTTGGAAGTATCAAATTAATCGTGGGAGTTCTACGGTATTTTCGAATGTTAAATAGTATCAAAAAAATACGATCGTATTAACATCCATCCCTACAAGCAAATAACACTGTCATTTAAAAAAAAAGGATATATATTGCGACACTTGAAAACTGTGTTAAGTCTAACGAACATCACATTATATATCCATGAGTTCCCATCGTTTTTTAATGAAAAATGTATGTTTATTTAAAAAGACATAACGTATTTTAATCAATTATTTTAATTGTCCATCGGAGGTTACGACTTTTGCTCATCTTTTGGGAAATTTATGGATTTAATCACAAAACCACTTCACGTTTTTTGAGGCCAGAATTAATTCAATTTTTGATCTCTCGTTCTGGAGTGAAGCTTATTACAGCAAAGGCATTCTAAATCGAATTAAACAACCAGTAGTCAGAAGGTGCAATCTCTAGTAATGTAAAATCTTGCATTCACTATTTTTCAAATAGTTTTTAACTGATCTCGCAACATGAAGCCGATCGTTGGCATGATGGAAAACTATAGACTTGTGTCTGGTCGGATTTTCTGGCAGTTTTCCTTTCAATGATCTTTTCAAAGGAATTAATTGTTTCTGGTACACATCGTTTTACGGGAATCACCGTTTCAGTATACAAAATCTCCTATCGATGTCTTTAAGCCTTCAGTTCGTGTGGCAATCAATTTTGAACGAATCCAAATGCTTTTAAATGTCTGGAAATAGTTACTTGACTTACTCCTAATGATCCTGCAAGATCTTCTTACGTTTTTCATGATTGAGTAAAGTCTTCAATTCTTCATCTTCAAACAAATGTAACTGTCATTTGCAAAATGTAGAAACAAATAAATTGGGAGAAAGAACGAGCCTTGCAATACCCTTCAATTAGTCTACGTCTGCAACAGTTCTTATAAAGTGATCCACACTATTTTGGATACCTTAGAAATATCTGGAGCCATAATTTTATTATTGAACATTTCGAAAGTTTTCGATAAGAAGGCTACCAAATCTTACGTCTTCTGCTATTTATGTGAAATCGGAAAATTTAAATTTATCGTACAAGTACATATATATAAAAGCTTCGCTCTTGATGTATCAGTTGGATACGTCTTCCGAACTTAATCTCAAATACTAATCTGCTCCGAATATGTGAATTATAATGTAAATAGGTCCATTTGATTATAAATTATAGATTTATTTCCAAAATATTTGGTAAGAAAATATTTTAATATGGTTATCTTTTATATTTTAATATATTTGTAGCTCTTTATCTGAATAATTTAATTCCAGGTTATAAACTTACCAAATCCTTTTAAAGTAATTTATATAACATTGTCTTACCTAAAAAGAGAAAATAAAATTAAAATATTAAAATAGTTATGCAAAGTGAAAAAATATTACATTTAAATACATAAGAAAATTTTCATTAATAGTTTTCTCCTAAACCTACAATTTCTTAAGCCACGGGTTCCCAAATGTCGGTTCGTAGCAACTTTTAAGGGGGTCCGCGAAGAGATCTAAAAGAGGGTCGCAATAAGAGGGTTAATAAGTGGGTTAATAAGAGATCGAAGCCGATCAAAGAACCAATTGAGGTATTAAAATATCTAATAAAATCACTAAGTTCTTGTGTACATTGTCCAGAACTCGTGAGTGTTTCCCTAGGAATAGAAGCCTGATTTAGAAGTTTTGTATTATTATTTTGTTTTTAAGATAAGCGTTGCAAAAAGCCATCGTTGAAACAACTTGTCTTTTGTGGTTTAGACGATTTAAAAGTGTCGATTTCGATGAATGAAAAAAGGTTGAAAATGAAGAACTGAAGGCGTTGCACGATCATGAAGCAAGCCAAATGCAAGAAATGCTTACATAAAACAATTGGGAAAATATCGAGCAGCAATTTCTCGGTCTTAAAAGCACTCGAATTTATCCAAAAGCTTCGAATTATTACGTACGATGAAAATGCGACAGGACACGTGTTTCCTCGTGACCATTCTTTGCCTCATGTTTGCGCGACCGGTTAAGAAGTGGTTGGGAAGATTTTTATTAAAAAACGATTAGATTAATGCATATACCATTATATTTTCTTTGGGACTTGCAAACATTTTTTTACTCATTTTGCATTTCTATTATTAAAGACTTCAAATATCTCTGAGTGTCCGCGAAAAATGAAAAATTCCTGAAAGGGCCTGCGGAGTTCCTCGCAACATGTTGCTAAGAAACTTGGAATAACTAATAGAGAAAGTCGAAATATGATACATTCACTCAGAATGTATATACAAGTGGTTCGGCTCTTTGGCAGGAGTACCTTATTCTAATAGTGTATCAGTGAAAAAGTACCTGACACTAAGTATGTGTTAGTAGCAAAGATTTATTGTGTTGGTGCATTTTTATTTTCCGCATATAGCATATACACTGAGTTCTATAAAAATATTTTAAAAATTCAATTTGTTTGAATTTTCAATACTAAAAATTTCATCTTTGTTGTACATTTTAATTTCTGAAACACGTTGTCAAAAATGAATAAAAAAATATTTTGTGTTTTATGCAAATTGGACCCAGTTTCAAAATAAAAGTGGGCTAATGGCGTACAAAAAAATGATAAAATAAGTAAAAATCCTTAATAATTTAAATATTTGTAGGTAATTTTTTTTTTGTATCAGTTATCTCACAATTCACTCGTCACTCGTATATGAGAGAGAAAAATATTACCAAAAGCGAGTCGGACTACTTTGGTTAGGAAAAACATTTTCTAAATTCAAACTACTTGGCATTATTGTCAAAGGTCTATATTTTTTATTTATTTTTAAAAACTTAGAAATTCTTTTCTTTATTTTAAAATTAAATTCTCGTCTTTGAATTCATTTAAAGTAAACCTAATTAAATTAATTACAATAACCGTAAAATCTTTTATACTCATCAAAAACAATGCAATTAAATAAATAATTTACAAAACAAACTCTCTTTAATGTCAGACAGATTTACAAGCGTATTGATTAATAAATAATACGTCAGAAAAAAATTAATAACAATAAACAATTCAACAAATAAATACAATAAATACTTAATAATTTATTTATTTATTTAACGAAACGACATTCTGCCCCCGAGACCAGTTACGACAAGTAGGTGTTGCCAATTGCAAATTAAATATTTAAATTTATTAAATAAAACATAACAAAATGAAATAAAACGTATAATGTTAAAGAAAACTGTGAAATAAATCAATTAATTAATTACAAAATCTCCACAAACAGACATTACAATAATTACCAAAGACATTTTGCTACAAAAACAACAAGAAATACTCATGTATTACAGAACAAAAAACCAAATAATATTATAGAAATTTTCTTAAGAAATTTGAGCCAGAGCTTAGCAGAAAAAAAAAGAAAGACACAGACTGATTGCTTAGTTAAGAATGAACAAGAAAAAAAAAACTGAATATTACAGAGGAAATAAATAATTTAAATTTCAAGGTAGTCCCCACAGTCATAGTCAGGGAGTCAAAATTACAGACATTTTCTACACAACAACAACAACAACGACAAGAAATATTGTTAATGGTAATAAAATAAAACACTTGTTCTTTCTTTTCTCTGTAGACATTTAAACATTTTTTACATAAATATACATTTTATAACAAAATGAAAAACGAACTTTGCCAGAAGTAATAAATGAATGAATGAGTGAGTGAGTGACTGAATAGCATATTGAATGGGTGAAGCATGAATGTTCAATATGATTGTGTGAATGCCTGTTTAAGTGAGTGATAAAGTTGTAAGTAATAGAAGAATTAATTTATTTCATTATTACTTTTTTCTTCTTATATATATTATTTATACTTGCATGCATTGTAAATGACATGTTAATACTGAAATAAACTGAAATAAAGTTAGGACAAGCATGACGCCAGTTCATATGTCAGTACAGTGTTTAGAAAAATGTCACAAATATTGGGTGGAACAACAAATATATAAGGAATGAAAGGGAATTAATTTATGGTAATTAATAAGATTTAAGAAGCATCTTCAGAATATATTAGAAATAAGGAATTATACGGTGCCACAGTAAAAAAAAACAATTCGAATGTAACATAGTGTAGTTTGTAGATATGGGTTAGTAGATTATTAAACCATTTTAAGAATTTTCGATATACCACAATAAATCGGCAGTTAAAAACAAAAAACCGATTTTTCGATCTTTTCAGGTTTACAAATTTGTATCTGGAATACTTGTCCACAAACTTAAATTCTTTAAACTGCTCTAGAAGGAAGAGATGAAAAATCATGGTAATAATAAAATAGTTATACGTAAAATAGCAGTATTTTTGAATTGAATTTAACAACTTTGAAGGAAAAAATCATATATTCTACAATTCTCATCTGATTTTTATCAAGCAATAGTTCATTTTATTCCTAATAAAAAATAGTATTAGGAAAAAATATGAAAAAAATATGTTTTCTAATTAAGTGTGGGTCAAAAATGACTATGAAGTTCTACAACTACATATAAAAAGATAAAAACTGATTTTGTGTCCTTAATATCATACACAGTTTTGCTAAGAATACGAATGAGTAAATACTTTTTAAAAAGTGTAACGTCTTTTCTTTCTAATGCCGTTTAAATTAAATGTATTAACAGGTATTCGAGATAAAAATTTTTTGGATATAACTCCCGATTTTGGGGATGTATCGAAAATTATAAAAATGGTGTAATAATCTACTCCCCCATACCTACAAACTACACTATGATACATTCCAAGCGCATTTAATTTTTTTTCAGTTAGTAGCATCGTGTTATTAATGATATTTTCTGCAAAATAACATGTTTACTAAAAAGCCATGTTTCCAAAAATTTTTATAAATAATTATTGTAATTATTAAAAAAATATAATAATAATAATAATAACAAAACTAAAGAAATATATAACTTTGAAATAAAATTTTCGCCAACATGTTGCCAATAAATAAGTACTTATATGCAACATGTTGAAATTGGATTTAAAAAATAAAAATCGAATTCAAAAATATATGAGAAACATTTTTAATAAAACTTTCGGCAACTTGTTGCCAGTAAACAAGTACTTACTAATTAGCAACATGTCGAAAAAAGAATAATTACGTTTATAAATAAAAATACGAGTCTAATCTTTTTTTGTTTTGATTGCATGTGAAACTTAAAATTATGAAATCTAGACCCTTGGCAACATGTTGCAAAGACATAATCATAAGAAATAAATGAGGCAATGAGGTAGCTGACGAATTAGCTATGAACGGCTCAGCTTTGGATAGGACTGGAAGTAAAAACGGTGTGAGACCACCTCTAGGTTAATTAGGGAGTGGATTCGGTCATTGTCCCATAGGGGGAATGATAGGGAATTGGGATAGAGGTTCTCCGGTCTTTGCAGAATGTGCGAAGATAATGAGAAGCTAGAGACGGTGGAACATATCATATGTCACTGTCCAAGTCTACAATTAAGTTGGCAGAAATGGTTAGGCAGTCGATTCCTTGACGAATTGGACAGTATATCGAGAATAGATCTCGATATACTAATAGGATTGGTCATGGAAATAGGCTGGCTAAGAGGGGGTCGTTGGCTTAGAGCGAGCGATTTGGGGTGGTAGTACTTTTCCTTTCCAGATTCTTTCTATTCTTTTCTATACTTTTCTTGGTCTCAGCTTTTACTCTATCATTTTCCTTTCTGCTCTTTTCTATATCTCGTCTGTAGTTTCTTTCTATATTCTTTACGAAGGGACTCACAATGGATCTTTTGGTCTCCGAGTGGATGCACAAGCACTCTTCTGAGTGCTGTGCAACCCTTCCCTACCTACCTATATAGAGACAGAGAGAGAAAGAGACGAGAGAGAGATTGTATATTTTATAATTTTATGTCGATTTTTTTCTGATAATTACTTTATAGTTTTTTTTTTATTTTCATATGTTTCAAGCAACATTGCTTTTATGTTGATTTTAATTTATCTTCCATTTTTAAATTATGTTCAAATCAATGTTTCGAAAAGCTTTTACAACATTTCGCTGTCGCCCTTAATGTTTCAGCAACATGTTGATTGCTGTTAACCAAAAATATTCACCAATATGGATATTTTCTATATTTTCAAAACAAATTTACAGATTTTTATTTTATCCGTCTCTCTATAACCTTTTAATTTATAACTTTTCTACAACATTTTCTTTCCATAAAAAACATTTTCCCTTAACTAACACTTTTTAAACAAAAAACCTATGTTTCACAAATCAGAAGACAAAATCACCCCCATCTAGTTAAATAACAAACAACCAAAAAACTGCATATAATAAAATAAAATTTATAAGAAATTCATGAACCTTACACGTTCATATAAAGGAAATAATCATAAATGTTTTTTAACACTGAGTTAAAGATCCAGGGAAGGGTGCTAAAACAAAATTGTGGGTGTTTTTTTTTTTTTGTTTTTTTTTTTCTTTTTTTTTTCGGGGAGGGTATGATGATTGATACTGGGCAAACTTTACCAGTTTGTTGAAAAATTCTTACACAATTAAATGAAAAAAAAATAAAATAGAGAAGAGGAGGAAGATTTTAAAATTTTTTCATATACGTAAATTTTTGAAATTTTACTAGAAGCTATTATTATGTATTAAATACAGGAAATAAAACACAAAATGTTAATATTTTTTTATACAACATAATATCCTGTGAAAGTAGAATTTATTAGAAATATGAGGGTTAGTTTTCACAAAAAAATCTCTGCAGACAAAAATACCATCTATAAGACATAAGACGTATGTCACTTACCCGCAGAACAAAAAAAAACTTGTCATTTAAAGGTATCCAACAGAACAAATAAATGTGTTCTAAGGAAAATGTAGAAAATATGAAAAATTTTCTAAAGAATGAGGTTATTTTTTTTTTATTTTTGTCTTAAAAAATAAAAAATGCAATTTCTTTTTGATGTTGTAAGCAGAAATATATATATTTTTTTTTATTACCATAAAAAGGGAGTTTAAATTAAAACTGAAGCTTTCAATATTATACTTTCACTACGCTGTCATTTGAAATGTGTGTAAGAATTTTCTGTGGAAAACCTTAAGAAAAAATGTAAAAATTGTTGGTAATTACCTGCCAGTTATTTAGAAAAAATTAAATAAATGTTTCTGAGTATGAACAAAATAAAAAGAAAATGTAATTTATTTTAGTCCTTCTTTTTTAATGTTAGACAATTAAGAAAGGGGACAAATAAGCTGTCTTTTTTTTTTGGAAAATTACAAATTGTGCGCATTATGACAAAATAATGTAAGAGGAAAATAAAAGAAAATACAATTATGAACAAAACAAATGAGAGACATTTAGGCTAGAAAAATATATATGAAATTGAAATTGTATTTTAAAATAAAGAAGCAAAAAATAAGGACATTATAATTATAATTTATTTATAACAGTGCAACAACAAAAAATTGCCTCAATAATTCCAATGAAAGCGTACCAGTATTCAAGTAAAAATGGGTCTTTCAAAGTTAGTTCGAATTTCAGTTTATGGCCTGTTGAAGTTCGAATTTTTATATGTTTTTGTTGTTTTATACACGCAGAGAAAAAATATGGTTGTAATGACCACAATCTAAGAGCAACATATTATGATTGGTACATATGATCACAGCGAAAAATAGAAATGATTATGAGTAATAATTATTATAAATCCACTTTGTCTTATTGCATCCGATTTTATGGTTTGTTTTTTCATATTATGATTCCGTTTTATCATATTATTACCTCATGTTATCATATAGTTATTTAATCTTATCATATTATTATTTCATTTTGTCACATTATTATTTATAAAATTTTTATTGAAAATAATATAGAAAAATAATAATATTTACATATTATTGGTTATATTCATTTGTGCCACCATATGTAGTTCAAATGCAAGATATCCACTAAGTTTCTGAAAAGGATAATTATTATATTTATTTGAAACATTTTATTGTCATGGAAATAATATTAATATGGTTTAAAAACAGAATATGGTTTAAGAACAAGGAAAAAGACGGCAAATATTTAATGGTTGTAGAAGTAATGATATATTTCAATTAACAAAATTTTGTTTCTGGTAAAAATATTTAAAAACATATAATTTTTTTGCAGTTAATCATATTAAAATTCTTATTGAGTGTAAACATGTAATGACAAAATTGAAAAAAATCATTGTTGTCATGAACACAGAGTTATTAAAGTTCAATAACATTAACAAAAGTTCTCTGCGTGTAGACTACTAGCATTATTATACTAGATTTTTGCTGGATATCACTACCTTTTTATCCTTTTTTATGACATAATAGTGTTTACTTTATTTAACTTGATCTTGTGTTTAAGCTATTGAACCGATTAAATGTATATCCTTGAAGGAAGTACTGACTGGATGCAAAGCCTACTTTTTTTAATAAAGGGTTAGTTTGCTTCTTAGTAAACAAATTTAAAATTTCAGAAAAATTTTGAGGACAGTTTTAAAAAATTATCACAGTACAATAAAAGTGGGCGAAAAAGAGGTGTGACAACCATGAGATTAAAATTTATAATATACAACAGCAAAATTGATTTAAAAGTGGGCTAAAAACTTATATTTTAGCAGATAGTTTTCCCCAAAAAATACTTCATATATGTGCTAAATTTCAATTGAACTTTCAAGAAAATAATTGTTGACAAAAAGTGGGATTGGCATTTTTAGTAATTTTATATGCTACATTTCCTTTCGGAGAACGCACGATATACATCTGCAAAATGTCAGTTAAATCGGTTGAGTAATGTGACTACTTATATATTGCATACAATCTTGTTAAGAAAAGTGGGCATAAGAGAGCAGGGATATTTAAAAAAAAATCTTAAATAATATCTAAGAGAAGCTTTACTCTATAAAACAATAAGTACACAAAAATACATTGAAATTTAATGATTTAAATGTTTTCTATTTAGACACATAATGGAAAAAGTACTCCAAAATACTCAGTTTAAGAGTCCATAAATAAACAAACTAACTGAAAAGATTTTATTTATATGATAGTATACTTTAATTTCGCGTGGGAATCATTGAGGCAATAATTTGTGACCATCAAATTCCCATACCTTCCGTGCCAACAAACATATGTTTTTTTTTTTTTTTTTTTTTTTTTGCAATAAAAAATCCTCCTCTTTAAAAGCGCGACAGCAAATAAATATACAAATGAAAATTATACGCCATTTCAACATAAATATTAGATAAAAACTGAATAACAATAAAATATATATTTACTTATAAAACATAAAAAAGCAGTTACTGAAGCGTCTATACACGTATCCTTAAAAGATAACAATGAATTGAAAATGTTTAAAATAAAACGATTCATTTCAACACAAGTTAAAGCAAACAAAAAACATAATGTTATTTTAATAAAATATAAGAAAAAATAATAATGTCGCAAAAAGCTAAGAAAACCTGACAATATAATAAAAATAAAATATATACATACTGAACAATGCGAAGACGAGACAATATGTAAAAAATGTAAAAAAAATGACATAAAATCCTCTGACAAGGATACAGACACACACACAGATACACACGCATGTTAAGAAAACAACCCTTAACTCTTTTTCTTTTACCTTTTTCTTTATCCTTTGGCCAAATAAAAATATCACTTAAAGTTCTTTACTTGTGTCTATTTATTGAAAAGAATGGGAAAACTTTTCCTTAGATGATTGTTTAAAACCTGGAGGATGTTCTCTACACAAAAACAATCCTATATGAACCAAAACGTAGTTTGTTGCAGGAAATTATATTATATTAGAAAAGTTATTGCTAAGCTGTAATGTTTTTTTTTTTTTTTTTTTTTTTTTAAGGAAACATTTAAAAAGGAAATCAAGTTGTTTTTAAGAAATTTAACTTTTTTTCTTTTTGTCAGAGCCATTTTCTGGTGGTGGTTGATTCAACTGTTAAACGAAATTAAATCAAATTTGTTATTGTTGCGATAATGTTATTGTTATTTTCTGCTGCTGATGATGTTGCTCTGGTTGAGCCAAGATAAGAAGAGCAAACAAAAGGATATTGAATTTAAATATAAAATACAAACATTAAATACTTAACAATAATATACATAAATAAATACAATTTTATACATATAAATAATTCGCGTATGAAAGTAATAAGGATGTTTGTTTAACTTGTAAAATATTCGCTTTCTTATAACATATAATGGGTTTTCAAGGACTTTATTGCGTAGTACGATTTTGATGGATGTTTAAATAACAAGTTTGTATGCAAATTATTTTAATATTTTCTTGTTATCTTTGAGTTTCTTAAGTCTCGTGATTTCGTTATTTAAATCTATTTGGTATAAAATATGAAAAACAATGTTAATAATTTTTAAATTGTTGAGGGGGAAATTTTGTTTCTTCCATTTGTTACATAATTATAAACTTATAAAGCTTTTAAAAAAGAAACTATGTATATTAGAGTGTCCCGAGGAAACACTTTTTTGCAATTTCGATATAGGAAGACCCATCAAATAATGCGTATTGATAAGCTGAATACCGAAAAATTTTTCAAATTCATTTTCAGTTTCCTACCAGCGATTGATAATTCCGATCTTGTAAATTTTGGCCAAACAAAGTTTTGAGTTTTTTACGAAATATGTCTCAATATGTCGTAATTTTCAAATTTCCCCATGGGATTTTCTTCCGCTAGAGGACTGTTTAGTAAATTTTTGTAAACATATTTTTTGAAAATAATTTATTATGTGCCATACTTACTAAAGAGTGGTCCAACCATAATTCACGATGTTAATTGTGAATCATACCTTAACGTCAAGTTTTTACCCAACTTAATTTGACATTTCTTTGTTTCAGTGTTTGACAAATTCAACCATGGAGAGTTACGCAATTGAGCAACGCGTTAAGATTGTTGAAACCTTTTAAGAAAATGAGCGTTCAATTCAAAATGCATTTCGTACACTTTGTGATTTTTTTGGTCAGCATAATCGACCAAATATGTGCGCAAATTTTAGCAAACCAGGTCTGTAATAAATGTGAAAACACCTGTGCATCCACAAAGAGTAATTATTTTGTGCGGTTTATGGGCGAAAATGAGATTGGCCAAGCAGCTACCGTGAATGGTGTTCGCTATCGCGAGATGATAACGGACTTCATGTGGCCAGAAATTGAGGACGATATCTGGTTCCCACAGGATGGTGTCACTTGCCAACCAGCCAACGAAACAATAGCTCTTTTGCGCAATAATTTCAGTGGCCGTGTTATCTCACGTCGTGGCGATAATAATTGGCCGTCACGAACGTGTTTAAAAGAAAAAGTGTACATCAATAAGCCAAGAACAATTCAAGAGCTAAAGGATGAGACAATTCGGCACATTAACGACATTGCACCTCAGTTATGTCTCAAAGACATTGAAAATATGGAAATTGCTGGTAGAAAACTGAAGATAAATTTTAATATTTTTTTTCAATATTCAGCTTATATATTCACATAAATATATAGATCCGATAAAAAGTTATATTAATTTAAAGTAGAAATTTTAGACTTTTTATTGGATCTATAAATTTATATGATTCTTGCAGCATTATTATTAAGAATTTCGTAAGGAATCTGGTGAATATTTAAAAAAAATTAGGGTCATAATTAAGCCCGCCAAGTAAAAAAAAGCAAGCTAAAATTTAGGGAAAAATTTATTTCGGCCTAAATATCTCTTAAACTAAGGGGTAACCCATTCAACACATTTTTTGTAGATATATAAATTATATAAAATTTTTTTCTCTCAAACCATAAATGAATTTGTGGCGAATTTTTTCTTTTTTTAATTACAATTTCGGAGGTCTACCCACTTCTCCTATGACCCGCTAGGAATCAGTGCTTCTCCCAATCAACTCGAAAATACCCCATCTCTAGCCATCTGAAATGTTATTGAGATATTTAAAACAGTTCACAAGTTACAGAATTATTTCCGAAAATTCACATTGTACCTCATAGACTATACATATTCGGGTTTTTTATTTTTTAAATCACCTTTGCCAATTATCGAGGGACATTTGGCTATCAATGTATCAGATAGGATCGCCAGAAAAAAACGATCTATCTGCATTATGAACAAAACTAATTATTGCAATTGATTTTTTCTAGGCCTCTGACTCTATTGTTTTACATATCCGTTGCAAATTAAATTTACCAAAAACTAAGCTGAATTTTCACCAAAAACCGAATTTGTTTTGTGAAATAAAATTTTCACTAAAACAGAATTTTAAACAAAAATACGAATTTTCATAGTGAAATCACATTTTTACCAAAAAATAAAAACCAGAATGGAATTTTTTATTAAACGAATTTCGATTCGAAAATAAATTCTTTCGAACTTTTTTTTTAGAATAAATTAATTTTCGAAAGCATTTTCTTTTTAATCGAATTACAAAATAATCTCCAGAAGTGTCAGCCAAGCAAAAGAAACAAACAAACTAGAAATTTGAACCAAAAAAAATAATTTTTACCATAATAAGATGAAGAATATAGCACTCTGACTTATGTCTTTTTCGTATAAATCTCCGGCTTCAAAGAACTCCAAAAGAAGTGATCTAGAACGGTCAATTTGTACCAACACGCAGAAAAAAATTATAGCTATTGTGACCATAATCTAAGAGTAACGTATTACGATTGGAACGTATAATCGCATCGAAAAATAGAAATAATTATGAATAATAATTATTATGATTCCATTTTGTCATATTGTATCCGATTTTATGGCTTGTTTTTTCATGTTATGATTCTAGTTTTACATATAATTGAACAATCTTACTACATCATTATATTATTATTCTATCTTATTATAATATTATAATAACACATTGTTATATTATGATTCTAAGCCCTTTAATGGTAATTAATCAATATCTTATATTGCTTGAATCACACCGATTATAACCAAACCTTGTCTATTTATATTTATTTATATATAAACTAAATGAGAATTACAATGAAGTTGGAAAACAAACATTAAAAACAAAATAAGTAAAAACAAACCAGTTATGAATTTTTCCACCAAGTTTTTGAAAAGGATAATTATCAAATTTATTATTATTATATTTATCATATTATATTTATTTGAAACATATTGTTGTCATGGGAATAATAATATTAATATGTTTTAAAAACAGAATACAGTTGAAGATCAAGGAAAATATTTAATAGTTTCAGAATATTAATATTCTAATACTAATAAATGTCTAATATTCTAATAAAATTTCATTTAATTTCTGGTAAATATATTTAAAAACATATAATTTTTGGAGTCAACCATATTAAACTTTTTATTGAATATAAACATTAAATGACAAAATTAAAAAAAAATTGTCGATATTTATTCTTTCACTTCGCTTTTTAAATATTTGAATAGAATTGTTCCGTTAGAATGACATATTTTAGTCTAACTTTTAAACAAATTTGCATAATGTTTGTGCTTTTAGGATGTATAATGGAATAACACATTTTTTACGGAAAAATTTCTAGTTCCTATTCTAAATCTCTAATCGAGAAAATGGTCACGATTTTCGGAAAACACTTCATCCATATAACTTTTGTGATAGGTATTAAAACCATGTTGATAATTTTCATACCTTCTGAATCTTCCTATGATATTTTTTGCGATTATCTTATGAAAGATCTTTCCAACTTATTATACGAACAGCATAATAATTCTTAAATTTTCGGAAGACCTTCTGCCTTAAAAAACAATATTTACTTATTAAAAACATTTTTCGCAATGCAGCAAAATATTTCCCTTTCCAACCTTTAACCTTTATGAAATTTTAGATTTTTTAAAGCGATAATATATTTTTAACAAGAATTTTATTCTACCATATCACAAAAAATCACATTTTATTAAGAAAAATCTCACAAAAAGAAAAACACATCATACAATCATAAAATAATTTATCTTTCTCATCACAAAAATTAAACAGGAAAAAAACCAAAGTAAGTATTACCACGCCCAATCATGTCATAATATAAACACCATACATGACAACAAAACACTCAAACAGCAGCAGCATCAACAACAATCAACAACGACATTTAACAACACTCTACAAGTTGCAACACAATTACATCAACACACTGTTTCATTAAGATGAATATTGTCGCATGTATGAAGTAGAAGTAGTATTTTTCATTATGGATCATGGATACTTTCGAGTACGAGTACAAATTAACGAACGCATACTTGAACACTAAAGTAACAGTAACAACAAATATATCAACAACAACATCTTCAACGACAGCAACAAAATCATCATTAAGGGACACTTTTAATAAGATGGATTTTATTTGTGTGATTTTTCCTTTAGTTTTTTTTTTTTTTTTTTGTATTAATCAATGTGCAAAAAACTTTTTGCTTCACCGTGTACAATATTTTTTATTTAATTTTTGTCGCATTTTTTTTCTTTTTTTTTTTTTTGTTAAATACATCTTTAGCGCTTTAAATGTCATCTTTATAGTGCAACAATATTCACTTTACCATGAATTGTGCAAAAGTGTTGGTGTGCTATAATGATATTGATGTGCTGATGCGTCTGCAACATCATGCTGAAAAAAGCGTATGAATTTATAGGAAAAAATTACAAACATCTTAAAAAAAAGAGACACAAATAATGTCAACAACATTGTTGTCAATAAAATGGGAAAAAGTTGTAAATAATTGAGAAAAAGATCGCAGGAGTTGAAGGCAGAAAGTTAAAGGAGTGTTGGCAATTGATTTAGTGAAAAAATCACTCACATTCTCCATATACAAATTGATTTTTTAACTGAGCAGCTTACGACTAATTAAACCCGAACAAAGTTTGACTCTAAATCTGGGAATACCAACATGACGAAGGATTTTTATCCCAGGCATTAACCGGACAAATTCATAAGCGATTAAGATTTCATTGAAAATAAACTAGTGCTGAACTATTACTGAACTGGTACTAAAGTAGAGCTGAACTAGAACTGAAATAGAACTGAACTAGAACTGAACTAGAACTGAACTAGAACTGAACTAGAACTGAACTAGAACTGAACTAGAACTGAACTAGAACTGAACTAGAACTGAACTAGAACTGAACTAGAACTGAACTAGAACTGAACTAGAACTGAACTAGAACTGAACTAGAACTGAACTAGAACGGAACTAGAACTGAACTAGAACTAAACTAAAACTGAATTTGAACTGAACCTGAACTGAACTAGAACAGAATTAGAACTAAACTATAACTGAAGTAGAATTAAACTAGAACTGAACTAGAACTAAACCAAGACTGAACAAAAAGTGAACTTGAACTGAACTAGAAAAGAACTAAAACTAAACTAGAACTGAATTAGAAATGAACCAGAACTAAGCTAGAACTGAAATAGAACTTAACTAACACTGAACTTGAACTTAGCTAGGACTGAATTAGAACTAAAGTAGAACTGAAATAGAAATGAACTAGAACTGAATTAAAACTGAACTTGAAATGAACTAAATCTGAAAGAGAACTGAACTAAATCTAAAATAGAATTGACATTGAACTGAACTGAACTGAACTAAAACTAAACTAAAAACTAAAATAGAACTGAACTAGAACTGAAATTGAAGTAAACTAGAACTGAACTGGAACTGAACTAAAACTAAACTAGAATTGAACAAGAACTGAACTAGAACTGAACTAGAACTGAACTAGAACTGAACTTGAACTGAACTAGAACTGAAATTGAAGTAAACTAGAACTGAACTGGAACTGAACTAGATCTGAACCAAAATTTAATCAAAGTCGCATCATGGATCGAAATAAAATACAAAACCAAAGAAATTACTCCTTTAATTATCAGGCCATTTATAAATACACACTGAATAAAACATCAGCAATTGCAAATCAGTTTTAAACAGAATGAACATCTTAACACAATAACAATGAATAAAAATTTAAATCATGAGAATCATAAATTTATACTTCATTTATTTGTTTGTCGTTATATAGAAAAATAAAAAAAAAACATTAAAAGGGCAAAAATTAAAAAGAAGTCCAGAAAAAACAACGTTTAAATAGGATGTCTGCTCTGGATCATATAGATATAAAAATCGAAAAATAACAATAAAAACAAAAATTTAATGCACAAAAGTAAACATACACTCTTAGAGCAATGATATTTACCAGTTGTACTCATCAACACTATACATATTTATTAACATAGATGTTTCCGTCTAAAAGGAATAAGGGACGTATGTTTAACCCAAGAAACAACTAGACCTACAACATAAAAAATCAGACACAAGAAACGGTCCCAGCGACTGTTTATCAGACAGACTTTATGACAAACATTGATGGTCATGGCAATGTAAAATGTTGTTCATTGATATTTTTGTATGACTGCTTTTGCCTTAAACTAGAGGCGTTTATGACGATGACAGTGTTTACAACATTGACATCAATATACTTTTTCTGTGTACTCATACCGAGTGGAGTTGTGTTTAAACTAAAAGAAGGGTTGCTGGCTGGCTGGCTACATTCCCCCTATTATAAGATGATAGTGATTTTTTTTTTTTTTGTATTTTTAATTACTCGTCATCATATCTTGTTGTAATTTTAATACTTAGGCTTCTGTGATGGTGTACACTAAGGAATAGGTTGTTGTCTGGTCTGCTCATAGTTGTTTGGTTATTTTTAATTTTTTTCATTACCAGATTCCCATAAATTTTTAATACGCCACTTAAAAGATGAAAAGGCAAACACGAAAACATTAAACTGATTTTTATTTTACATGTGCATTTATTGGAGAAATTAAATTATTGCACGAACATGAAAAAAGAAGTAAAAGAAGACATCTTAAAATAGTATGTTTTTATGGCATTTTAAAATCTTTAGTAGAGTTTTTAGAGTGCTTTTAGAGTAAATAATTACTTTTGATATTTTAAATTAAGAACCTGTTTACATTAAGATTTATGCATTAATAACATCTAATTTTAATAATTAATAAAATTATATAGTTCTAATTTTTAATTCTTTTTAGGAAAATTTCAAAGTAAAAAAATATATTTAATAACTTATCATGGACTACATAGAAGTAGTATTATGATGTTGTCTTTTTTAAAATTTTAAAATTATGCTTATGCTTATTTATTTCTCTTGCACTTTATCCATTAACCAACCATAAACTTGTAACTTTATATTTAGCCTTATTATAAATCAAATACTTTTAACACTTCTTCTTTTGGCTCCTTCACTTATTTATAATTTAATAATCCCTCTAAATACATATTAAATTACAAAAAAAATTAGCATTCTTACAAGAAAAAGAGCAAAATGAATAAAATTGCATTTAATACTATAACAAATAACAGTGATGAGATAAATAAAATAAACCATAATACTTGTGTCAAATCATTTAGGTTTTGAATAAACATTAACAAAACCCTTATGGGCTTAAACCGCAACAATAACAACACAACATCATTATTAACATCGGCAGAAGCAGCACCACCACCACCAATAGCAAACAACAATATCATCCTCATCATACTCAATGTTTCCAGCTTGAATAGTTGACTGCATGACTGACTGAATGTTTAATGTAATATTAACTGCAGACAATTTAAACACGATTTAATACAACAACACTATAGTAATCATCACCATAATGGTGAAAAAAAAAATCACAAAACTCACAAGTTTTAAAGAAAATAACCACAATATCAAATCGTACAACAAATAAAGTAAAACCAGAATCCCTACAAGAGTTTATATCAAAAACAAATCAAATGGAGAGAAAATGAAAAAAATCTTAAATCAAGGCTATGAGTCCAAATAAACAAAGTGATGATTACACAGTACTTTATTTTCAACTTAAATAATAACAAAGAAGAAGGGTTGATGATGAGCATTTCAACAATGTGTACTCGTATAACAAGATCCAACCAACTTTAAATAAATAAAAAAAAAAAACAAGTATGTTGCCTCGTAATCGATTTTATTTAGTTGTGGCAGCTAAAAAAAAAACCTCAAAATTGTTCGCACTTACAATTAATTTATGAAAAAAACCAAAGATATCAAAACCAGAATTTATTTGTTGGGAAAAAAAAGAGAGAGAACAAAAGCATAAAATTAAATATTTAGATTTATTCGTAGCAATTAAACGTACTTTAAACCATAGAAAAGCAACTAGAAAAACAACTCTCACTCAAAAAAAAAAACCAAACTCAACTGTTAAAAAACCTAATTCTTTGTATGTGTTAGTAGAATTTTGTAATTTATACGTGTGAAGAGAGTAATTTTGTTTTGCTGAGTGAAGTAAAACAGTTGGTCTTCTAGTTGCTTTTCTGAACCAGAACTGAATTAGAACTGTAATGGAACTGCACTGGAACAGAACTAGAACAAAAGTAGAACTGAACTAGAACTGAACTAGAATTGAACTAGAACTGAAGTATAACTGAACTATAATTAAACCTGAACTAGAACTGAACTTGAACTGAACTAGTACTAGTACTGAAGTATAACTGAACTATAACTAAACCTAAACTAGAACTGACCTAGAACTGAATTGGAACAGAACTATAACTGAACTAGAACTCAACAAGAACTGAACTAGAATTGAAGTAAAGCCAAAATAGAACTTAATTAAAACTAAACTTGAACTGAACTAAAACTGAAATATAACTGAACTAGAACTGAATTAAAACTGAACTAGAACTAAAATATAACTTAATTAGAACTGAACTAAAACTGAACTTTAACTGAACTAAAACTGAACTAGAGTTAAACTTACTAAATAAGAAGTGAACTAAAGCTGAACTAAAACTGAACTAAAACTGAACTAGAACTGAACTAAAACTAAACTAGAACTGAACTAAAACTAAAGTAGTACTGAAGTAGAACTGAACTAGAGCTGAAGTATAACTGAACTATAACCAAACCTGAACTAGAACTGAACTTGAACTAAACTAGTACTAGTACTGAAGTATATATATAACTTATATATATATAACTTAATTAGAACTGAACTAAAACTAAACTTTAACTGAACTAAAACTGAAATAGAACTGAACTAAAACTGAACTATAGCTAAACGAGTACTAAATAAGAAGTGAACTAAAGCTGAACTAAAACTAAACTAGAACTGAACTAAAACTAAACTAAAACTAAACCAGAACTGAACTAAAACTAAAGTAGTACTGAACTAGAACTGAACTAAAGCTGAACTAAAACTGAACTAAAACTAAACTAGTACTGAACTATAACTGAATTATAACTGAACTTGAACTGAACTTGAACTAAACTAGTACTGAACTAGAACTATACTAGAACTGAAATAAACTAAACCTGAACTAGAACTAAACTGGAACAGAATTATAACTGAACTAGAACTCAACTATAACTGAATTAAAAGTGATGTAGAACTGAACTAAAAACTAAACTAGAAATCAGTGAACAGTTCATGGATCGTTTTCTTTAACTGTTCCTGGTCCTTGTAGTCTTTATCAATAAACCTAAAAAAATATTGAAAATTATTAGTTTAGAAATCAATCAATTTATACCTTTTTGTTATTTTTTCCAATAAAGAAAATTAAAGTGTTATTTATTTGTTTCTTTTTTATGATTTCTTTCTTCTTTTATATGATTTTCAAATTAAATCAACGTCATCATCAGCTGATTGCTGCCGTTGCAACAACATTCATTGCATTGAAAATGCTCATGCGACAGAATGACCGACCGACCGACCTGTTTTCTACAGATCTTTATTCGTTTGAGTGTATGTATATTAATTTTATACATTTTCCTTCAATTCTGGTTTTTATTGATATACATACGTTTTATTCTTTAGATTCTTTTATTATTTTTGATGTGTACATAGAGTACATAACTTTACGGAGTAAACAGTGGTAAGAAAGAGTGTAAAAGAAATAAAAAATTTAATTTAAATTTTGTAAATATTAGAAGTAAAAATTCTTAAAATTTTGTCCTCACTTAAGCTTTATTAATACTACTTGCTGCAGAACTTTGAAGCAATCTTAAATTTAAATTTAAATTGCTTTTTGGTATTTCAAACCACTGTTGTCGAATTTCAGTTGATTTCTTTTTCTATGCCAAGTAATGTTTGTACATTTTTTTTTTTTTTTCATTTTTTTTATTTACAGACTTTCAAGCTTCTGTTTGGAGCATTTTTGTGGCAAGCCAAACGTAAAACATTTTGATGCACATAACCAGCCAAACAACCACATGCGCTTGATCATTTTATAATAAATTGTATTTTTTTTTTTTACATTATTTCTTATAATATTTTCTTTAACTACTTAAAAAATAAACAAAAACATTTTAAAAGCTGAAAAAGGGCCACAAAATAAGAAAACCGGACTTTTAAGTATAGAAAAAAAAAAAGAATTCAATGTACATTTCATACTTTAAAAACCAAAAATATTTATTGTATATGAGTACATACATCACATAACAAATAAGAAGAAAAAATTAAACATCTTGGTGGTTCTTGAAATAAAGAAGGTTACCATTATAAATTATGAACTTTTAAGTTGTTTAATATTGTGTTGTTTGGTATTTTCAATTACCATCTTTTTATAAAAGCAAAAAGACAACAAGACCAGAAGAAGAGTTGTACTTCAATATTATTTTTTTTTTATATTGTATAGCAAAAAATTACCCTCCCCTCTTTTTTTATTTAATAAATAAATTAAACAAAAAAAATAATTCTTCAAGTATTCTTGTTAAATAAACATCAAGAGCAAAAATCATTTTCAATAATGAAAAAAAGAATTAGCTTTTTTCCAGACAAGACTTTTTATCGGCATTTCAGTTGAATTTTTTTATTCATTTCTTGTTTTAATTCAATTATTTGCACAAAACTTTTTAACGTACAATTGAATTGTCAGTTCAGTGTAGCAGGGTTTTTTTTTTGCCTCTTAAGTTCATGTCATAAATTTTTTGGAGTTTAATGTTTATTTTTGCGGCCTTTGGCCATTTAATGGCTTGAGTTGATATTTCAATCGCCTCTACTACTTCTTAATATTATTTTCTATAATTTTCTTATTATTTATTATTTCAGCTTTAATTTGTTTAAAAAAAATTATACACACTTACATATTTTAGTTTTAAGTTTGTCTTGAAAAAGTTACTTGTTTATCATTTGATGCATTTATCCATAAAATGTTTTTATTGCTTGTTTGTCTGTTTTGAAAACTTCTGTGGTGCTGCTTTTGAATAATTTCAATAATTAATTCTTTATAAAAGCAAAACAGATAAAACATTTTTTTGAAACGTCCCTTTAAAATTATGGAAGTGGATTACTAACAGTCTTGATGACTGTTTTATGTAAAAGGAGGAATTGATATAAATTTCCTGAAGGTAGAAGTGCAAATAACACGAACTGAAACTAAACTAGAACTGGAACTGAACTAATAATAAACTAGAATTGAACTAGAACTGACCTAAAACTTAACTATAATTAAACTAGAACTGAATTAGAACTGAAGTAGAACTGAACTAGAATTGAACTAGAACTGAACTATAACTGAACTAGAGTTGAACTAGAACTAAACTAGAATAGAACTAGAGTTGATCTAGAACTAAACTAGAAATAAACTAGAATAGAACTAGAATTAAACTAATACTAAACTAGAATTGAACTAGAACTGAACTAAAACATAGCTATAATTGAACTAGAACTGAACTAGAATTTAACTAGAAATAAACTAGAATAGAACTAGAGTTGTACTAGAACCAAACTATAAATAAACTAGAATTAAACTAATACTAAACTAGAATTGAACTAGAACTGAACTAGAACTGAACTAGAACTGAACTAGAACTGAACTAGAACTGAACTAGAACTGAACTAGAACTGAACTAGAACTAAATTAGAATCGAACTAGAATTGAACTAGAACTGTGCTATAACTGAACTAGAGTTGAACTAGAACTGAACTAGAACTAAACTAGAATAGAACTAGAGTTGAACTAGAACTAAACTAGAAATAAAGTAGAATAGAACTAGAATTAAACTAATACTAAACTAGAATTGAACTAGAACTGAACTAAAACATAGCTATAATTGAACTAGAACTGAACTAGAATTTAACTAGAAATAAACTAGAATAGAACTAGAATTAAACTAATACTAAACTAGAATTGAACTACAACTGAACTATAACTGAAGTAGAACTGAACTAGAACTTAACTAGAACTGAACTATAACTGAAGTAGAACTGAACTAGAACTGAACTATAACTGAACTAGAATTGAATTAGAACTGAACTAGAACTGCGCTGCAACTAGGAATGAACTAGTCCTGGAACTGAATTAGAACTAGAGCTGAAATTGAACTAGAATTGAAATAGAATTGATTTAAAACCGAAATAGAACTTAATTACAACTTAAATAGAATTGACCTAGGACTGAAATAAAACTGAAACAGAACTTAGCTGAAACTGAACTAGAGTTGACTCTTGTCTACGTGTTTTGCATCATGTTGCTTAATGAAATATCTAAGTTTATAATTGTTGTCAACATGTATTTAGATATAATTTGTACATGGGATTTTGAAAGACGTTTTTTTTAAATAATCTTTCCGAAAACTGTATACTTACATATTTTTAGAATAAATAATTTCAATACGTACCTGCAAGTAAAATAAAATAATTAATTAGTTTTAATAAATATGAAATCTTCAACTTTTTCACAAAATATATAATTATTTTAGTTATTCTGAAATCAAAAAAAATTATTTAAAAGTATGTTTATTAGTATCTAGTAATTAAGGTTGTCATTCGGATAGAAATTATTCGATTATTCGAAGAACACATTTTTTTTATTCTTCTCAAACGAACAAAATTTTTTAAATTTAGAATAAAAAATTATTCGATCAATTTTTAACAACTAATCGAATAATTCTTTAAAACGAGTTTTTATTAAATTATTGTGCCTTTTTGAAATTATAAGTGTAAAAAATTTTGTTTAGTTTGCAAACCCTGTTGAAAATGAAAATTTCGTCATAATATATAAATGTGTAAACCACGTTTTAATAGATTTCGGGTTAAAGTCTTTCACGGTTACTAAAGTCTCAGTATTATTTGGAAAAAAATAGAATAGCTTTTGTAAAGATTTATTCAAACGTCTTAAGGTTAGAATAAACTGGATGCTTGCAATTTATTACTAAATTCTGGAAATTTTCCAGCGCATATTGATTTTTTTAAATCTTCAACAAAAAGTGAAATATAAGTATATGCAAATGCTTTATTTTTGAGAATTTTTCATTTATTATTTATTTCAAAATTATTTTAATGATTCAAATGATGTGGAAATAACCGAAGGTTCTGAAATGTATAACAATGGTTTGTTAACTGAACTCAATCGATCATAATATCAAAAATTTAAAAAATAGATTTTAGCAATATTGATGATCATTAACTTTATTCAAAAAAAAAAATCTAAAAAGAACAGAAAAACTAGATTTCTGCTATGTATTGCCACTATCAATAGTAAGTGAAATGATTTTTTCCACACTTCATTTTTATAAAAAAAAAAAGAACACAATAATTGTTTTAAAGCCAAAATGCTTAATTATTTCATTATATATTTTGTTTATAATTTGAATATGGTCTCAATTTTTGTATATTTTTTTCTATTTTAAGGAATTGTTATTTTTAGGTTTGTTTTATGTTAATAAAACCAAAAATTGATTTAAAAAATTTTAGTTTTTTTTAACTTGTAATTAATTATTTGAACAATATATTTTATTCCTTATACATTCGATTAATCGAAAAAAATTAAAATTTTATTCGATCACACAAATAATTTAAAAAATTATGAAATTATATTCAATCAACTTCGATATTGAATAATTGTCAACCCTACAAGTAATACAAAATAATTCCTTGAAAATTATAAAATATTGCCAGCAACATGTTGCTGAAAATAAATTTAAGAATATTTATTTTTTTCATAATTATTTCTTTGTATTTTTCAATAATATTAATCAACTCTAAATAAATAAATATTTAAGCCTTAAAAATATTGCCAGCAATATGTTGCTAAACTATAACACAATAAAAATATCAATTACTTCTTGTCTTTATATAAAATTAAAAAATCAGAGAATTGTTAAGTTTATTAAAAATAAACTGTCTGCATAAAAACTAGCTTCATTTTAATAATTTAAATCCTTTAAATCACAAAAAGTACTTTTTTCTAGCCATTAAGAAAAAAAGAAGATAGAAACTGTATGCAGACGGTTGCCTAAAAGGATTTGTCAGTTTTTATTTGAACTAAATTTATGTTTGTGTATGTTACAGTCGTACACAATTTTATGAACTAAACTTTTATTTCTTAATAACGTCGAAGAAAAATAAATGTTTTCTTGTCATGTTGCCAATAAACATTTTGAACATTCAAACAAGCATAAATAAGACTCATACTACATGTATCTATATGTATGCATATACATAAACATAAATACATTGAATGTAATATTATTCTTAGTTTTTGACTTGTGGTAATATTAACATAACCTTAAGGATGCAGCAGTTTTGTAAAGAGATACAATGATATTTGATATACATATGAATATAAATATAAAAATAATAAGGATATGCACTTAAAATTGGAAAAAGGAATTTTAAGAAAATTTTTAAAAAAATATAATAATTTATAACTAAAAATTTAACAATTGAAGTTTTTTTCAGACATTGCTTTCTTATTCTAAACGAATACCCTTAATGTTTACTCATAACTATGTAGTGATTTTACAATGAAAAATAAAGTATTGTCTATCCAGGAAAATAGAATGCAAAAATACTTTGAAAAAAGCTAGAAAAACTTAAAAGAAAAACACTTAAAGGGGTTAAAACCAGCCAACAAACAACAAGAACTACTTAAGACTTATATTACATAAAACTATGAAATTCTAATGTAAAACAGACAACAACAAATAAGACAAACAAAAAAAACATGAAAATAATATATGAATAGACATTAGACCTAAAGACGTTGATGTTGTATAAAATATAAACTTTACATCATTTTACATAAACCAACTGACACACACTCACAATATGACTTAGTGTAATATTACATACATACTTGAAAGCAAAAAGAAACTATATAAAATGAAAAGAATCTAAAAAAAAAAAGATAAAAATATTGAGATTGAAATTGACTGTTTGGGGAAAACCCCAAATGCGAAACCAACCATTGAGTGTTGGCATATTTTCTGGTTAAATGGCAAATTATACTTATAGACTTTATAAAATATTTTTAAGAAAAGGGGTGTTATTCGTAATACTATCATGAAGTAGAGTCTTTTTATTTTGTTGTGTAAAATGTTCATATTTAAATAATTAATACACTTAAGAAGAAATCTTTACATAGTCTTTCATATCTTTCATCTTTAAAATTTACAAATCATTAACAAAAGAGAACAGATCATGTATCATTTGCAAGCAGATTTCAATTCCCTAGGGTTGCTGGTCTACAAAAGTTTCAGAGTTCATATAAGACATAAGCTTTTTTCAACACCAGAAAACATATGAAAATTATTTTGATGTTGATGATGGTGGGAATAAAGAGTTTTTTTTTTTTTGCGGCATTTGTGGTAGAGACAATGCTAGATAATTTTGTTTGTTTAATATTTGTTGGTATAAACTCGAAAAATATTTTGAGATAATTGAGTGTTCTAGCAGGAATTTTATTATCAATAAAATCCTGTACACATTACTTGTGCCCCCAATTGGATATGTATTCACTACTTTCCAGCAATTCTAGAACAACATTCATGTAATTTGTGTTTTGTCGTTTTAAATGACATCAAAATTTTAGAAATTGTAAGAACAAGTCTAAATCTCACTAAAGGCTTTTTTTCTTGTAAAATCTACGCAAAACGAAGTAACTCATGCATAAGTTGTCTGCCAACGTTTATGTTCTGCACCCAAACAAACAATTACAAAAGACTTATTGAACAATCTACACCTTATTAAGAAATTTTTCTATAATATTGTTTTATTGTCATCGCTCGCATCCTATTTATCACAAGCCAGAATAACAAGATGTCCGGCTCAATTGTCTACTTTATCATTCGTCGCCGATTTGTTCGGCTCACACCGGCTTAAAGACAGCTGCGGAAAATTTTAAATTTTCATTGTGGCTCATCTGTTATTGTTTTTAATAATTTCTTTTATTATGCGTCGCCGCCACTGACTAAAAAAAAGAGTCTCGCCACCGCCGTTAAAAATTTTGCCTCGGCTTGTTTCTTTGTTACAAGCACCAGAAGAATATTAACAAATGATATAATATTTTTTTCGCAATAATCAAAAACATTCACGCACCATTCGCGGTTATAATTTTTGTATATAAACATGTTTTAAAATTTTATATTTTATATATATTTTTTTATAATTTGTTCATAGTTGCTTATTTTGCAATTTTAGTATTGATAATCACCTAATGCTTTTAATTATAAAATAGAAATTTCACGTAATCGCGACTTCACAATGACTTAAAGCGTTTCATAAAATATTTGAATATAGACATAGAGAAAATGAGTTTGTGCTAATTTATTTCTCATTTAAATCACAGGACAATAGCTAGAGATTTTATGTAAATGGCACATTTTGCAAACACCGTGTAAAAATTTCCCAATAAATTTTTCACAAAAAAAGTCGGTATATGCATCAAACTAGAGTCCATACATAATAAAACTATGTACTCAGTTTTTCTCAAGGACTGCAAATTTTCTCTCAAAAGGAATTCAGAGATTCGAATAATACACAAAATAATAAAATATTACAAAAATAATAAAATATTTAAAAAAATTATAACAACCCAATATGGATGTCAAATGGAAAGCTTAGAAACCTTGAAATATAACAACAGTTTTTATTGAAATGTTGCAGCACAAAATGTTAAGAAAATATATTTTATAAAAAGTATATAATAAAATAATAAATGTAATATTAAAGGACTAAATTTTCAAAAAGATATTTTTTTAGCTTTGTCTACTGAAAAATTTTAATAAATAATATTATTATATTACATGGATTCTTAGCTTACATTTGGCTTCCATATTGAGTCGATATAATTCTCGTAAATATTATATAATATTTTTAAAAATTTCGAATTTTTTGAAAATTTGAAATCGTTTTAAGAGGAAATTTGACATTCTGAAGGAAAACTGGGTACACAGGCTTACCAAGGATAGTTTCTAGGTATATCCATATCACGTGTGAGAATATATATGGTATGGTAAATGGTAACATTTCCAAAAGGATATTTTCTTAACTTTTAATTTGATGTCCTGGAGAAAAACGGATTACGTCGTATGGTCTCTAATATTATGCATGTATCGATTTGATAATGACTGTCACACGGTGTTATAAATGAAAATACTTAACTAACATATAATTTTACAATATATATAAATATTATTTATTTTTTCATAAAATTTTTCATTCATATGAATTTAAATTTTCTGTAATATGAAATATAGAAATAGCAAAATAATAGTAGAAAAAAATTCTAAAATTTGAACAAATAACTTAATAAAATTTTAATAAATTTTAAAAATCGCAGTCGGCGCGTGAAACTTTTTTCAAATGTAAAAAAAAAAGAACTGCTTTTTAATATCAGGACAATATTGCGCATAAACTGGTGCTATGGTATTTTTAAGTCAAAAAAAAAAAAAAAATCAAAACCCTTTTAAGCATGTTGTCTCCTCGAACTATCTGGACTTTATTTTATTTTTTATTTATTTTTTTTTTCTCCTGAACGACCGATGTCTGTCAAGCTCCTCATTACGTAGAAAGCCGTCAGAAATTCAAATTCAAATGGAAATGACATACGAAATTCACAATATGCTTAGATGTCGTAATCACAAGAGTTTGAAATTTAATAAATCAAAAAGTTTAAGATAATATGAACGGTTCTATTGCGGATTAAGGTACGCTTGAAATACATTTACTCAAAAGTCCCTTTTTTATCACTGTATAACGTAACACGAACTAGATATAGACCAATATTAGGTTCCGTAGATGAAATCAAGTTAGATTGCTGGCGATCGGTGGTCTGTGTGCATCCAGAGAGTGTCAAATATTTCTTGGTTCGGTACAGATGAATATTCTTTCTCATCTTTTGTTGGAAAACTTTTCAATAAAATAATTTTGGGTTGTCTTTCCAAGTCCCATTGTAAAGAGATATTAATTTCTACCCTTAAGATAGAAAATTGTTTATTGTTTATCATTCGAACCGAATGTCTATTTGTACACAATTCCTAGGTACCTAACGGCCACGTTCCTGCAATAAAAATAACAATACTACTGATGTTGTAGAGATGTTCTTGGCCTAGATATCTCGGATCATTCCAGTGAGTAATACTCAGTGGAGAAATATTCAAAGCTGCCAAAATTACACCGGCTGCATTTTGGCAAATCTCCTCCCGTTATGTTAACTAAGCAATTCCTCCTAGGATGTCATCGCAGAAGGCATCCAAATATTAACAGCACATAGCTGGAGTCTCTTCTAAAGTATGTCAGCCATAACCTTCATATATACGGGGACAACAATCAATAGAAACGCTATAAATTTCGCGGTTCTAGGTTACCGCATGAATGTCGTATTTGGATGCCGCCCAACAGCCATAGCAGACCTGTAATTCTGTCCCATCTGAGGTGGGGATATAGCAATAGGCTTATGTCTACTGGTCCCGCATTGTCAGTGCTGTCCCCAACTTATGCCCCATATGTAGTGAGGGCCCCCATGATACTCACACATATTCAACTGTCGGGATAACCCTACTTCACTTTGTCCAGTAGATTAATGAACTCAATTAGTAAAGATATTACATTTCTTGGACTTGACTTCCATTCTGAACCCCTAGACTGAAAATTGTTAAAAAGTTCAAGCTTTTGCAATAACAACAAGAATACTGCTGCTTGATATCCTTAATATAATTAATAACAATTTCCATGATTTCGGCTTGTAAGACGTTTCGCAGATCCGGAGTCTAAGCGACAATCTTAAATTCACGTTCACCTTCTTCTGAGGTCTATGTCGTGTAGCCACATCGTTTTTTTGGAAACCAAGATCGAATTTATATTTGAAGTTATTCTTAAATTGTTGTTCTGAAAGATGTTAGTAATGTTCATAGCTCCTATATGCTGTTTCCATATTTATAATGACTAGTCGAGTATACGGCATTTACTGAGTTGACTTATGTACACCATTTACCATAATCGCACAGTTTGATTTTGGAAGCATTTTCACATCTCCTTTTCTATTAATGATGACTAATGGTAGTGTTCCTTCATAAACTCTAGTCTAACAACCAAAATGTAATACGTACTTTACGTGGACTTTACTTGGACTTTACGTTAATATAAAAAAAAAAAAAATGTTACCTATTCTTGAGCACTACAATGGTTTAGACATCAATCGGAATTTTCATAACAGCAGCAATATTCACATGATTGTAAATCCTCAATTACCATTTTATCTTTGTGAAGGGACGTTTGATTTTTACAATAATTTGTGAAATTAATTTTTTGATTTAAGGAATATCAGATATATTCCTACATAAGGTATTCATGTAACATATTGCAAAGCTAACCATAAGCACTAAGACAGAACACAGTCATCGAAGAATATAAGCTCGCTTGCTAACACATCAGAGAAATAAGCTGTAAATGTTCAAACATAACAATTGGAAACCTTTATACTTCAGCCAGGAAAACAGGAAAAGTTCCACTTAATGACCAAAATTTTAAGTGACAAAATAAAAATACTCAAGTTAAAAAACTGCCTTACAAATCTCGATACGATTTAAATAATACCTTATAGGTTTAATGATGCAAACATCCTGAAATTTCAAATAGAATGATATTTATATAAACCAAAAAAAAATGTCTACACATTTTCTAAATTTGTGTGTGGTAAATGCATGCTATAACTAACTAACATTTTCTTGTGACTGTATAATTATGTATTTTAGGACGTGTATTATTTGATATGAATGTAACAAAGTTTTCTTTTTTTTTTTTTTTTTTTTTTGCTTTGTTCATAAAAGTAAAATAAAATAACATGCACAAAAAAAGTTAAAGGTCATAGAGTTTTTGTATGTAAAATATATGATCTGGCTTTTTTTTTTGTATATTTCATATCTTACATATACATAATTTCTTTGTTATAAATTTCTACATACATAACAATATAAATACATTTTGCATTAAAATAGTAAAATATTCTTTTTTTTTTTTTTTTGTCTATTTCGAGAAAAAGGAAAAAATAATATTAAAAAAAATCTACATGAAATAGACATAAAAACAGAACAAAAACATTTCAGAAGTCTTTTAAAATGCATGACATAATATTTTTCTTACATACTATGATACAATTTCATAATCATCATCATGAGCACCAGCAGCAACATCATCATATTTTTATGTTGTGTTGCTATAACTAGTTGTCTGTATTTATTTCAAAAAAATATATTGTATATATTTTTATACCCTACACCACCATAGGTGATTGGGGTATTATGCGTTTGTGCTGATATTTGTAAGGCCCACCTTAAAGTATACCAATCGACTCAGAATCACTTTTTAAATCGATCTAACCATGTTCGTCAGTCTGACTGGCTGGCTGGATGGCTGACTGTCCATGTAAACTTTGTGCACAAAGTACGGGTCACATTTTTAAAGATAATTCAATGAAATTTGGCACCTGGGACTTTTATGAAATTTTTTGTGATCGGTCCATTATTTCGTATAGCCCCCATACAAAAGTCTCCCAATATTAGAGTTTAAACACTCAAAAATGCCTTAAAAATAAGAATATTTTAATGAAATTCAGTGCAAAGAAGTTCTGTACAAGCACATAACAATCTCTTTACCAAATTTTATGAAGATCGGTCCACAATTGACCATAACTTCCATATAAAACCCTCTTCCGAAAATCACTTTAACGTGCATAAATCCCATACGAATATTATTATCAAGGTAATATTCGATACAACGAAGTTTTATGTAAGTAGAAAAAACATTGCCAAATTTTATGGGAATCGGTTCATAATTTACCATAGCTCACATATAAATTCACTTCCAAGAATCGCCCTAAAGTGCATAAAGTCATCTAGATGTTGATATCAGCCCATTATTCTGTATTTGTATATTTTATTTTACATTTAGTAAAATTGGCCACAGGTTTAATATAAGCCCCCTTCCCGAATTTTTATGCTCATACACAATGGTGTAGTGTATAATATAGCAGTCTTGATCGACTATATCTTACTTTCTCGTTGTTTTATTCTGCCTTTTTCTTGGCTGGTGAATGTATATATGTTTTTTGATTGTCCTTTATTTTCTGTCAGTGTTGTCATATTTTTTAAAGAGGTTGAGAGATATCAAAATGAAATGCTAGCGAAAAAGTTTATATAAACTCACCACAAATCGTTATAAGTATTTCTTATGGTAAAGATAGTGATATTGCTGTTGTTGTTGTTGCTGATAATGATGAGAATGACGTTGACAACATTTGAGGATGTCATACATACACATGTGGGTAACTAAGCACGTGTGTAACTTTAGCTTTTTGTTGAAAAGTTCTTCTTTTCTTTGTGGAAATTGTTAAAACTTCTTCGTCTTTTTATTTGAAATGAGTAGACGACATTATTTATAACGATATATTATTAACAAGATACCGGCCGTTTGCTGTTTCGGTTGATTACATTAATGATAATAATTTTCTTATTTTTACTTACAGCATCACATTATAATGAATATGAAAGACATCATCATTGGTGAGAATTAATGACACCTTCTTAATGCGTCTATAATTATAGATATGAATTTATGGAAAACTAAATGGTCTTGATTAAAAATATTATTTTCTAAGATATATCATGATATATCAAATTGTATGTCTTAGTTTTGTTAATGAAGGCAGGAAGAAAACATCATTAGAATTGAGTTATAGTTAGCTGATAATCTGCCATTGTTATTAAATATAGTGATATAGTGATTGTGCATTACTAATTGAAATGTATTTTTATATTTTACATTCATATATACTTTCTGTGTATAAAATTCTGTGGCGATATAGCTGTGTCCGTGTTTTTATGTGTCTGTAAAGTACTAACCCAAATGAAATGAAAATTTTCCAAATTGTTTGTTGTTTTCCTAAGTGGTTATCTAATAAAAATCATCAGTTTAGTAGAAATCTGGACCAAACTCTGAAATTTTTTAATTTTCTTTTTTTCTAATTTACAAATTACTCAGCTGCATTAAATAAAATTGCCGAAGGATATTTAACCCATGACTAATTTAGATTAGGATAAGCGAAGCTGCGAGTCTCTGTACGAGATTTGCCTGCATGACAATCTATACCTAATTTGGTTGCTGGGTAATAGATTAACAGACGAGTTCACCAGAGCAGGTACTACCATACAGATCCTTCCGGATAAGAATAATATAGGTAGGATAGCATAAGGCAGCATTCACCATTTTTTTGTTTAAAGTGCTCTCTTTTCATAACCGTAAATGATATCTGTAAACTTTCTTTTGTGCTAAAGACTTGATATATTTACAATTTAGGTTATTTTGATCCTGAATATCTCCCAGTTTCATTCATTTTTTATAAATTTCTGACTTGATCAAAAACTACCCCAACCCATGGGTTAAATTCGCTAAATGATTGAAACAGAATCGCTTGTCTATATCTGGTGTTTTTTTTTATTTTATTTTAATACTGCAATTGAAAAAATAAACAAAAAATATAATGAATTGAAGTTCATGCAAAATAAATAAAAATTCAATTAATTGCAGATCCAAATCCAGTGCATTGTGAAAACCACTAAATGATTTTTTTGTTTAAATTCTTTAAACACTAGAGAATCTCTATGTACAGTGAAAAATCTACAACTAGTAAGTAGCTGATTGCGACGTTCCTGGAGTATAAGTTAGGAGTCTAGCGAACGCTGCCCACTCTTATGCACCAAATTTTTTTCACACTTTAAATGAATCTATTAAAACATATGTTGTCAATTCTTGTTCACTACTATCAAGTTTGTAACACCCCAGCGACTACTTATTAAAGTAGTTTCTTGGTAATGAATCGTCATTATTATTTGGTTACTCTGTATTAAATAAATAAGTACTCAACAGTATAATAGCACAGTAATATTGCAATCAAGTGAATGAGTTCGCTAGAGCTGGATTAATGATCAGAAGATTGTTGGTTCAACCCCATTCTGATACTGTTAGTTTTTTATAACAAAATGTGTAAAAAGCTATGTTATACTAAAAAAAGTGCGAGATGGTGTCCTAAGACGTTAGTCATTAAAAACTAATGGTTAGTTTGTGTCCAAGTTCAAATCTCACTGGTGCCAAAATTTCTTTGCTTTTTTTAATTTTATTTTCGTTTAGGTACTCATTTTGAGTACCCCTAGAGTCTAATAATAACTACATGAATTTGTGGACAACTCGAACAAAAATAACTAGTTATTCAGGTAAAAAATAAGTAATTTATTTTTGTAGTAATTTATACTTGCTAGCTTACCAGGAAACTGAACAAATTCTTTATTAAATCCCTAAAAATTTCATAGAAAATCCCCACAGCAAAATATTTTCTAGAGTACCGAAAAAACAATTAACCACGATTAAAATGTAAATTGAAAATATCAACGTTTGATGGATGATAGATCTGCGATGAAGGAAAAGAAAATCATTCAGTGCCATGAAAATTATTACTTTGTTTCAAGATAATTGGCAATAGCTAAGGGGAAGCTGAATGTCGGTGAACTGATTAAACCGTGCAACAATTTCCAATAAAAAATTTCACACATGAAAAACTTTGAAACTTTAAAACTTTGAAAAATAAACAACTTAAAAAAATATATAAAATATTTATGAAAATTATATCAACCCAAATGAAAGCTAAGAATCCTTACAATATAACAAAAGTTTTTATTTAAACGTTGCAGCACAAAATGTTTAGAAAATATCCTTTATAAAGAGTAAAATTTTCAAAAGAATATTTTCTTAACTTTTTGTTCCGCATCATTTAAATAAAAGAAATATTATATCGCAGGGATTCGTAGCTTTCATCCTTTTTGACATACTGGGGAAAAACTTGGTACACAGTTTTCAAAAGCGTATTTTCTTAAGTTTTTATTCTGCAACATTTATTTGACACCCATATTGAGTTGATATATTTTATACATTTGTCGGTTTTTTCATGTGTGAAAATGACTATCACAGGGTGTTCTTCTAATTGCAAACCATCGTTGGAGAAGTTTGATCACTTACCAAATTGCCAGAAGTTTCTGGCCAGAGCTAAGTTTAAACCGATCTAGAATCTTCTCGTTTTTCTCGAGAGATAAACTCACTCTATTGATGGCCATTCTTATGCCCGGCTTTGTCGGAGAGAATAAGGCGTATCACCGGTAAACCCATCTTTTATGGTCCTGACGATCTACCCAGCAAAAAATCTGTTTACCCACAAGCAATTTTATAAGGGGAGTTTATAATGTAAGCATTACTGAAGCGCATTTATAATTTATGATTTTTGTTCGATATGATCTGCTTAGAAGCAATAGAAATTGATTTTAATGCTTCTCCGAAGCACTATGGTAAGGAAAAATGTCTTTCATACACAGGCAATATTTTTCACTATTGCAGTTTTGAAATCTTTATTCAAATAAGTAAATATTCTACAGCTTTCAACAGTTTCACAAATAATTAAAATTTTTTGCTGGATAGGTAGTCTGGTTGTTAAGCGAATAATGAGCTTTAATAAAAGTTCAGGATGGTTCGTGGCATAGATTTGACGGTTTTCAAGCTCTGTACTTACGGTACCACAAAGGGCCCAAGGGAATTTGAATTTCGGTCCGCTACAACATAACCTAAGGTAAACAACATTAAAGCGACTAAAGTCAAGAGGGTTATAGCATAATATAATTCGCAAAGAAATTTCTTTCAAGTAAAATTATGCAACAGCTTCAAAGTTATAATAATGATACATCTGTTTGGTATTACGAGTAAGAGGAATGTCTTTTAATAAGATAATCTTATGCATAACAATCTGATGTTCAAATTTCCTCAAATTTTGCAATAGCTTCTACAATATTTTTATATATCAAAACAATAAATAGTTACCCTCTTATAAATACACAAATAAATTTAATTGCCATAAAATATTATTTCAACTGTCCTAAAGTAAAGATAAAGAAATAAATATTAAACTACTTCAATTGCATTCACTGCCAATAGCTTTCCAACACATTTGCGAAGAGAAAGATTTACATATCATCTCCACTTTAACTGACACTCCATAAGACAACTTCAAAACAAATTATTTCTCCAATTAGCGAGTTCGAAAAGCCAACCAACGTAGAAACGAAACAAACAACGCAGAGGGAACAAACAAATGGCAAACAAATTTATAGCATTTATCTTTGGCAAAGCGTAGAAAAATAATATCGAAAAAATTGGATTTTAAAAGACTTTCCAGGTCAAGAAACAAACACAAACAGAGAAGTTTAACAGCAACAACATATAAAAGCAAAATAAACATAAATAAGCAGCAGCACAAAAAAAAATAAAAAATAAGAAAAAAGTAGCACGAGCAATAAAAAATGTATTCAACCAAAAAGAAAGGAAAGAAATCCAAAAAAACCAACATAGAAGAAATCTCAAGAATGCGGAATAGCACAAACTAAACTGCATAACTCACAGCAACATCAAAATCAACAACAGCAACAATATACGAGTACTGATGACTTCAACTTCACAAAAATTCTACCCAAATAAACTAACGGATGGATAGCTGGTTGGAAGGAAGGACAGACATTCTTAGAGATTAAACAAGAAGTACAGAGTAATATACACACTGGCTTTCATATGAGTAGGATGCAGTTTTTTTTGGTTACTATTGTATCTTTTTTTTAGCAAAGGTAGTAGGCATGACGAAATAAGTACGAGTAGAGTTAGCAACAAGACACAGTGCACAGTGGTAAATTCAGACCAAAAATGAAAATCTGTTATTTAATAAAACTTCTGTTACATTTAAAAGCCAACACTTCAGGTAACATGATTCATAACTATTTTCGCTTCTTAGACATTTAGTTTAGCAGTTGTTATGACGCAAACTTTAATATTTTTCATTAATCATTGTTTTAAAAAAATTACTGTTTAAATTCTTATACACAAAGTGTGCAATGCATTTCATATATTTCATATTTTTAAAATAATATATATATATTTTTAAAAATTTGCAAAATTTTTCGAGAATATTGGTTTATTTTCAATCTTCTAGTGTAAAATATTGATCAAAAAATTATCTTTTTTGTACATTTATGGATTGTAGAAAAGCTGGTATCTTTTATCACCACAAAAATTTTAGACCCAAACTTTAATGGACTAGATGTTTTTTGCACCAGGTTTCAGTTGTTGAGTCTAGATAGGGTAGTATACCTTATACCTTCTTAACACAGCATTTCTAGTAGTTGCTTAAAATGAAGATTTTTCTAATATTTTTAAAGTTCAACATTAAAATATGAATTATTATTAGCATCGGCTGAAAAATTTATTGTGATTAAATTCACCTACAATTAATTTGAAGCAACTTTTAATACAACGTTCATAAAATAAAATTTTAGTACGTATAATTAACTTTTCCTCAAACTTTGGTCGTCCCAACTAAGTTGGACAGCTCATTTATAGTTTTCGCGTAATTTTTGAAGCAAGATATAATTTATTAACTTATTCCATCTTATCTAATAATAGTGCGGAATAAATAAGCATACAGGGGTTTTCAGCATTAAAAGGGATAACAGCGGACAACACAAAGAAATTAATTATATCATTCAACTTTTAGGGTTTTTTTTTTTTTTTTTTTTTGATAAATATATTAAACATTATTATATTTTCGAAGACTTCTCAACAATACACATTTTTTCTCTTCTTTTACTTAACCAATTTTTACGAAACATATATCGTTGGAAAGCTTATAGTTCTTATACTCATCAAGTATGAATTTAACATAAATCTTCTTTGTCCCCATTTATCCGGCCATCCCATTTTGGTATATTTTTTATCAGTATATTAAATTTAAATTATTTACACAGAGAAATAGCGCACCAGACCATGACCCGAAAAACTTAAAATTTAAATTTTAAGTATATTTTTGAGAAATAATTTTAATATTTGGAACTAAATAAAATTTAAACTAGTAGAAATATTCCAATGAAATTTCGGCAAAATATAGATAAACTTATCTTGAAATCAGGGAATACAAAAATTGCATTTTTTATATTAAAATAGCCAAATTCACAATCCGGAAAAAACGTGTTACAAAAATTTACTTTGTTCGTTCAATTGGTCACCCTGTCGTTATAAGAGGCGTCAGAAAATACTTTTTGTGTGTTTTCCCAATATATGGAGGTATTTAAATAACATAATTGTTTTTTAGTCCCAGCTTTGCGTTTTGAGAATTTTTCAAACAAATTTAAAAAATTTTAGAAATTGACAAGGTTTAGATAGGGCTTGTGGGGAGACCGTTACGCCTCTGGGTTTGCTTTACACGCATATACGTTAAAATTACTTTTGAAAACATTAAACAAACTACAATTTTACAAGTGAAAACTGTATTTTTGAAAAAAAACCCAAATAAATATGAAATTTTTTAAAAGTTCCAACTTCAGAATAATATAACTTTTTATCGAATCTATATATTTATATGATTCTTTCAGCAATATTATTAAGAATTTTGTAAAGAATCTTGTGAATATAATAAAAAAAAATTAGGGCTAATATTAGGCCCGCCAAGTTAAAAAAAAAACGAGGCTAAAAATAAGAGAAAAAATTTTTTCGACCTAAATATCTCTTAAACTAAAAGGGACATGTAAGCATATTTTTTATAGAGATTTACAGGGACTATCTATATGTAAGATATAGAATTTTTGGCGTTTAAAAAAATACATACCCGAGAAGACCAACTTTGGAGGTCTACCCACTCCCCCTCTGACCAGCTAAGAATCTGTGTTTCATCAAATCAACTCTAAAACAGCTGGTCTCTGGCCTCCTGAAATTTTATTGAAATATTTCTAACGGTTCACAAGTTACAGAATTATTTAAAAAAAAAGCGCTTTGAAACCACTGTGCAACATTAAGTTGCAACAACTAAAGATAAAGAACAACCAACAACACTAACAATGTTGAAAAGAAATAAGGAAACAATGTGAGTGTAAGTAAGTGTTGTTTTCTTTAGTGTACAGATGTTCAGACATCATGTTAAAAAAAATAAATAAAAAAAGTCTTTTTTTTTTCTTTGAGCTGTTTGCAATGTTGTAGCAACATTTTACGTAAATAGAAGAATGTTTTTTCTTTTCTCTTTTATATTTGCGTAGGCAGTTCATCATATAAGTCTCGAGTTATAGTTACAACAACAAAACAAGAGACAAAGCATTTTTAGTTGAAAACAGTGTAAAAAAATTCATGTTTATCAGCAACACAATGACATTTGTTAATAAATTATATTTAAACAATACTAGCAAACACATTAGTAAATTTACTTATTTTAAAATACTTATGTATGCACTTATTCATGGTAGATATATATGTTTAGTTGAGATCCTTTTTAGACTCAAATGAGTTTATTTTCACACTTCAACAGCATTTTGATGATGATAGTTGTTTAGTTAGTGACTTGTTGGCCTTATTACAGTGAGCAATATTAGAGTAGGATCAAAAAAAAATCAATTGTTAAAACGCTAACCATTGAAAGGTCGAATTTATTTTATGCTTTTCTGAATACTAACTTAGTGCATTTTGCTCTGCCTTTTTTAAGTCCTTTATTACAGTAGATTTCGACACTTTTAAGGTTTTTAATATATCGTAATTTTATTTATATAAATCCTGTTACCTATAATCGAGTATTCCACACTGTATGTGTAAGTTTTAGACATTTTCCTAAACGCAAATACTCTCTGATTACTCAGTAAAATATTCATTGTAAACAAACAAAAATAAACGCACAAATGAACAGATTACACCTAAAGGTTCCCTATTTCTTCATACATCAAACAAACACCACATTCCGTTATTCCACACACATACATTCAGTTAGTCAGTCAAGGACATTGCACAGTGGTTCCAAAACGCTTTTTTGGAAATAATTCTGTAACTTGTGAACCTTTGGAGATATCTAAATAAATTTTCACAAGGTTAAAGCTGATATGTTTTCGAGTCCCGGGGGTAGAAGGTAGACCTCCAAAGTTGGTCACCAAGGATAAAATAAATTTATGATTTTAATGTAAAACAATTTTACGTATAAGATACTCCTTGTAAATATTTTGGTTTTTTTTTTTTTTTTTTTTTTTGTACCAAAATAACCAAAATCATGGTCTGAGAAAACTTGTTTGAAAAATTTACATTTTTCATTAAAATGATAACCCAGCTGTTCTAAAAGCCGTGGCTCATAAAAAAAAATATATTTTGTGTGGGGGTTTATAGCCAATGTATTTTCTTGTTGATCTCAACTTTGACTTTAGAGAATTTTACAAAAAAGTTAAAAAACTTTTAAAATTGACAAAGTTTGGATAGAGTTTGGGGAGAAACTGTTTCCCAAAGCTTCTCCGATTTTATTTTACACACATTTATGTTAAGATTTCTTTTTAAACCACTAAAAAAAAAATCTGTAGTACGGAACGAAAAAAAAAATATTGCAGAAGTGAAAAAATATTACTTACTTTTTAGAAAATAACGCCAAAAATTAAATTTTTTAAAGTTTTTACTTCAGATTAATATAACTTTTTATCAGATTCATATATGATTCTTGCAGCAGTATTATTTAGAATTTTGTAAGAAATCTAGTGAATATTTTCAAAAATTTTTGGAACCCAAATTAAAAAACTTAAAAAAAAACTTAAGAAAAAAGGTAAAATTTCTATTTATATGCATATTTTTTTTTTTTACATGCATGAATTTTTGGCGAATTTTAAAACAAATTTCGTACCTGAGATGACCGACTTTGGAGGTCTATCCTCTACTCCCGCTAGAGATCTATGTGAAATTTTATTTAGATATCTCCAACGGTTCACATGATACAGTATTATATCAAAAAAAAAAAAAACGTTTTGGGACCACTGTGCATTGGTTAATTTTTTCCTATGGTATTTGCTTATTTAAATGCAAGTAAGTATCAGTATGTTTTTTTTTTTTTTTTTTTTTTTTTTTGTTTAAATTAATGTTTTGGTAAATTTATTTTCATTTTTCTATTTAACATTATTTGTTGTCGCTGGTTGTAAATGTAAATTACATTGTACATGATGTTGTTGCGGCAGCGATAATGTAATTAATTAAATTTTTTATGATTAAAATTATTTCGTTTTGTATAATTTTCATTATTTTTGTATAGTATGTTTTTTTGTTAAATGTCAAACAAATTAAATAATGCCTAAGAGAAACAAATAATAATTATTGTTATTTATTATTTTAAAAGCTTGTATTGTAAAGATCCCATCTAGCTTGTTAACATTATTGTAAATGACAATAATTTATGTTGCTAGGAAAATGCAGATGTTGATAAACATTTAGGTAAGCAAATGTATGTTATTGATATGATGAGGAGAAACATATATAGCATTATCATTATGAGACAAATTTATAAAAGTATTTTACTAATTCAGACATAGTTTTTTTCAAAAATTCAACACACATTGTACAAATTTTTAAATAAGAAACAATCTATGAAAAAAATGGACACCGGTTGATTTTATATTGTTTGATTTCTAGGAAATTTGTCATAAATGTTACAAATAATTAGATTTTATCGAAGCATAGCTATCTCGAATAGAGAGTCTTCCGATTTCCAATATTACTTTCGAAATGGTTAATAATTATCAAAATTTACAATAATAAATTTCTTATGGGTTTCTTTTAAACTTTAACATATTAAATATCATCAAAAATGTATTTGAAGGGCTCTTTGTTTTGTGCTCTAAATCTCTTGCCAGACGGAATTTCATATATCCATAACAATTTTATAATTACAAAGGTTTTAGGTAATTAATAGGAATATTTGTTTATCCATGAACAGGTCACAAAATAAGTTAAGTATATGTTAAGTTCTCTCCTTTTCATATCATCAATAATTTATTACTTAAATCATGTTTGGCAACATTTGTTAAGAACATTTATTTTAACTTTACACTGGTATCAAAATATGTTTACCAACATTTATGACAGGCTAGCGCCATTTCCGTCTTTACCAAAATGTTTCGAAAAGTTTGTTTGGAAACAATTATTGATTCTTTGTTTTTATAAAGTCTTTTGGAATTTTTTTTAAGCTATGAAATAATTAGAAAATTCTTTTCATTACCAACATGTTGCTTTATGCTTGCTTGTTAACATTTGTTAAATTTTATCTTCACAAAGTCTAGAAAATTTAAACCAACTTTTTTCTTGATTACATAAAATGGTCATAAAACAGGTTCACTAATATTTGTGTAATTTTATCTCACTTTTTATCCCCAAAATGATGCTTAAAGTTTATTAATAACATCATTGCTTTTTTACCTTTACAACAACGTTATGTAATATTTAAGTGTACCTTCATATTGAACAAAATATGTTTATCAACATTTATGTTAAATGTACCTCATTTTGTCTTGCACATGTTGCTTAAAGTAAAACATATTGTTTTTTAACCCATATATTGGTCACATAGTATCAATACCTTCTCCAACATGTTGATTCAGGCTTATATAGCAACATTTAAGAATTTTTTTCTTATCTTTAGTAAGTCTGTATCTCCTAAACTTTTATCTCCTAAACTACTGATCGGATCGAAGATTTTTATATTAATGTAAAGTGCTTGACGAGATAAAGAAATTTCAATTTAGAATTGTGCAATTTAAAAAAAAAGTCTTGTGAAAAGTTGACAATTTTCATAAAATTTGCACTCCTGCGTCAGTTTTTGGCCGGACAGGAAGCAGTTTAGTGCCAAATCGATCTAAATATGTTTTATAATTTAAAAGCATCATAAAAATTTTGAAAACTTTGCGGGACATTAATCGATAAACATGTTTTTTTTCTAAAATTCACTATTTCAAATCAATGATGGATATAGGGTGCAAATCTAAATTAATTTGAAATTTCTTCTTCAACCACTTATGACCCCTTACTCATATAGCCCAGTACTTTATAGAAATATAAAAACCTTTAAAATCGGACATGATTTGTAGAAGTTACAAATTTTTGAAACTTTTACATACTCGATGTGGTCTATTTTGACACCTGTATCTTATTATTATCACAGGGTATTTACAAAATGATTTGTCTGTAAGCTAAGGTCCTAAGGTCTACAACTTTCCCATACATTTCAATTCGATCTGACAAATTTATTAGCAAGATTTTAAGATTTTTAGTCAGCATTTGTTGATTTTTTTTTTTTTTTACTTTTGAAATATTTTTTAAATATCACAATAATGTTTAGCAACATTTATAATTATTTCTACTAATTTTTGATATCCTCAACATGTTGCTTAATACCTTAGCAACATTTATTGAGAAAAGCTCACAGATGTGAAAAATAAGAATAGACTTTGACGAAATAAATTAAATTTTTGCATTTGCTTCCTTATCTGACTTGTTCCCCTTATCATTTATTAGGAATTATGTTAACTCATAGTTATCAAAACATTAATAAAATCTTTTCAGTCTGAAATTATAATGCAAGTTTTCATATGTATTTACTAAATTTTTAATGAATTCTTAAGAAATATTCTTTGCAAATAAATTTAAATAAGTATTTGTTCCTAGAAATTATTTTAATTTAAACAACAGCTATTTATGTTATTTATTTTCGTAAAATAAAACAAACTTTAATATTTCAAAGTAACCACAAAATTAATATAAAAATTTATTGACTCTGTAAATTGTTATTTATCTAAAAGATTTAAATAAATTTATATGGCCTTAGGATAATAAATACGTTTGATTTTTATCAACCCCTGAAAGATGTTAATTGAAAAATTTATTTAGCATATTAAAAAATCTTTGCTTGTACAAAATGTATACAAAATTTATACAAAATTTATACAAAACCTTACCCTACAAGCAAAATAATGCGAAAATGATTCGAAAGAAAATTTTATTGTGGTAATAATCATATTCGTATCGCGGAAGTTTCCCCCATCGGAAGAAATTGTGCGTTACAGACGATACATCTAAGCAATAAGAAATCAATACGCCTGGAAGAAAAATAGGCAATATTGCTAGATAATCATCTTGGTAAAAAAAATACCGCCAGATAATCTTCTGGGGGATGTAAATAAATATATAGAAAAATTACCGCTAAATAAATCTTGAAATAATATAATAAAGAAAACTTTTACATCATGTGAAGCATGCATGCACATTATTCTTAACATCATAAAGCACGAAAACTAAAATGCTTACATAAAATATCCATTTTTTGCTAAAAGACAAACAAAGTTCTTCAATATTTTTTTTTTTTTTTTTTTATTTTTGAAAAATTTTTCGACAACTGAAAAAATTGCGAACAAAAAATAAAAGTATTGGATTAATTTCTTCCAGATGATATCAATGGGATATCATCAATTTATTACTGAGGTGATAGTCACCTTAACGAAAAAAAGGCGATATTTTGAGGATAAAAATAATAAAAAAAAATTAAAATTTTATATATTTTTTGTTTTTTTTTTTTGTTTCATTTTCTTTAAACTGATAAAAACACAATATTAGAAAAATATTGCTTTGATAATTTTCGTCCAAATAATAAAAAGAAGATATTGCGTAAATGTTTATAGGGTAGTAGAACAAAGAAATATAAATAAAAATTTAATATTAAACTGTATTTAGAAAAAAAAGATGTCAGTTGGAAATTTGTAGAACTTGAAACTTTATTTGGTGTTTGATGGAGATCAATCCTGTTATCGCCAACATTTATAGCAAATAACATGTGGAAACGTAGTGCTGAAATAAAATGAGATAAGGAAAATTCTCTAAATTAACGATGACTTACGGGAATTCTTTTTATTTTCAGGGAATAAAATATTCTCCTCTTATTCGCATTAAGGCTATATATATTTTTCCGACTCAATCCCATGCTTCAATTTCCAATTTTTTTTTTTATATTATTTATATTATGAACTCTATTTCAGTTGCCAAAAAGTTATCGAAAACACAATTTTGAAAATTTAGCAACTGAAATAAATGCAAAAAATAAATAATGTAAAAAAAAAAAAAAATGAAAGTGAATTTTTGAGTTTTTCGTTCAACGCTCTATTCAAATGTATCAATTGCGTTTGTTACAGATCTTCCCTGATCATTTCACCAGGTTTAAATAGCTTACAATAGATGACACTCTTCACAACTCACCAAATGCACCACTTTGGTATGGATTTTCCTAGATGCAGGAGATTATCATAATGGATCATCCCACAGAAACAACATCGTTGGTGATACTGATGTTTCTGTTGTATGCAATTTCCTAGCTTTTGAATGAATCTAAGTGCTTCTAAATATATGAAATTGGTACTTGATCTACTAGTTCCTCAAATTACTTTTGCAAAAAAAAAAATATTTAGTTTTCAATTTTTTGTTTTAAAAAAATTTCACAAGCCATAAATTTGTAGTTGCCTGTGTTACAACTGAAGTTGAGAGCTTTCAGTTATCAGTTGCCATTTGTAATATAATCTCGGCTACTTCAGTTCGGTTGCCATACATAATCGACCTATTAATCTCTACTGAACTTTACCCCTGTTTCCAAATATAAGTTAATTTCCCTTTTAATATTTGCTGGCAAAGTGCTGAAATATCCTAAGTAAAATTTTATTATCTAGATAGATAATTAATTTAAAGAATCACTTCTCCCATTTAGCCTCAATGCTTAATTTCCATTCAAGTATCTAGTTAGGTATTCCCAACAATTCATCTGTAAGTACCTCTTTACATAATAATACAAATATTTATTTAAGTGTTGTTTGTTAGACATTTGATATTTCACTGATATTGACTGTAATTACAAACTGTATCCGTTGAATTGCTATAAATTTATAAAGAGTTACACAAATAGAGAGAAAAAGCACAGACAAATAGACGAACAGACGAATTGAAACAGACACAAGCCGCTTTAACTTGAGGCTAATTTCATAAACAACTCACAACTCCTCTTTGCCACACTTTGATGTTGTATAAACAGTTATTGTTGCATAAATTTCGTAATACTTGAAACAACACATAATGAAAGTTATTCTAAATAATTGTGTCGTTTTTTTTTCTATTTAACTAAATAAATATAAGTGAATAAATTTTATATTAAATGCTCTGTTTATTTATTTATTTGTTTGTTTGGTTTTAAATCATTCATTGTCGTTGTCTTTAACAGACAACAAGAGTATTATATTTTAAATTTGCTAATGAAACTACTGTTTGTTGTTAAACATCTGCTTAATGTTGACTAAATAAAAAAAAAAAGATAAAATAGACTTAATAAATGTTACGAGGAAAAACTGAAAAGTTGTTGTGATATAAGGGAGATTATATAAATTTTAAACGATTTTTAAAAATTTTATTTTACAATGTTAGTCCACCAAGTGGATAGCTTAGTGATCAAGTGTCCTCCATGTCTTAAGTCTCATAAATAGCAAATAAATCGTTCATTTTTATGAACAAAAATAATAACCAAAATTTCTTATATTCAAATTTTTCTTTATAGAAGTTGTCTGGTAAGACAATAAATATTTCCATATTTTATTTCAAAAAGGAATTTCATCCCTCTCTCGTCCTTTTTTTTTTTTTTTGTAAATAAATGACAACAATATTTATAAATAGTTATTTTATTTACTTGTTGCCGCAGCTTTATTATCTGTCTTTCCGTCAGTCACTATAGTTTTAAATTCTATGTCGTTATTATTATTTTTTTTCATACTTTGACTGCCGTTTATGTTGTTCAAATAAAGCGCAAGCGCAAAGTCATGTTGTACAAGTTTATTTTTTATTTTTTTTTTTTTCTTATATTTATTTTGTTTATGTATTTTTAATCTCTTTGTGTATATTTGTTTATTTTTTTTAACATTAAACTATTATGCTAGAAAGTAATGTTTTTCCTTCTTAAATGGTTTAAGTTTATTTTAATGCGTCCGTTTTGCTGTTAAGAGCTCATAAAAAATAAAAATAATTTATGATTTAATGTTTGTACTTGTGTCTAAATTTACGTAGTTAATGTTGGCATTTAATTACACAATTAATTTCAAATTAGGTCATACTCGTACTCATGCAGAGAATAAGAGAGATAGATATATATGTTGGTTTGCTTTGGTTAAAGGGGGCGAGTAAGTGCGTACGATCAAATGTTAAAACTGTTTGATTATGATATTGTCACCGCAAAGTGATTGAAGTCAGATTGTTGTTGTTGATTGTTTGTGCTGTCATACATTGTATATTGAAGTGTTCTTATCTTGGCAATAAAATTAAGGCTTTTATAGAAATAGTATATTCCAGGGCCTACATTCAAAACCCTCTTTTTCAAAAAACACAACTTTTCAGGAGAGCAATAAAAACTATTTATTTGTCTTATTTTGCAAGTTTTCAAGAATTGTTCTTATGCAATATTTATAATAATTTGTTTTTATTATTTTACAATATTGACAATTTTAAAGAGAGATAGAGAGATAAAATATTCAATATGTATAAATAAAATAGCGATATAGAGTGTTTTCATTATAAAAAATGTATTTAATTACCACTTAATAATATATGATTTTTAGTTTTTAAACTAGTTAGTAATTTGAAAAAAAAAACATAATTCAAATAGGATACTTTATTTTGGAATCGGAGCAGAAATGGTACTCCCTTACAAACAAAATAATAGTAATAATAATTATCATTGGAATAAATATTATTTATCGCTTAAATGAAAAACTGTTAGAGCAAAAGTTTTAAAATTGTATGAGAATAATTGTCTTATCAAGAATCATAATTGATATGAAAATAAGGCGGGCAGCTCTTTGGGGATGTGTTAGCCCCCATACAAGAGAAATTTTAATTATTGCATATCTATGGAACTATTACAGTGAAAGTCTCGAGATTTTGTGGGAATAATTTTTTTGTCAAGTTCCACAATAGATATGAAAATACGTAGGGTAGCTTCACAGGGGGTAGTTGCCGCCATACAAAATTAGTATATAAATATTCAACCGATTTAAATTTCTAGATTCATATTCAGCATGTATAAATTAGTCAGAATTGGTATATGTTATATTTAAATTGTTAAAAAAAATAATATAATTTCTCAGGCAAATAAATGATTTTGTACTAAAAAATAAAAATAAAATATTTATTTTGCAATATAGTGAGTTACAAAAACGTTGACAAAATTGGAAAAACTGTATTTTAATAGATAAAATATAAATTGTCCATTTCTTTTTTGGCGATTTAAAGTTTATGATGTAAAAACAACAACCTTTTCCCATTAAGCAGTGCGCCGCATCACCTTTTGTTTGCCCCAGTTTGATCTTACATTTATTTTGTGAGATCAAACAAAAATTCGCCCAAAATATTTTACATCTTGTGTTCACACAATATTCACACTTGCCACATTTTTGACTTAAAGCAAATATTTTTCTTAGACCAAAAATAACTGTTTTCTTGTTTGGTTCATAAAAATATTTGGTGTTTACACTACAGCCCATCTAGACGTAACATAAAAAACACTAAGTAATTTGTAGGATCTTTCTGTCAGAGAGTGTCAGATTCGCTCTCTGAGAGAATTATTTCAGGTGTAAATTCAAATATTAGTATTATAAGCAGTGTGACCAGATGTCAAACAATTATTCAGCTAAATGGAGTTTAAAATAAAGCTAATTGAGGCTAAAAGTTACTTAAAAATGCTAAAAAATAATGTTTAACTTATAAAATATTTTTTTTTTTTTCAGTGGTATATGCTAATTTTTCATACTGTTGACTTTATGTAATTATAAACAGAAGAAGAAGGAGAAGAACATCAGGATAATAATAAGAGGAGGCCTTGCAATTCACGTAATAAAGCTCACAATATTCTTCAGTTTGCAACTACTTACATTACCCAGTTCGTCCTGACATTACGTACCATCTGATTGTTGTAACCGTGAACTTAATATCGATCGGACTATGTGCCGCGATAATACCATTTGTAATTCCTAAACTTTTTATATTCATGCGTAGGATTACTGTGTATAGACCGGTCTACAAATCCCTTGACATCTTGCATGGTCAGTTCTGTTCAAGATCCACTTAAAATAGTGGATATTAATATAACATTTTTTTGCAAATAACAATAAAAACTAAATACTTCATCAAATAAATATACATATATTTCAAAAGTTTGGAAAATGTATTTAAATATTTTTAAACAGCATTTTATATTATGGATTTCATTATAGACTTCTTACCGGTGCCGATATTAAAATTACTGCTACTTTCGTTGTCTATATTTTGCAGACAATAGTAAATACTAGGGTATTCACGAATGATTATTCGAAGAATTTAAAAATTTTCTTTTTCGACTAACGAATAATTTGAATATCTTTATATCGAATATTCGAATATTTCAATTTCATTTTTCTAATTAGTTGTTTTTTGTCAAACATTTTTTTTAAGGGTTTACAATACAAATATAAATGTGTTAACGTAGAAGGATTTTCCAAGCAACTTCAAAACATGAAAAAAAACCCTGCAACAATCCCCAATGAAAATTTGATGATTTTTTGATTTGTAGAAAAATGAAAATCTTGAATTAAAATTATATTTTGAATGAAAAAGTCTTAATGCAGTTTACCAAATATGAAGATAATATGATAAAAGAAACTTACAAAATCATAAATATTTTACTTTAATTATTATAGTTATTAATAATTTTAATAACTTTAAATGCGTGACCGAATAATTCGAATAATTAAAATAACTTATTCGAATTATTCATTTTGTTCGAACAAAATGAATTTGAATAATTTTAATTTCAATATTTAAAATTTGTCGTTATTTTGAAAAATGCTAGAAAATGGTAAATATATCATTAAAATACGTCAAATGGTAAATGAAATTTTGCGGCTAAATCGAATTAAAAAATGCTAAATTTAACTGCAAAAATGCTAAAATGGTCACACTGATTATAAGATGTATTATAAGATTTCTCTATACAACCATCTTATAAACGAAAGTTTGTATGTGTGTGTGCAGGTATATTTTGGAAATTACTAAAAAGCAATGTTTTTTTTTTTTTTTTTTTTTTTTGTTAAATTGTTGTTTTTTAATGATTAAAAAATATTTTTATAAAAATTGTGCTAAAAAGTTCAAATTTCTTAAATAAAAAGGACATGGTACTCTGTGACTAATTGAAAATAATATCCTGTAAGATTTACTAAAATACTCCGGCGTTATCTTACATATTATATATCAACGTTAATATCAGTTATAGACCTAGTATTAAGCAAAACAAATTTTTTGTAAAAATCGTCAAATATTAGTCTAATTTGAACTTAACTTTATGGTATATTATAATTGTATTTCTATGAATAGACTCCTAGAAAATCAAACAATTCCGCAAATATTAAATATCTTATTGATAGTGTTCAAGCAAGCATTTCTTATACAAAATTATTTCTAAATTTAATAAAATCATATGTATTTTGTTATAATTCCATTAAATTATTTATTATTTATTGTTCATTCATCATTGAAGAAGCGAAAAGTAAATTTTTTAATCAAAAATACACATAACAAGATTTACGATGACATCTTTTTTATTTCTTTTAATTTCATTTAAAATTCAGCGAAAAGAAAAAATTTTTAAAATAAGATTTACATTAAATATTAATAAGTACCCAAGGTAAGTTAGTAATCATACCAAAAATTATGCTAATAAATCAACTAAACAACCCCAACATTCTTTTAACAAGTTATTAGAAGACTCTCTCAAAAATTATGTAAATAAAATTGCTATTGACATTTAAAGTGGCATTATATTAACCATGAAAATTAACCTAATTTTGTTTATTTATACGAATAAAATCAAGAAAATAAATAAATCAAGAAAATATATGCAAAAATAATTTGGTAACGCAAAGTGAAAAAAAAATAAAAGAAATTTTGCAAATAAACTTAAAGCTTATTAACAAACTCAAAAACAACACTTCAGGCCAAGGAAAAAGAATTGGAATTTTAAATAATAAAAAAATGGTAAATAAAACTTAAAAATAACACTAACCCCTAGGAAAACCGGGAAGTATAGCAACAACCCCAAAAATAAATATATAACAATGAACGAAAAAAAAACACGCAGTAATAATATCCTTTCAAGGATAAAGAAATATAAAAAAAAAGTTTTGTTAAAACCAGTATACGCATAGTTATACAAATTTATATGGTTTCATCAAATATTATCCTCCTTTTTGAGGCAGATTGTGTGTGTGTGTGTGTAATTTAGTATGTATATAGCTTTTTGTTGTAAGGTTATAAACTTTAAATACCTAGTCATACCCGGAAACCTTTTTTGATATTTTTGAGTTTCTCTTTTCAATGTTGGCTTTAAACGGAAATGAAAACCAAAATATGTTGTTTTTTCCTTTTTTCTATTTGAGTGATTATGTTAATCATAATAAGAAAGTTATTTTCCATTTTTCTCTTTTTGTTAATACAAATTCAAAGGAATTGTTATATTTTATTGTTGCATTGTTATTAGAAAATAGAAATATTATTAGAAATAGAAATTGTTGCGAAAGTTTAATAAAGAAATAATTTGAGTTTAGTTAAGTGGATTAATTCAAAAGTTAGTACATGATTTCTAAATATTAAAATTCATAACATATCTATTTAAAATACAGGGTGTTAAATAAATTCCTAGAAACATTATTAGAAAATCAACACTTGAAGCATGGACGCGTATAAGGGCTTTTTTTTCAAAATGCTTTTTTTTTGCATAATATTGCTTTAGTAACCAATTTACATATATTTATAAAAAAAATAATTTAAAAATCAGTCAATTTCACAAAAAAAAAAAAAATACTTTAAAGTAGGGGTATCAATGACTAAAAATGTAGTTGTGTTAGTGAGAGTGAAAAAAATGCACTCAAAGAAAAGTTGGGTTTAGTAAATGAAAAACGTCAATTGCAAATAGTGCTTTATTATATAAAACATATTTTTTTAATGCATTTTTGCTTTCTTTAAACTTACACTTATTAATATTGCCATAAAAAATATAATTCACATTCCTCCAACTTTATCTTAAAACATGAATAATAAAAAAATTTAGTGCCAAAAAATTTTTTTCCATAAATTATTTTCAGTGTATTTTGTGTCACGTGCCATGAAATTGACATCCTTGCTTTAAGGGCACGATTTTGTGGAATTTTTATTATTTCATACTAATTTTTTTTTCTTGGATTTTTAAGTGTTTTTAAATAAATAGAGTGCAATCCATTATTAGAATGACGCATAAACTTCAGAATATGAAGAAGATATTTAAAATGTATGTCTATATACTCATAATGTAAAAATTATTATTATCTTGTGAGTTTTAATGCATCAAACTTAGAACAATTAAAAGGGCATATACAAAATATCCATCATTTAAATAATATAAGATGATTTTTTGTTGTGATTTTGTTAATAATTTTAGCAAATTTATTCGAAAAAAAAAAACAATTAAACAATGTGTAAGTTGGTTAAATCCGATCATTTACTACCCTGCACCAAGCATTTTTTTTTTTTTTTTTTTTTTTTTGAGGAGGTCTTTCATTGGACCTATGGTCAATTGTCGACTAGTTCTTATAAGATTTAATGGTGTTCTTTATATTTCTGTAAAACATATGTACATATATGTAACTTTAACGTGATATTACCATTCATATGAAATTTATTTTGTGCTTGATTTCCGAAAGAAAGCCTTATATGGTGGCTAAGGTGAATTATGGACCGACTGTGACAAAACTTTGCAAAATATTATAGTTATGCTATCATATATATGGGACTTATGCACTTTGAAGTAATTTTCGGAAGATGAGCTTACCTGGAAGGCGTGGTCAATTTTCTAACGGTATTAGTGATATTTGTCAGACTGATTTATGCATATATACAGTACACTTGGTACAAATTTTAATGAAATTCTGATTACAATAAAGCATTTATAGACATCCATTACTACTAATGTTCCATAAAAATATATGGATATAAGCCCTTATTCCATTTTAGGCTATTTTCAGCCGCAAAATTTGCAATGTTCTTTCTGATCCGATTTTTTTTTTTTGTCGATACTTTGCATATAGATAGATGCTTAACAAATCATTCCAAATATCGAAAAAAGTAAGAAAACGATTAAGTTTTATGATTTTATGAAGTTTTTATCGTTTCCTATATAATTTTGTTTATGGTTTATACGATCTTATACACATCCATGCCTCACTTTTGCATATGTCCAAACTAAAGAAAAAATATGTTTTTGTTGCAAGCAACATATTGATCAATACCAGCGGTTGTTGAAGTTTAGTAATCAAATTAATAACATTTGCATTTGATTCAAATATTATGTTTATCAATAATGTAACTATTATAAATAACACTTAATAAACCATATTTAATAAACAAATAACTGAATATTTTTACATTTTCTATAAAAAAAAAAAAAAAATATTGAATCAATGCAGAAGCTGCATTTAATTTTATTTTGTCCGTTATTTTGAATTTTAACATGATTTAGCCTACATCTTGTGTGACAACAATATTTTTTCTATATATTTATGCAGCAGAATAAAAGCCCAAGAAAAAATAATAAGAAAAGAATAAAAATGGTTAAATATATTATTAAAAAAAAAAATAAATAATAATTTTATTTTTTGTGGGGTGAGGTGTGGTTGAAAAATGGATAAAACCTTTTATTGAATCAACAAACAAATCATTGAATCGATGATTCGCTTATTCAATTTAACTAAAATTTTCCAAAAAAAAAAAAAAAAAATATATTAAAAATTATATTTAAGTCATTGATTAATTTTATTAATTCAACAAATTTTTTATTGACTGCAAACAGAAAAAAAAGTCAAATTAACGTTAAGTATCGAAAATATTGTATTAAAAATATATAATAACAAGGGCCATCAAAAATATGCAAAATCATATTTTTTCCTGGGCTTTCCATACCCTAATAATTTTCATCTTATAAATTTATATAAATTTTGTAATTTCCTGATACAATGTATTAGCTTAGAATGTTTTTAAGTGCACAAAAAAATATTTTTTTAGCAACTAATAAAAAAATCAAATTATTTTAATGTAATAAATAAAAAAAAAATTTGCTAGAAAGAATAATTGTTTAAGAGAAAATTTTTTAACTTTAAGGGGATATTTCCCGAATAATGCTCTTACAATTTTAGAGCATATTTTTGGTTGCCCTGATTATAACAAATGTATATAAAATTATTATCATTAAAGGATCTCAACATGTTACGGCTAAAAAGTTTTGGACAAACTCATTTTCTAGACCTGAAATTCGATAATATATTCTCCCTTTTTACTTAAGCTATACACTGCCTACTACTTGCATAAGTGTTGGCTTTAGTTTCCTGAAGAAATAAAAAATATACATGTTTTGTTATACTAAAATTATGCATTTATTTAAAGACATGAATTTCTGTGGTACTATTTCGTGTGTCACTTGAATAAGGAATTCTTTTAATATTAATCAGGAAGACTATGATTTAAATTTCTTTCAATATAAACGGCTAGAGAATTTTTAATTTGACAGTTTTTAAATAGTTTTTATTCAAAATGGGACGTGGTAAGGCTCTTAATAACTCGGAAAAAGAAAAAATTCTGATTTTGAAATCTCAGGGTCAGAATCCGGTCCAAATAGCCAAAAACATTAATAGAGGGAAGACAGTTGTGTACAATTATTTAAATAACGTGGAAAGATATGGAAAAAACATAAAAGGGCGAAAATGGCAATATCTCCAAAAGAAAGATTAAAAATTCTTACAATTGCATCAAATTCTGTCATGTCGCTATCAAAAATACGTGAAAAAAAAGTGGAGTGAGTGTCAGTATAAGAATAGTGCACCGTATTTTAAAGTCGTGCCCATACATAGTCCGATGAAAACTGCAAAAAAAACACCACTTAATGAAAAACGCAAATCACAACGTCTACAGTTTACAAAAATACAATGACATGGTCCGACAAATGGTTTAAAGTTGTATTTTCCAATGAAAAAAAGTTTAATATTGATGGTCCCGACGGGTATAACTATTACTTCCATGACCTAAATAAGGAAGAATTATTTTTGAGCCGCAGACACAGCCAAGAGGGCGGAATAATGGTATGGAGTGCCATTAAGTATTATGGTACCATAGAATTGGTTTTTGTATCCAAAATGACTGCAACGACTTACAAAAATATTCTGGAGGAAGCATTTCCAAAATTTAATGATTTCTTTGGACCCATACCTTGGACGTACCAACATACCGCCAGAGCAATAAAACAATGGATTAATCAAGAAAGTGTTCAACTTTTGGATTGGCCCCCATATTCACCAGACCTGAATCCAATGGAAAATGTCTGGGGTTGGCTTGCAAGAAAAGTTTATGAAGGAGGAAAACAATTTGAGACGATAGAATCCTTAAAGGATGCAATAACGGAAGCATGGAGTTCAATTTCGCTAAATTACTTAGAGTCATTATACAAGTCGATGCCAAATCGTTTTTTTGAGGTTATTTCTAAAAATTGTGGCAGTACTCATTACTAATTGAATACTAGAAATTAATAACTTTCATTTTTATAACTTAAAATTTAAAAATAAATTACATTTTGCTTAGTTTTAAAATATTCCTTATTCAAGTGACACACGAAAAAGTACCACAGGAATACATGTCTTTAAATAAATGCATAATTTTAGTATAACAAAATATGTATATTTTTTTATTTCTTCAGGAAACTAAAGCTAATACTTTGAAATTTGGTTGCGCAAAAAATTATTTTTTTCTGAACTTTAGTTTAGGAGATATTCTTAATTAAATTAAAAAAATGTGATTTCTTATTCAAGTGGCAGGCAGTGTATATTATATTCGAATCAGTGTTGCCATTATAGCAGAAAGAAAAATAGTTTATATGTTGTCATTTATGCTATATTTTACAAGAAACAATCATTTCAATAATAATGGATATGGATTTTTTCTTTAGAAGACAATTTTAGCATTGTCATTTGCTGCTGTAGAACAATGTAGCAAATTTTTTGAACGATTTTGCACTTTACCAATTACATCTTCTGGCAACACTGATTCGAATGGACGAACAAATGTTTAGCGGCATTATTTATAGTGCTAGTAACATTTAACGATTAAAATCTAAAGAAACTACCAACATTGAAATAATACAACAAAAATTTCAATATTTTATGTCGATTATTTTATAACAGAATTTAATATGTAATAAATATCATATATTCACCTTTAAATTTAAAATATGCTTTTAATTTCTTTACAAATATATATATATGTATATTAATTAAAATTCTCCTTATAATAATTTAAACAACATACATACAAACCCACTTCCAAACATTCCTAATACTGAGATTAACTAAATAACTAAGTTTGTTTTCCCATATAAAATGTCATTCAAATGACTGATCACTTTATCTACTTACAACCAACTTAGAGAGATTAATACATAAGTTTTCTTTTCACCTTTCACTTACCTTCCCCCAACAAAATTTCTATTTAAACAAACAATCAAATCCTATTATATCTTTCAATTGTTATAAAATAAATAAAATACCTAAGCAGATTTGAGAGCTTAAATCCTAAGGTAACTAAGCATTAATGCAAAAAAAAAACAAAATAAATAAATGTTTATTATTTCTACGGTTGTTTTTTAACACAAAATAAAAAAAGGTCAATATAAAAAAGAAATTATATGTAAAGAAGAAAAAAAATTAACTTACCTTATGTAAACTATTTCATTGTTATTGTTGGTAAGACGACGCCAACCAGGTGGTATATTTGCTTTAACTCCCGATAACATTGAGTGATTATGATTATTGTTGTTGTTGATGTTGATGTTGCTGCTGTTAGAATTTAATCCATTTGAATTTAATCCATTATTATTGAAATGATTATTGGATACATTTGTTGTATTGCAATTAGTATTACAATTGGTATTACAATTGTTATTATCATTAATAGAAACATGTTGTTGCTTGACATTTGTTTGCATTGTTTGTTGTAATTGATGTCGAGCATTAACATGACTAACATTTTTTAATTCTGTTGGGGTATGGGTTTGTTGCAGTTTTTGGTTTTGCATTTGTTGCTGTTGATGATTATAGTGGGTAGGCTGTGGAGCCATTATATTGTTAGAAATATGATTATGTTGCTGCATCATATTACTATGGTTGTTATTTTGATGTGGATAAATATTTTGATTTGCCGAGGGAGCTACCACATTTGGTGGTATACATGTAGCCCGATTATTGTTATTATTAATGTTGTTGTTGGTATTATTACCATTTACCAATCCAGCTGGTAAATTTCCAGTTTGTTGCATTGACCTTTGATTATTAGAAAATTGATTTTGATAATGTTGCATTGGTGGCGTTGTATTATTGTATGTATTTGCTGCAAATTTATTTTGGGTTTGTGGCATGGGTGTCATATAGTTTTGACAAGGCATCATATGTGTAGCAGAATCTTGGCTAGATTGATTTTGAAACATTTGTTGTTGCTGCTGCTGTTGCATTTTTAAATGCATTTGTTGCTGTTGCATTTGTTGTTGATGTATTTGTTGCTGTTGTTGTTGCTGCATCATTTGTTGTTGCTGCTGTTGATGCATATGCTGTTGCATATTGTAATTATGCTGTTGTTGCTGTTTTAATGCATATTGTTGCATTAAATGTTGCTGCTGTTGCAAATTATGTATCTGTGGCTGCTGTTGTTGTTGCTGCTGTGTTGAACTTCTAGTCACATTGCTATTCATTGTAGCAGCTGTATTTATTTTTTGTTGTTGCTGTTGAGTTGGCTGATGTTGTTGTTGTGGCTGTAAATGACCAGCACTTGCAGCAGCCATTTTGTTTTAGTTTTTATATTCGTGAAATGAATATATTTTGGGAAAATTTCTATAACGAAAGGAAAAAAAAAGAAGCTTGATTAAATTCGCTTTAAAATTAAGAAAAAAAAAAAAGTAAGTATATATCTGAATTTTGAAAAGTTGCTAGAAGTTGTAAAATTTTAATTATAAATATTATATGTATAAAATGATATGATAAAACAAATATGAATACAACATGTGAAGAGGAAAGTTACTATTGAAGTATTTATTTTAATTATGTTACTAGCAACATGTCGCAGAATATGTTTTAATTTCTTCATAGCAAATTTTATTTAAAATATTTATTAAAAAATTTATGTTTTCTTAAATTTATTTGATAAAGGTAAAGAACAGTTGCAGAATATGTTTTAATTTTTTCAAAGCTAATTTATTTAAAATATTTATTAAAAAATTAATATTTTTTAAAATTTAATTTGATAAAAGGCAAAGAACAGAAAAAGAATTCCAATTATTTGTATCTATCATCATGTTGCAGCAACATATTGTAAGCATTTGCACTAACTGATAAAGAATACATTTTTATTGTTAATTTCCAACTATTTCTGTGTTTCAATGTTTAAGCAAATTTTGTTAAATAAAGTATTTATATCACGTTAAATTTGCAACATATTGCACAAACATTTGGTATAACTAAATCTAAAATCAAATCAACTAATAAATTATAATTTTTTAAATGATTTTAGTACAATTTAATACTAAACGAAAGGTATATATTTAATATTTTAATGAAAAATAAGTTCAAGCAAAATGTTGAAAACTTTGTGAAAGTAACTAAATTAAATTTGTAATTATATTATAGTTCATTTTCGATTTTTTTTTTAGATTAAATAAATGTGTGTAGTAAAAGAAAGTTGCTTTGGAATTATGTTGTGAAAACATTTGGAAAGCAATATCATTGGATTTTAATATTTTTAATAAAGTAAATTTAATTAATTTATTAAACATGTTAAATGATAAAGTTAATATTAGAATAATATTGCTGGAAGCATGTTGCAGAAATAGTTCTAGTAAATTTTTTAATTTAAAATAACTTAGTACAATCAAAAGTTAACATCATAATAATGTTACTGACAACATGCTGGTTTAAGATTAATGAGCTTGAAAAAATATTTATAAATAACTTGCAAGGTGTAGAAAAATGTCAATATAAATGTTTCTACGAAAATAAAGAAATTTTTGCAATAAATTGAATAAAGTAAAATGAAATTAAAAGCATGTAATATTAATAGTGTCAAAAACATTTTCCAGCAACATATTGTGAAGTTAAGCAAATTATAATAAAATATATTTTATATTTTATAACACTTAAGTTGCGAAGCATTTTTTTTTTTCTAAGCAATAATAAGGCTGCAACATCCTGAAATCATATTCTACTTATTGAAACAAATATGTGCGACATTTTGATAAGAATTTAAAAACATACGATTAAATAATATCAATAAGTTTTTATTTCATAGTCAAATTCCTCCAAAAATGTTGATGAAGACTTCAAAAATTTCCTAAAACAAAACTAATAAGATTAAGATTCATTAATAAATTTGTGAAAACCTTTGATGTTAAATAAAAGATAAACTTTAAAAGATAACAAGCTATAAAAAATTTATTTCAGAAACCTTAAAATTAAACTTAATTGACATAAACATCTCTTCTCCAAAAATAAAGACAAAAAATTACCAGGTAGAAACTAAAAACTTGATTTCTTTGGGAAATACCCAATAAAAACATCTCCGTATATTATACAATGATTCACTCACTAGGGTTAGTCAATTGTAGTCGGCGTCATTCAATGACAAAAAAAGGAATTCTTTCTAACACTTTTGTACAGCTAAAAAATTCTTTTGTTTTCAACGTAAATAATTTGTTCACTAAGTTGTCTTTATCTTCATCAATTTATTGGTGTACTTTGCTTTCTATCCCTCTTTAACTATTTCTATTTTATTTGGGATTTTATTTTAAACGTTTTCACATATATATATATATATATATATATTTTTTTTTATTAAAGGTGTGACAATTGTCTATGTGGATTATTGAATTTCAAACTGTGTGTATGTGCTGCCTATAAGGGACACACAAGTGGAAACTTTTGTTCAAAAGCTTTCTTTTCTCTTGTATGTTTAATGCTCCTTAAGTGTTGATTAGATCATCTAAAAACAATTTTTTTTATTCTTTGTTGGGTTTTCTAAAGAAATTGTGTACTGTAAGCAAAAATAAAAAAAAATTCAACAATCTTTTTGAGCAACTTCAATATTCCTGACATATGAAATCATAATCAATTCTACAAGCCTCCTTTTCAATCATCATGCTCCTGCTTTCAGAACCTGTGAGTTGAGGAGGTACGTGTTGACAATTTCAAGTACTTTATTTTATATGGCTTATTATTTGTTATTGGTTATTGTTGTTGTTTTTTAAAGGGTCGTTTGTGATTGTTGTCTGTCTATGTTTTGTTTATTATTGATTCCATTTGATTTTAATTTAAAAATGAAAACGTCACTGTCAGTCAGTAGTGGTGTCATCAAACCATGATTATTACCTTTATTTCAACAACAATCATTTTAATTAAAAAATATGAATTTACAAATATTTCTCATTTACTTTGATTTATGAGAATATTGGTTAGGATGCGTGTGTGTGTGTGTGGGTGTGTGTGATTTTTTCGTTTAACTTGTTGTATATGTTTGAAATTTTAATTAGAATTTGACTGCAGTTAAATCTATTTGTATGAAGGAATAATAAAGAGGGACATGTACAATGTTATTCGGGATAATTAGTGGTTTTTTATCATAATGCTACTGGTTAATTTGATTTGATGAGAATGGAATTTATAAATTTATAAAATTATTTATTGGGCAATTTAATTGCCCACAATTCAGACACATTATAAAATACATTAAGAGTTAAGATTTTAAAATACAACAGGGTGTTCAAAATCTTGAACAAATACGGGTACGTATCGGATTTTTTTTTTTTTTTTCACTATCAAAACAAAATTTACAAGGAAGACATTTACAGATTACTTTCTACTAGAATTTATATCAAATTGTTAAACAGAACAGATTTGCCTAGATTTATCAAAATTTTTCAATGTATAGATGTTATGAAAATTTTCAATAAAAAGAAAATTGTTAGAAATTTTTTTCTTAAAAAATGTATGAAAATTTATCGAACAATTTCTATTAATTGAAAATTTATCGAAAGAAAATAAAGTTTTTTATATTGCAAATTTTTAATAAAAAGAAAATTTATCAAAAGTCTTCTAATAAAGGAAAAATTATCCAAATTGCTCTTTTAAAAAAAGTTATCGAAAATTGGCTAATAAAATTAATTTTCTACTGAAAGAAATTTTATTATTGTACATTTGTATAAAAGAAACTATTTTCGAGTTTTTATCAAAAAAATAGAGAACATTTTTTAAAGAAAATTTATTAAAAATTTTCTATTTAAATAAAATGTATCGAGTTTTTCTATTAAAGAAAACTATTGATTTCGTTTTATTATTGTAAAAGAAAATTTATAAAAATTTGCTATCAAAAGAAATATAAAAAAATATATAAATTAGGAACAAGTCCCACATCAGACCATAGACGATTTGATTGTCACGACTTTTGATTGTAAAACGAAGTTTCATGCTAGGTCCGATTTTATTTATTATTTACTCTATCTATAACACACAAAAAACACAAGTACTAACTAGTATATATTTATGCAACTAAACATTTTTATAACTTTCTATAATCCCCGACAGTTTCGTTATCATTACACAAAAGCAACTAACTATAATTAAAAATAAATTACATGCTAATAAAAAAACAAGCACTCATCATTACACCTTACAAACCCTTAAATCAAAAAGCACTAAATCCGTTCATTATTCTTCTCAAACACATATTTTTATCATAAATAATCAATGATTATTGCTATTTGAAACAACAACAAACACATGCAGGTAAACAAACAATCTGAAGCTCGCTCTATTACAACATGTTTTCTAAGTGTAAAAGTAGACAAACAAAAATTTATTCAATGAAACAAAAATCACAACACAAAAACACCACAGGCTTAAAAACACTACACACACAAAATATTTTTCAACTTTTGTTTGTTGCATTTGTGATAAATGACAGATAATCTTATTATTTATACACTTGACACCGTTTTTTTTTTTCTTTTTTTCCTTTCTTAATGGTGTTTGACAAATTTTTTTTGTTTGATTTATAGCTATTAATATTTAATATCTGTTGTTTAATATCATTTTTACTTATGTATGTACAAATTAATGATATCTTTTCAAGATTTACATAATTTTTGTTATTTTTTCCTTTTTTAATATTTTCTATATTTATTTACAAAATCAATTGCAATTCGTGTCGGTTTTTTAGTTATAACAGCGAGAGCATGAGGTATGAGTGAAAGAGAGTGTTTATTTTCTTTTTGTTTTTCTTATAAGAGAATTTATTTAGTTGTTTAGTTTTCTTGTACCAAGAAGACCAAGAGAGAACGTGTCAGAAGAGAGTTTGTCAACGCAAAGATGAGAGTAACAGAATTTAACAAGTAATTAAGTAATGGGAATGGTAAGGGAAAATTTACAAAAAATGTACCAAAGAATCTTTTAGGAAATGTACTTTTGCGAACTTTTGGTTGATAGTGTTTTCAGCGATAGTTTGGGAGTCTGCACCATCAATTTTAATTATAACAAAAGTGTCCTACTGAATTTTGTTGTGGTAGCTAAGGCACTAGTCATCACATTGTGGACACTTTACCCGAAAATGTAGAAAAATTCACAATATGTTTTTGACTGACCGAAGTGGACAGTCCTTGTGTTAAAATAACTACACAAGACATTCTCTTAAGATACCAAAAATATTAAGGCTTTTGACAATGGTATTAGGGGATATTGTGTGAGCATATTATAATGACATGTTCTTTATTTCAAATTTAAATATATTTTAATAGAGAACTTAGTCTAATCACAAACTAAAGTTTTAATATAGTTTTTTTTTATTCTGTTCTATCCGCAGCTATGTATCGCAATTAGGTAAATGATTTTTTAGTCACTCCAAAAGTCGTTTTTCTCCACGACTCTTTCGGTCTTCCCACTCTGCGTGTATCTCGTGGGTTCCATTGTAATGCTACATGTGGAATATCAGTTTTTTGCGTGATAAAGCTAATTTCTAAAAATAAGTCTGCCAATACTGCAAAAAATTTATTTTTATTTATTAATTTATGTATATCGTCACCTAAAATGGGAAAGGCGGTAATAACACTTTAATTTTTACAACAGAAGCAAATAAAAATAACAACAGAAACAAAAAATAACAATAAAAATACAAAAGACTATAACCACAATTTTTAAGTTTTTCCTTTAAAATGAAGAAATTATGTAAAATTTTTTAATCGTCCACTTAAGGAGAAAATAGATAAAGCATAAATCACTTTCCAAATGAAATTTTTCTTAAATGGGACAGATATTACGACTGCTTCGTTTATGAAGTTGCCGTGACGGCCTTTTTACTTTTGTTAATATTGATATCATTTTTGAAGATATGTAGTTTGGGTCAGTACATCATAATCCAGTACGAAACCATATTTGATTTTTCAGTGGTTACGGCCTTTTGCATTTTAGGCGACGTTATGTAGTTTGATTTGTAATTATCCCAAAAAAATCTTTACAAATAACAATATAGCAGTTGATATGTCAAAATCTATGCAAACGATGTAAATTTGCTCACATTTGCATCTTTTGCACTACTGGTCCGAGAAAAGAAGGGTTCCACATTGGAGTTTGATGGAGGGAAGCGACTTTTGGTATATAGCTTCATCTTGGAATCTTATACATAGTTTTTACAAATACATCGTTTATTACGCATCGTACGTGCTTTTTGATGCCATTACAACATTTATAGAGTATAAAATTTCCAAGAATTTTGCTGAAGTATATTTTTATGTACGATCATTAGGTTTGGAGCTATAGTACACATTATATTCGATTTAATGTTTTTGGAATCCTCTATATTTCAGGACGATATCGTTAAATTGTTAGGTTATTTATACCATCCATTAGCTATAGATATGTACTCATCTTCTATTATGCAAATTGTCGAGGTAGTGTTGCCTCCATCAAATTGAGCTATTTTCTACCTTATTTTCCTGAAGTATACCCTTCCTTATTATTTAATCAAATGCATACTTTAGAGCTAGATCCTTCTAATAAAAAAAATATACCAAGGCGGATATAGAAGGTTGAGTCATTAGGAAAGCAAACACAACAACCCATCTTGGAGTATCCCTGGCAAAAGCAAATGTCGTAAAGGAAAGAAAATTTATAAAAAAAATTAAATATATGTGTTTATACTTATACTTTTGTGCGATAAAATGTTTCTTACATTTTAATGCATTATTCAATGCATATCTTTAAATTGATATTTTAATGAGGGATTTTGTCCCACAAACATAATAATAACACAAAATTCATATTTCTACTAATTATTATATATATATATATATATATATATATATATATATATATATATATATATATATATATATATATATATATATATATAATATATCCCACAAACATAATAATAACACAAAATTCATATTTCTACTAATTATTATATATATATATATATATATATTATTCATTTATTTCTTTTCACACGCACACATGAAATTTTTTAAAATATAAACGCACTTGACATCTGGAAACCAAAACAGAGAGTCAGCTGGGTTAACAACTATATCTTTTAAATCGGCCTTAGTTCATACAAAACAAGTATCAAGTATTGGAATAATTCAGTCATTCTATTAGTCAAGATGATTTTCTTTAATTGCACCAAATAATCCATACTCATCAATGCCCCCTTTCTTGTTCTTGTACCAAATTTAGTACAAATGTACCAACGTTTTCATCTCTACTTGGTGTTGGAGCTTTTTTAAGTTTTTTTTTTTTTATTTTTTACATATTTTTGTGCTCGTGTGTTTTCTTTTTGTTGTTTTTTAGTGATAAGATAGCAAAGGGGGAGTTTAAAAAATATTAAACACGAAAGTAGGTGAATGGAGTAATAATTATAAAAATATACATTCTACAACAACAAAATTTATATATAATATGTACTATGTACAAAATGGTTTGTTAAGAAAAACAAAAATTATACACACCTTGAATTTTTGTATATAAAAAGATGAGAAGAAGATACAAACAATAAAAATTCGAAGTATTTGACACAAATTTGTTTAGAGATAATTAATTAATTCGTTTGTTTTTTAGCATTATTTGCAATTGTTTTATTTTTAGATATACATGTGCTTAGAAAAAAATTTTATCTCACTTTATTTTTGTTTACATTTCTTTATAGATTTTTTTTATGGTAGTAAATTTTTTAATGATTTTTTTATTTATTTTAATTTTCTTTTCACACCTGTTTTATAAGGTTTTAATTTGTTACGTTTTGTTTTACTCTCAAATAAAAGTCTATTTTATTTACAGCTTAATTTATCAAAATAACACCTTTTATTTCACATTAAAATTTGATTACGTAGTATTAGTTGGAGCTCACGTTGTTGTTGCTGTTTGTTTTATTAAAAGGGCAAAAGCAGCTGTTTAGTTGTTGTGTTTAGTTTGCACGCACAATTATTTACACTTACTCTCTTGTTTTGTTTTGTAAATATACAGGCAAACGTTAAACTAATTTGTATGCTCTTTTTTTCTTGTTATTTAGTTTTACATCACCCAACAACAAAAATTTTACTAAATATAAGGGGGCACAGCAGAAGATATAATGAGAACAACATTACATTAGTTGTAAGTAATTGCATTTAAAAAAAATCACTTGTACATTTGTTTCTTATAGATGTGTGTGATTGATGTACAAATTAAGTTTGATGTTATTGTTACTGTTGTTATTCTGCTACCATACTCTGATGATATTTGATAAATGACCTCAATATTACGCACAAAAGCAAATAAAAACACTATTATATAGTTGTTTTTGTTGTTTAGCTTTTTGTTTCTCTAAAATTTGCAAACTTTTTTTAATAAAAACACGCACACGAAGCTTATTTTTACGCAAATATATTTTGTTCAATAAAAATAACTTTTTTTATTTCAATTACAATTTATTGATTTATTTCTCAAATATTTCTTTACTTGATTTCATTCTCATATGTATTGTGTATTTTTGCTTCTTCTTATTTTCTTTTTTATTTTATTATAATAATTTTAAATTGATTTTAATTAGTGGAACTCACATCTACAAATTACTCGTATTTTGATTTTCGCACTTCTCTTACCACTTATTTATTATTTTATTCTTCCTTTACTAGCTCTCAATTATTTAAAATATTACAATACTTGATACACAAACGAATATACACGTTATATTTTTTGATTTTTATAAGCAAATTATTCTTTTGGCTCTTTTTCTTTCACACCAAAAAATTCTCTCACATAATGAAATATTATTTCTTTTTTTTTTACATATATTTATTTTTATTAAACACTAATAATTTTTACAATATTTTATTTATATTCTCTTGCACTTTCTATTGTGGCATTTTTTGTATTTAATATTTCATTTTTTAATTTCTTCTTTTGATATTCAAAATTATTTCTTCTTATTTATTAACGTTATTTCTTTTCATTTTTCAATTCGTTTGAAACGGAAAAAACTTTTAAATTAAACATCCGCGTTCAGACACGTTACAACCACACTCCAGCAGATTCACAGCGAAAATGACTAAAGAGCTAAGAGAGCTTTAATGCAAGTCTATACAGTTGGTTTAGTAGCGGTTCAGTGTTGGTATTGGAAAATTGTACCAAAAGGTACCAAATTTGATGCAAGGTACTTTTTGCAAGTATCTTCATTGTTGGCTTAAATTAAAATCACCGGCCCACTTAATTTTTATACGATTTTTATAATGATTCAGTGGCACTTTTATTTGAGATTAAAGTAATGTAAAAAAATTTGCTGGCTCGATCTTAGTTTACGAGTTGTGGGCCTCGAAAATTTTAATATATTTTTATAAATATCTTTATTAATACACATGTGATTTAAATTATATGAATAGCTTTTAAAAGTACGTTCAAATAAATTTCCAATGATATCTAACATGACCACAGTTGTTAAATTTTATAGAGGAAAAATTGCATTTTTTTATTGATATATCGGAGTTTGCAAAATTTTTTTATTTTCAAGAAAGCCGGTCTTCGACATACATAGAGGAGAAAGTTCCTGAACCGAGCCTAAGGTCCGCTACACAAAATAACTTTTATTAACGTTAAAAAAATATTTTTATTTCAACTGAGCCCTTAATCTTAGTTTGTTCCAATTGTTGGATAAACCAAATTTAAAGATTATAATTCTTATTTTTAGAATATTTTGATTCTTCTGGCCTTTTTAGCAGACATGATGTAAGTTTTCCGATTAATTTTCTATTTAGGCATAATATTCTAAATTTTTCCTTTTAGAATTTGATTTTTTTTATAGAAATTTTTAATAAATATGGGTTTTATTGAAAATATCCATAAATTTTTATACAAGATTTTGATAAATTTTGTTTTTATAGAAAACTATTCGATGAAAATTATTCTATATAAAATATTTTTGATAAATTTTATATTTATTGAAAAAATTATATAAATTTTCTATTTATGGAAATTTTTCGATTAATTTTCTATTTGTGGGAAACTTTTGATAAATTATCTATTTATTGAAAATTTTCGACAAACTTTTTATATGTAAAATTTGTCGATAAATGTTTTTTAACTATATTAACAATATCGACAAATTTTCCATTTTTAGAAAACTTAATAAATTTTCTGTTTATATAAAACTGATAAATTTTCTATTTATAAACATTAGCAATAAACTTTTTATTTGCGAAAAATAAGAAAAAATTAGCAAAAAAAATGAACATTTTTCGGTAATCTATTATTAATAAACATTAGCAATAAACTCTTTATTTGCGAGAAATAAGAAAAAATTAGCAAAAAAAATGAACATTTTTCGGTAATCTAGTAATTCTTATAATAAAAATATTTGGGAAATTTTTCAATAAACTTTCTGTTTACAGAGACCTTTCTTTAAGCTTTACATTCTCGATATTTTTTTATTATTTTGCAGAAAACTTTCCATGAATATTCTAATTAAAAATTTTCTACAACCTAAGTATTTTTTTCTGGCTACATTTGATTCTTGGACATTAGAGTGCCCCTAGAAATCGTTTTTTTTTTTTGCGATTCTGATGTAAAAAAAATGGCATATAAACCGAATTTTTCGCGAAAAAAGTATATAATATTTTTGTTTTTTTTTTTTCTTTAATTTTTAGAGAAAACAATATGTATACATATAATTAAAAAAAATAATAATTTTTTAATACCCATTTCAAGATAAAACACATAACTTTTTTGGGCGAAATTTTTAAAATTCTTTAAATATTTTTCCTGTATTTTGCTTGTCAAGACCTATCCTATGACCTATCCAAGTTTTTCATTTTAAACCCATTTTTAATCGTAAAAAAATAATTATTTTTCAATTCCTTCAGATAAAATTTTCAATTTTAAGTAATTACATTTATCAAAGCCATACTGCCTATTTTAATAATACGAACGCAAAAACTACTCGTCTAACTTACGTTTAAAACAAAAACAAAATTTCAAAATTTGTAGTAAATGTAAGACCATTAGTAAATTTATTACATTCTTGAAATTTAAAACTTTAATATTGATTTTTTTTTAGAAATTTTTCATAATTTTTCTTATGATGTCGGCGACATTTTTCGCAGAGCTGCCGTCTCATACATTTTTGCGGCAAGGATTTGACTCTCATGGCTATGAAATGTGCTGCAACTGACAGATGATGCTGCGCTGCACTGATGCATGAAACGACTTATGACCATACCAGCTAACACAGAAGCTTATGGGCCGTGTATGAGCGATTGTAAAGGCAGCTTTTGGACAAACCTTCATAAATATTTGATTTATTTGTTAAAGCAGGTAGAAGCATGTATGACAGCGAGCAGAATAAGTAAAATCAGAAAATGAAACTTGTTTCAGGAAAATATAAGAATTAACAACAGAAATCTATAGGAATATATAAATATAAATTAACATAAACAAATTTGGGCTATTTTTAGAAAAAAAGAAGAGAATATAAACATATGGAAAATATGTACTGCAATACCTTTAAATGTAATAATTAACTGCATTATCTTACTAAACTGCCTTATCACAAAAACAAATAGAAAACGGAAATTAAAAATGAAACAAGAAAAGTAATGCCAAACCAGAGGATGTTGTGATGTTTTCCGTATGTTTTGATTTTTTTAATTGGAAATAAAAACACATTAAAAAAATGGACATTCATTTTAGAAAATCTATGCAGGTACTGCCTTATTCTATAAGTCATTTTACATAACTATGAAAATTTACTGATACAAATTTAAAAAAAAAAAATATGCAAATTTGTTCATAATTTTATATACCAACGGACGCGCATTTCAAATACCTTTTAAATAATAGCACATTTTGTATGCGTTGCTTGGGTAAAAAGTACAAAAACTTTCAACATACTAAAAAAGAAGACTTTTTTAATAGCGGCACAGCTCACGTACGGTCATCAGTAAACCAAGGTTTATTTTCATGTACAATTTTTCCACTCAATCACACAGGTTTATAATTATTGATTTATACTAAGTAAGTTTTAAATTTTTGTGAAATTGCTCACCTTTAAAAATAACAAACAAGTGTAATAATACATCGCTGCACTGACAAAATGTCTTATGTGTAATTTGCTAAAACATTTTAATGTAATTTTTTAAGGATTTTATACAAGTGCACTGACGATATATACTTTATTTATTATTTTATTTTTAATTTTTAAACACATTTATAATAATTTTTTTTTATTAAAAAAGACCATATAAAGAAATTTTATTATTAAATTACATTTTTTATAAAGAAAACATTTTCACATTTCTGAAATAAATTTTAACATAAACTTTATGAATTAAACATACAAGTTTATTCCCAAACTTTTGTCATACAATATAAAATTATTTTCATAAATATTATAAAATTGTACATTATGATAAGTTTGTGGTTTATTACAATTGCATTTATTTCCGAAAGTTACATAAAAATAATTATATATACAAATATTAACGATAAAAAATTTTAATTTTTCAGGAAAAAAAATCTGGTAAAACGAATTTCGTAATTTTTCAATCATTGTACTGCACATACGTCATTTTCATAAAATAGCTAAAAAGAGATCATTGTTATGTCTCCAATATGTGGCTGAAAATTATAAAATATTAAAAATGTTCCCAAAAAAATTTTACATTTTTCACAATTAAATATATATATATATGAAAATTACAATAATTTTGTTCAAGTATTCTTAATTATATTTAATTTCAAATAATTATGAAGAAATGTTTAATTAAATATTAAAATATTAAAAAAAACACTAATTAAATGATTTGTATAAGTTCACGCATTCGTGTTTTTTTACTGAATGTTTTTTTTCATTCAATATTATGTTCACACACATTAGTTTTTCACTTGTTTTCTGAAAAACACAATGAGCTTAAACATTACTGTTCACGTATATTTTTATTGCCTTTTGGCCTGTTTTTAGTTTGCCAAAATATTTTCACAAATTTTTTATTTAAATAAAAATTTCACACACACACTTTTAATTTAAAAAAATAACATTTTTAAACATATAAAGTTTATGAATTTAAGAATTTCATTCATAATTTTTAATTTTTTGTTTTTAAACTGTTTGACATTTATTACAAATTCTTTTTTTTTAGTATGTTTTTTGTGTGTTAAATAATTAAATAACTCGAAACGAGATGTTTTTTGGCTCCTAAATATATGAAAAACAAATCAATTTGAAAACGACTCGTTTTTCAAAAAACCTCTATATGTGAACATAGCATAACATAACAAACATTTCACTTTTATGTGATTAATTATTTAACATGTAAAAAGCATGATAAACATTTTTCAACAATAATATACAAAAATTGATATTAAAAAATATAAAGAACAAAAAAAAATTATAATATGAAGTAATCAAACAAACCAGTAAAACTTTCAATTGCAAATAATTAGTTAAAATGCTAATATAATAACACTACTCTACTTACACATTAGCAGCGTAACTTTTTATTTTATAACGGTGATGTCATTGGAGGCAACTAGTTGCAATGCATATATGTATGCTTTCAAATATATATATATATATATATATATATATATATATATATATATCAGCTCAGATATGCAGAAGGAAGTTTACTTTTGCAAAAAATAACTTCTAAGTAATGCATTACCAAGTTTTTGCTGGGAAGTTGCAATCGGTTATTGCCCTATATTAGTCGATATAATTAGACACCAGCAGAAGGGAATACGTATATTCTGTAGCACAGCACACTCATCAAATATGAATTTGATGATAATTTATACCCAATATTTTTCCTTTTATACTATGTTTCCACTGAATTCAAAACAACAAGTTTTGAGTAAACGTTTGAAATTTTGATGTTTCCTTTTTTATTATTGTTGTTTGCCGAAGAATTCAACTTTTTTATAAATTTAACTTAATTTTTTCACATTTCTTTAACTTATTCATGTTTTTGTATGAAATTTATTTATGTATTATAATAAAAATAATTAAAAATTAAAAAGATCTGTTATAATTTTTTCTATAATAAGATTCAGTTTAAATTGATAACTCCGAGCAACGAATACAAAGAAAAGGAACTGGCTCAATTTCCATTTTTCTCTCCTCGCTTACAAGTTCTTCGTGAATTCGTGAACTTGTGAGAGAGAAAATCAACACAAAATAAACAAAACTTTCCTTTAAAATTTAAGGAAAATTACACACGCTATACATTTTTTTACCTAGCTGATAATATTTGTATCATTTTTTCACGCACATTTCACGCACCGAAACCGAAAAGAAAATATTTTTTTATATTTTTGACATTCCATTTTTTTATGTTGAAATTTAAACTGAATGAACAAAGTTGCTACTTTTGGTATTAAAAATAAAACAGAATTTAAAATAATTTAAAATTATTTTTATATTCATCAACAAAAAGCCAAAAAATGTAATTATATTTATATTTATGGATGTAATCCGCATCAAAAGATGTAAATTTATAAAAATCTGCGAATATAATTGTGATGAATTATATATAATAATTTTTGAATACTATTTTGAGCAACTATCTGTGCTTATGATGTGTGATGAAAGTGGTTTTAGCACTAACACATATAAATAAAATTTTACCAAACAATCTTAATGTCAGATTTTTTTGACAACCCTTTCGTTCTTTGTATTCTTTGACTCAGAGGTTTCTGCTTTATCCAAGACACAACACAGAGTTACTAACAGCACATTTACACTTAACAGAATATGTAAGATTTTTCCGTCAGAGAGTGTCAAATTCGTTCTCTGAGAGAATTATCTAACGTGTAGATTCAAATATTAGTATTATAAGAAGTATTGTCAGACTGTTGTGATATTGTGATGATGATCTTATAAGATAAACCATGGATAGCAAAGTCAATACTATAGTACTTTTATTTGATACTATTTAATATTCAAAAGTACCGAAACACTCCCTCAAGTCATTTGATGCTGTTAAACGATTACCTTGATATTCCACAATTCCAATTTAAAATTTTTGAATGAAAATATATTTTGGAGATTAATAATTTTCAATTACAATAGAATAGAATAGAATAGAATAGAATAGAATAGAATAGAATAGAATAAAATAGGTGTTTTTCTTAACACCTTTATATTTAAAATTGCTGTTCAGAAGTAATAATTAAATTGTAATAAACACTATCTCAGATTAAATGCTGGTTCTTTGAGTTCCCAAAAAATTATACACGTACTTATAACAATTGAAATAAGTTTATATGGCAAACAATCTACATTATAGAAACATTTGAGTTGTAGTTTTAATTTTTAAAATTGTAAACTGTAAAATATATGTACACTCATAACTAAAAATTACAAGTTTCTATGCTCTGTAAATAAAATTGAAGTGAAGAATTTGAAACACATCAAATAATGAATTATATTTTAATAAAACTAAAGCTAAAGTGCATGATTTTAAGAAATTAATCTTCGACGACATTTTTCTCCGTAAGTTTATTTCAATAACAGGGCTACATTATTAATATCTATTTACCACAATATTTAACCTGAATAATAACATTTAATGAATTCGTATCGTATTTAATCCTTCATTTTAGATATATAAATTACATTATATGAGTTTTCCACTAATTGAAAAATAAATGACTGTCAAAAATTTTAATTTTTGTACTCTGAGGGTGAAAAAGTAGTATTTGAAAATAATTTTGATACCGAAAAGTATTTTGATTTTCTATCTCTAAGATGAACTGCCAAAAAAAAAAAAACACATACAATTCGAATTGTTTAATTATTTAACACGCAAAAAACATACTAAATTTTCATATTCTTAGTACATAGAAATTTGTTGGAAAAAGAATTTGTAAAAATTGTCAAAGAGTTTAAAACCAAAAAATTGATAATTATGAAAGAAATTTATATTTGTTCATACATTTTAATTGTTTAAAAATTTTATTTTTTGAATTAGAAAGTGTGTATGAAATTTTTATATAAATCTAACATTTGTGAAAATATTTTGGCAAATAAAAAACAGGCCAAAAGAAAAACACAATAAAATGATATGTGAACAGTGATGTTTAAATTAAACTAATGTGTGAACATAATATTAGTATTATCAGAAATAAATATCTTATAAAATGAACTGTCAAGAAATGCACATATACGAAAGTTTGTTTGCGTGTATGCATGTGTATTTCGGAAATTGCTAAAAAAAACAATGTTTTTTGTAAAATTGTTTCCTTTTAATGATTGTTTTACATTTTACAAACCCCAATTATTTAAAATTTAACATTGTTTAAGATTTAACATATTATAAACTAAACGTTTACTCTGCCGGCGTGTTTGAAGTATTTTCCAAAATACAAATGCACACACGCAAACAAACTTTCGTATATGTGTATTGTTTTCACAGTTCATCTTATAATATATTTATTTCTGATAATACTAATTTTATAAGATAGTTGTGTAGAGAAATCTCATCACAACAGTCTCATAATACTTCTTATAATACTAATATTTGAATATACACGTGAGCGGATGTGACACTCTCTGACAGAAAAATCATACATATTCTGTTACGTGTAGATGGGTTGTCGGTTTCAGACCTGGAAAATGAAAAAACTAGTTAGAAAAACAATATTTTCAACATGATTTAAAGCGAACTAGTAAAACGAGTTGTTTTAGTTTATGAAAAATGTATGGAAAATCATGTTTAAAACAATTAGTTTTGCTTAAAACTACATGCTTTCCCCAAAACTAGCCAGTGGAAAAGAAATTACAATTTATTTAATTTGATACTTTTTATCTTTATGCATAAATACAACCCTGTTGACATTTGTGTTTTGTTTACATTTTTTATTCACTTTTGACAGTTCATTGTTTCTTTCATTTAAATTGTAACAATACGCGCTAAAAACTGTAAATAAATAGTATTTATTCAGAAAATTAGCTTGCAAATATTGTAATATCTTTAAAAACACTTATTTTAAATATAAAAAGCATTTCAAATCAATCAAAAAAATCTAAAACATTAATATATAAAGTTCATATGAAATAACTTAACCTCAAAAACTTTATAGCCGGTTCAAGAATTGCTTTTTTCTAAAATTAAAGTAAATAAAGCTGGCTTTAAAATGTCTACAGTAATTTTGGAGTGTAAAAAACTATGTCTCTACCGTTGCTTATCCGCGGTGGCTTTGAGTATAGCCATGCAATTTTTTCTATTGGCTGTCTTCTTGCTGTTTGTTAACTTTCATATCTTGCACCCTGTGATGTGGATTACGGAGACTGTGGGTCTAATGTTTTCATTTTACACTTGGTTGTCCATAATGCCTCTAATATCGGCAGTAATTATTTATGGCATTTTGTTGGGAAAATCACATTTAGCTGTTAAACAATATTATGCCACACGTTTTCGCTGGCTGTTGGGTACGGCCATAAGTAAAATGGCTTTCTTTGTTATACATATGGCCATGGGATTTTTAACGTCTTGGTTATATGCCCGATATTTGCATGTGGATTATAGGTTTGTTTTGCTTTATTTATTTCTTTTATAATTTAAATAAAATTTTAATTAAAATATTTCAGAACTCTTATTTATAAATGTTATTCCTTGGATTGCTTAAATACCTATTACATCTTCCTTATGGGTGCTGGCATTTCGGCGGGTTGTTATCATTTTGTCAATGAAAATCTACGGCAAGAACCTGAAGTGGAATACCCCATTTTACAAGAAAATAAATTGGTCAAAATACGATCTTTGCTATATTCTACTTTGTACAACTCTTTGCTGAAATCATTTGTACCCACGCTTTGTTATAGCTTGGGTTATTGTATGTTTGGTGGTTTTGTAAATCATCGTTTAGCTGGTATCTTTGGTGTAGAATTAGAGGAAAGTATATCTTCCTTCTTAGCTGTGGCCACAAATTTGAGACTTTTGTTTTACGCCTGGATTTTATCTTCGCAAATATTAAGCAACATGAATTTAATGCAAAAATTCTTTTCCATATTTTTGGCTGAAGAAATGCATTTTGTTATTGAAAAGAATCCAGTAGTTACAGAGGGACAAAAGGAAATTGCTTTGGTGGAGGCTTTGGGCATGTCGCAAGTGCCTGTTGTACAAAATTTGGCGGCCTTGAATTTGTTTACTTTGGGATCTTCACATGTAACTAGTAAAAGGCAGGATATCTTTGCTCTATCAGTGCCTGGTAAGAGTTATTTTTATTGTTGTCATCGTAAAGAATCATTTTTATAACTATTTTTATTGTTTAACAGGAGGCCACCCTTACAATTGGAACCAACTTTCTGCTCAAAGCCTTTCACTTATTAATGCTTTCATAGAGGAACTATCAGCTTCGGTGAAAAACATATCTACAATGAAATCATCTCCTTTATTTTGTCACACTGATAAACCCACTGCCACTGAAGCTGCAGAGAAAATACTTTTACGCCAATATAATGAAACCTATGGCATACGCAGAATGATGGCTGAATCTCCTACAACTAATATTGACTCTTCGGGGCCCTCCAACATATCACCAAAATCTTCTAATGCTGTAAAACGCATCAACGCTCAATTCGAACACATCTCTAAACAATTTGAACAAACTCTCAATACCGTTTTTCGTAATATACCGGGATTGTTTTACATGTTTGGCGAGTCAGATGGAGCCAAAACTGCATTTTTGCTTTCCAATTCACAAATTATTGTCTGGTTGACTCAGGGTCTGGCGGGTATATGTGCTGCTTCAATAGTTGAAGATAAATATGGTGTTGTACAAGTGGCTTTACCTCAAATCATTAGAGTCTTATTGAAACTCAAAGGTGAATTGGACAAATTGAATAATATTAATTTGAATGGGAAAAAATTGGATAAAAATTTAATTGCTTTAAAAAATACAGTCAAACGTAGTCTTTATAAAATTACTTCAGTATTTGGGGATTATTTGCGTGATCTCTTTGATGACCCTTTGGAAATACGTACTTTGCATTGTTTTACCAATTATCAAGATATTTTGTGAATAAGATGTTTATTTTTTAATTTTAATCGTTTTGATATTAAAAGATTTATGCGAAAAAAACGAATATGCAGGTTTTTGTTTAAAATATGTGTTGACTTAATAAATTTTTAAACGAAATTTTTAAACCTGCTAGTTTGTTTCGTAAAAATTATTTGTATTTTTTTCCTACTGATACTGAAAAATTGTATTTAAATTGTTTAGTTTTTTTTATTTTGTATCTTTTAATTTTATTGTGAATTTAATGTTAAGGTTATTTCTCTTTATTAGTGCTAAGTGTTTATTTTTGAATTATTTCTTAACAAAATTGTTTAAATAAATATCTATTTTTATATAATAAACAAATAAAATGCTGTAACGTATCTTATAATACACATTATATTAGTTTCGTCGTATTTAATTTTTTTAAATTACATAATTTTCTAAATTGATCCTTTTCTGAAAACTGAAACTCTTTTGAAAATTAGCAATATTTTAATTAAACTTGAAAATGTTCAACTATTTTGGAAAAATATGAGTAGAATTAAAAAAAAATCATATTTTTCGAAATGAATGATTTGAAATGTGAATTTTCCATTTTTCGAATCTAACAGACCTGTTCTAAAAACCGTGTGATTTCAAACCACAGACCGTTTTAAAATCGCGTGGGTGATTAACTCCTGTACTGTAAATCACTTTTTTCGACGTGATTTATTTTTCTAATTTTAAAAATTTATTTTAAACTAAGGAAGAATGATATTAAAATACATATTTTTGCTATTTATAAGCTTGTATATCATTACACAAACAAGTGCATAGTTACTGACAATTTGCAATTTGATGTTTTAATACAATAGTATTTTTCTTAAATAATTCTTTTAATTAAATTAAGTTAATTATATTTTCATAACAATAACGTTTTTATGACTGATAGATGCATTTTCGAAAAATGAAATCACAAAAAGACATATTTTTATATAATACCTTCGAACAAATGTTTGTTAAATTTAGATTTAAAATTTGCAATTTTAGTATTAAATAAAATCAGCAATGAACGCATTAAATTATGTATTAAACCCATTTATTATGAAATTCAAAACAAATAACATACAGAAAATAATGAAGTGATTTGTATTCGCAGCTACTTATATGACCGGTTTGAAATCACGTAATTTTAAAAATGTTTGTATCCAGAACACCTTTTTAGTGAAATAAAATCATTTAAAATTATTTTCAGAACTGGCCTGCAAATTCATATTTTCAAATTAAATTTGATTTTTCAAAATTCACATTTTAGAAATTCATTTCAAAATTATAATTTTTGAAACTAAATTCCAATTTTTGAAATAAATCTCGGTTTCGCCCTTTTCGTAATCAATTTAAAATTAAATTTCTATTTAAAACATTTAAAAAAATGAATTTTAATTCGAAAAAATATAAATCGAATTTTCCAAAATTAGTAAATTGAAATGTGAACTTTCTATTTCAGTTTTAAAATTAAAATCATATTTTGCAATTAAATTAACAATTTTTAAACAAAATTCAATTTTCATAAAAATTATAATTTCAGCATAAAATTGCTATTTTAAAATATAATTATTCAAAATCAAATTTATAACATAACATTAAATTCGTATTTAAATTTGGAAATTAAGTTCATATTTTGAAATGAAATTGTACATTTTTAAACAAAGTTCGAATTTCGATAATTCTATAGAACAAAAGCTATAACTAAATTATTTTTCGTAATTATTCGGTTTCCGAAAATCAAATAATTTTATTTTTAATTTTAAAAATGAATTATTAATAAGCACCCGATAACTTTTTATTTTTAAATAAATACAAATATCTTTACTGGGAAAAATATTTTGTTTAAAAAATATGTGATGAAAAAAAAAAATAAATAAATGTCAGTATGGAAAAATTTTCAAATATTGTTTTTTTTTCATAATTTTGTTTTTTTCCAAAAAATATTTTATTTATTTGAATTTTGTATATGTGTGTGTATTGTGTGAATATATTTAAAATATTTTTTAATTCAATGAAATTATTGTTTAGAATTTTTCCATCTGATGAAAAAAGTTGAAAATTATTTTCAACTTTTGTGAAAAATACACAAATGATATTTATATAAATATTTTTTTTTCTGATAAAAATGAAAAAAGCCATCGATTAAAACAAAAAAAAAAAAAAAGATAAAAAAATATGATTTTTATTATTTTTTGAAATTGAATTATTTTTTGATTGAAATAAAATTTAAAAGTTGTTTTTTTTAGTATTAAAATCCGGTCTCTGCTTATTAATTCATTTATTTGTGAATTAAATTAGATTTTTTAAAGAAAAATTGTTAAAATTTTTAAAATTAAATTTGTTTGTTCGAAAATTTTTTTAATTAAAAATTTCAAAAATTAAAAAAAATTGACTGTTGGATTTTATGAAACGTAAAGAAAATTCGTTTCGACAATTTATATGAAACATAACAAAATTTTTATTTATTCCAATTTATTTTTTGTTTCCAATAAAATTTTTCGCAATGAACTTTATGTTTTATAAAAACAGGTATTTAATTCATGTATTCGAATTAATTTTTCTACATAAATTAAAATTTTGTATTCAAAATTAAATTCATTGTGTTCGAATTATAATTTATATAATTTAATAATTTATAATTTAATAATTTAAAAACTTAATTTTAATTTGAAAAAAATAAAAATATTTTCGAAACGTAAATTCAACCTTAATTTCAAACTTGAATGGATAAAAATAATTTTATTCCAATTTTTCAAATAAAATTCGGTTTTCAATTTTGAAAGAATCTTATTTTGATTTTTAAAAATTAATAAATTAAATAGTGAAATTAAAAGCTATTTTGAATCACGAAACGAATATGTACATATATGGAAAACAAACTAAAATGTATTTGTTGTTCTCAATATAAATTGACGAAACGAATTTTCGTTTGAAATTAAATTTGTATTTTTGAAAATATATTAACTTTTAAATTTGATAAATATCATCTGACATCTGTGACTCAAGATAAAAATATCGTGTTAATTTTTGCTAGAAATAATTAATTGAATTTTTAAATTAAAAAGTGTAAAAAACTACTTAAATTTGCTTTAACTTTCTTTTGCTTGGCAAAAAAAAAATAAAAATATTAATAATTGTGAACTCTACCCACAGTTTTCCAATTGTGATCGGATTAATTGGGGATAAACGAATGTCTATTGGTACGAAAATTGTATAAAACTCGTCATCGCTGTTTAATGAAGCTTTAAGTGTTCTCAAAGCCAAAAATTCCAGTATTATACTCATGAGTTAAAGGATGCAAAAACTTTTAAATTAGTTTTATTTGGCCTACCAAATCTGGACACTGTCAGCTCGCACAATATAAATCCGGCAAGCATTAATCAACTAAAAACAAAGAGATCCAGTGTAGATGACGCGCTCATTCTTATCGAGTTTGGTCGTCAACATGTTTCAAAAAGATAGGTTATGAAAATAAGATATTTTTGTGTATTGGAGAAAACCTGTAAGGGGCAACAAAGGTCTCATACAATGCTCCAAGTGTACTATGTATGGACATGGTGCTAAAAATTGTAACCATATCGTAGTGTGTTCAACCTGTTCACTTAACAAAGGTAATAGTGACCGTAGTATAATTTATAAGTGCTACAGCTGCATAAAGAAGAACTTAAAGAACGTTAACCATAACCATCTTTAAGCATAAAATGTTTAATTCATTTGCAAGGGAACTGACTCTGTCATTTAATGAAAAATGCAGAACGTCTACGCATGAAATAATAAGAAATTTATTAAACAATCCCTAAGACTCTTTGTTTGGCCACTTTTATTTTTATATTGTTTTATTTAAAATTTGAATTTGAATTTTTATTTTTTACTTAAAGACTGATGATTAGTGGTTGTTTTTAAAACTTCTTAAAACGTTCAAGTATGTACAAGGTTTTTTACTCTACATACTGTGATATTAGTAGCTTCCTTATTTAGTTGTTTAGATGTTAATTGCTGTACTACTTTTAAGTAAATTCTCCATAACATTGTAATTAATTATTTTATAAAGGTTTAAAAAAAATCAAATTAATTAAAAAAATCGATAAATATTTATTTACTAAATTATAAAAATTCTCGAAAATTAAATTTTAATACCAAATTCCGAAAATCAATTCATATTTGAAAGTAAACTTAGGTTTTTGAAAGAATTTTATTGTTTTAATTAAATTTTGATATTGAAACTAAATTTAAATTTAATTTTAAAAACAAAAATTTAAATAACAATTAAAAAATATTAGAAATTGTAAATATTTCTGAAAATTAAATATTTCCACAATTGTAATTAAATTGGAATTTTCCAAATAAAATTTAAATTTAGTTAAAAAAAAAAATTGTTTTTTCAAAAACCTTTCTCATCTGATAAAAAGATATTCGTTTGTAATGAATATGAACTTTTTGTTTATTGTCCTTAAAATTAAAAATTTGGTTATGAAATTTCACTACTAAAGTTAATATTTTTTCTTTTTACATTAAAAACAATTAAAGACCTCTAATTGTATAAGACATTCTTTGTAATTTAACCACATTTCCGTCTTTTATCACTTTGTTTTCCAAAACATGGGCCGATTGTGGTACATCTAAAGGTGCAGGTGGAGGTGTATTAGCCAACTGTGTAAGTGCGGAATTGGCTTTCTTAAGAGCACCTACAAAAATTGAAAAGAAAAATAAAAAAGTGCTTTAATTTTTTTTAAATAAAACAAATATTAATATCTTGATTTAATACATAGTAACATATGTAAAATTACTTTTATTTTATAATTTAACGTATTTGCTTTAAATTAAAAAAGAACAAAATAATTACAAAGCATTGTTTTAAATAACATATTTGATACTTAATTTATACAAAAGGAATCTTGTAACTAATGTTTGCTTAACCCTTTAAGTACCAAACTATAATAATTTGTGTATTTTAATAAATAGAAAATATGTTTTAATATTGTTCAACAATATTTAAAACAAAACTTTATGGCTAATGTCTACGTTTTTCCATTTTAAAAGTAGAGGCAGCTAAATCAATTTCATATTTGAGTTTTGCTAAATCATTTATTAGCTCAATATTCTCGGGTAGTCACTCTTCTAAGAAGGCATGAGCTTTTGTGGCAGACTTAACAATTAATTTGTTATAATGATCATCTTCTGTGACGTCTTTCTTATTTTCGGTTTCTAATTTTACATTTGTGAAGACTTGAGTTTCTAAAAAATGTAATGCTCTGATAACAAGACCACCTTCTGGATTATAGTGTGAATTTCTATAATGCGGTGATAGATTGGGTGTGTCTGGATTAAATGGTTCATATTCTGGTATTATATCTTTGGTCCAACTGAAAAGTGAACGTGATTCTGGAAAAAGCAAAATTAAGGTTGTTAAAAATTAAGAAAAATATATAGTGATGATAAGAAAACAAACTATAACAAACTATATGAAAATAAAAAAGGTGACTAAATAACACGAAAAGGGAAAATATAAATTAATGAATTTTAGGAAATTTAATTTTGTTAATTTTTAAAGATCTTAATTAAATACCAACTAAATTTATCAAATTAATTGAATGAACATTTATATTTAAAACTAATACATACATATTACATCAAACAATAAAGTGACAAACAAAATACATACATACAATACAAAAATAAAACATAATTATCTTATCATTTAAAGTTTATTTTCAGGTTTTTGCTTTATTCTTAATTTGATTTTCATTACGTAGAGTTTCTTGTTTCAAATATTGCAGTATATTGTAGCAATTTATTTTTAAATCATTAGTAATGCTTATTTTCTAAACTTTTTAATTTTTTTTTTTTTTTTTTTTTAATTCAAACACTTTTTAATTGGAAACTTACCAATATCGGCTAAAACTCTAGTCATTTCTCTCAATTGAGCATCTTGACGTTCTAAACGGAATGTCATTTCAGCCAGGCGATTCGTGAGTTCGTCCCTTTCTAACTTAGCTTTTTCTTGCTTTTTAGCCTCGTTGCTCGATTGTCTGAAATAGAAGATTTTTTTTTGTAATGAATTCGATTAATTTACCGTCTATTTCTTTAAAATTTAAAATTTATTTGTTGTTTTCAATTTATTTTGTCGAACGATATTTACAGAAGCAGGGCGTTAATTTCCTGCCCCCATATTCACAAACAACTTTTAAATTTAAAATACCTTTTAAATCAAAATTTTGATACAAATTTTGTCTCTAAAATGTATTTTAAATTTAAAATTGGTTTGTGAATACAGGGGCTAAACTTTGAAGCTTAAAAACTTTCAGATAAAACAGTTTTTTTCGGAAAATTAAAATAAAATTCGATGAATTTCGAAAAATTTTGTATAAAATAACTTAATTCAATTACAAACTACGAATTTAATTTTTTAATTAGAATTTTATTTTAAAAATTCTCCACTTAGTTATTTCATTTTCAAAAATTTAAAATGATTTAACTCTAATTATTCATTATAGCAGCAGTTTCCAAATGAAGGTCCGTAGTAACGTTTTAGGGAGTTCGCGAAATAAATTCTTTTTTTTTTTTTTTTTTTGTGAATAAGAAGTCGAAGCAGAATAAGAAGTCGAAATTTAATTGTGGTATTAAAATATTTAATAAAGTCAAAAAGTTTAATGTCTAATGCATAGTACTCGAAAGTCTTTCCAGAGGAATAGAAATCTGATTGCATTAAAGGCTTGATATTCTCAAGCAAAAAAAAAAGCAACAACAGTATATTATTGAGAGAAAGACTAAGTAAGAATTGACATCAATATCGTTTATTAAATTATTGCATTAATTCTATCGCTTTACCCTAGATTGCGTTAATAGTAATTTTTCAAGCGGTCCATTTTTACAACTACTATGCTTAATCTTTATTGCTCAGTAGATGTCATCCTGTTTGCACTATCAAGACTCATACCAAACGCAAGAAGTGCTTACATAATTATAGCGGGTAGATCTAGCAACAATTAAAAATAGTTCGATTCAACTAAAAGCAAGATAATTGGGTGCCACACGAACTGAAGCCAAGAGACGTCGAAAGGCAATTTTGACAAAACGAAATCGTTTCAAACACAATAAATGCGTTGAAAAGCACATTGAACTAAAAATTTGCAACCAGACACGAGTCCATAATTTTCCACAATGACAATGCTCAGCGTCATGTTACGTGACCAGTACTAAAAACTATTAGGAAAAAAGTAGTTGGGAAGTTTTATCTCACCTGTCGTATAGCCCAGAAATCGCAGCTTCTGGCTTCATTTGTTTCCTTCTATTCAGAATGCTTTTATGAAATACGCTTCACTACAGAACAAGGTATCAAAAATTGCCTGGATTTTTCACTCCTCAAAAGGGGAGAAGTGGTTTTGGGATAGAATCCATAAGACAGCAAAAAGTCCTAGCTTTCAATGGACAATACTTTGACTAGGGCTTTTCACGATAGTTAGGTTATCGGGTTATGTGGTTATCTTGTTATTTGAACAACTACAAAATACATTGAAGAAAAATAATCAAATTTTCTCAATCGAATTCTTTGTTTATAAATTATTTAAAAATCTGCTTCTACTTTAAATCCTATATATAAATTCAAATCTTATACTTTGCCATATTATGTTTAATTTTAATTGAAAGTTGGCATCGAATCTACTAGATTTCATAAAAAACTTCAAAAATAATCCGATAACCAACATAAAAGGGTGTTCACAACGATCAGTTATTTTTAATTTTATAACTACATTACGGGATAACGAAATAACCGTCAGCAACTCTATTGTACCTTTATCTTAAAATAAACATTAATTTTTCATTAAAAACTGTGAAAATTATTGCATTAACTAATACACTGTATAACAGCTCTTTTCGCATATAAACGAAACGTATGAATATAAAGACTATGTTTGTTTGCAGAGGCAAATTCCAACAAAATAAAAGAAAAAAGTTTATTTCAATAGCATTAAAAATCTCTTTTTATTTAATAAAATATTACTTTAAAAAATCAGTAGATTGATGCGTTGTGTCGTCAAAGATTCTCAAAAACGAATGACCAAAAAATGTGTATTAGCAAGATGGGGGCAATAATGACTTTAATAAATCGTAAAAGGTTGACTAGTTGGAATTTAAGTAAGTACTCAGATAACATACAAAGATGCATAAATACAGGAGTAAAATTTAAATACTAACAAGATACTTTTATTTTCAATTAATAACAAATATACAAACACAAATTAAACCGGAACATTGCCGAAAAAAAAACTTATTCAATTAATTATGATAAAAAGGTTATTTTTTATTAGTAGAGATATTCAATTATTACAATAAATATTCATATTTTTTATTAACAGATCCATAAACTGAACCCTAGTGGTTATTTTTCATTAGTAGAAATATTCAACTGTTACAATAAATATATATATATATATTTTCTAACATTAACACATCCATAAACTGAACCCTAGTGGATGTGGTTTTGAACAGATCCATAAACTATAAAAAACGTAGAAATGGTTTTGCAACAGACGCCTAAATTGAACCCTTGCGGGTGTGGTTTTGAACAGATCCATAAACTGTAAAAGAATGTAGAAATAGTTTTGCAACAGACCCATAAACTGAAACCTTGCGGGTGTAGTTTTTAATATCTATTTCAAATGTATTTGGTGTGTATTTTGTCTTGCTCTTAGTTGTTGTGTCTTTACTTGTAGGAGAATAAACAAAGAGTTGTTTGCACCTTGACACTTGTAGAGACTCATACAGTCTTTTAAAGCATGGGATGAAGATAAACACCGCGGGCGATATATGTCGCAATATCTTTTCGTGGGTCAGCTTCTTAAACATATAACGAAGTACAAGCTTTGAAACGCGATTGTGCACCAGTAGCTGTATATTGGGAAGTTGCCGAGTCAGAGTTATCCAAAGGTGGTGATTTATTTTCTCTTGGGATCTCAGCTGCTGTCATAACACGTGTCATAAGAACCTGCTCCGTAAATGGTGATGTTGTGGCCGCAGATGGTATTACTGTAGTCGTAACCGGCGTTATTACCGGAAGTGCGTCATTAGAAGACACCTCTGGAGCTAACAAAATATCTGCCACTGGAGCCACTACAAAAGCTGCCACCGTTAAGGAAGACACAGGCGCTGAATTCAATACCTCCATTGCTTCATTATAATCTTCCAAGTGAGCATCTTCCATAGCATAGCGTCCATGATACTAGGAAACAATGAAGGTTAATAAATTATAAATAAAGTTTAACGACTAGTTTAGTGATTTGTCGTTTAACAATTCCGTTTTTGGTTCTAACATCCGCGACACAAATCTTCACGACTCGTCCTAATTTCAATAATGTTGGTGACAATTGTTCATGTCCTTCCATCTTCGACAGAATTCATGAGTGAATGCTTTAACTTTACGTTATCAATTTATCAGCCCTATTGTGGACTCATAAACTCAATGTTCGGGAAGAGCAAGTACTGGAGAACCTATCTGAGCCTCCTTTTGAAAATGCAGTTTAAAACTTTTAACGGCAGCCTCCCAAAAATCATCTATGTGAGGAGCGCCGACGGGTTTAAAGCGCCATGAAAGACCTTGTACGCCAAATACAAACACATTCAAGCCTGACTTTCCTTAAGAAATGTCCGAAAATCTCTTTCAATTTCGCGTGAAACACCAACAAAACTAGAAAATAGCGGTGGAACCCGAACAAATCTGACGTCACTTCCAAATGAACCGCCATAATCGAAAAACAAACAAAAATGCACACATACGCCTTTGATATTTGACACGATCTGGCTGTAAAATTCCGCACGTCAAAAGGACCAGCAAAATGGATTGAAAGTAGTCTGTTCTGGAGGTAAAGTAGCCATTATTTGAGTGCATGTTCATTTTTTATCCAATAAGCACATCTTACAGCGGTTTATTGTTGTTCTAAATAAAACTTTCAACCTAGGCACCCAATATTCAATACGCATAATCCTTAGCATCAACTGATTTCCACCGTGAATGGTAATCATTATATATATATATATATATATATATATATATATATATATATATATATATATATATATATATATATATATATATTATATATATATAACAATTGTAAATGATTAAAAGCAAACATTATTTAATTATTCACACACGCACTACGAAGTGCGCTTCTACGTTCATACGACGCAATTGTGTAGGCTTAACTTTGTATTGTATTAATTAACTAAAGAATTAATTCCTTAGAAAATGAAAATTCAATTTGAATGATTCAATTTTTCTTTAATTCGATTCTATTACAAAATTAATGAAACATTTTTTGAAATAATTCCCTATAAAATTAAATTCAATTGAATGATATACTTTTTTTCCTTCATTCCCTTCTACTACAAATTGAATGAAAAAAATGTCCTTAATTCTATTTATATGTATTTTTTTGAAAATAAGTATTAAAAGAGTCGTATTTAGTTAAAATACATTCAAAATCAACATGTTCCCGCCCTGCTAAACACCACACAAAATCAAGATGATTTAGTCCAAGTAAAGAAGCTCCACTTCACAGTTTTTAAGACAAAAATACTCGGAATACGATTACTGTGAGATCTAGTGATAAATACTAAAGATTCAAAAATTCCTAAGCGCATGTAAAAGATGAAATTTAATACATGTTTCATACAGAATTAATAAAAAATCTCATATTAAATATAGCACTCGCCACGAAATATGTATGTACATAATTGTGGTTTACCATTAATTGTTTTTGCAGTTATAAAAAATGTTTAACATCTAAAGAATTAAATAATAAAAATTTAATTCAATCTAAAGCAAAATACATATTTGATGTTATAAACAAGATGCTGGTATTTGTAAATTGAAAAATAAAGACTTGAATATACAACTAGTAGCTTGACATAAAATGAAAGAAAAACTTTGCTACATTTCATTTTGGTACTGAACTATTATTTGCATTTTTACACATGCCTGCTTTTGATGGAACATTTAATATATCCCAGCAAAAATAAATAAAAGACATGCAAAAGAAGTAATAAAAATTGTAAATGTGTTCACGTGATAATGTACTGGTTTATTTTTAGGAAAAACATGCATGATTTCAACTTTGGCGTGTCGTTGGAGTGCACAGGTTCACTTTAGAAAAACAACTCGTCATTAAAATGAGTACTTAAAACCAATGAAAGTTTGATGATTCGACTACGTTTTTGTCATTGATGAGCATATTAACATATGTACATTTCTATACCAAAAGAATATTTCGCACATAAATTAAGCTGCAGATTTTATAAACAAAATATAGCACTCATTTTTAAATACATTTGAATACATAAGTTCTAAAGAAATCATGAAAATATTACATCCCTTTGGATTACTCCAAAAAAAAAAAAAAAATTGCTGGGATGGTTTACATATAACTGCTTTTGATAACTTCTACACTAATCAAGATATATTAAAACGGTTAGGAGTGTTGATGTATGTATAATGAAGATTTGGAATGGTGCAATATTTTTTTTTTTTTTTAAATTGTCACAACCGATTACGTCGGATCAGTGACGATATGTAGTTTCCATATAAGACCCACTCCATAAAATCACTTTAAAGTGCACAAATTTCAATTAAATGCCAGATTTAAAATAAAATTTTACATAAATACATTTATTTAATATAAGTATACAAACTCCAGCATGAAGTTTAACAAGGATCGATTATATATGATCATAAAGTCTATGTATTGGAGGACCTTTCCAGAAAATCTCTTTAACGAGCGTACACGATGGTGTAGGGTATTATAAGGTCACTGTTTGCCCACTACTGTTTCCTTGCCGAACCTTGGGGCACACCACTTATGACAGGTAAAATAGTTGAAACTATATACATATATGTACATATAAACTTTAGATACACATTGATAACGATTGCTAAGATATGAGAATATATGCCTATAAGACGATGACGAAAGACGATGATTGCGGTTAAATTTAGAAATTAAGATTCTACAGTCAACTTTATCAAACGCTTTGATAAGGTCCATTGATAAAAGGACATTAAAACTGTTTCTACTCAAAGAATGGCGAATAGCATCAGTTAAACCTAAACGAAGGGATGTCGTATTTCTGCCATACCTAAAACCATAAAAATCTTATTAATGCAAAATATGACTGAAAAATTTGGAAATGCTTAATCAAAAGGGAATTATAATCCGAAAATGTCGAAAAATCACTTCAAGATATTGGGTAATTTTTCATATAAAATATAACCCAAATTTGTATGGGAATTCTTTGGACGATTTCTCATTGAGTCATTTTGTTGGGTGTTAATTATAAATTCTTTTACAATTTCTTTAGAAAAGTATCAAATACACTAATTATAAGTGTACTTTCTCTAGTAAAAATAATAATCATTTTTAGTATATTTGTATTTTTAATAAAAACCGGTTAACCGATTTTTTTTAAGTAAAACTGTATTCGAATCCGGTTTGTTAAAAAGGATATTTTTCGAATAACTCGAAAACCGGTTTTGTGAAAATGTCGGTTTTTTAATACACTAAATATCACCCTTTAATAGAAAATATAAAATATCAAAATAAAAAAATTAACGTAGCATATTCTTCAAAACTTTAGTCATTTAAAAAGGAAAAAAGACGAAACGAAACGAAAAACTAAAAACGCAGTTATACTATTTCACATTCTCTATTTTCACATGTATGTACATATATATCGTCGAATATTTTGTCAAATCTTTTTTCATTTTTATTTAAAATTTTTAAGTTAAAAAAATCTATATCTTTCGGCGTTTGCGAATGGCAAAAGAATATTTTGTAAAAGAAACATTTAAACGTTTCAAAGTTTCCGTTCCTTATAAAAAAATAAAAGTATTTTTATTATCACATCCATTATCTTAAAGTTACTAAAAGTCCTGTGTAGATTTGCTTGACTAAAAAAAAACTCTTTTTTTACTACACGTAGGACTTCTAATATAATATAATATATATACATATATATATACATATATATATGGCACCCACCAAAATGTTTTCCATTATCTCAAAGTTACTGTGTAGATTTGCTTGAGTAAAAAAAAATTTTTTTTTTTTACTACAAACACACACATATATATATATATATATATATATATATATATATAGAAGGATATGTATGATTACAATTAGTAATCATATATATATATATATATATATATATATATATATATATATATATATATATATATATATATATATATATATATATATATAAAGCATGATGTTGTGAAAATTTTAATAAAAAAAAAAAAAAATAGAAAAATTATTTCATTAATATTCTCAGAACTGGATGCATTACAGAATTCAACACAAATAAAATCTTTTGTAACCTTAAACTACCACATCAGCTTCTTAGTATTTTAGTAATTCTATAGGAATTTGAAAATAATTTTTTACTAGTTTTGCTCGTACAAAATATTCAAGTAAAATATAGCAAAATAGAAAAATGTTTACTACTTTTACTATTTTTATTTGCACAGAAACGTTTTTTTTTTTTTTTTTTTTTTTTTTTTTTTGTGGAAAATACTTGTTCATGCAAATGAACAGGCCTTATATGGAAAAACTGTTTGCTCATTTTTACTCAAATATGTATAGAGTCTTTGGGAAAATGAAAACATGATTCCTCCAGGTAAATTATTGTGGTAACCCCTGCATTAGAGAATTTGTTTAGGTCTTTAAAAACATCATAGAATTTTTTTAAGCATGCAAAATTCTGGGAAAAGTATATCCACCGTTTTAAAAATCTGAAGATGTTCCAATTTACCTGGAATATTCAAATAACAGCAGGCCAGCACCGATGACAAATATAATAAATTCACCCAACAGATTGGCACCCAGTTCCACAGCCATTGCTTCTGTTAGCGGTGGTACATTGACTGGTCTGCCCAAATTTAAGGCCCACATTTTCGTTTTCACCTCAACCCAATTGTAAACTGAAAACAACGGTCATATTAATTAGCCAGCACGAAGGAATTAAAATAAAAAAGGAAATATTAAACAAAATTTTTCACTTACGCTGAGCCGGTGGCATACAAACATAGTTACGAAATATTGGATGTTCTTTGGCTTTAGATTTAATTATATTTGCTATGGGTTTACTTATTTGTTTTATAGCCAAAGCACCCAATTTGGCTACAGGAAAGACGCCTATAACCATGGCGTTATAAATTTAATACATATTATTTATAGTTTAATGATAAAATGTTAATTTTCTCTAATTATTTCAAATGAACGATGTTGATAATTTTCTTAGACCAACAACATCTGTTCAGAAAATTTCGCAAACAGCTGAGTTTGGCAATGAACTGTAAAACTTGAAGTTTTTGTTGTAATAAATCTGACAACTAGAGGTCGATTACATGAATTCCAATAAGAACTTGGCTTTACTTGTTAATCCTGTTCGTGCTTTTCGATGTTATTTTTTGTATAAAAAGTTTAATTTTTAAGTAAAAAGCTTTTTAAAAAATAAAGGAATTTGTTAAAATTCCAAATATAACTTTGCCTCTCATTATTTTACAAGTAAAATTAAAAAATAGATGCCGAAATAAAGCAACAATTTGAGGCTTAAATTTAATGACTCAACCCCGATTTTTTTTATTTTTTCATCATTGGTAGTGTATAAATCAAGATTACCAGCATAATTGATTTTTAAATAATTTTTACAATGATTTAGTAGCATTTTATTCTTGATTACAGTAATGTGTTAAATTTTTCCCGCTCGCTTTTAGTTTACGAGTTATGAGCCTCTAAAATCTTGATACATTTTTCTAAATATCTTTATTTATACATACATATGTGATTTAGTTTATATGAATACCATTTAAAACTACGTACCTCTTTGACATATAACATGACCATATTCGTAAATTTTATTTATTTATTGATTTCTTTATTCAGCGAAAACAGTGTTCGACATATATATCGGCCGGGCTCAAGGGCTACTCATAAAAACATTAACATTAAGAATTTTTCAATTTCAACTGTGCGGGAAATCTTGATTTGTTCCATATATATATATATATATATATATATATATATATATATTATGTTACATTTTTACATATATATGTATATATATATATATATATATATATATATAAAATTTTATCTGTCTCATAAAAAATCTTAAGCATGCAAATTTTAAAAATCTGAATAAGTTCTAATTTACCTGGCATATTCAAATATAAGCAGGCCAGCTCCGATGGAAAATATAATAAATTCACCTAACAGATTGGCGCCCAATTCCACAGCCATTGCTTCTGTTAGCGGTGGTACATGAACAGGTTTGCCCAAATTTAAAACCCACATTTTCGTTTTGACTTCAACCCAATTGTAAACTAAAACCAACAGCCACACTCATTAGCTATCACCAAGGAATTAAAATAAAAATATTCAACAAAATTTTCAACTTACGCTGAGCCGGTGGCATGCAAACATAGTTACGAAATATTGGATGTTCTTTGGCTTTAGATTTAATTATATTTGCTATAGGTTTACTTATTTGTTTTATAGCCAAAACACCTAATTTAGCTGCTGGAAAAGCGCCTATAACCATGACGTTATAAATTAAATACAAACTGTTAAAAGTTTAAGGAATATTTTTTATTTTTTCTAATTATTGACAATAAACAATGTTGATGTATTTCCTTAGGGTTTTAGGTAGGGCTGCCAGATTTCTGTATTCACTTGGATTTTCCAGCTTTTTTATTATTGTCCAGTGTCCAGCTAAAATAAAATTTTTCCAGCCAAATATATTATTTTTTGAAAAATTAATAGAGATCGATAAAAAAGCTGTAAAAGTGGATAAAAACACATAATTGCACGGTAGATGGAAAATTGTAACAAAAAATATTCTATTCTCGAAATCAATTTTTGAACTTTTAAAATAACTAAAATTGAATGGTCGTACTTATTGAGAAGCCCCAGAACAAAAGGGGACTTTTCCATATTGTTTGGATCATAACTTTTCTAAGCATTATTTGCGTATAATTAAAAATATTCTATACCTTTAAAAATATAGCACTATGGCGGCTTGTGTATTAAAATCTGTGGTGTTAAATTGTTGCTTATGTTTATGTGAAAAGAAGAGTGAATCTATACAAGATAATCACAGTTAAAAACCTGACTATTACTTTTGATTGTTACAGCTCCAAAACTGCATACATAAAAAAAATAATGAATTCGCCTTATGTTGTTTTTAAAAAATTGTCTAATATAGGCACTACGTATCAAAGTGTAAAAACAATATTTAAACGAGCAGCTTAAGGTGAATTCAAACAAGTGACTTCACTAAAACAGCTGATTATTTTTTAGTATTTCGAACTGTCAAACCCCATATAAGCACAATGTCAGCTTACCCGGTCAGGTGTCAAACTCCATGTATAAAAACATTTATTAATTCGTTGTTTCTGTAGAACTGCTGCCACCTGTTTCGTTTCGCCATGCTTTCCAGTTTATTTTCACAAATCCTGCTTTTTTACTTGAATGTTCAGCTTTTTGTGAATTTAGATCTGGTAACTCTAGGTTTAAGGTATATTGGGAAACATATGTTTATAATTCCATGTACAAGGCGAATTCGATAGGTGACCTCACTTAATCTGTTGATAATTTTTTAGAACTTAGAACTGTCAAACTTCATATAAACACTATTATTGCTTATCTGCTACATTTTCAAACTCCATGTATAAAAACATACTATTTGTAGAACTGATGTCATTTGATTCATTTCGCCATGGTCGAGTCTTACTAGAAAAATTCTTATCAAGACATTTTTACCAGTATTGCTAAAATTTTTTTAAATCTATGAGTTATATGTAAAAAGTACTAACAATAATCAAAATAGTATTTTTTATCAGACAAGAAAAAGTTGACAGTGCACGAGCACCGGCAGCTTTATTTTAATGTTGCAATATTACGAATTCTGTCTGTACTAGCCAAATTTTTGTCCTGATAAAATTTTAACGTTTGTCTTGATAAAAATATGCCTAGTATAGACTAGATGTTATGAACAGACCCTACATTAACGAGAGATTTTTCTGTCATGAAAAACATCAAACTTTTATCATGATAAGTATTTATCACGTGTAGACCAAATTTATTTTGATATGCTTGTTAACATAGTGCCTACATTAGACAATTTTTTATCAAAACAAACGTCAAATTTAACGCGAATTTGTAGAAGGTGGCAACAGTTGCACAAAAACAACAATATGGCCTATTCATTATTGTTTTTCATATATGTAACAACCAAAATAGTAATCAGCTGTTTAATTAAGGTTACCTTGTACATATTCGCACTGATTTTTTCTTTTGTTTTGATAAAAATTTGCATAATGTAGACACTAAGTAAAGCTCAACTGAAGATAAATTTGTTTTGTTAGCACACGTCATTTTCATTGTAATTTCTTTTGTTGTTTTCTTTGACGTTTATTTTTTTTTAAGCAGGATCGCAATTTTTCATGAAAATCTCAATTAATTATTTATCTGGAGCAACAAAAAAAAAAAAAGGCGAAATTAGAAAAAAAATTACCATTAAATTTTTATTATAAAATTTTTTCTACTTCTTTCCATATATGCTGATATATATATATATATATATATATATACATATATATATATATATATATATATATATATATATATATATATATATATATATATATATATAACAAATTGCAATAGCTCTGCTTACGTTTTCTTCTTCTTTGTATGACACACTTAATGATGTGTCAAATAAACTTTGTGGATTGTTGTATTCAAAAGTGACGTGAGACACTGGGTCTATGTTGCCACATTTGGGGGGATATCGATCCAAGTGGAATCCAAGGCCACCTATATCTTCATATAGGATGCTGGAACGTTTAGATATTTTTATTTAGGAGGTTGTCGATCGGAGTTCCAGGTGACCTAAATCTTCATATAAGAAGCTGTAACACTCAGATAAATGCACGCGGTCAATATAAACGCAAACAAATTTATCTTCGCTTGAGTTCCCATAATTTTATCATAATGCTGCAATAATATAAAGAAATTTGATCCACATGTGATAAATTCTTATCATGATAAGAATTTGACGTTTGTTATGAGAGAAAAATCTCTTGTGTAGACTATACGTTACTTCAGGTCTACAACTGAGTTTAGCGCCGATATATAATATATGAGATAACGCCGGCAGAAGAGAGTAACCATTTGGTTTGTATTATGTTAAATCTTAAATATACTAATAAATAAGATATCATTACTTTCAATCAGTCGCAGAGTAAACATATCGTTTTTATTTAAGAAATTCACACTTTTTAACACAATTTTTATAAAAATATTTTTTTAAAACACACACAAATAAACTATCGTATATGTGCATTTTTTTAACAGTTCATCTTATAAGATAGTTGTGTAGAGAAATCTCTTCACAACAGTCGCATAATACTTCTCATAATACTAATATTTGAATCTACTCATGAGATAATTCTCTCAGAGAGCGAATTTGGCACTCTCTGACAGAAAACTCTTACATTTTGTCACGCGTAGATGTTCGCTAATTTACCTGGTGTCTTCATTAGGCAAATTTTTATCAAAACAAACGTCAAAATCAATGTGAATATATACAAGGTAACCTTAGTTAATCAGCTGATTATTATTTTGGTTGTTACAGTTGTCAAACTGCACATATAAAAAGACAATAATGATTACGCCATATTGTTGTTTTTGTGCAACTGTTGCCACCTTCAACAAATTCGCGTTAAGTTTGACGTTTGTCTTGATAAAAAAAATCTCTAATGTAGACATTATGTTAACATACAACTTAGTTTGACAGTAAACTGTAAGTGCTGCCAAGTTAATATCGTAATAAACGTGACAACTAGAGGTTTAATTACATGCATTCTAATAGGAACTTGGTTTTACTTGTTGATCATTTGCGCGCCTTTCGTTGTTATTTTTTGTAAACAAACAAAAGCTTGCAGAATTGTGTCTAAACAAATCGTGTTTTTCTAATAGTGTTTTTTATATAAAAAGTGTTATAAAAAGGTTTTTGTTAAAAATCCAAATAAAATTTTAACTCCCATTAGCAAAAATGGATGCCGAATTAAAGAAACAATTTGATGATATGGGTATTGAGCCTTCGCAAGAAGTTGTTGACAAATGTAGGTTTTTAATTTAATTATTTGATTTATTATTTATTTATTAATTTATTTATTTAATCAAAATAATAATAATTTCTTCAGCTGTCGAACTTTGCATTACCTATCATATTGATGATGCCGCCGAATTTGTTGAGCAATGGATGGCCTTTAGTATTTCCAATTTGCATGGTGACGAACCCACTATAGAACATCTTAATGAATTTGAACGTAAAGTTTTTCAAGCAAAACGTGAAAAAGAGTTTATGGCTGCCAGCAAGAAAAAAAGTAATAAATTGCCCTCAGCCCTTGCTAACCTTACGCACTTAAATCCCATTGCGGCTAGCAATTCCAATCCTTTGGCTATGTACGGCGTAGAGGATGATATGATGGATGATTATATGTCAGATATGATTGGTACCGGTAATAATATAACAATTGATGAAAATGAAAACGTTCCTGGGACACCAAGTGTTTGCCATACACCTAAGGTGAGTAACAAATTTGTATAAGAAAAATTATTATTACCTTTTATGCTTCCCATAAAATGCGTTTCAAGCAAATCATACTAAAATCTTTAAACACCAAAACCAAACTGTTGGTTATTTACGTTTCATACAATTTGAATAGTTTTGGCTTCGATTTGTCACAGCATTTTTTTTTGCGTATTTTTGTCCTAACAGAATGTTTTTGCATATTTTCGTAGAAAACCATTATTTTAGCGCGTATTTTAGTAATTTAAGTGCTATATATTTGCATATATTATACTTAAGAGCGAAATTTTCCATATAATATTTTTCCATATGTTATATAAGAGAAAAATTGTGCATATTTTACACCCGATAGAATTTTTTACATAATATGCCGTTAGTGAAATTTTCTACGTTTTCACATATGGTTTTCAAATCCGATACCCTAATAATTTTCATTTTATAAATTGATAGAAATTGTGTAATTTTCACTTACAATGTACTAGTTTGAAATGGTTTTAAGTGAAAAAAGAAAATATATTATTTTGGCAATTGCTAATAAAAATCAAATTATTTACAATTATATTATATATAATTTAAAATTTAGCCGTAAAAAAATAATATTTTACGAGCAAATTTTTATTTTTAAGGGCATATTTTCCATTTTTAAGAGCATTTTTTATGCGAATAAAACACTTTACAGAGCATATTTTTGGTTGCTCTGGTAATTAAAAATAGATTTTTATATGAAAGTTCAAAATTGGCTTTTTTTGTAAGCTAAAGAATTTAAAGCAATTTTAATTAAAATCTATGATCACTCACATTTCTTATCAAAATATTTTTCAGAATTATCAAAAATTGATAATAGAGGATTTAGAACATTATAATAAAAATTTATGTCCGATCATACTTTCCATCAAGAATTTATTTTTATATGAAAAATCTAAAATTTCTTCTAAATCGAGGGTTTAGAGCGAACATAATGATAATCTGTGATCACTCATATTTTCCATCAGAAATTAATTTTTAAATAAAAATAAGAAAATTGCTTACATATCGTAAATCAGAGGGTTTATAGCGAATCAAATGAAAATCTGTGATCACTTATATTTTACATAAAAAGTGATTTTTATATGAAATTTAAAATTTAATTTAATTTAAAAAACATCGAAAAGAGCAAATCTAAAGAAAATATATAATCACTCGTATATCTAACAAAAATTGGTTTTTATGTGAAAAATATAAAATTGCATTAAAATCGTAAACCAGAGAATTTAGAGTGAAAAAAACCCTCCTAAAATTAAAGTTCATGCAAATTAATGTTTTTGCCTCTACTCTTAGAACAGTCAAAACTAAATATCTTTCCGAATCATAGAATTTGCTTTAAAATATTTGAAAAAAGAAATATACATTATTCTTCATATTTTATTTAAAATGCATGTTTTGTTATAAAGCATATTTTTGTGTCACATTTTGTGAAAATTGCTCTTAAAATAATTTTTTTATGTAGAAAAAAAAAAAAAAATAAAATAAAATAAAAATCTGTCAACTTTTATTAAAGCGACTCAAATCTATTTTTCAAATTTTTAATATATTAAAAAATACTATACAAGAGTTAATTTTTGGTAAGCTATATATCGCAAACTAACAATTATAGAAGTAAGTTGATTATTGTAAGCGATGCGCCATCAAAATTATCTAGTTAAGATGTCAAAATTCCACAAAATAAGTAATTAGGTTTTCTCTTATTTATTAAAACTTTTGTTATAAATTTTTAAATTTAAATTTTTTGTTATAAATTTTTAACATTAAAGGTGATATAAACATAATTGTCTATTAAGAAAATATTTATTTTTAATGAAAATGTGAAATACGTTCATATATGCATATGAAACATTTTTTTTCGAAGTCGTCTGTTTTTATAAAACAACCATGCCTTGATTAATTTTTTAAAGAAGCTACATGAGAATACTCTGTTTGAGAGAACAATAAACTGTATATAACTAAATATTATTTTAGAAACATCGATCTATCATGGAGACAACAGTCATCGAAATTAGATTGTTGCCAATACAATTGTTGCAATTTTAGATTCAGATAAAGACAAAATAACCGCTTTCCACAATATAATTTAAATCATTAAAAATACACTCATCACATCTGTTAATATCGAATAGGTTAAATTTTACATTTCAAATATATATGTATGTATTTATTTATTTACTTATTTCTAATTTAATATGACATTGAATTGAAAATTTATGCTTTTTTCTTAATAAGAGTGCATGTTTTATTATTTTTATAGGGGCATATTTTAACATTTTAGTGCAAGTTTTAAGTGCTTAAAACACACTTTCTAAGTGCATGAACTTCCTGTCCCTGGTTCTAAACTAATCCCAAAAATATTTCGGTTCAATTATTTTGTTCGCGTGAGCTGGACCATTTTTAAAATACAATATGCAATAGACACATGTCGACTAATACGTGATCAGCAAAATGTTTTTTAAAATTAGTTTTCATTCTCGTGAAATGAAGATGTTAATAAAATTTTCTACGAATTTTTTTTAAATAAAATTTTATTAAAGTTTGAATATTTCAGACATTTTCCTTCGTATTTTAGATTTTAGAACATCTTTGGAATGGTCTTATTCAGTACAATTTATATATGTATTCATTTAACCCTTTAGTAACAAAAGCAATATTTTGGGATCACCGCTCCATAATAGGTTATGTTAATTTTTATGGCAAATTAATGCTTATTTAAGAAAATAAATGTCACAAGAAGCAGATACTTTTCAAAAAACTATAAATTCATGCAAAATAGCGACTAAAGACTTCTTTTTATGCTATTGTGACCGTGGTTTTAAAAGTATTTATTATAATTTTCATACATTCAGTGAAATTTAAGTATAATAAATACTTTCATATAATTTATTTGCAAAAATTACTGATTCAACCTTTTGGGAACCTGATGTACAAAATTTACCATATTGTTTTTAAAGGGCATATTATCTGTTATTTTCAATAGTATCAGAATAGACCTTTCCAATGGTACCTTAAAATACAATATGTTTTAAAAAATGTCCCACATATATATAGAATTACATGTTTAAATAATGAAAATATGACAAAATATGTTAATAAAATCTTGATATAAGACTTATTTAAATTCATATTCCAAGCATTAATATGCCTCTATAATATTTTAAAGTTAACGTTCTTATATTGCTGTTGAAAGAAATAAGTATTTTAGATGTGCTGTAAAAAGGTTCAGCTCACGTAAATTGAAACATTAAGTAATATATTGGGAATCATATAAGAACATACTATTCTTCATTACTGGAGGGGTACATTTGCAATTTTTTCGTAAGGCACTTTAATATGTATATCATAAACCAGTGGGTTTAGGGCGAATCTAAAAAAAATTTGGGATCAACCATATTTTCTAAAAAAAAAAAAAAAAAAAAATATTTCTTCTGTAAAAAATATAAAATTAGCTATCACCATTTTTTTACCCCAAGTCTATAACTGAAATTAACTCTGAGTAACCATTTTGTCTATATTACGCTAAATCTTAAAAGAGGGGTACACGAACTCTAATAAATCCTATAAGATACCATTATTTTCAATCAGTCACAGTGTAAACGTGTCCTTTATTTAAGAAATTCGCACTTATTTAGCACAATTTTTATAAAAATGTTTTTAAAAATTTAAAAGAAACAATTTTACAAAAACATTGTTTTTTTAGTAATTTCCAAAATACACATGCACACACAAACAAACTTTTGTATGCGTATTTTTTGACAGTTCGTCTTATTAGTTATGTAGAGAAATTTCATCGCAACAGTCCTATAATACTAATATTTTAATCTGCATGTGAGATAATTCTCTCAGGGATCGAATTTGACACTCTCTGGCAGATAAATCTTACATATTCCGTTACGTTTATCAAAATATTTTAAAATATGCTATGCTGTGCTTTTCATTGCTAACTACCTACCAATTACTATTGAATAGCTAATTTATAAAATTTATTACATTTGTATTTAATTTACAATAAGAATAAATCGTATTATTTCTATAAATTTATTATGAGTCGTCATACAATTTATATCGTCACCTAAAATTCAAAACCATAACCATTCAAAAATAAAATGTTAGTTTTTACTGCATTATAATATACTGACCCAAACTACATCTACACAAAAATTTCGTATTCATACCTTCAAAAATGACATCAATATTCATAATCGAAACAATCGTAATATTTGTTTCATTTAAGAAATGTTTCATTTGAAGAGTGTTTTATGCTTTATCTGTTTTTGTTTTAAGTGAACGATAACAAATTTTTACTTAATTGCTTAATTTTACAGCAAAAAATTAAAAATTGTGGTTACGACCTTTTGCATTTTTATAATGTTTTTTGCTTCTGCTGTAAAAAAATTAAAGTGTGGTTATGGCCTTTTAATTTTAGGTGACGATATGTATGTTTTTGTCGTTAATATTTTCTCCAATAGTTTTCCCACTCAATTTTATGAATTTTAACATAAATCTTCAAAGGCTTGATAACAATTTACAATTTTTAATTGTCTGCAGTTTTATTTTTGCTTGGCATTACCTTCTCAGAGACAACTTTTGTTAAAGGAAACACATATGTATAAACATTCGATAGTTAGATTGAGTGACATCTATGACGTTGAGTTCTGTTGGTCTGACGCCGTCATCGTTTTCATCGTTTTCATCGTTGTAGTCATCATCATCATCATCCATATCCATTCAACAAACGAAAATAGGTTTTTCTTATATATATATATATATATATATATATATATATATATATTTTAATTTGTATGTATAAAGTTTGTATGAACGCAAAATGAAACGAATGAACGAACAAACAAACAATTCGTAATTCGTCAAGTTAATCGACAAAGCGTCAAAGTTACATCAGATAATTATTTCAATTCCAATTTGCAATTGCAATAGCATGCATAAAGCAGGACAAAAATTGCAAAAATACTACGCGCACTCAGCGTTGTAATGTAACGCATTATCTGTTGTAAATATAGTGCGGCACAGTGGAATGGGTGTAGCATATATTTTGGTACATTTATTACCAAGAAACAGTTATACCAATGACTAACATAGTTGGTTGTCAAAAAATCTAAGAATGTGTTAGTAAAAAATTTAATTGAAAACAAAAACAATTTTAGTACGTGTGCCTTTTTGAGTAATTTTTTTTTTGTTCAATTGAGTTTCATATCTATGTTAATTTATGAGTTACCCTTTTAAATATGATTAAGAAAGTTCATAGAGAAATTATGAATATGAAAATAAGACATTTTGGTACCATAGGAAATTAAGTAACCCACTGTTTTCGGATTTATATTTCTTTATTGTTTTTACTTTTTCTTCTCAATATTTTTTGTTACTCAAACTAATCAAAGAATATTGCATGTATATGCGACACTAAGCATGGGCTTAAGAATTGTTTAGTGCATTGTTGCTGAATTTCTGTGTGTATTACACTTAACTTTTCCCTTTATATCATTGTTAATGCAGACGAATGGACAGATAGACTAAGAGAAATACATACATGTTTATAGTTTGTGAACGAAAATAATTCGACTGAAAAAATACTATTATTTTTGAAAATAAGATACTACAAGTACGAAAAGTTTATTCAGTCTTAAATAGAAATCGGTCCTACGAAGTTATTGTTTGAGTAAAACAATTGCAAAAAGTTATGTTATTTATATGATGGAGGTTCATAAATCTATTGAAAAAAGTTAACTAGGTTTAGAAGGATATGTAAATTTTTATTGTATTTAGCAAGTAACATGAAATATCTTCTTTTTAGTCATGTAATTTTTCTGTTTTGCATTCTTTTTCTTAGTAAAATTATATAAAATGCTGTTAAAAAAAAAAACAGTTAAACGCCTTTAAAACTCCGGTTTTGAAAAAAAGCTGAAAATTAGAAAACCGAAACCGACCAAAATTTAATTTTATCAATAAATGTTATGAAATAAGACAACACTAAAATTTGTCTGTCAACTGTGTCAAAAGGTTTTATTTTAATTCTTCATTTTTTAATTTAATCACATAAAAAGTTTATTAATCTTCTATTTACTTAAACATCTAATTAGTTCATATATTATCAAGCATTTTTAATTTTACGTGGACCCCAGATATATTTGAATTCTTTAATAATACAAATGCAAAATGTATAAAAAAAAGTTTTGCAGGGTCGCCAAGAAAGTATATTTGTATATACATTAATTCCCATCGCTTTTTATAAAAAACTTTCTAACCAATTTTTAACTGGTCGCGCAACATTAGACCGAGCATGGACATGGACTGGCCCTTTTTTGTTCAAAGCTCTTTTCATATTGAGCAATTGTGTTCAGTACAGGTCTCTTATGTTTAAGCAGCGTATAATAGATACCTAAATTCAGCGCATTACTTGGCTGCCATGGTGTCGTTTTTCTTGGTTGGCCGGGCTGTCGATTGGTTCTCCTTTTATCGTCAGTAACAATTCGAAGCTTTTGGATAAATTAAAGTGCTTTTAAAACCGATAAATTGTTGCTTGATCTACTCCCAATTATTACGTACGCATTTCTTGCAGTAGGCCTCATGATCGAGAAAAGCCTTCAACTCTTCATTTTTAAACTTTTTTCGCCACTTTTAAATCGTCTAAACCACATACAACAATATGTTTCAACTAGCACCAAAATACGATGGCTTTCCCCATCGCTTTTCTTGAAAAAAATAATAAAGTAAAACTTTTCAATCAGGCTTTTATTCCTCCGGAAACACTGACGAGTAGTAGACAATATTCACAAGAACTTAGTGACTTTATTAAATATTTTAATATCTCAATTTGTTCTTTGATCGGCTTCGATTTCTTATTCCGACAAAACAATCAAATAAATTTATACTCTATTTTAGACCTCTTCGAGAACCTCTTAAAAAGTTGCTATTGACCCCGATATTATATTTGAAAAATGCCTTTAATAAAGATCAATTAATCTGTTTCTAAAATTTCATGATTTGTTACTACAAATCATGCTGCCCAGAAATTTTTAACGAACTTAAGCGGTATCAATTAAAATTAATTTTTAATACTAAATATTTTTGAATCTCTTATTTTTTCTATACGTTACAAATCTTTATACAAGCAGTGTAGGTAGAATAAAGAATTTATCATATTTTTGATGATTTTTGCTTACAAAATATTTTATTTTAATTACATAAGCTAAGTTTTTTAAGGCTCCCAATGATTTCCTAAAAGATTTTAATTAAAATTCATGATTTATATTCTTTTCTTAAGTTAATATAACAGAATTTTATAATAAAAAACCATCACTTGACCCAAGTATTTATTGATACTGAAGCATGGAACAGTGTTTATTCCTCTACTGTGTATCAAAAATAGAGTGTTATGGGGGTTTCACTACGCCTTATACATATTTACGTACGTAGTTGTCCAAAGATGATAAAACGACAGCAGCAATAATATTTTCGTAAATTTTGTCATATGAACGAAATCTGATACGCAAATCGTGAAATCCCAACCGAAAATAATTTAATGTTGGTACAAGAGTACGAATTAAGGGTTTCAAATTTGTATGATTTTAATCTGTAATCCAATGAATATGGTCTTCCCTCACACATTGCATTTTTGTCACGCTTGTGTTCTTCTGAAATGTGAGTCCAATATTCACTTATGAATATGGTGTCTGTATAGGACTTTGAAAACTGCGAATTGATATATTTTTGATTTTATTACTTTTTCTCTTAAGTTGATTTAATAGGAGTATTCCCAAAGACTCTTCCACGGAAAAAATATTTTAATCTCTAAACAGGGAGTAATTTGAATACATAAAATAATAGTTCGATTTATTCATTAAAAAAGTTTTAATTCGGTTCGATATACACAATTTAATCCTAAAATCATATCTAACTTTTGAGACCATAAACGAATCAAGCCTCTTTTTGATACCTTGTTCTGAAGAGAATCAAACGAAACAAATAGTGATCAGAAAGGATAATGTCTGAGCTATACAGCGAGTAAGGCAAAACTTCTCAAAGCCTTAGTTTTTAAGTGGTCGCGTAACAGAAGGCCGACCACTATCATGATATTTTGGACTCGAGTCTGTTGTCATATTTGGTCGTTTTTTTTTCGTTTTAAATCTCCCGTGTTCGTCTCGCCCGATTTTAACAGCTCATTATATATTATAACCTTTTCGATAGGGACATTAATTTTTGGGGTCGATTTTTCCCACTATCTGGGCTTTATTTATTTCTTGACCTATCAACTGTTCTAAAGGATTTCTTGCGTTTGGCACCAGTAATGATTGAGTTATGGCTCCAGTTCTTCATCTTAAAACTTTTTCGGCTGCCCGGAATGTTCCTTCAAAGTCGCCAGTTTTAAGCCGTTAGAACTACTTACGATAGCTTTCCGCAGCGGTTTAAAAAAAAAATAAAATAAAAATTAAGTTAAATTTTAGTACGAAACTCTCCACAGAGAGTTTCAATAATATTTATTCCGCTTGGAATCAATATTACTAATGCAATCTAATATAAAACGAAGGTAATTAATGCATACACTAGGAAGACCGAACCGGTTTTTTGAAAATTTTGCGCTCGGTTTTATAAAATTTCAACTTTTTAATATCGAATAAATCGGTTTGTTTGCGTCGAATACTCAGTCTTTATTATATTTAGAAACTTTTCTTAAAAATTTAATTTATTTTCAAAATTTTCTTTAAGTTTGTAAATTCATCATAACAGCTTTTAAATCAGAAACATGTTAAAATTTGTAGTAAGACATCGGTTGAAATGCCAGTAGAATTTAATAATTAATTTTTCTTCTATATCGGTTTCACAATATGAACAGAATATTAAGAATATTTATGCTCTTATCTAACAATATAAGAAATCTCATTATTACAATAATTGTTTGGTAATAAGGCCTATGTGCAAGCGAAAAAAAAAAAAAATAAATTAACTAAATCAAAGAGCAAACTGAAATATTTTTTATTAAATCCAAAAAATAATTATATTATTTTTAGGTGAACAAATTATAACCAAAATCTTAAAATAAAAAAACATGTACCGAAATATGTATTTGTACCAAATTTCATTAAGGTCTTTAAAGTTAAGATCTGTACTTTGTCCAGACATCGTTTAAACGATAAAAGGAATAGATACATATAAATTGGAGTATGAAGATTTTTTTTGTTAAAATTATCAGCAAAAATGCATAATATCGGAAAACCTATGGTGTATTGAATCAAAATAAGTTTTTTATATTCTGGACCACAGCAAAAAAGGAACTGAAAAAGTAATGATTTTTACATTGTGTTGTCAGGAGCCGGGAAAAAAGAGAGAGAAAAAAATTCAACCCTAAAAAGGTCAAAAAAGGCCAAATGCCACAAAAAGTAAGATCAGAAAACAGTTAAATTTTTTTTCTTTAATTTAAAAACTTATTTTTTCTCATTAGATTTTTATATTTTTTAAAGATATTGTAATAAATTTATAAATAAAACATAGAACAAATTTGGGTTACATTTCATATAAAAATTAGTTAATGTTTTGAAGTTATTTTTTTAACATTTTTAAACTATAATTCCTTTTTGATTAAGCATTGTTAAAAATTTGGGTGATTTTTTGCTTTTATAAGAATTTGCTAAAATTGTGTTTATAAATTCAAAAGTTAATGAAGCAAATAAAACAATAATTATAATAATCGATTTAGTAATTCCAATAAAATTAGTTATTAGTATTTTAGTATATTAGTTGTTCTTGATTGGAATAATGAAGCGCCGCATAACAAAAATTGTTTTTTAAATATAAGAAATATAGATTTTTTGTGCGAATAAATACACAAAAATGCTTAAATGAATGATTCTGTAAAAGTAAAATTAGTAGTAGAAAATAAAAAAATTATTTTCTTCGTTGTTGAAATAGTAACATTTCAAGTCAATTTTAAGTATCAAAAAAGGCTAAAAAGGTAAAAGCAAAATAAAAAGGCTAGACTGGTTGTCATTGAAAGGAAGTACTTAGTATTGAAAAAGAGCTACGGAAGTTCTTTTTTCAACCCATGGTTGTTATTAGTAGGATGTTCTTTTTTTTTTTTGCTTATTCATAGCTTTTAGCACTTCTCTTAAAACTATGTTTATAAAATTTTTTAATAAAAATTCTGTGTTAGCCTTATTAAATTATAATAAAAATACTTAAAAATATCTTAGAAATTACTAACCTTTTTTCACCTTAAAAATACATTTATTTTTTTTTTTATTATTAACTTCCAAAGAAGTTCAAAATATGCACTTCCTTTATTTTTTTAAGCACTTGATCGTTTTTTTACTGGGACGTTAATATTTGTTAATAACAATTGAATATCAAATTGAAGTAATCATATTATTTATTTATAAATTTTAAATATCTCTTTTGTTTGAAAATTTTAACTAAATTGCGCCACGATATGTCCTTTTGTATAATTAAAAAAAAAATTAATAAAAACGGTTAACCGGGTTTTTTAAATTTAGAAATTTGTAATTTAGTCTTCTAAATTCTGTTAAAGCTTGTTTGGCTCTGATTTTTAATGTCCTTAAGTTCTTACGTAATACCCGAAAAGGCCATCAAATAAAGTTCAACTATTCGTTTGACACAGAGAATATAGATCAAACTCCGAAATTGAGGTTCAGGGAATGAACCCTATTGGTGCTTGTGCAGCGGAAAACAAAAACAATAAGTGGAAGAAGCTAAAATTAGCTAATATTAGCTTGTAAAAGTTTGCCTTCTCTTCTTTGCAAGCAAATCATTTCGTCTACATTCTTAAAATCTACGTAATATCAAGGTATTTATAGAAGATTTTCTTAGTTGGTCACATATTGGCTGTTTGTTCTGTTATGTGTGTTGCTGTGATATTTTTGTTTGATGTTGCGCCTGTTTGTTTGGTAACTTAACAATCTTTGTATCTCAAAGGTTTTTCTTCTCATAAGGACAGACATTGCGATATACACATAGACATACATATTGTACACATATTCAAGTATAAATATTAAGGCGACTCACTCAAAAAAACCATTACCCCTCTAAAAATAAATATTGGTATATTTTATTATGTTTCGCAAAATATTTCGGTTCTACTGCTGACCGTTCCACAGAGTGAGGAAATTGAGAAAAATGGCGCTTACTAGAAAATTAATATCTTGAAAAAGTAATTGATTCTAGGTAAAATTAGATAAAATAAAGCATAATTATAAGTAAAAAAATCTTTAATTTCACTCTCCGTGTAATTTTAAATTTAATTGCTTTATTTAAAAAGAGTAAATAGATAGATGTCTTTTTAAATAAAGCAAATAAATGAATTAAATAAACTTGAATTTCAAATATATAATAATTTCAAATAGAAAATACTAAAAAAAAGTAAAAAAGTTGCAGTCAGACAAGCTTTCCCTTATCAAATCACTTTATTGCACAAAAATAATTTTGAATTGGCATTGGCGTGACAGGTCCTTATATGGATGCTATGGTCAATTATGTTCGATTCTTTTGAAATTTGACTTTAAGACTAATTCTTAAATATATTTTATTTATACTTAATTTTATCTTTATACGAAGATTTGTAAAGAAATTATGCCCGGGAAAGTGATTTTCGGGAGGGGTTCTTATGTGGGAGGTCAATTTTGGACCGATACACATGAAATTTAGTGGTATGATTTTTGCTTAAACAAAATTCAGCTGTTAAGGAATTTATAAAAATACAGACATATATAAGCGTTTGGTCCATTTTCGGCACAAAAATTTATATGGGGTCTCAGTGAAATAATGCTTAGATTATAACCAATTTTAACATGGTATAGTCATTAGGTTGTATTTAAAACGGTGAACTACAGATTATTTCAAATGTAGGTTATTGATGCACAGATAGCCGGACGGACAGATATGATTAGTTTAACGTGGGTACTTACCTTGACGGCCCAACCCCACGTTGGTCTTAGCACCGGATGAAGAATGATGCGCCAACCAACGCCCCCATATACTGTTACACATACAGGTTGCAATTCAAATAATTCACTTTCTGGACAAACCATTTCCCCTTGCTTAGGGTATCGGAGCCAAGGACAGTGAAGGATGAGGTGGCCTACTTTCCCTGGGACAGTTGGTTCCGGTGGCATCTACTTTTAAGTCCTAGGTAAGACCTCGAACTTTCGTTCTTTCAGCTTTAGAACCCAGAAAATTCTAGGGTACTGACTCCCAATCTATTTCCTGTCAGCCGGACGGACAACGTCGAAGGTTTTACGTGAGTACCTGTCAAGGTATACTCAACCTCACAAATTACATCACAAACAATCAACAATCTCTTTGGCCACATGGTGTGACACCAGCAAAAGACAAAACGAACTACGACTAGGACAAATTCGACGCTGGCACCCTCGCGGGTGGTCTTTGATCACAAAAGTGACCTGGAACCATCAACGAGGACAGAGAAGAAACACGAAGAGAGCGAAAGCAAGGTAAGTCGACAGAAAGAGGCAAATAGCAAGAAACAGCAACGGCGAAACAGGAAAGCGAAGTCGGAGCAAAATAGCAATCCATCATGCCAACCACTGCAGCAGTCATATACATACCCGTAAACCGGGGACAGGCAACAGCGACGAAGAGAGCGACCAAGCAACAGCGGCAAGGAGCACCACTACGGTTTCTCAGGAGCCGCCACCACTACTCATGTCTCCTTCTTCTCCTAACAAATACCTCCCGGGCGAAATCGCCCAACCTCCCAATTGCCCGCACGTCAACTAAGGCCCTACTATAATCCCAACCCCCCGCAGTATGAGTTATGCCCATACTACCTAACTCTCTAATGTCATCATAGTAGTGGCATGTCGTCAGTGCATGCCACACGTCCTGAAGTCCCCTCCCGCACCCGCAGTTGGGAGTATCGGACAGACCTCTCTTATGCAAAAATGCATTGAGTGAGCCATGTCCCATCAGTATAAAACCCAGACTCAGGCTGAAGCCAAAATCTGGACGTTGCCGTACAAAGTCCGCGTCACGTATGAACTCATACGTTACCCTCCCATTGTCACTGTTCGTCCATCTCGTCCTCCACCTATACAAGAAGCACTCCTCTAGGAGTGCCTTGACTCGCACACTATCCCCATTCACCAGATCAGAAGCAGAAACCCAGTCATGCCCAAGAAGTGGTAGTCCCTTCTTGATCTTGAAAGCAATAGCACGACGTATTACTTCCAGATCAAGAGGTGCCACACCTAAAAGAACCTGAAGTGCGTCCGTAGATACCGTCCTAAAGACTGGCATGTACGCCAACATCGCGACCCTCTGGCAGGATAAGACCTTGTTTCTGCCAACAACAGACATGACCGTTTCATACCATACAGGGGCACCAAACGTTGCACAAGAGACGAAAAGCACCCCATACACGGTACGAACAGCACGCCTGCTGAGGCCCCAGTCACTCCTGAGGATGCGCCTAACTTTGCCCGCAACACTCGACAGCTTGTCTCTTATGTGAGTAAGATGAACCAAAAAGTTCATCCTCTCACTCATCATTATTCCCAGATATTTAACCTCAGTCGCATATCTGAGACTAACGTTGCCAGTCCGAATGTTCAGTCCAGTCCCTCCAAACCGTGTCGCTGGCACCTACGATACAAACCCTTCTGTCGCTGAAGTAGCTCCACCAGAGGGCTAGCTCCCGACAGCCCACTTCCTCCAGCCTTCTAAAGACGCTACTCCATGACAGGTAGTCAAAAGCACCCTTAAAGTCCACGAAAATGCCAAGAACGTAATAGGCCGAAGACTCGCTAACGCTCCTACGCACGTGCAGCCAGGCATCCTCAACGCCCCTACCTTCCCTAAAACCGAACTGGAACTCAGAAGGTCCCTCGCTGGCGTCCTCCCTCAGTCGAGACACCATAATTCTTTACAGCACTTTTGCAAGTACCGGAAGGAGACTGATGCCCCGATAAGAGCGAAGATTACTCCTCACCATATCAGGAGACTTCAGGAGGACTACAATGCGAGCGCACTTCCAAGCCCCGGGAAAATAGCACTCACTAAGACACTTCCCAAAGACCGACTCCAGATGTTTAGTTATGGCCTTCTAGATGCTTTTACACATCTCTCCAGTCATACCATCAATACCCGGAGACTTTCTACTTCTGACCCGACAAATACTGTCCACAACTTCCGATCTCTCCAAGTTTGGAGTATCAACCATCTCCCTAATGAGAGGAGAGTGGTCAACCGGATCCGCACTTGGGAAGAAAAATCCCAGAAGTTCGTCAGCACATTCCATTCAAGTCGACAATGTAACATTGCCTACCTGAAGAGAAGCTAAGTCACCCCACCTATCCTTCCTACCCCTACACACCCGGTAAACCTTACCCCAGGGGTCATCCCTGTTGTCCCGTACAAAGCTCCTCCAATTGTCCTCTTTTACCATAACGATTCTGTCCTCGATAGTCAGTTTCACACTGAGCCCGATCATCAGCGTTGGTACGCCTGGCCCTCTGGAAAGAATTCCGGAGTTGCCTTTTCTTGTTTTTTTTTTTTTTAATTATGGTCTTTTTTTTCCCAAGAAACGCAACAAAATGCGGTATCATTTAAAAAGTACTTGGAAGCCGCCTCCAAGGGTGACCTTAATATCGTTGGCTTAATATAGAAAAGGCGTATCTCGATTTATTTAAATTGCGTTTTTAATGTATTCTAGTAGATCACAATCTATTACACGTCCCTTAAAATATTTAATGCGCTATGACTGCAAATAACGAATTTATATGCATTTAGAAAAAGTCCTAACTTATTTTAAAAATATGTATTTTGAAAAAAATTAACTTAACATTTAAAAATTAATTTATTATCTTGTATGTGATGAAAAACGATTTCGAATAAAAATCGATGTAAAAATGAATGAAGTTGTAATACGCATACAGTTTTTGGTTTCATTTTCGTTTATTGTAAAATCGAATTTAATTTCATTTTGTGATGAAAAATGAAATTACTATGCTTTTTTTAGTTTTCAAATCGAATAAATTTTGGTACTCGTTTTAAAAAAGGTTTTGTTTAAAACTTTTACAAATGTGTTGTATATTTTTAAATAATAACAACTTATTTATATCATAAAAAACTTTATTTTCAAAGAAAAAAAGGATACTAATAATGATAATTAACTCTTTATTAAGGATTTGATAGGAACATAAACTTAAATACATATTTCGTTATTTCCTACAAAACTTTAGTCAGATGCAATTTTCAAACACTGGTATTAGCATGTCCACAGATTCGCTTATACCTGAAAACTTTATAGTTTTTATAGGATGAAGTTTATACCCCGTTCTTTCCAAGTCAAATATAAAAAACTTACCTTAGACTGTCCCAATAAAGATGTTCACACTTTTACTCCAACGACAAGCAGAAAAGATATATAATGTAAAAAATGTTAGGAATACCACTCATAAACGGCCAAGATCACCGTATAAAATAAACATTCCAAAGGAAGTAATACCTATCCTTCGTCATTTACACATTTTAAAATTTGACTAATCCATAAAAACTAAACTAAAACTAAAAGGCAACTAGAAGGTTTGTTAATCATGTTTATCATTCATTAAAAGCATTACCTCAAATTTCAGAAAGAAGCACTGAAGATACCATATGCTTTGAGTCTTGGAATCTGAGTCATCAGGAATAATTCATTTTACAACTAATATAACTGATGAATACTCTCCAAAAATCGAAATCTATTATTGACTATATCTCCCCAATTGTATCGTTAAAAAAATAAACAGTAAAAAATAGGAAGATTTTCAATATTTAAAAACCATCTTGCCACCATTTTTATGAAAATTTACCTTATAAAATATATTTTTGTTTAGTTTTTTGCAGTAATCTATTGAAACATTTAGGGGATTTATATAATGTTATAAAATCATATGTCCTTTAATAACATGATGAAAAAATACGACTGTTGTGAACAACTCCTCATAATTTAGTGTGATATTTTGAATTTAAATCAGTAAAAAATAAATGGAAAAACAAAAAATGTGAAAGGTACATTGTAGATGTTGTAATGACAGACTCAAGTAAATTATTAATTAATTATTATTTTTTTAATTAAAACAAAAATTATATCATTAGTTTATTCCTAATTTTAAATTACTGAAAAAAGAATTTCAGTAACAAAAAGCTCTATCTGAGATAACTTTCTAAGGAAAAGAAAAGTCAAAAAATAATATTCAGCATTAATTTCACTCACTCCTTGTTTTGAATTAAAAGTGCATACTATTTTTTTGTACCTAAGTTTTCTTAGGCTTTATTCAGTTGTTTCCTTCTCATTTATATATTCCATAAAATATGAATCGAACATGACTTTTTTTTCCCAAACTTTTTGCATAAAAAAATAAAATTTTGTTCATAGATATTATGAAATTGTTCATAATGAAAATTTTAGAAATTTTGCAAAAATTTTATTAAATCTTTGATTTGGTTTTATTAGATTTGACTGCAAATGGTAACTGAAAATAATTATACATGAAATTATAATAAATGCCTTAAAATGGCAATATTCCAAAGAAAATCTGTGAAAATATAGTGTTTAGAAATTTGCATAATTTTGCTCGCATTTTGCAGCAAATTATTTTGATAAAAAGCGCTTCTGTTCTGTTATCAAAATGTAGCTAAAAATCATTAAAAACTTGAAAATTTTCCAAAGAAAATTTCAAACATTTTTTTTTTGCAAATTGAAAATACAAATGAAAATTTAAACAAATTTTTCAGTCTTCTTGACTTTTGATTCATTTGAAAAAATATAAAAAAACTTTTTCCTGTGTAGCTTTCAAGTTTTTGTTTTCAAAATATTGTTTGTTATTTTTAATGAAAATTCAAATTTTTAAATTTTTCTTGCTTTTAGATATAAGTTGTTGGTGTCTGATTAATTTTTATTTCAATATTCTTGCAATTTCGCAGTTTATCAAACAGTCACTCTGATATAAAATTTTACATAAACAGAGTCAATATGGGCATCAAAATTCTTCCGCACATGAGTTTCTTTGGGAGAAAATAAAAATTTTCAAAAAACTAAAAAAAATACCTTTTTGAAAAAACGGTCCAGCTCATGAACGGTATCAGAAGATCCGAACTATTTAGGGAAACATAAAACTACAAAGGTTTGTTTTCAGAGGGGTAACAAAAACACTTTTTTCTCTCCCATAGGGAGCGAGTCGCCTTAATAAATATATTTTTGTCTATAGAAAAGTTTTTCCCTTGTTTTAAAAATGTTTCTTAGAAATTTTTCTATTTTTTTTTCTTTATTCTACACACTTCAATACTTTTTCGTACGGTAGTTGGTGGTGATAATAATGAGGATGATGAAGAAAACGACGAAAATGATGTTGGCGATGACGCAGCTTTTGATGATCATCTTTATTGTTGTTGTTGGTTGCTTTTAGTTTTGTTCATTTCTTAAATAATTTACAAACATTTTGTATTCTTTGTCATTCTTGACGTTTTTTCATGTAATGATCAACAACCGTCCAACAGCCAACAACAACAAACAATAACAGTCAGCAGCAGCAACAAAAGCGTCATCTACAACACAGCAACTAGTAATAACAATAATAATGACGATGATGACAATGACATGAACGTGAACGAGATGTCATTGTTGTTTGTTTTTCCTTCAGTTTTTTTTTGTTCGTTGCCAATTTTTTTAGCCCGTTCGTAAATGTAAAATGATGATCATCGTTGCTGTTTTAAAATGTTGTATGTCGCATTTTATCTGTTAAAATTTTTGTCGACTAAACAAACTTAACTAAAGTCAAATAGAAATAAAAAAAAAACATAAAATAATATTAAACTAACCAAACAACTACTAGCAATTTTTCTGTACTTTATGTATATTTATTCGCCGACTGATCATCATCATTCATACAACAATATATAACCAACCATCCATCCAATCCACTCACTCACTGCATGTTTTATATTAAAAGTCTTCTACTTCTACCAATTTGTTTTGTTTCTATGCTGTAATAATTTTTCGTAAATGCCTTTTGATCTTTTAAAGTAAAAATTTTATGCGTATTTAACAATGGTTGCGAAGCGTAAATAAAACAAGCTTCAAAAATGTTCTTTTTTTATTGTTCCCTTTCTTTGTTTTATTATATTTGATTGGTGAATTGTATACGTTTTTGAACAGATATAAAATATATTATTCTACGGCTATTTATAAGAAACTTAAGTCATTTGTGTATTATTACGTCACGTTAGTTTAATAGTTGGATCGGAGTGTTATTTGTAACAAGCAGGTTACTATAATTCGTGTATTCTTATCTATCTGCAGCATTCGACCTATTTCTAAAGGTAGCTTACATAAAAGCCATTTGCGCTTATAGCCACATAAAAATAATTTTAATAATTAGATAGTTACTACTCTAACACTTCTAGAATCCTAAGTATTGTTTCTAATATTTTGCCATAGTATCTATGACAACGGCATTGTGATCTCAGGAATAACATAAGTTGCAACGTTTACCATATTAATAACATAACAAATCGACTTATGGTTAATGCAGTATAATTCCCTTTTCCAACCTTTTTATCTTCATAATGATCGTAGTTGTCATGTGTTTGATAATGCAGTATTTCTTATGAACGACAAGCAAATGATTGATTATACACTTTAGCTGGTCTTAAAATTTTGTTCGCTTTAGAATTGATCTCTCAATAGGAGGATCCTAGAAAATGGGTAGAGTTTTCCGATACTGAAATCCGAAAAAGACGCGATTGAGGACACTCTTACCAGCCAATATCGTTCCTGTCACCTGTATCGAAAATTCTTGAGATCCTTCTTCGCCTAACTTCTCACCGACCAGTTTGAATTTCGTTAGAATTAACCAGCATATCCTGTATTCCACAAAGACAAACCTGAGGAGATGGGTTGAGAATAATTTGAATAGCAGTTAGTCGTACGTTTAGTTTGAGGCAAATGCTGAAAACCTGATAGAGTTAAGCAAACAGTCCCTCCTGTCGCCACTCCTTTTAATTTTCACTTCTCTACTTCTCTGCCAGCACCTCAACAAGGAGTCGAAGAGATATACTATATCTACGACCATGATGACAACGGATTACAACGTAAGAATCTATATGGGTTGATGTGGATTTTATCGGTGAAGTCCACAATTTAATTTGCAACTATAAGTAAGAACTCCGACAATAAAACTCTTTATCACTTGAACGCGAGAGAAACGAATCAAGCTATCAGTCGTAAATTGCAAAAATGAAATTAGTTCTTCAAAGCGCTAGAATGCAACACACGAGTTGATAACTTTTGGTCGAGTTTAGCTCGGGTCATTTCAGAGCGAAGATTCAATTGTCGTGGGAACGTGGTCGGTCAGCAGTTTATTATGCTGCTCCAGTCTGAACCACCTCGCTGAATAGCAAATATTCAAAGCTGCCATAATGAACTCTTAAGGATAAAGTAACAAGTTACCTCTCATCGCACCCTTTACGCGAGGAAACGGTGGCTCTTCCAGTTAATTTCGCAGTTACTTCAGGGATGTCATCGTAGTAGAAAAGTTATTTGTATATATGCAGGATTCGTCTGCAATTTTGTGATTGAATTTGGTTGTTAAAAATCGTCAACAGTCTATACTCAATAACGAGAAAAAGGACTACAAAAGTAGTTCTAAAACAAATAAGATCTGTATAAAACACCAAATTTAATGGGTATTTGTTTCTCATAGTCAGTGTCACCGTGGCGCTTGCCAATTCATTATGTTCTGTGTATAGTATTAGTGAACTCACTCCGTGAAAGTTGGCGAATTCCTTGGTTTTCAAGCATAACCTTTCGATTAACTTTTCCAATATCTTAAATCTGATCCCATTTCATAGTGTTAAAGTTTTTCCTGGAAACTTTTAAGATTGCTCCAGTCATTTAAATCCCTAAAGCTGTTATGAAAATACCAGCTAATGTTTCTCATCTTTTGCAAATACTCTTCAGCTATAAAAGCAAAAGAAGGAGTGAAGGATAAAACGACACGATGAAATGTTCTGGCTTTATCAATTGTGGCGTCAATGCAGGTTACCTAAAATCTTATATGTTCGCTTTTAAAACTTTTATGACATTCTTAATTAAATTATGTAATTATTAAATAAATTGCATATCGTTGGCTATAGTATAGAAAAGACGTTTCTCGAGAGAGTTATGATTGCAAATAATGGATTTATAGTTGTCTAAAAGAGCCCTAACTTTTTAATTTTGATAGAAAAAGTTCTAACTCATATAAAATTTATTTTATTAATTGAATTATGTTTGCAATTTAACATTCAAAAAGGATTTTTGTTTATCAGAACTTTTTTTATGGCATCATAATCATAAGGAAGTCGCTGGCAAGTTTGCCACGATATTTTTAAAGGCACTGAAAATATAGGAAAGCACTTCTAAACTATATATATATTTTTTTCATAAATATGCAAATAGTCATTAGTAATAGATCAGCGTAATCTATTCCTTTTTTAAAAATAACTAAGAATTCATCAAAAATTTAAATTGTCAAAAATTTACCAAAAGCCCTAACTTTACATTTCTTTCTAAAACAACTACCTAAAAAGCAGAAAAATAAAAACTACATTGAAATTGCCCAGGTTTTGAATAAGAACAGCGTAGAAAAATTATTTTCATCTTAAGTTGTTTAGGTTTTATTACTTTTTTTCTTCTCCTGTAAAGCTGCGAAAAGTCGAGAGATATGACTTTTCAATATTAACTCATCGACATATAAATTTATTTTTATGCATGTAGGAAGGATCTCGATTAAAATGTTATCTTATCGTTGATTCAATCTAGTCGAATCTATTCACATTATATTCGAGTTACCAATTAAGAGAGCAATCAATTGATAGCACGCGCTTCCGGTAGTAATAGGACTGATATTAAATTGGGAAAATTACTTTAGTGTAAAATCCCAAATGTTTTACAAATGGCTTCGTCATGGTATATTATATGTAATTCGTCTATGTACAACGAAATCATTTTTCATGCCCTATATGAAAAGATTATATTTACTTTCTTACAAACTATGTTGAACTACGGGTAATGATTTCTAATATAATCCATATCAGTTTTAATTTTATGAAATATAAACTTTCTTTTCAACTCTTTTTAATTATGTGTACACAGTGTTAAAAAAGTTAATAAATCTTTCCCCACATTAAGATTATACCAAAAATGTAAAAACCCAAAAAAATTGCTACCATCTAGAAAAATGAAATGATTAGAAATTTCGCTGTAACAATAAAAATTTAAATTAAAAAAGAGTGAATTTGTATTGTTTCTTTTTTTTTTTTTTTTTTTTTTTTTGTTTGACTAAATGTTTATCTTAGTGGAAATCTTAACACTTCATATCTAACCATAAAATATTTAAATATTTTTTTGTTTATTTCTTTATGTATGTATTACAGTAGTAACATTTAACTGCCAACATGTCATAATAATAAAAAGCTCCCCCTTCAAATGATAATATTATAGTCGTATCATTAAGAAAAAAAAAAAAAAAACTAAGAAATCAGTTTCGAATAAGTTGTTTCTAGTGGTGTTCCTGGTCTAAATAGAAGAAGAAAACATAGCAACAAATTGAAATGCCTATTAAAAAGGTGGAGGCTTATAATAAAACAACACATAATCTTCTTTAATTTTCTCTTTATATTTATGAACAAAAAACTGAAACAAGTTTAAATTGTAATGGTTTGTATTTAAATTTATACGCAACAGTAGTAGTTAAAGTTACAGACAGACCTTAATAAAATTAATAACTAAAGAAATTTTGAAAATATACAACAAGCAGTACATGCAGAGAAAAAACATGGTTACGGCATTGTTACTACAACAATATTATGTTCTCATTGTTAATTTGCATTACTTTTTAATAATACTGTGTTCATGATAACAATGTTTTTGTTTCAGTTTTATCATTTAATGTTTACATTCAATCACAATTTTAATATAGTTGACTACAAAAATTTTATGTTTTTGAATATTTTTACCAAAAACAAAATTTAACGAATGTAAAAAACATAATTATTTCTACAACCATTAAATATTGCCAATTTTTCTTTTTTCTTAAACCATATTTTGTTTTCAATCAATATTAATATTATTACTCCCATAACAATAAAATGTTACATATAAATATGCTTTTTACAAAGATTTCCACCTTCACTATAATTCCCATTTAGTTTATACATGAATTAATATAAGTAGAGAAGGTTTTGTTATATTATAATATATTATAAAAGATATTGATTAACTTGTGTTAAAGTATTTAGTTAATAAATTAGTTAATAAACTATGTATTATTTTGCATAATATATGATGATAGAAATAAATAAAATTAATGAATGAACAAATAATACGTAAATAATTTTTTATGATTAATAGAAACTTTTATCTACTATTTTGAAACAAGTGTAATGGAATCAATAAATATTTTTTTAAATATATGATAAGATGGGATAATAATATGATAAAATGGAATAACATGATAGAATGGGATAATAATATGATAAAATGGAATCATAATATGATATAATGGGATAATAATGTACTAATATGGTATAATAACATGAAAAACTCGAACTATAGCATGAAAATACGAATCATAAAATATTACATAATATGATAAAATGAAATCATAACAATTATTACTTATAATCATATCTATTTTTAGCTGTGACCAATGTTCTAATCATAATATGTTTCTCTTAGATTATGGTTTTTCTCTGCGTGTAGCTACAGGCGGTATCGAATAAAGTTGGTACAAAAACAAAAAAGAAAATACACATTTAAGAGTACTTCTATAATACAATAGAAGATGATTTTTTAATAGTTCAAAAAAATTACTAATTAACTGTTGTTATGGTTATTTTTAAAACTTCCATCTTTACTATTTAACCACAAAAAAACTTTTTTTAATTTTATAGACATTAACAGAGGATAAGGTAGTAAAAATATTATAGTTTTACATGTAAAGTGTTGGAATCTAAACAAATTATAAAAAAAGACTAACAAAAATCTGAATATAGTTGATTTCGTTTTTTTTTTGTTAGATTTGTGTGTTTGTTCAACTATTTCAGGTGTTGGAGGGGAATTATGCATCAGTGCGCAAGCGTAAACGCATTACCATGAAACAGTTAAAAATTACTTACAACAAAAATTACAATAACACAGAAATAACAACCAAAAGAAAAACTTAAATACAGCAATATTTTTGTTTTAAACAGAAACAATTGGTAATATGAAAAACATTTCTTAATTTTTCAAAAAAAAAAAAAGCGAATAAAAACTGAACTCTTGTACTCCATCCATTTACCTGTTTGAAAAAATAATGTTGTTACATTTAGTAATTATTACTGAACTGAATTAGAGTTTATATGCTCCAAAAGTTAAAGTAATAGTAATAAAAAAATGAGAAAAATAAAAGAAGAAAACTATGTACATAAACATAAAAAAACAAAAATACTTGTAATGGTGATTATTTTATTTGTAAATTTTTGTGTGCAATACTTTTGGGATACAGATTAATTTTGTTTATTAGATTTTCAATTATGATTATATTGTTTTTAAATTAAAAAAAAAAAAAAAAAAAAAAAATTAATGCTTCAAATACTTCATAGATAAAAGGAGACGACTGATCCAACAATAGAAAGCTAATTTTTGAGATTTAAAAAAAACTTATATTTGATCTATATTAAAGTAATAATGGACTTTTTACAATGTTACACTTTGCATTTTTGGAAAAAAGACTTTTATCAGCAGGGCAACCAAAAATGTGCAAAATCATATTTTTTTGGGCTTCAAATGAACAAAACTGTTAGCTATTTATCCGTTTTAGACAATTTTAGGAATTTTGGCATCGATAGAACATATTTTTGCATATTTTGGTACTAACTGCATATTTTGGGCTTAGCAACATTTTTTGTTATATTTTTATAAAAATCCTTATATTAGAGCCTATTTTAGCAATTTAATGATATGTTTTTGTATATTTTATGCATAGTTTTGTATATTTTGCACCCAATAGAATTTTTACATAATTTGCATTGTCAAATTCTACTGCCACATACGTTTTTTTAAATCCCATTTCATATTTTTTTTAGCTTTTTAGCTTGAATAGTATATAATTTAAAATTTTGCCAGAAGAAATAATATTTTAAGAGCATATGTATTTCTTAAATTTAAGGACATATTTTTCGATTTTAAGTGAATTTTTTTATGCACATAAAACACTCGTTTTGAGCATAATTTTGGTTGCCCTGGTTATTAAGAAAAATAAAAAGTAAATATAATTTTTGCGGCGCTCTAGAAATATTACTCTTGAAATAATCTCGAATTCAGCACATCCCTTAGAAAATGCGATATACATCGAACTAAACTATAACCGACACCAAAAGCCATAAGTGTTGATAAAAGTGCATATCATAATGCAGCAATCTAGAAATATCTTTAGATAACTCTTTGCTTTGTTAAAATGGTTTATGAAATAACATAATTTTTTTTGATAGAAAAACTAACAAGTATTTCGTAGAACAACCTTTACGGCGAAGTTAACGGATCATTGGTCAATTATTAAACAATCGAACTTATAGAATTGCGAAAAATCTTAACCATCTACATTTTTCCTTAAATTTTTGGATCCTTGTGTAATCAGATACATGATATATAAACAAGGTTGGAAACCGAAACGAATATTCAATTTATTTTTATTACGGTAATTATATTTAAATTTATATCGGTATCGGTATACCGGTACCGAAACTAAATTATCGATATATACCGTTATTATTAAAGACATAGCAAAAACATTAAAAAGTTACATCTTTTATATATTTTTAATTAAATTTTATTAAATAAAAATCTGAATCGAATATTCTTATATTTTATATCACTTTACAACACGAATACTCCTTGCAGTTTGATTTTTGTGGTGGTAAAAAGTTCACATTTTTCTGATTTTTTAAATACATGAAATTTAACCCCATATACCTTCGGACCTGGTTTCAATTCAAATAAACTCAATAAAACTTTATAATAATTGCAACGACGCGAGATTTGTTCCCTAACCCAATGCTACTTTACGACTCATATGATGAACGTATCAGAATTACACTATGAAAAAATGTGTGGACAGAATTATTAAAAGGGGGATAAGAATGGGCAGTTCTTGGAGAATTTTTTGTTTACATTTTTGAGACCCCACGTCCAGGGTAGCTTTACAGAAAATTAACGTCCACATTTAAATGATATATAAATGCAACTTTTATCTTATTAAATATGGTCCTGGTTGTAACTTTCTGAACGGTTTCATTCTCAGAGAATATTATGAAAACAACCAATTATAAATGATATAGCAAAAGATATATAGATAATAAAAACTTATGCGTAAAAGTTATTAAAAAATATCAAAATTAAAAGTAGTTATCTCATAAAACAGTGACGTCGTGGAAAATTTTTACTCGCTGTGCCCGACTAACTTTTGGGAAAGTTAAAAAAAATGAGAGTATTAAAAAATTTACTCTCTCAAATCGCAAAAAGTACTCAAAAGCTGGGAAATGCAAAAGAAAAAATTGTGGTCCAAAAACATTTCAGAATTAGGTCTTTCTGACTTTGGAAAGTTTGGCAAGTTTGTCGAAGACACCTACTATAGCACAACGGATATGAATTACGTAAAATTATTTGCGATACAATTTTCTCTACCACTTTGTTGACTGGTGTTAAGAATGTTTACAAAGCTATTAAAAGAAAAAAAAAAAAAAAAAAAAACAAGAAAAACCATTAACAACTTTTGGGCGAAATACACTAAGTGCTTTGTTTTTAATCGTTGGTAAAGAACTGAAGAAAAATTTTTATTTTTTCTAATATTGTTCCTGTACTGAGCTAATCAATACGGATCGTTTTAGGAAATCTATTGGAACAAAGATACAAACAATAAAAGGACTTTAAAAGCAAGATTCGATAAATATTATAATAAATAACTGCTTATTATAAAAATTAAATTCATCTTTTTTAAAGCAAGTAAATTATATGAAAAATAATTTTCACAAAACATATTACATAGAAAACAGTATATTTTAATATACCGGTATTGAGGGAAATGGTATTTGAATACCGGTATTTTTGGAAAATAATAATTTCGGTCATGGTATCGGTTACGGTAACTTATTTTAAACGGTGTTCAATAGGTATCGGTATTTATAATAATATCTGTTTCCAACCTTGTATATAATATTTGTTTAAAGTTTAATATGTAGTTTGGGTGTCGTAAAGTAACTCTGAGTTGGAGAATAACTAACTCTTCGGTTATTGTAATTATTTCCTAAGTACAGTCAGGTAGGTTTTTGTTGTTTAGCCTTGGAGAACTCTAGAAGTTAATCTGATATACCATGGTGAAGACTATTTAGCGTTCTAAATAAAGTTTGGCTAGGAATCCACTTGGAACGACGTGGGATACCCTGGAATTAAGGTTATGTACCTTCGACATAAAGATTTAAGAATCCAGATCAGTGTTGTCGCTCACATATCGACTCTTAATTGTTGATGTTAAATCTCTAATAACAGTATATAAAAGGGTATCAAAAATTCGTCATGATCTATCCATAGACTGAACCATTATTTTTTACAAGAGAGTATACGTATGTATGTATATATAAATGTGCTTAACAATATGACTTGTTGTAAACTATAAAACTCTTTCGTATGGAAATTTAGTATATTGTAAAATAACCATAACAATAAGTGTAAATCATTGTTATGTCTATTTTTCTCTCTCTATGTCTATTTATATCTATCTTTCTGTCCCTCCGTGCGTCCATCTATTCGTTCGTCTAAACATTCATATGTCTGTCCATGTAAATTAAAAATAATTAAAAACAGTGTTAAGTCTCTAATGTTATACCATTATTTCTATACTTTTTTTTTTTTTTTGATTTTTTAATGTTTTTAGAAATCTTTATATGACTAGAAAATTTAGTTTCCTCTGGATGTTTTGTGTGCTGTTTATTAACTATTATTAAAATTTTCTACCCACTGTGTAAGAAAAGTTCTATTTTTATTATTTTATCTTTTTCTGTACTCATTTTACTTGTATATACACATATGGTCATTAAAATAGGTACGGCATAAATTTTTTATAAAAGTCCTTATTTTTTAGCTAAAATATATTTTGCAAATGATTTTCGTTTGATTATTAATTAAAGAGTAGGTTAACTAAATCAATTCATTAGACGTTGGTAAATATTAAGGATCTAATGATATGGAAAAATTATGAAAATTAGCCTGGCCATTAAAATAGGTACCGAAACCGATTTTGCCCTACACAGATTAAAAGCAAGGATAAATAAGAAAATCGAGATTATAATAGATATAAAGCTTAAAAAAACTCAAATGAAAAAAAATTACTCAAAAAAGTACATGTTTTTTGTTTCCAATGAAATTTTTTACTAACACATTCTTAGACTTATATTTTTTGACAACCTATTTAGGTTTTTGATAACGAAGCTTCTTATCTGTGTTAATATATGGTAAAAGCTATCTATTATCTTATGTATTTTTTTAAATGCAAAAAAGTGCTCATTAAACATTATTTTTTGCAAAAAAAAAAAAAAACCGTCAATAAAACCAAGGAAAAGCTCAATAAATACTATGGGGACTCTGCACCATCGATTTCAATGGTAAAAAAGTGGTTTACTGATTTTCGTTGTGGTCGCACAAGTACAAATGACGCTGAACGTTCTGGAGGGCCAATTGAGGTCAGTACACTCGAAAATGTCGAAAAAATGCACGATATGGTGTTGGCCGACCGAAGAGTAAAAGTGCGTGAGATTGTTGATGCCTTAGGCATTTCATATGACAGTGTGGTTTCGATTTTAAATGATCAGTAAACGTGTGACAACTTCAAAGCATTGTTTGGAGTTGTTTAACCGCAATCCGAATGAGGTTTTGCAGCGTTTTGTAACTGTGGATGAAACATGGATCCATTACTGTACTCCGGAGACCAAGCAGCAGTCTAAACAATGGGTTTCTCCGGGTGAATCTGCTCCGAAGAAGGCCAAGGTAAGTTTGTCGGCCAATAAGGTGATGGCAACAGTTTTTTGGGATGCACGCGGGATAATCCACATCGATTATCTTCAAAAGGGAAAAACAATAAACGGCGAATATTATGCCAACTTATTAGACCGATTTAAAAAGAAAACGACCCCATATGGCTAAGAAAAAAGTTCTTTTTCATCAAGATAATGTACGGGTGCACACATGTGCAGTCTCAATAGCAAAACTCTATTAAGTGGGCTACGAATTGGTACCTCATCCACCATATTCTCCGGATTTAGCCCCTAGAGACTACTTCCTATTTCCAAACCTAAAGAAATGGCTCAGTGGAAAGAGATTCAGCTCCATCGATGAAATTATTGACCAAACAAATGCCTATTTTAAGGACCTCGAAAAATCCTATTTTTTACGCAAAGTAAATGACGACATTTGCTCAAAATTTGACAGTAGTCTATTAACAGGTGGTACTTGATAGGAATAGTGTTGCATTTCATATAACTACGAGGGAAGTTCGAAAACTCACGGACTTATTGATCCGCCCTCGTATGATATAGTTTATCATGAAATTCTGATTTATTTTGCTGAATCTTTTTATGATATGATTTTCTAATTATAATCGAAGGATTTCAAAATGCTTTCGATCTAGTTATTGACTTGGTTGGTTCAAAATTTCAATGACAATTTTTTAAGAACAAGTTATTTTTTGCTTTGAGCGATGAGTAGGAGTCCGTCCTCATCATATTGGAAACTCCATCAAGCACTGATATTACTATCAGCATAAGATAAATTAACTTGTTTTATAATTTTATTGTAGGTTTCATACAATACTTTAAGATTACTAAGATAGATTTTCATTACACATACCCAAGTTAAAAACCCTCATTCTTGATGTGTTAAAAATGGTGTGTAAACTCGGAAATTAAGCGACAAAACAAAAAAACATGTTAGATGATTAAGAGGTCAATATTTGACAAAAGTATTTACAAAGAAATGGTAAAGCAGAATGGCGCAAATGGTACAGATTAGTAGTACAACTCATGTAACCTATTTATGTTAAAAATTGAGGAGTACAATTTAAAATAATCTTCATTGAACGTTATGTCATCTTATCCTAAAGAAAGCATTTAAGTTCGGTGCAGTTTCAGTAAAATAATGGTTGAAATTTATCCCCAAACCGTTGAATGATTAATTCCAAAGTAATCAAATTGCTTTTTTTTTGTTAGCTGTTTGACCACCTGATATTTACAAAAATTTCACGACAATAACTCTAAAATGTAAGGAAAAATACAAAATTCCTGATACAAAACATATGAAGAAGATTTTCGAATTTTATGGCTTATAAAATAGAAACGATATTTCAAAAAGGGTAGAATACATAGGTAACTATGTAATTTTAATAACCAAGCACAAATTTAAATTTTTCTTAAGATACCCAGCAAAAACTTTTTGGTTTTCGGTAATGGCAACTACTTATTAAAGTATTTTCTCGGTAATTATTTGCCTACTCTATATTACATAAATAAATATTCAATGGTATAATAGCACAGTAATATTGCAATCATGTGGATGAGTTGGGAAGAGCGCTGGATTAGCAACAAGAGGGTTGTTGATTCAAACCCATTCTGATGCTGTTAGTTTTTTATAACAAAATGTGTAAAAAGATATTTTATATTAAAAAAAGTTTTTGTCACTTAGAAAATTAAGTGCGAGATGGTGTACTGAGTAAGACGTTAGTTATTAAAAACGAATGATTAATTTGTGTCCAAGTTCAAATCTCAGCGACGGCAAAATTTTTATTATTTTATTTTTATTTTCGTTTAAATACATATTTTTGAGTATCCCTAGAGTCTAAAAATAACTACATGAATTTGTGGACAACTCGAACAAAAATAACTAGTTATTCAGGCAAAAAATTACTAATTTATTTTTGTTTCCAATTATACCTGCTAGCTTACCAGGAAAGCTAAGTTTATGCTAGGACAGTTAATGATATATCACATTGTAGTTGTTTCTTACCTATTTGATATTTGGTTGATATTAGTAGATACTTATGGCTTAACTTCTGTCTAATTAAATAATAATGTAAACTGTTCCTAAGATATACCAAATAACTAAAAATAAATAGATTTCAATAAATATTATTAAAAAAAAAATTAGATTTATTAACACTTTTTTGAGCACCTATTTTAATGACCACATGTGTATTAAGTAAATGCATAAAACGAGATACAGAGTTAAGATTTATACAAAATGATGGACAATTAGTTATAGATATAAAGTTGATACGTGGTGTTTAAAGAAGACATTAACTGGCTAAAAATAATATGATTAAAGTAAAGCTAGAAAAGTTCACTAATAAAATTTAAGCACTATTTTAGGAACATTTGTAAGACTTCTAGAAAGGTGTGCGTTCAAATGAAACTTTACAATTTTTTTTTTTTTTTTTTGTAAAAGATGAACGAAATACTTGAGTTAGGATTAAAACTAAATCAACTTTTTTCTCCAGATTTTTCTGATATTTCATCTTATATAAAAATTTATTGCTAAATAGATTATTTTTATTTTTTTTTAGAAACGACTTCTGAAAAAATTTTAAAGTACTTTTATGTATTTTTTCACGGTATCTCTCTATAAGAATTTAAAATTAATAATCACAATTCAGCACTGTTGGGACCTTCTTAAATTCGCTTTTAACTTGGATCCAATTCCTTGACAATTGCCAAAATTCTGGCAGTTTAAACTAAAAAATACTCTTTATGGCTAAAATAAAATTTCCAATTCTGGGTATTTTTACTGCAACGACAAAATTCTAAATTTGTCCACAAAATGTTAAAAACACTGTTACATGTGACGAGTGTCGTTAATGTCTTTTTATTACACTGTTTTTTATGATTATTCGAGTATATTTAGGCTAAAGAAGCAAAATAATCACATATTTTTATTGTTTTTAGTTCGATACTATTCAGGACTATTTTCTCGATTATTTGGTATACAAAACATATGCTTTATTATTGAGGAGCTTTGATCGTTATTTGCCTCAGAGCTCAAAAAAACAAAAAGTTAAAAAATTAAAATTTTATTTTGCACATTCTTCAGACAAACGACCGGATTTCAAGAATTCGATTTGCTGTTAAATCTTAAGAAAGATATTTAAAATTAACGGCAGTAAAAATTATTACGAATATTTTGTAAGGTTTTATTCGAACGCACACTAAGAAGCAAATGTTTTACTCAATTTGCTGGAATAACAATAATTTATTATTTTCCCAATATTATTTTTCCATTAAACTATGTTAAAATTAAACAATGGAATATAGCGCTTCAAATTTTTCTTTTCCAAATCACAGTAACTAGTCTGATCTAACAATTTATTTTAATTCTATATCTAATAATGTTAAAGAAGTTTTATACTATAATTGTATCCTTGTTAAAAGCCCATCAAATGTAAAAAATATCATGTAGACCAAAACAAGCTAAATCCATTATAGATTTATTTTTTACCTAAAGTAAATTGTTAACTTTCAAAAAATGTCCATAATAACCATTAAAAAAACACTAATATATTTAACCACAATCAATCATCGTATTACAATAACGAAACAATCTGATTCTGATTACATTATTTTGTTAATATTTAAAACAGCAGAGAAAAAATGGAATATTTAGAAAAAATAAAATATTTTGATTTATTTCGCAAATTAACCTAAAAATGTAATTTAAAACGTATAACATTTAAATCAAACATTAATTGTAATTTATGGTTTTGAAACAAAGACAACACAAACAGCAACATAAAATGTTTTATATTTAATACAAAAGAAAAAAAAAACCTCTAAACAATCTTAACATTTTGTAATAATTTAACTTTTACATAAGACAAACAAAAAAGAAGACTGAAACAAAAAAAATTAAACTGTACTAAAAATTTAAATCCTCACGTTAATCTAAAAATCTAATTTATTTTTCATGTTTTTCGAACACGATCGCGTATAAAGAGAAAAACGCTTTTTTTTTCTTTTGCTTAGAAATACTGAAAATAAAGACCAACCAAAAATTTTTTTTCTTCATCAGCTTAATAAACGTAAATTCAAGAGCATAATGCCAAACAACAAGAAACTAAAAGTTTTATAAAAAAGGCCTAAAGTCCAACGAAAAAGTAAAGAAACAAATTTTTAAAGACAATGTAACATGTAATTGCACTAATTCTCATACGATGAAATGGCATCAAATTTATATACTCACAAAAATTAAATTGTTCGTTTAAATAACTTAAATAGGTTAAAGAAAAAAAAAAAAAAAATAGTTAGGATTCACTATAATAGGCACTGTTGACGTGAATTTAGAGGATAAATAGTGTTAACAAATTTATATTTAATTAAATAAAGTTTGATATAATTGATGTAACTCACAATATAAGTAGTAATTAGGCTTTCGATCTGGGAAGCATCGGGAAAAAGTTCTTGGGAAAAAAGATGATTTTCAACTTCTAGAATCAAAAAGTACTTAAATAGATAAATCGGCAATAGATAAATCTATTGTGTGAAAATATTTTACACAAGAACGAAGTGAATTGTTTGTTGAAACAGTTTAATTTGAGTTTAAAGACAAATGTTTAGTAGATTGAATTGCAAAAATTTACTACGTAGAAAAAAAGTCAATCAACGATAACTTCGATGTCCAAAAGAAGGGAAAAATGAAACATTTTTCCTTTTATTATTTTTTATCTGGAAAAAACAACAGGACCTAGTATAGGAAAGAAACCTTTTTCGAGATTACATTAATTAAAAACACATACTTCAAACACGACAATTATAAAAATCTAAATGTTTTTACACTAATTCCCTTTTTTTATTCTAGTTCACATTTCTATATTAAGCGAAATATATTTTCGATTAGCGGAAAATTTGCTTCAATTGTTCCAAAATCCTTCGCTTGTGAAGATAAAGTGGTACAAATCGATTGAATCAAGGTTCGGTCGATATCAAATGAAAGAAGTAAATTTAATATTTATGCATTTTTGCTGATGTTTGTAACGCACAGAATATTTTAGGAGAATACTTCTCCGAAATGAAATTATTTATTCTATGTAATTTCGCATCTTGATACGATGTAAATAAGGAACCTTCTGTTGACTCACCCTTTACAATAATCACCGTCCTTCTGTGATTATTAGCTTTAGAGAAATGGCTTATCACATATTAATTTATCCATGTTATTTTTAATATTTTAAAATTTTGAAATGTAGACTTAAGTCGTTTTATTAAAAGTCTACAGAATTAATTCTTTCTACATAAAAAACAATTTTAAATATTGCACTAAATATGGTATAAAAATATGTATTTATGGCAAAATATGCAAAAAAATGAATTTTCAACAAAATATGCATAAATATGCACTAACAAATTCTCTAATTCGCAAAGATATTTATTTTAATCTGTTCTAATGTAATGCCAAAAAACATGCATTTTTTGCATGTACTTCCGGTCCTGTTTATTATATTAGGCCCTTTCATTGAAAATTTATGTTGAATTTATAAATAACACAACTTATTTTTAAAAATTTCTAAAGAATATTTTTCATTAAAAAAAAAAAAGATTTTTCTTCAAACATTCATTCTTTTATTTGTACTAAAAATTCACTAAATAAAATTAGTTCTCTAAAAATAAAAATTTTCAGAAAAAACCTGATTTTTGGGTAAACATTTTTACTAAGAATTCGTTTTTTTAAAATATCTAATTTTTTACAAATAAATCACAGCGGAAATTTTTCACGCAAAATTTAGTTTTTCTTTAAAAATTAAAATTTTCATCAAAATTCAGTATTTTCAGTAAAATTAAATTTTTTCACTAAAAAAACTATTCACTAAGAACTGAAAAACTTTTTCTAATACATTTTCAAAAACTTAACAACATTATTATTATCGTTATGGTTTTACGACAACGTTTTTTGTAGTTAGCTTACCGAAACATTATCGTTAACTACCGATGTGTTTAACGGCAAAAATCGGTAAAATTTTATTGTAGAATAGCACTTAACTACAAAATTTTTTAACTAATTCTCGATATTTAACGACATATTTATATCGTTATAAAGTTGCAGAATTGCGGTACTGATGTTTAATTACGTTTGACTAGGATATTTAATTAGCTCAACTTCAAACACGTTTCATTTGTTTTGTAATTACAACACTTATTTATTATGTTATCTCTAAAGCTAAGTTCACATTAGACTAATATTTGACGATTTTTACAAAAATTTAATTTTCTTAATAACAACACCAAATATTTTTACCAACCAACCAAACAAAAAAAAAAAACTGATTTTAGTTAAACAAAAATATTTGCCTTAAGTCAAAAATGTGGCGAATTTTTGTTTGAACTTACAAAAAAAGTGTATGATGAAACAGGGACGAGGAACAGCTGATGCGACGGACTGCTTGATCGAAAAAAGGTTGTTGTTTTTATGTACTTAAACCTTAAATCGATAAAAAAGATGAACATTTTATATTTTATCTATTAATATACAGTTTTTTAAATAAAACTTTTAATATATTAATATTTTTTATTAAAACCATAATAGTGTTTGTTATATTTTTTTTATACAGAAATTAGCGTGCAAAGAAAACAGTGTTGTTTTGTAACATAAATTACTTTTAAAAAATGTAAAATTATGTAAAAATATAAAATATATAGTTTTATTAATGTACATGAATTTTGCAATTGATAATAGTTAGAATTTTTCATTTATTACTTTATTGTAAATATTTGTCTGAAATAAACAGCATTTTCACACTATATTAAATGAAAACGCTACAAAAATGACCTTGACATCCACATATACTGAAATTCTCTTTGAAAATTGTTAAAAATTCATAAAATCAAAATATGAAATTAAGATTTTATGTAAATTCATTATATGATTGACGTCAAATAAACTCATGGTGTTTAATCAAATAATTTTGAGTAAATTATTTGCATCTAATCTGAACAGACTTAAAACATTTTTCCCTTTCTAGTATTTTACGATATGTGACACGAAATGTGCGTAATATGAACAAAAAATCAAATCTTTATTTAGTTGCAAAAATTGCAGGAAAACAGAATCAAATAATTCGTGTCAAATATTTGCCTAATATAAACTTAGCTTAAGAAGTGTAATCATCAACAACACTTTCATACTACTACATACATACATATTTATATGAACATCAATAAAACTCTTTAATTAACAAGTTTTTCACGTAATTTGATGCAATCCTTTAACGGACATTTTCCCATGAGTGTAAATCGAAGTAAGTGGTGATTTGAGTGTATGTTTGTTTGTTTTGTTATTAGTTGCTTTCCTAGTAGTATGAAGCAGTTTATATTGAAAAGATAGAATATTTGTTTGGTGGTTACTTAGCTAGTTTAACAGCAAATTGTAAAGCTGAAAATTAATGCTTACAAATGCTAAAATAAATGTTAACAAGTTGCAATGAAGAACTTTTTTTTTTAACCAAAAACTTCAGCAGCATTTATCATGATGAGAAGTATGGTGGACGACTCTCATGATGAAGGAAATAGAAAGAAACAATAACAACAGCAAATTCATAATGATTTCTAAGGCAAAATCATTAGTTGTATTTTGTAGAGCATGTGAAGAAAATAAAAGCCCCCCGAAAAATATATAAAAAAATAAAACATGACCAAAAAAAATCATAGCGCGTTTTTTTGCCTCCATTTTTATTTTTTAAATTTAGCCCGAAAAAACGATTATATTGCAATAAATGTCATTCAAAATAGGTAAAACTACAATTTTCTAAATCTCTCTTTGATTTCGTTTTAATTTTTTTTGTGTGCTCCATTCGCAACAAACCAAAGAAAGAAAGTTTAGCGAAAAAAAAAAAAAAAAATCACGAATTATTAGCTCTAAACTTACACACTTTACGATTTGTGGTTTTTTAGTTTATATCTGTAGGGATACTACAAAAGGTTTTATTTAGTTTGTTGTTGGTTGTTGTTCTTTGTCTTAAATGTTTGTTAACGATTGGAAGATACACCTACAGACAGTGTTTTGTATCAAGGGAATTATCGGCAGTTTTTAGAATAAGATATAGGTTTTTCGTAGCTAATTTTTATTATACTGATGAACAATTCCGGTCAAACGAATCTCTGCCTCAGGTTCCTATGGGGACACGATCTATACCATTCAAACTATACTATCGTTTGCCAAACCTAACCTCGGTCCATGCCATCATGAAATATGAAGAATGAACCAATGTAAATGTTTATGCATTTATTCGGGTTACTGTTTTATTTTTCTCACTCTTAGGTCATGCATTACGAAGAGGTGTCTGTCACTCATCTTCTTTGCTCAAATCTGGCTCAGTCTGCAGGGCTGCCAGATTTGGGGTTTTGACACCAAATTTGGGGAATTCTTGTTGTAAAAAAGGATGAAAATTTTGGTTTGAGGATTGGGAAATTTGTTTGGTATATTATAATTATATTTTAATGATATTGTAATGATGTTATAATTATATTATAATGATATTATAATTATATTATAATGATATTATAATATATTATAATTTTGTTATAATTGCAGCTATTTTTTAGTTAATAAAAATTTTGGACAAAATTATATAATTTAAACTTACATGTCATTGTAAATAACTTGTTCACGCTAACGATCCCTACAAGCAACACATGTGTTTAATGCGTATTTTCGTTTAAGAGTTTAACAAATACCAAACTTTAAGATAGTATGTAGTATGAACTTCAAGAGGCATCTTATTAAAGAGTTTGAGTTTTTTCTTTCTTATTTAAATATGGTCAAAGATGGATTTAAAAGTAATAAACAATATTCTGACAATATCAGAAAATTTATTGTGAATTTTCACTCTTTGAGAAAAAAGAACAAATCATGTTATTTTGCAATTTCTTAAGTTTTCGTATTTTCCAGTTTTCTTTTCGAATTTGACGTTTTTGTAATATGATGCCTTATTTCTAAAATATATGAGGTATAAGTGTTTCCTTACTTATTTTTGTAAAACAAATCGTTCTGGAAATGCTAAAACAAAGGGAGTCTTATATATTTTTTTTAGAATTTTATTTTATTATTTATTTTGTATTTTATACAAACAATAGTTAAACAAATGTTTTACATAAATATCTGCTGGATATTACCTTTTAGCTTTTAATGTGTTAATATTAATAAAATCTGTTGACAAGAATTTAATCAGACATTTTGTACAAATTTTTTTGTTGTATTAATTTCTTTGATTTACAAGATGATGAATCTGAAGTTTAATATATAATGTAGTTTTTTATTGGGTGGGGATTTTTTGGGAAAATATTTTTAAAATTTTGGGGTTGGCTAAAAAAACTATCTGGCAGCCCTGTCTGTGGGAGAGGAGATATTTCCCGGGCGAACATTTCTTTGATGGTCTTGACAATCTGGGCAGCCTGGATGGTAAGCGAATCTTGGACTTTATCAGGAGTTCGGAATGGTCTAGCTCTGTATTTGCGGACCACGAGGGGTCCAAAATTTCAGGGATGGCATGCTACCAGATATAACCCATTTCGAGGAAAATGGGAAATTTGTGAATGATATCGATTTCCTATAATTTCTGTATATCGCAACGACATGATATCATAAGGGTCTCCTTACTTAAATTTACCCAACTACCTAGTATAAGACGTAGTCTTAAGTTTAAGACGCAGTTTGAAGTATTTGGCGTAGATTTTTGTAAAACGTAGACTTTAGTATAAGGCACAGTCTTTAGTATAAGACACAGTATAGTATTAGACATAGTCTTTAGTATAAGACACAGTTTTGAGTATAGGATACAGTGTTAATAACATCGACGAACAAAGAATCCTTAAGACTCTCGTAATATGGTAACCACAATTTCAAGGAAGTAGGTTGCAGTGTTTAATATAAGATATGAGATCTTTTATATAAGACGTAGCCTTTTATGTAAGATGTAGTCTATAGAATAACACAATGCACACTGGGGTAGTATGAGTGTTTGAGATCGTTGAAAAGGAGTAGTCTTTCTGATATCAAATTAAGAAAAATAAATTTACGCTTAATGCAAATTTTTGTTGTAAATTTGAAAAACAAAATATTGTATGAATGTCAATTTTTATAACTTCACCATTGGTAGTTAAAATGCATTTGTAGTGATGTTTGGGACGCATAAATAAATAGGTCCAACACTCACCTTAAAGTATACCGTTCGACTTAAAATCGCTTCCTGAGTCAAGATAACTATGTCCGTCCTTCCGTCTGGCTTGCTGTTTGCCCAAGAAAACCTCGTATAGGTTGAAAGTTTTAAGATACCGTAATAAAATTTGGCACGAAGATGTATTTGGTATAAGGACGAAGTCGATTGAAATTTGTTAGAATCACGTCATTACTTCTCCTATCCTCCATACAAATGTCGTTTCGAAATGCGGTTTAAGCTCATAAATTATTTAAATTAATCATGATTTAAATAAAATTCAGCAAAAATGAGTTTTTATAAGCATAAGTAAGTGTGCTATATTTAACGAAGTTTGTTCCTTAATTAACCTCACTCCCATATATGCTCACTTTAATTTTAATTAAAGTCGAACAGTCACAGTATCATGCATGAAAGCCACATAAATGCTACCATCATGATAATATTATGCAAACAAATTTGATGTGATATATTTTTTTTTTAACTTTAAAAATAAAGATGTTGGATAAAAAAAAAAAACTACAAACGAAATGTTAAAAAATCTTAGCTTTAATGCCTTTAAAATGGGCTAATAAAACATAAATGAAAAAACTTATTATAGAATTATATGAAGAAAAGCCTGCTCTTTCCAGCGATGTTAAATTTTTTGCAAAAAAAACTAATTTTTCAGTATTGATTTTTGTGCGCTGTATTTATAATAGTATAAGACTCAGACTTTAGTATAAGACGCAGTCATTAGTAGAAGACTTTGTATTTATGATGAGACTTTGTCCTTAGTATAAGAGTTCTTGTAGATGATTATTTGCTTGTGTGTTGTGTTGAACCATACATAATAGGTTGGTGGGAGTTGATTTCTTAATAACTTGGAATAGAAAATTTAATTTTTTTGTTTTCTCTTTGGAATTATTTCAACTTTAGAATTATCTAAAGCTGTCTGTTGGTGTTTTCTAATAAAATTGATTTATTATATTAATTTAAATTTTCACACAGTTTAAACACTGTACTGTTTTTTTAATATACTGTTAAGTTAACACAGATCACAAATAAGTTAAATAAAAAACAAAAACAAGAAGAAACGTTATCATAGATTTTGGATTTGCGTGAATAAAAATACAAACTGTCTATTTTATATTTAGGATTATAGTATGTGGTTTTTATTTGTTTAAATTTGGTTTTTTTTCTTATAAATTTGTTTAGTTTTTAAATGCGAGTTTAAGGAGAGGTCAATAAAAAATAGGCTTACTTATGGTTTTGGCGGTTTGGTTTAAAACTAAATTTGGTTTACATGTTTTTGGTTGGCACTAGCAATTGTTTGAGAGCATACAACATAACAATACCATCATCAATTGTATCTTTTTTTTCTTGTTTGGAAAATTTATTTGGTTTTTCCAAAGCTTTTTTTCTTTCTATTTTTTTTTTTTTTTTTTATATATAAAGTACACAATTTTATATGGTCCATGTTTGGAGATTTAAAGTCTAGTAATAATTTCTTTTTTTTTGTAGCTTTCTTACTGTTTATCTTCCTTAAAATGACTATTTTTTTTGTGGAAGGTTGGAGTATATGTTTTGCTATTTGTTGCTGGTGGCAGTTATAGTGGTTCATTTTTGGATCGCAAACGAAAAAAAAAAAACATTGTTTGGTTCCCACGTTATTTGTGTGGAAATAAAATCTGTTTGATTTGGATTTGTTTAAATTTTTTTCTTCCTATATTGTATTTCGCAAATAACAATCCTTAGCAGATAATTTAAAGTTAGATGGTCGGTCTCAAACTTTGCCAACATGATTGTAACCGTCGCCGTCGTCATCATCATCAGCATCATCATACACGTACCATATTTAAAATTGCCTTAAGTTCAATTATGGTATTGGAATGGTTTAGTTTTATTTCAAATGTTGCTATCTTTTTTTATATTTTTCTGTATTTTTTTTTTTTTTGTTCATAAAGTGAAATGTTCAATTTTTATTACCATTTGCCTAAATTAACATTTAAGTTGGAGATTTTCTTTGTTTTTCAACCAATTCATGTTATTATTAAAGTTTAGTTTAAATTGCCGTAAAATATATTTTAATGTTTATTATTATTTTTATTAAATTTAGTTTTTTTTTCTTTGCAGTTTTACATTTTGTTTTCCTCCTTCAAAAATTCATTCGTTTATTAGTTTTTTTGTGTTAAAGATAAAAATCGTATTTTTAATCGTGATTTTGTTTAACATAAAGATTAACTATCATTTGAATTGGTTTTAATAAAGATTTTATATCTATTTTCAAAACAATTACAAAATGTCAGATACGAATTGCTATTTTTGCATTTTTTTCAACAATGGGGTCAATTTATTTAGTATTATTGTATTTCAATTATTTCAATTATTAATAACAATAAAATAAAACATAATATTTAATTTTATTTAATTGAGACCTACCGCAATGACGACTTACTAACAATGATTTGTTAAATTGAAAATTTGGGCATAATAAAAAAATTATGGAGTGAAATGTAAATTGTTAAGAGATTTTTTGACATGACATACAGTGAACCGTTCAGAGTAAAAAGTATTGTCACTTTTACCTTAAGATATTTTTGTCAAATATATATCAATGGAAAGCTGAGGGTTTGTGTATTTTGAATATATATTTTTGTTTGCAATATTTTTACCATTGCAGTATAACTACTTGCGATCTTGAAATTTGTAAAACAAAATTTTTATTGCTTTAGGAAATATTCCTTTTACTCTATTAGCTTTCTCTAAGATATATAAAATATTTTTATTAAACTTTACAAGTTTGTTAAAATGCACACCAAGATATTTAAAATTATTTTTGAAAGAAATTTCGTTTTCATTCAAAAATAATTTTAGTTTCTTACTTTTTGGGACAACATTATACTTGCACTTTCCTGATGCATTTCTTAGGCATGACTTTTTAAGACATTAATTTTAATACCCCAAAACGAATAGAACTAATTTACACGCACAAGATGAGATGATACTTTCTGTAATGCAACTGACGGAGATTGATCATGCGCATATAAAAGAGAATAAAGTGTATCCTTAGAGTTATTGAAAAAGTGTGGTAAATCGGTTATAAATATATTATATAAGTGAGGTGCTAAAATTGAACCTTGAGGAACTCTACAGGTCATATTACCCTATTGAGAAATTAATTATCAATTTCAAAACAAAAAACTTAAACATTTTTACTATGTGTTTTTTGAAACCTATTGAAATCATTTTATATAATATACCGTTATGATATGCTTTATCAAAAGCTTTTTCAATATCAAGTTAAATTGCAAATGTGCATTGGTGTTTTCTAAGATAAAAAAAATCATTGTAAATCGTAACTTTTTCTAAGTAAAAATTCATAATTTAGGAAGAATATGTTTAGGATTTTTGTATAAAAAAATGCAGTATTATTTTAAAAGTTCGGAAAGCAATGAAAATTGGTCTGATTAATTTTTTTTTTACATTCTGATTTTCATTCCAATATATATTTTTTTAATATCTAAATAAATTTACACATTTTTGGTTAAAAAATACCAATTTTTTTTCCAAATTTTCCTTTATTTGCAATCTTTATGAAATCGACTGTTGCCAATCTCTACAATTGTAAAAATCTTTTTAAATCCCTGGTTTAGAATTTATAAAAAAAATAAGTATAAAAACACAGATTTGAAGATACCGGGGTAACTAAAGACATCATTATTTTAAAACTTCTTAGACGTCAAAAGAAAGAATTTTTCATCTGTTATGCCTTACGCTGAAACTTATTTGAAGAAAATAGTAAATACTGAATAAAATTTGGAAATTACTTTGATTAAAATAGTAAAAATGGTAATAAAAAAATTTTAATTTATTTCACTTATATAGCAACACCACTATACTTGATTGCTATTAGTTATTTTAAAAGCCTTTGTTTGGTAATTATTAACAATACACAAATTTTAGAAAATTTTAATTACTTCACTTATGTGGACATTTTGGAAATTTATTTTCCTCATAACGGAATAAATTTTAACAATTTTGAATATCTGATTCAAGATTTGAAATCAGCGGACAAATTTTTATGTTTGTGGACATCTCTTTTTTTTTTTTTTTGTTTTCATTTTCCTGTCGGCTCGATTCACTATTTTGAAATCATATCTTTCCTTAACCATAATAATTTTCAGGAACAATTGAAAAATTCTCAATAGATTTTCTAAATTTGTGACATTTCTATAAGATTTTGTAACTTATAATTCTCGATATATTACAGTTGTTTCTTAGCAAAAGCCCTAGATTCCATGTTAACTATCACAGCTTCTAGTATACATTACTTAGTAATCAAATCTTCAAAATATATAATGAATTTAGTACAAAAATATTTTCATTTATAAAACTACAAATAATTTTAAATCTAAACATAAATTTCACATATTACATCCACTATAATTTTTTTCCAAAATCTTTGTTTCATCTTCAGACAAATTCCGGTAAACTCTTTCATTAAATTTCTTTTGTCATGAATTTCGATTGCTGTTCATTGCTGATTTTTATTCTATTTGAAAGTAATTTAATGCATCGGTGATTCTTCTTAAATAAATATTGTGTTCATTTAATACTCTTGATTCGATTTATTTTTCTATTTTTTTTGTCTTCTTTCTAAATAGTAAACTAAGCTTGAGAAAATGTTAGATATAGTTTTAGTTACAAGAAGATTGAAAATAAAAGAACAAAAAAAGTAAGAAAATAAAGGATCCTATAACTTATTGTAAACCTACGTTTCTTTGGTAGATGCTGCTGTTGTTTGGGCATATGGTAGAATGTTTTCATGCCAAATTGCATGATGATGCAAATGATTACCATCTTTGGTTATTTTTTCTACTAATAATACCGAAAAAGAAATTCTGAAGGGAGAAAAGAGTATGCAAAAAAGAAGATTTTAAGAATATCTGTATTTATGTATATATGTAATGGCAAAAGTTGCAAGAAAAAAAAAAAAATAAAATGCATTGATAGTTAAATGTAAATACAAATATTGTAATCGTAAGTAAATAACATTACAATAACATTACATATATATATATAATATGTGTATCTGTACATATTTATGCTATATGCTAATATTATTATTTATATATTTGCAACAGTTTTAGTTCAGTCTAAAGGGATGATATAAAAAAATATTTTTGAAAATTAAATAATAATTTTATAAAAATATCAAAATAAAAAATTATAAAACTATAAACTTCCTGATGCTCTCTTTGTGTTACCCGTGGTATCATTCCCGGTCCCATATCACACCATTCTACCCTACGAGAGCATCCTCAAAGCATCTGTCTTATATCGTACACAATCAGTACACAACAGGAATGGAAAATGCTTATTTTATACACTGGTGCATATTCCTATAAACGCATTTAAAATTTTTGTTTTTCTTTTAAGTATATTCATTTCCCTTAACCAAAAACAATGTTGTGTTGTTACAATAATTCACGATATAACGGTACTTTTTGCGTAAGAAATATGTTTCTTGCTTTTGTTGTTTTCTTTAATTTAGCAATAAGAACATATTGTCTAAAAAGTTACTGCAAAAAAAAAAAAAAAAAAATGATAAAAAAATAAATTTAAAAAGTTTAACAACATCTCCGTTTACTGGAAATATTTTTTTTTAATTGAGAAATTTCATCAGCTTAACGGATGCGCAAAGGAACTTTTCTTATAGACCAGGAAAAAATTCAAATTCAATTTTTTCGTGATCAAGGCTATTCTAACAGAGAAATTGAACGAAAAATTAACCGTTCGTGGACAGAAATACGCAGTGCGGAAAACAACAAAGGGTAATCAAAAATTAACTGAAAGGTAAATTAAAAAAAAAAATAAAAGAAGAATCCACCCCGCAAAAAAGTAAATGTTAAATAAATAAAAATTAAGACGTTCCACAGTGGGGTCAAACGCAAATTTTTTGGTAATAAATCTGAATCTCCTAAAGTACTGGTCGGATCAAATTGAAATGTATGGAAGAGTTGTAAAGGAGGACCTAAGCTTTCAGAAAAATCATCTTGTAGTCACCCTGTGATAACACGAGATAAGCTACAGGGTGTCTTAAAAAAAACGTAACTTGTACAAATGAAGTCCAATTTTAAAGATTTTTATATTTCTGGAAAGTGCTTGGCAAGATAAAGAAAAAATAAGCTTACTCATCTAACTTATCTCTTACAGTTAAAAAGATATTTACGCTTGAATTTTGAATTTTTGATTTTTTGGCTCGACTTTCTTTCATTTTTCGGGAATAAGTCAGGAGATATATGAGGTAAAATTTTTTAAAAATATTCTGTAATTTGCTGCATATTTCAAAATAATATACTGAAAGAATTTTTGGATTATCTCAATTCGTCTAGACGTGAAAAATATTCAAAGTCAGCACTCTGAAATTGGCATGAAAAATGGCTATTTTTTTTACAAAAATATAGTACAATTCATTCACTTTTTTCTCAAAGTTCCGTTAATAAAAAAATTTTTTCCTTATTAATTTCAAAAGATAAGGCTTCATAAATGGTTAATAAAGAAATTTTGAATTGATTTAAGTTTGCACCTTACATCCAGCATTGGCCGAAAATTGTCAATTTTAAAAAATAGTTTCATTTTTATCGATTAATAAAAAAAAATGTCACGCGAGCTTTTTGTTATTTGTTACCCATATTTTTTATAGAAATAGATTTAGAATGATTTAACACTAAACTGCTTCCCGCCCGACCAAAAACGAATGCAGGAGTGGAGATTTTATGTTAAAAATCAGTTTTTTTAACGACTATTTTTAAAAGCATATTAGCATAATATTTTTAATATTATTTCTTATGTAATGTATAAAACACAAATCAAGCTTTCATTCCTAAAAAAATCAATAAAATAGCTCCAATAACCTATTTTTGGTAATTTTTCAAAAATATTTTTTTTTTTTTTAAATAGCTGAAAATCCAAAAAAATTTAATTTTTTTAATACAACTCCACTAATTTTGCAAATACTTTAAAAATGTTAAAAGAATATAAAAATAAACTTATTTACCATTTTCAACGATATATAAAATGTTGATATAGGTCATTTCATAATAGTAATATAATGGCCTCAAAACTACCAAGTCACGTCAAAAGTTGCAAAATTCACTATTTTGTTCCGTATTTCCATATGTGTGTATACGTAACATTTTAGTTTTCTAATGTATTATGTAGGTATATATTTGTTATTATAAAGTAGTAAATTCTTTATTTGAGTAATGTTTATTTAATTTGTTCTACATATTTACATACTTATTATACATATATCCCGTATATTTATTTTATTAAGAATATATTATCGAAGATATTATTAGAGATTTTCTTGAAAATAATCAGAAACATCAAACGTTAGCAAGAATGAAACCATAATGACAATAACAGAATTAAAATAAAAACTAAAAAAGAAAAAAAATTTAGAAATTTTACATGATACAATACAATTTCAACGCTGGCGAAAGGTATAACTTGTTTAAATTTAATATTTTAAAACTTTGAGAAAATTTTTAAATATGCAACTTTAATGCAATCAAATCGATCAATTCTAACAAATGTAGTGTAATATTTCTTAAAATGTTATAATACCCTGTAACAATACTGTAGTGTGCTGTACTATATTTACATACAAATACATTAAAGTGCCTCAAAAAAAAAAAAAAAAAAAAAAAAAAAAAAAAGTTTCAAATGTACCCCCTTATATGATTGCCAAAATATTGCATCTGAATGTTTTCATTTTCGTGATCTGGACCATTTTTAAAACAATAAAAGTACGGATTTCTTTCAATAGCATTATTAAAATTTTAGTTATTAGAAAATATAATAAAGACATACTAACATTTGGAATATCCATTTGAATAATTCCTACATCTTTTTTCATTCGGGGAATATTAAGATTTCATCAACATTTTTTATCATATTTTCTTTGTTTCAACATGTAATTTTGCATATTTTGGAGATTTTTCAATATACATTTAAGAGAAAAGGGTCAATTTTATACAGTTGGTTCCCAAAAGGTTAAATCAGTAATTTTTGCATATAAGTTGTATGGAAGTATTTATCACACTTAAATATCAACTAGTTTATGAGAAATATAATCAATTCTTTTAAAACAGCGGTAATAATGGAATAAAAGAGAATCTTTGAGATTTTATTCATAGCTATTCTGATAAATTTATGCCTCTGGTGGCATTTGTTTGTTTAACCAACCATTTATTTCCTATACAAATTAACTTAACCTATTATGGGCCGGTGATCCCAAAATATTACTTTTGTTGCATATGTCATTAGTATTGAATAAGACCTTTCCAATGGTAAATTAAAATCTAAATTACGATAGAAAATATCCGAAATATTTAAACTTTAAGAAAATAGTGTTTAAAAAATTTCATAGAACATTATACTAAAATCTTAATTTCACGAGAATGGAAAAATAATTTTAAAAAATTTAAGCTCATGATGTATTAATCGACATGAGGTATTATATGTTGTAATTTCTTTGATCAAAAGTTAAAAATTGTTTAGATGGTCGTTCAAGACCATTTTTTTGCAAGAACATATTTTAAAGGTGGTCCAACTGACGTAGGCAAAATAACTGAACCGAATTATTTTGGGGATTACTTTATAATAATCAATCTTTAATTATAAAGGGTACATTTGCAACATTTTTTGTCACCAATCGATGCACTTTAATATACATATGTATGTAAATATTATGTGTATGTAAATAGTGTTTATTAGGGTTCCTACCGGGAAAATTCTCGGGAACTCGCGGAAGTTATTTTTTAAAAAATCCAGGAAATTTTGTATCGGGAATTTAAATTTTAATTCTTACATAAAAATTAAAATTTGTTTTTTTTTTTAAGTGGAAAATAATTTACATAAGGCTCTACTACCCTGAACATTTTGATAAGAGCAAGAAAAAACTTCAAAATGCCACATTAAATTTTATAAAATGAACTTTGACAATTGTTAGCCTTTAGAGTACTAAAATTAAAATTTTTGTTATTTACTTTTTATTAAAAATAAAACCCTGCGGATGTGATAAATTATGAAAAAAGAAAAAATACTTAAAATGCGACAATATCTATTTTCTGTCCTACTTTCGAAACCAAAATTAGGTTAATGTAAAACTAAACGGAATATTTAGTGATCAATTCTTTAAAAGCAATGCCTTACAACTTTAGTTGATTAAAAGATAATAAGACTATATTAAATTTGATACTAAATCTTTTAAACGAAATTTTGTTTAAATCATTTCGTCTAAAATCTTTACACCGCCATGCTCACATAGCTTCAATTATATTTTTCTACTAAAAAGTGTTGCCAGTTTAGCCTTTTTAAGGCTAAATCGAGCGTTTTTATTTTGCTTTTAGCATCAAAATTTTCGTTTTAGCTTCTAGTTTTTTTCTAGCCTTTTTTTGTAAACAAAAAGGCTAAAATGTTAGTATTTCCAAAAAGAAGAAAATAATTTATTATTTGCTATAAACAATTTTATTTTTACAGAATCATCCATTTGAGCAATCTTGTGTATTTATTCGCACAAAAGTCGAGATTAATTTTTGAACTTACTAAATCGATTAATATTTTATTATTATTATTATTTTTTTTTTTTTCTTTAATATACAATTTTCATTAATCATGAAAAGTATTCAGGAATATAATTAAAAAAAATCATATAAAAACGAAAAATCACAAAACAAATTTGCAAAGACTTAATCAAAAAGGAGAAATTACGAAAAAATCATTTTAAAAAATTTAAATAAAAATTTACAATATCTTTTAAAATATCAAAAACTAATGAGAACGAGAAGAAATAAGTTTCTAAATTGAAAAAAAATGTTAATTTTTTTCTGGCCTTATTTTTTGGTGGTTTATGACTTTTTTGATATTTTTTTAAGGTTTAATTTAGCCTCTTTTTTCTCACCACCTGGCAACACGCTACTAAAATTCCCAGGAATTCACGGAGGCCACAAAATTTATATTTTATTTCCCGGGAACAGAAAAAGTGTTGTGAATTTAGGAACTCTAGTACATATGTATGTATATTTAAAAGAAATACTTTATATATTTTTTTTGCATTGTTGTACTTGTTGTTGGAGCTGTTGCATGGCAACCTACCTCACTTTGTATATGAACTACCAACTTACCAACTGGAGGCTAAAAGAAGCTGCAACTTTAACATAAACTTTGCTGTTGTTGCATTTTTTTTGCTTCAATTTTACCTACAATGCATTTCATAAAAAAACTAAATAGATATATTTCTTCTGCTTCTTGGAAAAATATCTTATGGGTTTCTATTTTTTTCTCAACTTGAGTTTAACTCAAATATGTTATTATGATTTTTTTTTTAAAGCGGCTGCCACAGTATTTTCCTTGAAAGAAAAATTTCCATATAACCAAAGGTAAACTCTTCTTGTTGGTTTGATTTTTCTTAGGTTTTTTAATAAACATTTTTTTTATTTATTTTGTTTTTCATTTACTAAATTCATACTTTATAATGTGGCAGAGATGCCGTTGAAATGGTTCTTTTATTATTGTTGTACAATTGCTGCTGTTGCTTTTCTTTTTGCAATGTCTTGAGGGAGTAAATTTTTGTTTGTTTTTATGGCAAAAAAAAAAAAAAAAATTGAAAAAGAAATAAATGAATCTAACTGCGCTAATATGCATTTCAATCTTACGAATATGTTGAACGTTTTCGTTGAATTTTTTTTGATTTCAATTTTTTTTATTTTGCCTGTTAGAAATGAAAAATATTAAGAAAAATTGAAGAAGGAGAAAAAACTACTTTTTATACAAACATTTAATAATTTATGCTCACATATGTAGAAATGTTATAAATCATTGATTTTGGTGAAAAAGTTGCTAAGAAAAAAATCTTTAGAAATGCAAACCCCGGAGTGAAAGATTTACAAACGAAAAACAGTCGTTATCGAACTTTCTGAATGCTTATGCTGCTCGCCCGTGTGCATTTAATCGACTTGTTCATTTCTTGTATGCATGTGGCAACACAGTTATGTATTGAATTTCAAAATACTTTATGCACATACACATACAAATAAATACTACAAATACTTCATTTATACTATTTAAAACGTTGACAATATCGAATGTATTCAAATAAATTTTATGCCAGTTTTGATAAAATATCTTGAGGAAAATTTGTTAATATTTTGTTGTTTTTTGCTAAAGTTTAAGGTTTGGCTGTGATTTTGTTGCTGTTGCGTGCAGTTAGCAACAATATTTTTCCTTTTTTTTTCTGAAATATTGCAATATTTTTTTATTTGTTATACTGGCCATATTATAAAGAATTTATTCAAAATAATAATTGAATATTTTATGTATAAGAATCAAAAAAAAAAAAAAAAAAAAAAGGAATATATTAATAGTTGTTTGCATTAGAAACCTACACACAAATTGATTTGATATTGTATAAATTGTATTGGAAACTGAATAAAAACTCAGGGATTTTATGACCTATTGTAGATAGATTTATTTTAGTAGTTATACAGTTCTAATTATAGAGTAATTAATTTTTAAAATTAAAGAAATGCAAAGCTACCAAAGTCTATTTTAAAACGATTGAAGTTTTAATTATAATTATCTTGTGCAGCGATTGTCTAATTATCCAATATTAAAAATAAACGTTTTTATACTCTGATTTTCATGCTCTACAAACATACCTCAAATTAGTGATATAATGATTATGTAATACCACTTCTTATTTAGCAACAACTGTCGGGGAATTTGACTACGATTGAAAACTGCAAAAATTGATTTTAAAACACTGTCACGGGCAGCACTCAAATCACTAAACTACGCCTAGAGAAATATCAACCACATCCGTGTACAATATGTCACCAAATTGTGCACAAAGTGGCGAAATAAAATACGAAGAATTGGCATTGCATTATTAGCTTGACACCACATCAATGACTAATTATTAAATCTAAATATGTATTCTATTTTGTATATTTATCAAAAAAAGCAATATCGCACAGTTGCTCATTTTGCTTTGCAAAAATCAAATATATATAACCGATTTTCATCTTGCGTTGTAGAAAATATACTAAAGAGTGAAGTTAATGTAGTATTATAATAAAATAATTTAATAATAACACTTGCCAACAATTTCCAGTTTCTTTTTTATTTTATTTAATATTTAAACAAATGTTCATTTACAAAAATAAAATAAAAAAAGAACTGGAAATTGTTGGCAAGTGTTATTATCAAATTATTTTATTAAATTGTATAATACTACATTAACTTCACTCTTCTTTATATTGGCTACAACGCAAGATGAAAATCGGTTTCTGTTCATTCAGTGGATACAAAATTGTCACAGTTGATGGGCAAGTCCTTCACTTTCTTGGACAAAAAATGCGAACGCTCATACTTGATGAAACGTAATTCCTTACTTCATAGGCAGAAATGCATCCTCTAACTATTATGCAGTTCTCGCCGGACTTTAGTGTTAGTTTTATGCACTTAAAGGATAAAGCCTCGTTATTTTTGAGCCAAACTTACATCTGGCCTATATCATATTACATGCGAATCATAGATTCATCAGTTCAAACAAACTTTTTCCAAACATTTTTTAGTCTTTAATAAAGGTTTTAATCTGCATAGAACATCATAAATTTTTGCAAATTTATTTTATTTATAAATGCAATAATACATATGTTTCGACTATGTTTTCCGACTTCAAAATGTCTTCTGTGAATTGTGGATAGAGACGGTAGATTTGGCCTTTATACAACTTAAAAATCATGTATTTTATAAAAAAAAAAAAAAATCATTTATTTTTTATTTAAATCATGTATTTGATCTAACAATGCCAATTAAATACTTTGGAATTTTTTGGTAAAAAAAAACCTTTGAAATTTTAAAGTTTCAGTTCTATTGTTTTTGACAACTTTTTTATTTATTTTTTTTTATTATGTTTATGTTGTAACTAATATAATTTAATTAAACTATTAATTTAGCAATATCGGGCAAAATATAAAAAAAAAAAAAATTATAATCGAAATCAATTTGCTTTTTGTATTTTAAAGCAAAAGTTCTAATATTTAATTAAAATTTTTCTTTCCTTTTAGGTAAGTGAAGCTCTAATAAATCAAACATTACCCTACACAATAATGTAAGTAAATAAATTTCTTTCAAAATATTTAGACTATTTATTGCCTATTAAACATATATTGTACATCAAATATAATTGCATTTAATAATTATATTTAAAATTCTAGATAAATTAAAAAATTTGCATAACAAATATGTCTGTACCCCAATAAGTGATTTATATTAAAAAAAAAAAAAAAAAAAAAACATTTATCAAAAAACAAAACGAAAACAATGCAAGAGTTTTTGTAAAAAAAAAACTTATGCCATAAATTCAAGGCTAAAGTTTAAGATTGATATAAAAAATGCTATAACTTAAACAAAAAACAACGGCCAAGAATAAATAACCAAAAAAGTTCATGTAAATAACTTGTACATTAAAACAAAAAAGAGTATAAAAATCTAAAAAAATAAGAAGAAATCATAAATGTAAAAATATATTTGTACGAGCAAGTTGTACAATAAACATAAAATTTGCAATACATCTACTAAATATTTATGTATATTACATCACATCACATCTACATACAATACGTGGAATACTAAACCATTCAACCGAACCAAAGAAGTAGAAGATGCTTAAGAAACAAACAGTCAAACCGATCTTTACCGCTTTAGCAATGACCCTTCTACTTCTTGCATATGCCTGCCATTTATGGCCCCTCAACATTGCAACGTTCTTGGGCAACGAAAAAAAGATAATAAAGTTGGCTAAAAAATACTTCAAAGTTCTGTTAAACTTTGGTAATAATATTCCACACAAGTTGCTATGGTAGTAGTAAGTAAAAAAAGTACAAAATATTGAAATATTGTTGTAAATTTATATATAAAAATAAATATTGTTGTTGTAGTTGTTTTTGTAAACCAAAAACTAAAAGAACAAAAAACATTTATGAAATATTTTTAAAGCAGACTTAGCAATTGGTAACAGATGATGCTCAAAAGGAATTTGTAGTTTTTATTTGCAAGTAGAAGGAATAAAGACATGAAGGTTTTGGTAAAAAAAAGGTAATGCAACAAATCGTTTTGATCATGTTTATATTGACCATATGGACTGGAAGATAATGAAAGACTTAAAGTAAAAAAAAAAAAAAAACAGAGTTTACACTGTTTCTAAAGATTATTAGCTTCAAATTAGGGTTATGATTTTTTAATTTCAAATTAGGGTTATGATATTTTAAGCCTTTGTTTTTATTATATGATGCGTTTATTTTGAAAGCGGCCTAGTACATTTGCCACAACGGTGGTGTCAGGTTTTAAAATGTTCAAATTTAATAATTTTATTCTAATTTGATTTTTTTCTTCTTTAATAAAATTGCAAAGATTTTTGAAAGAATAAAGAAAACAACTTAAATTCGGATAAAACTATTAAGTGAAAATTTGACTATTTATATATTCAACATTATTTTTAAGATATTAAAATAAACAGCTTATATATAAAATGTTCTTATGGGCATCCAATCACAGCCTTCACCAAAAGGTAATTTTTACAATAATCTCCTGAGATTCCATAAAGTATTGATATCGCTAAAACGAAAAAACGGCAAAAATGGAAAAATTATATATATATATATATATATAATGGGTGATTCAAGTAGAGATACTATTGACTTTTTTTTGACAGATCACATGTGAGTCGTGTTATGTTATTTTTGTTTATTATTGTTTGGCATTTCATAATGGAAAGACTTACGTTTACAAATCGTTCAACTTTATTACGAAAATTCACGTTCTGTGAGGAATGTGTTTCGTGCACTTCGCTCAACTTATGGTCAACATAATCGGCCTACTGAGCGTACTATTCTCAACACCATCACCTATTTTGAGACCCAGCATTCATTATTGGATAATATTCGACCGAATAGACCACGTCCAGCACGCTGTAAAGAAAATATAGCGGCCGTAGCTGAGAGTGTACACGAAGATCGTGGAGAGTCGATTCGGCGCCGTTCGTAGCAACTCGGACTGACGTATGGAACGACATGGCGCATTTTACGTCGAGATCTTAAATTGAAAGCGTACAAAATACAGCTTGTGCAACAACTGAAGCCGCTCGACCTTCCCAAGCGACATCGCTTCGCTCTATGGGCTCTTGAAAAGTTCCAAGAAGATCCTACGTTTTCGAGGCAAATTTTGTTCAGCGATGAGGCCCATTTCTGGCTCAATGGGTATGTAAACAAACAAAATTGCCGCATTTTGGACGAAGAGCAACCTGAAGAGATTCAATAACTGCCACTTCATCCAGAAAAAACAACGGTTTGGTGTGGTTTGTGGGCCGGTGGAATCATCGGTCCATATTTCTTTAAAAATGATGCCGTTGCGAACGTAACCGTCAATGGCGATCGTTATCGTGCCATGATAACCGACTGAAATTGAAGCTCGTGATCTCGGCGACATTTGGTTTCAGCAAGACGACGCCACTTCCCACACATCGGATCAATCAATGAATTTATTGAGAGAACACTTCGGTGAGCACATAATTTCACGTTTTGGGTCGGTCGATTGGCCAACAAGATCGTGTGATATCACACCGTTAGACTTTTTCCTGTGGGGATATGTAAAGTCTAAAGTTATATATATATTGGTGTACCTTCAATCAGAATTTTGAAATTTTTCACTAGAAGTTTTGATGCCGTCTGTCCTTTGTCGAAGCTATGAAAAGTTATTGAGGGAAAATTGAGGGAGTCGCCCATTTATTTAAACACAATTTTTTTTTTTTTTTAATTAGAGGTCAATAATATACATTCACCTCCTCTTATGTTTTCATAAAATATAAAATTTAAAATCGTGAGTAATAAAATTTGAGAGATTAATTCAATTAATCAATATTTATATTTTGGTGAAAACGTTCCATTTTTTATAAGATACTTTAAAAAATATGACCTATTTTTAGTTGCGAAAAAAGAACTGTTTCTGACTAAAAAAATGTAAATCTGACTAATATTTCCGGTATTAGTCAGAAGAAGCTTTTATTACTTAGATCTAATTTCATAAAATTTTTATCAGTGTACATCTTCAATTAGTTTAATGTTCTATATTTTCTTAAATTCAGTTATGTCTTAATACCATTTTTTAAATATTTGCTCTTGAAAACGAATTATTTTGAGATTTAAGAATGATTTGAAAATAACTTTTTGATATCAAATTAATAAAACTTGATTTTTCGAATATTCTCCTTTGTATAAAAATGTATGCATTTATTTTTGTTTTATTAGATTTCAGAATGATTTATAATATATTTAACGCTTTTTCTTAAATGTTGTTTGCTTAAAATCAAAACGGTGAATTTTAACTGATGATCATGAATCGTATCTGACACACAATATCATGCTGCAAGATCTACGATTTTCGATATTCGCGAAAATTAATGTTCATTTCAGTGCTTTTTTTCTTTTTGGTAATGCTGATCCTGTCTTTAATTTTTATCCAACGAAATTTTTTGAATAATTTTATCTACTTAGGCATTCTTTAACTACGTTTTAGTTTATTTAGCTTATTTATATTTTTCATTTCAAACCTATATTACTAAAATTTCTATTTGTAGATGGATCTAACTTTATTTCGTTACCACTTGCATGATGATCTCTTTACTAATATATTCTCCATTAAATCCTATAGAACACAAAAAACTTAAACTTTCTTTATATAATACAATATATGAGCCCACTGTTTTTAAGATTTTATCCAAGTGCAAAGAAATGTACCTTCTACCAGTGACTAACTAAATAGATGCATTTATATATTATATACTTGACAACAACAATTATATACTGCACACAAGAACAAACATTCATGTCCAAGTATATAAATCTAATGAACATTTGTAAAAAAAACTGCAATTTTTTTCCTACATCTCCAATGAACTAAGAAATATGTAGAAGTGTGTGTTGGAAGATGCAGTTGTTGATGCTGAAGTTGCAATTGTAGCTGTACTGTTTCGAAAGCCAGAGCTTTAAATGAAATGATTCTAAAAAGATAAAAAAGAGGAACTTATTGTCCATTTTCCAAAATTAATGATCTTTAAGGTTTGCAATTTCCCGCAATATTTATTTTCCCGGGAAACGGGAACGAAAATATCAATTTTTTTTTAATTTTATTTATAAGAAAAAAAGGCCACGATTTCTTATAAAGAAAATTATTTTTTTTATTAAATAAAACAAAACGAAATGTTACAAACCATACTAAATTAATGAAAAAAAGTAAATTTTTTGTACAAATAATGTGTTTTTGATGCTAAAACTTTTTTTTTTAAAAAATATAGAGTAATCTATTGCATAAATTTAATTATAAATAGCTTATTTACACTTTATATCTCTAACTTGCATTATTTTTTTTTTTTTAATAATTCTCACTAAATTAAACATAAATCTGTGAAATACTAAAAATTGATTGGCAACAATGTTTTTCGGATCAATCATAGTGTTGAAAAATCTGATGAAAATAATCTTATATACGTATGAATACATGGGATTAATTTTTTTTATAAGTATCTTGAAGTTATAACATTTACATATCCATTGCTTGGATAAAAGATGCTGTTTCCAAAAAAAAAAAAAAAAAAAAAAAAAATGTGTTAGAATGAAAAATCTATAACAAAACTAAAGTATCTAAAATTTTAACATGACAAAAATAAAGTTCATTTAAAATTTCATGTGATACAGCTTATACGTACCCTACAAATATTTGGACGATATCTTCCTAGGAAATGAAAAATCATCAAAGCAATATTTTTTATAATATTGTAATTTTCTTTAAACTGATAAAGTTTAAAGAAAATTAGGCAATAAGCAAGAAAAAATATATAAAATTTTAATTTTTTTTTTTTATTATTTTTACCCTTTTTTCAGTACGGAGATTATCACCTCTGCTAATAAAATGATGATATTCCATTGATATCATCTGGAAGAAATTAATACAATACTTTTATTTTTCAGTCACAATTTTTTTACTTGTCAAAAAATTTTTCAAAAATGAAAAAATATTGAAGAAATTTTTTTGTCTTTTAGAAAAAAAAAAAAAAAAAAATGATATTTTATGTGAGCGTTTGTTTTCGTGTTTTATGATATTAAGATTTATGTACATGCTTTAAAAGATGTAAAAGTTTTATTTATTATATTATTTCAAGATTTATTTAGTGATAATTTTTATATATATTTATTATATCCTCCAGAAGATTATCTGGCGGTATCTTTTTTTTTTTTCAATCGTATTGATTTCTCATTGCTTAGATGTATAGCCTGTGACCCACAATTTCTCCCGATTGCGGCAATACAATTTTTCTTTTAAGCAATACGAATTCGAATCAATTTCGTATTATTTTGCTTCTAGGGTACATTCTTTAAACCATAGATAAACAAATACATAGATATCTGATAGAAAAAAAACCTAATTCAATAGTGAAAAACCTAATTCATGTAACACAAAGTCATCGTTGTATTATTTGCTTTAAACTCTTGCAAGTACCATATTTTCATTGATATAAGGTGTTAAAAATAGCAAAATGTTTGCTATAGAATTTTAAAATTACGAGAATATTTTATTTTCCTTTTTCCCGGGAAAATTTAAAAAAAATTCCCGTGAATTCCCGAAAGTATTTTGACGTGAAGTCCCGGGATTTCCCGGACCCCAAACATAATTACTAGTAAATTAAATTTAGTCAGAAGAAAAATATAATTATAAAATTCAATTAACTATTTTCAATGGCTTTTTTTGCTAGCACCCTTTCAAACTGAACCTTTCATGCTTTATATAAAAACCACTATTTAACAAGTAATGCATAAGGTAATGAAGTGCTATTACTACTGAACATCTTTAAATTATTTGCTTTGGTTATACTTTATCTTTTTTAATTCTTTTAAACCTCTGTCAGACTAACACTTACCCCATTGGACATATACTGGTCTATACCATTTTTGCATCATATCCAAAGGCGTTTTTTGTGTGGTATTAACAAATGCAATTCTTCCTTCCTTCGTTCATTGTTTTGGAAACAAACTTCCTTTTAATAAAACGACAACAAATGCAGTAAGAACTTAACGTATCTGTTGTAAAGTTTTTCATCTCTTCTTTTTTTTTTTGTGCTTTCTTTTGCCATAGATGAACACAATTGCATACAACAAACGAAGCATTCGTACCACTCTCGTACAAGAACATGCTGCACAACATCAACGTCATCATAATTAACTTTAACTCTAGCATGATGTGCAGTGTATTCTTTTAGTTTAAGTTTGCATCATTCCTTTTTTGTCCGTTTTATTTTTTTGTTTTTATATCTTTTTCGATCAGCTGAAATTTAAGTTGTTGTTGCTGTTGATTGTTGATTTTTTTTTCTCTTATTTGTTTCATTTTCCTTGTGTTTGAAGCATGTTTTTACTCCATTAAAACAGTACGACGACGAAAATAACATTCAATATAAAGATCGTTAATTTCTTCTTTTTGCCCCAGCATTGAACTATAAATATGACAGTTGGTGAAAGGAGTTAATTCTTGAAAGAGAAAGGTTTCTTGACTGCGATCCAAAAGAATCTTTGCAGATCCATTAAATTTATCATCGGGTATTGCCAAGAACATTTGCTTTACATAACAATCGCAAGACCTGTTATCATATTGTCCAAGATATATTGCTGATATATTAGACAACAATGTTCGGATAATAATCCTATAATCCTATTAGAGTTGTTAAGCGACATAAACTGTCGAAATTTTCTTCGATATCCTCTTTGATTGCCTGATATATACATATATAGTTTCCCTTTGTTGGTCAAGCAATTTGACCCTGATGGCCAAGCAACCGACACAACAAATTCATTATGAGGTGAGACCATAAAGTCCCTAGAGCGGCCTGAATTCTCAATCTCTCTAAATCTTTCCTCAAGCAAATGAAGTTATTACAAATCTCTATGACCCATTTGACTGTTTTGAAACGTTCTTAAATAATCCTTTTCTACCTTTTTATTCCAGTAAAATTTATTTGGTCACTGGTCCCCATCCGAAATTAGAACACCAAAAGTAACTGGCAACATGTAGCCAGTTACCCTAATACTTTATTTATAATAATATAATAAGAAAGGACCCTTCTTTTTGAAATAAATTAAGTATCCGTATATGCTTCCCAGTCTTTATTCCTCCTTCTTTGCGAAAACATATGGGGAGGATACGTGCAGTAACTCTCAGGGCAAAATGCGGTCAGACATTTAGGGCGCTAATAGTTAAAACACAATTGAAACTTGTAACTATTTATATGTACTTGTGTTTATGCTCGTCATAGTCCTCGTTTTCCAAAGACTGAAAACTTTTTTGTGTCAATCGATTTGGAAAGCATTTTTTCACTTCGGAAGAGTTGACTTTAAAGTCGTCGATACTACATTGATCGCTATTCAAATAAAGGCTGTAAAATGCAAGACTCACACGTGTTTGGGAAGTTCAAAATATCATGCATTATATACACTGATCGTCAAAAAAAAATCTTCCCTTAAAAAAGAATAGTTGGACTATATGGATTTTAATGTGCTTTCAGTTTTTTTCCATCAGGTCTGCTTTTTTGCCCATATCTAATATTTCTCCCTTAATAAGGCGATGCACACTAGTGTGTCTCCACTTAATTGTAGGTTTACATGGGTACTTTCACTCAATTTAGAATAAAAATATATGACTTATTTTATTTATATTATCACCAGCTGTATGATAAAGTATCAAAAACTGCATATTTTTACCGGTTTAATTTCTTAAACGAAATTTTCAGGAAAAAAATTCTTTAATTTTTCATGAAAAATTGTTTTTTTCGACATAAATTTCTGAATAACTTTCTGAACCAAATTGTAAGTAGACAAAAGTTCGACTTGATTTGTTATCATTATTTAATTTTAAAATTGTGAGGATTTAAAAGATTTCATAACTTTAAAGCTCTATCGTGTTCTTGTACACCGCACGCCCTTTACTTATTTCTTTCCTTTCAATTTATTGTCGTTGTAGTGTAGTGTTAATAGTACAGTAAATTATTTCAACATGCTGGAAGCAACAGCAGCAGTCCAAGCATCTTCCTTCTCTTCAACGAAGTGCAAAGAAGAAAAATAAACTACAAGTACGAGAAACATTTTTAGAAGAAAATGATGAGAAGAAGACGATGAATGGAGATGATGAAGATGATGATGGTATACAGACAAAGTTTATTTAAAGCCAGCATCATCGTAAGCACCAAGAAGAGCCAGAGCCCAAACAACAGATGAAGTTGAAACAGTATCGTATCAAAAGTGCTTAGCTAAGCACAATTCATTATGTGTTTATGCTTATTTTTTTAGTGCAGTATAAATGTATAAAACTCTCTTAGGATTTATCAATACTATAGCTGCTCTTGTAAATATGTACATATGTACGTTACCCTAACCATTCATGATGACTTAGCTGCTTACTGCCAGTTAGTTAGTTGGCTCCTTTTTTGCATCCGTCCGTCCGTCTGTCCCTCTATACGTTTTGGTGATTTTTGTTAATATTGAGATACTTAATGTCTATTCCAATGATGTTTTTTTTTTTTTTTTGTATTTTTATTATTATTATTTTTTTTGTTTTGACCGTTGTTTACAATGTACATTTTTAAACGTAAATATTTCCTTTATTTAGTTTTTTTTTCTTGTTCATCGCTTTTGTTTTTGTTAATTCTCTTGTTCCTCTTTTGAATTTTATTCAATCGCCCAGATAGATCTGATGTTTTTGATATTTTATTTATACTCGTTTTATAGAAATTTAAGAAAAAATACTATAAGTTTTGACCTGTTCTTTTTATTCCTAGGTTTATGGGCTAAAATTTGTCTCAATGATTTGTGTTTTGTTTTATTTACTAGTATTTTTAATCTATATTTGTTATTCGTTTTATTTTATAAGAATTTGCTAAATCATCACTTCTAATCACAACAGAAAAATAAAAACTCATAATTCTTTGGAAAAAATTCATTTCAATTAGTTAATTTTCTTCCTGAAGAATTTCCACGAAAAAACAAGTTAAATCTTTGTGTACAATTATTTTGTGTGTAGGAAAATAACAGATTTCTAAGATGTTTTAAGCCGGGAGTGATAGGATTAGGTTGAAATAAATTGGGTGTTCAAAACTTTCTTGGAATCAATTGATGTACTTTCCTGAACTGAATTTGGTGAAGTACCCAGATCATCGATGATTTATACAGTTCTTCAAAATGATTTTTGTTTAATCCTGTTTTCATAATCTAATGTTTTATTTGTACTTATTTATTTGTAATAACTTTGTAAACTTCTGTAGAAATGGACAAAATCTTGAAATTAATATAAATATTAATTAAGTATAATGATACATTTTCATCTCACACTCAGTTTCCGTACATTTTACAATTAATAAAAGCATAATGATTGTCTCCGTTCTTTAGTAATCTAATTTGTATCGATTCTGGATCAAGTTCCCTATAATCTCTGTAATTTATTTATTAATAAAGTGTGTGTTCGAATAAATTGTAACATAAATTTTTGTTCATAACTTTGTCAGCTGATAATTTATTTTTCTTTTTGTGATCAATATATCGTTGAAAAATACTACGGATTTTATAATGATACCAATATTTAAAATATTTTCCGTGCTTGCTTCACAATGGAGTCAAAATTTCCTCATAAAAAATGATGAAACTATTAAGACTCATCCAAATTGTACTTACAAAAAAATAAATGCAAAAGAGTAGACGATTGCTTTCTAGGGTGGCAAGAAAGTTAAACAATGACCTAACAATTCATCGGAAACCTAAAACAGGAAAGAATAAAAGACCACGAAATGAACACAAAGCCAAAAAGGTGTAGCAGTTCTTAAGAAGTATTCCAAACATTTCCGGACATGATGTGGCTAGACGTATGAAATGTTTTGAACACTATGTGCGCAAAGTTAAAGTCAATATTGGGCTAAAAATATTTAAAGTGCAAAAGTACCAGATAGGAACGCAAAGAAGAATGCTGAAGCTAAAATGAGAGCAGAGCTCCTATTTTTTTTTTAACTTTAGATGTTGTGTAATTCATGAACAAAACTTTTATTTAGCTCATGTTAGAGGAAATTTTCCAGAAGAGTATCGTATCAAAAAAACAATAAAAGCTTCCCAAATAGTTTCTTATTTGGCAAGCTATATGCAGCTGTGGGGAAAAAAATGAATCGTATCTAACATCAGGCACAATAAACTCGGATACTTATTTCAAGGAGTGTCTACAAAGAAAATATAGAGTTTCATTTATAATTGTAAATTATTCCAGTCAACTTTTATATCAATATTTGTGTGTTACATTTTATTCGAACGCACACTTTATTTCAGAGTTCAAATAAGTCGTATTTAACTTGTTATTTGTTTGAAAATTATGTTATGTATTACATTAAATTCAAATATACTAAATAAATGGACAAATTTCTTAAAATATTTAAATAATTCTTTTAAGTTTACACTAATTTAATTATTTGTTTGATTAGTTTCATAATCAATCAAATAACCACAAATCATTCTTTATTTTATTCAATATATTTCAAGCCCTGCCTGCTCGCTTATATACTTCCATTCAACTGTGTTTTAAGAGAGAAACTCTCCACTTTTTCTCCACGTACTCAGATTCGATCAGTTCCCCTTTTTTGTGTTTGTGTTATTAAACAACTCACATAGCAGAAGCACTTATCTGTATTTTATTTTATTTACATAAAAATCAAATACAAATTCTCCAAATTATCGTTAAGTTATCAAACTTTTTTCGTACAACAGACAACAGCATTTTCAAACTGTTACCATGTTGAATTTTGGTGGTCTTTAAATGAGGATTATTTTTAAAAGAGAGGGAGAAGCTTTATTTATACATATATAAATGTGGCTAAATGATTAAATGTAAGATTCTTGTATAAAACATAATGATCAACAGAGTATTTTGCACAGTTTGATAGTAAAAAAGAAAGGATCATTTAACCCTGGAAGGTTACACTTCCTCGAATTGATTACTCGATTTTTTAAATATTAATGTAGAACATTTGCTGAAGAAATGGAAAAATTTAGCTTTTTGTATACGAAATAAATGAAATAAAATATGAACATATATTTTCTGTGTATTTTGATGTTATAAATTTATTAACAAAAAACGGCAACATTGAAAAATGCGTCGTTGACACGACAAAGTTGCAGAGTTAAAATTAAAAGTTTTCAGGAGCATTTTATTTTTGAGAACTTGATCATATTAAAAAAAATTAAGATATCCTAGAAGTTAAATTAAATAGATCAATAGAGTTTCTATAGCTGAAACAAAATTATATCTCTTCGAACTTTCGAATTTTTTAAATTTTTAAATATTCCATTTTTCAATTTTTTCATTTTTATATAGATGATTTTTCAATGTTTCGACTTTTTAAAATTTTTTTGAATAATCGACTATTTTGGACTTTTTCCGATTTTATATAAATAAATTGACAAATTTACAGACAATCCATGCAATGAAAATACTGGTTTCGCACACATATGTATATTTTTTACGTTGCTATTTCTACTTTTTTCGACTTTTCGGTTTTTTTTTCGACATTTTTCGACTTTTTATAGTTATTTGATTTTTTTGCTATTTGGCAAAAATCAAGTCGATTTCTCGCAAATTTTCAAACAAAAAAGTAAATTTCCACTTTTTGAATATATTCAACAAAAAGTCAATTGTTCGATTATTCGAAAATCGGTCTGAAGAACCCTGCAGATGACTCTTTAATACCTTTGCACGCAAAATAGCATGACTAGGCTCCTTAAAAACTTACAATTTACCGCTTATATCACTATAGAAAATATGGTTGTTTAGAAGGAAATTTTTTAATTTTGCCAATTTTACGCTTTTATATAGGTTAATCGGGTAAAGTGAGCTAATATTTATTTAATTTTTGTAGGCCAATTTCTTTCTGCAATGCGTATATAGAAAGGTTACACTATATCTCTTTCCTAGACAATTATTATGTAAGCCAAAAATTCCTGGAGCATATACATACATACATACATATATATTTCTGTGGTGGTCAAAGGGTTAATCATGACATAATTGTTTATAAGGTAGTGTTAGAACATGTGATTATTTTTATTATTATTATTTTTATTTTTGCCAGCTAAAAGTGTCAAATTCTCTGTCTTAACAGTTGCTAATAACGTCGAACTCCATATATAAAAAATGTGAGCAAAGAATCCACTTCGAATGCCACTACCTTATTTAGTGTGCCTTGGGCTTAACATAGAATATTTTTATCAAATTATGTGAATAAATTTATAGAAATTTTAATAATGTTTCATATTTAAAAATTAATTAGTTTATTCTATTTTCTTTTTTTTTAAATGTTTATCCTTTTTGTGGCTTTTGAATAAATATTAAAAATATATGTTCAATTCCTTCTTACTTATTTTCGTTGTCCCTTTTTTAAAAGGACTTATCAGATTATCTTCATATTTTCTACTTTAAGTTTAGTTTTTGAATAGAAAATTTCCAAATCTAAGCCTAATTCCACTTGTAAAAATGTTATCTTACAATTTTATTTTAAAATTTGTTTATTTTTCCTGATGCCATTTTTTTTTAGTAAATTAGTTTGTCTGTCTGCAGTTTTATTATTTTATTTCATTTTGTTATTGTAGTTTTGTTTATCAATTTATTTTGTGTTTCTCTTAACGGCTGAATGCCTGAATTAATGTTAAAAATGACGTTTGATGTTTATACCTAAATACATATGTATATATGAGGAAAAGAGTTTATAACAGAATTTCGTAGATGACGAATGGAACTTTTAAACAAAGACGACCACGACGATGTTGTAAATAAATTTCTTAAATTTTTTTTATTCGAATTAATTTGAACTGAGTTGAGGGAACTTATTATTGTTGTTTTGGCATTATTTTTTCTTCAAAAATTTTTGTTTGTGTTCACTCGCGCGCGTAGCTGATTTGTAATTATTGTAATCAACTCAATAATACTGATGAGAATAATATGTACATACATATATTGATCTACCAATCTATGGATATACAACTCACCATTCATCGGTTTGATGTATTAACGCGTAGAAAGCGTATGTTAGCTTTTCTATTTGGATTTGATACAGCTGAGTATATGGGTCATTAACAAAAGTTTTGATTAAAAAAGAAATTATCAATACCTACTGTGTTATTCAAATAAAATGTATGATATTTTAATGTTTTATGGCCGATGAATTATATTTATCGTTCTTATATCTATATATCCAGAATTTGTACAAACTTTAATTTGGTATATAAAAATACAAACACAAAAAGTGCAATTTTTGCGTAATATTGCACTCAGAGAAAAAATATGGTTGTAGTGACGATAATTGGAAAGTAACATATTATGATTGGAATAATAATCACAGCTAAAAATTGATATGATTATAAATAACAATTGTTATGATTAAATTTTATCATATTGTGTCCGATTTCATGGTTCTTTCTTTCATGTTATAATACAAGTTTTTCATACTATTATACAATCTTACTACATTAATATCTCATTCTATTATATTAGTGTTCCATTTAATCATATTATTAACTCATCTTATTATATATTATATCGTGCCATTATATATTGTGCAAGATAATACAAGATAAATGAGAATTATAATGAAGGTGTAAAACAAACGTTAAAAAACAAATATATTCAAAACAAACAAGTTATGAATTTTTCAACCATATTTGTAAAAACCGTATTTATTTGAAAACAAAATATGGTTTAAAAACAAGGAAAAATATTGATAAAATTTAATGGTTGTAGAAATAATGATATTTTTTATATTAATGAAATTTTGTTTCTGGTAAAAATATTAAACATTAAAATAAAAAAATTTTTATTGAATGTAAACACTGAATGGAAAACTGAAACAAAAATATTGTTATCATGAAAACAGTATTATTAAAGTCAATGAATATTAACAATGAGAACATGATATTCCGTAACCATGTTTTTTCTCTTCGCGTGGGTAAAATAACAAAAAACTTTGTTCACATAGTAATTCATGCTATTTCCTTAGAAACTGTAAGTGTGCCTCGCGAAAAATTGATTTTTTTTTAAAGTCGTTCGCTCTTGTTTTTCAAACTGTCAGACTATCTGCTGCGTTGACCAGTTAGGGCACATCAACGAGATGCGCATAACTACAACAAGTAGCAATCCCTGTTTTAAAATTTATATTCCGTTGAAGGACGCAAAAAAAGAAAAAAGAAAAAAAAAACAAATTAACAAATCTTACCATCAAAATTTGTATTTAACTGTTGAAAGTTTGCACAATAACAAATCAGGTCTAGAATTTATCCACAAAGTCCGATTAGTTTATATAAGATCGAATGAAATCAAAAAGTATAAACCCGCGAACAAAAAGTGTAGAAGAATAAGAAATTGCTAAGTGATTTTAAGCCTTTTTTGAACTTTGAACAACTATTATGACATTAAAATGAAACTTATGGTGGTAAAATTTTGTACTCTATTAGTTTCAAGTCTTGTGAGTCCAGATCTGTAACCTGTTTGTTTAAAATTATTACCACAAAACTTATTAAGGATTAAAGTCAGTTTCAACCAGGTTAAACATTTTTGAAATGGCCTATATGACTATATTTATTCATTATTCCAATAAAAATTTTAATTTCAATTTTTTCAATAATTTTAATAGTAAAAGCTTCATGCAGTACTTGATAGTTTTGTTACTTTTTGCATACTTTAAAACGACTCTTAAACAACTTCTTTGTAATTCGTTTATTAATACAGTTTTGTAAATTTTTTTTAATTTATAATATATTTTTTGTGGCTTATTTAGTTAGCGAAATTTTTGCTGGGATATTTGTGTATGAGAATTGGAAATAAATTACGGAATTGTAGATTAAACTCGGTTTAATGGTTAAATACTTAGTTTAAGAATTCGGGTTTTAATAAATTATTTTTAGTGTCTGATTTATGTATTTTAAAACAAATTTATTTGTTAAATAAAATCTGATCTACATTTTATTGAATTTAAATAAAAGTATCCTTTCCATAATGGGTTAATTACAACCGCTTTATGTTATTTTGTATATCAAATAAGATTTTTTTTTTTTTTTTTGGTTCATTGCATTTGACTGAATAATAAAGTCTATTGTTTTTCATTTTAGTTTAATTTAATTTTAGTAGCTCTGCTGTCTTTTTTTTTTTCTTGTTACAATTCTCACGATGTGTTGCTGCCAAAAGTTTCTTATTTGGCTGTATGATTTTTTAAAGATTTTTCTTTTTGTTTTCGCAATGTTTTTTATTTCATCTTATTGTCTTCGAATAACAAAAACATAATAGAAAAGAAAACTAAAAAAAAAAAAAAAATAATAATTCCAAATAATAACAAAATGTAATCTATTGGATAATTGATTTGTGGGCGCTTTGTTGTTCAGAAAACTATAAGAAAAAAACTTATAGTTTCTATTTTGGCTCCAGAGACTAATCTAAAATTAGTCTTGACAATAATAGACTCAAAATATAAGCTTTGAAGCCCATTTTTTTTTTTTTCTTTTTAGAAATTGAATTTGAAGTTTTAGTAAATTACTTTAACAGTTTTATATATGTAGACGATGGTTGCTTGCTGCTTTGACAGACGAATGAGAAAAACTTATTATTGAATTGGTTTGTATTTGTTGTCATATGTCTTATGTCTTTTACCCTCCTCCTAATATGGTCAAAACCTAAATTTAATTGATTTTCAATTTAAAATTAAAAATATGTATGTCTGTCCGTATATCTTGCTTGTTGTCTTTGTTTTGCTGTAGTTATGTTGTTGTCCGTTGTAGTTATTGTAATTTTGTATTTTTTATTTTATTTTGTTGTATTTTTTTTTTTTGTGACAAAATTGTCTTTCCGTCTGTCCATCTGTCTGTCTGTGTCATTTGGGTGTCAATCTACATTTTGACAGACTATTTAAAATTATTTCGTGTTCATTTTTTTCTCTGGTTATATGAACAGTTTTGGTGATGTTGTTAGTTTTCCATGGAGTTTGTATAATTGCCTTGATTGTATAGATGGATTAGGTCTTTCCTACCAGATTCATTATAGCCAAAAATATAAAGCATTCTTACAAGATATCCCAATATTCTTAGTTTCTTCTTATCTTTTCGTAGAACATATGTAAATTGCAATCGGTAATTAGATTTGTTGCCATTCTTTGACGACACCAAAGCAGATAATATAGATCATCAAGTGAGGATCGCCATTGTTGATAGACATTTGGACTCTTTTTAAATTTTTAATAATTCTAGGGAAATATCGAAGTTAGACCAAAGACTCACCCAAAAAAAAAAAAAGAAACGAAAAAAAAAAATAAATAAACCAAGGAATGAAGTTTAGTTTGGGTGGCCCCAGTTACTCCTAAAATGAGATGAAACCACTATTGGTCAAGTGAGAGGTGACATTGTTGAAGACTATTTGGCCTCTTTTTATCATATTTTTTTATAGTTCTGACGAGAAATTCGGGCTATAAGTTCTCGTACAATCGACGACTATATGACCCATTGTAAATTACTACTGATCGAAAAAAAAACCTACCCTACACTCTATGTTTGTCTACAGTATATAGTTTGTATGGAATCACACCGTAGATACTCGGGTAAAACCATAGATTACTCAGTGATACATTCTCTAGATTATGTTGATTCTAAAAGGAATTCTGCATTCATGCAGTATCAGACAGTTGCATCAATTCTATTTTCTTCTCATCTAAACAATCTCTACAATAATCATCATGGAGAAAACTATACCTTCCCACAATTGATTTGTAAAGTGTCCCATAAGAAGTTGAACGTTTTCCCACTAAAACTTAATGGGTTATATCTTTCCCAACAATTGAGCGTCAAGGGAATCTAAATATTTTACATGTGGTTATCGTGAATCACCTAGGCTTTCTTTTTCGAATTTTTGGCCTTAATCGCTGCTGATTAATCACACAAGTATATGTATTAGACATCTAAAAGAAGTCGAAAATATTACCGACATAGTTTCAGTCACCGTCATCCTCTCAGTGAATATTAAAATTGCATCATCTTGAAGAATTTACTACACAGTTAACCCTATCAAGTATACCAATCCTAAAAGATCACTTCATCAGGAGTTATATTATCCCTTCGAACTTCCAAGACACTCTCGCCCCATTATTCGTACGATATTGTCATGTTCATGATCGAATTGGATTGCTTTAGTTCGCAGGAGTCCCTCAATCGATTTGATGTAGTCATATTTAGTATATTATCCAGACTAGCTTGTGAAGTTGAACCTATCGCACCAGTGTTTGTAAGACTGGTTGGACTCTGTGCCTCATTTAAAAGAACAAAGAATGAAAATCTACTTTTGGGCTCTTTTTTTCTAAAGAATTACGACAATCAAACAAGGATTAAGATTTCCATTAAATAAAATGACTTAAATGCAAACGTTTTATTTAGTTTATCGTTTACGATCTGACAAGATAAATAAAATAAAAAGACAGAAATTTTATTTTCAAGTTTTCTAGACAAACTTCCAGAAGGTAAAGTGACAACAATTCACTGTTAATAATTTTCAAACATTTTTTAATTTAACTCAATATCATTGTTAATCTTGTTACACTAATATCTGTTTTTATTTGGCTCTTACAACTTTTGCTAAGATTTCACTATTATTCATTAATAAAATAATAATAAAATTTTCATTAAGCTACAAACACTAAAAGTAGTGCGCTACAACTGTGATCTCTTTGGCTTGACTATGTCATTTCTATCATTTTAAATTGTTGCCAAGTAGATTTGTCCATATATGAAAAAAAAAAACTTTTTCGTCGTTTGGCTTGTACCAGTTATTTTCTCGTATTATGTCTTCTAATTACTATTTTCTGTCTAAATTCTAGACATAATTACTTTTCATGTTCACTTAAATAAATATTTGAGAAAAATAAAAAAATCACTTACAATGGTTTTTTTATTATTATATTTTTTCATATTTTTGTAAGAGTTCATTTATCTTTTTTGGTTTTTTTTTTTTTCTATTCATAAACTTGTCATTATTAGGTCCATAACTGATGACTTTAAAAATATTACTCATATTTATTTAGCATCAAGACTGTCTTTATGTCTTTCTATCAGTCACTTATTTCAGTCAGCCAAGCCAGCCTTTCGAAATACTTATTTATTTTGTTATACATATAAATTTTCTATGAATTTTTGATTTATTATGTGTTTTTGTATTACATAAAATATTATACATATGAACATGTGTTGTTGTCGAAGTTTAGCTGGAAGTCATAATAATTCTTGTAAATTGCTTAAGATCTTTTATATTTGTACATTTATTTTCATTTTAACCCATTTATTTTATGAATTTCCTTATATTTAAAGTATCTCTCTCTGAGACTCTAAAGGTGTCACCCTAATGTTTTATTTTGGTAATAAAGTCCTCTTTCAATGAAAATAGGAACATTGTTAAAATTTTTTGTTTTGTAGCGAAAAAAAAAATCAAAAATCAAATTATTAGTTAATGTTCATACATATCTATATTGAATTCCATATATTACTTTTTATCTTGGTTTAATTTATGCTTTTACATTTATTCAGCAGGCATTTTGCTGTTGATTACTTAATTTTAGTGTAAGTATTATGAATTTAATGCAACATGTTACATACGGTATATAATTAGAAACACTTTAATTAGTGTAACAAAACAAAAATGTTTTAATTTTATAGAAATTTATTTAAATATTCAATTCACCATCAGGGGTTTAATGAAATTATTTATTTAATTAGTGGGATACTGCAATGAGAATTAAGAGAAATTAATAAATATTTCTTATTATACGAGGATCAAAATCAAATAAATTTAACCTGAAAATCGATTTTTTTTGTTCAAAAGCTCCTTTTCTCAATTAAATTTTTATGTATAAATTGATGTTTGGTAAAATAATGAGTGATCACCGAAATCGTAATAAACCAAACTGTTAGTTACTTATCCATTTCATTTTAAGAATTTTGACATCGATTTGTTAAGGCACATTATTGCAGCTTTTGGTCATAACTGCATATTTTTGGGCTTATCAGCATATTTTGTCATATTTTCCTAGAAAATCCTTACTTCGGAGCATATTTTAGTAATTTCAATGGCATGTTTTTCCATATTTTGTACTTGATTATATTATAATTTTGCATATCGTCACCTGAAATGCAAAAGGACCAAAAGGAAAAAAAAAATTCAAAATTATTTTTTTGTTTGATAATGTTAGAAAGCATTAAAATACGTAATATTATAAAATTTTAGACTTCTATTCAAAAAGGCGTAACAACAGATTAGTTTTATTTTTCACAAGAAAACAGGCGTAGGTAAATATTCCATATCAGACTAGGTAAATTTGCCAGAACCCTCTATTTCAAATGCGTTTTTATACCCTACACCACCATAGGTGGTTGGGGTATTATACGTTTGTGCTGATGTTTTAACGCATAGAAAAAGTTATCCAACACCTACCTTAAAATATACCAATCGATCAGAATCACTTTTTGAGCCGATTTAAACGATGTCCGTCCGTCTGGCTGGCTGGACGGCTAGCTAACTGTCCATGTAAACCTTTTGCACAAAGTACAGGTCACAATTTTGAAGATAATTCAATAAAATTTGGCACGTAGGACTTTTATGATACAAGGACGAAGCCTATTGAAATCGGTTATGATCGGTTCATTATTTCACATAGCCCCGATACAAATATCCACCCGGAATAGGGGTTTAACAATTATAAATACCTTAAATATAGAAATATTTTAGTGAAATTCGGTGTAAGGAAGTTTTGTGTAAGTATCAATCTTTTTGACAAATTTCATGAAGATCGGTCCATAATTGACCATAAGTCCCATATAAAACCCTCTTCCGAAAATCACTTTAACGTGCATAAATCCCATACGAATGTTAGTATCAAGTTAATATTCGACACAAATATGTTTTATCTAAGTAGAAACAACATTGCCAAATTTTATGAGAATCGGTTCATAATTTACCATAGCTCCCCTATAAACACACTTCCAGGAATCGCCCTTAAGTGCATAAAATCATCTAGATGTTAGTATCAACGCATTATTCTGTATTTGTATATTTTATTTCACATTTAGTAAAATTGGCCAAAGGCATAATATAAGTTCCCTAACCGAATTTTTATGCTGGTACACAATGCTGTATGGTATCATATAGTCGGTCTTGAGCGACTATATCTTTTTTCTCGTTTTGTATTGAGATGTAATAAAATCGTTTTTTAGAACCAAAATAGTTTTCAACTTATTATGTTTTTTTTATCTCTCGTGTAAAACTTTTAAGTGTTGATTGTACGTTTTGCATTTTAGGTGACGATATATTATACTGAAGAGCATAATTTTGCATATTTTACATTTATGAGATAAATTTTAAATAATTTGCACAGAATTTACCATTATTAATTCTAATTTAAAATTTAGCCAGAAAAAATAATATTTTGAGATTGTTTTTTTTTTTTTAATTTTAAAGTCATATTTTCCGATTTTAAGAGCAGTTTTTATGCGCATAAAACTCTTTAGAGCATATTTTATTGTTATTTAGCTCCTTTTCTCAATTAAACTTTTATTTACAAAGTTATTAGGCATTTACAAGTTTTATTAATTTAATAATTAAATTAATTAATTAATTAAATTAATTTTTATTTAAAAATCGATTTTTAATAAAAAAAAATATGAGTGATCACAATTCGCTAAGAATTTTCATCTCAGGTCGATTTCTGGGAAAAATATTAGTGATCACATATCGAGCATCTTTTATCAATAAAACTTTTATTTAACCTGTTATTAAGATTTTTAGGAATTTTTATCTAAAAAATATATTTTTGATCGAAAATATGTGTAACACAAATCAAGCTCATCTTCTCAATTAAAAGCTTCAGATCTTTTGGAATTTTCATCTAGAAATAGATTTTAAATCAGAAATCAATTAAACGCTTATTTACAAAAATTAAAAGTGCCTAAAATATCTCTGCAAAAATCTGTAAGAATGCTGTTTAAGAATGTGTTAATGAGTTGCAGTTTTTACTTATTGACATTTATTGATAAATTTATAGATATTAATTGGAATATTATTTATTTAAAACACAGTAAGCGATCTCAGTTAGTGTCATACAATTAAAAATAATATTACCATATTTGTCACAATCAAAGTTTCGAAAGAATTAATACTTTAATTCACTTTTTAAAATAGAAATAAATCATACAGAATTATTAATTCCTTCAAATAAATTCATCATAATTAATTCTGTAGCTTAATTCCTAAAGCTTATCATATAATGGAATTAATTCTTTATTTTTTGTGGTCTTAACCAACTATTGTATGTTATTTTGTTCCAAATTGTTATGCATGGGAATAGTTATTATAAATTTTGTTAAAACAGTTGTAAATTAATGCGAATAAAAAATGCAACTCCAAAAAAATCAACAAAATTTTTTAAATTTAGATAAAAATAATGATTGTAAAATGTTGAAAACTATAAGTTATTTGTATTACCATCAATTACTATCAATATACATAAATTTAAGGTCATTTTAACTACAAAAGTTTTTCATGATATTAAAAAAACACTCTTTATCCATCCTTTTTAAGAATTTAGGAATATTTTAAAATAACATGATGATGGTACTGAAATAATATTGATGTGTAGTTTTAATATGAGGATTCTTAAAAATTATCTTTAGATACACAATATTGAAACGATCATTCATGAAAAAATTGATAAAAGTCATGGAACAGTAGATATTTGATTTTAGTCGAATGAAAATATGTGGCCATTTAAAGCTACTACGACCACCAGTCGTTGATTTAATTATATTAATATAGTAACGGGAAAGCCTTTTAATATACCGCATATTATTTACTAAAATCAAACTATCAACTTTACTTTTGGAGGCGCAGGTCATTTATTATTTTGATGGAAATGACAACTTACGACAAACTTGAATTAATTTGACTCTAAACGCATATATTTCGAATTTAGACTGTCTAGATAGACATATTTCCTTAAATATTAATTTCCAATAGTAGAAAAGTGCAACAGTTCAATAACCACGAAGGATGATATTTTAATTCAAAATAGTTATAATTCCTAATTGTCTTTCCTATTTCGAATTTAGACTGTCTAGATAGACATATTTCCTTAAATATTAATTTCCAATAGTAGAAAAGTGCAACAGTCCAATAACCACGAAGGATGATATTTTAATTATTTGTCATAGGAAGACTGTCAAAATAGTTATAATTCCTAATTGTCTTTCCCTATGTTAGAATTTGTTCCAAAACCAAAAAGTTATATCTATCTGTTGATTCCATCACAATAACTATCGAAACTGGTCGCGTTAATTCGGTCCAAAGCTCTTACATAATTATGAATTATCAACTTAAGCCAAACTATCATGAATATTTGAGTGATTTTTCATAGAGAATTTTTGTATGATTTCAAATTAATAAAAAATAAATATAAATCTCTATGGAAAATTTTCCAAAATAGTTAAGAAAAATAGCACAATTTAATAGAAAGTGAGATTATTTGCTAATATTTATATTATCTGTAGATTTTATGTATTTTAGTCTATATGAAAGAATAGCAAATCATGGTACTCAACAATATTATAGTTTCCAAACTTTTCCAATGGCGATTTTTATCAAAATTAAAAAAAATCATGTTGATGCTTTTACTAAACGTTTAATAATTTTCTTTACATACAAAAATATTCGAAAAAATTGTATACAACAAGAGTCTATGGCCACAAATATTAAAATCACAACAGTATTGTTTCATCGGGTTACGCAATAAACAAAATATGTGCGAACAAAGATCACATCACACAGTGTTGCATTTTTTATGCCCGATACTGGTCATATAATTTCATTTATATTTTACATCAAAATTTAATTAATACATTCAAGCAAAATTAAAATACAAGAAATAGTACAAATAAAATTCAAGTAAGATTTTTTTCTCATTGAAATTTTTAATTCATTTAATCATCTACTTGATTGGTTTAATAAATTTTTTAACAGAAAATTTTTTTTCTGCTTTTCATTTTTTACAGTTATTAGTAAGAGATATAATAATTTTGATGAGAAGTGCAAATTTAAAAAAGAAATTAATTGAACGAATTATTTTGGTGATTGGTGATTTTTTTCTGTATGTTTTAAATGTGTACTAAATTTCATGTATTATATGCGCTTACGTGAATTTGAATCTATAGCTTTTATCCCTAGATCTCACGTAGATCATATTCCGAGTATTTTTTATCTTTAAAAGCATGAAGTGCAGCTTCTTTACAAAGTTTATTTGGACACAATCATCTTGATTTTGTGTACAGTTTAGCTGGGCAGGAACATATTAATTTTGTATGTTTTTAGCTAAATATCACTGATTTATTCGACTCTTTTAATACTTATTTTCAAAAAATATATCTTACCCTAAACACTAAAATTGCAAACAATATCCGATTTTAACAATTGATCACTTATTTTTTAGATAATTTTGCTGTCTTTAAACTCAATACAAAAATTGGTTAAATATTTTTCAAATTTTCAAGTTTACCAACCTAAATTTACGTATTACATATTTTAATTTGTCTATAATAGTTTTATAATTACTTTTCTTAGAAAAAGATCTTAATGAAAAACGCTCATTATGTACCATGAAATTCGGTATTCTGAGAATGTTTGTGCTTAAACCGTTATATGATCTTTTGGCACCGTTTTTGATCAGTTGCGTAGTTATTGCTCCTCCAGTCTAATTAGACATTAGCAGTTCGATGATACTAACATAATTTTTTACAAATCATTTGTTGCGATTTTCAATATACGAGCTAAATATTTCATACCGGAAGAAGGTATGTAAACTTCAAAAGTAAAAGAACTGACCAACTGTTGTAAGAAATTTTGCGGTTGAGTGGTGCTTTTTAATAAGTAAGTCAGTCTATGGTAAGTGAGATATCCGCAAGTAGTTAACAAACATGGTGTTACCTTTCTTAGGTATTACTCGTATCATAAGATATTAAACTAATGGGTGATTCAATTAGAGATACTTTTTTTAATAGCCTTTTTTTGACAGATCATGTATGAGTCGTGTCATGCTGTCATGTTATTTTTGTTTAATATTGTTTGGCATTTCATAATGGAAAGACTTACGCCTGAACAACGTTTAAAAATCGTTCAACTTTATTACGAAAATTCACGTTCTAGGAGGAATGTGTTTCGTGCAACATAATCGGCTTACTGAGCGTACTATTCTCAACACCATCACCCATTTTGAGACCCAGCATTCATTATTGGATAATATTCGACCGAATAGACCACGTCCAGCACGCTGTGAAGAGAGTGTACACGAAGATCGTGGAGAGTCGATTCGGCACCGTTCGCAGCAACTCGGACTGACGTATGGAACGACTTGGTGAATTTAACGTCGAGATCTTAAATTGAAAGCGTACAAAATACAGCTTGTGCAACAACTGAAGCCGCTCGATCATCCCAAGCGACATCGCTTCGCTCTATGGGCTCTTGAAAAGTTCCAAGAAGATCCGACATTTTCGAGGCAAATTTTGTTTAGCGATGAGGCCCATTTCTGGCTCAATGGGTATGTAAACAAACAAAATTGCCGCATTTGTGACGAAGAGCAACCTGAAGAGATTCAAGAACTGCCACTTCATCCAGAAAAAACAACGGTTTGGTGTGGTTTGTGGGCCGGTGGAATCATCGGTCCATATTTCTTTAAAAATGATTCCGCTGCGAACGAAACCATCAATGGCGACCGTTATCGTGCCATGATAACCGACTATTTGATGCCTGAAATTAAAGCTCGTGATCTCGGCGACATTAGGTTTCAGCAAGACGGCGCCACTTCCCACACATCGCATCAATCAATGGATTTATTGAGAGAACACTTCTGTGAGCACATAATTTTGGGCCGGTCGATTGGCCACCAAGATCATGTGATATCACACCGTTAGACTTTTTCCTGTGGGTATATGTAAAGTCTAAAGTTTATGCGGACAAACCCGCTTCGATTCAGGCCTTGGAGGAAAACATCACGCGTGTCATTCGCCAGTTACCAGTCGAAATGTTCGAACGAGTCATCGAAAATTGGACTTAACGGATGGACCATCTGCGACGTAACAGCGGCCAACATTTGATAGACATAATCTTCAAAAAATAAATGCCAAAGAATGTTCTTTCAAATGATAATAAACATTCCCCATTAAATTTGAATTTTTTGTGTTTTTGCTTTAAAAAAGTAGGGAACCTCGAAATGGATCACGCTTTATAACGTCAACAATAAAAAAATTATTATAATGGACAAATATGAAGTAATATGAGCCAACGGGGACTGAACATAAAATGTTGTTGATTAATCCAAATTTTCACCGTTTGAAGGGAATGATGTTCATAAATGAGTTGAATCATAAAATTTAGTTTCGATGTAAAATTAAATTATATGTTACTGCCCAGAATTTTTTTTTAGAAAATACAAATACGTTACGTTCTAGTAAGTACAAGTTATCAAGCCCATAACCCAAAAAAGTCTGAGAAAAAATGTGACGGTGTCAATATCACTCATATCATTTAATGTAAAATATGTTACCTTACTACCTAAAAAAGTACCAAAAATAATTTAAAAAAAAAACCTAAAAATGCCTATTCTAGTATCTTAATATATCTAATCTAATGCAGACCTAATTTCAACCAAGTCTGTAGTGACTGTAGTTAAACTGTGGACACATAACAACCTTTTAAAAACAATTTCCGATTTTAAACATAAAATACGATAAATATCAGATTTTATGATGTGTGTTGAGTTCCAATATTTATTATATTAGATTTTATAGAAAAATATGCTAAAATAAAAGTCAAATGTCAAGTAAATTCATGCTAAAAATTTTTTTATGCTGTACGAACTTTAAATGATCAAATTTAAAAATAGTTAATTTTAGGTAGTTCAATGTTTTTCCCTTTTTTACGTAAAACTTTACAAAACAATTCATAAAATTTTTATCACGTTTAAAGACGTCTAAATTTTCTTTCAATTAAGTGGTCAATCGTTAAAATCGGATAATTTTTGTAAAAAATACAATCATTTAAATTTCAAATATGAATTCTTTGTAGGGGTATACAAACTTTTAGTGGCTAGTGTAGTACATGTAAATAGAATTAAAGAAAAAGATTGTCATACAATTTGTAGTAAAGCGAATGAAAGCAAAAAAATATATATCATTCAATTGAATTTAATTTTATAGAGAATTAATTCTAAAAATTTTTCATTCCAAATTTTTTTTATTCGTTTTGTAATAGAATGGAATTAAAAAATTTAATAACTCAAATTGAATTTTCATTCTCTAAGGCATTAATTGTCTATGAAATTAATTCAATACAAAGCCTAAGAATTATTTTCTGGCGAATGATTTAAAAAAAATCTAAATTCAAATTTTTAAGCTGAATTAAATTCATACATGAATTAATTCTAAATAGAATTAATTCTTTCGAAGATCTGGTCACAATTTATTATTTTTTTTTTTCTGAAAAACACATACAGAAGTTATAGAAATATTAAATTAATAATGGTGTTAACAAAATTTTTCGTGAAATATTACTACTGAAATAATTTACTATTAAAATGACAAACTTTTAAAATGCTATTTTGACTTAAAATATGGTAAACAGTTTTTTAGAAATTTTAAATATATAAACCGTTATACAGTTTCAAGTGTCCTGCTTGAATATACTACATACTTTGTATGTACCCCTTGTCCAGTCTGTTTGTATGCGTCATTGAATCTTAGAGTAATTTTGGATTTATTTCATAAAGAAAAAACTTTAAAACTACTTGGCAGAGATTATGAGGAGAATAAAAGAAGCAAAGTCGTTGTACATTTTTATGTTGATTTTTGGTTTTAGAGTGGTGGTTGTTGTATGTACTCAGTCACCAGTTGTAGCCAAGCTCGTGCCTTTACCAAAGCTCGACACAGAAAAATCGTGAGTTGAACAAAATACAACAACCTTAGAGCATAGTTGTATGTAGTTTGTATGCTTATAGCTAAAAAAAATTTTTTTTATTTTGCGATTTTTTTTATGAAAATAAGTATACTGCAAAAAGAAAAAAAGCATAAAGACCCAGTAGGAAGTTTAACTTGGACATCAGAGAACTTTTTTATGATTTTCTTGGATTTAGAAATGAAACTTGCAACAAAAACAAGGTTCTAAAAAATCATGATCGGCTTACTACAACTTGATAACACTTAAGCTCGTGAAACTAAAAATATCTTAAAGATATATTAGAAAAAAGTAGACACTGATTTTTTTTATGTAAAAGTATTTTTTAAATATGAATTCCTATTGGGTATTCTGCATCTTTAAAATCTATTGAAGCCTTTTTAGTTTAAGTATTTTTTATTTGTAAGTTTTCGTTGATCGGTTTATGGCTGCTGTTGTTGTTTTGCAGTTTTGTTACTGACTGTTTTTTTTTGCTCCTGCTGCTCGTTTCTTTTTTTGGACAAACTGGTTTTAAGATTTTTCGTTTATTTTATTTTGATGTAAATAAATTAAAGAAAAAAATCTTTTAAAACAAAAACAAGGCAAACACCAAAAATTCTATAGATACATTTTTGTTTGCAATTTTGGCTCTATACTTTGATTAAAGGTTTATTTGAAACTAATATGGTTGTTATTGTTTTTAGTTTATCTTTTTATTTGCTTTTTTTTTGTGGCTGTTAGTTTTTATTCTAAATTTTGAGCTGATTTCTTCTTCTCTTCCTTCCTCTTCTACAGCAAAATATGATTATTCAGCTGTTGCTGTTGTTGGTGTTACCAGTCTCTAGTACAGCTTTGTTTTTGGTTCTATTATTTTTTCGTTTGTTTTTTATGTTTGATATTCTTGATGATTTGATTGTTTACTTTTTGTTTTTGCTCAGATTCAACTTTGACCGTTTTATTTTCAAAAAATTTGAAATTGTAGCTTTTTTTTAAGAGACATAGGTTTAAAGGTTGAAATTCTTTAAATTGAGACATATATATGTATAAAATATTTTTCTTTTTTTATCAAAATGCGTATTTTCTTTAGGCGCTGTAGGTGGCAAAAAATTAAAATCCTTTTAAGTGCTCAAAGTCTCTCATTGTAATATGATACAAATCGATATAGAATAACCAATTGTTTTCCAGTTTTCGATCTTGAAACTAAAATAACGAAATTTGTCGAAAATTGTGTCTTTTATATTCATTCTCATCGTTTTACCCAAGATTAAGTTAATAGTATTTTTCAAAGCCGTCCATTTTTTCAACTATGTCACGTGAAATTACTGTCAGTTAGATTTTCTTATTCAGTATGTCATTTTGTTGGAATATAAATAACATAGTTTTTCGAAGCTTTGAATATGGACAGTTTAGTTCCAAAAGAATAGCATTTGCTGGAAGTTTTACTTTATTATATTTTTTTAAGAAAATCACTCTAGAGATCGTCGTATTTTAGTGAAAGTTTATGGGAATCTTCCTTTATCTGACGCAAATTATTGTGAAAGGTTTAGACGATTTTCGATTTTTATTTCCATTTGTTCGATGAAGACTCGTGCCAAGCATTGGAAGTGCTTGCAGAATAATTCGGAGTAGATTAAGCAACGATTTCCAGAAATATAAAAACATTTTGATTCATGCAAAAGCAAAACCCGTGGGATCAGAAGTGCATCATCTATTATGAGCTGTTAAAACCGGGTGAAATGGTTGACAAAAAATGCACATGCGACCAGACATGAATCCATAATTTTTCATCATGACAGTGATCGATCTAATGTAGCTCAACCAGTTAAAGTTTATTTGGAAAATAGTGGATCAAATGTTTAGCTCTATCCGCCGTATAGTTCAGGCACGGCCCCTTCTGACTGTTATTTGTTACCTTCGATTGAGAATGCCCTAGCTGAAATAAGGTTCACTTCAGTATTAAGGTATCAAAAATTTATTTGATTCGTTTTCGACCTCAAAAGATAAGAAGGGTTTTTTTTTGGGTGGAATTCATAAATTGCCACAAAGAATTTTTTTTTTATTTTAATAAAGATTTGTCTATACAGATTTAATTTTTCTTAGATCGCAAGGTAACACTATTAAATAATCGTTAAAGATTTAGATCGTAAACTTTTATAATATTTTGAAGATCTGTACTCTTTTATTCCATATATAGTATATTCGCAATTCCTACACTACAAATTTTAAAAGCGATCTTGAAATAGTACGAACACCAGTTTTTAGCAAAATTGACTCCTATATCACGGATCCTCTTTTTACAGCTACTTATTGTATCAATTTCAGGAAATTTATGATCTTTATAAATGAAATGAAATCTTCGTTGTGATTTCATTCTTTTAAATCTAAAACATTCATTTGAATGTTGTTTTTAAGCTTCGTTTTTTTGCCATTTTAGTTGGGGGAGTATTTGAAATAAGAGGCCTTTGACTTGGTTTTTAAGCAAGATTTGTTTAGAACGTTTTTTTTTTTTAGTTTTCTTGCTACAATTTTTTTTTTTTTTGTTAAACAAATACAAACAGAAAAAACTAGCAAAATTCTAAAAAGGAGGAAGTGGGCGATCAACTAAATTTTATTTTGTTTTATATTCTATTCTAACGACTGTTGTACGAGTTTATAGTTGTTGTTAATTTATCGTACAACTTACCACCACTACAACAATATAGTTGTAGTTCATGTACCTTTTTTCTTATTGTATACAAAACGAGCTCTCTTTCTCTATTTTTGTTGGTAAATTTTTTGTGCTTTTTGTTACAGTGTTACGAGTATTAGAAAAACTAACATTATGATTCGTTTTAGTGGTTTTGATTGTTCTAATACTTGTTGTTAGATATACATAGTTGTTGTTGTATTTCATGGAATTGAATTTTTTCTTTTTTGTATGAATGTTTGTTTAGATCTGTTTTAAAAGATTTTGTTTTGTAAAAATTTTTCATGTTTCCTTCCATTACATATGAAAAATTCAGGCTACATCTTTGTCATTATCATTTTCCTCATCCTTAATGTTGCAGCATTAAGGTGAGGTTAGGTTTAAGTTTTAGTTAATATATATTTTTTATTTTCTTATAAATAACCACCTTCTTCTTTATTATTAATAGTTTTTTCTGCTTTATTCCAGTATTCGTGTTATTTTTTTTTTTTTTTTGCTAATAAAAAATGTGATTGAACTCATTTGAACTTTGGCATTTCATTAATGACTAAGTATAGGTGATATTTTTAGCATCAAATTAAAGACCTTAGGCTAATGAGTCAATCTTTCTCTATATTTTATGTATTTATTTTATTTTTTAAATTGTGTATGTACTAAAATTTTCCATAAATAATGAAAACTGTCACCACAATAGGACTTTTGGTCTGAATATACTTACATATGTATTAATTCCCATCGATTTTTAATGAAAAATTAATGTTCATGTCAATATAAAAGTACATACAAAGTATTTTATTTAAAGTATATAATATATTGTTCATCGGTAACAACCACTTTTTCCCATCTTTCTTGTAATTTATGAGTTCTATGCCGAAACCACTTCTCATGTGTTGAGGACAGAAATAAATCAAGCTATTTTTCTACAAATTGCTCTAAAGTGAAGCGCATTCCACTTACAACATTCTGAATCACACAAAACAAATAATAGTCAGACGGAGCAATGTCTGGGCCGTCCACTCTTTTCCAAACAGTTTTTAACTGGTCGTGAAGCATGAGGTCGAACATTGTCATGATGGAAAATTACGTACCAGTATATAGTAGTAGCCCCCACAGCTTATTTTCCTAGTACTGTGATTTGTAATCGATTTTGTATAGTTTACTGTGTATTGTTTACGATTTAGTTTACTTTTATAGAAAAATATTGAGTTGGATTCACAGAATATTTTCAAGTTTTTAAATTTGTTGTTTAACTTTGCTGTATATTGGTAAGAAAGTATAAATATATACTTTACAATACATAAATATTTTATACACCAAGTGTATCGATTTGTGTGTCAGTTTAAGGCGGTTATACCCTGTGTAAAGTAAGGTAGGTAGATTTTGAAGCAACACATAATCAATAGTGGATATTTCAAATTTCGTTAGTTCAATACTCGCTTCGAACTTCGATTAATTGTGTTTTGCACGGTTTTAACAGCTAATACTATATGACACCCTTCTGATCCCACCAAATACAGAGCATTACCTTGACGCAATGGATATTCGTTTTTGGTGTATATTTTCCTTCACATACTCTTTGAATCATTTGTTGCGCTAAAGCAGCATTTCAGACATGCATAATCGTCTTTCGACGTCTCACAGTGAATCGAGCCCATAGATTTATTAATAAAAAAAAAAAAAAAAATAGAAGGAGATGTCATGAAAAGTTGTACTTACATCTAAATTTATCAGTTAATTTCAAATCTAAAAGATTTTATAGATTTCTAAAATTATTGATATTCTGATACGGTGAAAATAAATTTCTAAATGGAAGTAATTAATATTTTCCATTTTTTTTTTTTTTATCAGTTTTTTATAAATTCTGAACCAAGGATTAAAAAAGATGTCTACAATTTTAAAAATAAAAATATATATACAGTTAAGTGGAGAAAAAAATATATATTCTTCGTAAATTATGAATTTTTTCATAACATTTTTTACATTTCGATTATTTTGTTACGGGAATAAAAATTAAGACTTTAATACGTAACGTATAAAAAAAGCAATTTTATTCTAAAGCCTACTAAATTTGAGTAGAATTAAAAAAAAAATGGTAATTAAAAAAAAAGTACTAAAATGTAAACTTCTAAAAATGTAAAATTTTTTCATGAAAAATTCAGTCTTTAATGCCAAATTGATATGAATACCGAAGTGATGACATTCATGGATAACATATTTAGAAAAGAATTTTAAATCCAAGAATACAATTTTTCTTGCAAGAATGCAAGGCTACAAACTTTTTGAGAAAAATCTATTTTTATGCTCAAATTTTAAGTTGTTATTCCTGATCCATTTTTGTTAAAAAAAAATATTTTACTTTAAGGCATACGCCACATTATACTAGATTATATTGCATTAGTAAACTGAATCTACGGGCAAAGACTTAATTTTGAATAATTTTTTCTTGAGTCCTATTTGTACAAAACTATAAAAATTTAGTTTAACAAATTTCAAGTTCGCAAGGTTATAATTACTGCAATGGTAAAAATATTACAAACAAAAATATATATTCAAAATACCGAGGCTCTTGGCTTTCCTTTCATATACATTTGACAGAAATATCTTAAGGTAAAGATTTCACTGTGCGTCTCTTGACTTCAATTCGTGTGGCACGCAATTTCTTTACTTTTGGATGAATCCAAATGCTTTTAAACGTCTGGAAATTGTTGATTGACCTATTCCCAGTGATGCTGCAAGCATTTCTTTTTTTCCACGAGTGTTGATCAAGCAATGCCTCCAATTTTACATTTTCAAACTTTTTAGGCTGGCCGGGATGGTCAATATCATGCACATCGAAATCGCCACTTTAAAATCGTCAAAATCACTCACAACAAGTTGCCTCAGCTAAAGCAAGATCTTGATAAAGTTCCACCACTTCTACTTTCCTCAGCGGTTTCTTCAAAAAATAAAAGTGATTACTTAATTTTCGACAATTACTCTTTTTTGTTGGTACGAAATTCTCTATATTCAGAACTTTAAACTGTGTTCTTTATTACAAAAAAAAAAATGTTATATTTTATTTGAACGCACACCTTATTTTATTAATGGAAAAGCGGTGGCTTGTGTGTATGCCGATATCGCATGAGATCGTTTAGGTCTCCTCCTTAATTATCTGAATTAATATTGGTCCTCAAAATATGCATTAATTTCTCAGATGACCACTTTATTTGGCTCTTCCATTTCTTTGGTTATGGGAGAATTAATTCTTTTCGATTTCTTCGCTCTTTTGTCTCTACTTGTATTTGGAATGTTTTGTTATAATTTAGTAACCAATGTTTCAAAATTATTTTAAGATGGTCCTTTTTTCAAGGTAATCGAGTCAAAAAAAAAAAAACAAAGTATTTAATTTTTATGTCAATGGATGTTTACAAGAGAAGAAAATATGCCTCTTTCACCATGACAACGATTCTTAACATATTTCAAAAATAGAATGATTCTTAGAACGATTCTTAACATATTTTAAAAATAGAATGATATTATAACTACAATTTAGTAAGGTACGTATTTTGAAGTCGTCTGTCCAATTTACAGTTTTGCATACCATAAAAAGTTATGGTAAAAAAAATCGTAAACTTATAAACGTTTCGCCTATTAAAACTAAATAATATTTTTTTTTTCATTTTTCATATCAAAAAAAAAAAAAAAAAAACTAAAAACTTGTTTTTCTGTCTCTCTTTTCTTCCCAAATTTACAACAATGTTAACAATTGCCATCACAATCATAAATATTATATATGGCCAAGATCATCGATCACTCACAAACTCATATATTTTCTAAAATATTCTTTCATACAAATATCTTTAAGTAAATTATGAACAAATGTTGAGCATAAATTGAATATGACTTTTTCGCTGGTACACAAGTACAAATATTTAAGTAGGTTTCTGTGCATAGAAAGTCAGTGACACTTTAAGTCTCTCTTTCACTACTTAACTAATCATAACGAATGATAATAAAATTGCTACAAATGCCACAGTGAAGGCAGAAAAAAAAATGGAATAAAAAATGCTAAATAGAAAAAAATTAAATACAGTTACTACAAAAAATAGTGGCTCGGTAGATAAAATATGTTTGGTGAAAATTGTATTACTTTTTTGTCTAGCTTACAGGAATGACTTTAGAAATTTTTTGTAATTCCTACTATCATTTAAGGCTTTAACGCTCAAAAAACGCAAATGTAGCAAGTACTTTGTTGTTTAGTACACATCAACATCAGTGATGTCAATTACACGTACTTAAAGTAAATCTCTTGTAGTTTAAAAATCGCTAGATTAATAGGTTTTTATTTTAGCGATTTGGGTATAAAACAAAATTTGTTCTTTTTATAACAAAAATTTTTAATTTTAAATTATTGTTTCAACTCTACGCTTTTCCTAAATCATTTCAACAATATTTTTAGTGAAGAAAATTAAAAAAAACAAATTGTCCAATTAAAAATCTTGTTACAGCGATTTTTTTCCGGAGATTTAGTGTATTGAAATAAAAAGCTGTCTACACTGTTCTTACATCTGTCACGTAAAAACGAAGAGCGACCAAATTTGATTTGGTTACTACGTTACATTTACGTTTGTGAGTACCCATACAAATATAACTGTCATAAGCAAAACGTGTGTCAGTTGATTCGTTACACTTACATTTACGGTAGAGTAATGGAGCATTTAGTTATTTTGCTTGCATACTTTTTGTGAAGATTGTATTGCTATTTTTGTAACTTACAAGACTTTAGAAAAGTTTTTGTAATTCTTACTATTATTTAAGGCTTTAGTTCTTTTGTTTGTATACTTTTTCTAATAAGTGTACAAAGAAGATAAAAAAATTGTGTTTATAACTAAAAATTATTAAAAATAAAAAACAAAAAATATTATCATTGCATATTTTTTTGCATTCTTTAATGCGCACATTAAGAATAAGAAAACTTATGAACATACATACATACATACATACATAAATACATGCATACATACATACATACATACATACATAACATACATACACTCGTTTAAATAGAACACTGAAGTTTATTTTTTTCAGTTCCTAACAGTATTGATAAAAAATGTAGCGGTGAATAATATGAGTGGTATTACTAGATAGATTCGAAAAAGATATATTGAAATCCCAAGTTTTTTTTTTTATAATTTTCCCCAAAATCCAATTTTTTCATCATTTTTCGCTTTATACTTTTTTTTTCAAAATTTACAAAATCCATGTTTGTTTGCGCTTTATAGAAAGCTAAACCGCTCGATAGATTTTCTTGAAATTTTCATAGTATCATTCTGTGACACCCATTGGCTATTTTATTTTTCGATAGGAGTGGGGGAATGGTAGCTCCCATACAAAGTAAATATTAATAATTATATATCTCAACAACTGTAATAGAGAAAGACTTAAGATTTTATGGGAACATTTTTCTTATGAATTTCCATAGTTGTGATGAAAACGGGGCGGGTAGGTCAAGGGGGAGTGTTAGCCCCCATATAAAATAAATACTAATTATTACATATATAAAGACCTGTATCAGGGAAAGCCTTACAATTTTTTTGAGATAATTTTCTTATTACATTTCATTTCACATTTGAGATGAAGAAAAAGCGGACAAGTCTAGGGGGAGTGGTTGCCCCCCATACAAAGCAAATATTAATTATTACACAGAAATTCTTAAGATTTGGTAAGAGTAATTTTCTCATTAAGATTCACAACGAAAATAGGAAGGGTAGGTCTTGGGGGAGTATTACCCCCATACAAAATACATATTAAATATCCCGTGAATTATAATAGCTAAAGTCTTAAAATTTTGTTGGAATAATTTTCTTATGAAGTTCAATAGTTGAGATAAAATGGGGCGGGTAGGTCTAAGAGAAGTGATAGCCCCCATACAAAGTAAATCTTAGTTAATATCTAAAAAATTATATTAGTGAAAGTCTTAAATTTTAATGGCAATAATTTTCTTGAACTTTGCAGTTGAGTTGGGTATAGGGCTGGTAGGCCCAGGGAAAGTAGTAGCCGCCATACAAAACAAATAATTTTTTTTTGCATCAATAGGGTTAGCAAAGCTCACCGGTTTAAGCTAGTTTCATATAAATATCATCGTTGCTCTATCATTAAAAATAATTTGCAAATCTTTTTGCTGTCTTTGCTTTTGTTGTTAAAAATCTTTAAAATGTGATTTGAACTTAATGATAATAATAAAATAGTAATAAGATATTTAAGAGTATTAGAGAGTGAGGAGCATTAAAAGCCACCATAAAACATTAGAAATAAAAATAACAATATAATAAACATTGACAAGCCTTTTTCTTTTCTTTCCTTTATTCTGGAGATATAATACAACTACAACAAGTATTTAAAATAATAATCGAAAAAAAGTTGTGGAGAAAAAAATTAAAGCTGAAAAAAAATGCTTAAACGATTTCATTAGATTACAGTAGAAAATCGTGACTTATAGCGACACAATGCTAAATAAGTTGAATAAGAAAATAAAATAAAATAAAATAATCGACTGCAATATATGTAGCTAAGAGTACTTAATTTAGTAAAGAATACAAAAACTAACATGTAGAGACTAAAATGTATTTAGTAAATAAGTAAAGTTTATAATTCCTACGATTGTTCGGACAGGGTGGTTTAATAATGTATGATTTTTCTTAGTGGAAATTATATAAATTACGCTTAATTACAAGATTTCGAAAGGCTCTAAATTAGAGCCTGAATAAATGTCATTGACCTTATTTGATAGGAATGAAAGATTTCATATCTTTAACAAACTTTTTATTATATTTACGAAATATTTCGTTAAGTGTTAATTAATTAAAAAAATACTTAATTGTTTTTTCTCACAAATTCGTTTGAAAATTTTAACAGATTTAATGCTTGATATTAAAAATTTATTATTTTTTAAGAATTTCATCAGATTTTCAACTTAAATTAAAATAACACCTCGTTTTTGTAAAACGTTTTCAAAAACAAAATTTACTAACACTAAACTAAAATTTTAAATTCAATTGAATTGGAAAAACTATAATAAGGGAAAACTTAAAAATTACAATAACGATTATTACACCATTTAAATAACAAATAAAAAAAAAAAACGAACAAAAAACTCAAACCAATAATCATACGGATAATTTGCTGAAAATTAAGGGCAGATAACAAATATGGCTTGAACTTTTTATTTATTTTTTTTATTTTTTTATAAACTGATGTGTGCAAATTTATTTAAATTTTTTTTACTATAATTTCACCCAAAATCAAAAATTGCTTTTAAATTAAAACTATTAAGACAGAAAAAATATGCTTAAATAAATAAAATTGCAAACATTTGCAATTATCGTTGAAAGTGGTATCAATCGATCGATCAATGAATCATAATTATTGTAACATACTTTTTTTTTGATTTTTGCATGTATTATAATATTTTATATCTATGTGTTTATTTGTTTGTATAGGTTGTTTCTGGTATGAATGAATGTTTATTATATTTCTTCTTTTCACTTTTTTGTATGAATGCAATTGAACCATATTTTTTCTTGCTGGTTTTTTTTTTTTTTTTCAATAAATCTACTACAATTACACCGATGTATGCATAAATTATTTAATTTTTTATATTTTGTTTGTAAGTAAAATCCATAACAGTTTTGCTGAAAGTGATAGCAAGCTTTTTAAATCATATATGTACAAATCGTCACCAAAAATGCAGAAAGCATAATTTCTGTGTAATAGTTAATATTTGCTTTGTATGGGGGCAATCACTCCCCCTAGACTTGTCCGCTTTTTCTTCATCTCAAATGTGAAATGAAATGTAATAAGAATATTATATCCAAAAAATTTTAAGGCTTTCCCTGATGCAGGTCTTTATATATGTAATAATTAGTATTTATTTTGTATGGGGGCTAACACTCCCCCTTGACCTTCATCACAACAAGAAAAATGTTCCCATAAAATCTTAAGTCTTTCTCTATTACAGTTACTTTTCAATTTTGTACAGTAAAAGCAAAAAACATTATGAAAATACAAAAGGCCATAGCAACATTTTTAATTGTTTACTGTAAAATTCATCAGTTAAGTAAAATTTTTCAATCGTTCAGTTAAAACATAAACAGATAAATCATAAAACACTCTTCAAGCTAATGTTTCCTTAAATGGAACTGATTTTACGAAATTGATGTTATTGCTTTTTGATTTTTGTTAATATTGATGTCATTTTTGAAAATATGAATCCGAAATTTTTTGTGTAGATGTGCTTTGGATCAGTACACCACAATTCAATAAAAAAACCAACATTAGTATTTTCAGTGGTTTAGAAAGTCAGTGTATTTGAGGTGACGAAATGTAGATTAAAGGAGCAATTAAAAATCATGTTATTAGAAACCGAAAATAGTATTTCCCCATAATCTCAATATTCGGCCCACGTCATGCCTCCCAAATAGGACATTATCTTAAAGATCACTTAATTCGCATATAAAAAGCATGAGGATAATATTTATTCACGACTAGGGTATTCAATTATTTGGGTTTTCATATTAATTGGTTAATTCGGAAAATAATTATTCGAGGTTAAAAATTGATCGGTTATTAACCGATTAATGGCAAATTATTCGATTAGCTGAATAGTCTTCGTAATACATGTGAAACATGTAAATAATACTAATTATAGTAATTAATCTATTGAAATACTTATTTAGAAATATAATGTGGTCCAATTGTTTTCATAAAGGGTATTATAAGTTCTTCCGCCTATTTGTATAAAAAAAGTATTTTTTTTTTTTTTTTTTTTGACCTAATACTACAAAATGTTCCCTCAATTTAATGTAAAAATCTGTCTTTTTATTGCAGCTCTCTTTATTTTCTGTGTGAGAATGATTTTTGTCATAAAGGTCAAAAATATTATTGGTATTTTTACGTACATTTTGTTAATAGAAATTAAACATTTTTATAACGTATATAAATTTGAATTTCAGACTGAGCATGAAGATACTCCAAACTTCAAAATAATAAGCTTTCAATGAAAACTAATTTGAAAACCATTTACAACCATTATGAAAAATAAATAAAGAAATTGAGAAAGAATGAAAAAAAATATGTCAAAAATAAAAATAGAAAATTTTAGAAAAAATAAAAAGAAAGAAAAACAAATATTTATTATTATAAGAAAGGAATTATACAATAAAATTTATAGTTTTAATACAAATTTCAATAGCTTTTATTGCAAATTAAAGAAAACTTAATATTACTTTCTTCTCGTGCAATTTTGAAAACGGTAAAAAGGTCTAGTCATAAGTGTGAATAGTCATGTTTCCGTATGAGATTTTATTTTCGAAAACTCCTTAAAATGCTTAGTCTGAATCATGATATAAAAATAATAAGGTAGCGCTGCTCTCTCACTTTGTTGCCATAATAACCATTTGACGTTCAAGCCAACACAAATTTACAAATTTTAGTTTTTTGTTTTCCTTTTTTATGTTTAGGTACATTGAGAAAATTATTAAAAATGATCAAAATTATGTATATAAAGGGTGATTCAAGTAGAGATACTTTTTTAATAGCCTTTTTTTTTGACAGATCACGTGTGAGTCTTGTCATGCTGCCATGTTATTTTTGTTTAGTATTGTTTGGCATTTTATAATGGAAAGTCTTACGCTTGAACAACGTTTACAAATCGTTCAACTTTATTACGAAAATTCACGTTCTGTGAGGAATGTGTTTCGTGCACTTCGCTCAACTTACGGTCAACATAATCGGCCTACTGAGCGTACTATTCGCAACACCATCACGCATTTTGAGACCCAGCATTCATTAATGGATAATATTCGACCGAATAGACCACGTCCAGCACGCTATGAAGAAAATATAGCGGCCGTAGCTGAGAGTGTACACGAAGACCGTGGAGAGTCGATTCGGCGCCGTTCGCAGCAACTCGGACTGACGTATGGAACGACTTGGCATTTTACGTAGAGATCTTGAAAGCGTACAAAATACAGCTTGTGCAACAACTGAAGCCGCTTGACCTTCCCAAGCGACATCGCTTCGCTCTATGGGCTCTTGAAAAGTTCCAAGAAGATCCGATGTTTTCGAGGCAAATTTTGTTCAGCGATGAGGCCCATTTCTGGCTCAACGAGTATGTAAACAAACAAAATTGCCGCATTTGGGACGAAGAGCAATGGCGACCGTTATCATGCCATGATAACCGACTATTTGATGCCTGATAACCGACTATTTGGTTTAAGCAAGACGACGCCACTTCCCACACATCGCATCAATCAATAGATTTATTGAAAGAACACTTCGGTGAGCACATAATTTCGCGTTTTGGGCCGGTCGATTGGCCACCAAGAACGTGTGATATCACACCGTTAGACTTTTAGACCATCTGCGACGTAGCAACGGCAACATTTGATAGACATAATCTTCAAAAAATAAATGCCAAAGAATGTTCTTTCAAATGATAATAAACATTCCCCATTAAATTTGAATTTTCTGTTTTTTTTTTAAAGTAGGGAACATCGAAGTAAATCACGCTTTATATATATTCGATCCTGACAAATTTTCTTTCTTTTAATTGAGATTTTTATTCTAAGGAGCTTTTACTTTAAGAGATATAAAGATTCAGATTTTCTTATATAAAATTTTATAATCTGTTATTTGTAAACCGATCGGAATAAGAGAATGCTTTCAAATATCTATTAAATTATATTCGGAACAAAAGAATTTATTAATCCGTTAAATCGCAATATCTAATAGTTTTTTTTTTTTTTGAGTTTATTTATAAAAGTACTGTTATCGCGGAAATATTTCAATATAACGGTAATATTAATTAAATGGTTATTTTAAATATTCAGTAATTGCTGTAACACTAGATACTTCAGGAAAAGCGCATGTATGCGACAAAAGTTTTTTTTTTATATAAATTACACATAATAAAAAATAATCCTAAAATAGTTTTTCCCTTTTATTTTTGGTGCAAGGCTTTTTTGTTTATTTGCAAAAGAACAAATATCAAATAATTGGCTTTAAAGTAAAAAAAAAAAAAAAAAAACATAACGAAGTGGAACTACCTTCTTATATTTATATTACGGTCTGAATGTACTATTACTCAAAACTATGTTTTCAAAATTTATATTCCCACATGAAGTTATAATATTGTAATCTATTTATTTATTTGTCCATATTCGGATAATTTCCAATGAGTTTAACATTGAAAGACGTTCTCTTTTTTGATACCTATTTAGTGTTCATAATTCATGCAAAATTGATATAAGTATTCAAATTCTTTTTTGTTGGCGCAAGAAAATTGGTTTTCATTTTTATATAAACCAACAAATTTTTTAATAAAAAATATATAAATAAAAATGTATGCATAACATTATTTTTCAGTACTTTTAGTAACAAGTAATTGCAAAAATAACAACCGAATTTCAACGTTTTATAGCAGATAATACATTTCGATACTGTTTATATTACTGTTCACTTATTGATACTTTGGAAGTAATGAAAAAGTACTTCTCTAAAAATGACTTTTTTTATTTTTGCTGGGTTATAACAGACATTTTAAAAAAAGATATAGTTGACATAAATTTATCTTAAAAATATAAAATTTTATAAATTTTTAACTCCAGAAAACTAAATTTCGATTAATCGGTTATTTGGCTCAAGTTATTCGGTTTATTCGATATTGCAAAATAATCTTTATAATACCCTCTATCTAGTATCACATTATTCGGCATACAAAATGGTGTACTGCAAATCTTTTTGTTTTGTTTTTAAAAAAAATTTCAGTATTTGGTCAAAATTTAGCGTAACCTGAATATGTACATTAGGGACATAACAATTTTTGCAAATATAAAAATACACAGGGCATAGTGTTATAAGGCATGAAAAAATATTAAGAAACGCGATATTAAATTTTCGCGATCGTTAAAAAAGTTTCCGCATTAATTTATTACTATTTTTATATTTATAAAAAAAAGGATTATATTGTCTCACTACTTGCATTGTCTACAATAAAATCATTTTTTTTTTTCATAAAAAGTGATAACATCACCTTTTATTCCTTAAATATAATGTTTTGGTCAACATTTATCTTAAAATGCGTTTTTAATTAATTTTTTGTTGTTATTGTTGTTGTAACAGCTCTGCAGTCGTTGGAAGTTCTTTCCTGGGAAAAAATTTCTGGTTGATATGGGTGGACAATCTTTGGCCAAGTTGAGTTCGGGCCGTTTTTTTTTTTTTTTTTTTTTTTTTTTTAAAAAAGTTATTCCCCTAATGCACATGTTGACCGAAACCGAACTTTTTGCGTAACCCGCAACCGAATATTTCATCGTACACCACATGTTATAAAAAACAAAGTAGATTTATATATATAACATATGCAGAATAAAATTGCGACAAAATTAAAAATTTTCAAACTTCTAAAAAATTAATGCAAATCTTATATTATTTTTTTAAAGATAACTTTTTGCGTTATTTTTATATTTCCAAAATTTGGATCACTTTTATGCACTTTTGGAGCAGTTTTGAAGTACTTTTTTGGTTATTATATTTTAATTTGCCTTGCAATTTTGTCGAAATGGTTCTACAAACTCTCCTCTATTTAAGTTGGTCCAAAACTTATTAATCCACTTCAATTTAAAATTATTTGGATATTTTTAATTTTTACACTTTTATTTAATTTATAGATTTTTTTCGACCTCTGAAAATCATCCTGTCGTTATATTCGTATATTAAAGCAGTTTAGAATATATAACATTATTGGATAACATACCTAGATATTTCTTTTTATTAAATCCATCTTCTCTGCATTACACAGCTTAATATATTAATCAAAAAATGCAGTCAAATCAGAATTTTGAAAAGTTAAAAATTCGCCACAAATTGTTTTTGATTCATAAAAATTTTTTCTTCGAAAAACTTTTGGCATTAATTTTTATAGTTTTTCTATCAATAATTTATATCTATCGAAAAACTAAATTTCTTTGGGACTCATTTCCATCTGAGTTAAAATATAAATAATTTTGTAGGGGTGTAGAAATAATCAAAAAATTTACAAATATTTTTTCAACGTAGTTCGTTTGTTATTAACGTTTCGAAGAAGTCAGGAATCAGACTTTTATAAAATTTTCACAGCATGATGAGGTAACATCTTTATTATAAGTATGATATTTTTAACCAGCGTCGAAAGTTTTGTTGCAATTTTATTTCGTATACGTCAAGTATACTGCTGTGCCCAGCATAGCCAGATTCATGATTTTATTATACTTTTGATGATTTTTTAATCAACATATTATTTGATAATTTATTTCCTTCAAAGTATGATTTTTTTAATCACCAACAGAAAGTTTTTTTAAGTATCTCAAAGAATAGCAATATGTACCAATATCTAATATACTTAGGAGATATAAAAATTGTTCTTTTATCATATGTTTTAATAAGTTAATTAATTAACTAATTGCTAACTGGATTTTCTTTATTTTTTTATTTTTTTTGTATGCTTTCTGAAAAAAAAAATTAGGTAATTTTCATCGAATTTAAAATTTATAATCTTAATTGAACATTGCAGTGAACTTCTTAAATTCTCTTTTTACTTGGATTCAATTCCTTTCTACACGCAGGGAAAAACATGGTTACAACATTATCACTACAACAATATTATGTTCTCATTGTCAATTTTCTTGAATTTTAATAACTCTATGTTCATCATAACAATGTTAATGTTTACACTCAATAAAAAATTTTAATATGGTTGATTGCAAAAATTACATGTTTTTAAATATTCACAAATTTCGTTAAAAAACTCATAAGTAGTTTGTTTTTAAGAATATTTTGTTTTTAATGTTTATTTTCCAATTTATTGTAATTCTCATTTAGTTTATATATGAATAAATACAAATAAACAAGGTTTGGTTATACTCGGTGTGATTTAAGCTATATATTGATTAACTAAAATTAAAGGGTTGTTAAAAAACATATCTTGCATCTGAACCACATATGATGGTACAAATGAATATAATTAATGAACAAATAATATGTAAGTAAATATATATTTTTTTTGACTAATTAATATTTTTCTCTATTATTTTCAATAAAAAAATAAAAATAATATTCTTTAATACGTTTTATTTTAATGTTTGATAAGATGAAATAATAAAATGACAAAATGAAATAATAATATGATAAGATTGGATAACTATATGATAACGTGGGATAATAAATTTTAATCTTAATATCAAAAATGACATAATAATATTATAAAATGGAATCATAATATGACAGAATAATAATATAATAACATCAGAATAACAATATAATGATGTAGTAAGATTGTTCCATCATATAGAATCATAACATGAAAAAACAAACCATAAAATCAGACACAATATAAAAAAAATGGAATGATAATTATTACTTGTAATCATTTATATTTTTCGCTGTGATCTTTTGTTCTAATCATAATTTGTTGCTCTTAGATTATGGTCACTACAGCTATATTTTTTTTCTGCGTGTAATTGCCACAATTCTGTGCAGTTGAAGAGCTAATATTTTGTGAGACAAAAATTACATTTATAGGTGCTTCTACTGTAATTTACAATAATTGTTTGAATAGTTGTTAGGAGCTTCTCCATTTTTTGGGCTTGGAATTCATTATTGTTACATTTTCTTTTTCTTAACCAAGTTTCGTCCCATGCGCTAATTTTCTGTTAAGCTTTTTGGTTACACTCAAATCCAATTTATTGATCCAAAGTCAATTGAGATTTTCTAATCGTTTTAAAATAAAAATTAAAAAAAAGTTCAAATAAAAAAAATTTATATGTTCTTAAATCTGGTATATCTTACAAATATATTGCGATCAAGAAAATTTTTAAAATTAACGGCAGTAGGAGTTATTACTAAAATTATATGTTATATTTTATTTCAACGCACATCTTGAATAATTTTGAAAACTCAAAAATGCCATTGTTATTTCGAAAAAAAAAAAAATATATAAATTCTTTTTAGACGAAAAATTTTATTGATATTCGAATTTTTGACAAATTTTAATATTCAGTATTACCGTCTAAAAATACCTTTCGCAATATGGGTCCAATTTTTATTCTATTCTAAATTATGAATAGTAAACTCCTAATAGCCTTGAAAAACTTGGACTGATGGAAGTGTTCGAATTGTAATATATGCAAAAATATAATCTTTAGTGTAATATATGCAAAATTATGCTTTTAAGTATAAAATATGCAAAAATATGCCAGTTAAATTGCTAAAATAAAATCTAAAATAAGGGCTTTCTATAAAAATATTACAAAATATACTGTTAAGCCCAAAATATGCAAAAAAAAAAACGTTAGGATCAAAATATGCAAAAATACCCTGTAACGAATCGATGCCAAAATTCTTAAAATTGACTGAAATGGATAAATAACTAATAGCTTGGTTCATTTGAACTTCAGTTAAAAATTATGATTTTGCGTATTTTTTTGGTTATTATATAGTTCCAAGTTGTAAGATTTATTAAAACTCGAAAACGTTTTCATTCGAATCAATATATTTTCTAGCAACGCTGGATGTGCCTATCTATTACATATATCCTTTCCTCCATTCTAGCTGATTTTCTGTGGAATTTGGTGTTTTTACGAAAATTTGTTTTTAATTTATTGTAAAAAAAATCGGGTTTCTGCTAAAAAAAAATAATTTTTTTTTAAGAATACGCATTTTTTGTTGAATTTTTTTTTTGTAAATTTATTCCTTTTTGAAAATTGGGTTTTGGATGAGAAATCGGTTTTTTTTTTTGTAAAATTATAGGTTATTGGATATCACGAAAAAATATATATAAATTTTTTTTCTTTTTTCACTAAAATAATTTATTTATAAATATGTGGAAGAACAATTTTTTTTTTTTTGGACCTGAAGGCTTCATTTTATTGCTGGTCAATTTTCCTATTCCAAATGGTTCATAAGAAATTTTATTAACGGTCTTCTGTATCGCTTCAGATCCCAGTCAAACAATTGAACTTATGCACAATTGTAATTGGTCATCAACAATCATCCGGTATATTCGTTAGATCTAAAATATCTGATTTTTTAAGATATAAACGTCCTCCTGATGCGTCAGTTTTCATACTTGACTAAACATATCAAATTATTTTTGGGACAAATTCGGCGTCCTCTTAAAGTTGGTATGAACTGCACAATAAAATGTAAAGTGGATCCATTGTACTTCTGCTTCCATTGTGTTAACCAATTACTGTATTACTGCACTTATTAATGTTGTACTATCACTGATCGAAACCTGGAAGAACTATAACCTAGGATCAATTCAAACTAGGTCACCTGAATCCAGTGCTTAAGAATATATTATTCTAGAATTAACCTCCGGTAGAGCTGAGTCGCAAAGTAGGTACAAAATCGTATCCTCCTCTACCTTGTCATTACAAATTCTGCAATAGTAATTGAAAACAAGACCTAATCTCGCTTGGGTCCCTATGATAGACTACATTGCACAAGTGGAAAGCTAATTAGATGATCGATCATCTCGTCCACGACTGTCGTCCCCTGCTTGACAAATTCATCAGCAATATGGTTGGTAGGAACAACAACATCACACCATACACCAGATATAAATCGTATGACATGTTTTATGGCGAAGATTTCCGCCTGAGCGAAACTGCAATTATCATGCAGTATAAAAGGGACCTTAACCCCCATAATAATCTCGTTCATGTTAGTTATGTTCAAAAAATTCCACCCAAATTTACATATTTGATATGGGACTCTAGCCAGAAAAATTTATGTTTTATGCGGTTACAAGAACGGAAATTAGCCATTTTACAGAAGAATTGTTTTTTTTTTTAGTAACTGGTCTTATAGTCTTTGTAACCTCTGTATATTTTGTAACAGAGGCATGATAATTGCAGATATTAAAAATTTTTAGCGAGAAAAATTATTCGATGTTATAACAATATATGATTCAAATAAGAAAAAAAATTCATTGAACTTTCCCAGTATGTTTATCGCTGCAATCGACTACTTAGAAAACCATATACTTGATGGAATATTAACAACTTAAGGGTAATAAAATAACATTTTCAAACATATTTCAAAAAAACCATTAGCAGTTCAATAAAATTTACATTTAGAAAATATAAACAAAACATAAATTAACAAGTTAAACCAAAAGTTCTTCGAAACATTCGTAAAATAAAGGCAATTAATTGATTGGAAATTACAAAAAGAATTTATGATCATTTTGAAAACTTAAACAAAAAACAAATAAATTAAACAAATTGCCGAAGGCAACCCGCATTTCAAAATAAAATAAAACAAACCCTTTTTAGGAAGAAGAAAACAACAACAATAAAAATAAAAATAAACATTTGTCACATTATTGATATTCCCATAAGAGATCGTTAAAAGTGGGATGACCGACCGATCAATGGAAAACAAGGAAGAAATGCAAATAAAACCTACCACTTTTATTACATTTCTTTTTGTTGTTGTTGTTGCTGCTGTTGACGTCAATCATACAAACGCACTCACTATGTGTTTATTGTAACAGGAATAAATGGTGGCTCAGCAAAAGTAGTGCTGGTGTTGACTAATAATTGACTGAACGAATGTCGGTGTAGTACTATTTTGACTTACAAAAACATGTCTCTTGTACTTTTAATATATTCCAAAGTTTTCAACTAAGCGACCAACAAACCATCCATTCATTCATTAATTTCTCCCATCTTTATAGAAAAATGCAAAAAAAAAAAAACAAAATACAGCAACCAAACAATAAGGTTAAAATACATAAAAGTTGATAATGAATTCAGTTGAAAATGTAATTCATAAAACGGAGCGAGTTTTTACTCTTTTCGTTTTGGTTTCAATATTGTATAAAGTTTTCGAACAAACTGCGGGTTTAACGCACGCGTCAATGACTTTTTGTTTTTATTGTATTATTGCATGAAATATAATTGAAATAACAACGACAACAAACAAAATTAACATCAGAAAACACCAGCCAACAATACAGGAAGAGGGAAATATAAACAACAAAATTGCTAAAAAAATATGCATTCAAGAATATAGTTTAACATATTTTTCTTTTTGTTTATTTGTTCCTGTTAACCGATATAAAATTAAATATAATAAACCAGATTTAAATTCAATACATATTTGTGAACAGGGCAACCAAAAATATGCTCTTTTTATGCGAAAAAATTTTAAAAAATATGCCCTTAAAATTGAAAAAAATTATGCTCTTAAAATATAATTTTTTCTAGCTAATTTTTAACTTATCTACTACTTATGCTAATAGTAATTTGATCTTTATTAGCAATTGCTATTTTTTTTTTATTTTTGCAAATAAAAATTTTTCATTGTATCTGGAAATTAAAAAAATTATCAATTTATAAGATGAGAATTATTAAAGAATCTGATTTTGAAAAACATATGTGACTAAAAAAATTTACTAATGGCAAATTATGTAAAAAATTTTATTTGGTTCTAAATGTGCAAAAGTTTTCTCTTATAAAATATTCAAAATTATGCTCTTAAGTATTAAATATGCCATTTAAATTCTTTTGATCTATCAAAGGCATTTAATATAGTTATGCATTCTAAACTTATTGCTAATTAACTTTGGGTTTTCATATGTGGCATGTAGGTTTTTAAAATCGTATCTAAGTAATAGATGTCAGTTTGTCTCAGTTACCGACTCTAATTCTTCAATTCTTTGCGATAACTAATGGTGTTCCACAGGGCTCTATTATTGATCCGTTGTTGTTCATGTTATACCAAATTCAATGATATCTTACAGCAAGTAGCTAATTGCATTATTCGCGAAGTTTTTTCATGGTCTTCTGATAATGGATTCAGTATTAACTTAAGGATTACTAAATTAATGGGTTTTGATTTTGGGGCTAATGATATCGTAGTAGCTCAAAATGGTATACGTCTTGAGTTTGTTGATAAGATTAAATGTCTTGGCGTTGCAATTGATAATCACTTGAATTTCCTCTCACAAATAAATAATGTTTCTTCTAAAATATCTTTTTTGTTGAGAAGGCTATATTGTCTTGACACACATCTTTCTTTTTCTATAAGGATACGTTTGGCTCATGTTTTATTAATCCCACATATTTTATATTGTATAGAAGTTATTACTGGTACGACCGGTCGTGAATCAGCTAAATATAATTTTCAACAGAATTGTTAGGCTTGTTTATGGTGTAGGATATTTTTCTACAAAGTATTTTTATTTTTCTACAAAGTAAAATTTAATAGTTTCCCTGTTTATTTAGTTGAAATTTTTCATCTAAATAGCTCTGATAGGAAACCCCAGTTTTCCTATTCAGTCTTAAATTCCACATTTTTCAGATGAGATTGTCTAGAATGTGGAATTCACTCCCTAGGGATTTAAGATGTTTTTCATTCTCATCTCATGTCTTTCGTAGAAAATTAATGTTTTATGCTACTTATCATGACTTATTATAACCTCTTTCTTTAATTACCTACCATAATTTAGAGTATTTAGTTCAATTATTAAATATACACATTTATATTTTTTTTTTTTAGTTTTTTTTTATATGTTCATTTAAAACGCATCTGATAGGTTTTATTATAGTTTGAATTTTAATTTATTTATTTACTTATTTTTTTTTTCTTTCAAATTTAATTTAACTATTAATTTATTCAATTACTTACGATTGATAAATATTGTTATTTATTTTTTTATATTAAATTATTACTTTTGATGTAGTAGCTTTTGTTAGCCGTATACGGCCCATTGTGCTTGGTTATGTAAAGATAAATAAATTTTATATTTATTTAAAAAAATATGCTATGAAAATATGAAAATATATGCTTCTAAGACCTAAAAATGCAAAAATATAATTTTTTTTACCGAAATATGCAAAAAAATGCTACAACAAATCGATGCCAAAATTCTTAAAATTGTTTGAAACGGATAAATAACTAACAGCTTGGTTCATTTGAATCCTAAGATTTAATATGATTTTGAATATTTTTGATTGCCCTTTTTACGAATTTTGAGAAAGAATTAAATAAAATCAATTCCTTAAATAAATTACTAAAGTAATTATGACGAAATAATTGCACGCTGCTACAGTGAAAAATCACTCGAGAAATGGCATATCGTACGTTATAAGCCTTCTTGAGGGCATCCATAAATAAGTTTTTAAAATTTCCAATACACCCTCAGAATTTCGAGTTATTCGCAAAAAAAAACTGCTTTTGGGTAAGAACATAACCCAAAAGCAGTTTTTTTTATAAATATATTCCTAATTCTGTGATGATTTTTCTTTAAAGAGGAAACAGGCTTTTCAACCGTATGCATTTCGTCGTTGTGCTGACGAAAAGTCCTATGTCTTTTTGAACAACTTTTCAGGAGAGGGAAAAAACAAATATATTTTTTGTATTAAAGCCATACAAAAAACTTCGGAACTAATCCAGATATTAGAAAAATTGATTAAAATTAAAAATGGACGATCAATAAATCTTTCCATTGGTCCAATAAAAAATTTTTTCGAAAATTATACATAGGACTTTTTGTCAGAGCACCGACGATTTGTTGTGTTTCGTTCAAACATTAAAAGCTAAGTTTTAAACAACATTTAGAAAAAATAAAATTTGTCAAGTTTAACTACGATTTATTACAATTTTTTCTATAAAAGCCTATGCAACGATGTAATAATTATTAAAGCTATTTTTGTTCTAAACATAAAAAAATTCAATATTTTTAGATTAGACAAAGAATGTAGAACTTATTAAATTTTATCTGTAATAACCTACTTTCCATACATTTCTAATTTTTTTTCTTAAAAGTAAAACCCAAGTAAAAATGTGGAAAGAAAATATGTTGTCCTAAAATATATGAAAAATTTAAATAACTTTAAAATTATTGAATAAATCATTACTTAATTAAAAATTTTAACTTTACTGAAAATTTATATAGCTGCGAGGTCTATAGTGCATGAACTACCTTGAAAACGGGTTTTTTTCAATATCTTGAATTTTAGGGGGTGTTTTAAAATTTCTGAAAATTACTTTGTGGTGTCCTCAGGAAGGTCTACAGTCCACGTTGGATCGTTTTGCAAGTGAAAATAAAAAGTGCCATTTTTTAGCAGCGCGTTATTAATTTTTGTAAGTAATTTTATTTATTAAAAAGTGTTTCCTAACAATTGGAGCATTTTCCCTGATAATTATTTTCTTAAACTAATTATTCTTTAATCCCAGTTTAAAACTCTCTGTTAAGTTCTTTCAATAAATTATCGTTTTTAAGTACGGCGCTTAACATTCTTGATAAACTTCTTCTTAAAACAATTTTTTATGTAATTGCATATAAATGTTCTTTTCTTCTTGTGCCAACTTGTATTGTAGAAAATTCCTCATAATATTGTCAACAATCTAAAGGTTGTTGTCATTTGAGTTGTTATTATTGTACCTATACTTGTTGCTCAAAAAAAAAAAAAAAAAAAAAAAAAAAAACAACAACAAAACATTTATCTAATTGTTACTAATTGCTTTTAAAGCTTAAATAATTGTTAGTCTATGTCTTCTTCCGAAATGAATACAAATACTTTCTCTACTTTATTTGACATTTTATGTATGTATGTATGTATGTATGTTGTTTGCGATTGTATCTTTGTATATCTGTTTATCAGTCATTGTTGTTGGTTTTCTAGTCTTCATAATTTTCTTTCGTCATTTTCTACGACATCATTATGCAATTCTTTAGAAAGAGAAGAAATCTACATATGTATATATATATTATTATATGCAATTTAGGTTTATATTTTCTTGTCATAATTGCTAATTTTTTATCACTTCCATTTTTTTCATGCAGATATTATGAAGACAGACTGAAAAGAATTTTGAAAACGTAGTGACAAAGGTATCTTTACATAATGTCTATATCAGAAAATTTTTCATCAAGACAAACGTCAAAATTAAGGCGAATTTATGGAAGATCGCAACAGTTGCACAAAACAACAATAAGGCGAATTCATTTATGTTTTATATATATGCGGTTTGGCAGCTGTAACAACCACAAGTAATAATTAGCTGTTTAACGAAGGTTACCTTGTAGAAATTTACATTAATATTTACGTTTGTCTTGGTAAAAATTTTTATAGAATAGACTTGACATTAGGAAATAAATGTTTTGAAAATAAAATATATTTTTTCTTTCTTTATGGATTTTGGAACTTTAAAACAAACTCCATTTTGTTTTCTTTAATAATATTAGAATACTAGCATCCGGTTGGAAATACCATAAACAAATTGCAATCGTACATGTTCATGTTGTCTCTCTTTGGTTGAACCAAAACTTTGTGAACTACAATTAGATATTTGCAGATTAGAATACATACATATTTTCATCAGCATTCATGGTGTCTTTTCTACTTAAGATAGCGCCCACCCCCTTCTTTCACTAGTGTAATAGTGAGGAGTCAAATTTACAATAACAGAAATTTATGACAGTTTAGGAAGCCTAGTTTTTCAGCGCTAAGGTTAAAGATGTTGGTGCAGCCAGCATCCGATTCGAAAGACCATAAGCAAATTGCAATCAGTAATCGTTTTTTTTCCTACGTCTGATGGTACCAAAGCTGGTGGTATAAACTATAATTAGACATGACAAGAGTGGAATACATATTTTCTGTGCTGTTACGCATTTCTTCATCGTTCATCTTTCGAACTGAAACCTAAACACTAGGCATTGGTTTGCATATTTTGTTGGTATCCAGGGTAACCAAAAATATGCTATTAAAATTAATTTTGTGCGCATCAAAATGCTCTTAAAACCGGAAGATATGATAAAGTTTAAAAATATGCTCTTAAAATATTTTTTTTCTTTTTTGGTGAAATTTAAATTATCTACTATAATTTAATTTTCATTAGCAATTGCTAACAAATATTTCCTTTTTTCACTGAAAAATATTCAAAGCTAATACATTGTATCAGGAAATTACAAAATTTCTATCAATTTATAAAATGAAAATTATGGAATTATGATCTTTAATGCAAAATTATGCTCTTAAGTATAAAATATGCAAAAATAAGCACTTAAATTGCTTAAATTGCTCTTTATGAAAACATGACAAAATATCCCATTAAAATATGCATAAATATGCTATAACAAATCGATGCCAAAATTTTTTAAATTATCTGAAATGGATAAATAACTAACAGTTTCGTTTATTTAAAGCCTAAGAAAAAATAAGATTTTGCATATTTTTGGTTGTCTTGGAGATATCTCTCAGATTACCAAATGGTTGCATCATTTTTCGGAAAGAAATTTACGATACAAAATTGTATTTGGGAATTTTTTGGTATCTGTGTGGAGGCTCTAAAATTCCAAAATTGTATTATCGAAGTATTTGATCGACTGCATAGATTATCCTGATTAGCTTTGGCAGCATTATGTCGAATTAATTGAGAATTGGAACATAAAGACAACCGGCTAACTAACTGGACGTTGAACGTGCAACAAACGGGTCTCTGGACGAAACAGTGTCTTGATCTCGTTGGTTGTTCAAATATCATGGAAAAATTACGTTCAAGGGGCTAAACAAAAAAGGTATTCGTCTGTTATTTGAATATCCAAACATTTGGAACTATAAGGAGCAAGTTTCCACCATCCTTTGAATGGAACTAAATTAGAACGTATGGGAAACACATTTAATAGAAATTATTTAAACAAGTAATAACCCGTAATACGCCTTGTGTGTGATTACCTGCTTTTCGAGACCGTATAATAATCTGAAATTCCTTAAAGATGTGTTCCAAACATATGTGATTCGGTTTTTTCACGCGAATCACAAAAACTATTTAAGACATATGAAATTCATATAACAAATGAAATAGGAATATCCACAGAGACTTAGAGGTATTAGTAGTAAAGAACGAATATGGCACCCGAACACACTTGCAAAGGCTTCTCCAAATACGAATTGAAACAAGCCTTAGAAAGTCGGCTAAAATCAGGTCAGCTGCTAGGACCTTATAAAAGCAAACTCCACAGCAAACACTAAATATTTGTACAAAATGTTTTAATATATAAAATAAAATTGACATATTGTAATCCACCAAGGTCAAATGGTTGGTATCAAATATTATCTCCAAGATACCAGTTGTTATCGAGTGGTTTAATGGGAAAAGTTTGAAATTAAAAAATGTCGTCTAAATACTAAAGGAATTAAGGGGTCTACCAACAGTTCAAACGTTCAAAGCTGTGAAATCACAGCCCAATGTATAACAATTAAACCTACAGTAACTGTAGTATTTTACTTAGCGGAACCTTTCAGATTTTTTTCTTTTCCCCCAGTCATATTTAGATTCTTTAATAACACAAATGCAAAAGAAGTAAGCGAAATATATTTTAATACTAATGTTACTATCAGTAAACATTCAAGTAGTTGCGGTCTGTAGTAGGTGCGAAGACCCGGGAAAGTATTAATCAGACCTTCATCTAGTATACGGCAGCTCAACCTATACGCAATATGACTCAGACTACTTGAGAAACATCACTAACAAACTATATTTATTTTCGCGCATCATCAAAAATGTTGCAAAGGACCCCATAAAAACCGTTGTCCTCGACCACTGAAACCCAAATATTACCAAATACTAATAATTTGATTAGAGGTCCCTGTTGAAACTAAAATTCTTCAATTTAATAAGGGACTTAATTTCAAAGCAATTAAGAAGCTAATAACGATTTCACTCCAAATGATTGTGTAACGCTTATAACGAAGATGATGGCTTGTTTTAAATTTTTTGGTCGTTAAAACGATTTCGGATTATAAAATGAAATAAGAAGGTGATAGGTTATCTTCAGTTGTTATTGGTACTTTTAAGCGATGAATCTTTGTAGAAAATTCTAAGACTTTGTTCCACTCCTTGCACAGACATAATCTTTCGACAATTTCGACGTCTAATAGAATGAGATAACGTACGAATGAACTTTTCAAGCTATTATCAAAAGATATAATTGTCACATATGCCATGAAATATTCATTTTCGGAAATCGACGTACCTGAATAAAGTAGTAAACTTTCTGCTTCTGGTGGCATATTTTCGTCGATATAACTTCAAATTTGTCTATTTCTTTCAGAAATATGAACCTATTCTTTAAGAACAAATAAAATCCTAATATGGGAACAATCGGTCTTTTTCAATCAAAATTATTGAAAACTTTTTTAAGAATATGTTTTATATATTTTGGCTTTTAAGATCTTTTAGATGCCACTGAGTTTTAAATTTTCTTCGATCTCTATATCTAGGTCGTCTCCATTGCCAATCGTCCGGAATATTCTAATAATAATAATTCTAATTTGGCAAAAAGTAAAAACTACATAATTTATTTTTATTACTTTTCAGGTGACCGTTTTTTAGGTTTTCAATTGAAATTAAAGGCCGTAGGTATACAATATTGAATTATCTACCGTGTAAATATATCCCCAACTTATACGAAAATTATTTGGTATATTTTTCAAACCGATATGTATTTTGACTATAGAAAAATATAGCAATAAAGTGATGGTGTTGTGTTTCCTTTTATAAAACTAGTTAAAAAAAATATATCAAAATTCAATCATAAATTTTAATATATTTTATAGGAAATATGAAAGAGAAAAACATATTAATGTTCTTACATTTCGAAAAAAGTAAAATCCACTATCTCCTAAAGTAAAAGAGATTTTTTTAATTTACACAATATGTAATGAAATACAACAATTCTAAAAATTAAGAAAATTGAAAATGACATAACTTAAGTTATGTAATTTTTCCTTTTGGTCACAGATGTCTTATGATTTAAAGTGTGCGTTGGAATAAAATATAATTTAATTTTCTTTCTGTGGTCAATACGAGTATATCTTTGAAAAATACTCCAGATTTTATAATGATACGAATTTTCAAAATATTTTGTGTGCCTGCTTCACAATGGAGAGTCAAAGTGAAAAACAAAAAACAATTTTTTGAAACTATTAAAACTCATCCAAATTGGACTTACACATTTAACGTAACCATTTTAATCTAATACACTTTGCGTGAGGTTTTCAAATAAAATAAAAAAGATCGTTGCTAAAATATTTTGATTTATTAACAATCTTCTTATAAAATCGTTATCACGCAGCTCATATTACTCAATTTGTAATTTCAAAATACAAAAATCTCTAAAATAATATTTATGATCCATATTTTTATTTTTTGTGTAAACAGCAAATACAATCATATTAACAATGATATATTTATTACTCCTGCTCTCACAAGCATAAAATGCTCTTTTTTTTCATAATCATTAAAACTAAATAATCATATTTAGAGGATTATGTATGTACCTATAAAAATAATAAAAGTATATGTTGTTGTTGTTGGTTGTACGGCTACCGGTAGTAATCACTTTTGGCATCTTCTGTATACAACCATATTACTTTTTTTTTATAGGTGAATGAGAAAAATATTCTCCACTATCTAAAAGACACTATTTAGATGAGTTACCAAAAAGACATTGCGAATATAAGTAATAAAAGCCAAAACGCAAAAAATAACAACGTATAGAACTGATATCTACGCAGCGGCTCTTCTCGGTTACCATTCTCCATTCTAATGCTAGTCTGTGTTCATGACACTACTACCAAACAACATTTCCAAAACAAGAACTCTGACTGACACCTTACTTTCTATTAAATTGGGTTGAGTAGAATTAAATTTGAAAACCTATTTGACAACCTTCTACGCTTAGGAAACCCATTGTGAGAGTTTGTGTAATAATGAGAGTATTGTATTATTTTATATCGATCTAGATACTTTGTTCTTGTTCATTTAAATTCTTATTTATTTCATCTACGTCATTGTCATCTTATTATTCTAAAAATTTTTTCTGCCTTTGTTGTTGTGCTTTTCTCATTAAATGTAGAAATACGAAGAATAAAGATGTTGTTGTTTATAGAGTACGATCTTATGTTTAAGAAATTTTTGTTCTTATTTATTTCTTTCATTTTATTTTTTGTTGTATTTGCCTTTCTCCAGTTTTGTTTCCTGGATTTTGTACCTTTTTACATAAAAAGTTTGAAAAGTACACTTAGAAAAAAAAAAAAAAATAATAATAATAAAATAGAAGTCTTAAAATTGAGTTTATACGATTACTTACACATTACTCATTACAACGGATGATGTTGTGATCTACTTCGGCAATTCGGGAAGCTTAAAAATAATACTGTACTGTTTGTTCAATCGAGGAATATCTCGCCACTGATCTCCAAGGTTGATTTTCTTGCCTTTGACCGTTGAGAATTTCACACAAGGATCTCGGATTATTCTCTAACAAAATCCAATTGACGATTGCATTCATTGAATTTTTGTGGACTCAAAAAGAATATATACTGGAATATGAACTAGAACTCTTGTTGAAACCGAAGATCGTTTTCAGCGTACCATCCTACGCATTATTTTCAGCTAACGATTTCCATAAAATGTTCGACAGTCGTGCTATTAAAGCACATGACGATGTCAATTGATCGTCTCACGTATTATATTTGTTGATCAATGTTATTCATATTACCAAGAAATGTTTCATATACATACATTAGCAAGAAACGAGAGAGATCGCGGTATGTCTTAATTTCAAGAAAAGCTGCTCAACAACCAATTATGAATGAGTTGTACAAAATTCGTGTGAAAGAAAACCACGATTAAAATTGGAATGCTAAAGATAATTTGTGATGTTTTATCTCTAAAGATTCTATTTAATGACGCTATTTTTCTCCACAATATATAAAATAAATGCTATTTTAAGATATCGTTGAACCTCGTTAATACTTCCAAATTTCCTCCAATTTTTGATACATTTTAAGTGCTAGTATATATATAATCAGAGTGAGTTTGGATTCACACAAGGCAATTTTTCTTCCTGAAATTCTGATTTCGTGTGTGAGAGAGAGAGAGAGAGCGAGTGGGAATATGAAAGCTTACAAACTTGCCTGTACTTCGAAATTCGTTTTTCGTACTTCAAAACAACAACAAATCAAGGCAATTAAAGCAAGAATTGCTGAAGTAAAATTTTGTGTGTGAACGTAAAAGCAAGTTCAAAGGAGAAAAATAAATATTTCGCAAAAAAATTGCTGTGTGTGAACGTAGACTAAATAATTGAGTAAATACTATTAATGATAATGATGATGACGCTCACTTGTTGTTATTGTTGTGTCAATATTTATTATTTTTTCCAAAAAAAAAAAAAAAAAAAAAATAAAAAAAACATATATATCACATATATGTTTTTAAGTGTAAGTATACTGATCTGAACTTTAATATTACTACAACAACAAAAACAACACATCATCGTCATCATCATCATTATGATCATCACAAGGTATATGTTTTCAAAACTAAATTTACAACACATTATATTTAAAAAATCGTCGTTAGGTTTACTGACTGACACTAGTAGCTAAAGAAATACGAATAAAAGGAAAGGAAAAGAAAAATACTGGAAAATAAGTATAAAATACATACATATACATAAATAAGAAAAGATCGATTGTTTTGTACCGTTTGTGTTTTTTAATGTGTTACTCTCATGCAAAAAGTAGGTATGATTGGATATACGTACGTACGTAAAGAAAAAGTACGAGAGTTGAAAGATTTTACGAAGTATATTTACGTAGTTAACGTATATGTATGTATGCCTTAAAAACGATTACGATTCTTTTTGTTGTGTTGAAAGTGTTGACAATTGTGAGGATTTATTGGTGGATTGAAATTTAGATTTCAATGTAATACAATGATTTGGGCTCGGGATTTACATACATATGTACTTATCAGGTAATAAAGAGTCATTGTTCCGGAAGGTCTTAGGACAATTTAGATTTATTGGCTAAGATATTTCAAGGCTTTTATTAAGTAATTTCCTCATGGGCGACTAAAATCAAAATAACATTTACTTATTTATTGACTTAAATATCGAAATTCGTGCTACGGAATAATCAGTCAGATTTACCTTAATAATGTGCCTTTACGTATCCTCAATATAGCAGTGATTTCAAAATTTTTAGTAATAATTACTCGTACTTATCTGACCGACATTTATGTTCTATAGTATTATTCTATTAAGGGAAGAATATGGTGTGAAATTTATCTCACATTTAGAACCAAGAGAGGAATTTGATTTGAAATTTGTTCGTACGATTTTCATTTAATTGAAGATTACTACTTAATTTTTGCGATAATGACGACTTGTTTAAAGATCTTAAATAAGAAATCAATTTCTTGTTAGCTTAATCCCCCGGTAGTCTTAGTACCGTGAGTTGTTACGCAACACTATACCGGAAGAATAATCTCCTCTCCTCGATTTGGATTTAAATTACAGCCACCAAGTTACTCCCTAAAGGCCCTCGCTTATAGCCAACCTACAACCATAGTCTTATGGGGCTCCTCGATTCCATGGAATCAGATGTGTAAGTCTCTAGTCAGCTCCAAAGATCTCTTTGTGCCAGTATTGACGCCAGACATGTCAAGGTACTAGTAAAACTATTGTACTTGGCAAACTGATTAAACTATCAAACTCCATTCTTGTCTGAGTGTAACCATTAGGACGTTTTAATTGATGAGCTAACGATGGACTAAATTTGCCAACACACACAAAGATCTAATATGGGATCTGTCAATTATGAATCAATGTGGACCAAGTGTAAGTGTTATTTATAATTGTATAAAAATTACATATGTACAATATGTAATCATTATTCTAGTCATCGCTAATTTGTTTGGAGATGCAATGCAAGAAACGAGAGAGACAATTAATCTTAATTAATCTTAATTAGTTGCATCCGATTTATAGACTTTATACTCATCCTTATCGCCAATAAAAGCTGAAAAGTTTTATTACCATGAAATTTTTGTTTCTCCCGAATAAAAATCTATTAATGTTAATAAAGCAAGCATTATTCACTTCGAAACATTCGAATAATTTCATTCGAAATTGGATGTCCGTCTAATTAATGACCATTTCGATATTAAAATTTTGACAAAGGGAAAACGTCGAAGTAAATTTTATTTGCGATAATGATGACGGTAGTTTTTATTATTTCAGTTTATGGGTCTTTCAAAGAAACAATTATTTGTTAGGATCGTGTTAGTTTTGTAGAATATCCAATGAATTGGGAAATTCAATTGGAATTAATCTGGATTTTCGGAATGGTAATCGATATGTACCGCACTTAAATATATTGTTGATTCTAGTGTCTTCACAAAATTCATTCATATATAAAAACGTCAATATTTTGCTTCAAAACCGCTACATTAACTGCCCGGCTTTTGCTGTCTTTTGCTCCCCGATCTTTTTCGTAATGATTGTTTGGAATTGTAAGTGTACAAGAGGTTTCTAAGTAGTGGTTGATTTTTTTTTCTTTTCATATTGTTGTTGTACTATTGTTGCTGTATTTTGTTCTGATATTTGTGATAGTAAATATTTTGTTGTTGCCGTTGCTGTTGTTATTGTTGTATGATTAGAGAAGTAATAAACGAAATATCAGCCCTGGGTTGCCATACACTCACAAAACACTCGAATGTATTTAAAACAAAAAAATACTCTCAAACCATCATTAAATTGCTCTACACGCTCGCTTTGTTGCTACATCGATTTTAAAACTAGAGTTTAGTCTTATAAGAGTAACGCTAAGGTAAACAACGATCGTTTTGAATTAACGGCGGTTTTTAGGAAAATTTTAGAAAATTTTACAAAAAGAAAAAAAAAATACAAGAAAATTATTTAAGAAAGAAAAAACTGTTTAGAAAAACGGTATTGTTAAATGCAAAATAAGAAAGAACGGTTATGCTTTTGAAAACTCTTGGGAAAAATGAGAAAGTGTTTGTTGATTTAAATTGACAATTTCTAATAAGATCTAGGAAGAAATACCTAGTTATGGTCTTTATTTTTTAATATAAAAATAATTAATTTATTATGGCATTCAATTAAATGTAAAGAACACGCTATATTTGTGAAAAAAATATGTCACTCTTCTCCTGCCTCGTTTGTTGCCAGCCTAAAAACGCCCGAAAATTTCGTTGGAAATATAAAAAACTAAAAAATTTGCCGCCTTTTGCTAATGTATGCGTTGAAATTCAATATGTACCTTTATATAAAATGTATATACAACACTATTAAATTTTTTAATTCGTGCTTTTTAGTATATAGAAAAAAACAACAACACAAAAAATATATAACGATACTTAATGGCAAAAACGCTTAAACTTAATAATGATCATTTTTCTCTGAAAGAAGACATAAGAAAAACGCCATTATAAATTTGTTTTGTAAGAAAACAAAAAAAAAAATAGTTTGTTTAATCTAAGAAAATGTTGATCTTAAGAAAACTAACTTGAATAAAAATTTTTAAATTATTAAAATTAAAAAAGAGAAAAAAAAAAAACAGTTTTCTATTTCCTTAGTAACCAGTGATTATAAAAATAACCGTTATTAAATAAAATAAAACTTAAATAAATTTCCTAATATATTTAATGAAAAACGCTAAATATTTAACAATTTAATAACAAAATGATACAAAAGAAAAAACAACAATAGCAGCAAATTTAAAATCAAATAAAACAACAATAATAATTCTAAAGATAACGCCGTTTATGAAAAACAGTGGAAACAAAAAACAACAAAAATTATACTCTGGAATATATAAAAGTAAACGAACAACCGACTTGAAAAATACAAAAACTAACTATGGTGCGATCTTTTTTTTTATTTATTTATTTTTTATTTTTTTTTTTTTTTTTTTTGTAATTTGGAGACTTTTTCGTTTCACTAATACTTTAACAACAACACTGCTTTGTGCTCCCCACCATTATTTGGCGTTGTTTTTTATAATTAATTTTACTCTCCCCAAGTATCTCTAGAATCAGCAAACAGCTCTCTTCAAACAGTAACTTAAAGAGCTTATTTTTATAAAATGTTGTAGTTTTTGCTGAATTTGAATCTCCTAGAAGAAAACGTAAATGGTAACCCTTTTTTTGTATTTGTTACATATATTTAAGCTGCATTTTTATGAAATTTTAGTTTTATGTATATAATTTAATTAATTTTTTTTTCTTTATTTTTATTTTGTGTATTTAATTTACATCATTAATATTGAAGTGCTTATTATACATTTTAATTTTCTGTGTGTGTGTGTGTTTTTTTTTTTTTTCATTAGTTTAATAATTATAAATAAATTTTCATCGTTTGTTTTGTTATGAGGAAATATTGTATGCATATATATTAATTATTTTTATTATTTTTTTAATTAAGCGCAAAATATGCAATATTTTGTTTAAAACATTTGCGAAATTTTTTACTTATTTCTGTGAAATTAAAAATTTTTGTATTAACCAAAATTTAAATTTATTTTAATCAATTCTTTTCTAATCTCTTGAATTCAATAGGAAATTTAAATTCCCCAAAAGGGAGCATAAATATTTTTGTTAAATGTTAGAGATTTTACATATATATTTTTTTCCATTAGTGTACAATCTAGAGTTATTAAAATCTGGAAAATTTTATTTTTTCATTCATGTACGTATATAACAATTATTTATACAAAGATGTTAATGATGTTAAATATTGGAAAATTTGAACTTTTATTTAAGTGAATAATTAATACAATTAAAAAAGTAATTGGAATAATTTTATCTTTGATAAATCATTTAATTGACCATATTTTTTTTGTGTAAGTTATTTTTAGTTTTTCTAAAGAGATTAGTAAAGCATTCCTGATAAGCTGGCTTAAGCACTCAGCGAAATGTGAATAAGAACTAGCTTTCTCCAAAACAAGAATTTATTCAAGATAAATCTCGGCAAATATTAGCAAGTTAAAATAATTTTTCATAACTAGATAATTTAAATTTGGAAAGTTATTTTCAAAAATATATAAATATATTGAGAGAAATATAAAATTTATTTGATTTTTTTTACTAATCATAAATGAAACTAAAAAATAAATTGATTAAATGTTTATCACATAAAAACTTATCTTTTTTTAATTGTTTGAATGTATTTGTTTTATTTATAATTATGCTTAACATGAAATATATGCATTTGATTTTTAATTTTCGGAAATCGTTCTAAGTAAAATCGTAAACGTTATATCATAAATGTTCAAACAAATTTCTATTCTTTCAAAAGGTCCTTAAATTTTTTAAGAAAAATGTTGCCTTATTGAATTTTGATATTTTGAAAATGTTGCCCTTAATCTTAGAAAGTACATGGCAATCTGATAAAATTAATAGCAACAATAAAACTAAGAAATTAATAATAAATATAATAAAACCTTAGAAAAGAACACAAAATTAACCTTTTAACTGTCAAAACAAGTTTTAAAATAAATTTAGAGATTTTATTTCAATTCAAAATTAAAAAATAATAATAATAATTTTTTTTTTATTTGCCTTGAGAAAGCCTTAAACGTGTTAGGGTTAAGGTTTAAAAAACAGAAAATTTTTTTGCTCGAAAACTCTTATTCAGTTTAACTATAAAGATTTTAACAACAATTTTGCAATATTTTTTTCAGTTTTATTCAGTGAAATAAGCTGTAAACTAAACAATTTTAAAAATTAAAAATTAGTGATAAATTTTTAAGCAAAATTTGGATAAATATATGATCGATTTTTAATATAATTACTGTAACAAAAGATTTTTGAAATAAATTATAAGAAGGGCAACCAAAAATATTCTTTAATAAAATATGCCCCCCAAAACTTAAAAATATATTGTTAAAATATGATTTTTCTCTGTTTAATTGATTTTGGTTAGCAATTGCTAAAAAATATATTTTTATATTCTTAAAAATTGTTGATATAAATTATAAGAATTTAATATTCGAACCATTATCAGCGCAACCAAAATTGTTCTTTAAAAAATATGCCCCTTGAAACTAAAAATATGTTCTTAAAATATGATTTTTCTCTGGTTAATTGACTGTGGTAGGCAATTACTAAAAAATATATTTTTGTTTACTCTTAAAAATATTCAAAGCTCTGCTACATTATATCTGAATTTCTATCCAAAATGATTGAGGAATTGAGTTTGATAAACGCATTTGACAGTCAAAAAAAGAATGATCTAACTGAATTTATGTATAAAATCTCCTGAGTGCAAAATTTTGCTCTTAAATGTACAGTGTAATATATGCAAAATTATGCTGTTAAGTGTAAAATATGCAAAAATATGTCATTTAAATTGCTAAAATATGCTTTAATTTTTTTTAAGGAAATATTACAAAATATGATGTTAAGTCCAAAATATGCACAAATATGCTGTTTGAACGAAAATATGCTGTAACAAATCAATGCCAAAATTATTAAATTCTTCTCAAAAAAGACTAAATAACTAATACTTCAGTACTTTTAAAGGACAGGAGAAAATGTGGTATTTGCATGTTTTGGAAAAAATTTTTGTCAAAAAATATTAAAATTTGTTTTTTTTTTTTCGTGAATTTTATTTCAAGTTAAAAGTTTTAAATAAAATGAATTATTTGCTTCTTTCTTTAAAACTATAGAAATTCATTTAAATTATTTTACTATTTATTTTTAAGTAATTGTTTTATTTACTTAAAATCTCTAATAACTTTCCTATTAAAAATATTAAGCTTTAAAATTAATATTAAACGATTTTTATTTATTTTACCAAAAAATACAAATATTTTCTTTGTTTCTTTTATTTAAATATTTCTTATATACTTATATATATATATTTTTTTTTATCAAATTTCCCTTAAATTTATAATATTTCTGGTGAATAAGCATTACTCGTCTTTTATTTGATTAGCAAATATTTATCAAACATGTCTTTTTTTCTTTTTGTTTTTATATTTTTATTTAATTTTTATAAATTTATTTATTATACGTGTTTCTTTTAGAGTTTATTGAACTTTGTTTTATATATTTGCGATTTGGACTATTGTTTTTTTTTTCATTAAGCATTATATTATTTTTTTTATTGTTAATGCATTTAACAAAATTTAAATTAATTTTATTTTTAGGAAGTTTTGAATATAATTTGAATATTTTAAGAGAAAATAAATGCTATTTTAAAAATTTATTGGACTAATATATATTTTGTATATATTTCTACAGTAATTTAAATTATTATTATTTTTTTTATTTTTTTAAAGTGAAATAATATATATATATATATTTCACTTTAAAAAATTTTTGTTTTTCTTTTATACGCTAATAAATAAAAATTCTTTCAATATTTTTTAAAAAATTTTAATTTTATTAAAAAAGTTACTATAATTTTAATTACATTAAAAAATATATATATAATTTTTTAAAGTAAAATAATAATTTTTATATTTTTTCGAAATAAATTAAACTCATAAACAAATATCGCAAATTATTCTAGCATTAAATTAATTAATATTTTCCTATTTTGTTCTCTTTATATCATCATTTAAAGTTATTTTTCGTTAATTTCCGTTTCTGTGATTTTTTTATTTTTATTTTTTATAATATTCGAATTATTTTTTGAAATTCCCACCCATTATTTTTTGATTTCTTTTTTTTATGACAAAAAGAAAATCTACATTATACATTAAAATTATCAGCTCGAAAAAACAACATAAACAAGCTGAAGAAATATACAAATAGAATAATTTGAAACATTTTAATAATATTTTGTGTCACTATTTTAAATACTGATAATGTGTTTTTTTGTGTTCATTTCATTTTAATTTATTTGTTTTATAATTGTAGTAGAATTGAGGAAAAAAAATCTTATCACAAAGTAGTGTTTTTGTTTTGTTCCCATAATTGTTACTAAATGAATATAAATAAATTATTATTATTATTATTTTTTTTTTAAATTTATTTTCAAACCAAATAGAAAAATATAATATAGGGAAAAAAATGCTAAACGAAGTTTAAAATAAGCTACTTTACATACATTAATAAACAATATTTTGCTCAATAACAAAACAAAAAAACGATGAAACATTTACATATTTATAATAAAAATTTAAAGGTTATTGGAATAAACATACAGTGGGTACAAAAAAAAAAAAAAAAAAAAAAAAAAAAAAAAAATAAAATAAAATTTAAGCCACAGTCCCCTGAAAAGAAAGAAAATTACATTTTATTTCAATTTAAATGTAAAATAAACTTAAAACCAATAGTGTATTTTATTTCATTGCTCACTGTATGCTTATTTGAATGTTTATTTCCTATAATTGCTTATTTTTAACAAAGTTTTTTTTTCAAGTGCTTTAATATTTTATATTAATTATTTTTTTATATTTTAAATGCATTCAATTTCTCGATACTGCTGTTTTTAGTGAGTGAGGGTCCAGTGTTTCACATTTGTTAAATTTAGATATTGTGACTAGATCCACACTCATTAAAAACGGTAGTTATAACAAGATTTTGGCTTTTTGTCATAAAAGCAATATTATTTAATTTTCTTAAAATTTTATTTATAACTTTTATTTATTAAATGTTTTATAAAGGAAAACTATAGAAGTTAGAAATTGTTTTAAAGAAAGTATGTACTTATAATAATTTTGATGTTTTGTGTAAATGGCAACCTAGGTTGATTTTTTTCACCATTATCATCTACTGTTTAATTTTAATTTGAGAATTTCATTCTCGAAACTAGAAAAAGTGTATTCTTTTTTTTCAAGTTATAACAAAAATCCTGCCTTTTTTGGATTTCTCAAGATTTAATTCAGATTAAAAACTCGCACTATTTGAGAATGCAACTTTTTTGCTTTAACTCGACCCATATATGATTCTGTAAACTTTAAACGATGAGCTTGTATTCGCTGAAAAATATTCTACATAGCTATGAAAATCTTATAAATAATTTTGATCTTAAATTCGTACCTTTATTCCTCTGTCAACAGTTAATAGCCTACTGGTACCGCAAGGAACTAACCACTTAAAATTAAAACTTTTTTTTAACGATTTTTATATTAATTAATTTTTGTGAGTTTAAAAATGATTGTTGATCGAAGATTAGTTGTTTACGTCAATCGTCGTTTAAAACTAACTTCAATTGACAGCTGTATGGTCAGTAGAATGGCGCGACCTCGAGAAAAAGCATCTTATTAAAATGGCAATTTTTTATGTAATTATTTTGTTAAATACATCGAAATCTAATCTTAGAAAAAGATTTCCTCGATCACTGTGGTGTTTAGAAGATTTCATAAGTATTAGAAAAGAAGCTCCTATTTATTTCCGTACATTATTTCTAGTATAGTTCTTTGCGGAATCGTCAGGCACCGGAATTCGAAGTTTATCAAATGTTATATTTATAAGCAACTTGCTTTTTATAATTTATTCTGCATGTGTTTTAAAATGGCTCGTAAAAGACGTGATATATTAACAGAAGAACTTTCTGAGCTTGTCAATTCGATTGTGTGGAAGGAAAGTGATCTGGATTTTTCTGATGATGCCATCTTTAATGCTTCTGATTTCGATTTTAGCTCTGCTTTCCTCAATAATACAAGGAAGACATATTCAGAACAATCTGCGTCAGTTAATAAGAGAGATGTCGAAATGTTAGATTTCAATTCAGGATGTTCGAATACTGAACCAAATCAAGATATAAAATTGTAACAATATTATACAATATACATTATTTATATTTTTTATATTTAGGTGTTGGAGATCCAGCAAATTTTAATTGGAAAGAATATATCAAAATCTTTCTGGTATATCGATTGACAAAGAATCATATGTTTTCAAAAAGTCGTTATGGCGAAAAATGAATCGACAATTGTATTCAAAGTTGGTTAAATTTCAAGGGAAGCCAAAATAAACATTCCGTACAATGGTTCGTTTCAAAAATGTGGGATACATTTGTGTATTTCTTCTGAAAAAATTGTTTTGCCGAGCTTCACCAAAACTAAATGTAATTGTTCATAATATATTATGTATATTTTTAGAATAAAATTTCTGTAATTTTTTGAGAATTAATTTTGTGGCATAAAATATATTACTAGATTTTGAAGTCCGGGAACCTCGTGATTCCTTAAAGAACTAATGACGTCTTGCACGTAGAGTTGAAAGAATACTCAAAATAAATATAACAAATAAATACTTGTGAGTATTGCTATAAATGATAAAATTAGTGTAACTGATGTGGTATGATTTTTCTTTTACATACTCACTATACTCATAAAAACTGTTACAGTTATTTCTGGTTTTGCATTGAGTGAGAAATTTATTTGTTCTTTTATTTCAAGTAACTGTTGTACTATAAGTATTTTAGAGTACCTGTTGGTAAAACAAGTAAACATGTTAGCTTTTTTGTGCAGTGTGTGAATAAGTGAATTTTTTGATAAAATTTGTATTTAATAATGAATAATATTGACATAAAAAAAAAAAAAATAAGAAATGTGTACAAAATTAGTAAAAAAAAAGGCGACGAAGCGAAATATGGGACTGTTTTTGCCTCATAAAAGAAGAAAATGATATAGAATTAACAAATTTTGTTGTTTGCAAAATTTGTAAAAATGTATATGAATATATTCAAAACTCACTATAAATTTTAAACAAACATAAGTGCTGTGCATGGTTAGAAAATGAAAAAGAAAATGAACTTATTGAGCCGAATCAGGTTTCCAAAAAGGCATGTGTGGATGTTTTAACAAAATGGATTATTTCTGATATCCGCCCATACTCATTAGTATTAATGAGCTAAAAAACTATTCGAAACTAACTCTGGGAAACAAATTTGTTGCCAATATTAACACTTCATTAATACCACAACCATTCACAATTTTTTACCCTTTCAAAACATTAATAATAAAAGTAAAATAGTTCCATTAAATTGTTTTATATTTTGTTCTCCAAAGTTAAAAAAATTATATGTTGTCGAAATCCTTTACAGAATGAACAATATATTTATGAATTCATATTTTAAATTCTTTTTTCTATATACTATATACTATATACTACACTATATACTATACTATATACTAAGAATTAAATCCCTTTTTTTATGAAAAAAACTATAAAAAAAAGTTTTATAGTATTTTTAATACTTTTTTAGTTCAATAAATAATATGTACATTTAAAGGCGTCTGTATTTTCAGAATGAATAACATATAAATGTATTCATATTAATATTTAAATTTCAATTTGTTTTTTTTTTTTATATATATATACTAATGATTTTTTTACTCATTTTTTTTTTATTATTAATATTTTAAAACTTCAAAGACTGAGTTATTTTGCTAACTAAAATCTTAAAGTTTATTTAAATCAATAAAAAAAAAATGTTACTGCATAAAAATATTTTTAATATTGTTTTAATTTAATAAATTAATCTTTTCAACGTCTGCATTTTCATAACACATATTCATACATTTTTATCAACATACAATAAGTACTTATAGTACAAGTTTCTATATCTACTTTATTTGTTTCAGCGAATAATAGTAAAACAAATATGTTACTTTTATTCGCTCTTTATTTATTTACACCTAATCTACTAAAGAGAATAACAATACCAACTAATAACAAAAACACAAAAATACTCATCAATACGCACTCAAACTGACAGACAAAGAAATTAGTGTGGTTTGAATGTAACTGTGCAAGTGTTTATAAAGAACCAGATATTCCTCAGCTATTTCAGGTAAAAATCACCCTTGAACAAAATCATAGAACTAAAAAGGTTCAGAATTCCGAGTTTTATGACATTAATTCTTTTCATCACAGGTCCATTTCTCCTTTCAATCTTAAATTTTCATAAAAGTTTGATTTGGAGCAATACCTTTCTTTCAATATTAAAATTATTTTGATTTTAAAATATCAATTTGATTTTCTATTTTTGTCTAGTTTCAATTCTGTTTTAGAGTTTATATTTTTTCATCATCATATTAAATTAGAGTCATCATTAAAAATTGATTTGATAATTCAGTTTTATATTCCACTTTTTTTTTTTTTGATTTGTTCAAATATAATTTTTAATATATATAGTATTTTTATACCCGAGCTTTTTCCAATCAAAATAATTTTCAAATAATCAGCTCACTGTTTATATGACATACAGAAATAAATTATTTATATAGCAAAAAAATCATTATCGTTTATAATTCTTTCCGCAACATTTTTATTTGAAAATAACACCTAAGTATAAACGTATTAAATTTATTTAAAATAAATGTATACCTGCCTTTAATTCTAATAACAGAACAAATTAATAAATAATATTTCTTAAATATTCGCTATCGTCTCCTTTCTTTGGAATTGAGTAGTTTTATTAAATATGTATAAGTTTATTATACACCCTACTTCATACACTACTAGTGGACAAATAAATAACTAGTTTATTTTAGATATTTTCTAAAGATATTTTGATTAAGAAAATAAATTTAGGTTATAGAAAGAAGTTTGTAAGAAAATTTTACAATACATAATATCATCATGTTTGCTGACTTGAGTTTTTAGCAGTTTTTATAAGTCTAATAAAAAGACTTAATAGATTAATTTACACACTACTAGTAGATAAAAAAATTAACTAGTTTCTTAAATAGTAATATGATAAAATAAAACCGAATTAATATTTAAATGTATAATTATATATTTAAACGTTTAATAAAGTCTTCGAATCAAAATCTCTATGAAAACCGCTTTCGTAGTAAGAAATGAAATGCAGGTGTTTTTAAATACAACAGCGTCTTTTAAAGGGTAGATTTTTCTCCACCACCAACATCTACTTAAGAGTCATGCTTCAATAATTTGTTTTTCTTATTATTTTTCCATTCAAACAAAACTATAACATCTGTACTTTAATAGTTCAACAGTAATAGAGGAATTCCCTTAAACAGGAAGCAGATTAAAAAAAAAAAAAAAGAAAATTGCATAAATTATTTTTAAGAAGACAAGGGAGAAAATAACAGCAACAGCAAACAATAACAGCTAGAAAAGCGAATGAACCTTGAAGGGTGATTTTATTCTTTCTTGAATGATCACTTAAAGATCTTTATACGAATTAGTCAAGGGTTGTTTGTAGAGAAATTTTTTTGGCAGCAGAATAAAAAGTTACGTTACATTTAATTAGTAATTTCCAAAGAAATTCACCAATACAGGAATATGAAATGAAATAGTAAGAAAAACACTCATACAGACAACGAAATGACTTGTAAAAATTGTTTTCTATGATTAAAAGTAGCGTTTTATTCTCTAATTTCTAATGACAAACGGAAGTTATAACGAAATATTGTAAATCAATCAAATTGTTTATAAGGTAATTTTTGTTGAGCAAAAAGATTTACATATACGTACGAGCAAGTGCTTCCAAAACAGAACTTTTCCACTACTTCAAAATTAGAACTAAGTGCATTTTTTGTACTTTTTTTTGAAAGTTAATAAAAATTACTTCCAAAAAAGTGAAAATAAATGTATTTTTAGCAGGAAAAAAGGTGAATAATTAAAAAAAATAAAAATTTCACAAATTGAAAAGTATTTTTATTATCTATTAACAAAGACAAGACCCTATTTTTATTAAAAGATTTTATAAATATAGTTTTAAGAGAAGTACTTCAAAAGCAATGAACGAGAAGCATAAAAGAAGACAACCATTGGTTAAAAAAAGAACTTCTGCAACTCTTTTTCGGCACTAAGCACTTCCTTCCAATGACCTGTGTTGTCATATTGAAATATTGAAATCATGACTTTTACTTCTTTTTATGCTGGGTAGTATATAGCTGGTATTGAAGGTTTCTGTTTCCAGATCTTAAAGTTATTTTGGCTTTAAAATGTTAAAAGTCTTAGAGCTCAAAAAATGTAATAATTTTTAATCAGGGATGATAAATTTAGTACAATTGTAATTTTTTCAGGACAATTCTATCTTCAAAAGTACTGCAGCTCGCCAATGATCCATAAAGTACAATTTATGAAATTAGTAACCAAACATTAAGAATTTCAGTTTATTTGTAATATAAAATTACTTAAGTAAGTTAAACGTTAGGCTAAAGTCTATACATTCACTAAATTTTAATATTTCCGGATAAAATCTTTCCATTTCTATTAAAATAGTTTTGTATAGTTTAATTACTTAGTGTCTACATTAGGCAAATTTTTATCAAAACAAACGTCAAAATCAGTGCGAATATATACAAGGTAACCTTAGTTAAACAGCTGATTATTATTTTGGTTGTTACAGATGTCAAACTGCATAAATAAAAAACAATTATGAATACGCCATATTGTTGTTTTTTGCAACTGTTGCCACCTGACACAAATTCGCGTTAAGTTTGACGTTTGTCATGATAAAAAATCTCTGATGTAGACACTATGTTACCGTAAGAGAAACAAAAGACCGATTAGAGTTGCCAGATTTTTTTTTAATCTCTCTTACCAAATTGCTAATCAGAAATCTCCAAATTAATACAAAAATATAAATAATTTTAAGACATTTTACATTCATAATTTGTGAAAATTAAAACAATTTCTTAACTTTTTCCTAATATTTTATACATAAGTAAAGCTTTACATAAAAAAATTATGTAAAAGTGGGAAGAAAATTTAAAATTTATATTCACTTCCAACATCAATTGTAAAAAATAAAAAAGTAATATGTATTTAAAGAATGTATTTATCGAAAAAATATTACATAATTGGTGAAACATATATATTTCTTCTTTCGATACGATCACAAAAAAAAAAAAAAATCACTACGTCGCTAAATGAAATAGCAAAAAATCGCGAAATCTGAGAGTACTAGTGTTGAACAGTACCAGAGCATGAGATATATTTTTGTTGTATTTGATATACAATAGTTCCCTTAAAAGCCATTTCGTTTTCTAATTTCTCATGATGTTTCATATTATTATTTATTACACTTAAAGAAATTTTAAAACCCAGTGCGTTATTTCAGGAATGGAAATAACAAATAACATGGTTAAATAATCTTTATAGATGATTTATCTGCAACTTAACGATTCTTAACATTTTCAATGGTTGCAAAAATTTCCGTATAATCTCTTATTTTTGAATTGTTAATAATTTTGTATAATTTTAGTACAACTAGCTCAAGAAAAAGTAAAATTTTTTATTCATGTTGGTACAATATGGAAATTCGCATTTATCATCCCTGTTTTCAATACTCAAAATCTTATGAGAGTAAGATGGATTTAGCCTTTTATCATTTTTAATGATATTGAGAACATGTTACTATTACTAACTGCTTCTTTTCTAACTGACAATTCAGCAGAAGTTTTGAAATATTAGGAGAGTGTTATTAAAAAATTTTATACATTTGCAAAAAATGTAATATTTATACATGTGATTTTCAAAATCTTTATTGAAAATTTTTGATTAATTAGTTCAATATTTTTTCTAAAGATTCTCATTTCTTAAATAATTATTGCTTCATTTTATGTTATTTGTTAATATATCTTTATTAAGTTGTTTTATTAGCTACATGTTTGTATTACTTCACTTATATAGCTGTTTATGTACATAATAATTGAATAAGTTAATATTTGCACTCAGGTAAATAATAATAAGAACACTGAAATACATATCGATTAATATTTAAAGCAAATAAAAGTTATTATTATTTTTTTTTTGCTGCAAAAGAATTATGTGTGTTCTTCACTTTTAAAAGAAAAACTTATATCAGAAATTTTTTTTATAATTCTATTGTATCTTTAATTTTTTCCATTAGTGTTTCACAAGTTTGTGTTTGTGTTTAAATTTAAAAAAAGATTTATATGTTTGATTTTTTCATATTTTTTCTTATTAAATGTTCACAATCTGTTGTTACGTTTGTTCAGTGTTTTTTTTTTCTGTTGTTTTATTTCACATTTTTTTATCATTAACTTGACTGACTTTCTTTCATTTCATGATTCAATCATTTTTATACAAGTTTTTTCTTTCATATATATTTCATATATTTTTTTCCAAATGATTTCTTTATCTCTGTCTGTTTGTCTTTTTTGTTGGGTGTTTGTGATTTTTTCTGTAGCTGTTTTCGTGTACAGGCTTTCAAGAAAATGTCGATTGCGCGAGCGATTCCGTATTTTCAACATTAAAGTTGTGTTTATTTTATAACATCAATTTGATTACATTCTTTTTTTGCCGATTTTTATCTTTGCCTCATTTTAGTTTTGTTTTACAGTTTTTTTCAACATCCTATTGAATTAAAGTTATTCATTAAAAATTTATTTAATAATTTTGTTTATTTTTTTCTTATTTTTAATTTGGTCAAAGATGTGTTTATTTTTAAAATTAAAAAAAAAATCGAAAATGTAAAAGAAAGATAAATAAGCAACATTGTATGGTGTAGAGATCTGTCTTAAAAACAGAATTTCAATTAAGTCATTGTGTCTCCTTGTCGATAGTAGTGGCAATAAATCAAATTTAAAATTAAAATTAAATAAAATTATTTTGTTTAGATGTCTTAACATTATTGAAATTTTGTTAAAATTTTTGAGAGAATTTTACGCTAAATAAAAAGTATTTATTTTAGGTTTTTAGCAGGTTAATATTATGTTAAAATGAAACTGTTCTTAACTTCCTTAGTATACTTTTCATAAACAATTTGACAGTATATTCTGTATATTCACATAATATTGCTATTAAATGACACACCTTACTAAGGAAGTTCCTTAGTAAGGTGTGCGTTCGAATAAGATGTTGTTTATAACTTTGTCTGCTGATAACTTATTTTACTTTTTATGATTAATATATCCTTGAAAAATATTCCAAATGATACAAATTTTCAAAATATTGTGTTTGCTTGCTTCACAATTGAGAGTCAAAGGAAAATATGTAAAAAAGTTTTTGAAACTATTAAAACTAAAAAAAGGAAAAGAGCTACGATTAGTTTCAAGTGGTAAGAAAGTTAAACAATGACCTTACAATTGACTTGAAACCTGGAACAGGAAAAAATAAAAGACCACGCTATGTACGCAAAGTTAAAGCCAATATTGAACTTAAAATATTTAAAGTGCAAAAAGTACCAGATAGGAACGCAAAGAAGAATGCTGAAGCAAAAAAGTGAGCAAAGCTCGTAAAAAAAATTTAAAAAGGTTAATTTTTGTGTAATGGCTGATGAAACGTACGTCATTTCTGACTACTCACAGCTTCCTAGACAAAAGTTTTATGTATGAGATGTTAGAGCAAATGTTCCAGAAGAGTACCGAACCAAAAAAAAAAATCAAAATTTCCCAAAAAGTTTATTGTTTGGCAAGCGGTATGAAGCTGTGGGAAAAAAGTGAATTGTATGTAACATCGGGCACAATAAAGAAGAAGAAGAAAACATAGTCTCAACATTCTTTTGGCCTGATTTGGCATCGCGTCATTACAGTAGAAGTACTTTAGAATGGTAAAGTAAGCATAATGTTAATTTTGTTCCGAAAAATACCAAACTGTCCAGAACTTCGGCCAATTGAAAGATATTGGACCCTCGTCAATAGGGCATTAAGGGTGGAAATAAAAAAACTTGTAATCATCAATTTATGTTTTATTGTTACACGAATAATTTACCGAGGTAAAGCAAAACATTAAATTAAATTTCGGCGCATATAAAATTCTAAACATTTTACACTTCAGATAAGATTTCAATCTAACAGATTGGAATCTTATCTTGTTTTTTGCCAGATCAAAGTATTCTCTTGAGATTTAGATCGTTATTTATTTGACCAATCAAAGAATACATTCAGAGGAATAAATTTTTATTGTCAACATTTTTATTTTTCCTTTTGAACTAAGAATTATTTTAAAAATTCTCCAAAGATCTCCGATTATTCTTTATGTTTTCTTAATTTCTACCACATTCTTTTATCTGCACAAATTAACATTTTATCTAATTCTACATTTTATTTGTTATAAAAAAAATGTGTTTTAAATATCATTTTAGTTAATTAAGTTAAACCTACCCTCTTGTTACATTTGGTTGGTTTTTTATTTGAGTTTGTGGTTACAGGTGTTTTTTTATTTTTTATTTTTTATTTTTTTACGAATCTTCATTAATGTCTGAATATAATTGTTTTTTGTTGCTTTTATATGAAATATTCAAATAAACATTGTTTTGAATTTAAATTATTATGAGCAGCTGCAAAATGACATAATAAAACGTTTGACGTTTTAAATATTAAAGAATTTAAGTTGAAAATAAATAAGATTAAAGAACGAAAAAACATTAAATTGCCTAAACAAGTTATTTTTTAATAAATAAAGAAACATTTGGTAAATTTAATTTCTCATATGTAATAATTAATATGTTCTAAATATAGAATAGAACTAGAAGCGAAACTGAGAGTAGGAAATATTAAAAAAAAAACTGATTAGATAGAAATATTAATATCAATTATCCTCGTATTAAATGTTTACTTGTATTTTATTAGAACCTACTCGTATCTTGTTTATTCTTTGTCTCTAAGTTTGATTTAAACTTTGACCTTATTCCTCTTTTACAGCCAAAACATCGTCTTTATTTTTTTCCATATGACAATTAAAATTGTAATAATTCGTTCAAAATTATTTAAATTTTAATATATAATTGTTACAATTCAAATTTAACATTTTTAATTTCTCTCTTCAAGTCTCTAATATCCACCTGTTTTTCCCCCAGTTTATTTATTACCCTCATTTTAAAATCATTTATGCTCAAATAACTCTTGCTTTAGACTCTGTCTGTCATCTACTACCATAAATTGTTTATTTATATTGATTTATACAATATTAATGACTTAATTGCCTTTTTCTTTCTTCGTTGCCTTATAAAGGTTTTTGATTAATGATCCTTAAAGAGAAGATCCATTTAGAAAATAATAAATAAAAACATGTTTCAAATTGTAACTATAACGATTTAATAAAAATATAGAACGTTAGACAGACTGACTTATTAAGAAAATAATTAGAAATTGAAATTAATAAAAAAAAGCTGATGTAATAAAACAACATTACTAAATGAGAATATTACAAAAACACTGAGAGAAAAATAGAGGATAAAATTAAGATATTTAAATAAAAGCAATATAAACTTTAAAATTTATAAATGTCTAAAATAGTTCTTTGTAAACAATTTTATATTGGAGAAAAATTTTTTCCCTGCTGAAATTTATCTTAACAAAATTTTCGATTCATTTGAATATGTAAAATTTAATATGTACATATGTGTTTTCTCTTCATACATATTATGTTTAATTAAAAAAAAAAATAATATCTAGAATAAGCCACATTATATTACAAATATCGAAATGGAATATTAAAAATGTTATATTTAAAATTCTCTTACATTTTTACCACTAATATGACATATATTGTGGTTGTTATGAGCGCCACTTTTATTGTTGCTATTATTTGGTTGTTCATTGAATTATATTTAATATGCTAAAATATTATTATAGTACAATAATTAACATATTAATTTTTGTTTAGATTCATCCTCTTTTTTAAATGAATATTTTATTTATTCATTTATTTGTTATTTATGTCTGCGAAATTATTAACAATAGTCATGTTACGCACTAGTGATAGAGACAGACAATAATAGCAGTTGATGACGATGACTATGATTGTATTATAATTTTGAAATTTTAAAAGGAAATTGTAATGGAGAATTTTATTATATAAAATAAATAAATAATTAAATAATAAAATAAAAAATTAAACAAATAAGAAAATAATTTTAAGTTAAAAAAATCATTATAAAAATTTTAAGGTTAAAGAACTTAAAATTACATAAACTAGTTGATATACAGTGGCTGACAGCTTATTTCGTGTTTTGAATTTTCAATGCAATTTGAGTTGATAATGTCCTTATTTAATGCAATAAATAGAACGAAATACATATTTTTTTGTAAATAATATTGCAATTTAAATAAAAAAAAATGATTCAATAATTAACAAAATTAGAAACAAAATCATAATATAAAGAAAAAATAGCCTCACAGCTTATATTGTGTTCAAATATTTACCGTTATTGGAAGTAAAGATTTTTATTCCATCCATTTGCAAAGGAAGCTGAAAACTTTCTTGAAAAGTCATGTAATACTGAAACTTTAAGAGGAATTCCCCATCGTGCAGATTTTCATGGAAGAACTATCTGAAAAATCTTAAGAGTAGACTAGATCGCTAAGGATCATGTCACCAAAGACCAATCTTTCTAAGGTAATATTTGCTGACGAAATCAAATTCAATCTTTTTGAGCCATAAGTCTTATATTTGGTGAAAACCTGAACCGTATCCATAAAATCCATGAGGTACATTAATTGTAAGCACACGAAACTTTTTTCATTCATTAAAATTTTCATCATTTTCGAGCAATACTGGTCGTAGGGTCCAACTCGTAATCAAATTAAAATATATAAAATAAATACATCTTTTCCCCCGATGTCAAAGGAAAAATTCGATTCGACAATTTATATGGAAAACAACAAATGAATTTCAAATTTTATTATTGTTTTTCTACAATTATTCAAAACGAATTTTTCATTCGTCATCGTGGAACACGCCGATATTTTTTTTTTTTTATTAATAAGATTTTGAGAAAAACTTAAAATAAAATCAGCCACTTTTCATACTCATTTTAAAGTGTTGACTTTAACAATTTGAAATACATACTTTTTTTAGAATACAATTTTTCTATTGAAATACAATCTAACTAGTTTTTTTTTTTTTTTTTCTTAAAATGAGAAGTTAGAGGGTTAATTCTAACAAAGTAAAATTTATTTACTTTTTAAAAAGATAATATTGCCAATTAAACAAATTTGTCTTAAATAATAAAACAAAGCTTTTCTTCCTTTGTTCTTTCTACACTATCGTCGTTTATTTATTGATTGATATAGGCTTTGTTTAAATAAGTTTTGTTTGCAAAATCATTCATTATTCAAAAAACAACCAGCAATACCAAGAAAAAATTTTGCATTTTATTGTATATTTAGTTTATTTAATGTTTTTCACTTTATTTATTTTCCATGGAACTTTTCTGAATGAGTGTAACAAACTATAGAGTTGCCAATGTTTTACTCAAGTGGAACTATATTATAATTATTGCTGTAAATATTATTATTATTACCAGGGCAAGTTTAAATATGCACCAAAAAAAAAAAAAAATTCAAATAAGCACTGAAATATGCATAAAAACTGACAAATTCATGTGTTTTCTTGTATAAATAACCATAAATATATTTAAAATTTTGACATTTTTAGCTTTTTTATAAAAATAAACAAATAAAAATATATTGAAAATATATATAAATAGACCATGGAAGTCATATTTGTTACGTTTCAGAAAAAAAATTACAAAATAATTTATACTAATTAGTTAATCAAACTCTAACAAATCACAAAAAAAGCGTTTTTGTTAAGAAAACAAATATGCAAAAGCTTATTCTTCAAGCGTAAAGCTTAAAAAACTTGCCCTGATTATTACATATTACACTTTACTTTAAAATGATGAAGAAACATATTTATGAATGTTGCTGTTTTGTGCAAAAAAATCTATTATTACTATGAAATTTGAGTCATAACTGTTACATGGTTATAGGTAATTTAAAAAAAAAAGGTTTTGTAAATTTTTAATATGAAATAAATTTGTAGCAAAATAATTAGAAAAAACAAATAGTAGTAAAAATATAATAAAAGCAGAAAATATTGTCACTAATTTTTCATTCAGCGCGATTTTTTTTTAATAGCAACAGGTGATGCAGAAAAATTGAGTTGTTTTTAATAACTCGTTACCGAAAATGTTCCCAGTATTTTTTTCCTTTGTTAGTTTTTTTGGCCGAAAAAAATATTGTACACACTTTTTATGTATATATTTTGTATATACATACATACATATATTTGAAATGTATTAGCTTTAAATTACTAGAAAATTTATTGCCTTAAAAATATTGTGACACCTGTCATTAAAATGGAAAAAGAAAAAAAAAACTAACGAAAAAATATTCATACACGAATTACAGGCTACAGTTTGACTAACTAAGAAATATAAAAAAAAACATACTTTTGGTTTTATATCAAAAAATAATTGCGAATTTTGTATTATTAAAGGACTGAAAACAGTTAAAATGGAGACATACATACATACATACATACTAAGGTGTACGTTCAAATAAAACATAACATATTTTTTTTTTTTTTTTTTGTACGGAATAAGTTAGTATTAAAACTAAATCAACTACATGTAGCATTTCTTCTACAGATTTTTCTAATATTAATTACTAAATGGAATATTTTTATTACTATTTTTATTAATTTTTTTTTTTTTTTTTGGAATGACTTCTGAAAAATTTTTAAATTAGGAAATTTTGTCGCGGTATCTCTCTATAAGAATTTAAAATTAATAATCACAATTGACCACTGCTGGGACTTTCTTAAATTCACTTTTAAATGTATAAATACAACAAGTCCGGATTCCTTTACATAGCCTGCATTGTTAAATTAAATAAAAACTTAAACGGCAACGGAAAATAAACAACAATTTTATTTATTTTTCTTTTCATTACTTTTTTTTTTTACTTCAACTTTTTTCAACTTTTTTTCGAATATTCTTTACCAAATTCATATAAATTTTTAAAAAATATGGTTATATTTTTTGTGAGAAAATAAAAGCAATAAAAAATCCGGAGAGAATTTAAAATAAAATTTTTTCATACAAATTTTTATGGAAATTTTTGGATCGGGCTTGTTGTGTTTATACATTAACTTGGATCCAAATCCTTTGCAATTTCCAAAATCCTGGGTAGTTTAAATAACTATTACTCTGAGGGACTAAAATAACATCATAAATTCTGGGTGCTACTACTGTAACGACAAAATTTTAAATCTGGACAAAAAATGTTAGAAACACTATTGCATATCACGAGTGTCATCATTGACTTTTAAATTACGAATGAAATCTAGAGTATTCATACTGGCTAGATGACATTTGATGTAATTTTGTGAACAGCTGATACTTATTGTTTACATTTTAAATTGTTATAGGGGTAAATAAAGTATTTTGAAATGGAAACAAATAAGAAACAATTACTTACTAAATTGGAAATTATTAATTTGCAATAATTAAAAATGTAAAAAGGATAGGTTTCATTTTGCAAAATCACTTTAATAATTAATTTTAATATTTGTGTTTAAATTTAAGATCAGCTGTGAATTGTTTTTTTTTTCTTCTCACGGTTGAAACATGCAGTACATAGTTGAAAAAAAAGTATTTTTTCCAACCATGTACAGAGTAACACGGAAATGGGCATCGCAATTTCAATGTAATTTCACCGAAATTACACAAAATTATGTAATTTCGCAAGTGTCAAAATGTATGGGAAATTACGTAATTTCAACTTGATTTCGGCCGAAATCACGAAAGTACATAATTTCGTGTTGGTCTGAATGCCCTATTATTCAAGTTTATTCAGACTAAAGAAGCAAAACAATCATCTATTTTGACAAACGTCAATTAGTTTTGTGAATTCTTATTGTCTCTAGTTCGATATTATTCTGAAATATTTTCTCTATTATACGTTATACAAACTTGTACCTGGGAACATGAGAAATTTCAGCAATAATATGTCTTTTATAGGCTAATGCAAAATATTGGAAATATATTTTCTTCTATTATTGAGGAGCTCTGATCTTTTCTTCCCTCAGAGTTCTTCTCAGCTTTGTTATTTATATTATTTTAAGCTTTGAATGACTAAAGCTTAGGCATAGCTTTAACATGGCTTATATTTGATTTTGAAGAAATGAAAAATTTATTTTGTACATTTTTTTTTTTACTGTCATCTGTATGCGGATGTTTTATGTTTTATTCGAACCCACACATTAATACCAATAATTCAAGTTCTAATTATGTGGTTTTTACTATTTAATTGTATTAATGTCTCGAAAATAAAAATATCACTTTTATTATCACAAATTGTAAATATATTTATTAACTTTTTTTTCTCAAAAAAATTTCGAACCCTGGAAAATAATGATGTTATTAATCGTTCATATATTAGTTGAATTTGGTTAAATCACAGTTTTTTTTTTTTTTTTTTTTTTTTTTTTTTGTAGAATAAATTAAAAATAGTTCCCTACATTATTTACATTAGAAATACTCTTTCTTTCATACATTTTTCAATACCTTTTATATTTTTTCTCTTCGAAGCATTATTTTTTCTTTTTATTTAAATTTTTTATTTGTTTTCATTTTATTGATCTCCTTCCTTATTTTAATTTTGTTTTTTCTAACTTAAACAAATTTTATTTTATCTATTTCGTTTTGTTTCTAACACTTTAGCTGTTAGCTGCAGTTTTTTTTTCTAAATTCTATTCAAGATAATTGTTCCAGTTTTATAAGTTTTAAAAAGTGTTTATATGTGTAGCAATTAATTTAAGATTTTCAGCTTGTGATTTTTAGAGGTGGTGACTACAAGATTTTTATTGAATAAAATTTAAACTAAATTTTTCATAGTAAAATGTGACAACTAATATAATTGTTAGCAATGACAGGCTGTTTGATTTACTTAACCAAAAAAAAAAAAATGTGTTTTTCGGCAGTTTACAGCAGATTAATTTGGTTTATAATTGAGCTTGAAAGAATTATTAAAAATACAGGTTTTTGGTTAAAGTTTTTTTTAAACATAAAAAAAAGTTACCTATTTAAATATTGATATTGGGTTTATGAAGACTTTTAAGTTTTTAGTTAAATTTAAATAAATATTTAATTTTTGATAAATTTTTAAAATAAAATGTTTCTGAATTAACCTCAAATTAGTTTTCTGTTTAAATGAAACCCATGTTTTCTTTTTAAACGATTTAGAAAGGTATTTAGCTATACTGATTTATGCTGGGACATCATATGTATCACTTTTTAAACGTATAATGCAGTAATTACTATTTTTTATATCTCTAATAAACTGATAAAATTCCAGCTTGTTAAACTTAAAAACATTTTAGAGAATATAAATAACATCGTTAGCACTGATCTTATGTTTATTTGCAGCAAAGGACCATAAAAAAGTTAAATCACTGATTTGGTCGTTATCTCTCGTCGTTTCTTTGCTAAAACATAATTCGTCAGCTTTTAAGGTCTTATCTAATAAAGTATTCTTTCATTGCAACTTAAAAATGAGTACCGTTTTTCATTCTTGCAATTTTTGTTTTTTTTTTTTTTTGAGGAAAATTAGAGAACCTAATGTCGTCAATGCTGAGGGTATAGATGTGGTTGCAGCGTTGTTATCTGGTTCGAAGGACCTGTCAAAAGTTGAAACGCAAAGCGAAATAGCACATACATATATTTTCTGCGTCCGCAACAATTTTTAGTGATATTTTTTCGATCCCCTTTGATTCGAGCTTGCAAACATAAATGTCCAATTGAAGTAAATATGATATCTTTTTCAAAACAAATTATTTCTTATACGTCTATCTTATCCTTATATATAGATAATTTCTTCTATGCTTCCTTTTTTAAAATTTTCGGAGACATTAATTTTTATATGCTTACTCTAAACCCAAGATTAAATTTTCCAAACTTTTTAAGAAAATAAATTAAAATTTATTAAATTAAAAAGGCAATTTTTTCAAAGCAAATCAGGTTTCCTTTTAGAAGCTTATCGAGGCAACATTTTTCATTTTGTCATGATAACGATCTTGATATTAAATTTCCAAAAAAAAAAAAAAACTAACATTTATGGCCTTTTATATTAAATAAAAAAAAGTTAAGCTTATAATTATAATCTCTTAATAAAAAATAGCTATGAGGTTATAATTATTTTTTTTCTAAAAAAAATCCACATTCACATGACATTATTTACTCTCATACAATTTAGTTAGACCAGTCAGTCATTGATTTAGTGTTTACGCGAATAAATACAAATAAAAATATGGTTTTGATGATGACGATTTTTCTGTAGTAGATAATATTACTTATTCTACTAACAGCTATTTTTTTTCTTCTTTTTTAGTAAAGTAAATATCTATAAAATGTTTATAATGTTTAAGATTATTTTTTTATGATGTTTTTCTTTGAATTAGAAAAAACAAAAACTAAATACAACAGACTTGTCTCTTAAAAAAATATTTGAAAAATGAACACGTTTTAATGCCATAAAAAAAAAACTAAACAGCAGTTTGTTGTAACAAACGTTAGAAGTAGCGGCTGCTGCTATTTCAGATGCTTAGTTTAGTAGCCGCCATAAAGCGTGAGAAACTTTTATGTATGCAAGTGATCAATTGATTTTCCAGACAGTATTTATTTTAAATACACATAAATATGTATAATAAAAAACTAAATACTGATAATAAAATTAATATTAACTAAAAAAACATCTTCTAATTGTAAATAAAATATCAAGTGTTTAAAAATTAATTAGAATTTTTTAATTGACTTTTGAGATTTACATGTATCTTAGAAATACAGTGGGTGTTAATAAAAATGAAAAATAAAAAAAAAATGTTTAATAACTTTTAATAGATTTCAATATACAAAAGAAGTTTAAAGATATTATGAGATTCTTTAAGGTTCGGTCAAACTAGTCAAATATTTGAAAAAAAAAAACATAACCACCAAATAAAATAATTCTTATTTTTTTTTTTTTTATTAATTATGAAAACATTTTCTGCTTTCAAAAATTACAGCTATTGATTTTTGTTTATTGCCGTTTTCTCTTGTAAACTTGTAAGATTACAAAGGTAAAAAAGTGTTCACACAATTTTTACTAAATATTTACCAAGTGTGACCACAGTTTTAGATTTAGATAAATATTGAAATGAATTGTTTTTCTTGTGACTAAATATTTTAAAATTATCTTAATGTTAATTTTAAATATTAAGGTGTGCGTTCAAATAAAACATAACATGTTTTTTTTAGCAAAAGATAAATGAAATAAGTTAGGATTAAAACTAAATCAACTACTTGTAGCATTTCTTCTCCAGATTTTTCTGATATATTACTTTATATAAAAATTAATTGCTAAGAAGATTATTTTTATTTTTTTAGATATTTAAAGTACTTTTACGAAATTTTTCGCGATATCTGTGTATAAGAATTTAAATTTATTAATCACAATTGAGCACTGCTGGGGCCTTCTTAAATTGGCTTTTAACTTGGAACAAATTTCTTTACAATTGTCAAAATTCTGGGTAGTTTAAATAACTAATATTCTGTTGGGCTAAAATAAAATTTCCAATTCTGGATACTGTAACGACAAAATTCTACATAAAATATTAAAAACACGAGTGTCATCAATGTCTTTTTTATGACATTCTTTATTATGATTATTCGTGAAAGAAAGCAAAACAATCATATATATTGTCGCATTTTTAGTAAACTTGTTATACGACAAATTTGTTTTGCAATTTTTTATTGTTTTTAGTTCGATACTATTCAAGACCATTTTCTCGATTATTCGGTATACAAAACTTGTACCCTGGAAAATGAGAAAAATTAGCAATAACGTATGTTTTCCAGGCTAATAAAAAAAAATAAAAATATTGAAAGTATTTTTATTTTTGACAATTATTTGCTTTGATTGAGTAAAGCTTAGGCATAGCTTTAAAAAACATTTGATTTTGAAGAAATGAACACAACGTTCCATTACGCGGCCGAACATGTTTGACATAGCTCTTAGTAGCTTCTCTACTATTTGGGCTTTTTCTGAACCAAGTTTCATCTCATTCTTTAAATTCTTGTGAAATTGTTTTATTACTCTGAAATGCATTACTTACCCAATTTTTAGTAAGTTAAAAAAAAAAAAAATTAAAAAACATAATTTTATTTTGTACATTTTCGATCTGATGTTAAATCTGATAAGTCTATAGCAGATATTGTAATTAAGACAGGCATTTAAAATTAAAGGCAGTAACAGTCATTACGAAAATTTTGTATTATGTTTTATTTTATAGCAAAAATTTTTCTATTAAATGTTGTATTTAAAAGCCTGGTTTTAAGCAAATCTTTGCATATTTTATTTATAACTCAATGTAAAGTTAATAAATATTGAAATAAATTTTAAAACATTAAAATTTCAAATTAACTTAAATTGTGGATTTAATAAATCCTCATGGCTATAAATTAATTAATTTCTATTTTGTTTTTCTTTTTTTATATTTTTGCTAAAAAAAAATAGACCTTGTGTTTAAAATATTTAGTTTACTTAGCAACCAACAGTCTATATTACAATTGAAATTGAAAATTTAAATTAATTTTAGCTAAAACAATACATCTATATATATAAAAAAGCTGACTCAATATATTTCAATGCTATCAAGATTTTTTTCTCTAAAGAAAAACTGAACTTAAAAAAAAAAACTAAAACCCAGTTTCTACATAAAATAATTTATAGAAAAATAAAATTGTTCTAAAATAATAAAAGTTTATATAAATACCAGTTGTAGGTGCTCTCTACGTCATATAAAATTTATTATTTACATAGAAATGGCTTTGGGCTTTATTAAAAAAAAAAAGAAAAAAAAATCTAGCGTATTTTGTTTCTTTATTGTATCTATTTCGCTATGTAATTGTCATTTGAAATAAATCGTATCTATTTGATACAATAAATTTAATCACGCAATTGTGTTTCAGTTTTTTTTTTTTTTTTTTGTATAAAATTGAAACAAAAAACCTTGAATTCTTATGAATCCGCTTGTTTATTAAATATTTTTTTTAAAGATATATAAAATGATAATTAAAAGCTTTAAGAATTAAGATTTTTTTTCTATTTTTGCACTATCTATAATATATTGAAGAATATTAGTAATAAATTTAGCTGAATCATTTAGAAATTTCTAATTAATCTAAAAGCTTTCTACAAACTAAAATCCGTTTAAATAGTTGAAATAAACACTCGATTTTGTTTTTTTAATTTATATTATTAGAAAGTAATTAGTACTTATTATTTTATTAAAGACAAGGTAATATTAGCCCAATTTTTAGCATTAGACCTTTGGGGCAGATTAGAGAACCTAAAGTAGTCAACACTGAGTCCCAGCGTCTGGTTCGAAGAACCATAATCAAGTTGCAAATGGTAATTGCCTTTGTTGCCAGCAAAATGAACTACGTATTTTATTAGCCTCAATATACTTCATCGGTATTTATGGTGTTTTAAATACACTGTGAAAAATCTAAATTCTTTTCTATGAATAAAAATTTTATATAATTTATTTTATACAATTTGACGTCTTATAAAAGTTTCTGTTTTTTTTTTTTTTTTTATAAAAGTTCTTTTACAATTTTTAAACATTTTAATCCGTTGCATTTCTTAACAATTTCGCAAATTATTTAAAGAAATGTGCAAAACTCTTAGTAATTTTTTTTTCTATTTTCTTGTTAATCAATACTTTTAAGACACGTTTATTTGACAACTAAATGATCTAAACGGAATTAATAGTAAGACGTTTTGTTTCTGCGAAATTAACAACAACAAAAGCTAATACCTCCTCTTTTAATTTGCAACATTGTAAATGTTTCACCATTATTGTATGTCTATTACTTTTGACAACTAAATGAATACAAGACAAAAAAAAAAAAAAAGAAAAAACATTTAAAAAGATTTTGTAATTTTAAAACTCAACTATATATTTCCATAATATTATAGGCAATTTTAAGTAAAGGAGGAGGAGTAGGAAGAAAGGAAATGATGGTTTGTTAGTTTTTTTTTCTAACTAAAGTGATCACGTTTTGTTATTTGAGCCATTAGTTAATGACTATTAACTTAACTGTTAAAGAAATGTTTTAAAATGTCTAACAGGAAAAAACAAAAACTCTATTGTTAAGATAAGGAGTGGTAGTGGTTGATTTCTTTCTTTTTTCTATTTTTGGCCAGAATTGTTTAAAAAGCAATTGTTGCCAACAAAAGTAAATTAGCTAAAATCATTTGTTTTGTTTTTAAACAAAAATTTATTTCAATTTAAATTGCAAAAAAAAAAATGCATTAAATTAGCAAAGAAATAAATAATTTTTATTTTTTTTTCAACTTTGTATAAATAATAACTAGGAAATGCTATTTATACTACATTTAGAAAGATTTAGATTTTTTTTTGGATTTTATAAAATGTATTAATTACCCTAGAGATATATCCTCATTCATAAATAAACATTTAATTCATTTAAATTGAAAATCAAAATAAATCTAAACTAGAGAAATATTATTATTTATGAAATATGATTATTATTAAATGCCATTATTTAAATCATAATGTTATGAATCGAAAAATACATTTATGTACATAAAAAAACAAACAATTAATAATATTTAGACGTTTTTTAAAACATACACTTAAAGAAATAAATGAGTGAGAAAATCAATCATATTAAAAATGGTAAACAAATATGTTTTGAAATTTAAATTTGAAGAGGAAAAGTTTAAAGGTATTTTAATAGTGATCATTCCACATGAAAATTCTCTAAAACACTTAAATTGTTAATATGTAAGCAGGAATTAATTTTAGTAAATTATTCGTTCCTGAAAAAAGTTTTTCATATACTACATTTTCTTCTCATTCTTATTTAAAAGGGTTTATATCATATATAATCAGTTGCTATATTCTATTTCATGTTTTATAGCTTTTTTAATTAATTTAAGCATCGTATTGCTTCAACCAAAAATTATTTCTTCTAAATTTTTAAGATTTTTTGCTATGTAGATTAGGGCGGAAGTATGTAATATCTGATCGGCCCTCAAATATGTTACATATGGGCTAAGATTCTAGATTTATGACCAGATTTAGTAAATCTTTGCACATCTAATTAGGATAGATAGATAAATTTGAAGAAAAATCGATAAAATTTTGGTGGAAAATGTTTTTGAGTTTCGAATAAGTTAAAAAAAAACAAAAAAATATTCCCACATTTTTTTCTTCTGACAAAAATCCGTTTTTTGCCGAAAATTCGACTTTATGTGAAAATTTGGTTTTTTTTTTGCAATTTTTGTCAAAATAGGTGTTTTTCTTTGGTAGAGAGTCCTTATTGTATAAGCAGCGGGCTGTCAGATAAATTTGAAGAAAAATTGAAAAAATGTTGGTGGAAAACGTTTTTGAGTTTTGAATAATATAAAAGAAAAAAAAAATTTGCAATATTCGCATAATTCTTTTTTAATTCTGATAAAATATCCGATTTTTTGTGAATACTCGTTTTTATGTGAAAGTTCGATTTTTGGCGATTTTTTTTTTTCAAAATCGGTGTTTTTCTTTGGTAGAGATTCCTTCCTTTGTGAAAAAATATAGTTAAATAATAGTTAACAGTCGATTTTTGATGAAAACTTGGCTTTCTTCTTAAAAATATAGACCATCTTTTTTACAGATATATAGAAGAACGAGGTCTCTGCCAATATAAGACAATTTTAGTCATTTCAATAGCAAAATTATAATGACTTTATCCGACCTCCACACAGTAGAGATAATCGTAAAAATGTTGGTAATAAATCTGTATCTCCTAAACTATTGATCGGATCGAATTGAAATGTATTGGAAAGATATAGAGGAAAACCTAAATTTCAAAAAAACAATACAAAATAAGTCCATCTTGAGCATGTAAAAGTTTAAAAAAATTTTTACTTCTACAAATCAAATCCGATTTCAAATATTTTTATATTTCTTTAAAGTGCTTGGTGAGATAAAGAAAAAAATATGCTTACACATCTAAGTTATATCTTACAGTTAAAACGATATTTACGCTTGAATGTTGAATTTGTGATTTTTTGCCTCGACTTTATTTTGTTTATCGGGAATAAATCCTGAGGTATAAGAGAGAAAAATTTTATAAAAATATTCTGTAATTTCTAATACATTCTGAAATAATATGCTGAAAAGATTTTTTGATTATCTCAATTCACCTAGCCTTAAAAACTGTTGAAAATCAGCACAGACATTATCTTGTCAAAGAGCTTGACAGAAATATAAAAATCTTTGAAATCGCACTTGATTTGTTTAAGTTACAATTTTTTTTTAAACATTTACATATTCGAGGTGTTCAACTTTGACACCTTGTAGCTTATTTCGTATTATTACAAGGTGATTACAAGATGACTTTGAGAGATTAGATTTTCCTCTACAACTTTTTCATGCATACATTTCATTTCGATGCAACCAGTAGTTTAAGATATACAGATTTATTACAAAAAATTATACGATTGGCCCCACTGTGCTCCAGTTATTTCAACCTAATTATTTACCTATAAGATCTACAATTTTATAGCTTTAAAAGAATATCGGAATTATATCGATTCCTAATATTGTTTTAAGTTTTATGTGAAACTCTATGTTTTGGATTAGATCTTATTTCCTCCGTTGGAGTGGTAGCAAAGCTTAAAAGCTCTTAGATGTCAGTGTAAACATTTTATTATTATTATTATTATATTCAAAATTGGAGATACTTTTTCAATTCAAATAAATCTTAAAGACGTTTTATAAATTATCTTCAGTTTAGAAATTTGATGTATTTTTTTATCTCTAACTAAATATGTTAAAATTTGTAGTTTAAAAAACCGCTCTAGCATTTACTTTTGTCCCGGTTTAAATTTAAAGAATTTTGATTATTCAGTTTTTCGAGTAAATTTTTTAAAGTGAATTTTCGCACTAAATAAGATACATTTTTCAACATGTATCTTATTTAGTAATGTTTACATCCAAAATAGTTTTTATCATTTTAAAATTTAAACTACAAAGCGAAATATTTGGAGCTGAATTTTGAGCTTAAGAGCATCATTTTTGGTATATACAATTATAAGTCCTTAAAATATTTTGACCCCCCTGAATTTTAGTATTAAGCAATTAAAGAGCTTTCATTTGACGTCAATATTAATGTAATTTATACTTCGCGGTTGTTGTTAGCAAGCGATATGTGTTTGGAGAAGAATAGCGCTGTGGTCGGTATAAATTGCAAAACTGAAATATATCACATTATCAATTTTAACCATTAAGATGGTTCTATACAGATACTTTTCGATGATCTAAAGTCATATCTGGTCTTAAAAAATACGGAACAAAATTTTAAAATTTTGTGAAGATTTTAAAAAATGCATTAAATTTTTATATTTAAAAATTTTTTAACGTCACTTTGACTCGGAAATGGGATTTATTAAAAAATTTTATTTACGCGATGTTTTGGTCAATTTCTATTATATGAAAGTTTGTGATGATGGTATCCCTTGGCTGGTTTCTTGACATCATGGGGGTATACCTCAAATTTTAGAGCATCACTTTGTCTTTAAAATTCTGTTCTCTAGATTTAATTTCACTTATGTGCGAAAATTTTCTATCAAAAAAAAAAAAAAAAAAATAAATATAAATAAAAATCAAAAAAAAATTTAAAGTTTTGGCTTTTTTTATCTCCGCATAACTTTTCTTCAGATAGTAAAACGGTTACTTGTTATACAAAATGTGAATTTCCTAAGTGTTGTTTCTCGTCTGGTTAATAGTTTGAACCTAAAAGATTTAAATTGTCAGTGCAAAACTTAAATAAATCGAAAAAAAAAGAAAACTTGACAGTTTCAACTCAATTTTTTATATTTTTTTTTAGGTTTAAATGTCTGTATTTTCTTCAGATTTTAGGTGAATGAGCTAAAATGTTGAATTTCTTAGTTATTTTATAGGAAAATAACTAGAAAATGCATCAACAGTTTTCCTGTTTTTAAAACAAACTTTAGAAATATAAGACACATAAAGTCGGTTTCAAAGAGTATCAAAAATTTGTGAAATTCCTCAGGTATATTTTATGGGACAATAAGTTTTAATAAATACATTAAGATTATATTATACTTAAGGCCTCATGTCTGTGATAAATGAAAATAAGTAAGAAAGATATAGTCGGTGATCAAGCCCGACCATATGATACTCTCCACCATTGTGTATGTCCATCAAAATTCGTGGAGGGGTCCTATATTAGACATGTGGACAATTGCGGACCGATACTTTTACTAAGTGTAAAATAAAATATACGAATACAGATTATTACGTTAATACTAACATTTATATGAATTTATGCACTTTAGGGTGATTCCCGAAAGTGGGCTTATATGGGAGCTATGGTAAATTATGGAACTATCCTTATAAAATTTGTCACTATGATTTGTGTCGAATATAAAATTGATACTGACATGTGTATATGATTTATGCACGTTTAAGTGATTTTCGGAAAAGGGTATTATATGGGAGCTATTGTCAATTATGGACCGATTTCCATGAAATTTGGCACAAAGATTGATACTTATACAAAACTTATACCGAACTATAGAGAATTTCATTGAAATATTGCTATATTTACGGCATTTATGACATTTTTATGGGGACTAGGTAAAATAATGAACCGATCATAACCAATTTCAATAGGCTTCGTTCCAAATTTCATTGAATTATCTTCAAATTGCCTTCAGCCAGCCAGACGGACGGGCTGACGGACATCGTTAGACCGACTCAAAAAATGATTCTGAGTCGATTTAAGGTGGGTGTTGGATGATTTTTTCTGTGCCTTACAAACATCAGCACAAACGCATAATAGGGTATAAATAACAGTTAACATCGACGATGTTGAGGAGCTAGAGACAGTGGAGCACATACTCTGTCACTGCGTAGGGCTTCAGCGTAATAGGTTGAAGTGGTTTGGAAGCCATACACTACATGAACTAGGTGAGGTTAATGGCAAAGGACTTGTCAACCTCATAGGGTTTGTAATGGGGATAAAATGGCTTAGGAACAATCATAACTGATTGATTGGGTATAGGTTCCACTTTTCTATTTTTTTCTTCTTTTTCATAAAGGGATCACAATGGGCCGTTTGGCCTCTGGGTGTAGGCGTGAATGCGCCGCCCTTTTCAACCTAACCTAACCTAACCTAACAGTTAACATGTTTTGCTTATGAGAGTTCTGTGTTATTTAAACACTAAATAAATTTTTAGCAATATAAATTTATTTTTTATTTTTTGGAATAATGTTTAAACATTTGTTTTGTAATCCTTTAATTTTAAGTGTAATTATATTCTTGCAGTAGACAACATATCAAAAATAAATCTAGCACAAAACAACATATTTAAATATATGACTAATGCATAACCAACAAAAGCAGAGTTGGAGCTATTTAAAAGAAATTTTTGGGGGGAAGTTGAAAATGGTATTAAAGACTAAATTTCGCAAAGCAGAAGTTACAGTATTATCTGTTGCTGATTTAAGAAGTATGGGAATTAAAAAATCTTTTTATAAAGTCAAGATTTCTAAAAATGATATCTTGAAAATTCAGTAAAGATCATAATGATGTCCACTATTAATTTTTATTTTAATTTACTTGAAAACAAGATGTTTTAATTTATCAAAAGAGTTAAAAAAAAAAACTTATATCCGTTATACCCCTTTTCCGAAGCTCCTGTTTTGTTTATTACTTTAACTATAGTGTGGAATTAATTAAATCCCACTTTTTTTTTTCTTTTTTTTTTGTTTTGTTTTTCTTTTTTTTTTAATTTATGTTTTATCTCTCTTTACTGACACTTTTGTACGTCGTCGTCAAATTCTATTTTTACTCGTTAAATTTTAAAAATATTTCTTTTAATATGTCTGTGCTTTATTACGTTCACTATTCGTTTAAACGTAACTGCAGTTTACCCCTTGCTGCCCAGTCTTGCATGGTGATATTTATTTTTTAGGTTATAATGCAATTGGTGTGTAATATTTTTTTATATTAAGCAATTTTTTGTCCGTGGTCTAGTCTAACGTGCGAAAATGCCACTAACTTAAAAAGATCAAATTATACTTTATTATCACATATTAAAATCTATATTTTTTTTTAAATTGTATATATTAACTACAATTTCAAAGTTGATGGCCTTTAGCCAATACGGACATAATTTATCAGGTGTGGTGAAAAATAAAATATAAATATAAATAAATGTTGAAGAAGGGTTGGGCTTTAAAGGAATTTTAATCTAATTACTAATTTGTAAATAAAATTTTGTTAATTGAAATACTAAAGGGGCGTTATTACTTGTAGCTATATTAAAATTTAATATGTATTACAGGATTATTTTCTAATTTTGTTATTGTTGAATATATTGAATATATTGAATTTATATAAATGTCTTTAAATATTTATAACCTAACTTTCTTCTTAGCTTAATTAAATGTACTTTAAATAGAGTTTTCCGTAGTTAAAGCCATGTTTTGTATTTTTTTTTTTTGGGTACCACTCAAATAACTTTTTTATAAATCTACAAAAAAAAAACCATTATCCAAATAACAACTTTTTAAAAACTTAGTCAAAAAAAGATTAAGAAAAAACCATTAACATGACTTCAAAATTTTTAAAAGCCAACAAATGCTGCTTAGTTTTTTTTAGTTATTAAAAAAAAAAAAAAAAAGATCAAAAAGTTTAAATCTATGAACCAGAAAGAAACGCTGAAAACTAAAAAAACCTAGAAAACACAAACAGTTTCTTGACATGTTCACCTACAACACAATAAAACAACAAAAAGAAAAAAATTTTTGCAACATCAGAAGCTTGTAAAAATAAGAAAAAAAACTTTGTTTAACTAACAGTTAGGAAAAAAGTAAGAAAAACGTTAACAACAATAATTACTAAAATAATGTGGCGTCAAAAGAAAAGAAAATTACCTTAACAAACAAAAGCAATGTAATAGTGTAATAAAGCCCTATTTGGCATAAATTTTCTTGTTTTCAGTATTTACTTTTTTTTTTAGTTGTAGGTGCTAGTTACTATTTCTCTTGCTATAGTTTTCCTTTTAGAAATTTAAGAAACCTACTAGTGATCTTCTTTTTTTTTTTTTTGTGTGTTCAAAACCATTAATCTGACTCTATTTTGTCGGCGAACATGGATCTAGTGCACGGTTTATTAATAATCAAGTTCGTGACTAGATTTCATGCTCGTCTATTAAGTTGGGTCAGTTCTACAAACGACAACTACAACAACAATACCACAATATCAGCGTCAACGTCAGCATCAGCAAAAACTGCAACAGCAACTAACTACCAGCAGCAACAGTTACAAACGACACAATTTTTTGTCGTTATTTAATTTTTTTTTTATGGTGAAATTATTGTTTTTTTTATACTTTTTTTAAATTTATATACGACGTTATATTATTCTTAATATTTAATTTAATAAATTATAGTACGTGCTATTTATTTGCATTTAATTATATATCAATTTTTAATTACAACGGGTCTAATATCATTATATGTTTTCAGAAGTTAAAAAAAATATATTTAATTTTCAATTAATTATAAGTAAAAAAAAAACATATTCCAAGAATTTGTAAATTTCAGTGGTCATGGAAGTTAATATTTACATGGTTTATAAGGGAATGGACAAATATTTCATAATTTCTCAAACTAAATTAAATTAATTAAGGTTACTAAATGAATCAAAAATCCATAAATTTCATCTTCAGAGACTTGAAAATGCCGCAAACTATAACGTTAGTCGGCAAGCCCTCCAGGGTAGAAAGAGCAATACACTACACTAATGAAAACAAAACTCACAACTAAAAAATTATTTAGTTGAATGCTAACTTACGACCAATGCCTTTAAATCAGACACCGGCGCCCATAGCATTTCGAAACCGAGTGTTTTCGTCGTATTCACATACACAACTCGAAGGTTAAAGAAGTTAAACAATTGAGAATGAATATAAAACACAAAAAACCATTCAGTTTGTTTTAGCTTTCAACAAGGTAGATCCATGTCACATGATTAAGCAAAAAAAAAAAAAAAGTGTAAAAGAAAATTATTTTTTTTTTTTTTATGCTTGATATAACCAGCGTTACCATTGGCTATTTTTCAACGACCTTTTTTGTCCCCTTTTGGAACTAAATAGCAACTTTTTAAGACCATGTGCTAAATGACGAGAAACTAAGTTGTTTGAAATCGACCAATTGCATATATATTAATTCAACTGAGATTGTTTCCCAATATAGAGGATTTATATATGTATGAACTCAAACTGCTAAAACTAAAGCTAATGATAAAGTTTATGAACAACTATTTAAAACATCAAATGCCGAATCATTTTGGACCGGATTGGGAAAATTAAAAATTAAATTTGATGAATACTTATATCTCAATTTATATTTTTACTTTGGCTCATAGCAGTAATAAAAATTATAACAAATAAATTATTTTGTTATAAATAAAATTGAATTTAGTAGTTTTTCTTAAAATACAATATTTTTTGTTTTTATCAAATAACAAAATTTAAGGAGTTTTTTTGGTATGCAAATTTGTACGTCTTCTTTTTGTGCCTATCGCTGCTTTAAATTTCTACTCCTTTCTTATTGCCGATCAATGACCTGTTGTAGAATAATTTCAAACAGAAATATGATAATAGACTATGCCTTTATCCGAAATCAGTTCACGCGTCTTAAAAACAGCTTAAATTGTAAATTTTATTAATTTTCATTTGATTTAAATGATTTTTTATTTCACATTGTTAAGATAGTGTAAAAAATTAAAGTTGGATAAAGGGTAATTCTACAATTTCTTATTAAAGAAATTCCAAATATAAGCTTTTTTTATTTTTTTATTATCATTATTATTTTTTTGCCCATAATGACCACATTTATCGTAGGTCTGAAAAAGTATTTTAGTATAAATTAAGAACTCATTAGAGTTTTCGAAAATGCAATCAGTTTGCTATTCGCAACTTTAAAATTTAATAACAATCAGGCAAAATTCAAAATGTAGATATGAAAATGGGCTAAATTGGAAAGAGAATAAAAATTTAATAAGGTTGGTATATGTAAAAAAAAAAAAAATATATATAAAGTATAAAATACTAAACATAAAATATAAAACATAAAATATGAAACTTAAAGTCTAAAATATAAAGTATAAAATATATAATAAAATCGGATAAAAAAAAATACCCAGCAGTTTTTGGTGGCAGTTCCGAACTAGTTACTTTATCGACTACATTAGGGCACCACTGTTTACTTTATTGTTTAGTGACTAGTTAGTTTAATATGTGCTAGGGGGAAGTCAACTGCCACCTCCGCGACTACGAGGTGGCACTATTTTGCATGGTCTTAAATTTTTGAGCGCCTTTTAGCATCCAAGACGGATTAGTATCGATTTTAAGAAAGCTATTGAAAACCTCGGACCATGTTGCTGAGAAAAAATTTTTAATTCAAGTTTTTTTCCATATTAAATTAAAATATTAATTTAAGGAAATACAAATCTGTTCACGTGATTGACTTTTCGCGAACGGCATCAGTGTTATGAAGGTTTAAGGGAAAACAAAAAAAAAAAAAAAAAATAATAAAAATAAAAAAAAAATTGCAAAAATTATATTTTCAATAATATATAAAGAATTACTTACATGAATATGTCTAAAATATAAATTATAAGTGATACGATATAGTTGATATCACCGAATATAACAGCGACCATAGTGATTTTTAATTTAAAAAAAATTGTAAAAATTCCATTTTAAGTCCGATATTAAAAATATATGCACAATGGTATACAAAATACAAATTAAAGGAGGATCGATACATTTTATAATAGTGAACATAATCGTACCATAATTCTGATTTAACTTACCTTTAGAATATCGAGTAAAAAACAAATTTGCAAATATTAATTATAGAACTATAAAATACATTTTTCAATGACAATAATACACACCCAAAATTGTGAAAAGTTGCACTAAATTCAATCGCGTAATTATTTTTGAATGCCACTTGATTCCGATATAAGCTTTAGTAACACCTGCCGATTGGTATACATTTTCATCGATTTCAATTGGCACCTTGGGTGTGCCTCGACGATTTATGAAATACTTTTTAAGTAATTTATTTTTTTTTTTTTTGTTGATGCCTTAGCTTCCTTGAAATTAACTTGTGGGTATGCTTCGCGAAAAAGGTACTTCTTAGAGCCATTCACTTTATTTTTCCCCCAACTTTGATCATACCCTATAGCGCTGCTGTTGAGGGCACATTAACGAGATGTATCTCAAACGATTCATAATTACAAGAGTAATAAACCTCCATTCTTTATTTTGCAATACTCGAAACGGCACAAATTTTCTAATCGAAAAACTGCAATAAATTGAAATTTTAGTTTCACCACTTTTCAACAATATAATTCAATACTAGTCAACAATAGAGTGATTGAACACAAGTTGACCTATTTCTACAAGTTTTTGTAGTTTAAATTAGAGGAATTGGACGTATATGCTAAAATCCACGATTACAGCAATCAAAAGAAAGCAAAAAAGCTTGTTATTTTCAAACACTTTTGAGAGATTTTTTAAATTTGAGTGCTTGTCGATACCACATGGAACCAGTTCAAGTCTTGAATTTTTCTTGTTTTACTCCACCATTTGTTGTTGATATAATCGCATCAAAAAGTTATTTTGAAAAATCAGAATTGAACAAAAAAAAAAAAAAAAAAAATTGACGTTTGAGGTTAAAAAAATTGATGTCAAGGCAAACTTAAAAAGAGAATTCCACTTATGTTGTAATTTAGGCTCACAAAGGTTAAAAAAGCAATAAATTTAAGAAAAAATAACAACCACAAATTAAAAAAAAAAACAGAAAGATATAGTCGGTCAAGCCCCGTGGAGGGATCTTATATTAGACATGTGGGCAATTGTGGACCGATATTTTTACTAAATGTAAAATAAAACATACGGATACAGAATATTACGTTAATACTAACGTTTATGTGAATTTATGAATTTTAGCGTGATCCCGAAAATGGGCTTATACAGGAGATATGGTAAATAATGGGGCGATCCTCATAAAATTTGTCACTATGATTTCTACTTATATAAAAATTATTTTTGTCCTATATAAACTTGATACTAACATGTGTATGTGATTTATACACTTTAAAGTGATTTTCGGAATAGGGTTCTATATAGGAGATATGATCAATTATGGACCGATCTTCATGAAATTTGGCACAAAGATTGATATTTATACAAAACTTCCTTACACCGAATTTCATTAAAATATTGCCATATTTAAGACATTTATAATCGTTAAACCCTTATTCCTGGAGGACATTTGTATGGGGGCTAGGTGAAATAATGGACCGATCATAACCAATTTCAATTATGTCATGAAAGTTCTATATGCCAAATTTCATTGAATTATCTTCAAAACTGCGATCTGTATTTTGTGCACAAGGTTTACATAGACAGCCAGCCAGCCGTTTAGACAGCCAGACTGACGGACGGACATCGTTAGATCGACTCAAAAAGTGATTCTGAGTGTTGGATGATTTTTTCTGTGTGTTACAAACATCAGCATAAACGCATAATACCCCAACCAAAGTAAAAATTTTCAATGAAAAAAAAGTACAAATTTTCCAAATGATATAATTTTCTGAAAAATGTAACAATTAAAGAAAATAAAAAAAAAAATAAAGGAAATCAGTAAAATTATTAAATATATAATATCTATTAAAAAAAAAAGAAAAATCTTTTCTTAGTTCCTTTAACAAATATGTACGTTTTTTACAAATAAGCGAGATACTAAGTTAAAGGAAGGGAATATAAAATTTAGCACTATCGAAAGTAACTTTCTAACAACTTCGTCCGCAGTAGCATATTTATCAACTGCATTCTTTTAGAGCATATTTAAAATTTCCTTGCTCATGTTATAGAAACACTTTTAAACTGAATTTTGGCTTTCTCAAGCATTTGCGAGATTATGTGCTATTTTGTTATCAAAGTTAATGATGAAATCTTTACATTTGCTAATAAGTTGTATGCTTTATCCTAGCACATTCTTAATTTCCAATTTTAAAAGCAACAGTATTACTTATTAGCTTATTAGCACTACCTAAGTAAGAAGTTTTTTTTATTTAAAAGGAGTTTGGTTTTTTTACGCAGCTCAGTTGTCTAGAGCGTCAGCATACAAAACTCAAAGAGGGTTCAACTTGCAACTAATACAAATATTTTTTTTTTTTTTGAATTATGTTCATTTATATCCCACCACTTCTTAGCCCCTAAAAAAACAAATCAATTGTAGTATAGCAATTAAGACAAATATAAGCAGTAAAATGATACGTGGGTTCAAGTATCAACCTAGCCAAATGTTTTTTCTCGTAGGTTAAAAACAAAAATCTGCATAAAAAACAACTGTTGATATCCAAATAAAAACTGCTGGGTATGTTTCAAAGACTACAAAAAATTTAAGAAAACTGTTCTAACCGTTGAAAACTTTAAAAACATTTCCAAATATATAATCGAATTTTAAATGTTTTAGAGAATGAATCCAAATCGTTTATTAATTTTTACACAGAAAAAAGTCATCAATCACTAAAATAATTATATCAATTACTAATAACCGTAAAAAAAGGAAAAAACAGAAAAATATTTCCAATTAAAAAATTTATTAAATCAATCAAATAAAAAATTTATTAAATCAATGAATGAATTAAAAATTTAAATGAGAAAAAAAAACTTAGTTGAATTTTATTTTTAATTAGAGGATTCACATAGTGTCATAAAATCATATGTCCTGTAATAATAGCATGAAAAAATACGCCTATTGTCAAAAACCCCTCATAATTTAGTGGGCTATTTTGAATTTAAATCAGCCAAAAATTAGTGAAAAAATCCAAATAATAGCCAGTTTTTGTGAAAAATACATTTAAAATGTTGTGATTTTAGATTCAAGTAAATAAACAATATTTTTATTTTTATTTGTTTTTGTATAAAATCATCTCTATTGATTAACTACGACAGCACAATAAACATAGCATACAAAGTTCTATTATATTAAGACTTTTTTTTGTTTGAAAAGCAACAACAATGTTTTTAAACCATTGTAAAATTTGAAAACATTATGGCAATATGACATGATAGCACACCTTGTGAATTCCCCAAATACATATTTCTTTTTTTTTTATTTTTGCTTGAGTATATTAATTAAATTTTGATGTAAAAATTAAAAAAACTGTGTTAACTGAAAAATATAAGGCAATAATTTTTTCTGTGTATAAATATTTAATATTTTATTTTCTTTATTTATTGCTCAAAATTAACAAATCTCATCTAGCATGCTCGTGCCACTGTGCTACAAACATCCGTATTTTGTAGTGTATATTATGTATATTTTTGTAAAATTTTTCTTTCGATTTTAACTGTATGAATATGAGAGTAAGGAAATAATCTGCCTGGAAATGTATCACATAATTTTCTATGTTTATTATTTTTATTTTTTTACTATTTTATTATTTTTCATGTTTAAGATTTTCCTACATATTTGCGGTTGTTGCTGTTGGTTTTCGTTTGTCATGTCTTCTGTGTTGTTGTCGTTAACAACTGATTGTGTCACGTTAAAAATGATACAACGACAACACTGTAACAGCGCAGCACAATAAAAACTATGTTTGTACTACGAATACGGCAGCAACAACAGACACCAACCAACATTTTAGCCACTACAACAAAGTTGGAATTTTTTTTTTTTTTTTTTGTTCAACAAAAAATTGTTAGCTAAAGTCATTTTCATTTCTAAACATTATCTTACATTTATTTTATATTAAAGCAACAAAAATTCACAAAAAATTTCTGCGCTAGTACCTTTAGCTTAACAACAGCAACATGTCATTGTTAGATCTTTTACAACAACATTATGTATTTTTTTTACTACTGGCAATATTTCAACTGGCTTTATTGCCAACTAATAAAAGGTTTGTATTTAAATAAAGTTAGCCTTAGTTTAAGCTAAGAATGTTTCAATTTCTGTTAATTAATATAATTAAAAAAACTTTGTATTTTTACAATTTAAATAAATTAATATTTTAATAAAATAAAAAATATTAGAAAAAGTTGTTTTTATTTAAATACATATGTATGGATTTTTAATTGATATATGCAAAGCAATATTTAAGGCTTAGATGGTAGAAAAAATCTAAACAAATTTCATCATTGAATACAAGAAAAAATTGATTTTTTATTGAAAACATCAATAACACTGATCTGCAAAGAAATTCTCCTTTTAACAAAAATAGATAAAATATGATTTTGATACACATGTATAACTCGAAAATGATAAGTAATCCGATTTAGAATAATAACAAACTAAAAGATGCCGACTAAAATTACCTTCAAGTTATAGCATAATTGCTTTATTTGCTCAATAGTTATTAACGATAACATTAATTTTCAATAAAAAATGTATCGATAACATTAATATTCAATAAAAAATGTATCGATAACATTAATTTTCTATAGACAATTAATGTTATCGATACATTTTTTATTGAAAATTAATGATATCGATACATTTTTTATTGAAAATTAATGTTATCGTTAATAACTATTGAGCAGATAAAGCAATTATGCTATAACTTGAAGGTAATTTTAGTCAGCATCTTAATTTAATTAATTTTCTATAGAAAATTTATCGATAGCATTAATTTTCTATAGAAAATTTATCGATAGCATTAATTTTCTGTAGAGAATTTATCGATAGCATTAATTTTCTATAGAAAATTTATGGACAACTTAAATTTTCTATAGAACGTTTATCGATAACTTATGTTTTCTATAGAGCATTTATCGATAACATCAATTGTCTATTAAAAATTTTTCTATAACTTTTATTTAGTATTTTAATTTTAGAAAATTCATCTTAGTTCTCTATTAAAAATGTATCGATAATCATAATTTTTTTTTAGAAAAATTGGATCCAGTATTATAATTTTATGAAGATATTTTATGAAAATATTAATTTCCTATCGACAATTCATCAATAATTATATTTGTGCATTCTTCCCATTCCATGTAATAGTGAAATTTGTATACTTCCCCCCAGTTAAATTGGGTTCATACTAGTAAGGAAATAGTTAAAAAAAAACACAAGACAAAACTATTTATTTACATTGTTCCAATCACAAACAACAACTTTTGTACATAGACAGACTCATCCAAAGAGTTTAGAGTACGATACAAACTGATGTTTGTTGCTGTTGTCTGTTCAGATATAATAATCATTTTAACATTAAAGACCACTTTCGAAGTATCAAATTGCTTCTATTAGATTGACAATAAGAAAAATTATGAGTGTTCATCCCCACTTAAACTTAAACACCAACTGCAACTACACAACTACAATCAAATTGCACACACATACAAACATTCATAAAATGATAATCAAAACAACGCAGTGAAAAACGAATGCAAAAATATAAAAAAAAAATTGTAAAATGTGTATGAAAAAAAAAAGTTATGACAAAACATAAAAATAAAATACAGTCAAACACGATAGAAGATAAAAGTGGGAAATGTTGATGATGCTGCCTGCCTTCCAAAGTTAATGCTAAAGTCAAGCCATACCAAACAAACTCATCTGAAACCAGCAGCATCACCAATACAAATTCAGTTAGGCTTGTATGTACTTACTTATACTGATCGCCTAAGTCATTGTAAAGAAAGCCATAGGAAACCATCAGCAAAATAAAACTCGTGTTAAACAGGGCTTTGAATGAATCGAAACATTTGAAATTGTAAAGCTATAAATATGGAAAATATCAATTGAGTTGACAGATCTTACTAGAAAATAGTTAATACTTAAATCGTAGCTCAAATCGTAACAACATTTCATTCTTTTAGTGATATTCACTAACAACGACTATTTTAGTGTAGCAACAACATTCTGTTTCTAACAGAAGGCAATGTTTCGTTATTTATACACGAAGTATAAATAAGTACTTTTATATTATTATTTTATTTTTTTTTTTCTCTCTTCTGCTTCATTTCTCTATCAGAAGATGTGTTTCCATAGATGAGGCCGGCTATAGATGAGGACTACAACGATGAAGATGATGATGATAATGGGTTTAGTAAATGTGAGCTTAAGAGGCAATAAAAGGCTAGAAAACTGGTAATAAAATTAAATTTTTTCCAAAGCGTAAGCAAAAGGATCTGTCCACAATAAACGACTCTGAGTAGTTTTGATAGTTGAAAACATTACAACTACGACGTACTTACAACTTCGTTGTATGTTCCACAATCTAAGAATGGACAAACATACATTCAAACTTACTGCTCCGTATGTATTGTGATAAAGTTGAGATAGAAAGAAAATTATACAAAAAAAAAAAAAATAAAAAATGGAAAAAACTGCACAAAAAGAAACCCTTTCATTTTAAAGGTGAATGTTCTAAAGTTACGTTCACTGAACGTAGAGAAGTAATAAACAAACATACACACACAAGCTGAAATATTACTAAGATCTTTCTAGTGCTGCTTATAAAGGGTGATCACTTCATGATTCAAAAAAGTATAAATTATATTTTTTGTTGACAAATTATTAATTTTTATACATTTCTATGAAAAATCTAGCGATAACTTTAATTGAATATAGAAAAAATTACGATTTATTTAATTTTTTACAGACGATTTATCGATGACCATAATTTTTTATAAAACATTTATCGATAATTATATTTTTCTATTGAAAATTTATCGATAATTATATTTTTCTATTGAAAAATTATCTATAATTATAATTTTCTATAGAAAATTTATCGATAATTATAATTTTCTATAGAAAATTTATCGATAATTATAATTTTCTATAGAAAATTTATCGATAATTATAATTTTCTATAGAAAATTTATCGATAATTATAATTTTCTATAGAAAATTTATCGATAATTATAATTTTCTATAGAAAATTTATCGATAATTATAATTTTCTATAGAAAATTTATCGATAATTATAATTTTCTATAGAAAATTTATCGATAATTATAATTTTCTATAGAAAATTTATCGATAATTATAATTTTCTATAGAAAATTTATCGATAATTATAATTTTCTATAGAAAATTTATCGATAATTATAATTTTCTATAGAAAATTTATCGATAATTATAATTTTCTATAGAAAATTTATCGTTAATTATAATTTTCTATAGAAAATTTATCGATAATTATAATTTTCTATAGAAAATTTATCGATAATTATAATTTTCTATGGAAAATTTATCGATAATTATAATTTTCTATAGAAAATTTATCGATAATTATAATTTTCTATAGAAAATTTATCGATAATTATAATTTTCTATTGAAAGTTTATCGATAATTATAATTTTCTATTGAAAGTTTATCGATAATTATAATTTTCTATAGAAAATGTATCGATAATTATAATTTTCTATTGAAAGTTTATCGATAATTATAATTTTCTATATAAAATTTATCGACAAGTTTAATTTTGTATATATTTTTATCGATAACATGAATTTTCTATGCTGTTAACTATCATTTTATATGAAAAAATTAATCAATAACATTAATTTTCTTTAGAATATATATCGATAACTATATTATTCTTTAGAGCAGTTATCGATAAATTCCTTTATAACAGTTTTCGATACCTTTTCTTTATATGCTTCCTTAATAGCTATGTTTCTGTAGACAGCTTCTCTATAATCGGAACTTTATATAGAAATTTCAATTGTCCTCTCAGAAGTGGAACTCCCCTATTATATTAGAAAATAGCTTAAAGAAAAGTTCTTTATTTTGTTTAGTTCTTCCCAATACGACGACGACTATTTATATAAACAGATATTTTCCATTTTACGCTATGTTGGTTATACTCTATTATTATCATTCTAGGATTTCTTTCAAATTTTTTTTATTTGCGTTGTTGTATTTTTTCCATTCGATTCTTTTCTTTTTATCCATTTTGTTGAAGTTGTTGTTTTTATTAAAAATAATATTTTCCCAAAGCTGCTGGCTGCCAGGCTGCACCCTTGTGCGCGTACCAACCAACCATCCACATGATATTGTGTGTTTTTTGCTTGCGCGGATGATGATAAAGGTCTACTTTAAGTGCTTAGTGTTTTGCGATAGTGATTTCTGATTCTTTTGTCTTTTTTAAATGTTGCGCGCATGAGCATTACACAGTGAGACTATACTTGGATTTGTATAATTTCTTTAAACTTCTTTTAGATATAAAAAATATCTTTATGCTTCAATACAACCATCTAAGTCTGCCTGCCATCCTATCAATTGTAAGCTAGCGCGTCATATTATTAAGGAAATAAGAAAGAAATCAAAAAAAGTAAGGGTCTTTTCCTTATTTTCTTGTTTTGGTCTTAACTTTGGAGATGTGCTATGTACTTTCTTGGTTACTTGGTGAACAACAATTGAACGTATGCATCCTGAGAGAGAGCGGTATCGGGGGAAAATAAAAATAATAATGATAATAATGGCTGGAGTTAAAACAGTTTTCTAAGACATTTAAGGCGTTTGTTCGTTCAATTGTGAGAGTCAGTGTCTATTTGAGTTTCTATTTTGGCAGTAGCATGGTGGTAATAAATCTTTTTCTATTTAGTAATAAAAATAGTTTCATAACAATGATTATTATACAACAAAAAAAATCTATAAAGGCAGCAAAAAAAAAAAAAAAAAAGAAAATACATAAGTACGTATATACTGATTTCTTTTAGTTTTTATGGTTACGATTATGTATTTGGTAATTCGTAATTCTTGAGTGTATCTAAATAATCGTACGCGTTTGTTGTTGTTTTATAATGTTGCAATTCCAGGTGATTGTCTTAAATTTCCTTTATCATACACTGGAATGAATGTTTGTGCATGAGTTTTTAAAACACATTACAATTGTTAAGTATTTTGTAAGACGTAGTTAAGAAACATATTTGGTTATAAATGTCGGCACAATTATGCCAGATCAAAGTTCATTAATTTTATTTGCTTCATGTGTGTCTGTTTATCGGTTGGTTGGTTGCTTATTTAATAGGATGATCGATTTGTTTTGGAAGGAAATGTTTGTAGATTTATAAAATAGAATAAATTAAATATATATAAATTTAGAATTAGGAATAAATTATTAAAAATAAATTTATTCATTGTGTTAAATTATTGTTCTTGATATATTTTCTAGAGAAATTTAATGTAATAAATTTGCGACCGATAATTTAAATAATCGATAAATTTAAACTATTAGTAAATTTTGTTTAATATATAAATAATAATAATAATAATAATAATGATAATAATAATAATAATAATAATAATAATAATAATAATATAGTTTATATATAAAATTAAACTTACTGATAAATTTTCTGTACAAAATTAATGTTATCGAATAATTTTCTAAAATATATTAAAGTTATTGATTTCTTTTATATAGAATAACATTTAACTTTGTATAGAAAAACAAAATTATCGATAAATTTTCTATATACTCATAATATTTATCCATAATATGTAGTATTTAAAATAGCTAAATATAGTTATAATTATAGTTACAAATAAAACATCGATAGATAATTAATGTAGATAAATAATGTTATCAATTAATTGTTTATATAAAAAGTGCAATTAATGTTGTTGATAAATTAATATCGTTATTGTTATTAATACATTTGCTAAAGTTATACATAAATTTTCTATAGAAAATGAAAGTTATCGAAAATTTTTTATTAAACAAATGTTATTGAAAAATTTGCTATAGAAAATTTAAGTAATCGTTAAATATTCTATGGAAAATTGTTGTTATCACCAATTTTTTTATTGAACTTTATAGTTATCGGTAAATTTTCTATAGAAAATTATAGTTATCGGTAAATTTTCTATAGAAAATTATAGTTATCGGTAAATTTTCTATAGAAAATTATAGTTATCGGTAAATTTTCTATAGAAAATTATAGTTATCGGTAAATTTTCTATAGAAAATTATAGTTATCGGTAAATTTTCTATAGAAAATTATAGTTATCGGTAAATTTTCTATAGAAAATTATAGTTATCGGTACATTTTCTATAGAAAATTATAGATATCGGTAAATTTTCTATAGAAAATTATAGCTTATCAGTTTATTGTTGTTATCGCCAATTTTTTTTTATTGAACTTTATAGTTATCGGTAAATTTTCTATAGAAAATTATAGTTATCGGTAAATTTTCTATAGAAAATTATAGCTTATCAGTTTATTGTTGTTATCGCCAATTTTTTTTATTGAACTTTATACTTATCGGTAAATTTTCTATAGAAAATTATAGTTATAGGTAAATTTTCTATAGAAAATTATAGCTATCAGTAAATTTTATATATAAAATAATGTTATCGATAAATTATCTCGATGTATTTAATATTATCGTTAAATTTTTTATATAAAATAATAGTTGTCGATAAATTTTCTGTACAAAATTAATGTTATCGATAAATTTTTTTATAGAAAATTTATGTTTTCGATATATTTTCATAGAAAATTATGTTATCGAAAAAAATCTTTAGAAAATAATTCAAAATTTTCCTTTTTTAGTTATCGATAAATTGTTATGGATAAATTTTTTGTACTAAATGGATGTTATAGTCAAATGTTCTGTAATCGATATATTTGCTATACAAAATTAATGTTATCCATACATTTTCTATTGAAAATTATAGTTATCAATAAATATTTTATAGGAAGTTAAAGTTAATCGATAATTTTCTATATAAAATAATGTTAACCATAAATTATCTCTGTGAATTTAGTATCGTTAAATTTTCTATATAAAATAATAGCTATCAATAAATTTTCTATAGAAAATTAATGCTTTCGATAAATTTTCATAGAAAATTATGTTAACAAAAAAAATCTAGAAAATAATTCAAAATTTTGCTTTTTCAGTTATCGATAAAATATCAGCTACATAAAAAAAAGTATAATTAATTTTTATTCAAATTGTTTGAATTAATTAGATTCAATCATTTCGCCAATCACAGCATAGTTTTGTATTTAAGTTAATAATATAACAGTAAAAAGTTGCTCAATTAACAAAAATTAAGAAAAAAAAAAAAAACACATTTGTGTTGAAACTCCTCAATTAAATGCTGACTTTTTTATTATCACCTTTCTAAATTTGATTCTTTTTTTCTTCTACTATTAAGACTCGTGCGTGAGTATTAAAACTTCAGAAATGAATTCAATTTACTATTGAATTGAACGTTGATTTGGAAAGTAATAGTTGAAAATAATAAAAAACCCAAAGAATTAATAAAGAACACATGCAACACCTCATTCAAAATGGTGATAAAAAGCCACAATCAATGCAATTGATTTTTTTTTTTTTTTTTCATTTACTTTTCATAAGCTCGCATTAAAAGAAACTTCAGAAACGTACAATACACGTTCATTTTTGAAAACCATTAATAAAATATAAAATACTTGGTAATAATATCTATTGAAAGAATATACTATAACAACTATCACAGAAATAGCAAAAAGAATTAAGAGCCAATACCACAAACAAACGCACTACTTGTATACAATATGTGATCAGCAATATTAATGAGGGAAGTGTTTCTGAAACGTTTCGTTTCATTTTTTTTTTTTTTTTTTTTTCATCTTAACTACACATGGAAACAGCTGAATAGGAATAATAAGAAATAAAGATTTGAAAAATTGAAAATGACGAGCATTTAACAATTTTGTTTTGTAATGGGGCTGGAAAAGATTTCACAGAAACCAATATATATGTATGTATGGCATTTATGTGTGTTAATATATTTAGAGATATAGAATATAGAATAAATACAAATACTTTATTTTACAAAACAAAAAGACATTACTAGTGAGTTACACACAAGATTGAATGTAGACACAATTACAAACAACATTTGTATGTGCAAAAATACTTGATCATTTGTAACACCTTGCATTTACAAACGGCCATAATATGTAGTAATAGTTGCAACAGTAACACATAATGGAAGCAAGCCCACTACAAAAAACTTTAATACTTAAAAGTAAGAAATGCATCTCATTTATTTATTCATTCATGTACCTGCATACAGAAAATCCATGCTACAAACATAATAATGATCATGATGGAATAAATTTAAACATTTAAAAGTGGAAGCATCTTATACACGCATTAATCGTTATTTCCACATATGTATTTTATAAGAGGGGAAGTATTCCCAAACTATAAGTTGGTGTATAACTTGTGTGGCTATGCTTCCCGTACTCCTGACAAGTTGTTATTTTATATATTAACTTAATGTAAGCAAGCAAGGTTCTTTCTTTAAAAAAGTATTCTTCGGCCGAGTTGGTTTGAAAAAAAGACATCGATTTTTATCCATTATACCATTTAGCAGAGGCTAAAGAATCGATAACGAGGACTCTCACTTAGATTTTCCACATGTCCAACATGTTCTCCTAAATAAAGAGTGCGTTCGAATAAAACATAACACAGAATTTTCGCAATAACTCTTACTTTTTCGATTACATTATCTTCTAGAGACATGACAGCAAAGCGAATTCTTAAAATCTGCATGCCAGCAGTCAAAACTTACTAGAAAATGTTGATTGAGTAAATTTTGACAAAAGCATGCATTTCAGGGTAATAAAAAAGCTTAACAAGGACCTAAAGAATGAGATGAAACTTGGTTCAGAAAAAGTCACAAGAATGAATTACAAGCCAAAACAGTAGAGAAGATGAGCCATGTTAAAGCTATGCCTAAGCTTTAGTCAACCAAAGCTTAAAACAATTTAAATAACAAAGCTGAGAAGAACTCTGAGGCAAAGAATGACCAAAGCTCCTCAATAATAAAAAAAAAAAAAAAAATATTTTCAATACTTTGTATTAGCCTGGAAAACATACCTTATCGATGACTTTTTCCCATATTCCAAGGAAAAAGTTTTGTATACTGAATGATCGAGAAAATGGTCCTGAATAGTATCGAACAAAAAAACAATAAAAATTTACAAAACAATTTTTCGTATCAAAAGTTTACTCAAAATGCGACAAAATATTTGATTGTATTTCTTCTTTAGTCTGAATAAATTCGAATAATCATAACAAAGACAGTCATAAAAAAGACATGACATGACACTTGTGACATGCAACAGTGTTTTTAACATTTTCTGGCCAGATTTAAAAATTTGTCGTTACAGTAAAAGCATCCAGAATTGAGAATGTTATTTTAGTCCAACGGAGTATTAGTTACTTAAACTACCCAGAATTTTGGCAATTTTAAAGGAATTATATCCAAGTTAAAAGTGAATATAAGAAGGCCCCAGCAGTGCTGGGCTTTAAAATTTTTTTCAGAAGTCATACGTATAAAATTAAAAATAATCTAGTTAGCAATTAATTTGTATATAAAATGATATATCAGAAAAATCTGGAGAAGAAATGCTACAAGTAGTTGATTTAGTTTTAATCCTTACTTAATTCATGTTATGTTTTATTTGAACGCACACCTTAGGTATGGTGGATAAGAGCAGAACTTTGCGAGCACGCTAAAGAAGGTGTATTGCCTTACTTGTACTTCAAATACTGGTGCGAAGAAAACCTTTCCCATATTTGGCCTGTGGGGTATTTTGAAAAATTTCTCCAATACATATTTCGGGTACTGATTGGGCACTTACATAGCTTGTAGCTATTAAAAATTGTCTTTCTATAATGTTATTTATATGGGATCAGAAGATCATCTACTATGAATCATTAAAACATAATTTTAAATCATGACAATGCTCTGTCTTTTGTTGCGCGACCAGATAAAAACTATTAGGAAAATAGTGGAATGCACTAAATGGAATACGCTTTACTTTAGAACAAGGTATCAAAAATTGGCTTGATTTGCTTCTGGCCTCAATAGATGAGAAGTGGTTTTGGTATGGAATTCATAAATTGCCAGAAAGATGAGAAAGTCTTCCGATGGACAATACTTTAAATGAAATACATTGTACCTTTATCTTGCAATAAACATTAATATATATATATATATATATATATATACGAAAGTCGAGTTATCACTACCTGGTCCATTGTTATGTGTATACATATTGTTGCCGCGATGTTCTAATAATAACTGTGGTTGTATGGAAATACGTAACTGTACTGGAAAGTATGCTTACAATCTAGCCCAGAAATTACAAAAACTATTATTGTACCCTTTACCAGATAAAGGGGTCTGAAACTCCAAGAGCCGATCTCAAATGAATCATTTATGGAGTACTCAAACGAAGTAAAATATCTTGGGATTTTTCTTTGAGGAGAAAGTCATTTGTTATGTTGGATACTGGCTATAAAGACCATCCTCGGAATGAACGAGGTGATTGTTTTGGCAGAGAAGCTTGTCGCCTTTTTATAGGACTGAAATTGTTGTCTTGCATCTGTAATGATTATTCTGGGAAAAGGATTAACTCTTAAATTAAAGTAGAATTCACTCGCCAATGAGAACCTTAATCAGATTTAGACGAGCTATGATTTTTGCTATATACTATCGAGTGAAACTTCCCGAAGTAGCAATCGTTAGAAAAGTGTGGTCTTAGATACAATCAATATATTTCAGGAAATGTGTGCAGTGTTTATTACACTCTGGAAATACCTCGCCGTGGGAACTTACAAGGTGAAATTTCCTGGTGAGGTCATTTTGTCTCCAAAAGAGGAGTTTATTCACTCTCCAACCAAGACAATTAACCATATTTAAAGTCTTAATATGTATAAGAGCTGCCTAAAGACATTTTCTTACTATTTAGGATGCGAGATTAGAAGTTGTGCGATAAATGCAGAGATCGATTTCATGTAACGCCTGGCATAGTGGATACGCGTTTTTGGATGACTTTCAAAATTTCTTATAGATCACCAAAACAAAATATGGTGCTCAGCTTCATTTTATTCACAAACAACAAATCATAGACTGAACATTCTTATTTTGTATTAGTTTTTATTTTAAACAACAGTATCAAGGACCCCGTAGTTTTTTTTTATTTTTTTTTGACATACAAGAAAATTGTGGCATAATTGGAATACATTTCCAATATTTAAAGCACCTTTGTGGCTTATTAAGGCCACTCACAATTTGTTCTCGCATTAAAGTGTTTTTGTAAGGCCATGCTAAATCGTTTTTATTTTCTATTTAAGACATCTTTCTCTCTACTTCATTTAATTAATTTAATTTAATTGATTGTAAATTGTCTATTTGGTAAAGTTTCCCTCTTTGGGTGCTACGATACAATGTAAGTAATGAAGTATAACCATTCAATCTCATTCAATCACCACTTGAATCTGTGTTTCTTTCCAACATTTTCTATCTTTTTATCGATGTTCAATTAAATTTAATGAATATTAATATTAAGATGATTTTGATTTGCTTTCCGTTTAGTTATATTAATCGAGTGTGTTTGTGTGTTTCAGTTTATTAATTGAACGGAGTTTCAAGTAGATGATGCGGCCGGGGCAGTCAATAAATGTTGCATTTAGTGTGGCTCGTTTTTACCTATTTTTATTTTACCAATTATGTGCTTTAATGGGTGAAAATGTGTTAGTAGTTCTTTTCCATGAATTCAACGTAATTAAGACAAAAAAAAAACTTTTTTTAGGAGATTAAGAATTTATAGTTTGTTCGTAATTAAAAAGAGATTGCAAGTGAGTTTATAATCATAAAATTTATGGGATTTTCAAATATTTAGGGTAATTTAAAAAGTAATTAAAAATGATTTTGATAAATAGAGGAGTAAATAAGTTATTTATAATTTTAAGCTTATCAGAGAAAACTTTTATCTATGTATATGATTGTATAAATTAATAAAATAGTCGCCACAATTTTTCAAAATAAATGTACATATTAAAAAATTCGATCAGGTTAAATAGGTTTTGCTTCCTTATTAACAATTTTAATAAAACCTACCATATACTTTCGTAAAATCAACAAATTCCAATTATTTATCTGCAACACCTACTACAGCCACAATCAAATGAACCAACCTGACCCCACCCATTCGCCACAATCAATCTCATACAAAATTGAAATAATTTTTTTCAAATAACAACAACCATTATAATCAAAGGATGTTGCTTTTTTTTAATCAGCAACAACAAAATCATTCGACTACCAACCCCATATTGATATTATTATAAAATTAATTATAAAAAAACGAAAATTTTATTTTGATTTGATACGATTTCATGCTGCATGCATGCATGTTGTGTTGTGTTGTGTTGTTTTACTAATGGTAATAGCAATAACAAACTACGAACTACAGTAACACCATCATCATCACCATTCATCCCAACCCAAACAACTAACAATTGACCCGCATAAAGATGATCAAGAAAGACAAACTCTACTGATCAACTTAACAAAAATAGTAACGGATTTTCTAATAAACAAAAAGTTCGGTTTGGTATTGCAAAAATATTAGGGTGGAGCAGAAGGTTGCAAAAGGTAGGACAATTGAAATGAGAAATGAAATAAAAACCGATATAAAAATAAAAACAAAGTCAATAATGGCCTGCAGAGTTATTGAGATGCTTTTGAAAAATAATAAAAAATAAAATTCATTTTAAAATCATACAATGATAAAACTAAGAAATAATAAAAGCAACAAATAAATATTATCTTTCAACCGATGTAATCGCAATTTTAATAAATTGCTGATGGTACATTAGTGAGCTATGTATGTAGTAACTACGTAGTTTGTTTGTTTGTAGTAAATACGTACATCATACATATTGTATATTTGGTTTATGTACATATAAGTAGCATTTACACACTCAACGGAGAAAATAATTCTACTTAAAATTTTTTATTTTGAAATTTGATTTTAGGTAGATTTTATTAAATAATTGTAATGAAGAACTAAAATACTTATTCGATTTGTACCTTTTAATTAGAAAAAAATAGAGCTTAAGGTAAGCATTCAATTTGTCTAATAATTTTAAGTAATTTACAAATAAACATTTTATAATGATCGAACAATAGTTTTAAATGTCTTTTCAATTTTTTGAATTTTGATTAAACTACTTATTTATAACCAAGTTAAATTAAGTTTAAAATATTTATGCTTTAAATTTAATATATGTGATTTTGAATGATAAATTTTTACTTTCTTTTCAGGTAAGATTTTTCTTTATTACACTCAAATTATTATTGGTAAGTTCAAAACTAACTTTTTAAAGATTTCATATAAACTTCAGATTTTTGGTAAGAAATACCATTAGTGATCGCATATCGGAACCTTTTTCGCATTTTTAAAAATTTCATATAAATTTTAAATCTTTGATTGGAAATATTATGATTACAAATCGGGGCCCTTTTTCCATTTAAACGTTTATTTATGAAGTTATCGAGAGTTAAAGATTTTTTAGGCTTTTTGCATAAAAATTAAATTTTTTGTAGGAAATATTATTGATCACAAATCGAGTAAATTTCCTTTTAAACGTCGTTTAAAGAAAATATCTGCGGTTAAAGAATTTTCATATACATTTTCGGTTTTTGGTACGAAATATTAGTGATCATGTTTATTTACGAAAATAACGAAAAGGTTAAAGATTTTTTTGTACGTATCATATAAAAAATCGATTTTAGGTAGGAAATACTAATGATCACAAATCGAGGCCCGTTTTCCATTAAAACGCTTATTTTCGACGATTTAAAAATGTTATAAAATTTTGATTTTTGGTGAGAAATATAAGTGACCACAGATCGAAGCACTTTTTCCATTGAAACGCTTATTTCAGAAGTTATCGATGATATTAAATTGTTTTGAAAAGATTATCAAATTGTGATGAAAAAGCCTTATGCTTGACGGTGTCAAGCTAGCTGTTGGCCGCGGCAAATAGCTCGTCGGAAATGGGTTCGTTTCAATCTAAATTTTTTTTTTTTTAATTTTCATGTAAAAATCGATTTATGGTATGAAATATAAGTGATCACAAATTTGGCTCTTTTTTCATTTAAACGCTTAATTAATTAAAGATTTTTTGGAAATTTCATATAAAATTTAGATTTTTGGTAGGAAGTATTAGTGATTACAAGTCGAGGGCCTTTTTCCAATTAAACGCTTATTTACGAAGTAATCGAGGATTAAAAATTTTTTGAAATTTCATATAAATTTACGATTTTTGGTACTAAATATTATTTGGAAATTTCTTATAAAACTTCGATTTTGGTGAAAATACTAATGATTACAAATCGAGGCTCATTTTCTATTTTAACGCTTATTTACAAAAGATATCGAGGATTAGAGATTTTTGAAAAATTTCATATAAATTTTCGATTTTTGGTACAAAATATAGGTTATCACAAATCGAGGTCCTTTTTCCATTTAAACGCTGATTTACGAAAATATCGAGGGTTAAAGATTTTTAAAAATTTATAAAATTACGATTTTTTTGGTAAGAAATATAGGTGATCGCAAATCGAGGATCTTTTTCCATTTAAACGCAAATTTACGAAGATATCAAGAGAATTTTAAAAATTTCTTATAAAATTTCGATTTCTGGTAACAGACTAAGTGATCACAAATCGAGGTCTTTTTCGATTTTAAGGCTAATTTACGAAGATATCGATATTAAATATTTTTTGGACTTTTCTTATAAAATTTCGATTTTTGATAGGAAATATTATTGATCACAAATCGAGGCCCTTTTACCATTTGTTTAAGAAGATATCGTTGATAAAGGATTCGTTGGGCTTTTCATATAAAATTTAGGCTAATTTACGAAGATATCGATGTTGAATATTTTTTGGACTTTTCTTATAAAATTTCGTGCGAAATATTAGTGATCAGAAATCGATCTTAAAAAATTATATAACGTTGGCATAAATTTTCTCCCTACTGGTGCAAAATTTTCAACTTGGATACTTATTTAGTTTGAAAATTTAGGAAGTTAAATGTAAAATTCTCAATTTTGCTTTTTCGTTTTATTTTCAAAACGTATTATTTTTGGACCGTAAAGGGTCTTGATGCTAAAAGTTGTTAATTTAAGAAACATTTTCAATAGGCATATATATAGTACATTTTAATGAAATTAAAAATATCCGATTAATATCCGTTTTGATATGTAATCACCCTGGTAACCTATAATGACATATCTATTATTACCAAGTTTTTGTTGAAAATTTTTATTGCACTATGCATTAAGTGAACTGTTTTCCATCACCAACTGTTTAACAATCTTATAGATAGTGGTGCCATCAATTGCCAAACTGCTGATGTTATTATTGCATTTTTTTAACTGCTGTTATTGTGCATAGTTTTGCCATTGCTAGAAACAAAAAAAAAAAAAAAATAACCAAAAGCAAAAAATAAAAAATCGATTGCCACACGCCCAATAATAATGACGATGATGGGAGTGCATGCATGTCAAAATGTTGCCCCTATCCAAATACGTAAAAAGAGTTTTGTGGCACACTGTGCAGTAAACAACAAACAGCAGTGTGTTTTTTCAGCAGCTTCTTAAGGCTTCTAGTCATAAAGAAAACACAGCCAAAAAAAAAAAAAGTAAAACATTTAATATATAATGCTACTATACACAAACATCTATTTGCTACAAAATACTATTAGGTATTTTAGTGTGATTGTAATTGCTGCAACATACTATAACTAATACTAGTGTTATTGCTTCTGCTGCTGTTGTAGATGTTCCACTTTCTACTTAGTACTTTGTGCTAAACAACCACTAGCATTTTAATTTTTAATCATTATATCCTAACATCTCGTTTTTCTCACTGAACGCTGAAAACAACCCACAGTTTATTTTCTTTTTTTTTTTCTCTCTTTATATGATGTTATTATCGTAATGCGACAGTTAACCGTTGCATTTAAACACCAAAACCAATTCAATCCAACTACCAACTTGTAACTATCACATCCCATCCTAGGAAGACAAAAAATAACAAAAAATTTTGTTGTTTTTAATGTAAACATTGGAAATTTATTGACAAATAACACGCGACCTAAGGCCACATTTGCCATTAAATAGATTTCAGTCTTCCTAGCATTTTCTCTCCTTTTTTTCCTCTGCTGTATTTGTAATATTTGATGTTTAATAGTTTCCTCGTTAACTTGACACTTAACATTAACTACTGTTTTTTGGGTTTCTTTCAAACAATTAATAGTTAAGGAGTTGTCTATTTTTTTTTTTTTTTTTTTTTAATTTGTGAGAGATGATGGTTTGAGTAATAATGAAACAAACTGATTTGGCAAAGTTCAGAGTATGTTTTTGTTGTATAATTAAAATTAATTAATTTTTTTCAAGTTAATTTGTCGTTTATACTTTTGAAAGTTTTGTGTATGTTAACTGTCACTGTTTTTTGTAACACTCACGATTAGGAAATTTCTTTTGCTTATTTTATTGAAAGAGATTAAAAAAAAAATTTAAACTAAATTTGAACCTACAGCGTTGATCTGCTTAAAAAATAAAAAAAAAAAAAATAAAAATCATAAAAACATTTATTTTGTTATGTTCTTTTTTCATATTTAGAAATTGCTTTGTAACATTTACAACTAGCTTGATTTAAAATTTAACATCTTTGCTAGAATTACTATTGAAAAAGTTTAATTTTTCTTCTAATATTCTAAATATTTTACCCGAATTTTAAAGGTTCTTGATTTTATATTTTTAATGGTTAAAATTGTTTTACTATTTAGAGCCTTTTTGATTATTCAAGGTAATTAAAAAGGACTTTCTACAATATTGTGAAGTTCAGCAAAGTCAATTAGTTTCTCAATTCATAATCTTGAAATTTTAAATGTATATCTTCTAAACTACATCCATTTACTTTGTAATTTTACAATTTTGTTCACACATATAATTCAAAAGAAAAACCGACAAAAACCATGCTCAGTTATTTGAAAATAACATTTTTATGTTTAACAATAACAATTAACCCCTAATACGCACTTGAATTACAAAAAAAACGGTAAAACTATTTAAAACTAATAAATTTGCTAATTCAAATTCAGTTTTTGCTTTTTGTACAGCAAAAAGCAAAAATTAATTAATGTGTGAATTAAAAGCGTGAGAATTTACTTTAAACAACCCCCATATGATGTTAGAGGGTTGAATAAATTTGTTTAAAAATGCATATTTAAACAAAATTTCTAAAACTAAAAATATAAAATAAAAATAATATGTTACCAAAGTTACCTTCAAGTAAAACCCTTTTAATTTATTTGTTGTCCTACAAAAATATATAAAATTCTAATACCAGCAGAATTAAAAACTTGCATTTACAATTTGCTTCATAAAAATGCATATGGCATTGCAGTTTTTTAGTTTATTTTATTTAACTGGTGTTGTTTTGTTTCACTTTTTTTGTCATTTAAATACTACTGTACTTGAGTTGTTATGAAATGTATTTCTTGTACAAAGCACTATGGGCTGATAAGTTAGCAAGAAAAGTTATTTAAATAAGAAATATTTTTTAACATATGAATACAGTTCAATGGGGTATGTGCACAAATGAGGTATAGTAAAAGCTTTAGCAAATTTAGAGCCAAATAATATTAACTTGGTGACCGAATTTAAGGCGACCGGGTCGGTAAAGAATCAGCGAACACTCTTAGGTCAAAGAAACTGCAGATCGGCCAAGAACATCGCCTCTGTTCGTAAAAGGCTAACGAAGTACCCGATAACAAGGAAAAAGACTGCAAATACTTAATGGTTGTAAAAGTAATGATATTTTTCATATTAATAAAATTTTGTTTCTGGTAAAAATATTTAAAAAACTTATAATTTTTGTAGTCAACCATATTAAAATTTCTATTAAGTGTAAACATTAAATGAAAAAATTTTAACAAAAACTTTGTTGTTATCATGAAAAACGGGTTATTGAAATTCAAGAAAATTAACAATGAAAACATAATATTGTTGTAGTGATAATGCTGTAACAATGTGTTTTCTCTGCGTGCAGACAAGGAATACCATCATCACAAACTTCCATATAATTGGCGTAAATGTTTGTAAATTGTATGTTTTTCGCTATTGACTAATATCGCTTTTATGGAAATTGTTCAAAAAGTCGTAAAAAAAATTTAAAATGCAAACATTTTATGCACTTTTAAAATTTTCACCAAATTTTCAAATTTTGTTCCGCATTTTTTTAAGACCAAATATGACTATAGATCATCGAAAAATATCTGTAAAGAATCACCTTAATAGTTAATATTCATAATGTGAAAATAATATTTATACCGGTTACAGCGGCATTCTTCTACAAACACATTTCGCTTGCTGACAACCACCGTGAAGTGTAATTTACGTTAATATTGATGTGAAATGAAAGTATTTTATTTGTTTGATACTAAAATTCAGGGGGCGTCAAAATATTTCAAGGACTTATAATTGTATGCACCAAAAAACCTCAAAAATCGGCCACATATTTCGCATTTTAGTTCGAATTTTAAAATAATATTATTTTCGATGTAAAACATATCACTAAATAAGATACATTTTTAAAATTTTGCAAAAATTCACTTTCTAAAAAAACTAAAATCCTGCTCTAAGGAAAATTATTATGAGTTGTAAGGTTTAAACGACTATATTTTTTCAAACCAGTACTGACATTCTTTTGATTTTTTCAGCAAAATATCCCTATTATTATCCATTATTCTTAGACATTTTTGACCAAAAAAAATTTTTTTAATATTTACGAAATTGTGCAGTAATTATTTTGCTTGCGATAAAACAATATTTTTGAGATTTTTTTTTTTTAACTTTCTACAACATTTGCTCGCATCAGTAAAAATGATAAACGTGACCATACTTATTTTGCATGCATAAATATTGCTTAATAAAAACAAAAAAAAAAAAATTTTAATATTTTTTTTCAACATTTTTGAAATTTCTCATATCTATTGTGGAAAATAAATATTCGATTATAAAATCGTCTCAATACTGCTGGAAATATTTTTTTAGATATTTTTTTTTTATATCATAAAAATACCTCACGAAATAAGTATTTCATGATGAGAAAGTCCAAATACATATCGTCATCTAAAATGCAAAAGCCCGTAACCACAATTTTTAATTTTGTGCTTTATAATTAAGCAATAAGTAAAATTTTTTAATCGTTCACTTAAAGCAAAAATATATAAAACATAAAACAATATTCAAACCAAATTGATCTTGAATTGAACAAATTTTACGACTGTTTCGTTCATGAAATTGGTGTTACGTCCTTTTGATTTTGTTTTTAATATTGATGTCATTTTTGATGATAAGAATATGAAATTTTTGTGTAGATGTAGTTTGTGTTTAATCCAGTAAAAAACCAACCTTTGATTTTTTTAGTGGTTACGACCTTTTCATTTTAGGTGACGATAGGTTAGATTAAGTGGACATCTGTCTACTCAACAGGAGACAGCTCACTTGGGTTCAATTTGGTCCCGTTGTGAAACCCTGAGGGATCATGTGTTACTAATTCTCGTGTGCATAACAGCGTTCGAATCGAAACAACCCGACGGATGTATGAAAGAATTGATCCATCTGATATCAATATCAGAGAAATCTGATATTGACATCAGTCTCCTAGCATTTGCACCAGCAACCCAATACCCAGTGAGGACGGCTACCAGAAGTTAGATCAAGGTTCATCATAATGGTGTCATATTTGCCTAGAGATTGTGCATGTGGATTCATTTGTCCATCTATCTTGTGCAATCCTCGATAAATTTCGCAGAATTATTGATCTACAGGACGAAAGCGGTACTCCAACCAGTTGATCCATATCTTCATATCGAAGAAGGGAGCTAGTTCATCCGCAGTAAAATTACCCGAGATGTTTGAATTACCCCTAACCCACACCAGCTCCAGGTTTGAATGTCTTGCCATCAGGATATCCAAATGTCTTGCATTCAGGGATGTGCTTCATACATGTACCAGCCTGAATGTTGAAAAGACACCCGAGAGCAATTTAATCACGGTTTAACTATCTGTACAGATTTGGATATCCACTCCGAATACATTAACCAGTTCACCGCCCTCTTAATGGCTGAGATCTCTGCTTGAAGAATGCTGCACTGATTTGGCAATTTGAAGGAGATGTTTTTCCCATAAACGGGAATGTAGACACCCCCCCCCCCCTAACCTCTTCAGCAGATTTGGATACGTCAGTATAAACCTTCACTGAACCAGCTCTTAATTCCGGAACAGTTGAGATTGATACTGAGAAGTCTCTGCCAAGAAATGGTCTGGGAATACAATAATCAACAATATATATTTAACAATGAAATCTTACGCCCCTGTAGAGAATAAAAAATAAACAAAAATAAAAAATGTTTTTTAAAAATTCTTTATTTTTTAAATCTGCTGTATTTAAATACAATATCACAGTCTAAGCTAAATTAGTATTAGATTAATACTTTTTAATTTTTTTTTAGTGTTCAATTAATTATAAATTTGATATTTTTATCTACATTTCTCTCATCTCTATCCCACTGTGCACTATTGTCTTTATATGTTCGTTCATTTGTTCTGTATTTATAAAAGCGGAAAAATCATTCTTATGCATCAAACGCATTTCATGGAATTTACACGCCCTCAACATTTCATTTTGTTTGTGCGACTATTTTTATTAATTTTCTTTTTTTTATTTTATTTTATTTTCTTAACGTTTTTTTCTGTTCATTGCAACATGTGTGTAGGTGTTGTGAGTTCTTGTAGTTGAGAGAAAAAAAAAATTAAAAACAAATAAAGAATTATGTAGGCTGTTTGGAACACTATACAAACGAGTACATAGTACATTCATAATCATACACATTTTAAAGTACTGACATGTATTTTTTTTTTATTTTTTTCATTTATTTTATTATGTTCTCTTCATGCCATGTTAAGGAATTTAATTGAAATGTTTGTTACCACATTTTGTTGCAGTTGTTATACAAACGTATTCTTATAACGGTTTCGAAATTAATTTACATTTTATAGATCTTATTTTAATAAGGGTTTTTATTGTTAACTTATTTAAAAAGACAGACACGGGAGCCTACTTAAAGTGTGATTGTGTGAGAAAGTTTTTTTTTTCTTATTATTACTATTTTTGTTTATAAGAACAAAGAAAATAGGATGAGTGCTAAATTCTTTTTAGGTGAAAAAATTATTTAAATAAAATTTTTTTATTATTTGATTGCATCTGCTGGTTCTAATAGTATAGTGTGAATAAATATTAAAAATTCTAGAAAAACGAATTAAACTAAATATGTTTGTAGTTCTGTTCTTTTAAATATTGAAATTATGATCACTTGTATGGGAATTAATAATAAATTTTTATAATTTAAAACGTTTTTTATTTTAAATTATAAAAAATTTTACACATCTTTTTTATATAAGATGTAGGGTGTTTGGACATTATTATACATACTTTTTCATCATTTTAACACTCTTTTTTTAACTTTTTTATAAATGTAGAAAAAAAGAAAAAAAAACAAAGAAACGCATAGTTATGACTTATGCGTGCATATATTTATGCCTGTATAATATGATGAGCGAGCTCCATAGTTCTAAGTATATATTTATGAAAAATCGTGAAATCGTGTTTAAATGATTTATGTTATTTTTGGTTTTCTGTAAGAAAAAAAATCCTAGATTTTTATCGATAAGAAACAAAATATTATTTTGAAGCTACAAAAATATTTGCTTTTTTTCATATTTATTATCGTTTATTACTTACTTATTTCTAAGGAATACATAAAGTAGAAATTATGATAGAGTGACACCATGTCAAAATGGACAGCAATCGGATATGATATCTCCGATTTCAATGAAATTCACTACAACTTCACAAAGGTGTAGTTGTTCAATTACTAATAACTTCTAAACATGGTAGATCTTTAGTTTTAATTTCATATTAAAGACAAAGATATTACTTTTATAACGATATGTATAAAGGTATATCAAGAGTTCATTATATCTCAAAAAAAGCTACTTTTAAAATTCTTAAAAAATTATATAATGTTGACACAATCCTCTCTATTTGTGCAAAATTTCAAGGTGTACACTCATTTTAAAATTATGTACCAAAATATAATCTAATTGGTAATAACTTCTGAACTATATGATGTAAAATTTTAATTTTAGTTTAATTTCAAAGATTAAGATATTGCCTTTGAAGTTAATTTATTTCGATAGTTTAAAGTCAAATTAAGCTCCCAAATCTTAAACCAAAACCGACATATTTAATATTTTTGTGCAAATTTTCCGGTTGGACGCTTTTTTAGTTTAGAAGTTATGTAGTAAAATATAATCTAAAATTAAATGTCATATATAAAATTTCATTTAGTTTAAATATGATGTCATAAAAAACAAACTTTGATATGTCAAATCCGAAAATTGTTGTTTTCTGTCCGTTCTGGTATGAAATCATTCAATACGAAATACAAATAAATAAATAATAGCGTATGTGGAAAAAATTTGCAATAAAATTAAAAATATTCTAATTTCTCCAAAAATAACATAAATCTTATACAGTGCAAGCTCGATTTTCGCGACTAAATAAAAGCCAGACCTGTCGCGAAAACTGAATTTTCGCGATAACTTAACCCAAAATTTTATTGAAAAATTTTTTGTAATTTTTAAAATTAGAATTTTAAACAATTTTAAAGAAATTGGAGGTTTTGAGTTGCTTTTTTGGCAAAATATTTTTTTTTAAATAAAATCTGAATCACGTAATTCATATAGTACTGTTGTTGGCTTATCATTTTCCAAAGCATATGTTTATCGATGTTTTACGATCATCCACTTTAATTTTGTTTTCTTCATGACCACTATCGTATAAATCCTCCGATTCCGTATCTGATAATTCCATTTGCTCCTCATTACTTTCCGCATGAAATACTTTCTGAATCCAGTTGTTTATGTTACCATTCGTGAAAAGATGTTACGTACAATTTGAGCTACATAATTCACTCAAATTGAATTTATGGAATCTCCACTTTTAAATCTTTTTAAAATCTCTAATTTTTGAGAAATCGTTGGCTTTAAAATATGTTTAACTTTTCTCATATTAAGAGATGTATTTACACAACAAATGATACCAATAAACTGACAAAGTTGAAGATCAAAATCATCCAAAAAGGTTAATATACCAAAAGACGTTGATTTTCCTTCTTTGATTATAGACATTGTAATCAAATTTTAAAAAACAGATAAAATTCGCGAAAATAGAACTCGTAAACTGTGGCGATTATAGAATCTATAGAATTTTAAAAATTGAGCCGTCGCACTGTACTATTCTTTCAAAAGATAATTTATTATGTTGTTTATATATGTCTAATATTTGGATCCATTTTGTACTCTTTTGGAGCACTTTTGAAGGGCTTCTTTATCATGAGTTTAAAAACTCGATGTTGGAAATTACCGAACTTGTTAATCAGTTATTATATTCTACTTTACCTTGGAATTTTGTCGATAGGATTCTACAAACTCTTCTCTGTTTAAATTGGGTTCAAAATTTGTTAATCGCTTTTAATTTAAAATTATTAGGAGATTTTTGATTTTAACATTTCAAATTTCTTTTTTTTTCTTATATTTTTATATACCTCGATATTTCTTTTTATGAAATTCATCACATTTGCGTTACATAGCTATAATAAAAAAAAAATGCAGTCAAATTAGAATTTTGAAAAGATAAAGATAATTCGCCACAAATTGGCTTTGATCCATACAATTATTTTTTTTTTTTTTAACGTTTGGCCTTAATTTAAGTATTTTGCCTATCAATGGATGTGTAACTACCGAAGAAAATAAATTACCTTGACACTCTTTGCCATCTGCCTTTAGGCATTAATCATTTTATAATTTTTTTATTTTTTGTTCAAGGTTGATCCTTACTTGTTACCACTAAAAAAAAACTGGAACTCCGATTTTCATGCGAATTAGCATATTATGATGGGAAAGCTACTTGCTTTCGAAATGAATGATAAAATGTCATTATCACAAGCATACTGCTATTAGAAAATTAAAGTCAAATTAGATTTTAGAATTGTTTCAAAAAAGATTTTCGTCTCAAATTGAGAAAATCTAAACGAACGAATTCTTATCATTTTGGGTTTCTTTATTTCTTTAACGTACGTTCGCATATAGTTACGTCTTTTCACATTGTTTTTATTGTATTTTGTTCTCAGAGTAATGTCATATGGGAAAATTTTTTTTCTTTAACATTTTTTCTTCAAAAGTATTCAAAATACTACTAAAATGGTTTGAATGTGAACACAACCATGATTAACTTTAAATAAAAATATGTAACCAAACAGAAATTAGAGAGAGAAACACAAATCAGTTTTCGTTGACTTAGAAGCAGTCTATGAGGTCAAATTTTATTTTATTTCTTTAATTATTATAGATACAATAAAATTAACAACAAAATTACTAAAATTTTCAAAATCAATCAATTATTTCTATTTAGTCAATACATTTTATTAAAAAACATTAGATATATATATATATATTATATATATATATATATATATAAATATATATATATATATATATATATATATAAACCAATTAATAAGGAAATATTTTTAAATACAACAAAATCATCTGCAATCACTTAAGGAAGGTGTTCGTGTCTTAAATCTTTTGATTTTGTTAATTATTTCTTTAGGTTAAACAAATAAGTAGATTTATTTATTATTTGGTTTTCTTCTTTTTTATTTACTGATAATGATTTATTTTATGTAAAATTTGTAAACAAATTATTTAATTTCATGCTTATTTATTATGAAAATATTCATAAATAATACAAAAATGATTTTTTTTTAAGTCCAATTTTCTATTAAATGCTTAAAATGGCAAACAAAAATTTTTAAGTTATTTGTTTAGATTTTTCATTAGTGATATATTTAAATTTCTCTTCTTTTGTGTAATTTCATTCTTTCTCTAGCATAACGAATTTTTTAATCTAAAAAAAAAAAAAAAAAATCTAAACGTAATTTTCTTTAATATTTTTTTTTTTTACATTTTGTTAACGTTGTTTTAGAAAAGTTTTATTTAATGAAATGTTTACAGAAAACAGCTTTGCGTTCCTCTTGATATACAACAACATCATCATTAATTTTAGATTGCTTATCTAAATCTAAAGAATGAAGTAAAACAAAAACGAAAAAAACGAAATAAAATTGGAAAAGCGGCTTTTTTATTATTTCATTTGCTTCTTCATGTGGCAGAGGTTTTGTTTTGTTGTTGCGTATCAATGCCGACACTAATAAACCATTATATCCATCACTATCATACAAAAAATAACCGGTAAAACTAAAGACTGTTTTAGAGATTTTTAAAAAACGGACTTTAGAATTAAAGCGACAAAGTGGTAAAGCGAAATATTTATCTAAAAGTATGTTTTATTACGAATAAAACGAGTTATTTTTATTATTTATTATTATTTTTTTATTTATTTTTAATTTTTTTGTAAATATGAATCACTTGTTATAATTTCAAACTTATTGATAATTTAAAAAATAACACGATTTTGGAAAAACTGTCTTATGTAGTTCTATCCGAATCAGACATTTTGCTAAAAAATTGCATCGATTTGTTAGTGCATATTTAGTCAAAAATGCATATTTTTTCACATTTTGCTTAAAAATGCATATTAGTTTGCATAGTTTTTCACTTTTTTTATTTTTTGTTAAAATTTTATATTTCTATTCTTAATTTAGAAGTAAAATAAACGTGTTCTAGCGATATCTATGCCAGCTGATCAAACTCAATTTAAAAAATTAACAAACATTTTATCTAAAACAGGGTTAAAATAAGAAGTTATTTTATTAAATTTCCAAAATTGGTAATAACTAGAGCCATTTTTTATGAAAATCTTTGCCCAGTAAAATTTGGTAAGAATCTAACATTAAATTATAAAGAAAAGCTTTATTAAATAAATACCCCCATATTTATACCCCAATTTTGAATTTAAAATACTTTTGGGAGACAAAATTTGTATGAAATTTTTATTTTAAATGGCATTTTAAATTTAAAAGTTGTTTGTGAATAATAAGGAATCCAAAAACTTTTAAATAAATATATGTTGGAGTATAAAGGAATTTTTAAATCTCACGGTAGTCAGTCAATTATGAAAAGAGTTTTCTTGTTCACCAGCATGTAAATAGAGAAAAAACGCCAAGAATTAGAATTGAAAAGCAATTAGAAAGCTTCACAAACTTTTTTAACCATAAATTCACAAATAAATAATTTCAACTTGGACTTTTGTATGCGAAGCCTTTATATCTACAGACATTCCTTTAAAGAAAGTATCAAATCCGATTTTATTGAATTTCTTAAAGACGTACACAAATGAAAGTATTCCAATTGAATCAGCGCTCAGAAAAAGTTATGTGAAAAATGTGTACGATATTAAACTTAAAGAAATACGGTCCTCGGCATATATATTTAGACAACAATAAAATATAATTTTACTAAATTTGTAAAAGATTTTTTTCTTTTAACTAATGTTGAGGTATGAAATAGGACTAAAGTGGCCAATAAATCATAATATTAACTTATAACAAAATTATTCATTATTAGAGTAATTCCATTTTAAATTTAAAAATTTTGACCTCTCTGAAATTTTCTCTGTAGCAAGTATTCAGCTACAAAAAAAAATATAAAAAAATTAAAGATGGACTTTTTTAGATACACGTTACTAAAGAAAATTCTTAGAAAAAAAATATGTTAACAAAAATATTTTCAAAATTTTTATAGCTTTGACAAATCCACTCCAAAAAAAAATTTTTATATAACAAATGTTACGGCCATTTAAATAAATATGTTAATCACTTTCAAAACTATAGTTGCCACAGTTCTCAAAATAAAAATGAGAAAAATTCATTTTACATTTTATTCTCCTTAACACATGCACCAAATTTTATCTAAATCGGTAACCAAGGGTCCAATTTTTTTAAATTTAAAATGGAATTACTCATTAGCCAAAAATCATTTTTGTATTTGACATAAATATTATGAAAAATTCATTTATTACGTCTAATGAAACAATTTCTTACATAATTATTAAATAATAACAAAATTAGTTTTGTGTTATGTTAAATATGTTTTTACCAAAATTGTTAAGTTGTACTGAATACCGAAATCAGGTTCCCAATAAGTAGATAGTGAAAATCTGCCATATATGTAAAAATGACACATCATAAACTTAAAATAATCGAAACAAAAGAAGCACTAACAACATAACAAAGAAAACCAAAATTGATCTATTAAAAATAATCCAACCATGACAAAAAAAAAGTTTAGCACACAGCGCAGAGATTTTAAAGGACTCTGCTTTAATATAGAACACCATTGAACTGGAATATTAAAACTACATTCAGATATATGTTATTGGAAGTATTATACGCCCCGATTTAGCAGAATATAAATTATAAACACATTCGATAAGAATAACATCATATATTACTATAATCATAACAAAAAAAAAAAAAATAATTTTAGATATAATTCCTTCAGACTGTATACGTTTTCTCATTGTCTTAGTAGAACATGATGTCTTTCTTATTCTTTCTTATGTCTTGTTCGAGATGTCCACAAATTCATGTAGTTATTTTTAGACTCTTGAGTACCCCAAAAATGAAAATAAAAAAAAGGTAGAGAAAAATTTGCCGTCGGTGAGATTTGAACTTGGGCACAAATTAGCCATTCGTTTTTAATGACTAACGTCTTACTCAGTACACCATCTCGCACTTAATTTTCTAAGTGACAAAAACTTTTTTTAGTATAAAATATCTTTTTAGATATTTTGTTATAAAAAACTAGCAGCATCATAATGTGATTGAACCAAAAACCTTCTGGTTGTTAATCCAGCGCTCTGGCCAACTCATCCATACTATACTATTGAGTACTTATTTATGTAATATAGGGTAGGACAATAATAATGACGCCTCATTACCAAGAAACTACTTTAATAAGTAGTTGCTATTACCGAAAGTCAAAAAGTTTTTGCTGAGATGAAAAAATTAAAAACAAAAAACTTGAAATGTATATTAAATTTTTTTCATTGCAATTTTAGTAGTCTAATGCTAGTTATGGCATTTTCCTATATACGCACTTAAACTAATGAACCAATTTAGTGAACATTTTCGACTAATTTTTTAAAAAATCACTGTCAATTTCTTCCCAGACTTGCTTAATTTTTAGTTTTAACTCCACTATTGTCATTATGGTTTCATTCTTCATTGGATATAAATCCGGACTGCAAGCCAGTCAGTCCAAAAGTGGAATACTATGTTCATTAAACCACGAGATATGGATTTATCCATTTTTTCAACTATAAAAGAGAGAAAAGCATCTTCCAACAGTTCCTTATAAATTGCACTGTTCATTTTATTTGGAACAAAACATATTTCTGATTTTCCTGAAGCAGAAAAGGCTGCTTAAACCATAACACTGCCTCCACCGAAATTGCGTTTCGACGTACGAATTTCGTTCGACTTCAAATCATGCCAAGAGTAAGAATGTGAATCGGGACCATCCAAATTGAATTTCTTTTCATCAGAAAAGATTACATCATTCCACTCATCTGTCTATTTCATGTATTTGCGCGTTAATTTTAAACGATTTTCCTTATGGTGCTGTTTTAACATTGGCTTACATTTTGGTTTCTACCATTTTATGTTACCATCGGTTCGCAAAATGTATGCAAAATGTTTGGAAGTGACAGGAAGGTCAAATTTGTTTTTTTTTTTTTTTATTTCATTAATTTGCCTTTTTGTTATTTTTAGATTACCGTATTTCTGCCCTTTCTTAAAAAAGCCTCGAATAACTCCTTCCGAACGGTTAATTTTTCATCCAATTTCTCTGTTAGAACAGCCTTGATTACGAAAAAATTGAATTAGAATTTGTTCCTGGTCTGTAAGAAGTGAGTTCCTTTGGGCATCCTTTAAGCTGATGACATTTCCCAATTAAAAGAAAAATGTTTCCAATAAACAGAGATGTTGTCATCAGAAACTTACCTTAATTGAAACAGAACACTAATATATATATATATCGACGACGTTTATAGGAATATTCCACTTTTTACAAAATCAAAGAAAACAACAAAAGCAATAAACAAATATTTCTTATATAAAAAAGTACCGTTATATCGCGAGTTATTGTAACAACACAATATTATTTTTGGTTAAGAGAAACGAATATACCTCAAAGAAAAACAAAAATTTTAAATGCGTTTATAGGAATATGCACCAGTGTACATGGAACGCAAAATTTTGCATTTCTAATCCGAATTTTTTAGCGACATTTTGCATACATGACAAAATTTAAGAAAATTATTAAGTTTTATGAAGATTTTATCGTCTCTTGTAAAATTTTCTTTATGGTTTATACGCCCTTATACGCGTCCATGCTTCAATTATGTAAGAAATTGTTTCATTAAACGTGTTAAATAAATTTGTCAAATTACTTATGCCAAATATAAAAATGATGTTTGACTAATATCCAATAATTTTGTTAGTAAAGTATATAAACTAATAATATGATTGTTTAGTCTATTTCATACCTCATCATTAGTTTTATAAATTTAGTAAAATAATATTTTATTGTAAATATTTTACAGTAAAATCGTTTTGAAAAAACAAATTCTTATAAAAAAAATTATGGATGAAACTACAGAATTACTGACCGATATATTGTAAATGTAATTGTTGGAGCTTTTGATAACAAATTTTAGTGGAGCAAACGAAAACTTTTGATTAATATTGTGCTACTTGAAAGTATGAATCACGAAACAATTGTCATGAGTCAGGGAAAAATTATCACAATTTTCCACTTCCTCCTCAACCAGTTATTTCGAGATGAATATCTTGGCTTGATGATGTAAAATATTAAGAATAACCAAAATATTTTGACGATTTCAAAAAAACTGTTTGTTCCAACTACGGATTTTTTTTTTTTTTTTTTTTTTCTTTTTAATTATTAAATTAGAGTGTATATAAATATAAGTTTGTCTAAGGTTGTATTAAACTCAATGTCACGAATATAAGTTTAAAAAAATTAATCTTTAAGAGTACAAATTTGAAAAAGTGCAAAGAAATAGCATTTATCTTTTAAAACATAGCTTTAACTTTTAAAAATACAAAATATATTGCTTGGACTGATTTTAGTGTTTTTTTTTTTCATTTTATTTAATAAATTTAAAAAAAATATAAATGCTTGTTTCAAAATTTTTAGGGTATATTTAGAATTTTAAGTACTTTTTTAGGCGTATATTTTCAAATAATAAATGCATAAAAATCCGCCCTCTAATGACAACAAATTGAGCTTATTTTGCCCTTTCCTAATCGTAGTAGAGATCTCACATTAAATCTATCTTCTTATCATAGCGGTTTTGAATTGTTAATATATAACATCGATTTTTGGTTAGCAATGTGGAAAATCATAAATTCAGCTTATTTTGTAATACAAGATCATTTCAGAAGTTCATTATATTTTACAATAGACTTACTTTTATTTTAAAAGTTATTGACAATTAAGATTTTTTTTTTTACATCGTTTGCGTTAAGTCGTTGTCATTGTAATTTTAGTTTAGAAGTCTTCTACTTCTATTCTTGCAGTTCATTTCTTATTATTGTTGATTTGTTCAAAAGTGGGTTTTGGTTTTAAGCCATAGAAATAATAATGTCTATGTAGTAGCAGTTTCTGTTGTTGTCTTAGAAGATGAATTAGAGGCACCCCGAAATACAGTAGTCATCTCTAGTATTTACTTATTTGTTGTTAGTTTTTTCTTTCAATCTGTTTAAATAATTTGTTATATATTGAATTTGCCGATGCATTTGATTTAAGAATTATGTTCGTTTCTTGATTTGATTTACATATTTGTGGCATCAAACTATACAACACTATAAGTACTATACAGCATCGCTACTACTGGCAACTATTGCAGGCAATGAAATATGTTTTAACCATATTCATTTTACTGAGGAGGTTGATGTGTTCCATAGCATATTAATGTTAATGGTGTGCATACATATTTTGATTTCTATCTTATATCCGTTCTATGTTGTATGATAATTTTTTTTCTTTCATTTCGTTTTGCATTGCAATGTTAGCAGAATTTTCTTTTCTTTTTTCTAAACCGCATAAATTTTGATTTAGAAGTAGATTTTTGAAATTTTGATTAATTTAGCAAGATTTAACAGTAGTAGCAAAATGATTTGTTGTTGGCGATTAAGAAATTGTCCCATTTAGCAAATAAATACAAAGAAAATTTTGTATGCTGCTGTTTCTGTTGATGTTTTAAAGAACGTCCCATGATAATGGCAACAAATTGGATTAGTTGTAAAATTTAATCAAACATCTCTAGAGTGTATGTATGCTTAACAATTTCCATTAAAACTTCTGAAAGTTGAAACTAAAATGAATAATATACGGTTAAGTAATGTACGTTTGTGACCATATAATTTTTATTAAAAAAAATTAAAATAATTTTTCTGTGTTGTAAATCATGTAATTTGAAAAGAAAATAGCAGTTGGTGGTGAAAGATCAAAAGGGTATCTGTTAAAGGAAAAATAGTTTATTTTTAAGTAAAATTAAACTTAGGAGTTTAAGGATATTCATTTAAGAGTAATTAAGTCAATAAATATATTGCTTTCTTAAGTGTTAATTTTAAATATCTTTCTTGATTACAATATCTTCCAAGCTCAAAAAGTAGAGAAGTTCCTAAGAGCTATGCCAAATATGTTCGGCTACGTAATGATTCGTTGTGTTAATTTCTTCAAAATTAAATATGAGTCATGTTGAAACTATACCTAAGCTTTAGCCAATCAAAGCTAAAACATTTTAAACAACAAAACTGAAAAAAAATCTAAGGGAAAGAATGATCAAAGTTCTTCAATAATAAAAAATAAAAATATTTTTTTAATATTTTACATTAGACTGGAAAACACATATTATTGCTGACTTTTTCATGTTCCAAGGAACAAGTTTTGTATACCGAATAATTGGGAAAATGGTATTGGTATATTATGGAACTAAAAACAATAAAAATTTACAATACAATTTGTTGTATAACAAGTTTACTCAAAATGCGATTCTTTTGCTCCTTTAGTCTGAATAAACTCGAATATTCATAAAAAAGAGTATTATAAAAAACCATTGATGACACTCTTGATATGCAACAGTGTTTTTAGCATTTTCTGGCCAGATTTATAATTTTGTCGCTATAATAGAAGCATTTAGAACTGGAAATGTTATTTTAGTTCCACAGAGTATTTTGACAATTGTGAAGGAATTGAACCCAAGTTAAAAGCGAATTTAAGAAGGACCAAGCAGTGCTTAATTGTGATTATTAATTCTAAATTTTTATAGAGAGATACCGCGAAAAATTTCGTAAAAGTACTTTAAAATTTTTTTCAGAAGTCATACCTAAAAAAGTTAAAAATAATTTAGTTAGCAATTAATTATAACTATAGGTGGTTGTAGAAAAAGTTATCTAACACCCACCTTAAAGTATACCAATCGACTCAGAATCACTTTCTAAATCGATCTAACGATGTCCATCCGTCCATCTGGCTGGACGACTGGCTGGCTGTCCATGTAAACCTTGTGCACGAAGTACGGGTCTCAATTTTAAAGATAATTTAATGAAATTTGACACGTGGGACTTTTATAATACATATAGGACGAAGCCTATTGAAATTGGTTGTGATAGGTCCATTATTTCTCCTAGCCCCCATACAAATGTCCCCCGGAATATGGTTTAAACACTCAGAAATGACTTAAAAATAAAAATAAAAATATTTTAATGAAATCTGATGCAAAGAAGTTTTTTACCTGTATCAATCTTTTTACCAAATTTTATGAAAATCGGTCCACAATTGACCATAGCTCCCATATAAACCCTCTTCCGAAAATCACTTTAACGTGCATAAATCTCATACGAATGTTGATATCAAGTTAATATTCAACACAAATAAGTTTTATGTAATTAGAAACAACACTGCCAAATTTTATAAGAATCGCTCCATAATTTACCATAGCTCCCATATAAACCCACTTCCAGAAATCAACGTATTATTCTGTATTTGAATATTTTATTTTACATTTAGTAAAATTGGCCACAGACGTAATATAAGTCCTTTCCCACCTACGCAATGATGTAGGGTATCATATAGTAGGTCTTAACCGAATATATCTTTCTCGTTTTTATATAAAATGAAATATCAGAAAAATCTGGAGAAGAAATGCTACAAGTAGTTGATTTAGTTTTATTCCTAACTTCATCTTTTATTAAACATTATTATATTACTATATCATAATATATTCAGCTTTATAACTTGATTAAAAATCGAAATCTATTAGACATTTTGATCGTAAAGTATAAAATGTTTTATATGAGAAATTAAATTTTGGGTAGAGATGTGGGAACGGAGTAATTAGCGAATGAAGCGTTTTTTTGAGTATTTCATAAAAAGTCAGGCCAGAAATACATTTTGTCTAGAACTAAGGGGGTTCAAAACCAAGCTTATTTTTTTTATTTAATCCATATTTAAAACTATCTTGAGATTACAGAAAAAAATCTTTCAAAATTTTGTTAAAAAAATAGAATTTCATCAAGGAAATGATGGCTAATGTGATGAAGTGTATAGTCTGTTATTTTTAAACAAATTATTTTAATGAAATTTTGGATAATTTTTAAGATCATAAAATTATTAGTTTGTCGATAGTTTAAAGTTATCTACTCCAGTCAAATAAGGGTTCAACCTCGAAATTTGACGGAGTGAAACGAATTTTTACATGTGGCTTCGTTTTGGTGTCTTATACACCACATGTATGCTACGCGATTAGGTTTTGTATACCGTGTTTAACATGAAAAAATCATTTATGACACCAAAAAGTATATACATTCTAGGTCCTGGTAAAATTCTGAGTCGATTTAGCTATGTCCGTCCGTCTGTCTGTCTGTTGAAAGCAGAATAGAGCTCGTGGCGAACCACCTAGGGGGAAAATTTGGTTTAAATATTTGTCTTATATAAGGTATTGAAAATGGACAAAATAGGTTCATAAACAGAAAAGTTATGGACCAAATACTAGAAAAACAGGGTGTCCATCGTAACTCCAGTTCATACTTTTCCACCAATATATCCTAAACAAAAGCATTTAATACAACGAAATTTTGTATGAGTAGTTCGAGGATCAATGTAAACTCAACGCCCACCTCCCACATAAGGTGAAAACTTAAATAGAGTGGCACAAAAAGTTGCAGATGGTGGATATAACAAATTTGACCAAGCCGAATATAACATTCTTAATTGTTTGATGTATCTCGTTAAGTTACAATCGAAAATTTAAAATACTTCGGGCACATAGTCTGTCAAGTAAGAGGACTGTCCCTACAAATTTATATTAAAATCGTATCACATTTAAACTTATATAAATGTTGTACAATTTTTGGCCATAATCATAATTTGTCTGTGTTTTCCTTATGATATTTATGTGAGTGAAAGTACAAAATATGGTCCGAATTTAATAAAAATTTGTAGGAGTAGTCCTCTTGCCATATTATTTGCCCGAAGTCTTTTCAACTTGCAATTATAACAACCATGCAATGACTTTAAACACTTTGCACTAGCGGACACCCTAACATGGACTAGGAAGCACTTATTCATCAATTTGCATAATAAAAGATGAGTACATATTTATAACTAATGGAAGGTATAATTATGCTTACAGTTTTACTATATCGTCGTGAAATATAGCGGATGCTAAAAAAAAAAATCTCCAAAAGAGTTGGTATATAAAAATGTACTTCAACAAAATTTGTGGGAAATTTTAAACCCTATAAATGATGTAATGGCATTTAGACACGTATAATAGTGAGATACATACAAAAAATTGATTTTTGTAGCGCTTAACCGCGAATTACTCGCGTAGCGTGCACGTGATTATCGGTAAGTTGTAACAGATTCTGAGGTTCAGCCATTTTTTCGTCTAATTTTCCCAGATCGTTGATTAAAGAAGTAAATGCATATTTTGCACTTTTTTTCGAAGTTAATAAAAATTACATTCAAAAAAATAAAATAAATGAAAATAAATGTATTTGTAGCAGGAAAAAAGGTGAATAATTTCTAAGAAAATAAAAATTTCACAAATTGAAAAGTATTTTTATTATCATTAACGAAGCTAAAACCAGATTTTTGTAAAAAAAAAATATAAATATAGTTTTAAGAGAAGTACTTCAAAAGCAGTCACCAAAAAGCATAAAAAGAATATCCTAACAAAGACAACCTTTCAATGACAACTCTATGTTAAAATCATGACTTTTTCAGTTTTTTTTTTTTTTTTTGCTGGGAAAAAATATGAGCGACTATATTCAGCTTATCTTGAAAGTATATTAAAAAAAAAATGAGGGTTTTGCAAAATTTTCCTGAAAAAATCTTAATTTTTTTTTAGAAATTTTAGTGATTATATGCTTATTTATATGATTTATTAGAAAAAAAAAATTAACTTGATTTTTTCATCTTAACGCTTATTTGGCAAGTTATGGAGGATTATTAATATTTTTTTATTCTTATTTTAATGTTAAAAAAAAAAAAACTGTTTTTAGTTATAATGATGAGTGATCATAGATCGGCCTATTAAAACGGTTTTTTACCATGTTAGGGACCTTCATACAAATAATGGATTTTTTTAGAAAGAAAGTCTAATTATATTTTCAAGAGCGCCTCTTGATATAATTAAAGCTATAACAATTTATCCCCTCAAACGTCCTCTTCAACTTTAATAATACTTTTTTTTAGATTTTATCTATCTGTAAATCAAATTCTCTATAAACACAATTTAAACTCAACTCAAACAACAGTTGATCAATGTCATTATTAAAAAAACAACGACTATAAAGCAACAACAACAGCACTATCAAACAACATTTCTTAACAACCCACAAGCAAACAAAGATCTTTTAAAATAACCCAGGTGACCACAAACTTCGATAATGATATCGTCTTCGAACATTTCACGAATATTTCTCCGACAAAATATCGACAACGACTTTCCTTGGCTATACGAATATGAGCTCCTTGAGCTAAGCAAATCTTTCTTTCTCGAAGGTTCAGTTATCGTATTGATAGTGAATCTTTAGCGATATCAATAGTGAAACGTAAAAATATTCGTTAGTAATTCGTTTTCGATATCAAAGAATGTCAAAAATTATTCGATATGGATCTTGCTAACGACTTGCCATTATTATCGTTGGCAATAGTTCGAAAACGATAGTTTCGAACTATATTTCACTTCAAACAACGCAATATATAAAATATTAAAATAAAAAATAAAATAATAAAGGCATTTATATAGGAGTGGTAAATAACTGAATTTTTTTGTCCAAATTTCAACTTCATCCAGAGGAGTCATCAGTATTTTTTTATTCAGTAATATTATTTTTTATGTTGTTCAAATCCACATCTTTTATGACAAAATTTCTTGAAATAAACTGCAAGAAAATATATTAGATATTTAGAGAAACATACTATTTTGCAAATATCTTTAGGCATGTGCCAATATTATTACTTTTTCTAAAACTTTATTATATTATTTTTTATTAAAAAGAAATTAACTAATATTATGAATTCTCTTTCATGAAATGTTTTGCGTGGGGCAAGCAAGAAAATACGTCTTTTTTATTTAAGTAATAAATCCTCGAGAAATTGGAAATAATAGATAATTTCTCAAAGAATGTAGTTTCAAAATTTTATTTAGAAAAGTTGAATATAGCGATATCTTTATTTTTAAAATTCTCAAATATTACGTGAATGCTTACTTCCGAGAAATTGTCGAGAAATGTACGATGCTAATATAATTTACGATATTTTCTCGAACTTTTTAGAAAAACATTCGCTAATATCGAAACTCAGGTTAGGCGGGATCATCCATACACGTATACAAAATGTTCAAAATCAAACAATATTGAAATGTCTTGTAATAAAACATCCCTTTCACCAGATTGACATGGTTGTAAATAAACGACAGGACCTACCACAACAACAAAATTATTCTCATACAAGAAGGAAGAAACTTAACAACAAATAAACTTTATTTATATGCCAAAATACCAAAAAATAAAAATAAAAAATAATAAATAAAAAAACAAACAAAAAATCAAGATCAAGTCGAGTGGATTGGATTGGAGTTAAAAACAAAACAAAATATGAAAATATATGTTTGTTAGCAGTTTTTAAAATAATGCATTTTGCAAAATAAAAAAAATGAAATAAACAATTTAGATATTTTTTTTAACCTATTAGAATGACACGTTTAAATATAATGTTAATGTAATGTAATGGTTTAACTTTTAAAGGAAAAAGGAATAAAATGTGTTAAAATTAATTGTTTGTTGTTTTTTTTTTAATCTGAATCTAGTTAAAGTAAACTTGAGTTTAAATTATTGAAAGCCATTAGCTTGTTTCATGTAAAACTTAACATTGTCCTAAACCAAGTTTACTTACATAGCAATTAAAAAACCAACCTTAACCTATTATAATCAGAAATTTAAATTCCTTTAAGTGTTTTTTATCACCCAGAAGAAAAAAACACCTCATTTCTTTGTAATCCATCAAAATAGCTTTCCATATAAACAAATGTAATTATCACTATTTCAAGGGTATAAAATTCATTAAAAATTTTTAGTTAAGTAAACTAAAGTAAAAAAAAAAAAAAATACAAGAATATTCTCAAGCCAATTAAAATAATTAATTAAATATGAGTTCCAGTTAAGAATTTCTGTCACAAAAAGAATAAATTCCTTACTCACTCTGCTTGCTAAGGAGGTAAAAATGTTTGTCTCAAACATTGTAAGCATAAACAATGAATAGAGTTTAGAGAACCTTTAGACGGACAGACAGACATACAAACATATAGAAAAACAAAAATGAGGCGTATGTGCAACTAATCGCATTCAGGGGACATTGAGCGGATGCAGCTTTCAAATGCTTTGTGTATTCTAGATTTTTTTTCTAAAAACAAAAAAAAAACTTGGAAACAATCAAATAGTTCTTTTTTGTTCCCATCTACGACGAGGGGAGTTTTATAGAATTCGAAAGGTATAAAAAAGCGGCTGTTAGGAAAAGCATTCTTTTTTCATCTTCTCCTCTCTCTCTCTAAAGACAGATGCTTTTTTATGCTTAAAGATGCTTGAAGTTGGAAAGAAAATAAAAATAAAACATTTGGTATGGTCAAAGAATTGAATGGTGGTGGTTACTAGCTGACTGACTGAGTGCCTTAGTATGATTTTTTTATATTTTTTGCTTTTCATCATTTTTTCTTTTTAAAGAAAACATTAATGATGTTGAATGATTCGTTTCGATTCAATTCAATTTGATTTGATGTTAATGTTGATGCTTGACTTGGTTCTTGTTGTTGTTCTTGCTGTAATGTTGTTGTTGATGAGTTAGTATTTTTCTTCTTCTAGTATGCTGTTATTTTAATAATAATGACGATGTGAATGACTATGACGCTGACGATGCTAAGAATGATGTGAATGTGTCTCCAATTCCAAAAAGCAAATCAACTGCTCTCAACTGTTGTTCACATTTTTTTTTTTTTTCTATTTCGTTAAATTAATACAATCTACAACTACAACAAAAATCAAATTCAAACTCATTGATTGTTTATTTAGCATTTAAAACTATTCAAGAAAACTTGAGAGATTAAAGCAAAAATCTTTGAATATCTTTTTGAAAAAAAAAAAGCAGAATTTCATTAAGGGAATGATGGTCAATGGGATCTGTTACGCGAGAATATTGGAGATTATTTTTAAAAAAATTATTTGAAATGAATTTTTATTTATATCTAAATTATAAAATAATTAATTTGCTGATAGCCCACTTTCAGTAAAAATCAATTTTGCTACAAGAAATAGAAAATATTTTATATTATACAATTTTATTTGTTTTGTTATTGTGATACTTTTTTTGAGTAAAAAGTACAGTACAGTTCAAGGATATGTGCCATATTTAATTTTTATCGGTTCAGTAGTTCAGAAAGGGTCAAGTAAAATTAAGTTAACAATATTACAAATAAAATGGGCGTAAAAAGGGATTCGCATCTAGTAAAAATCTAGTATAATAATTAGGGAAACCAAAAATATGCAAAATCATACTTTTTCTTGGGCTTCAAATGAACCAAACTTAGTTATTTATCCGTTTCAAACATTTTTAACACTTTTGACATCGATTTATTATAGCATATTTTTACATATTTTAGGCGTATTTTTGTAACGCTTATTTTGTACTTAAGAGCATCATTTTGCACATTTTACACTTAAGCTAAAAATTTTACATATTTTGCACCCAATATAATTTTTTACACAATTTCCCGTTGAAGAAATGTTCTTTTTACCGTCACATACGGTTTTAAAATCCGTTTTCCTAATAATTTCCTCTTATTAATTGATATAATTTTTGTAATTTTATAATACAATATATTAACTAGCTTTGATCTAAGTGAAAATATTGTTTTCGATTTTTTATAAAGAAATAAAAATATATCAAAAATATTCGTTAATAGACCATAACAGTCATATTTTATACATCTGAATTTCTTTGTTCACAATTATGTCCGGATATTAAAAAAAAATTACAAAATAATTTATACTAATTTGTTAATCAAGCTCTAAAAAATCACATTTGTTAAGAAAACTAATTTTTTATTCATTATATGCAAATTTATGCAAAGATTAGAAAAAAATGAATTTTTGGGAAAATACTTGTGAAACTTATTTTTCAAGGTGAAAAGCTTGCTCTGCTAATAAAATTCAAATTATTTTTAGAATGAATAGAAGATAATTAAAAAAATCGATATTTTAAGAGCATCTTTTTTTTAATTTTAATTGCATATTTCCTATTTTAAAACAATTTTTATGCGCCTAAAACTGTATTTTTAGAACATATTTTTAGTTGTCCTGATAATAAATGATTAATATAAATATTAAATTTTTATTAAATAATTTTTATATAATTATTTTATATGATTTTATATAATCATATTGAAAAAAAGGGCTCCGAAAAATTCAATCTTCAAGAGGCTAAAAAACCGAAATTCGAACTAAGTTTAAAAAACCCTTTGAAGATTTGTTAGATTACTGCTACGCTTTCATTTTGCGGCGGAATTATTGAGCCAATTTTTTTCTCGTTGCACTATGTTATTTGTCTATCACATTTTCACCTATATATTCCCCTTGGTAACCCATCCCCTTGTAGGTGAAACTTTAGAAGTTTTCTGTGATGTTTTGATGATGTCGAATGAATGTTGACGATGCCGATGACGACACGATGGTGATGAGGATGAGGAAGTTAGTTTTGTTTAAACTTCATACTCTTAAAGTTATGCTACTACTATTTACAACAACTCACTATTCACTTTTAAACATCAAAGTGCTGATTTATTGAATATTATTTTAAAGACGACAGCATACGTTTATAATCTTTAACTTCTTTTTGAGTTTTTTTTTTTTTCTTATTCAAACAATAGATTTATTTCTAGTAATATAGAATACATTTTTTTTTATATTTATCCTTCATACTAAATTGTGGTCATATACTAACATAAGTGACAATGTCGTTTATCATACAAGTATAAATGATAGAACGTATAGTTAAATATTTTATTTCTTTCTCAATTTAATTTGATGTAAACAAAAAATAAAAAAATGATCATCTGTTATAGAGCTTTTAAAGCTGTTGCTGCTTAGTTTTCCAAGATGTAGAATAATTCAATTTTTTCTGTTTCTTGTAATTCTTTGTTGCTCCAATATAATTGCATTGAATTGTTTCACGTCTACTTTTTTATATATATTTTTTTGTTAAATGAATCCAAAAAATTTAACACAAATTTAGCAGTTTATATTGGTTTTTTCGTTCAAATCTAACTATTAACATTTTTGTTTAGAGCATATCTTAGTTGTAATTTGAGTTGGTTTTAGTTGATTTCAACTGATTTTAATAGCCTTCAAAATGTCTTGATCATAAATCACTTTATAATGAATATATAAAATTTAATTGATAAATTTGTTCGGTATGCTGTCATGAAATTGTTTTTAAGACTTTAAATTGCAATTTTATAATGGGAAAATTTTAATTAAAACAAAAAAACACATACCTGAATGTGTTAAAAAAAAAAAGTTGTAATATATAGAGAAGCCTACTGCTTTTAGAATAGATTAGAAACCTACAGTGTTGTGTTTGAGTAAATTGTAGGGTTTCTGCGATGTAATTATCGGGAAGTATTTGTCGAAAAATTTGGAAACTCTATCAAATATATATATATATATATGTATATAAACATGGAGAAGAGAATTTTCTGTTAGTTAAGCAGAAGAGAGAATTTCATATCAATTGACTAATATACTAAAATTATTTTCTCTTTCTATCTTCAGTTCTAGATATTTTATTCTACAAAAAATAACAAACTAGTTATTTTCTTAAACCATGAAATACATACGTATTGCCTATTTACTGTACACATAAAAAATTTAAATCATAAATCTAAATTATACTTTAAATCACTTTATTAAATGATCAATGAAATTATTATAAGCCCATATTTCTACTCTCTTTTGCAATTTTGATTGATTACTTTAATTGAAAATCATAATTCAAAACTAAAGAGAAATAAACTGTAAATCTATCAAAAAATTATTGATCAACCGTTATGATAATAATAATCATTAAACTAACCGTTTAATATGTTGTATTAAAAGATAATAATGGCAGTAAGATTTAAAAGATAATCTTCTTTATAAGTTACTGGAAATTTTTTTTAATAGAAAAATATATAAATTTAAAAAGAAAATACTTGATTAATTTCAAAGAGTAAAAAACAGCTTTAAAAACTGTACTTTTAAATATTAAAATATCTCAGCAGAAGTTTAATGCCAGCTTAAGCACATATCTTTTTAATATTTTTTTTTTTTTTTTTTTTTTTTTTTTTTGTTTGAATGTAAAGAAATTTTTTAAAGTATATTAAATGTAAATTATAAAATTAAGCTCACATATTATTAAGTACTTTCGAGTTTATCTTATAGTGAAAAATGTAAATAAAGCATTCTAAACCTCTCCTATGATTTTTTAAATTACGACATTAATGGCAGATAAGACCAATGTTGATCTGTGATAAGTTGATTTGATGAGGTTTTAGTTGGTTGATGTTTTTTTTTTTTTTTTTTTTTTTTTTTCACCATTTACCACCTCTAACATGAATCTTCATCATCAGCTATATCAACGCTGTATAAAAGAGCGCTAAAACTACAACAAATAAATCGTATATGAATATGTTTTCATCACGATCATCGTTGGTAAAATCATTCATCATTGTTGGAAAAGAAATTCAAATGTAAGATGATTAGGCAAATTTTGTTTTGTAGTGGGTTAAATTAATTTTATTCTATGATATGCAAAACTTTATAGTAGTAGGTTTAAAAAGAGGAATCAATATTTTTAATAAATTTATAAATGAATTGCTGAAAGAAAACTTGTAATAAAGTATATGTAGCAGGATTCTTTAAAACCTTTATAATTTTCATGGGGATCAAATAATTTATAGGGGTTTTAGAATTCGTTGTAATATTTTTACTTGCTTTTTTAAAAAAAAAGATGTACCACGTTTTTATTGTGTTGTCGTTCACCAAAAATGAACTTGTGCATTAGATAAAAAATTACAACTAAAAACATTTAAAAAACATTGGGTAGTAGCATAATATATTTCTCTTCTTTAAAACTAATGACATTTTCGCATAACTTTGGTCACAATCTAATAATAAGAGAAGCAAAAAAAAAATATGAAATGAAATGTTTCTAACAAAGAAAAAAGCTAAATATTGGAAGCAAAAAGTATCAAAAAAAGCACATTTTTTCAAGGATTTATTGCAATAAATGGGAGCTCCCTGGAGCAAAGTAACGTTAAATATTTATTTTGAGAAACAGCAGCGATTATTATTTGATTTTTCTTTTTGTATCAATTAATTCAAAAATTTCCAGCCATCCAGTAAAAACACGTCTGCCTATTCCTAAGACTATTTTAAAACTGAATGGTTTGAATTCAAAAGTACGGATATAGCTGAAGTGATCGCCGAGATGTTTTAATTTTTTGGCAAAATACGCAAAAGCAAAAATAATTTTTAACAACAATGTTAAATTACACACATAAAACACAAGCCATTAGATGGAGCTGATTAACATTTTAAAAAGTTATTTAAATACACTGGTGCATATTCCTTTAATCGCACATCAATTTTTTTTATCAACTTACCAAAAATGGTCCTAAAAAATACTTAAGGTTCTACAAATTAATTTTTTAAATTATTTATTGACTTCACTTAAAAAATGAATAACAAAAAACTTAAAATGTACATTAATTTTTTTTTTTTACATTGTAATTTTAGTAGTTTAATGTAATTTTTTATAGCATTTTTCTATATACGCACTTAAACTAATGAACCAATTTAGCATTATTAATAATGTGTTAATGAAACTTTGTTTTGAATAACTTCAAAAATTCGGTCTGGCATTGATTCAACAAATTTTTGAAGAAAATCATTGTCGAATTCTATCCAGGCTTGCTTAATTTTTAGTTTTAACTCCATTATTGTCATTATGAATTCATTGTGTGCATTTCAGATTCTCCATTGGATTTAAATCCGGACTGCAAGCCAGTCAGTAGTGGAATACTATGTTTACTAAACCACGATTTATATTGGTTCCAGACATGGATTATAGCGTTATCCTCTACCGAAATTTCGTTTCGACATGCGATTTTTGTTCGACCTCAAATCATGCCAATAGCAAGAATATGAATCGGGAACGTCCAAATTTAATTTCTTTAATTTCATCAGAAAAGATTATTTTATTTCACTCATCTGTCCACTTCATGTATTTGCACGCTAATTTTAAAAAATTTTCCTTATGATGCTGTTTTAACATGGGCTTACATTGGCAAAATGTGGGCAACATGTTTGAAAGTGACAGGAAGGTCAAGTTTATTTCTTATTTGTGTAGCATTTAATTTATTGCGGATGGCTTATTTTTGGTAATTTTTGATTACCTTTTGTTGGTTTCCGCAATCCGTATTTCTACTCTTTTTTAAGAAAACCGTAAATAACTCCTTGCGAACGGTTAATTTTTCGTCCAATTTCTCTGTCGGATTTGAATTTGTTCCTGGTCTGTAAGAAGTTTCTTTAGGCATCCTTTAAGTTGATGAAATTTCCCAATTAAAACAAAAAATATTTCCAGTAAACAGAGATGTTGTCATCAGAAACGTATCTAAGTGAAACAAACAACTAAAACTGTTAAAATTTTTTATTTTAACAGTTTTTGCAATTACTTTTTAGACAAATTTTTCTCGACTGCGTTTATAGGAATATTCTACTGAAGAGATGTGCAATATGTTCAGATTGCTAAATTAAAGAAAGCAACAAAATATTTCTTACATAAAAAAGTATCATTATATCGCGAGTTATTGTAACAACATAATATTGTTTTTAGTTAAGAAAAACGAATATACCTCAAAGAAAAACAAAAATTTTAAATGCGTGTATAGGAATATGCACCAGTGTATAAACTATTAACAAGTTCATAATCAGAATTTATTTCGGTATCTAAAATTGTGTTTATGTAAAAGTTTTAAATATCTCAGGTTTATTCGAAATTCTGCATCATATTCCTTAATATGTTTTTTTTTTTATTAAATTTTTAACAATTACTAATTTACGTTAAGTACAACGTTAAAGCATTTGTGAATGTTAAATTCAAGAGTTTGATGATGTGATGTGCATTGTGTTGTTTGAAAAGAACCATCTCATAAGGGAATTTTTAAAAACAAATTATATAGCATTGAAGAAACCGTTCTCAAGTTATATTAATGTGACTGCCCAAAAAATATTACAGATGCCCATAAAAACAAATCAATGCCTGATAAAAAAAAAAAAAAAAAAACAGAAAGCAGATTTGTGTTCTGTATGTCAAATTCCATCTATCCCACCTATTCTTGTTTAAAGGAGAATAAAAAAAATGCTTTTTTACCGACCGAAATAATCAGTCGTATGAAAATCACTTGTCGACATCTCTTTGAAGTAAAGAAAAAATAAATTTGAAGTTGTAGTAATATGAATTATTACAGTAAATAGCCTTTTCACAATTCTTACTCTAAATAATTTTACTTTTAACTCAAAATGATTCTATAATTCGACTTAGACAATAATACAATAGCTAAAAAAAAAAGAAAAAAACTGGACAATTGCATACGAAATGTTAAAAATGAAAACTATATTTTAAACATTTTTGTCCATGTCCATATTCTATTACTACTAAGAGCATTAAATTGTTGAAGAAATTCCCAACCCTTCTAAAATTCTGTCTCCAAATTTTGATATTAGTTTATACATATACATGTTGGGCCATCCCAATTTTTTTGCCATAAATATAATACTGCAAATTCATTATATGTAAACATGGGTTTTTGGTACTAGTGATTAAAAATCGGAAATAAAAATTTAAGAATTCAAAATGGCGGATCCAAGTCTAAATAATTAGCTTTTGTAATTTTTAAACTCTTTATGTGTGAGGACATTTTTAATGAAGTTTTCCAGGAACAATTGTTTTGGTACAAGGACGAAGACTATTGAAATTGATTATGATCGGTCCTCCCGTAATAGGAATTTGGAGCTCATAAATGCTTTATTTTTCTGAAATTCAACAAATTTTATATCATCATATATTGAACCCAAATTCGTCATACAAATGAGTAATTCCATTTTAAATTTTAAATTTTTGACCTCTCTGAAATTTTTTCTTTAGCAAGTATACCGATAAGCCTACTTACCAAAGAAATATAAAAAAAATTAAAGATGGACTTTTTTAGATACACGTCACTAAAGAAAATTTTTACAAAAAAAAATATGTTAATAAAAATATTTTCAAAAGTTTTATAAGTCACCTTAAAATACAAGCTTTGAGAAATCTACTCCAAAAAAAAATTATTTTGATATCTTTTCTATAAGAAAAGTTATGGCCATTTAAACAAATTTGTTAATCACATTTAAAGCTATAGAGTTTGCCACAGTTCTCAAAATAAAAATGAGAAAAATTCATTTTATATGCCTCTATATCCTCCTCTACACATGCACCAAATTTTGTCTAAATCGGTAACCAAGAGTCAAAATTTTTTTAAATTTAAAATGGAATTACTCAAATATAAAACAAACACTTCATATCAAAATATCAAATATTTTCAGCAATTTATTTGTATTACATAAAAAATAGTTTTTTCATTAATGCTGCAGTAACTAAAATGTTTATGAAAAGTGACAAAAATTCCTCAAGAATCACAATTATGCAAAATTTATTAAAATATTAAATGGAATTTTTTGGACATCTGTAGATATTAAAAAAACTTTACAATTACATACGAAATGGGAATTCATTTTTAAGTTTAAGAAATTTCCAACATTTATTGCGAATTCACTTTGCAAAACTTGATTTCCAAAAAAAAAAAAAAATTATTTTCGACTTTGGGCTTTTATGGAAGAAGTATTATCAAACACAATAACAAAGTACTCGTATTTTTGCACAAACTAGCTAAAGATGTCTACTATCCAAAAATAGAGATTGTTTTCTTTTTTATCAGAAAAGTTCCATTGACCAAAAGTCTAGTTTCATGACCAAACGTGATATGTTTTAAAATACAAAAACTTAAATATACAAACGAAATACAATTTCGAAAACCTTAGTGTTTTTAATTTATTATGAATATTTTTACCAGTAAATGTTAACTTTATAGACAAAATGCGGAAAAAACTAATTTTTGTATGTTTCGGAATAACCAAATAACAAACAGTCTATTACAAATACAATACTAGTATTATGAGATCGATATCTTCCTTAGGAGCAAAACTACACGACTTTATAATTTTATAAGAAAAAAAGTTAGCCAGTTTCATATTAATAGCTCCACTATTTCAAAACATAAACTCAAATACTACTCTGTTACGTTTGCTTAAAAGTCCTAATATTTTTATTGATCATAATTTCAATCTTTAATATATGTATCAACAAAAAAGTTAATAAAAATTGAACTGTGATTAAGGTTTATAAGAAATGCTGGAAATTTTTAAAACTTATTTTAACAACAAAATCAAACCTAAAAATATATGAGTTGAAATCTTAACACTCAACATTAACTTAATAAAGATAAATAATTTAAATAAAAAATATGATTTTCTTATGATACTTACTGTCACACTGAACGAATATTTGACGAAAAAACAAGCCTTTCTGTTTTTTCTTTTTTTTTTTTTTTTTTTTTGGATTAAATTGGTAGAGCAGATTTTATTAAAAATAAAAAAGATATTAATAAAAAACTGTTTTCGTTATAATAATATATACCATCACGTTTGAATGAAATGAAATGCATATCAAAACTTACATGATAACACTGTTTCCCTTACCTAATATTTGTAACAACCAAACACTACAGCACATTGAATTAGACGTCAACTTTAAAAAACGTTAGTTATTTTAGGTTGATTCTAATCTGAAATAACGATTATAGCCAACTATATAGAACTAAAACATATTTAACTAAAATATAAGCAAAAAAAAAAATGATTTTACACAACTACTACGACAGCCTTTTTTTTTTTTTTTTTTTTTTTGAGAGGTGAAGGAGTGCCTTAACTGAGATTTTTCAGGCTTAAAACCAAATGAAATCAACCTTAGCTGGAAATAAAAAAAAAGAAAATAAAGAAAACCATGACCATATACTATATTCTATCTATATAGTTACTTCTGCTGGATGATGATGACGATGATATTACTCTTATTGTGAGGTGGTAGTGACAAGAGTTTAGATACACTTAAATTTAATGTTTTTTTTTTTTTTAGTTTAATACTTATAACTACACTCTCTTATGGGTGTTTGTTAAAAAAAAAGTTTTTAGTGAAAGAATAAAAGGTGTTTACAAGCCTAGAGAAACTGTTAGCTATTAGAAATATTAGGATGGGCCCAAAGTGAAAACTATCATTTTAAGATAAGGTTTCTCAAAATTTTCATCGTGACATTATCCTTTAGTGAGCTGAATCAAAATGAAAAAAGGTAATTTTTTCGATTTTTTTAGTATTTCGAAAATATGAAAATTTTCATCGCATGAAAGGTCTTTGGAACGGGCATTTAATGACATATCAAAAATTTGTGACCAGGTCCAAATGAGTCTGAAAATTTGCAATATGGATAATTGAATTTAATATGGATATTTGAATTTTTAGCAGTTATACCGAATCGTTCTCTACCGTTTTTTTTTTTTTTTTTTTTTTTTTAAATACGAACTTATCCTGAATTCTATTCGAATTTTGCGAAACAATTTTTCTTCATATACATATACATATATATATATATATATATATATATATATATATAATAATTATACCAGTTAAGAGAGCGATTTTTTTCTTGTGACTCACAATAAGAAATTACTCTCTGTGTGTAACAAATTGTAAACAAATACACATGTGTAAAAAATTCAAATATCCGAATTTTTGTGAAAAATTACAAAATTTTGGACTCATTTGGACCTGATCCCAAATTTTTGTTACGATACCAAATTTTCAATTATTCTTTTGGCAGAAATATTAAAGAAAATCGGAAAACCCCGAAAAAAAATTACCTTTTTTCATTTTGATCCAGCTCACGAAAGCATAATGTCAGTATGAAAATTTTGAGAAACTGTATTTTAGAATGAAGTAAAATTTCATTTGAGCTAGGAACATCGATATCTTATTTTCTCTCCATACAATCCGGTCCACCCTAATGTATATGTATATAAAGTTTACAATTTTAACTCCTTCTTAACGAGAATCATATCAATAACAAGAAAAGAAATTGTAGAGAAAATAAACATTTTTAAGCTTTTACCTTACAAGGCAGTAATTATAACGTTTATTTTTTCTTTACATTATTTTGTTTGGAACATTTTAAGCCATTTATTTTTGCCAAATTACTATTAGTTTTTAAATGGTTGATGATAATTTTCCTATTTTTTTTTTTTTTCATTTTTAGTATATGTTTTATATGTGTAAATAAGTATGAAAGTAACATTTATCTTGACTGGAAATTTTTGTAAAACTGTGAACGTTTAAAGTTTTTTTTCTTTTTTTAAATCTATAACATTATTTATCATTATCGCAGTTTAAAATCTATTAACGCTTACTACTACTTAATTTTAGTGAAAAAAAAATAAATAAAATAAAATAAAATAAAATAAAATAAAGAAATTGTTTTCGTATTTTTAAACATTTGGGAAACATTTGCCATCTAGGCAGCAGCAACAGTGAATAGTTAGTACGAGGTTGCAAGAGAAATGTTAATAAATATAGAATTTCTTAGTAATAAGTCCAATTTTTAAAATTTAGAAAATTGCTAGTTTAGTATTTTATCTACAAGATTTAATAAAATTTTATGGAGAAAATAATTTAAAAATATAGATGAAATGTGAATTTGCAAAATTATGCACCATTTATTCTGTATTCTAGCTTGTACAGTTACTCTTACCAAGATCTCCCTTATAGGTGAGAAACAAATTATATAATTTCGAACTACTAACAGTTCTTTTTCAATTAAATAGTTTTGCAACACAAAGCACATGATCAGACGTCTCATCTTACACCTCGCATAATTTTAAGTTTAAAGATGGCGCGTTGTAAAAGTTTTTAGACTGTAAAAATAGTATAAATATTTTCATCAGCATACCTAATGTGTTTTCTAATTGTGATGCTAGTTACACGATCGTCAGATGGGCTAACAGTATCGAAGATTTGTCATATATTTTCGTGAACGTCTGATTTTTGTGTTACAAGAATATTGAGGCACATATACCAAAAAAAAAGCCTCACGAAAAAAAGTTGCAAATATACCCCTCTAGAAATGATGATTGGTTTGTTCCTATATGATTCCCAAAATATTACATCTGAATGTTCAAATTTACGTGAGCTGGACCATTTTCAAAACAACTCTAAAAATACTTATTTCTTTCAATATCATTATCAAAATTGTCGTTAAAAGGAAATGAACTTCGAATTGTAATAGAAGTACTAAGGCCGGGAATATCCATTAAAATAATTGTTTAAATATTAAGATTTTACTTACGATTTTTGTCATATTTTCTTTATTCAAACATATAGTTTGATATATTTTTGAAAATTTTCAACATATTTAGGATTAGTCTATCCTGATACTATTGAAGATTACACGTAATTAACCCTTTAACAGCAAGAGGGTCAATTTTTTGCATTTTGTTCCCAAAAGGTTAAGGTAGCAATTTTTGCAAATAAGTCACTTGGAAGTATTTATTATACTTATATATAGATAAATTTATGGAAAATATAATAAGTTTCTTTAAAATCACGATTACACTCGAATTATAGGATTTTTGAAATGTTGTCACTATTTTATACGAATTTATAGTTTTTATGATAAACGTATGCTTTTGGTGACATTTTCTTAACTAACCATTTATTTGACACAAAACTTAACTTAACCAATTATGGAAATATGGAAATATTACTTGTGTAACTAAAGGGTTAAATGAATATATATATATATCAATAGTATTGAATAAAACCTTTGCAATGTTGCTCTAAAATATAAACTACAATGGAAAATGTACGAAATATTCAAACTTTAATAAAAAAGTATTTATAATAAACTATTAGAAAATTTTATTAAAATTAAAAAAATTAAAAAATTTCAAAAATTTTTTTACTACATGGTGAGACTCTGCTGGGTGCCTGGCCACTGCAATATTTCAGGCAATGAACTGGCTGATGAACTGGCAAGGCAAGGCGCAGCAAAGAATGTCTCGGATAGGGAGACCTATGTGAAACCACCTCTAAGTTTCTTCTATGGGAAGATCAATGATTGGATCTTGGTCAGAACCAATTCGACTTGGGAGAGTAGAGAGGACTGTAGAGTGTCGAGGGCGATATGGCCGGCACTAGCACTCTCCTGGGCTTGAATAGGAAGAGCTTAAGAATCATGATAGGGGCCATAACGGGTCACTGTTTGATAGGGAAGATGAGGTCTAGATGGGACGCTAGCAATTCCGATTTTTGTAGAATGTGTGGAGACGTCGACGACACCGAGTCTATTGAGCACATTGTGTGCCATTGTCCACGATTGCAGCATCGTATGATGAAATTGCTGGGTAGCCAATTCCTCGGCAGGCTAAGTGACGTTCGACACGCAGATCTTGTAGACGTCATAGGCTTCGTCATGGGAATCGACTGTTTAAGGGAGAATCAGGGGTATAACCCTAGGGGGATTGGTAACATTGCTAATCCCCTTATATGATTCGTTCTCATTCCTACTCTTTTATCTTCTACATCTACTCTCCTATTTTCTGCATTCTATATTCTATATTTCAAAGCTATTTCAACGAAGGGACTCACAATGGACCGGGATCGGTCTCTGGTTGGAGATATGGTACTTTCTGGTATCACATCAACCTTCTCTATCTATCTATCTATCTATCTATCTATCTATCTTTACTCATGTATTAAACGTCATTTGCCTATCTTTTTTTTGCAAAAAGTGAAAATCTTATTTTCACTGTTGATCGAAAACCATATTTTTGGAGGTGTTTTAAAAGTGGTCCTCACGTGAACGAAATAATGAAAACGAAATATTTTTGTGATTAGCTTAAAACATATCTATCTTTAATTTTAGGGGGAAGGAGGGTACATTTAAAACATTCTTTGTCTCCATTCAAATCAAGGCACTTAAATATATTGGACTCCAATGGTTCTCTATGTTTTGTTCGATTACATACAACTATTATTTTAACCATCCAACTCTATCATTGATAGTGTTTCAGCTTGTAAAATTTCACTGCCTTAAATGCCTTAACCTTTTTGAAATATAGCCTTTCAAGACCTAATATTTACAACCATCTAATGTGTATTGATCTTAATGACTCATTTTGAATTTATCGGCCTTAAAGTTCATAGTAAAATGGCCTTTGATTAAGATTTATGAGAAATGCTCGAAGATTTTAAAACTTTCATTTGTAATAACAATAAGATCAAGTCTAAACATTTCAGTTGAAATCTTAACACTCGACATTAAATTAATAAAGAAAAATAAAATAAAAAAATAAAAATCTGTCACAGTAAACAAATATTTCTGGAAAAAATAAACTTTTGTTTTTCTTTAGGCAAAATTTTGAAAGCAAGTATAAATCAAATTATTAAAAAAAAAAAAAAATAGTTTCTTTATAATACTTCAAATTTAAAATATTGTTTCATTATTTTACAATCATGTTAAGCAAATATTTTTATTTCTTTTAAACAAATTTAATTAGGAAAAATTTTATTGAGCATGTTTACAAATGCATCATTGTATTAAATTTATCACGTTACATATGTAAAATATATTTTTTCGTAATTTTATATAGCTTATATGTTATCAAATATTTGACCATTATTAAAAAAAAACAATAAGCTTTTTTGCTTGAATTCAAGCTAAAACAAAATGTATTTCAAGCCTTAAATCCAGTGCCTAGCATTGAGTTAAACTTGTATTATACATTAATTCAATAGCGTTCTCCACTAAAAAGGAAATTTAAATTTAAGTATTATTTATTTTACTTGCCAATTTTTAATTTTTTCATTCATATTTCATGTTTAAAATGTTTTTATATTTGAATTCTTGTTAGATTGCAGCAAAATTTTATTTAAGACATGACGTGAATAGTAAACTCTCTTTATTCAAAATTCTGCCAGTGTTTTATTTTCGTTAAAGACTTTTGGTTAACAAGAGTTTAACCAACTTACCTAACGTTAAATTGTTTTTCGCTTGAATTTGTAACACATTACAAAAAAGGCAAAAGAAAATCTAAAAATGATTTTGTTTTAGGTTTAGGCAGTTGCTTTTTTTAAGAAATTAAATTTTCATTTGCCTTTATACCCGCCAACCACATTGTTGTTATGCGTCTTTACCATTTAACGCTTTGTTGCATTTTATACGTTGCACAGTGGGACCAATTACAAAATAAATGGTAATAATTCTGGATCTTTTAAAATGTTGAACCTATTTTGATGAAACTAGGGACATCGATAGAGGAGGAGTTAAGCTTTTGCAATACTCTTGGCGTGTTGTGTGTAGCTGGAGCACGGCCGGCGCTACAATGGGCCAAATTTGACCACCTCGAGAGTGAAAAACATATCGAAGCTTGTAACTTTTACAAATATAAACCAATTTTAAATATTTTTACATTTTTGAATTCTACTAAGCAAGACAGAGGAAAGACATGCTTGCTGTGCTAAGTTATCTCTTTTAGTTTAAAAATTATTTGACTTCATAATTTGAATTTAATTTTTCATTTTTGGCCTCGACTTTGAAATTTTACCCCATAACTTTTAAAATAAAATTAATTTTTTTTTTAATACGGTGAAATTCTCTATAATTTTCTAAATTGTGAAAATTATAGAGAATTCGATAACAAGAGAAAAAATGTTGAAAGTCAAAATTTCAAAACATGTCTCAAAACTTTTTTTTTTTTTTTTTTGCAAAAAATGTAACTTTATATATTTAATTTTTCTAAAAAATTTTGGTAAAAAGTTCAATATTTTTTGGCATTTTCTAAAAGACTGATCCTTAAAAAAGCGTGTAAGTGTAATTTTGAAAAGTTTTGAACTTTCGCCCTACACCCAGCAATGGTCAAAAATGATAAATTTTTGATGAAAAGTTCAACTTTTTGATCCTGTAAAAAAATTGATTTTTGATTTTGGTAATTCTGCGAATTAAATAAGATAGTTTAATATGTTTTTAAAGATTTTACAAAAATTGTGAAAGCCAACCGGTAAATTTGGTCACAGGAGGACATTTTTGGAAAAAACTCATATATCCAATAACAAAAATTTTGACCCTAAAAATATATAGAGTAAAATTATATATATTTTTCGATCTTCACATTTTCAATTCTTTACTAACCACTTTATAACATGTGAAAAAAAAAAATATTTTGATACATACATTCATACTACATATATATTTTTAAAGAAAATTGTGTCTTCTTTAAAATTATGTGTAACAAATTTTACTATTTTAAAAGTTCAGGCACACTTTTCTTAAAATAAAACAGAAATGCAAATTATGTTTACAGAGGGACATGTTATAAATTTGAGCCTGAATGTTTTCCAAATGCTTTCTTTGACTTGCTTAGGAGAATTCATGTAACAATATTTCAAATCGGTTCATATTTATAGAAGTAACAAGCTCCTATATGTTTTTCACTCACGAGGTGGTCAACTTTGGCCCTGTAGCTCTGTCTTTGCTCCAACTACACACTCCAACAATACTCGTATTCTGAAAGCCTAACTTCTTTATTGATGTTCCTAGTTTCATCAAAATCGGTTTAGCGGTTTAAAAGATCCATACCTATTACCATTTATACTGCAATTGGTCCCACTGTATGCTGCCAGTCAAATAGAAAAAGAAAAAAAAAAACGAAAAATTACCTTACATTTAAAAAAAATTAGTTTTTCCTTTTGTATAAAATATTTTCGTTTTTTCTTTTTTTTTTTTAATTTTAAAGAAGTAATATTTTTTGAAAAAAAAACAACAAAAATTAAACTGTATTCATAGTGGATAGAGAAAATATATTGCTTTAAAATGTTGATAATGATGATGTGCAACATGTAGCTTGTACGCATTTGTGTGTAATTTATCTATAAATTTGGATCTTTATTTTTCGAAGCATTTCAATAGTTTTAATTAATGTTCTTTCTTTTTAACTTGCTATTGTTGCCTGAAAAAATTAACTTTGTTGCCTTATGCGTAAAATTTCTTTAGATTTTTTTTCATTAATCATACTTACCTTCTTTTTTTTGTAATTCTGACATTTAACATTATAAGTTTTTGAGTATGATAATTATTCTAAAATTAACAGCTTTAAAAATTCATGTTACTTTACATCAGTCCTTATGCATTAATTTCGAAAATTAAATTAAAATATAGAAAACAACATTTTATATATTACTATACTAATGCACAGTGGGCCAGAATCGAAATTTTTTGGAAATAAATCTGTAACTTCTGAGAGGAGCGTACAATGTTAAATTTGGAAGGGGGGCACAATAAACCACTCAGGGGCGGAGCTAAGGGGCTCAAAGTTAGGTACCTCTGACATAAAAAATTTTTAATAACTTGCCAAATTTTTGTTTCTCGTCCGATTTCAAATATCTTTATATATTGTTATAGGCCCTGATAAGACCTATAAAAGACACGCTTACATATCCTATTTATCTCTTATAATTTTCGAGTTATTTGCGTTTGAATTTTTAAGTACCATAATTTTGCATGTTTTTGGTCTAGTTTTTTTCATATATACTGTAGTCTTTCCGACCGATTTTATTAAAGATATTTGAAATCGGACGAGAAACAAAAATTTGGCAAGTGATTAAAAATTTTTTATGTCAGAGGTACCTAACTTTCAGCCCCCTTAGCTCCAACCCCTGAGGGGTTTTTTGTGCCCCCCTCTCAAACTTAAGATTGTGGACTCCTCTGCTACGCCTGTACCAAATTTTATGAAAATGCAACCAGCAGATCAGAAGTTACAGATTTATTTCAAAAAAATTTCGATTCTGTCCCTCTGTGTAATGTAATGTTTACTTTGCTGCTGTCATGTTCCTTATTACCAGGGCAAGCAAAAATATGCTCTAAAAAAGTATTTTATTTGTATAAAAAATGCTCTTAAAGTCTGAAAATGTGACCTTAAAATTAAAAAAAATATGCTTTAAAATACTATTTTCTCTGGCTTAATTTTAAATTTTCTGGTATTCATGCTAAAAGTAAATTGATTTTTTTAGCAATAGCTAAAATATATATATATATATATATATATATATATATATATATATATATATATTTTGCACTTAAAAATATTCATTGCTAGTACATTGTATCAGGAAATTACAAAATTTCTATAAATATATAAAATTAAAATTATTAGGGAATCGGATTTAGAAAACTTATACGACAGTAAAAAGAAAATTTAACTAATGGCAAATTATGTAAAAATTTCTATTGGGTTCGAAACATGCACAATTTTTCTCCTAACTGCAAAATATGCAAATTATCCTCTTTAGTGTAATATATGAAGAATTATACTCTTAAGTATAAAATATGCAAAAATATGCTTTAAAATGGTGATTTTCTATGAAAATATGACAAAATATGCTGCTAATTCCAAAATATACAAAAATATGCTGTTAGAACCAAAATGTGCAAAAATATGATGCAACAAATTGGTGCCAAAATTCTTAAAATTGTCTGAACCGTATAAATTATAAACAGTTTGGTTTATTTGAAGCCTAGTGAGAAATATGCTTCAGCATTTTTTTTCTTTTTTTTTTTGTTTTTGTCCCGCTTATTACCCAATTAATGCTACCTTATTACCTAATTAATGCTATTTTAAAACAAAAAAATTGTATATTTGTATATCATTCATACCAGGTCTACATTTTTTTGGGTCTATGTATTTTATTTTAAAGAGAACAAAATAAAACAAACACAAATAAAAAGCCCGTATTTAAAAGTTGCACAATGTTTAATTTCCTTTCCAAATTCTTGGTAGACATACTCGTCATATTTATAATTGTAGTTCTTTTGTTTCTACAATCGTATTTGTTGTTATTTAGTAGATCACATACATACATATGTATGTTTTTACGTGCCTTTATGTGTCTTTATGAGGAGTAATTACTCAACTTAAAAAATATTATTGCATTTTCCACATACAACAAAATCATTCACGCACTTGGGGGGTCTTTGTTATATGTCCGGCTTTTTTTTCTGTATCTGTTTCGGTTAAAGTGTGTAGCGTTGTGTGTTGGCCATAACTATGATTCTTTATGGGAGTAATATTTTAATAATATTAATGGTAATAATGATAACATAAACTTGCAACGCATATAGAAAAAATAAAAAAAATACCTTAAATTTATAAGTATGTGTGAAAAAAACGAGGGTGATTATAAAAATGTTAACAATAGCAGTTTTAAAATCATGATAAAATCAGATTTTTATTAATTGAGCCGTGCATTTTAAGGCCAATCCAATTTTTGTTGAAAAATTATCACGAATTTTCGGTAAATTTAGAACCAATATAAAATTTTTTAATATAGGGGTTGTTTTTCGAACAGAAATTATTCGATTATTCGAGGAACTCATTTTTTTTTTTTTTTTTTTGTTCTTATCGAAAGAACAAAATTTTTCAATTTAGAATAAAAAATTATTCCATCAATTTAAAAAAAATAAACATTCAAATTTTTTTAAATAATTTTTTTTTAAACCAGTTTTTGTTAAATTATTATATTGTATACAAATACCTTTTTGAAATTATAAGTGTAAAAAGTTTTGTTTGGTTGGAAAACTCCGTCGAAAATTATGTTAGAATATATAAATGTAAAAACCACGTGTTAACAGATTTCATATTAAAGTCTTTTACGGACACTGAAGTCACATTATTATTTGAAAAAAGAAAAAAATGGAACAGCTTTTCTAAAGATTTAATCAAACTTATTAAAGCTCGAATAAACGGGAGACGTATAAGTTACTCCAAAATTTTTATAAATTTCCCAGCGCATATTTTTTTTTTTTTTTTTAATATTCACAAAAAGTGAAACAAAAGTATATGCATTTGCTTTATTTTAGAGATTTTTTCATTTATTATTTATTTAAATTTTTTTAAAGATTCAAGTGTAATGAAGTGGAAGTAACTAAAGATCTTGCATTATATGACGATGGTTTTTAGAAAAATCTAAAAAGAACAGGAACACTAAATTTGCTTTTAATGCATTTCTTACTGTATTGCCACAATCAATAGTAAGTGGAAGGATTTTTTCCGCATCTGCATCTGCTTTAAATAATTTTATATCCAAAAAGCGTAATTATATTCTTTATGAATGATTATTTTAAAAGAAATCTATATATATAAAATTTTTTTAAAAAATTTCTGTAAAATTTTTTCTCAGTTCGTATTTTCGAGGAGAAGGTTTTTACGGAAGAAAATTTTGGAAAATCCCTCCGGAAAATTCGGAAAATTGGAAAAATCGAAAATTGATTTTTTTGTATGAAATTTTGTGTGAAATTATTCCTTAATGCCTTTCCAAATGAAAAAATAGAAATTTCTCAGCCAAAATCCGATAGATGGCGTTATACGTTGACTTAGACTTTGCGCAGTCTGACAGGTGTCATTTTGTCATTGTAATTTTCTACAGTAAATGTGCTATTTTTCTTGCTGTAATTTATACGAGTTTTGTGTATTCCGGATTGTCGTAAATCATGCATTATATCGATATACGGTAAAAGCATTAGAATTAATTGAAATTCAGTGCAATATTTATCAAAAAAATCGAAAATAGATTTTTGGTATGGAATTTTGTGTGGAATTATTCCTTAATGGCTTTTCAAATGAAAAAATAGAAAATTCTCAGCGTAAAGGAATAGTTTTTATATATATTATATTACTCTAAAGTTTGTCTGAATGCTTAAAATTGGGGCGAGGCGAAGTACGCCGGGTCCGCTAGTTTAATTTAATTATGTATGTAATTTGAATATGATCTCAATTTTTGGTGCACATATATATATATATATTTTTTTTTTTTTTTCTATGTTAATGAGTTGTTATTTTTATGTTAATTTTATGTTAATTTGCATTTTCTTGACTTGTAAATAATTATTCGAACAATATATTTTATTCTTTATTCGTTCGATTAATCGAAGAAAATTCAAATTTTATATTTCATTATTCACACGAATAACTAAAAAATACGAAATTTTATTCGATCAACTTCAATGTCGAATAATTCACAACGTTCAATTTAAACCCTCTGCCTTACGATTTTTAAGCAAATTTTGATTTCGATATAAAAAACGATATTTTAGAGATCAACGGTTTTCATTAATTTCATTTGAAGCTCTCTAATTTAATTTTTTTTTTTTTTTTTTTTTAATAATTTATTAAAATTATGAACATTAGATACCCCCTAGATCCTATTGTTCACGATTAAACTAATTTTAGATTTTTCATATAAAACTAATATATGTGACCTTAGATTTTCATTAAATTCGCTCTAAATCTTCTTCGCTTCAAAATCTTTGAAGGCAATTTAAGATTAAAATAATTCATAAGTTTGTAGCAAATTAATGTAATGCAGTGTGGAATATATTCCTAGATCATTTCCAACCGTTACCGCCTATTTTGTGGATCGGAAAATACCGAATAAAACAAGCCAAAGATGCTTTACACGATTCAGATCAAGTCACTGCGCTGGCCACTCTATTATCTTCACTTTATTCCAACAGAACTCCTTCACAGGATGGGATGGATGTTTAGGCTCATTGTCGTGCATAAATTCCTGTCTTATTGTCATAAGCATTTTCGACCTTAGTATGTCGACGAAGTATATCTCATGCATTTTTGCCACCACCATGATTAACCGTATTCTTTATGTACTTTGGGTCATGGAACGATATTAAGGGGACATCAAACCATCAGTACTAAACAAATTTATTTCGGATTCAGTGCAGCATAAAAGATTTTTTTAGTGTTGACTAGGTTCAGACGTTTTGTCTTATTTCTGCTGCTTAACAATGATACCTACCATGCGCCTCTTGGTAAAGTTTCGGTTTCTTTAAACGATATAGGATTTTTCTACCTTTCATATCTCAAATATTCAAATATTTTGCTAAGCAGGACTTCCAAATGCTCCATTTGTGATAGAAAAAATTTCAATCACGTTAAACATTTATCCCATCCTATGAGAACTTCTACGTCTGGAATAAAGTGAAGATAATAAAGTGGCAAGCGCAGAGATTAAATATTATAAAGCATCTATGAGGTTTTTACAAAGTTAAGTTGTATATAGTTATTCTTTCCAAGGAAATGAGGTACCTTTATCTTTTAAGCCGGAATAGCAGCAGACTGAGTTAAAGAAGGGAAGATACAGAAAACTTATTTACGGTTGCTTTAAAACATAAATGAATCGTATCACGACCACCTTTACTGTCAATTTAAAACACGCTTATTTACTGAGAAATAGGAAGTTATAAAAATAATTTCGTTTCTATTCTTTTTTTTTCACCACTGTATATAATTGCTCCATAATTTGCCGAGTTTAACTGCTAATTAATTTTTGCTATAAAAAATGTATTTTAGTTTTTTCTATTAAATGCATTTTTGTTGTAAACATAACAAAATTTACTATTTTCAATTTGTATTATTATTCGATTTTATCTGAAATAACAAACATTTCTATTTTTTTTTTTTTTTTTTTGTCCCAAAAATTATTCACCTTAAATATGAAATAACATACTTGGCCCTAAAATATATGAAGAATTTTAATAACTTTTGAAGTTTAAATCCATTTTAATGTGTGATATCTCCTTTTATTCTAAACAAGATAGCATTTAAAACTTTATATGCAAATATTAAACATATTCGTACAGAAAGTCTTAAAGAAAAAAATCCAAAAAATTTACATCAAAGTTGAATTTTTGACAAAGAAATAGAAATCAAAATTATTAATTAATAATAATTAATTTAAAAGTATTAAATAAATCATTACTTATTTGAAGTGTAGGTAAACGATTTTAATATACTTAAAAAGCTACGTTTTTCTGCCTTCTAAATCTAAAAAAATCAAAAAGTTAGTTTTTTATTTTTAGCTTTGATAATAAAGTTTATTTCAATAAATTAATTAACCCTCCTCGTATGTTTAGACATAAATATTTACACTGAGAATTTATATATATATATATATATATATATATATATATATATATATATATATATATATATATACATACGAGAAGGGTTAATTAATTTATATATTTATATATATATATATATATATATATATATATATATATATATATATATTAAACATTGGTTTTCAAATTTTGTGTGTTTTTTAAACATACACAACCTAAAAAAACACAATAATAGTCACAAGAGTTAGACGTATCTTTAATATTCCATTATATCACTTAACATCACATTTATTTCCCATTTGTAATTTTGTTTAAGATTTAATACTTATTATGGCTATTTAAACCATATGCTCATGATCATTATTTTTATTTTAATATCCTACGCTACAACATGGAATGATATACTAATTTAATTATAAAGTTTGTAACAATTTAATTCTAAGAAATACTTAAGTTCCCGTAAATTTTATGCGATCATTTCAAATAAAGCCATTATAATACGTATGTAAAATTTAAACAGATCATTCCAAACATCACGATCTTCCACATTAAATACTTAAATTACATGTTACAAAGCAATAAGGCTGTAAGGTGTACACAATTCAACTGCACTAAATGCCTTTTATTCTTAGTAGATTTCCAATTAAGTAGTAGTATTTATGATTATTTGCAGCCTTAAGGCAATTTACACTTTGAATAATTTCGTTAATGTTGTTTACTTTTTTTTTCTGTTTTCTGATCTACCAATGTTTAATGCAACATTGTTGCCATAGTAATTTATATATTAACTCGATAATGCTGCTTTTAAAACTACCAACTACTGGTACTTTTTATTCTAAACATAATACTTAGATGGTTTTTTTATAGTAGCTGTTGTTAATATTAATATGTATTAAGGTCTGGGCTTTAATGATGGTTTCAAATTACATTGTATTTTTTTTTTCTGTTTATAATATTTTCATAATGTTTAGATCATTTTTCAGTGGTTACAATTTTGTATTTAACTTCTACCCAAGTTAAAGGTTAATTTCATGGCGAGACTATATATACGAGCAAATTCAAGTTCAATGACATATTTAACAACAAAAATTAAATAAAATTGTTTAAAACCATAATTATGCTATGAATACTCATAGTTTTAATAATTTATGGAAATATTTTTTATTTTTTAAGTTCGTTGGTATTTTTTTTTTTTTATGAAATTTTACGCTTAGGTTAGTTATAAATGCTATAAATTTTTGTATATTTGAGTTTATTTGTGTGTCCGAGAAGAGAAATCTTTCAATAAAGACATTTTCTCATGATAATACAGACAATATTGTTAGTTATTATAAGATATGAAAGATAAAATCTAAAAATAATGTTATTACGAAAATATAAGGACTGCTTACGAAGAAATACATGAAAAAAATTAGTACAGTTAAATTGTTTATATTTGCTGTTATTCTCACTAACTATGTGCTAAATTCTGTTATAATAGCATAATTAGTTTTTCTAAAAATTAAAATTTAACAAAATTCATCCAAACGCATAATTCAAATTTATAACCAAAATACATGTCGGTCATATAAAACAATTGTTAGGAGTGCAAGGGAATTATGAAATTCAGCTTTTTGAGTCATTAAAAATACAAGGAATTCATAATTACTGAAAGAAACCCTGATAACTGAAGAAAAAGTTGATTTACAGACTGTAGGATCGCAGACAAAATAATACGTATTTTAAAGGAAAATCTCTACATCTCTGGAGGAAATGCGATTCATTTATCTATATCTTTTATCAGAAAAGTTTGAAAAAGGTAGAAAAGTTTGAAATAGGTAGCCTGAAGTCCCACAAAGTAAAAAAAAGTTCCTAATAGGAATGCTAGAAAAATTGTGGTGGCAAAGGACGAAAATTATAGATATTTTTTTTTTTTTTTTTCAAAATTTTACGAATACGTCTAAAGGGGAATATAAAGTACGTATTGTCGAACTTTTTACAACATCCTGGTCAGGAATTCCATATCACAGATCTTATGGGAAATGTGGCAGATAAATATAGTGTAAAAAATTTTTAGTCTGGCACGCCATTTGAACGTGCGGGGAAAAACACTTTATTCATCTCGGAAAAGATTCTTTTCTATCATTAGAAAACATATTGAATTCAAATTTTTCTGCTCTGATATTTCATCTCATCATTAGAACAAAAAAGTAGCTGAATGGCATTAAGCAAATGGTGCTGCTTTGTACGAAAGGAGACCAATCCACTAAACTGTCCAAAACTCAGACCATTTGGTGGCAGATTGGTGGTGTCATTGAAGATCAAGCACAATGGTTAGTCGTTAAAAAAAAAAATAGTTTGCCTATTAAATGTTCATTCATATTTCTACGAATTTGAAAAGTTTAAAACAATTTCTATAAAATCATAAATTTTCCTATATACAATGACTTTTTAATATCTAAACGCTTCCGCAATATAAATCTAATCAAAATGTATTTGATCTTTAATGACACCACCAACCTGCCGACATCGGCCAACTTAACAAGCTTTATTGTTAACTTGGGAAAGCAAAAAAAAAAAACGTTTTGATATAATTGTCAATTGGAAAGTTATGCTAGCAATCTTGGTATATGTATTTCTGCATACACTCACCACTTTAGTTTTCTAATGTTCCCACAATTTAAGCAGAAAAATTAAATAAGGTGCTTAGTAATAGATAATAAGTGGCGGTAATGTTGTTACTATAAATACTTTACAAAAATAGAAATTCCTAAAAAAATAAGAGAAATGAATAAGATTGAGTTAAAAATTTCATTAAATCTATAAATATAATATCTATCCTAAGCATGTTTATTTCCAAAGCTTTCTGAAGCTCCCAGTTGACGTAGAAGATTAAAATTCGGCTTTCTTATATAACTATTCGTCCTACAAATCCTAACGGAGCGAAATTTTAAAATTTCTATCTGGAAGTGTGATTTAATTTTCAATTTCTGTAATATTTTTTAAAATTGGTTTTGGTTTTAAAAACTTTACCTTTTAATGCTTTAAGTATTATTCACTATCAAATTCTAACGGATTCAAATCTTTCGATTTCGATTAGGGAGAGAAAAAGAGAAAAAAGGGTCAAGAAGTTGTTCATATATTTCTTAAAATATCCAAATTTTTAAAATAATTCTGTTTATTTGTATTTATGAAAATTTAATTTTTTTTTTAAATTTTTATAGCCCATTCGTTGTTTTTTAGAAGCACCTGTTTTCAGTAGCGTGTTGTGTAGGGTATAGAAGAAAACAATCTGTTATTATTGCAACCGCAATACCAAAAACATATTAGTAAGTAAAATTCCACCTGTTGCAAGTTAATGCTGTCACTTGTTACACACATAAAAACAGATAACTAAACATTGATAAAGAAGAGAAAAATAACAACAGTAACAAAATTATATACCTTACTTTTTTATAAAAAAAAAAATGTGTAATAAAAATAAATAAATCTACACATTCAATATTAAAAAACGATTTGAATTAAAAAATCGTTACCACTTAACATAATGTCAAAGTGTAAATTGTTTTTAAATTAAAAAAAAAATATTAAAAAAAAAATTATAAATCTAGGCAAAAAGTATCAAGAATTATTAAGAGTTTTCAAGAAGATTCTGAATAAATGACATCAATTAGGTTTATGGGCCATTACGAAAGACTTTTGATTTTAAGCCTTCAAAAAAATTGTCTTAATGACACATTAAAATCGATTTGCATAATTATAAAGTGACTCGAATGCATGTAGAATCAGTTCACGTTAATCATTTCATCCAGGGGTCGCGAAAATTATAGCGGTTTTAAGTTGAACATATAAACAAACCTAAAAGTTTATCTGAAAGTCGTTATGACGGCACATTGCTGACAAAATGCGAGAATTTGATAACTAGAACAACTCATGGGAAACGAGTCCAAAAGTTGACACGAATTTGTTGATTTTTCTATCTACTATTACACTAAGAGGAAAAAATCAAAATCCATAATAATACTTAAAGTGGTCACATTGATAATTTTCGCTATCGGCTTTTTGATACCGTTCGTTTACAATTTTTAAATACACAAAATAGAAAACATAATGTAATTTAATAACTCGATGCTAAAGTGGTGTCAACTTGATGTCAGTTAGCATCAATTTTCGTTAATGATTTGAATAGACAGTATTGAATTTCAACACGTTTTTTCTCTGGGTGTAGGCGACAGCTCATAATTCTTCTTAATTTGCACTATGCTAGAACATTGGTGGTCAAAACATTTGGAAAAAGTCAGTACCCTAAAAGCGAAAAATATAATACCGGGCATATAACTGTAACAGTAAAGCACGGGGTTGGAAATATAAAGGTATGTGATTTCGGGACATCGAAATATTTCACCCTGTAGTATTACTGGTAAAAGGACTGCTTCATTCTACAGACTCAACTTAGGAATTATTCTATACACACAATGGAAAATGCCAACATCGTGGACATTCCTACACGATAACTATCCCAAATATACGGTGAGGATTGTAAAAGCTTTCGAAGTAAAACAAAATAAATGTAACGTCGTGGCCATCACAATCTCTTGATCTCAAACCGAAAAAGAACATGAGCAGTGTTGTCAATTTAGCCATTTAATGGCCAAATTCAACCATTTTTAATCCTGTTTAGCCATTGAAAAATTTATTTAGCTTTTAGCTATTTTTATTCCTTATGCTAAAATATTTTTTTAAAAAATTTTCACCACAAACTATTTTCTGTCCAAAATAATATTAGGATATTTTTAAAGAAAGCACATTACTAAATGAAAACTTAAGCTTATCGTTAAAAATATAAGAACCATATTAGTTTTATAAAATGTTATATTTTCTCTATTTCACCAAACACATATGCAACTGCTCAGAATGATGTATAAACGTTACAGGATACGATATTGAAGTGGTAATAATTTTGGAAAAAAAGAAAAGTTCCATTTATGGGTATACAAAATTTAGAGACACGTTTAGAATTTTTTAAAGAACGTTTACCTAAGTCTAAATGTGAAGGCAAAAAAAAAGAAACATATTTTTAGTAACGAAACAAAAACTAATTTATTTGGAAACGACTACCAAAGAAGTATCCGCCGCCGTAAAGGGAAAAATTCCACGTGAAATTCACAAAAATGAGTGTTTAACAGGGAGGGAGAAACATAAAGGTTTGGAAATGCTTTTGATGGTTCTTTTTATCGCATTAATCATACAATGAACGCAGATGGATACAGGGACATATTAGAAATTATTATGTTTCCATATATCATAGAGAATATTTACTTTGAACATTTGAGCAATATAATAAGCCCAAACACAGTTCGAGGTTAGTAAAGAATAGGTTCTCCCAGAATAATGTCAGTGTCTTAAGCTGTCCAAGTCAATGATGATTTTAAAAAAAGACTGTCGAAAGAAATTTTCACAACGATCGTATGGGGAAAAAAATTGTAACAATACTAAAAATGTTTTAATTTCTCCAAAAATTAACATCAATCTTATATTATTTTCTCAAAAGATAACTTGTTATGTTGTTTTGATATGTCCGATATTTGGATCCCTTTTGCGCACTTTTGGAGCATTTTAAAAACTCGATGTTGGAACTTTCCGAACTTTTTATTCGGTTATGTCCTAGTTTATTTTGGAATTATTTGAAGATTTTTAATTTTAACACTTTAGATATTTTCTTACCCTTCAAAATCATTCTGTCGTTATATTCATACACTGAAGTGATTTAGAAGATATATCTTTATTGGATAATATACCTCGATATTTCTTTTTATGAAATCCAACACTTCTGCGTTACACAGCTTAATATATTAATAACAAATGCATTCAAATCTGAATTTTAAAAAGTTAAAAATTCGCCACGAATTTGATTCATAACATTTTTTCTTCGAAAAACGTTTGGTCTTAATTTTTGTAATAGGTAACAATATATTTATAGCTATCAAAAAATAAATTTCTTTGACACTCATTGCCATCTGAGCTAAAACATAAATAATTTTCTGTGAGGTAAATATAAAAATAATCTAAAAAATTAAAAAAATTGTTTTAAAGAAACTAGAACTCCGATTTTCATGCAAAATTTGCAAATTATAATGAAAAAAATGAATGCTAAAATGTCGTTATCGTAAGTACACTGTTATTAAAAAATTAAAGTCAAATCAAATTTTAGAATTGTTCTAAAAAAAAAAAAATATGCCTCAAATTTAATTTTTTTTTTTTTTTCTTGGAAAACTTTTGACCGTAGTTTTTTTATTTTTTCTATCAATGGGTCTTTATCAAAGACCGGAGCCTATAACACTCCGGAGCCGAGTGTTTTCGGCATTTTCACATACATTACATGAATGTTAACGAGGCTAAACAATTGTGAGGTTCATGTCGCATGATTAAGCAAAAGCAAAAAACATAACAAAGAGCGTAAAAAATTATTTTTTTTATGCTAGATATAACAAACTAAATACACTAACACATTCAAATTTTTACGTCCTCTCTTTGTGCCTATCGATGGTCTATATCCACCGAAAAAAATTTTTCTTTAGCTCTCGTTACTATCTGAGTTAAAATATAAACAAGTGCATATATAGAAATAATTCAAAAAATTACAAATATTTTTTCAAGGTAGTTCTTCTTTTCTTAACACTTTGAAGAAACCAGAGGTCAGATTTTTATACAATTTCCACAGTATTATGAGAAAACATAATTTCATCCAAAATTGATGATAAAACATATTTATCATTAGTATGCTGTTTTTAACCAGCGCCAAAAGTTTTGTTGCAATTTTATTCCGCATACGTTAGAGATGAATTATAGGGGGAAAGCATAAAAAATATGTTACGATATTCCTTTGGTAGTTTGTCAGAAGTTGATATCTACTATGCCCAGACAAATGCGGAAAGTTGTTCATAATAAGGAAGGACATACAGGATATTAGTCCTGGTTTAATATTACCTAAAAAATTTTTAATAAAAACTTAACTAGTTTTTACTTTATGTATTTTTATTTTAAATGTATCTATTATTATGAGCATAAAAATTGCTTACATAGTAATGCAATTGTCAAATTAACATATAATGCAATATTATTTATGACTTGTTTTAGCTTTCTTTTTACTTTCTTATTTGATAAGATAAATATGGGCTGATTTTTTTATTTTTAATGAACGAAAACTTTTTTTCCTCTTTATGTAAAGCGATCTTAGGTGTATCTATTATATTGAGCATTTGTGTACATAGGTGAAAAGTATTTATATTTAAATAAATTTCATCAAGATAAATTTTAGAATTTAACACTTTTTTTTATCAAAAAATAATGACTAAATTGTAAGTAACAAATTTCATTCCCCTGTAAATTTGGCTTCAAAATTTTGTCAAAAACATTTCTTTAAGTGTTTTACATTTGTTTTACGACAACGTATTTTTATAAAGAAATCGTCCTGAACAAAAATAAAAAATTAATTTAAAATGTAAATGGATAAAACAAAGCCAAATTTTTTCATAATGTAACTTTTATATGATTATAAAAATACTATTTAAGAAGTTATTTCTATATATCATTTATTTTTTATACGTTTTGTTTTAAAAATTGTTAGCCATTTTTGGTCACTAAGAATTACTTGATATCAGAATCATTGCAAAAATGGATGAACTATCATTTAATTCGGAAAAGAAATGGAATGCCTAAAGATGTAATAAAAAACCATTATGCATTAAAATTCTGAGCAATTAGTGTATTTTTTTTTTATTGTTTCCTTCAATATTTTTAAGAGTTGCAAATAATTTGAACACTTGAATTTCGACTTGTTTTATAAAAAAAATATATGTTCCCAGCAAAAATTTTTGGTTCCCGATAATGGCAACTACTTTTTAAAGTAATGAGTCGTCATTATTATTTGCCTACCCTGTATTAGATAAATAAGTACTCAATAGTATAATAGCACAGTAATATTACAATCACGTAGATCAGTTGGCTAGAGCGCTGGATTAACAACCAGAAGGTTGTTGGTTCAACCCAATTCCGATGCTGTTAGTTTTGTTTTTTTTTTTTTAAATTATTTTATACTAAGAAAAGTTTTTGTCACTTAGAAAATTAAGTTTGAGATGGTGTACTGAGTAAGCCGTTAATCATTGAAAATTAATGATTAATTTGTACCAAAGGTCAAATCTCACTGACGGCAAAATGTTTCAGTTTTTTATATTTATTTTAATTTTGTTACATATTTTTGAGTACCCTTAGAGTTTAAAAATAATTTCTGACAACTCGAACAAAAATAACTAATTATTCAGGCAAAAACTAAGTAGTTTATTTTTGTCAATACCCAGAAAAAAAAACTGAAAAAATAATGATTGTAACATTGTATTGTAGACTATTTTAGCTTTATTAAAAGATGATAAAAATACTTTTAGGTTTGTGAAATTGTAACTTTCTTAGAAATTAGTAGCCTTTCTTTCCTGCTAAAAGCACATTTAAATTCACTTTTTTGAAAGTTATCATTAATAACTTCCAGAAAAGTGCAAAATATGCACTTAGTACTACTTTTGAAGTGGTGAAATTAGAAATTTTTGGAAACACTCGTTTTTATATTGGGTATTTAGTTAATAAAAAGGTATTTTTTAATTTAAGTAGATAATAAAAGAAATATTATAAAGTATTGAAAAAAAAGAAAATAATTAAACTGATACGGATGTTACATACATATGTACTTCATTGTACCAGGTATTTTTTGTAATATTGTAATTTTATATCTTGAAAGTATATATATATATATAAAAAGTTTAAAATTTTAACACAAAAATCCTTAAGCAAAAGGTTTCCCCAAAAATATCAATATAAAATATAAAATAATATAATATAATATATCTAAAAAACATTCTTTTAAATCTCTGTTTAGCAAAACAAATCTAAACATATATGGTTAAAATGAAGTGTTTATTTATTTGTTGCAAACAAATGTAACGCATTTCCGTTGGATTTACGATTTCAAACTTTGCAAATATTTCACTATGCAACTTAATGACATCTTTGCAACCTCTTTTTGAAAATAAGCAAAAAAAGAAAAAACTTAACTTCGGCACTTTTCTTACACAAGTACTTTTTTATGTGGCATACTAGTAGATATTTAACATTAAATTGTAGATATGCATACTTGCAACAGACACTACAAGAAATATGTAGTAGGCCTGGTGTTTTTTTTTTTTTTTTTTTCTCTATATTTGTAAATGTTGCTATTGTCATCTGTGTTCATGTTAATGTTGAGTGCGGGAGCAAATATTATTTTAAATCAGTTTTTATACTTTAACTATTTCAATTTTGTGTTGCATGAAGATGATGTTGCACAATTTGAGCCACAAACAACACAAAAACACAAATGAACAGCGACATGATCTCAAAAGCTTAACAAAATTTTCTACAGCAGCAACAGTAGTTGTTGGTAATGGTAGTTGAGGAAAATAAAATAAAAACAACATCAGAAACTATGTTGAAAATGTTGGTGATGCCAATCATTTGAATGCTTATAATATGCAGCAATAGCAATAACAAATAACTGTTGAAAGCAGTAGCAGTAAGTATGAGTACTTAGTTTTTGCCTATTCTTTCTCCTTTCCCAGTACAATTTAATTCAGTTTAGTAAAAATTCCTAAGTCACCTTTAAAGTGTAAAATTTAATATGTAGGTAGTTTGAATTTTGTTACTTTTTTTTAGTTTACTAATCCTCTTCACTTCGAGTCGTTGGTTACATTTATATCTGATCGACAATGACTTTCAAAATGTTTATTCAAAAGCATTTAATTTTTTTCTATATATTTTTCATACAATTGGTAAGACTTTACAAAGTTCAAAAATTGCATTGTACTCGTAACCACTTGAATATTAAGATGTTTAAGTGTAAAAAAATAGTAAGTCTACTGAAAAATTAAACAAGTGTTTTATGACAGTTAATACGTTCCCCTAGTGTTTTTCATAAATATTTTTGTAAAAGTTTGAAATGCAAATTTGTTACAAGAAGTATGGTAACGAATTATAAATACCCTCTTAATTATCACTAAAAATGGTATTAAAATATAAACTTAAAATTGGAAAAAAACTAGGCATCATTTGGATTTTATAAATTTTATTATCAGGAAATCTTAATTGCCTTCATAAAATAACAAATGAAAAAGTTTAGCTCAAACATAATTTATTAAATTAAATGAAAAATTTACTAGGAAGTTTTTATATCATGAATACAAGGTAATGCATAGAATAGCCGAACCTCTTAGTAAGTTATTCAAAAAAATATTATACATTAATCCATAACTGAAAATATTTATAATACAATTTGTTCATATAAATCACTATTTATAATGATGTTGTTATTTGTAAATATCTACAAATGATTTACTTAAATAAATTATAAAAAAAAAAAAAAAAAAACATAATCAATATAAAAGTTTTTTCTTTCTCTATAAACCATAAACAGCTGCTAACTTATTCCAAATGTCAGCATTTCCTTTTGTAGTATAGAACCTCTTTACCACATTCCCATTTGTTTTAAGTATATATTTATTCATATTTTATTCCACTTTATTGTATGTAGAACAAAATGTATCTTTCAATATTGACTTTTATTTGTACGTATATTCTATTCTATCTATTCTATTTTATTTAGCAATTCTATTTCATGCCTTCCTTTTGGATTATTATACAATAAATGTAACTATGTGCAACATCAATATCATATTTTAATATTATTGTATTGTATTTTTCTTCTACTTTTTTATTGTATTTCTTTTCATAATTCTCTTCCGCTTTAAGTTTGAGTTTTTTTTTTTTTTTTTACAGGCTAAAAGTACTTTGACCAGAACACCTGCTCGCCACAATGATGCCCTCTTCAGTCCTGCCAGTTACTCGCCAATGTAAGTAGAATAAAAGTTCGTCTATAAAGTTGCTCTTCTATCTGTCTTGTATATAAATAAAATAAACAAAATGTATTCCACTTTTTCAAATATATATGGGCTATTTCAAAAATTTTTAGCTTGGCTGATACTGACTTTAATTCTTAATAAATTTTGTGCTAATACTATTTTAAACAAATGAGTTATAGATCTAAACTCACAAGACTTGAAACTAATAGAGTGCAAAATTTTAGCACCATAGGTTTTATTTTATAATTATAATTGTTGTTCAATGTTTAAAAAATTAGAAAACTAAACTTTTTCCCATTATTTTACACTTTTTTTGTCACGCCTGTATACTTTCTGATCTCATTCGATCTTATACAAACTAATTGGACTTTGTGGATAAATTCTACATCATCTTAGTTATTGTACAGAAAAATTCAACAGTTAAATACATGGTGGACGAATTTTGATGACAAAATTTTTAATTTAAAAATTTTTTTTTTTTTTTTTTTTGGGTGGGGTCTTTGCGTCCCTCAACGGAATACAAATTTTGAAACAGAAATTAATTCTTGCTGTAATTATGTGTATTTTGCGCTATATCTCGTTGCTGTTCCCTAAATAGTCAATGCAGTAAATAGTCTCATAGTTTGTAAAACAAGAGTGATGTGCCTTAACAAAATTCCGTTCAACGACATTTGACTTAAATTTGTAATCCCGATCAATTCAATTTATCGCCGTTCATATCTCATATCGTTGAAAACTGGATACTTTTGTCAAAACAGATTTTGCTAAGACACATCGCATAGATAGTAATTGAACATAATTGACATAATTAGTTTGTATTGTTTAGTTGGTTTGGTGGTTTTGGTATTTTTATAGACCAAAAAATTTACTTGGGTTAAAAAAAAGGATCACAGTATTTAATAGCATTTCTTTGCAATAAAATATATTTTCGTATAATATATGGAGAAATAACTCCATTTTTCGCAAAAATTTTTATATTTCACTTTATATTTATGCAAATAGATTTTAATGTGCCATCAAAAAAATAAGGCCTATAAACAAACATTTTTGATAATGGCCCATATAAATACGTTCATATATGTATAAAAAAATGGTCTACAGTTAGCAGTACATTAAATCATAAAATTACAATTGATCAAAAGTATATGAATACTACATTACAAATTCCATAATATGATGTTTTTTTAAAACAGAACTTTAAAATAATTATTTCACTAAGAAAGTTTATATAAAAATCTTGCACATAAAATGAAGGAAATTGATGAACTATGATGATTCAGTATTGCCAAATCGATATTTCTAAATTAAAGATAATAAGGGTTTAAAATTTAATTATTTATAATATTTACAAAGCAAAGGTGTTAACATTTTAAAAATGATCTAAATATTTTATTAATTTTAATAGTATTAATATTGAATTAATTTTAGGTATTTGGATATAATTCTAAAATAAAAAAGACATACAAGATCGGATCAGCGCTTATAAAATTGAACTTCTTGAATTAAAATGGAGTTATATTTAATTGACGGAATTTTAAGAATCCTTAAACAAAAAACTGCATTATATTTTCATTTTAAACAAGTTGGAAAATTATAGTCGTTCAGGGTCGACTATATAACAACCTATATCATTGTGTATGTTCATTAAACGATTTTCGGGGAGAATCTATGCACTTTAAAGTGAATATCGGAAGAGGGCCTTATTTCGGAACTACGGTCAACTATTGATCGATTCTCATATGAGAAATTTCGAAAAATTTTAAAACTCTTTGATATCTACTTTATATTTTTAAAGTTTGTTTTAAAAACAGAAAATCTGTTAACGGATTTTGGTAGAGACCTTACAAAATAAAACAAAATTTTAGGTCATTCGCCTAAAATCTCAATTAACTACAACCATTTAAAGCTAAAAAAAGAAAGCTGTGTTGGAACTTTCGTCGATTTTTTTTATTTATTTATTTATTATTATTTTTTTTTTTTTTTATTCGTTTTAGTTTTGAAAAGTTAAAAGTTAAAGTTAAGTTAAAAAGTTAAAGCAAAAATTAAGGATTTTTCAAATTTTGCAGTTTTTCCGATAAAAAATTTTCGTGCAAAGTGAAATTAAAATAAAAGAGCAGAATTTAAAAGACGAAGTGATTTCCTACAATTCGATGTATATCTCGTTGTTGTCAGGAAACCAGGCGTAAATATATACATTTAAGTAAGTTTTTCGCGACTGACAACTATTGCTTTTATTAAAATTGTCTATAATATTGCATAAACAGAATTTCTTAAATAAGAACTCTGAGTCAAATGTGCGTTTAAACATTTTGAAATTCAAGCAATTATCTTGATAGCCTAAATTGGAAATACGCAAAAAAAATAATAATACAAATAGTAATAATAAAGAAACATTACTTATACCTGCTACAGCACACTTCGTTTTCTGACAACTACCTCGAAGTGTAAATTACATACGTCAATATTGATGTCAAATGAAAGCCCTTAAGCAAATTATTCTAAAATCCAGTGGATCTCAAAATATTTTAAGGACTCATATTTTTATGTTCCAAAAAATAATTTAAATGACTTTATTTTTCAAACCGGAATCGGTAATAATTTTGCAGCAAGATATCAAAAAATATGTCTATTTATTACTCATATATTTTTTTTAAATTTTAAACAATAACATTTTTTTTTTTTTTTTTTTGCTATCTATGAAATCGTGCAGAAAATAAAATCTAAATTTTTTTTCTTCTCAGTGTACTTCGATAAATATTAAAGATGCTGGAATAGATTTGCTATGTGCTGATAGCACATACTCATATACAATTTATTTTTGTGAATACCTTGATATGGAAACTATAGTTAATTATGGACCAAAAATGGTGCCCAAATTTATGCTCATATAAAATTTGTTTTTGCCAAATTTTATTAAAACATTGATATTGTAACGTTTTTGCCTTTCAAAAACGTTGGTTTATTTCCTTAATAAACCGTGAGTTCTTTTACTTGCAAAAATAAGGCGACAGTACAATTTGCTTTTAATTCCAAATATGACACTTTATTTACGTCTTAAAACACATACAACTGAACTGCAAACACAGGTTCAACTTTACAACCGAACTGCAACTTAACGACTATGACTGACTGACTACACAAACTAATCCTGCTTATATATTAATGACAATTATCTTCCACAATTTTCCAGTAACTTTAAGAACTATATAAGATCTTAGTTTCTCACTAAAATATAAACAATAATTTATAACAGCTAATATAATACAAGTTTCTCACTAGTACATAAGAAAGTTAACAAAAAGCTTTCTTTATCTTTATAGTGAACAAAAGTCTCTTAGATAATTCGGAATCTTAATTGAATTTGATTGAATTCTCTTAATTGTGATTTATCTTAAATTAAGATTTAAATCAACTTTAAATAAACAGACGTTACAAACATTAAACTTCTAATACGTTACAAACTAGAAAATTTCAAAATCATTATTTTAAACTTATAAAACAAATTTTCGTAACAATATATTTGAGACATTTACGATCTTAAAATCCTTCTCCGGAAGAACATTAGTAAAGGGGTTAGGTGTAAGTATGGACCGATCACAACCAATTTAAATAGGCCCTGTCCTTGAAACAAAATAATTTTATTAGGATATCTTCAAAATTTTGTCCTGTATACTTTAAATGTTTTTATGTGTTACAAATACCAGAACAAATGCATAATATCCCAACATATGGCGGGGTATAAAAAATATATTTCGAGATAATAATAATATTCTCCTATATTAAAGATAATTTCCCTATTATTGAATTTTTAAAATATGTATGTATAATATTAACTAGCTGATTTCCTTGCGTTGTATGGAATCTAAAAAGTTTAATAAACAAATTTAAGAAAACGTAAAAATACAACATTGTCCAGTTATTAAAAAGAACCATGTTTCCCGTAATGCTTCCGCTATTAAAACTTCATTTTTATCGAAATATTAAAGTGCCATTTTCAGCACTTGATTTTATAATATTACTATGGAGTAATAAATGTAAAATTATGCCAAATTAAATTCAATATTTTCAACTTTAAAATTTTGTACAACGATCACAAAATTCTCCTTTATCCTACAAATATATTGTGAAACGAAATCTTTAAATTTGGATATAACTCAGTGCGGTGCAGTTCTTTATTTAAAATAAAGTGACTAGCTCTAAATATATCTTCGTATTAACTAGACTTCACTCGCAATCATTTTAAAGTTATAAAAATCAATTTGAAACAATTCCGTTTCGATTGTTTTTTCCCTACACGTCTTTTATACTAAATTTTACCGCGCTCTAAAATAATGGACCCACCTTCAAGTATACCAAACGACACAGAATAACATTCTAATTAAATTTAATTATGTCCATCTGCCCGTCTCCACGTCTTTGGTCCTCCAATGTATAAAAAAACTGCAGGTCGTAATTGGATTAATCTTCGCATGTAATCCTTCCTTTGAGGCATAGCCGTACCCTATGGAAAATAAGAGAAAACGTTCCACTATTTCACCTAGGTCCTATACAAAATTTTTCACGAGATAAGATTATGTGATTCTAAATACAGAAGAGAAGATCGATTGTGAATATCGGTCCACAATAGCACCCATAACTTTTTTTAAACATTGTATAATTATTTTTCAATAAAAATCGATTTATGTTTTAAATAAAATCGTTTTTATAATTTTATTTTACATTTTAAATAATCTGTTGAATTTATGAAAAATGAAGCACCAGTCAACATACATATTTATTTTTCTGTTTTCATAAACATTTTTGACAATAGCAGTTTCTATTTTCTATTCATAATATGTTTGCTATTCTATCAATGGATTATTGATTATAGTAAAAACGTTTAAATTTATCTCTTTTAAGAAAAAGATTTAAGAAACGAATCTTTTTAAATTTAGTAGCTATTTAAGTTTCAAAATTGCCAATTGATTTTTATTTTTCGTAGAAATTACATAAAAAATAAAAAAAATAAAAAGTTTCTTATTTGTTAACAAGTCCTTGGCGTTTACAATTCTTAGTTTATAAGCTTTACAAATATCGATTCATATTTTAAATGGGCTTTTAAACATTCGAGATTTAAGCGATTAAAACGTATGCAAACAGCATTAAAATAAGTAATTGTTCTAGTTTACTCTATTACATATTCTTTATTAAATCTATAAAATCATCTGCTTAACCAGCAATATATATTTTTTGGTCACACCATAGTAAACATCCGCTATTTTTTTTTTTTTTTTTTTTATATTATTTCTCAATAATATATTCAAAATTCTAAACATATTTACATATTTTTTTAAGACTTCCATTCGTCATCTATAAAAAATATGTTCTCATATAAAATCTATTTCCTTTATAAAACATGTTTCATTAAACGTGCCCGCAATTATAGCAAGTAAAGCAATGCTTCTGAAAGAAGTCAGTCAGTCAGTTAGTGAGTTGTTGTTATTAATCTAGTAGAAAAATTATAAAAATCTATAACTAAAAAGATGCTGTCTGTCTTCTTGTACTAAATACGTGGTAAAAATAACAGAAATACAGGTTATAGACAAGATTTGCTACTTCCGGAGATAGCTGCTACATACATTTATACATATATACATACTTACATACATACTTAGTTTGCTTTAAATTACATTATATTAGTTAATGGCAACAAAATATAAAAATTCTTTAAGTTTTTCTTTGGTAATAATTATAAAACAGACAGTAGTCAGCCATTTGGCCAGTCATACTTACATACCTACATACACACATATATAGTGAATTATTAGACATCTTTATTATTACACTCTATTAACGTTATTTATCATCATCATCGTTAGCAAAGTCGGTGAAGAATTTTGAAGAAGAGAGTAAATACATTACAAAGTTGTAAAACATTAAGTTGGTATTAATTTAGGTAGATTAAGAAATTATAAACTTTCTCAGTTGAAACATTTTTCGTTCATCAAAAACAAGACGTCTCCAAAATTGTTTAAAACAACACAGGTATGCAAGGTTATGGACTTGAGCAACCAAAAGTAGTTTCTAATTATAATTAAAGATTTATTTTAGTTTTCGAGATATAAACAAAAATATTTGTTTACTATATTTGAGATCTAATAATCAATTTATTTAATAAAAATTGATAAATTGGAATTAAGAGTTTGTCAAATTGCAATTTTTTGTAATATTTGTGATATGTTTCGCGTTTTAGAGTCCAACAGCAGGTTCTCATCACGCCTTCGTCCAAAAATCCTTGGCAGCATTTTTCGATTTTCGTCAAATTTTATTGTATTTTTCTCTCCTTTTTCATTACTCGTTCCGCCAAACTTTTAGGTGAAAAATCGAAACGAGAATAAAGAAAGGTAAGTATGAAAGAAATTCGAGCCCAAAAAGTTCTATGAGAAGTCGTGGCTTGAAAGCAAAGATCGGATTTTAATACCAAAACCAAATTTTTATTTCAATCTAAACACAATCTTTGGTGTTAGAAAGTAATAAATATCCATCATAATTTTATATATATATACATATATCATTTGTTTTATTTATTACAAAAGTTAAAATTTATTTTCAACTTTTTTTCAACGGATGAAAATAAATAACAACAATTCCATTGAAAAAAAAATATTAAAAACGTATTCACACAATACATACAAAATTTAAATAAATAAAATAGTTCCTACAAACAAATTTGGAAGATATCTTTCTAGAAAAAATTTACGCAATATCTTCTTTTTATTATGTGGACGAAAATCATCAAAGTAATATTTTTCTAATATTGTTTTTTTATCAGTATAAAGAAAATTAGGCAATAAACAACAAAAAATATATAAAAATTAAATTTTTATTATTTTTATCCTCAAAATATCGCCCATTATTCAGTAAGGTGTTTATTACCTTCGCGATAAATTTATGACATTCCTTTGAGATCATCTGAAAGAAATTAATGCAACACTTTTATTTTTCAATCACAGTTTTTTCAGTTGTCGAAAAATTCTTCAAAAATAAAAAAATATTGAAGAAATTTGTTTGTTTTTAGCAAAAAATGGTTATTTTATGTGAGCGTTTTAATTTTCGTAGATCGTAGATTATTCGATATTGAATTTGATCGAATAAAATTTCATAATTTTTTTAATTATTTGTGTTATCGAATAAAATTTGAATTTTCTTCGATTTATCGAATGAATAAAGAATAAAAAATATTGTTTAAATAATTATTACAAGTTTAAAAAATGCAAAAACTAGTATTTTTATATAAATTTATGGTTTTATTAACATAAAACAAATCTAAAAATAACAATTCATTAACATAGAACAAAAAAGTATACAGAAATTGAGACCATATTCAAATGACATAGAAAAAATGCATATATCAGAAATTTTTTTAATTTTTAGATATTTGAATAATTTTGTTCGCATTCTGCAGCATAAAGCACTTCCGTTCTGTTTCCAAAATGTATCTAAAAATTATTAAAAACTGAAAATTTTCCGAAGAAAATTTCACATTTTTTTACAAATTCAAAATAGAAATGAAAATTTAAAAAATTTTTTCACTTTTCTTGACTTTTGATTCATTTGAAAAAATAAAAAAAATGTTTTAATGCTTAAGAAATTATGCTTAAATATTATGATCTGAAATCAGTGTAAATTTTCATATTTATGTACAAACTTTTTTCTGTGTATGTAATGAAATTAAATTTCTTTTAAAATTATCATTCATAAGGAACATAATTAAACATTTTGGCTTTAAAACGATTTTTTTTTTTTTTTTTTTTTTTTTTTTTGCAAAAAATCCTTTTACTTACTATTGATGGTGGCAATATAGAGCTTTAAAACAAATCTAGTTTTTCTGTTTTTTTTTTTAGTTTTTTTCTAAATAAAGTCAGTGATCTATATTGCTAAAGTCTATTTTCTTATTTTTTTTTTTTTTTTTTTTTTTTTTTAATTTTACTTTTGTTTTACTTTTTGTTGAATATTTAAAAAAAAATTAATGTGCGCTGGAAAATTTCCAAAATTTTATAATAAATTATACGTTTTTTCTAACTTGATGACGTTTGAATAAATCTTTAGAAAAGCTATTCTACTTTTTACAAATAATACTCAGACTTCAGTGTCCGTGAATGGCTTGAACCCGAAATCTATTAAAACGTGGTTTACACATTTATATATCCCAACGAAATTTTCAATCATTTTCAACAGGGTTTTCCAACTGAACCAAACTTTTTACACTTATAATTTCAAAAAGGCCTAATAATTTAACAAATTCTATCATTAAAAAATTATTCCGTTATTCGATTAATCATTAAAAATGGATCGAATAATTTTTTATTCTAAATTAAACAATTTTGTTCGTTCTAAAAGAATAAAAAATTGTTCCTCGAATAATCGAATAATTTCTGTTCGAATGACAACCTTAGAATGCATACTTTACAAGATGTTAAAGTTTTCTTTATTATATTATATCAAGATTTATTTAGTGATAATTTTTCTATATATTTTATTTTTTATTATTTATCTTCTTTTTTCACCTAGAATAGGCAATATTTTTCTTCCAGGTGTATTGATTTTTTATTGCTTAGATGTATCGCCTGTGACGCACAATCTTCCGCAATACTTATATGATTATTGCGGCAATTAAATTTTTCTTCCAAACAATACGAATTCGCATCACTTTCATATTATTTTGCTTGTAGGGGTAGAAAATATTTTTTGAAACAAAAACAAAAGTATGAATAAAAAAATAAAACTACTGATATTTATTTTTTAAAAATATTTATTTTTATTTGGATATTTATATTAAAAATAAAAATTCCACACATATTTTTTCAACAAATGAAAAACATTTTAAATAGAGTAAAGATATTTTATATTGGTTGAACAAAAAAAAAAAAAAGCTTGTTAGAGTAGCCAACATTTTTTACCCTGCAACCATAATGTGATCCACTCTGCCAACTGCTTTAGTAAATTCAAACCTCGAATCAAGTCATTCAGTTCAGTTAGTAAAATATATTAGACAAGTTAATGAAAATACTCACCTCTGAGAATTTAACATCAGTTTGCCCATTTTCCCACGATAAAATAACATTCGTAAACATAATTTAAACTGTTTCTACACCATCTGGAATGAAATACAACATTTATAATATGGTTACAATTAATTTTTTAGCGACGTCAATAGCAAAAAGTCGTTATGATAGCATATTGCTTCAATGCACGAGACCTCGAAAACTAAAACTAATCTGGAGAAACGAATACCATATTTGAATTTAGAGCCCTAAAATACATTAAATTTAGTTCTCATCTATTCCGGTCTAAATTTGTAAAGTTGTGTAATTAAAATAAAAATACTAAATAAACGATTTTGCTCCACCCAGGACCAATTGAACATATCTTAGTCTTTAGGACAAAAGAACAAATGTCCTTTACGATTATAAAAAGAGTTCACTTTAAAAAGAAGTAACAAATGGTCCTCCCTACTCTAAAAAAAAATATTTCTCTTAAAAATACTGTATATGGGTCATTGTCAAAAATTTGTGACTGACTTTAATCCTAAATATGTTTTGTGGTAATACTATTTTTAACAAACGGGTTACGGATCTGAGCTCACAAAATATGAAACTAATAGTGTACAAAATTTTAGCACCACAGGCTTCATTTTATAATCATGATTGTTGTTCAAAGTTCAAAAACTTAGAAAAAGGTCTACAAAATACTTAACTTTTTCCCATTCTTCTACACTTTTTGTTCGCGCGTTTATATTTTTTCATTTCATTCGATCTTATATAAACTAATCGGACCTTGTAGATAAATTCTACACCTTCTTTGTTATTGTGAAGACTTTCAACAGTTGCATACAGGGTAGACGAATTTTAATGACAAAATTTTTTTTTTTTTTGTCTGTTTGGAGTCTGTGCCCCTTAAACGAAAAACGAATTTTGAAACAGAGATTGATACTTCCCACCAAAAACTTTGCTTTCCTGGTAAGCTAGCAGGTATAATTGGAAACAAAAATAAACTACTTATTTTTTGCCTGAATAACTAGTTGTTATTTTTTGACTCTAGGGGTACTCAAAAATATGTACCTAAACGAAAACAAAAATAAAAAAAAAACAAAAAAATTTTGCCGTCAGGAAGACTCGAACTTGGACACACACTAACCATTCGTTTTTACTGAATAACGTCTTACTCAGTACACCATCTCGCACATAGCATCCTAAGCGACAAAAACTCTATTTAGTTTAAAATATCTTTTTAGACATTATAAAAAGCTAACAGCTTCAGCATGGGGTTGAACCAATAACCTTCTGGTTGTTAAACCGGCGCTCTAGCCAACTCATCCACGTGATTGCAGTATTACTGCTCTATTATACTATTGAGTACTTATTAATGTAATTCAGAGTAGGCAAATAATAATGACGCCTCATTACCAAGAAATTACTTTAATAAGTAGTTGTTATTACCGAAAACCAAAAAGTTTTTGCTGGGTTGTTGTAATAATGTGTATTTTACTATATTTCGTTGATGTGCCCTAAATAGTAAACGCAGTAGATATTCCCAAAGTTTGAAAAACAAGTGAAAATTTAAAAAAAATCAGACACATTTGCAGTTTCTAATGACATATCAATGTTTACTGTGTAAAATTAGGTCATTGTTACATTGTTATTGCACTTTTTGTTTTTGTATTTTTATGTAGCAAATTGCAATTTGTACAATTCTTGGATATATAGATATAAGAGCGGAGATAAATATAATTGATCGGGACCATAAATTTAAGTCAAATGTTGCTGATAGTTGAATACGTGACACTTTTTTCAAAACCCATTTCACCAAGGCACATCGCATGGGCAATACGAAATTAAATACAATTGGTATAATAATTGCTTAATGGAAATGTAGAGGCGTATCAAAAAATTTCGAAAGATAAGTATTTTATGGACAAAAAAAAATTACTTGTTTTAAAAAATAATAGCAATATTAAATACCATTTCTTTGTAATAGACTTGAATAAAATATATTTTCGTATAATATATAAAGAAATAACTAAGATGCGAATCCAATTTTTCACAAAATTTGTAAAAGTCGCAATTTTTAGCAAGAAAGCGTTTTTAAAATTTTGGCCAAAAATCTTAAAATATGTTACACTAATACCATCAAACTTTTAAAATATCATAACTTTTATTTAAAAATTGCATGTAATTTTTACCAGAATTATACATAAACTTCTAGATTTGATTCTACATGCATTCGAGTCACTATATTTATACAAAAGGATATTAATGTGCCATCAAAAAAAAAAAAAAAAAAAAACAATGTTAAGGCCTGTATAAGTTACTCTTACAAATGTACAAAAATATGACCTTATCCCATTAATAAGCAAAATACTTATATTTAAATGTTAGGCTTCTAATCACCAATCTGTTTACTTCTTTTTATTCAAATTCTTCTTTTGAACTTCTTAATAAAATTTTAATTGATTTGTTAATTTAGTTCCTACAAAAAAATTTAAATTGGATATTAATAAATAAAAAATAAGTGTTAATAATTATGATTCGTCTTTTTATAAAAATTAATCGCTCCAAGTGTTTAGATACCTTGCTCCAATAATATTTTTTAATTTTATATTTCCTCTTCATTTACCACTTAAAACGGGATCTAAAGATTTTTATAGAGTTAAAGGCATCTGGTTCATAATTGTGATGACGATGTTATGGTAAATATGCGTATCTAGCTATGTTTAATAGTACAAACATGAAAAATTATTTAATCTGGTGTTAAAGTGGTATGAAGAATAAAAAATATACTTATATATTTTTTAAAGCATAAATAATAAAATTAAATCTGTAACAAATACCTGGTATGTTATAAAATATTTATTAATATTATATTAAAACGGAAAACATTATTCATTTTTTTTTTTTTTTTTTTTTTTTTTTTTTTTTGACCAGAGGTATTGTTAACAGTCAGAGTTGGTATATGGATATTAAAGCTAACGAAAAACAGTAGAACAAAGTTGGAAAAAAATGTAAATAAAATAAAATTTTTAATATAACTGGGTGAATTGATTGCACAATTTATGCAATTCAAATTGAATTTTTCATGAATAAATCTCACAATATTATTTTGTTAGTCAATTTTATTTTCTTCCCTATGACTACTGTGCCATACTTTATATACAATATCTACTAGAATAGGTTAAACTTAAAAAACAAACACTCATTTGTTTTATTTTCAGTGTTTTTTATTATTGTATATTTAGCACGATCTATCAGTGTATAATTTATAAAATATTTTTTCTGTTGTATTCCTTGTTGTTATTTGTTGTATTTAATGTTTACTGTGTTTAATTTATGTTCAATTAACATGATATTGATTTTTAATATAATTTAGCAGCAATTTATAAAAATTTATGGAAAAAGCTAAATAACGTTAACAGTTAAGTCATTATTAAACGACTTAGAGGAGATTTAAAATTTTACCAAAATCTATTATTATAAAGGGATTTTACAAATTAAATTCAATATAATTTTCTTCCCAGCCTTAACATTTTACTGTTATTAAATTTTGCTATCACAGATACAACAAAGAAACACTGATTGCAACATTTTATGGTCCTTCGAAGCGGATGCTGATTAACGTCGGTGCAACCACATATATAATTTTATGTTGACGAAGCTGGGTTTTCTAACGTGTACCAAACGCAAAGTCCACAACTTTTTAGAAATCACTTCATTAATTTCATGTTATCATACATGAATTCTAAATCCATAAAGTTTTAAATTCATAATGAATGTATCTTAATTCAATTTTACTCAATGTAGGGTATAACAACTTATTTTTATAACAATGAATAAATTAGGGTCATAAATTTAATTAATTATAAAAATATGTACAAATATCTGCAATATAAAAAATTTATTGATTTCCTTACCAAATGTAGGAGGAAAATTGCGAAACTTAAGTCACTAGAGCTAACTTAAATTATTTATAGAATATATTTTACTTTACAGTAAAAGCATTATTTATGCTTATTTTTTCAGCTTACAGATTGCGGATATGGGAATTTTTAATAAACTATGTGCTCTACTTTATACTGAATTTTAAATTATCATTAGATACATATCAGATTTTTATTAAATACCAAAATCACCAATTAATTAAAAAAAAATAAGTTTTTCAGTTTTAATTAAAGTTTTTCACGGTACGGGAATTCCGGACAATTTTGAGTCCAGTAATCCCGGGAAATCATGCGGAATTACGGATTATATTTTCTAACTCATATATAGATATTTTAGTAGATAATGTGTTTTTACTAGGGATGTACGATTAATCCATTAATCGAATATTCTGTTTAATCAAATTTCGGATTCGATAAGATTAATTTAAAAACTTGATTAATTAATTAAAATCTTGAATAATTTTAAATTTGTTTGACTTTTTTTAATTTTCCTTATAATTTAAATAATTTAAAAATTATGTGATGTATCATCGTTAGAAAAATGAAGGAGCAACATTTTACACTATACATAGTTTTTAGAATTTTTTAATTCATTTCTTTAATTGTAAAATAAATTTGAGAACTTTGAATAATTTTAATAATAAATTAATAAAATCATAATTTAAAATAATTAATTAATTAAAATCTTGATTGATTGGAATTGTTGATTAAACAATTAACTGATTAATCTGTACACAGATTAATCAAAATTTTAAATAACCGTTTTATCGCACATCCCCGGTTTTACATTCATTTTTATTCGAGTTTAAATTTCGAGTTTAAATATTTTTAATGAAATATCTAAATATATTTAATAGAGTCTGAGCCTTCCATAAAATTATTCCATTTATGGGAATATTTTAAAAATGAAAAAAGATTCTGCATATTTTTTCATTGTGGTCAAAAATAAAAAGTTGCAAAAGCACTACATTGTAAATAGTAAAATTCGTCATTTGAATGGTATATATTTATTAACCGATTTGAAAATGTGCAAATTGTGTGTGAAAATTGTAAGATGAATCTCCTTAAAATCTCTGGAATCCTTAAGAGTCCAATTATTCCAAGAACTGAATATGACGTAAATTAATTTTTGAATTCAGGTTTTCGTTAGCTATGGATTAATAGTCTAGCATAAAAATATTTTTGTGTAAAAAAAATCATTATTCATAAAAATGTATTATAAACGTGAAAATAATGGGATTTTGAAATCTGTAAAACAAAGATTACTTCCATAAAAGTATCGAGGGATCAAGAGGTTTTACTCACAGGACAATATGAAAACCAAAATAATGATTTGACTTTCGAATAAGTTGTTATATGCACAGAGAAAAAAAATACATATAATTGAAATTTTTTTTTTTCATAAATATAAATAAATAAAAATTTGTTCATAGATATTATTAAATTGTTCATAATGAAAATTTTAGTAATTTACAAAAATGTTGTTAAATCTGTATTGTAAATGGTAAATGAAAATAGTTATACATGAAAATATTAAAAGCAAATGCCTTAAAATGGCAAAATTTCAAGGAAAATCTTAAAAAAAATAATGCTTAGAAATTTGCACATCATTTTGATAAAAAGCGCTTCTGTTCTATTTCCAAAATGTAGCTAAAAATCATTAAAAACTTAAAATTTTCCAAAGAAAATTTCAAACATTTTTTTGTAAATTGAAAGCATAAATGAAAATTTAAACAGTCTTCTTTCAGTCTTCTTGACTTTGGATTCATTGGAAAAAAATATGAAAAAAGTTTTAATGCTTAAGAAATTATGCTTAAATATTATGAACTGAAATGAATGAAAGTAAATTTTTACATTTATTTTTAAATTTTTTTCTGTGTGATAAAATGTTTTCATTTAATTTTCAAAATATAAATACTTTAAAAAGAACTGAACTATTTTATCGTTTTACGATTAATTAGTCTATTTTAAAATTTTTTTATCCTTCATTTAATTGAGTTATTTTGTAAATTTTTTTTTAATTTGTAATTATTTGTTTTTGGCGAGATTTCTCGGAATCCGGGAAATTTAAAAATCAATTCGGATTTCCCCGGAGCGGTAAAAGACCGGGAGAATAAAAATTCTAGTTTAAAAAAAATTTTAAATATTTATATGAAGCTGGTGACTCATATGAACAATGTTTTTAAACGGGTAGTTTCTTTAATCTCAGCTAAAAATATTTTTGTATTTTTTTTTTTTTTTTTGGTTTATAACATGTTGGGAGGTTATGCTTTATTGCACCGCTTAGAAATATATTTGGTGTTAGATACCAATAATATCCAACCAACACTCTAGGGGTTTTGTTAAAGTTGTGTTATTTTTTTGTTTTTTTATTATTTTTGCTTAAAGTTTATAAAATGCCGCACATTATTATAAAATGTTTCATATTGTGTACAATCAAACATTTACAGGTTTTAATGTAACATATAAAAGTATATATATAAAAGTTCATCATAAACCAAATGATTTTGTTGTTGTCAATATTTATTGTATTTATATTTTAGATATAAAAATTACACTCGAAAATAAATATTCGTAAGTTATTTATTTTTTTTATTTGTTTTAATTGTATAAATAAAAATAAATTTCAAATAATCTTAATTTATCAACAAAAACAGTTTTGTTGTAAATATAATAAAATTAAATTTTTTTATTACACAAAAAGTACCTAAAAACTAGCTTAAACTTTCCTTAGATTTTCATTTTGCCCCAGAAAAATGCTCCAAATAAAATACTTTCTCTTAAAATATGTATATGAAAAAGTGTTTGAAAAAGTTTTTAAAATTTTTAATAACTTTTTGAATTTTTAAGTGATAAGATTGATATGTTGTTTTTTTATCTCAACAAAATAGCATTTTACATCTTGAATACAAATATGCATATTTAATCTTAAAGAAAAAAACAAAAAAAGTCTAAATTTTGAAAAAAAAAGAATATAAATTTTAAAATATTAAATAATTCATTACTAATTTGGATATTATATATTTAAAAGCGGTTCTAAAATAATTGGAAAATCAACATTAAACTGTAAATTAATCAGTTATGAGATAATTAATGCAGGAACTACCCTCAAAACGAGTTATTCAGATTTTCTCAAAATTTAGAGGATGTTTTAAAATTTGTAAAAATTGGTTTGTGATGTACTTAAGAAGATTTATAGCCCACATTGTTGTTTTTCGAATGAGAATAAAAAGTCTAATTTTGTAGAAGAATGTATTTAATAAATCAATTATTAATGTATTTTTAATTAATTTTTAAATATTTTAGTTAAAAGTTTTTAGCCATGTATACACATACATACATACATGCAGGCATACATACCTATATACACACATACATACATATAGTGGCGGGCAAAAGTAAAGCACGGATTTGCACTTATTACAATATAGCTGAAGAACAATGGGAAACTCTTTTTATTTCAATATTTTTTTTATTAATTTATTAACATTAGACCCCAAATTCTTTAAAAAAAAAAAAGAAAAATAATTAAATTTCTTTGTTTGAACTAAAAAAAATTTAATGAAATGTGAAATGTTAATTCTTTACTCGGGACAAAACTAAAGCACATTAATCATTAATATTTAGCACCATAGACCTAATTTTTTTAAACTTTTACACATCTGCTTGGCATAGATACACTTAAATTTGACAAACCTCATCAGAAATTTCATTCCTGGCTAATTCTACTAGATGGGAAATTTTACCCTTAATTTTATAACTACACGCGTATTATTTCACGATCTACAATTCCCCATATGATTCCAAATATATTTTCTTTGAGTATAAGACCAAATAATTGTCCACTTTAAAACTGTATTTTATTTCATATCCCACTTTTTTAGATAGATTTTTGCTATGTTGATACCTCTATTTAACGGGCTTTTCCTCTTCCGTATGTGAAAGAAGGAAGTTTTGTAGAGGACAGTAAAACATGAAACCTTTCATTATTCCATTTTCTTTATAAATTGGTCCGATATAACATCACGAGTGTCATCAATACCTTTTTATGACAATTTGTTATGATTATTCCAGTTTATTCAGACTAAAGAAGCAAAACATTTAGATAATTTGTCGCATTTTGAGTAAACTTGTCATACGACAAATTTTTGTAAATTTTTATTGTTTTTAGTTGGATACTATTCAGGACCATTTTCTCGATTATTCGGTATACAAAACTTGTACCATGGAACATCAGAAAAGTCAGCAATAACGTATGTTTTCCAGGATATTACAAAATATTGAAAATATTTTTAATTTTTTTGTTATTAAAGATCATTCTTTCACTCAGAGCTCTTCTCAGCTTTGTTATTTAAAACTCTTTTGGCTTTAATTGAATAAATCTAAGGAAAAACAATTAAATTAAATAAAAAATATAAACGTGTTTTAAAATATTTGTATAAACACTAATTTAATAGAGAAATATAGATATGAATTACTGCTATTCGCAAACGGTTTAAAACATGGTCGTATTGACTAATTAATTTTTATAAACTTCGCTTTTATTACTTAACTTATTTCAATTAAATGACCTTTCCGTAGAAAAATTTAACTTTGAAAATGTGTATCTTATACCGAAAAGTTACCCAATATTCGAATTTTCTTAATAAAAGAACTAGCAACTGCATGAGTTACCAAGCTTTTAATATTAGAAGTGCAATATATACTTTAAATAAATACTTAATACCGAATTTTTAAGTTATGCCAAATAACATAAAACCAACTAACAATTAAAGAACTAAAAGGCTAACAATTGAGCAGCCGATAAGCCGAAAATTTCGTCGGCGGCTAGATTTGTTAAAAACAATCGGCTAAGCGGCTAGCTTCTCTGCAACATGGCTCATATTTGATTTTGAAGAAATAAACACAACGTTCTACTACGCTGCGGAACATGTTTGGCACAGCTCTTAGGAGCTTCTCTACTTTTCGTGCTTTTAATTCATTCTTGTGACCTTTTCTTTTTCTGAACCAAGTTTCATCTCATTCTTTAGGTTCTAGTTAAGCTTTTTTTATTACCCTAAATATAATACTTTTGTCAAAATTTACTCAACATTTTCTAGTAAGTTTAAAAAGAAAAAAGTTAAAAAATTCAAATTTTATTTTGTAAATTTTTCTTTGCTTACAAACGACCGAATTTCAAGAATTCGATCTGCTGTTAAATCTGACATGTCTTTAGAAGATATTGCAATAAAAAAAGCCGTGCCGCTACAGCTTGCTTTTATGAAACATGGCTCATATTTGATGTTGAAAAAATGAACACAACGTTCTATTACGGCCGAACTTGTTGAGCATAGCTCTTAGGAGCTTCTCTACTTTTTGGGCTTGGAATTCATTCTTATGACTTTTTCTTTTTCTGAACCAAGTTTCATCTCATTCTTTAGGTTCTAGTTAAGCTTTTTTTTTTTATTACCCTAAATGTAATACATTTGTCAAAATTTACTCTATCAACACTTTCTAATAATTTAAAAAAAAATATTAAAAAATTCGAATTTTATTTTGTACATTTTTTTTTTGACTGCCATTGCATGCTTACAAACGATCGAATTTCAAGAATTCGATCTGCTGTTAAATCTGACATGTCTCTGGAAGATATTGTAATAAAGAAAGATATAAAAATTATGAAAATTTTGTGTTATGTTTTATTCAAACGCAAATATTCCCCGATTTGTCTAATTTTTGTTATACTCATTTGTTTTGATGATTGGAAGATGGGCGGTTTTGTGAAGCCCAAAAAAATAACGTCGACAAATCTCATATTATATACATATTTTGGATAAGTCTTGTGACTCATATATATTGTTTAGAATTTAATAATTCTTGTTCACTATACGGCTAAACGCCTTGTTTTTTATAACCATGATTAATTATATATATCATTATACCAACATTTTTTTATCGAGTGTCTAATAAAATAACCTAAGGTGATTTTTGTATTTTGTTTAACAAAAAGAAAACAATTTTTTTTTTTTTTTTCATTTTCTATAGTTCTTCTAAAAAAAATTGTTTATTTCTGTTTTTTTTTTTTTCTTAATTTTTTTGTATCGTTAAACATTTTGGTGGTATGGAGGCACGTATGTTACACTCCAGAGTGTTGAATCGTGTTCACAACGTGATTACTGCCTCATGTTGTGTGCTACATACAGTTTTCCAAATCAAAAAGCCAAAAAAAAAAAAAAATTGTTTTAAATAAAGGAAAACAAAAAAAAAAAAAACTAAAATAGAAATAAAGTCGAACCAAAGATATAGTGTTAGTGGTTAGAGGCATTATGCAATTGCAGTCGTAGTTAAAAAATTGTTAAATTCAAAAAGTTTTTGTTGCCATTTTAGTAGGTTCATAGAGATCCATTTATGCATACAAAATAAAATGAAAGCAAGTCAAATAGAAACACACAAATCTTTGGCTGCTTTCCTTTTGAGTGCAAAAAGAAAGAAGGGGGAGAAAGCTTAAGGCGATCTTTTGAACCTTTATGGTGTTTAAATTTTGAGTTGGAGGTATTTTTATTAAAATTTTTAGTTGCATCCATGCTATACATACAAAATATAAAGTCAGTTTTCGACAACGTACGAAGACGAAGTCGTCGTCATCATATCATGATTATAATTTGTGGATGCAATTGGGTATAAAACACTCATGGACAGACAGACATCGAGTAACAGTAACAGCAACCAACAGCCATAACAAAATGTTAAATAAATAATCGTGGTGTTTAAGTGACTTTAGTGGTCACAAAGTTTAGTGACACATAGAAATTTAAATAAAATCACTAGACTCACAATATGTCATGATGCAAATCCTAATGCAAAATGTGTTGCAAGGCAATAGAAAAAAAATAAATTTAAACACTTTTTTATGGGTTTATATTCCCAATTTCTTTTTTTTTTCTCTCTTTTTTTTATAAGAAATTGCAAATATTCAATTTATCCAATGTTCGATATTCATTACAAAATATGTACTGCATTTTCCTCTTATAGTGTATTTATATGTAGAGAGATGTGAAACCGTATTTGCGATGACATTTGACTTATTAGTTTTATATATATATATATACATATATACATATTTTTTCTACATCTTTGTTTATTTGCCAAGTATTTTAAAATTCATTCCATATCGTACACCCACACATTGTGTCTATTTAAGGTTACAGTTAGTTTTTCATTGTTGCCATAAAATTGCTACAAAAATTCCTTACAAATCGATTTTTGCTGTTAAAGATGTTAATTTTCTTAAATTATCAACTACCAACGAAATCTGACAAATTGTTCACTTAAGAAGACAAGAAAAACTACATAAATTTTATAGATATTTAAGGTAGATTAGAAGATCTTAACTTTAACACCACATTAAAAGTAATTTTAACAGAAAATTTTTATAGCAAAAAACTCTTTTATGACTAGTAAAGTCAACTTATAAAAGTTATTAAGAACTTTCTACGTTTAATTCCCTAAAACATTTTCCTCTTATTTGGAAACAGATTTTATGTTTCGATCAGGGAGAGGAGAATGGTTAAAGTTTTTTTTTTTAATTTTTTTACTTATCAATTTTTTAGTATTTAATATTGCAGTTTTGCCTGGATTGTGTAGACTTATAATCTAGTAGCAGAGTGATTCCTTATCAAAACGGACAGCAATTGGATTTGACATTTACGAATTCAATGAAATTCACTGCAGACATTGACTATAGAAAGTATTTCTGAAATTAAAAACTTTTGTTCTCGTTGCCCTTTCCGGTCCAAAAGTATGACGATTTGAAAAAGAAAAAAAATCTAAAAGTTTCACAAAGGTATCTCGTTTAAATGCTTATAACTCTTAAACTATGCATGGTAGATCTCTGGTTTTAATTTCATATTAAACACAATGATGACATTTATAACTATATGTATAAAGTTTATTTATATAAAAATTTCTTAGGTTAAAGTTGGACATATAAAAATTAAATCATTATATATCAAAAAAAGGTATTTTTAAAATTCATACAAAAATATATAATCTTAAGATAACTCTTCTCCATACCCGTGCAAAATTTCACGGTCGACTCTTATTTAGTTTAATAGTATAGTAAAAAACTAATTTTTTGTATGTTAAATTTGAAATATTTACAAAAGTTATGAGCTCATACTTAAAATAAATGAAATGTTATAAACAAAATTTGACTTTGGATTATTTATTATTATTTATTAATAAATAGATAATATAATAAATAGTTTTTGTAAATTTTTTATATTAACACAAGTTTTATATTCATTTATCTATATTTGGCATAACATTATTTTTGTGTGTCAGATTGGCATAAGAATTCAAGTAAATATTTAATTCATTTTAGCAATATATAAAATTATATCAAAGTATAGTTTAATAGAAAATTATCACATTTAATTTTAACTATATTCGTTAATAATTAGCTTACGATATTTAGAAGACTGTACTATATATTTGTATAGGGAGTAAAGATAGTTACCACTAAGCATTTCATTAACATAAAGAAGACTTGCCAAAAAAAAAAACCGGACAAATCCCTAAGAAATGTTAGGTAGTCTCATTTTCATTTGACTCATTAGTGCGCAGAGTCCGCAGCACTTTCAAAAATTTAAATTTCTAAATAACAAGTAGGCTATGTTGTTACTGATATTCCAACGAAACGTATTTTAATTCATTTGTTTCAGTTTTTGTAAACAATGGAAAACCAATTTGTAAAAAAAATAAAAATCTCGTGTTGGATAAGAAAATTTAGAATATATTAAATATTATGTGAATATTTGTGATTTTGTAAGTGCTGTTATTTGTAAATAAGTGTAACGATTCAATTGATGTAAAAAAATTATGAAAAAATATTATGCGACATGCATATCCTAAAAGGTACACTGCGTTCGTAGTACAATTGTAATAAGATGACTAAGTAAAAATTTTTGCCATATATAGACTTAGAGTTTCTAAAATATTTTATGAATTAGATGCCTTTGACGACAATGAGTTCAATGACGTTACAATTTACACAATTCCACCATAGCCGATACTGATCAAAATACTGATGAAAGCGATGATGAGCATAAGGCAAATCTTAATCATCTCAGTCCAAAATTATAATCTACAGAATGTGAAATAGTATATGAAGATAGTGAATGGTATGACTGTAATGATGAACTCCTAGAGATACTGTAGATCAAACAGACAGACAAAGACGAATTCAAATTGTTGGCGAAAAGTTGAACCATTATATAGTATAAATACGGAATATATAATGATTCCACCAAGTGCTAAAGCTCAGTTATGCACAACTCCGACAGAATTTTTTGAATTATTTTCTCCGAGGATATTTTAAGATATTTTGAGGAGAAAATAAACTTGTACGGTCTCCAAAAGAAATTTATTAGTTACATTGAACGAGATGAAAGTATTTTTAGGAGGTATTCTCATGTCTGGAATAAGGGATTGTATTGGTCAATCAAACCTGACATTCCTAAACTGCTTTGCAATAGCATAAGAACTAATGAAATATTGCACAAATATGGATAACAGTTGTGTTAATATTATTTAATTTTTTTAAGAATTTTAAAAATATCGTTTTTGAAGATATAATGGTTTAATTTTTATAAATCTTATTTTCACATATCATTTTAAAGGCAATATCTTCATCATTTATATGATACTAAAATTTATATTTTACTATGTATAGTTCAGAAGTTATTAGTAGTTTTGGTCCGTAGCTTCTAAACTAAATGAGTGAAATTTTACACGAGTAGGGAGAAGAGTTATGTCAACATTACATATTTTCTTTTAAGAATTGTAAAAATAACGTTTTTTGAGATATAATGATTTGATTGTTATATGTCCAACTTTGACTTTTGAACTTTTGATATAAATGAATTTCATACATATTGTTATAAAGGTAATATCTCTGTCTTTAATATGAAACTAAAACTACAAGGGCGGATCAATAAGTCCGTGACTTTTCGAACTTCCCTCGTAGTTATATGAAATGCAACACGATTCCCATCAAGTACCACCTGTTAATAGACTACTGTCAAATTTTGAGCAAGTGTCGTCATTTACTTTGCGTTTAACAGTTGTTTAAAACATACAACCTCGTGTATTTTTCTAAAAAATGGAAAAAAGTGAATTTCGAGTGCTCAAAACCGTCAATAAAACCAAGGAAAAGCCCGATAAATACTATGGGGACTCTGCAACATCGATTTCAACGGTAAAAAAGTGGTTTACTGACTTACGTTGTGGTCGCAACAGGTACAAATGACGCAGAACGTTCTGGACGGCCAATTGACGTCAGTACACCCGAAAATGTTTTAAAAATCCACGATATAGTGTTGGCCGACCGAAGAGTAAAAGTTCGTGAGATTGATGATACCATAGGCATTTCATATGGCAGTGTGGTTTTGATTTTAAATGATCAGCTGGGTTTAAGAAAGTTGTCTGCAAGATGGATGACGCGTTTGCTCTCAATTGACCATAAACCTAAACGTGTGACAACTTCAAAGGATTGTTTGGAGTTGTTTAACCGCAATCCGAATGAGTTTTTGCGGCGTTTTGTAACTGTGGATGAAACATGGATTCATTACTGTACTCCGGAGACCAAGCAGCAGTCTAAACAATAGGTTTCTCCGGGTGAACCTGCTCCAAAGATGGCCAAGCTAAGTTTGTCGGCCAATAAGGTGATGGCAACAGTTTTTTGGGATGCACGCGGGATAATCCACATCGATTACCTTCAAAAGGGAAAAACAATAAACTGCGAATATTATGTCAACTTATTAGACCGATTTAATGAGGATTTAAGAAGAAAACGACCCCATATAGCTAAGAAAAAAGTTCTTTTTCATCAAGATAATGCACGGGTGCACACGTGTGCAGTCTCAATGGCAAAACTCTATGAATTGTGCTACGAATTGGTATCTCATCCGCCATATTCTTCGGATTTAGCCCCTAGTAACTACTTCCTATTTCCAAATCTAAAGAAATGGCTCGGTGGAAAGAGATTCAGCTCCAACGATGAAATTATTGACCAAACAAGTGCCTATTTTAAGGAAAAATCCTATTTTTTACGCAAAGTAAATGATGACACTTGCACAAAATTTGACAGTAGTCTATTAACAGGTGGTACTTGATGGGAATAGTGTTGCATTTCATATAACTACGAGGTAAGTTCGAAAAGTCACGGACTATTCATACGTCCTCGTATGTATAGTTCAGAATTTATTATCATTTAAAGAAGTACACCTTTACGAAGTTTTAATCTTTTTTTTTTCTTTTTTTGTTTTTTTTTTCGTTCTCAAAATTACATATTTTGGACCCAGAAAGGGCCATTAGTAAAACTTATTCAATTTTAGCTTTAATAACTTAAAATTTTCATATATAATCGAAATAACACATAAAATAAAATTCTTTGTCGTAAAACATATAAGCAATTAATTTATTGACAAAAAATAAGAAGAAAATGTTTAATAACTTTTTGAACTTCTAACGGATCTTAAAGAAGAATATCTCGTTTTATATTGAAACTGAAACTATATATACAAATATATTCAGCTTTAAGTATAAAAAAAATTAAAATCGTCATCAAACTAAATTTTGAAAAAGAAAAGTCAATAAAATAAATTGACAAAAATATAGGAAGCTATAAGATCTGAAGTGCAGAAATTAATCTCAAAATGATTTTTTACGATAACTCAAAATGTCTAGGGTTTTTCAACATTTTTGTAGTGTTATGTGATTTCCTCAAGAAGATCTACTGCCCACAGTAGTTCGTTTTTCTAGTAAAAATAGCACATTCAAAATAAATTTAATTTTTTTAGTGAATATGTTCTATAGACTTTCAAATTTTTTTTTTTTTTTTTTTAATTGATAAACACACGATGTTTTAGGCATAAAATGTTTTAGTGCCACATTAAGAAAATCTCTTTTTACGTTTAAAAAAACATGCAAAAATGTCCACCCACACTACATTTTCATAACATACAACTACAACGAATAACTATTTATCATGTTTTCCATAAAGTAGCCAGTGGTATGTTACAAAAATACTCGTAATATAAAATTTTTACCAAAAGTGGCATGATCAAATGTTTATGTATGAATACGTGGGACCCTACAATGTATGTGGACAAAAACACAAAAATTTTAAAATCAATGAAACCGAGTTAATAAGTGTAAAAACTTTTACTGGATTTGGAAGAGAAAAAAATTACGAGGGAAATATAAGTTTATAAACTGAGTATTTACAAATTTTATTAGTTTTATTTTTGCTTGAAAATCTAGTAAATTATAAGTAAAAAGTAAACAAATGTAAACAATGAAAGGAAAATGTTCGAAAAATTAAAAAAAATAGTATATTTGCATTAAAATTTTATTAAAAGTGCATTAAACTATAATAAAAGGAAAAATGTATTTAGTTGTTATTTACTAAAGTGCATATATTTTGGTAAAAACTTTGATGATTTTTGCTGTTGTTTTATATTTATTTGTTACGTTCGCGTACTTTTTTGTATACAATTTTTTTGAGAGTAAAATCTTAAATACTCAGTTTACTAGATTTTACTGGAAAAGTAAAAGAACAAACCTAATATTACATTATTTCGAACACGGTTTTGTTTTTGGCAAAATGGCTAATAACATTGTATTAGTAACACTTAAGCAATCAATTTGTTTTGTGGTCTACGATGGGCTTTATCGTTATTAGTAACAGTTCTTCAAAGTTGAAAAATTTCCTAATTTTTATAATTGAAACGAACCAGGGTTTTTTCATATTTTTTCCACAAGTTAAAATTTTTGGTATTAGAATTGTATAAGAGAATTTATTATTGCTATTCGGGTAAAAGTTATACGATGGCAAGCTTTGAAATCAAAATTTTAGCTATTTTAATATTTTTCTACATTTTGGTTACTGTATGTGCCTATTGCTATTCGGGTAAAAGTTATACGATGGCAAGCTTTGAAATCAAAATTTTAGCTATTTTAATATTTTTCTACATTTTGGTCACTGTATGTGCGACCCTCCATGAAGATGCAATTTGATGTCATATATTTTAAAACGAGGTAATTCTGATTCATTTGTGAAGAATCGTATTAATATGTCCTTGTTAGTAACAGAGTTTGGGCTCTCCAAATCTTATAAAAAAAAATAATAGTGAATTTTTAAAAAAGGATAGTTTTTTGCCAGGCACACTCCACAGTGGGCAGAATTGAAAATTTTTAGAAGTAAATCTATTACTTCTAAATTTCACATAGGCATATCAAAACAGTGGAAGGGAGCCCCACAGTACCTCATAAGAGGAGCTACGAGGGCTCAAAGTAGGGTACCTTTGACATAGAAAATGTTTAACCCGATTTCAAAGATTTTTATATCCTCTTGATGAAAAACATACTCGCATATGCTATTTGTGTTTGAAATTTTAACTCTCTCAATTTTTCACGATCTTGGTCCAGTGTTTTCCTTTTAAAGTACAAAATTTGCAACCGATTTTGCTTGATTATATATCGAATAAAAATTTTGTTGCAAATCCAACCAGCCGATTAAAAGTTACAGATTTATTTCCAAAAATATTTGAATCTGCCTCACTGTGCAGCGCATGAAAGAGCTCCGTGATTCTAATAAACTAAAATACCAGGAAAATAATATTTACGACTTCTTAATGAAACCAATTTAAATTGTTGAGGCTATATAGTAAATATATTTTAATCGCACAAGCTCTACATGTAAATGGAATCACAAAAACATTTTATCTAAAACATTACATATATATATTTATCCCCGTTATATAGTTTTCAAAAAATAACCAATTTTAGAAAATATATATTCATTCCATGAAAGAACACCCAAAAATTTGCCTTGGGTCTTCGGATTTTTAATATGTATTTTTCATACGCAAACCATATAGAACCATTTTTATTATTATTTTTTTTTTTTTTTTAATTTTGAAAAAGACAATTTTAATTTTTTCAAAAGTACAAAAAATCGAAAAAGTGTGTAACCTTAAATACCCATATGCTGTAAACGGATTTTAATGATTAAATTACATATAGAAGAAGAATATATCCTCTTTAATAATTTAAAAATAATATTACCACTCAGAAATGCATTCATAGTGCAAATGCAATTTTAAAATGTTTTTTGTTTAATTTTTACCCTTTAAATTTTTGTCTACCTCTGATATTATATAAATTATAATGTTCATTAAAAACTGCAATATAAAATGCTCTATTATTTAAAAAAAATAAAAGTAGTCCTACAGATTTTTTTCATACAAAAATAAAACTTTTTTAAAATTTGTGTGTTTTGTTTTATTTTTTGAAAATTTATTTTATAATTAATATAAGACGTGATATTTATTCATTTGTTATTTGTGGTATATTTTTTTTTTTTTGTTCCAGAATAGTTACTAATGTACAGAGTATTAAACATACATTTGTTCAATATTACGCAAAAATATTTGAAATTAAAAGATTAGAAATTCCTTAAAAATGCATCTGGAAACTTCATCCTTGCTGTGAACACATGTTTAGAAAAAACATTAAGGATTTACGAGTATAAGTCCGTGACTTTTCGAACTTCCCTCGTAGTTATATTAAATGCAACACTATTCCCATCAAGTACCACCTGCTAATGGACTGCTGTCAAATTTTGAGCAAGTGTCGTCATTTACTTTGCGTAAAAAATAGGATTTTGCGAGGTCCTTAAAATAGGCATTTGTTTGGTCAATAATTTCATCGTTGGAGCTGAATCTCTTTCCACCGAGCCATTTCTTTAGGTTTGTAAATAGGAAGTAGTCACTAGGGGCTAAATCCGAAGAATATGGCGGATGAGGTACCAATTCGTAGCCCAATTCATAGAGTTTTGACATTGTGAATGCACACGTGTGCAGTGGATTATCCCGCGTGCATCCCAAAAAACTGTTGCCATCACCTTATTGGCCGACAAACTTACCTTGGCCTTCTTCGGAGCAGGTTTACCCGGAGAAATCCATTGTTTAGACTGCTGCTTGGTCTCCGAAGTACAGTAATGGATCCATGTTTCATCTACAGTTCGGATTGCGGTTAAACAACTCCAAACAATCCTTTGAAGTTTTCACACGTTTACGTTTATGGTCAATTGAGAGCAAACGTTGCACCCATCTTGCAGACAACTTTCTTAAACCCAGCTGATCATTTAAAATCGAAACCACACTGCCATATGAAATGCCTATGGCATCAACAATCTCACGAACTTTTACTCTTCGGTCGGCCAACACTATATCGTGGATTTTTAAAACATTTTCGGATGTACTGACGTCAATTGACCGTCCAGAACGTTCAGCATCATTTGTACTTGTGCGACTACAACGAAAGTCAGTATCGAGCTTTTATTTGGTTTTATTGGTGTTTTTTTTTTTCGCAAAAAGTAATGTTTAATGAGCACTCGAAATTCACTTTTTTCCATTTTTAGTAAAATACACGAGTTTATATGTTTTGAACAGCTGTTAAACGCAAAGTAAATGACGACACTTGCTCAAAATTGTGTTGCATTTCATATAACTACGAGGGAAGTTGGAAAAGTCACGGACTTATTGATCCGCCCTCGTACTAACGTGTTACACGCCACTTATTAATTTGCTGTATTTCTCTATTTGCTTCAAGAATTTTACCAATTGAACAATTTTTCAAAATTTAAAATTACTACATATTTTTATTAATTTTCTTTTTAAAAATTAGGAAATAAAAAACAAAATTATTTGATTATTTAAAAACAAAAGTTTACGAAGTCGTTTACACATTGAAACTATAGTGTAAAGAAATATAATTTCTGTAAATAAGTTTTCAAAAAAAAAAAAAAAATTAAATTTATGGCGAGCTTATAAATTTATACAATATACCAGTTTTATGAGACATGTATGCGATTATATGAAAACGCCTATAATTTTTGAATTATACAATATCATTTACAAATTTTATTTTGGTTTTTAAATCAATAAAATCCGGTGCATAGTTAAAGAGTTATGAACACTTAATAAGATTACACATTGCTTAAATTTTTCCGATTTTTTTTTTTTTTGTTTCTATAAGACTACACATATTTGATTACAAAGTTTGAAATGTTATTTTGTTTAGAATAAAACGAGATATCCCTATATAAATTCGCTAAAAAAAACTCAAAAAGTTATTAAGCATTTTCTAAATTTTTTTAAAAAATTCTTCATATATTTATATATTTTTAAGACAAAAATTTTTTTTTTATTTTTTACTTGGTTTTTAATTTTTGAGGAAAGAATTGAATATGTATTAAAAGTTTTAGTAGATTTTTACAGAAAAAATCGTGTAAGTCCTACAGTTTTCGTCTAATTTAAAAATATTAAATTTTGTAATATATCGAAGTTAAACTCGAAAAATTGTGGAACAATTTTATTTTTTCTAGATGTTGTTTAGAAATTGGCTTTTAACATTTACTCGAAATTTTGAATGCATGCAACTGAATAGTCTGTTTTCTCAACTTTCCAAGGGAGTTTAAGAAAGAAAAATCAACAAAAAGAATAACAGAATAATTTATACATTTATAAAAAAGAGTACCCAAAAACAGTTTTTTTGCGAATAACTCGAAATTTTGAGGGTGTATGGCAAGTTTTTAAAACTTATTTATGTTGTTCTCAAAAAGGCTATAACGTACGATATGGCATTTTTCGAATGATTTTCCATGCATCAGCGTGTTGTTATTGCATTTTATAGTAAATATATTCTTTATAACATATTAAAAGAAAAATGAAATCGAAGGGGTAGAAATTTTGCAAAAATGCATTGTAAAACTGCAATTGCATTACGAGTGCATTTTTAAATAAACAATTTACCTTTGAATTATTGCCTTTATAGAGGTCTCAGTTGTCTACATCGTAAAGAGATATTAGTATTTAAAATTATGTAGTTTATCGGATTTTTTAATTTTTAAAATCGTGAATAAATTTGTGATTTTTTTTGAAATTGGAAAAAATAATAATGAGAAAGACTAAACGGCTCCCGTTTAGTCTTTCACATTAGAAATATAAACAAAATCTGATGCCCCTCCGTCAGAAAATTACCATTTTTTATTTTATACATATCGTATAAAAATTCCATTTTACAAAAAAGAAAAAAAAAACTATTACCTTAAGGAAGTACAAATTTTCGAAAAACTACAATATTCAATAAAAATCAATTATTAAAAATATAATTTAATAAAAATAAAAAACAAGTAATGTTATTTTCGACTTGGCCAAATATATTATTCCAACCAACTGCAACTTTTTATGCCACCCGAATTTAAAATGTCACCTTATATGGAAGGTTGGCTGTAAAGTGGGCGGATCACGCCCATTTTTGGTTTCCGAGTTCGTGTCGATCATTGAACTGTATATGCGTGCTTTTGTTTGTAAAGATATCAGCGGAAAATTATAAACAGGAGTTACGTCGGACCCTAAGTTTTTTGAGTATTTGGCCGATAACTTTTTTGTTTATGAACCGATTTTTCACATTTTTCAATACCAAACAAACCTTATATAAGAGAAATATTTAAACCAAATTTCGTCCCAAAGTTGTCCAAGTCCTGAAGAAATTGTTTTCAAGACCTACGCCAAACCTTGACATAGATACCACCACTCCAAACAAATATTGACGATTTTTTCGAACAAAGGGTACGAAAATCCTGTGGGACAACCTGAGTGACATGTCATCTACATTGTCGTTAACCATGTAAAGTTTTTTTTTTTTTATTTTGGTGAACCCAGGTTACCAACTTCACTTTCTCGTATTGAAAAGTCAAACGTGCTATCCTCTTCAATTACAACAATCTCTTTTTGTTAATGATTTAAATTAGTCGTAAATTATGTTTTAAAATATGACAATTCGGTGCATTTTCTTAATATAGTCGTCAATAAATAGAGTAACAGGACCACATAGACGACTTTGTTATCAAACTTATCCTCTACATTAATTTTATTGACTACAAATTTTAAAATTTCCTGAAGACATCGTCGATGGACGTGTGACCAACTGGCTTAAAATATTCGTATTTTATTTTAATATATGTGTCTGTACATATATTTTCTATTTTAGTGGAACACCACGCACTCATACTGCTGCTCCAGGGTCTGGTAAAATCGTTTACACTTTTGGTAATACAACGTTAATCAGCAATACTCAGTGGTCGCTAACCACAAAACCAAAAATAAATGTTAAGCAATTGTTGCAACATAATGGTGAATATCTTGGCATGAGTTCGAATGGCAGATATATGTTTGATAGTCTACGTGAAAAAACAGAAATTGCGGGGGATCGTGTCTTTAATATTGGAAAAAGTTTGTGCCAGAAAGTGTTTGGAGCAGATGCTGAAGATTATGCATTAGCACAAGTGGATGTACACTCACAGGTGGGTTTTACTTTTTTATTTATTTTTATTTTTTTTTACATACAATGTAACGAAATCTATGAATACATTTGTAAGAAAATTAAAACTAAAAAATTGTTAAAGAAAGTTGTCTAAATATTTATTTCTTGTCTCTTTTAATTAAATAATATTAAATAATATTAAAATATTTTCGCTTAAATTTTCAGGATACTATTAAAACAATAGGTACCATCTTTAGTGACTATGATGGTCCTTTAGATCCTTCATCAACTCTATTAGTGGGCTCCGATGAAATGTCATGTCGTACAGTGCGCCTCAATTTCACTAAAACAAAATCAGTTGGTGTTTTTCCAGGACAAGTTGTAATGGTGTCTGGTATGAATCCCAAAGGAGATATTTTCATGGTTGAAGAATTATTTACAGAGCAAAATCTACAACCACCAAAACCACCTTCTATTGCCGAACAATTAAGTTTTGTTATAGCTGCCGGACCCTACACCCAAGATGATGATTTAGTCTATGATCCCCTACAAGATTTGGTAGTTTATCTAAAGGATCATAAGCCAAATGTTTTGATTCTATGTGGACCATTTATGGAAGCTGAACATAAACTCATTAGTGATAATGTAACATTAGCGGAACCATTTGAAGTTTTCTTTGAGAAGATTATCAACGGCATAGTTGAAGCTGTTGGTGGTGATACTACAATATTAGTTGTGGCATCTCATCGTGATGCTAATGCAGACTGTGTTTATCCCACAATGCCAATAAGTCTTAAGAAAACATTTCCAAATGTACACATGTTACCAGATCCTTCAATAGTTGATTTAAATGGCCTGACCATTGGCATGACGTCTACAGATATTGTGGATCATATCTTATACAATGAGTTACAAATGTGAGTATCAAATTTAAGATTATTTTCATCCAGATACATTTTTTTACGTAACGTCAGGGTCATGTTTATGACAAAATGGCTCATGTGTCCTGTCATTAACATAACAATTGGCTTGATTAAATTTTAATTGATTAAAAAGTTTGCATGTTGATTTTTTCATTACATGTTTTTGCAGTTTTGTTCCAATTTATTGTAACAATTAAACTTATTTTCCTCTTTTCAGAAATGCTGGTGACAAAGTAAAGCGCGTGGTAAATTATTTATTACACCAAAAATCGTTCTATCCATTAAGTCCACCTAAAGAAGATGAAATGTGTTTCGACAGCTTTTTGGCTAACAAATTTACCAATATCGATCAAATCCCTAATATTTTAATATTACCAAGTTCTCAAAAGTGCTTTTTGCGGGTAAGTCCATATTTTAATATCTATGTTAAAAATGATAATTGTCATATAGAAAAAATATTGGTACTAACTAATTATTTTTTATTATTGAATACTATTAACTTGACAACATATTTTTCTAACAACAGTCATATTTTTCAATTATAACCATATTTTATATATTGTCAGTTATAACATTGTTCTTTTATACATGCACATACATACACTGCCTGTCACTTGAATAAGGAATCACATTTTTTTAACTTTAATTAAGAAATAAAAAATATATATATTTTGTTATACTAAAATTATGCATTCATTTGAAGACATGTATTTCTGTGGTACTTTTTCGTGTTTCACTTGAATAAATAATATTTTAAAACTAAGTAAACTGTAATTTATTTTTAAATTTTAGGTTATAAAAATGAAAGTTATTATCATCTAGCATTCAATTAGTAATGAGTACTGCCACCATTTTTAGAAATAACCTTAAAAATGCAGTTTGGCATCGGTTTGTATAATGACTCTAAGTAATTTAGCGAAACTGAACTCCATGCTTCCGTTATTGCATCCTTTTTTCTTGCAAGCCAAACCCAGACATTTTCCATTGAATTCAGGTCTGGTGAATATGGGGGCCAATCTAAAAGTTGAACACATATAAGAATTTTGCACTTTTCTGAAAGGCAACTTCACAAAGATGACTTTAAGATAAAAAACAAGCCCAATAACTCAATTAATCATGGTACACACCCTCTCGAGTTCGACCCATTTTATATGAAAGTTTTGACTTTTAGACCATTTTTTCTCAAATCCCAAAGCACGAATCGACAAGCAGAATATATTTTAAGAATCCTCAATATGTTGTTAAACGTTTTAAATCAAAATCTACGGGCCTTCGGAAAAATGTGGATTCTATAGCCATAATTGTAAAATATCCCATTTTTGGGAATTTTGATTAGTTTTTTTGGGAATTCAGGAAAACCCTAACCCTGATTGAAATTTGGTTAAAGTGCTTTTATTTACATTAATAGGATCCACATTTCTTGCAAATTTCATTAAGATATCTTTATAAACAAATATGTTATTACAATTAAAAAATTTGTATTTTCTCCAAAAACCCCAAATTGGGCCTTTTGTTTGGTTTATTTCCAAATAGCGAATGAAATTTTAAAAATATGTATTCCAAATTAAGCTTATCCTTTAACATATATAATTTCCGATCTTTTGCAAAAAGATTCAAGTCAATATCATGCCTCATTTCAGAAATATGCGCGTTTAAACTTTTATATTTCCAATTTATTGTATATATGACTATATTTTTACAAACTTGCAACTTTTGCCTTTAGTTTTGCTTGAATAATTGCTTAGAAAATTATAAATATTTCTGTATACTTTTTCCTCCAATTATTATAATAGAACAAAATGTATATATGTAAATAATACTTATTTAAAATGTATTAAGTAGAAAAGGAACAAATGTTCTTAAACTCTTTACTACTATAAGTCAAATGTAAATAATATTAATATTATATGAAATAAAATTGAAATTGAAATATTTTTTATTTCTTCAGGAAACTAAAGCCAACACTTTGAAATTTGGTTGCGCAAAAAATAATTTTTTTTTTTAACTTTAGTTTCGGAGATGTACTTAATTAAAATTAAAAAAATGTGATTCCTTATTCAAGTGACAGGCAGTGTATTTACATTTACATCTCTGTACCTTTCTGCTACAATTTGATTCTCGTCACTCAATTAAAGAAAGTAAATGTTTTCAATAACCTTAATTAAACCGCTTTATCACAGGTCGTAAACGGCTGTCTAGCAATTAATCCAGGACGTTTGGCCGATAACCTAGGTGGAACATTTGCCCGTTTTATTATAAATCCTCCAACACCAAAAGAAGAACATAACATTTATAACTTTGTCGGTTGCCAAGTGCGTAAGGTTTAGTTTACAAATATGAATGCATACCAAAACTAAAAAAAAAAAAAACTAAACAGACTTAGTATTTTAACTATAAGAACATTTTACTATTCTTTTAAATAAATTCAAAACCAATTTTCTGTTGTTAAAAAATATATAAATTATTATTTTTCTTAAAAGTTTTACAAACAATAAGAGTGGTTCGCATTGGAATACAGTTAAATTTTTTTCTTTAATTACCAAAGGCACAAGGGAAGTATTTCTTGTCATTTTCTACAATTTCCTCTAAAATGTCATCAATATCGGTTTCAGGGAAACGATCTACCCACGACTTAATATAACCCTCATGACATGCCTCATAGGTAAGAAGTTCAACTTTGTCGTTTTCTACTTTGGTATTAGCTTGTACTAAAATAACGCGTGGTTTTTTGTGGGCTAAGCATATGTCACGCCATTTTGCCCATGGATGGGGACCTGTTTCATTGACTTCGGAATAATGTTCATACATTTTGGAAGCACTGGCGATATCAGCGGCAGACTTATAAACTTGCAGTTTTTTAAGGAAATCTTCCATTGCTTTCTTGCCAACAGTCTCAATTTTACTACGATCTACGCTAAGACGTAAGTTTTTACCTGCTTCACATTCCTCGATGGTGACAAAACCTTCTCCAGCTTCTAATAATACTTTCATAATAACAAAACGTGCTCTTGAATGGGCCTGCATCCATTGTTTAGATTGTGGGTTATACATTTCCAAGGCTACACCCATGCCATTCCATATCAAAGACAACCAATTAATATAAATTATGTTATCCTGTTCAACAGGATCTTTAAAGCCAAAAATTTCCAATATATCACGACGTAACGACAGATAAAGCCCAACAGCTTCTGCACGACATTCTTCATAAGAAGAACCAATAGCACCAAACTTTGTATCATAAGTTTCTCCCGGTAAATACCAAGTGGAAATAGGTTCACCAGTAATCAGATTCTTGGTAGTATCCTTGTCAAAATTAAATTTACCATTTTCATCAATACGGAATAGTTTGCCACTACCATGACCGAGAAGTTCGTGGAGACCGACTTGTACCTCGAAAGATTTTACTTTATATTCCTTCATTAGAGTTTGATCTTCATCGGATAAGAAGGGTATGGGATCTTTGCGGTTAATGTTAGCCAAAACATTACCAAGTGAAACATTTTTGAAGCCTTCGTCTTGACGAATTTCATCATCTAAAAAGTGTGAATGAAATATTTAGTAAAATAAATAAAAAGAAAAAAATTGTATGCACTTACAATTTGGTATATTTATACCAGCCGGCACACCACTACCAGCAAATGTCAAAACATCTAAAGAAGTAAAGTCAGGTTTCAAATAAGAATCTTTTTCATATTCTTTGGTCCAAGGTAAATATTCTATCAATTTTTCGGCTTTAGCTACTAATTCAGCAAATTTAGCTGAACTTTCCTTGTTAACCATGGCAACAAAACCTTCGAACTCTGCACGTCCACCAGCAGGATCGCGATAAGTTTCAATAAAACCAATATAAGTTTCGATTACAGGTCCCTTGTCTTTTATCCAATATCTGGAGCCGTCTTTGTGAGCAGGTAAACTACCAGCTTCAAACGATTTTATATAACTTTCAATCATATTTACTTGATTTTCATTCGCTGCAAACTTTTTAGCGTCTTCAAGATTTTTATCAACGCGAGCCAAAAGTTTACTGTAATCGCCACGTGTTACACGGAAGTTATTACCTTTATATGTTTCTAAAGGCAAAGTTATGCCATCTTCGGGATCACTACGAACAGAAGCCAGTTTGATGTCGTATATAACTTGGCCATTTTCTTCAACTTTAAAAGTACGACACATGTAGGGCTCTATACGTTTCGAAGTCAGCCAATCATTAACAATATCAGCATCTTCCTTGGTGCAATTATCAGACCAATACGTAGTAATACCATTTGGTGCAAAACCCAAAACTTCATTACGTGGTTTCAAAGCATAAATAAGAGAAATTACTTTGTCAAATACTACTGGAACATGATTATCAGTGCTAAATGCTGTTGAAAGTTTAACAATAACTTCAAATTTGTCTTGACTTAAGTTTGGTATAATTTTACTATCCCCCATGCCCTTGTAATTGCCTGCATTGGCGAATATACCACAAGCATAAACCAAAAATGCCTGCAATGAAAACAAAGTTAGTAATTCTATGTATATTGAATTTATTAACATATTTAAGTAAGTAAAATATTCGAAATTACTTAAAGTAATAACATGTTGCTCTAAACATTACACGGTGCTACAAAATTAAAAAAAGTTAAATACACTTGCAATATAACATATTGTATTGTAGGTATGGGTGAGCAGATTATTAAACCATTTTTAGAATTTTCGATATACCGTCAAAATCGAATGCCTGTTATCTAATTTAAGTTTTTTAAATGGCATTGGAAAGAAAAGACCTTGTCTTTTTTCAAAAAGGCTAGGTTATGAAATATTATTGAAAATAAAAATAAAAATAAATAAATAAAAAAAAGTATATACACACTTGTATTCGTAGCAAAACTGTGTAAAGTATTAAGTACACAAAATCAATTTATTTATTTATTTATTATTCTTCAATAGCATAACAGAGCCCAATGGGCCATAGAGTTAACAAATTTACCACTTAACAAAAACTACAAAAAAAAATATAAAATGAATAATGTTATCGTTCGATAAAATCATGGCAACTACAAAATATCGAAATTTCTAAAAATGGTATAATATTCTATCACACTCTGTTACATTTCGAGTGTTTTTTTCACTGTAGCTCCGTGTTATTATTTGTGTGAGATTTACTATTGGATATAAGGTAAAATCGAAAAAAAAACACTTACATACATATCTGTTTTGAATTTTATATACATTTACAAGCATTTATGAAACTTATATGTCCTGAAAGCATCTGGAACTTGTCTTGTAGAATTCATTCCAGAAGATATATTTTTGTTATCTCAAGTGCTTGCTATTACTACCTCGAATTCGACAATTCATAATATTATATATCATAAAATAATCTATCACTGAACAAGTTGTTTTTTTACAGATACCAAAAAAACTACAATTTTAATTTTGTTCATTACTTACTGTAAATTCATCTTCTGTTATGCCATTCGATAAACATTTTTTCTTTAAATCCTCCAAGGGTTCACCAACAAATATACGATGTAATAGTGAGAAAATAAGTGGACCCTCAGGACTAGATTGTATTAAGGAGATAAGACCACCATCCCATGATGCTTTACTATAGTAATGGGCATAAAATTTTTCTTTCTCTGTAAGACTTTCAAAAGCGGTTTTACATTCTAAGTCAGCAATAGGTTGGGTATTGGGTAAAACAAAATGAGCAGCATTAGCAGATGCCATAGTGCGTACAATGATAGGTGGTCTAAAAACGAATAAAAAAAAAACATCAATAGTATTGTTAATTAATAAATGTCAATTAAAGCAATGTACCTTACATTTTGTCTATTAAATATTAATAAACTATTTAATTTTGTAATCTGTAGATATTTGTTTGAGGTTCTAATATAGGCCATATTTGAGTGGAATTGTCTAGGTTGACAATTTTGCAGACGATAAACCACTTGCAAAGGTGATTTGAACAAATTTTTTCTTAAACTTAACATTTCAAGATTTGATTTAAGAGCTTAATTTCTTAGATAATAATTGATAGCGTCTGCAAGTAAATTTCCAAATAACGAGTAATTTTTTATTTTGAAAATAGAATTGGAAAGAAATAAACAAGAAAAAATTACTTACATTAGTACCTGGTTTTGTACTTATTTTTTTTTTTATTTCAATTGATATAATGCCAAAAATATATAAAACTGAAATAAGGAAAAATTAAAAAATGTAAATTTTGAAAATAAACATGCAGTTATTTATTAGAAGCCAATATAAAAAGCAGCAAAATTTCACGACATATTTTGGATGAAAAAAATTTGTAGAGGTGTAATGTTGCAAGTCACCCCTTTAAATCTACGTTCAATAGTCCTTATTTTTATATAAGTGCTCACACATTAATGTTTGGAGTAAATTTCTATGCTTACTTTCGCTTATAAAAATGTATTTGTAGTTTAATCAAACTGTTTTTTATTGATTTTAATGAATTATTGAAATCGTAAAGAATTGTTAACGTGACAATTTTAAGGTTATGTGAGCGAATGAAAGGGATTTCACAAAATTGCCACGATGCACTGTGATTCCTGCACTTATTAACAAAAAATATTATTCCTTTATGTAAAAATTCTAGCTTATTTTCTTACCTTTTGTAAATGGATAAAGCTTTTTGTGTATTATGGTTGAATTACCCCAGAAAATCCTATAAATTTTATCTAATATTGCGAGTAATCCCCGGTAAACAATAAAATGCAATGACATACAAAAAAGTTACTTTCAGCTGGTTTGTGTGTAAATAGTGTTGCAAAGTGTCAAAATAAATACTGTAGGGTAAACCCATGGTGTACCTAGTACAAGGTGTCATTGTAAGCTCAGCGATTTTTTTGCCTTTTTTTAGTGTGATTGAAAAGTCAAAATTTTTGTACGTTTGCATGCTTTGGTTTGTTTACAAACAAAAGTAATTTTTTTAGGTAGTGAAAATTGTTTTTTTATTAAGAAAAAGTGCTATATAGAAATATCATTTCAAGAATAAAGTTTTGACTAAAACTTGCTTCTACTCTAAAATCTGCACTGCCAAAATGTTATTTATGCTTACAATCTTTGTTTAATTTTTTGTTTACTTTCTAGTATAGACACTACATTATAATTATTCTTTAATATATGACGGCCGAAATTTCCTATCAGTGTTGCGAGGAGGTGAGAAAAATAGAGGCTAAATTAAACTTTAGGTCAAGAAAGGCTAAATACCCAAAAAATAATATCATAAAAAAGTTAATATTTTTTGATTTACAAACTTCTTTTATGTCTTTTTGATTATTTTGATAATTTTTAAAGATATAGCAAATTTACAAATAAAATTTAGAACGGCTGTCAGCAAAAAATCGCCCAAAAAAATTCTTTACAAACTAGGGATACATATAGTTCATAAAAAAAAAAATGACCCAATGATTTAAAGTGACTTTTTGCCATTTTTGAACTAACAAATTTTTGTGTAATTTTTCGCTTTTGTATCATTATATTATTATATCTATATATATATATATATGTATATGTATATGATACAAAAGCGAAAAATTACACAAAAATTTGTTAGTTCAAAAATGGCAAAGTCACTAAATCATTGGGTCATTTTTCTTATGAACTATATGTATCCCTAGTTTGTAAAGAATTTTTTTGGGCGATTTTTTGCTGATATATATATATATATATATATATATATATATATATGTAGTTTCTATGGTTAATAAAGTATATAAAATATAATTATAATCGATTTAGCAAGTCAATAAAATTTGTTTCATTTGAAGAATAATGCTCCGTAAACGATTTTTTTCTTAAATGGATGATCTTGTAAAAACAAAATTCGTAATATCACATAAGAAATTATTTTCATCGTTGTTCAAATCGTAGGATTTTATTATTATGCTTAAGGCAAATTTAAAAATTAGAAAAATTTAAAAAAAGAAAAAAGTTAGAAGCTAAAATGAAAATTTTGAGGCCTAAAGCAAAATAAAATAACAAGATTTAGCCTAAAAGTGTTAACCTGGAATACTGTTTTCTATTCCTATTCGTCAAAAATATGTATAGCCTTAATAGCTACAGAAATTCTTTTTACCTATAAATTTTCAGGTTTGTTAAAAATTTCTCGGATTTTTTTTTGCATTTTTTTATTTTGTTTATATTTTTTAACAATTATAATCTTTATTAACTTTTACGTAACATATTTTATTGTTAATTTAAATAAAAGTTATATTCACATTCGTAATTTTTTATCTCCGAGGTAGAATAGCTTCAAATATCTATCTTCAGCAATTAGTATTGATAGTTCAAATGCCAGTAAGAGGAAAATGGTTTAAATTTTTGTTATAAAAATTACATTTAAATTAACAAGAAATATAGCTAACATTTACGTGAGGTCCAAACACGCTATAGATTTGTTTGAACATGAGCTTCGCCACCTAAACCAAATTAAAAATAGTTGTGTGCGTTGCTCTGCCGACGTTTTGTTCACACATGAACAAGAACAAATTTGGTCCACCATCTATCCACTAACTATCCAAATATATTTGTGCACAAAATTTTGTTCAATGTACATTACAAATCTATACTTCACCATGAATTTAACATAGTGTCTACATTAGAGATTTTTTTATCAAGACAAACGTCAAACTTAACGCGAATTTGTGTAAGGTGGCAACAGTTGCACAAAATAACAATATGGCGTATTCATTATTGTTTTTTATATGTGCAGTTTGACAACTGTAACAACCAAAATAATAATCAACGGTTTAACTAAGGTTACCTTGTATATATTCGCACTGATTTTGATGTTTGTTTTCATATAAATTTGCATAATGTGACCTCCTAAGCTCAGCTGATTTACTATTTTTTCATGTACGTATCGCGTCAAACTGTCAAATTCTTTTTGTATTCGTATGTAATATTTTTTTTCGCGTTTACTTACTCTTCTTCATTTTTTGTTCATAGCATTTTGATATTATGCCAGTGGTTTTACACTAACAAAATACAAACAATTGTTGTTTTTTAGATGTTTAACTATTGTTTGTTTAATTTCGTATAAAATAAAAAATCGTTTATCAACACTAATATTTTACGATATTAATTGCAAATACAACACTGAGATGTGATATAAATGATCGTTTTGATATTTCAAAAACAAAAATCCAAGCGTAGTTTTTTGAAGAACAAGAATAGGAAAAAAAAAAGGACGAGAAAATTAATTAATTTTTTTTTTTGAATAAAAGAAATTATAGGTTATTTAAAAATAGTAAATAATATTAAAAAATTTTAATATATAGTAACAACATATACGATTTATTTTCTTGATTTAACAAAAAATAATAATAATTAAATAAAATAAAAAAAGAGGCACGCCCAAAATAAACAAAATGGACAACATTTCTCGTCGTCTATCTAGTGAAGACACAGCAACTTCTATGTATTTATCATTTGATGCCGAAAGCACCATGTCCACTGCATGTTACAAAACTTTAGAAACGAGTGATATTTCTGTATTATCTGCGATCGATATGGACAATTCAGTAAATAATACTGGAGAAAATCATATGAATAGCACATTGGAGGCGGACAAAAATTCACAACTTTTAAGTCCTTTGAAAACTGTGAAGAAAATGGAAATGCCTGATGTGAAATTGAACACCCCTTTGAGAGCGTTTCCCAAAAATATTTTAAAAGAATATAAAGCATGTTGCTCTACTCCATCCAAGGAGCAGTTATTAAAAACAGTTAACGTGACACGTGGTTCAGATGCCACTAGATGTGTAGATTTAGGTTTAGCATTTTTGGATGTAGATGATGGAAAACCTGCTTATTTCGCTCCACCGCTTGCGATGCTAAGTGAAGAAAATAAAGAAAATGCTTTGCCGGAGACTGAAGAAGTCTCAACTTTATCGACTTGTTCCTCTGTAGAAATAACAACTTCGGTTATTGAAAGAAAAATGCTCAATCTCTCGACTGTAGATTCTATAACGGAGGGAGAGTCTGTTGAGGAAGTAAAAATTATTAAAAACTTTCAAGAAGAAGTTATGGTTTCAACAGATGTTGTTGATAAAAATCTTGTTAATAGTTCAATTCAGATTGAAAATAAAATTATAAATATGCAAGATTCTATAAAAAGCAATGAAAAAACTAAGGCCAAAATAGAAAATATTGAATGTATGGGTAAGTTTTTAAAATTAAAACTAAAAAATAGCAATTAATTTCCTTTTACTTTTGCAATTTAGCTACCATAACTGAAAATGTAGAAAATCCAGGAGATAAGACTCCGGTTGTGAAAGAATTGGAAGTTGCCAATAAGAGTGTTAATAAGAAATCCAGTTCTAAGCCAAAAATTGCCGTTTTAACACGAAATACACGACGTTCTACTTGCGAACCGAATTTGCAAACAAATAAGCCATCAAGAATATTTAATACTGGAAATAAAAGACAATCTTTATTACCTACATCAAGAAAGTCCAGTATTCCCATGGATGCTGAAACTGAAATTCCTTTGCTAATGAATAAAATATTAAAAATAACTAATGATGCAACAGAGGAATCAGAAGTTGAAGTAAAACAGCAACAAGAAATAAAAGAGCAGAAACCAAATTCTGCTGGAAAGAGGCGTTCTGTTATGACTTCTAAGAAAGCACGAACTTCACTAATACCATCAGTTGCAGGAGATAAGAGACCATTTAGTTTTACCCAGAGAATGTCGGTGGTAGTCAAAACTACATTAAATAGTCCAGCTCGCAAAATTGCACGTAAAAGTTGTATGGGTGGTGTATTGCCCTCACTGCAAAGAAGAAGTGTAATCTCACAAAAATCCACTACCAGCGATAGTTCTAAGATTAAGAAGCCAGAGGTAGTTATTCGCAAAAGTATGCTACCAAGAACATCTGCTATTTCCACAACTACTAAATCGTATACTAAAAGTCTGACTCCATTACAAGAAACTACTGCTACTACTACACAAAGAAAATCTTTATATCCCTTAACAAAAGATTCAGAAAAAAGCAAGACAAATTCAGTTGGTGCGCTATCACATAACAAATCAGATATTTTTTATACTTGTAATGTATGTAAAGAAAAATTTCGTATAAAATCTTTGATTGATGCTCATAAGCGATCCCATGAAAGCGATAACGTAACACCAGCCTTTATAAAAAAACCCATGACTGTACCACTTCCTACGAGTGGTTCTGTACTTCTAAATATAAATCAATGTAAATATTGTGACAAAAAATTTGCTTTAACAAGAGCTTTACATATTCATCTTTTACAAAATTGTTTGAAAATTCCACCAGCGGAAAAGAAAAAACTTCAATATACAGATTTGAATCATGTTGAAAAAGCCCAGTTGCCGAATGTATTTACGCATCATCACAATTTGCAAAGCAATACATCTAGTGCACTTTCATCAAAAAATGTTACACCGCGACATGCCTTGAAACATAATACAAATACGACTTTCCCAAAAAGTTTAACAGAATCGATTAATGAAAATAAAAGTAAGAAACATTAAAATTCAAACATTTTTAACTTTTATGTTTTACTTGTTTACATTTTACAAATATTTTTTCATATAAAAAAAATACTATTTCAGATATACAAAAAATTACATCTAATTTAGTAACAAGTGTCGACGGAAATAACATGACAGTATCCCAAGGTTCAATACAAAAAATTAAAAAGAAAACTGCACATGCCGGAGTTTATAGGACTCCAAGTAAATCCGTACCTTGCCATTTATGTAAATTAACATTTAAGAGTATTTTAGACTATACCAATCATAATTTAACGATACATGGTAGCAACAAAAATATTAGAGATGCAAACAACGATTTTGATGTTGAAGATATTTCTACAACAACTAATGGCTAAATTTATTTATTATTTGTTATAAAAAAAAAAAGGAAAATGGAAACACCTACTGCAAGCAGTAAATGGACTAAAGAAAAGACAACTTTCTTTAAGCATTTTTATTATATACATATATTTTTTTTTCGCTTAAATATAAATAAAACTTATACATAATTTTGGAAAATATAATTTTTATTGCTGAATAAGAGTACATTGTTGACCTAATTAGCCTTGGACTTCTTTTCTGGTGGCGGTTTCATGTCAACATTCTCTTGTTTAATATCTATACCCTGATTTGTTCCTCCCCCTGTTGGGCTCGAATCAGTGGGATTTCCATTATTCCCTGTATTGTTTGTATTGGAGTCTGGAGCATTATTTATATTTCCTTCTTGTTGAGTTTGTGAATTTTGAGGTGGTTGTGCCCCTTGCTGTTGTATTTGTTGTTGGTGAATTATTGGTGGTATAGGTGGTGGAAATTTGCGTAACAACTCCGCAAGTAGCATGTCAACTCGTTGCATTTGAAACACTGTACCGCTATCATCTTTGGTGGTGGTTGTATCTTTTTTAGCAGCTGCTTTTGATTTATCGGTTACTAAAAATATACACATAAAATCAAACAAAAAAAATAGCGGAAACAAATTAATGGTGTTTACTTACACTGTTTATTTGAGCTAAAGTCCCACGTATAACCTTTATTAGGATGGTATCGAGAATAACTACTAGCTTCTTCAAATGCTGATTGTAAATTTGTAACTGTTGAAAGCTAAATAGGAAAATATTATTTTTATTTTGAAATTACACGTGTACAAAATATAAATTTACAATTCTTGAACTAATAACATTTCCTAAGTCAGGGGCCTTGTATACGGTACCACCTATAATATAATAATCTGCTATGGGAGTGGCTTCTTGAGAATTATGTCGATGTTGCTTGCGTATGACATATAGAATAGGTTCGTGAACATGAAGTAATATATACTCTAAGCCTACCATATTTCTAAAAATAAAAGTAATAAATATTAATATGCAATAAATTTAATTAATTGTATGTAGACTTACTGTAAATTTTCCAAACCTAAACGTTGCATACGAATAGTTTCATTATTACACATGCGATCATAAAATGGATTTGATGTACGACAGAAATAATCCATAACATTTTGTGGATTTAATGAAGCCATCATTTGTGTATCATGCCAAGAAACCCATAAAGGGTTTTCCTTTGCTATCGGTTGGCGGTTTGGCAACATTTCGAATAATTTTTATTTTATATATTTTTTTTTTTTTCAAAAATGCTTGCTCCTTCCTAAAAAACAAATTCAACAAGTGTTATTTTTATATATATATATATTTTTTTTTTTTTCATTTTGACGGTTTGTTGTTAAACAAATTAAAATAGAAAAAAAATAGAGACGTCATCATCCCTCACTTTTCTCTTCCTCAATTTGTTAAGAATGTTGTCGATGCTATAATTAAAGGTCAATGTTAATACAAATGCAGTTTGCATTATTTTTATTTGCACTATTATTTTTTGTCGTGATATTTTATTTTGATTTATCGCACTTAATTTAATTTGTTTTTTTTTTACAAGTTGTGTAATAAATTTTATTTTAGTGTTGATTGAACTTCAAAAATATACGACGCTTCTGTCGTCTACCGCATTATACTAAATTTAAACAGGTAAGTTTGTTTACTTTTTCTATTTCACTTTTATTGTGATATTTACAATGCAATGTACTTTACACTTTCCTTATTATATTTTAATTTTAGATATGATTGGAAATAAACGATAAAAATTCAAAGCAAAAATTTTTACTTGGACATTGTTGAGAAAAGAAAAATAATTGCGAATAAAAATTGACAATTCAAACAGCTGTTTAATACAACAAATAGTGTTACCATATTAACAGATTGCGGTGTTAAGCAAGGTATGTAAGTGGATGTGCATACGAATTAAAATAATTTCGAGATAATATTATTACGGTATAAAGCTTATATTCATACCACTGCCTAACCTAGTGTCTACATTAGGCAAATTTATATCAAAACAAACGTCAAAATCAGTACTAATATATACATGGTAACCTTAGTTAAACAGTTGATTATTATTTTGGTTGTCACAGTTGTCAAAATTCATATATAAAAACAATAATGAATACGCCATATTGTTGTTCTTGTGCAACTGTTGCCACCTTCCACAAATTCGCATTAAGTTTGACGTTTGTCTTGATAAAAAAATCTCTAATGTAGACACTATGTTATAAGTTTTTTTTTTTTTTTTGGAACAAATCAAGGTTACCATTACAGTTGAAATTAAAATGTATTTTTTAATGTTAATAAAGGTTTTTCTGTCTAGCCGGGCTTAAGGACTTTGTCCTCTATATATGACGAACAATGGCTGCGTTAAATAAACTTTTTTTAAAAATCAAAAAATTTTTGTAAGTGTCGGTATATAAAATAAAAATTCTCTCAATGAATTAACAAATATGGTCATGTTATATGTCATTAGGAATGTAGATTTAAACGGTATTAATATAAATAAAGTCACAAGTGTATTAATAAAGATATTTAGAAAATTGTTTCGAGACTTTAGAGGCCCATAACTCGTAAACTTAGAGCGAGCGGGCAAAATTTTTTACATTCAAATGCTACTAAATCATTATAAAAATTATTTAAAAATCAAGGGTGCTGGTAATTTTGATTTATATCGTGTTTTATAATAATAAACTTCTCAATTAACAACTTTAAAAGCTTATAAACCTATAAACAAATTAGAAGAGTATGATTTTAAAACTCTGGCATCGCTAAATTAATGTTGAATGAATTCATTGTTTTTGATTGTTTTCCTTCCTTGTTATTCGTATTTATTTCGCCTACTTTTTGTTGTTTTGTTACAAAAATGAAAAATCTTGACGGTGTGTGGTTGTATTTACTTGTGTGTTTTTTGCGTAAAGATGTTTTGTTCACAATTATAATTTAGCAAAATATTACATTCTTTTATGCTAATATAAAAAAAATTTAAATAAGCTTATTAAACATATAAAAAAAAAAGCGAAAAGAATACAGAAATAAAACCTAAAATAAACTATAGTGTCAAGCAGAAAAAAGGAAATATAGATTATTATATTAGTATATTTCCACGTTTCTTATTAATAAAAATATATTTAAAAAAGTATACAAAAAATTAGAGGTCGATTTAAAAGTGTATGTGGTTAAGAAGAACAATTGGTGGTTTCCTTAGTCTCAGTTCGTTCTGTGCTTTGCATCGTGGCGGCATTACTCAGGAAGAAAGGAATCGTAGACATCGCATCATGGTAAAAAAAAAAAAATATATATATATATAAGTGCTTATATTTTATAATAATCATCTATATATATATATATATATATATATATATATATATATATATATATATATATATATATATATACATACATATATATATATATATATATATATATATATAAGTGCTTATATTTTATAATAATCATCTAAATGTTATATATATTTTTTGTAACATTTTATTTTGATATTAGCTATAACAATCATTTTATACAATCACTTAAAATGCAATTTGTCGAATGTAGAAGCATAATTAAAGTTGTTTGTTTAATTCTTATGCAACACATTTTCATATTACTTGCAATGTGTTTTCATCCTACATTTTGTGTACATTCCAGTTTTTCATATTTACTTTGCTTTACTTTTTTCACACTTTATGCTTTTTAGCCAAACAAAAATGGTTAGTAAATAAACTTATTAGATCATGTAATCATGGCAAAACATTTGTTCGTACGCATTATGTACATATGTACATGGATATATAGATAAATATGAACATGTTTAGCTATCTATTTAGAAAAGTCTTGATTATTCACATTAATCGCTGGGAAAATATGGCCTCGAATTTGACATGAATTGACTTAACGAATGTGCGTGTTTTGTATAAAAAAAAAACGAAAACAATTTATTATAAATTGGAATCTCATTGAAAAACAAGTGGTTGTTAACAAATTAATTGAAATAGAATGTTAGTATTTACTTTGAACAGATTATGCTTACATTACATAAATAGGCGATAAAAATGTTCATAATTTCCAGATTACAAATGCTGTTGTATAATTTTACGAATTAGTTATTTATTGCAATTTGTATATTTAGCTCTAACAAATAACACATGATGAGTACTTACATCCGTTAAACAGAATAAAGAAGCAATGTGTCATATCCCGAAGTCAGTTATGCTGCAACTTCTCCAATGGGTTATAAGATCAGATCTTTAAGAAGAAATAAGTATGTTGAAATTTATAATGATTTCGTAATAACTGTAACCTTAGAAGGGGCAACTTTACAACCTAGAAAAATATATCGGCTGCAATTTATTTAAAAAATTCTTAGAAGTCAGAACCAGCTATTTATAATTTAAAGCAAGATTTGGAATTTCATCAAAACTTTAAAATTAACTTATTATATTCTTTGTTCATCGACGTAATATACAAATAAATAGTATATTGTTAGCATGTCTTGTAAATATTTGTTTGTTTAAATAATCCAAGAACGCTATTAAAATATTACTTTTCTTATTTTTTTAGACCATTATAAGCTTTTATACATTAAAAAACATCTTCAGTATTCCTACTAGCTTTAGTTGCTATGCGCTATATAAAAGCCGAACCATACTATGAGGTATATTATACTGTTGCAATATAAATATGCAACATACGCAATAAGAGTTAGTTTAAGAAGATTTTACTTTATTGAAATTTACAATGTAAACATTTCTTTGTACAATATATTTATTATAGGGTCTTCCACCATTTAATGTATCCGGCAGTCCTTTTAATGTGGTGCCCATCCACCAGTATCCAGAGCTAATGAAGGATACATGCGTGCTTATAAATTCTGAATGGCCACGTAGTGAAACAGCGCGCATGCGTTCTCTTGAAGCATCATGTGATAGCTTACCATGCAGTTTGGTTTTGACCACAGAAGGATACAGTCGCGTTATAGCCCATTGCAAGCTTAGTCCAATACCGTCAAAAAAGAAAGCATGCTTTATTGAATCTGTGGTAGTGGACAAGAGTTGTCGGGGTCAAGGTTTCGGCAAATTAATAATGAAATTTGCTGAAGATTATTGTCGTGTTGTGTTAGATTTAAAAGTTTTGTATTTATCAACAATAGATCAAGAAGGTTTTTATGAAAGAATAGGCTATGAATTTTGCGAACCAGTTTCAATGTATGGTCCTAGACATTGTGATTTGCCTAGTCTGCAGAGCGCCAAAAAGAAATACATGAAGAAAGTTTTATAGACAACATCGGCAGTACGTTATCACAAATATCAAATAAAGCGTCACAAAGTATAATGAAATGTATTTAAAGTAATTGATTTTTGTTATTGTACCAAATGATTCATTTTTTGCTATTTAGTGTAATTAATTGCATACATGTAAATACATTTGATTGATTGCAGAAATTAATCTAGTTTAATAAACTATGTTAATTTCAAACATCTGCGTCATATTTTAATTTATTTATTAAATGGTTTGAATTTTAAGAATAAATTTAAAAGTATGATTTTTCTATAAATATAAAAAATGACAATTCATGGCAGAAATTCGAAATGAAATTCCTTGTGGGCAAAAAAATACAAAAATCAATTACAGCCTAATGGGTTATTTAGAACAATATTTCTGTGAAATTAGAAAAAATAAAAGCAAAATAGCTACGTATATATTAAAGTAATAAAGGAATAAAGGAATAAGAAAAAATTGTTATGAAAAATATGTAGTAAACTATATTATTTGCCTAGAGGCAATTATTATAAATTTTATTAAAAAAAAAAAAAAGAATCACTGCAAACTAAATTCCATTTGATTTAATTTTTTATTATATATATTTTTAATATTTACTGTTAATGGTTTTAATTATAAAATTTTTAATGTGTTTCTTATTTTAAGTTAATTTTTAACATTTTTGGTTTCTAAGTTTATAAATTTAAAAACAAGTATAAACTTATATTACCAAACATGTCATGTATGGCTTCAAGCAGATTTATGAATATCTTTAAATTTATTTTATTTAAGTGTAACTTTTTACGTATGTACATACATATATGATTTAATACAAAATTATATAATTTTATAAATATTAAATGTTAAAATATCAAATACAAATAATAGATCTTCCATAAAAATATAGTGTAGAAACGTCTTTAAACTTTTAACACAGATACGATTAGAAAATTTCAATGAATTGTATGAGGTCTTATGCATATCTAGTCTTAACTTCCGCATAAGCATAATTAAAATTAAAAAAAAATGATAATAAATAGTTTTAATGTAATGCTCACTTGTACCCAACTTGCTCATTATTTGTTTAAATATTAATAAAATTACGTATTTTGAATAAAATTTACACAAGTATACTATAAACAAATTTCCTATTTTTGTTTACACTTATGTCTAGCGCTATTAATCAAAATCATTTAAAACTTACAAAAGAATTTTGATTTTGTTTATTAAATGGTTTTTATTTAGAATTTTCAGCTATTAGAAAATTATGCACAAGAAGTGTTTTTCAATATTCCGCTGTGATGCCAAGTTTTACAACAGCACATTTAAATTTTCAAATTATTTAAGTTCTATAAACAAGAAAAAAAACGAGAAAGAAAGATATAGTCGACTATATGATACCCTACACCATTGTGTACGAGCATAAAATTCGCTGAGGGGACTTGTATTACACCTGCGGCCAATCTTACTAATTGTAATATAATGTTGATACTAACATCTAGATGATTTTATGCACTTTAGGGCGATTCCTGAAAGTGGATTTATGTGGAAGCTACGTTAAATTATGGACCAATTCTCATAAAATTTGGCAATGTTGTTTCTTCTTGCATAAAACTTATTTGCGTCTAATATTAACTTGATACTAACATTCGTATAGGATTTATGCAAGTTAAAGAGATTTTCGGAAGAGAAGTTTATATGGGAGCTATGGTCAATTGTGGACCCATGTTCATAAAATTTGGTACAAAGATTGGTACTTGTACAGAACTTCTTTGCAGCAAATTTCATTAAAATATTATTAATGTGAAGGAATTTTTGACGGTTTAAGCTGTATTCCGGGAGAATATTTGTATCGGTGCTAGGTGAAATAATGGACCGATCACAAATAATTTTTATAGGCGTCGTCCTTTATTATAAAAGTCCAAATTTCATTGAATTATATTTAAAGCTGCGACCCGTACTTTGTGCACGAGGTTTACATGGACAGCCAGCCAGACGGACGGACGGACATCGTTAGATCGATTTAAAAGTGATTCTTAGTTGATTGGTATATTTTAAGGTGGGTGTTAGATAATTGTTTTCTATGCGTTACAAACATCAGCTCAAACGCATATACCCAAACCACCTATGGTGGTGTAGGGTATAAAAAAACCAACCTAAAATAAAAAAAAAACATTTTTAATGTGTGCGTTTTTATTATTTCTTAGGTGCCACAGCAAGATCAAGTTCAAGATATTAAAAGGCAAATTTATCTATTTCTTTACGTTGATCCCCAGCAAGCTAGTGCAATAAATTAAAAAAAAAAAAATCTGAATGCATCGCGTGCTCTTTGTCACCAGATGTAGAATATGTAAGCAAATTAAAAACCAAAAATAGATTTAGAGAACAATTTTTTGGCTTTTAATTTGCTATAAATTTGTTTCTACGACAGAGTGTGAGCGCATTCCCTTTTGGCATAAATATTTTCGCAAATAGTTTGGGTTAAAGGTAATTAAAAAAAATGTAACACAAATATTATAAATTTTTCTTTTATGTGTCTAATAATATGAAATTCGCAAATTTAAAAGAAGAGTGCAATATATGCAATATTGTATTTTTTGTCATAAACGAAAGGTATAAGAAATAATTTGGCGTTATTGCAAAAATGTTTTCATAACTACTTCGATATACAGTTGGAATTTGTATAAAGAACACATTAAATTGTTATATACATTAAAGTGCAATAATTTGTTTTGAGATAAAAAATGTTACAAATGTACCAGCCTAAAAATAAAGATTAATAATCCTCGAAATAAATTTAAAATACCTCTTAAAATATGATTTTCGATTAACAAAAATTAAAAAAAAATAAATAAATTAGTTTTCATTCCCGCGAAATTAAAATTTCAGTAAAATTTTCTATAATTTTATTAAAGTTTCAATATTTTGGACATTTTCCATCGTAATTTATATTTTAGAAAAAGTCTCATTCAATATTATGGATATATGTATGTATTCATTTAACCCTTCAGTTACACAAGTAATATTCCATAATTGGTTAAGGTCCATAATTGGTTAAGTTAATTTTTATGTCAAATAAATGGTTAGTTAAGAAAATAAATGTCACCAAAATATATAGTTATCATAAAAGTTATAAATTTGCATAAAATAGTGACTAAATTTCAAAATTGTCTTTAATTCGATTATTATCACGATTTTAAAGGAACTAATATTTTTCATAAAATCACCTGTATTTAAGTATAATAAATACTTCCGTGTGACTTATTGACCCTGTTGCTTTAAAGGGTAAATTGCGTGTAATCTTCAAAGATTGAGAGTAGGACATTCCAATGGTCAGAATTATATAAAATTATATGTTTGAATAAAGAAAATATGGCAAAAAACGTTAGTAAAATCTTAATATTCCGCGACTGAAAAGAGACAAAAATTATTTAAATGAATAATCCAAGTCTTAGTATGCCTCTATTACAATTTGAAGTTAATTTTCTAAAATTCTTTTGAACATTTTTTAATATTTTTATTTGTACATATAGTTCCAAATATTTATATGGTTCAACTTAGTTATTGCGTATGGAATAATACAACTTTATTTTATATTCTTCTTCCACTTAGAGAAGAAAAAAAATTGTGATATACTCAAGTATTTTGAAAAATTTTACTGCAAACCAATTTATCGAATTTTTGCACATATTTTTTATGAAATTGGTTGGAAATAATTTTGCATTTTAATAAAACATAAAATTATTGATCACAAAAAAATATTATATTTAAAAAATTTACTACAGTAAAGATTTATTTTCATATTTATAGGTTAAAATCAGGTAAAACATTGGACGGTCGATATGGATTTTATCTTTATATAAAAATATTTGTGAAAGCGTTTATGCTGAAATTAGGAATTTGATTGGCTGAAGAATCAGAAATGATATTGTGTTCCAACAAAAGATTAAATCTCGTTGATACTGAGTCAACATTTCAACTTTTATGATTGCTGACTTAGTACGACATTCTAGAAATTAGAAAGATAATAACAATAATCAATTTCGTTCTTGTTAATTTACAATTAACTTCAACGAATTCTGGAGTGGTACTAATTTTTTTTTTTTACTTGATTTTATTAATGCATGACAAAAATAGTGAAACTATCGACATTTACGGCGAAAATGAAGTGATTTTGTGATACAGTGATAAATTCTTAATTTTTTAATTTTAATCCTGTAAATTTATTTTTTTTTTTTTCACCAACACCTTAAATTTACAGGAGTAGATTTCGTTATATCTTCGAAATAATTTCAAATTTTAAAAACTGTTCTTTTATCTTTTTTGATGCAGCATTAAGTGGCAGCAAAAAATGTTTTACCGAAAAAAGTAAATTTGATATCTCTAATATTTTTTCGAATTATGATAAGCCAACAGTAACCTAAATAAAAAGATATTTTTTAAAAATTTAAAATAATTAAGCAAAAAAGTTTTATACTAAATATAAATACTGTTTGTGGAAGGTTAGGACCACACTATTGTAAATACATAAAAGCTCAAAGTTTTTTGTTTGTTTCTTGTCAACTTATATCCCATTTACACAGAACTAAAACTAGTAGTTTTTGGCTTTATTTGGTTTTTGAATGAAAAACTACATAAATTTGTTTGGTTTTTCCATACAAATCTAAAACTATTTTTAACTAGTTTTTATTGAAAACCAAAAAAAATATCCATAACCTTTAAAATATCTATTTATGATACATCCTGTTTAGCAAATTTTAGAACCGTAGCTTTTATATATAAAGAGTAAAATAAAATTTCAAATTTATAGAAATTATTTGTTTTGTTTACGAAATTATTACAATAAATAATTTATAAAAATTGTTAAAATACGTTTTAATATTGAAACTATATGTTCTTTGATCGAAGAAATAGCAAATAGAATGGAAATAAAAAATATCCAAGAAATGCGATTGTCAACAAAAACTACATTGGGAAGAAATATGGTTGTAAACGATGTAGTTTTTGAAATTTTGTTTGATTGTTGTAACAACCTAAATTAATACTCAGCTTTTTAACTCATAGATTCGCCCCGATTTTAGCGTTTGTCTTGATAAAAGTGTGTTTAGTATAGATATGACGTAATAAACCATGCAAAAAGTACCGCAACAATCAAAATGGCGTCTTTTACCAAGCAACGTCAAGACAAAGTTATCAGAGCTCGAGCACTGACAATTTTGTTTTAACACATATATATAAGAGCTTCAAAAGCACCAAAAATGCGTTTTGGCAGATATTTCTATTAATAATGAACCGATTAACAGTAACCGGATTTTAATACTAAAAAAACAACTTTTTATTTTTATCGAAAAACAATTTTTGGTTTTCAAAAAATAATAAAAATCCTTCATTATTTACAATTGTTTTTATTTTCATCAATAGTTTAATTTGTTCATTTTAATCGAAATAAAAAATATAAATATAATTTGTTATTTTTTTTACAAAACAAAGTATATAAAATAGTCCGACTCTCAATTACTCTCACATATAATCTTGCCTTGTGAACTGAGAGAAGTGTAAACAAGCAAAAAAACAGAAATTATTAAGAAGGTTGTCAGATTTTTTGAGCCTCTTTCGCCAAATTGCTAATCAGAAATCGCCAAATTTAAATTTTATTTGGTTTTTGAAAGAAAAAAAAAAAAAAAATACAAAAAAGTTTTAGTGTCCTATAACTTTTAGTGATTTTAATTTCGTATAATTTATACATGTAAATTCAGCTTTAGTAAAGCCAATAATAATACAGATTGAATAGAAAATTAAATTATAATTTAAAATGCATTTTTCTGACATACATACATATATCTCCATTTTAGGGTAACTATTTTAAAAATTTATTGACATTGGATAACAACATTTGTTCTCTTATACTATTTCCACTGAGTTGAAAGCAATTAGTTTTGAGCAAAACACCTAAAAGCGTCTTGACTTGTTTTTGAATTGTTGAATTGACCGAAATTTTGACATTTCTCATTTCTCCTTCGTAGAATTTATAGAAAAAATAGAAAAAGTGGTAGTGGATTTAAGAAGGAAAAAGATTAAAAAGCTGAGACCAAGAAAAGAATAGAAAAGACTTGGATAGAAGGAAAAATACTACCGCCCTATTTCGTTCGCTCTAAGCCAACGACACCCTCTTAACTAGTCTATTCCCATGACGAATTCTATCAAGCTATCCAAATCGATCTTTGATATGCTATCCAATTCGTCAACGAATCGACTGCCTGGCCATTTCTGCTTACTTAGTTGTAGGCATGGACGGTGACATATAATATGCTTCACCGTCTCTATCTCCTCATTATCTTCGCACATCCTGCAAAGACCGGAGGAACTTATCTCCCAATTCTCTGGCATTCCCCTCAATCTAAGTTGAAATTGAATTTACAAAATAAGGCACTTCGTTTTGTTAGATAGGCAAATACTGACAATAGTCGATTGCTAATAAGAGTACGTAATCGTATTTCTCCACAAATATCTATTTTATAAAATTTTAATAATTAGCCAAATAAATAAATCGCCAAAAGCAATTAAAAGCGCCGCGTTTGGAGAAAAATCGCCACATCTAACAGCACTGATTATTACGGTAAATTTTCGAATTATAAAGGATTTTTTTAAACATAATTCTACAATTTTTTATCACTATTAGGCGACTTTTGCTTTCCAAACGCATCCATTTTGCACAAACAAAAATTTTTTATTTTATAATTTTCTGACATTTTATTTTGTTTGTTTTATAAATCAATTTGTGTAACAGATTCTATTTTTGGCATTGAAAATTCAAGCAAATTGAATTTTACAACTTTTTTATTAAATTCTGTATGTATGAGAAAAATAAAAAAGCACAAACACATTAACATTTTTGTAACTAACACATACTTAAAGTTAGGTACTTTTTTATTGATACACTCCCTGCAAGCATTTAGTGAATTCTTTTTCGAAATAGCTCACTAATTCGCCACTCTTAGAAGTGCAATAGAAGATTTCTCTCAATTTTCCAACAACAAAATATATTAGTATACGAATTCAATCTTCTATACGTAACTTCTTTAATCACTATTAGAAGTTGTTTGGATAACAGTTACAGTTATCCAAAAACGAAAACACTATTTTTCAACACCTTTTCTAGCATTTGGAAGATTGTTGTTTACCAATCCACATAATCTGTCGAATTCGGCACTCTAAGATGATTAATAGTAGAATGTGCAAAACTTTACAAAAACAACACACATTAGGTTCGAAATTTTATCACAAAATCATGATTTTGGCGATTGTTTACATTTCATAATGGGAAAAAGAACAAGCAGAAACAATATATTTTTCTTAGTAAAAATAAAAATTTTCAAGTGATTAGAGTGAGAAAATATTAACATTAAATAAAATTATTTATGTAAACTGATGAGAAACAAAAAATTCATAAGTTTTAAAAGAAAATTAAGAAAATAAGGTAAGCATTTATCATAATTTAAAAGATATTATTAATATTTCAACTAGTTCTGGGCAAGCGAATAAATTTAGGAAAACATTTTCATTTTCAATAAAAATAAAAAAATATGTTGTTAACAATTTGAGGGCCAGAAAATTTAGTTTTATTTAAATTTTTAATAACTAAAACAACATTTTTTAAAAGTGTGGGAGTTTGACTTATGTATGACATGACCGCAGCAAAAGTTGCTAATTTTCAGAATAATTTTCTATAGAACAAAAAATTGCGAATATATTAAAAATTCAATTTTACAAGTCTATTCTGTGGAAGATTAAAATATGTATATATAGCAATAAAAATTTTAATGCATTGCATTAGAGTATCCGAGCAATATTTTAGCAGAGCTGAATTTTTACACTTTAAATTTGAATTTTCAAAATTTTAAATTAAATTTTTTTAAAAGTTTGAAAAGAGTTCAAACATTGTTCTTGTTATGAAATATTTTGAAGAAATTGTTTTGTTGTTGTAATGCTTGAAATGTGTAGAGTAGATTATGGTAATTTTTGGTTAAGTAGCGGTATTTATTTCTAAGTTTCAAAAATCTTAAATATTGACAAAAATTATTGAAAAAACTTTCAGGGACAAGATAAAATTTAAATAATGATTTAAAATGGTACATCATCATTAAAATTGGTACTAAAGTATGTAAATGATTAAAAGATCATATAGTTTTTTAATAAAGGGAATCCCCTTTATAAAAATGGAAACATTTGAAAGAGAAAATAGAGAAAATTTATTATAAATATTTTTTCAAATATTTCCAAAATTCTTAGTAGAGAGCTATTTGTTCAGGGAGAAAGCATGATTTTAAGAAAGTATATGGTGTTCGCCTTGTAAAAAGTGTAATAGATTTATTCTTTAATTATTTTAATTATTTTTCTGTAGAAAAAACTGGCGATTTTAGAAAAAAAAAATAACTAAAAAATTTTTATTTATTTTAATTACATAGAAAATTCAATACAAAATTAAAATAAATAATAATGTAGTCTTGTAATATTTAGAAATCGTATATTATATTACTAAACATTTTGGAAATATTGACTAACACATTTTATAATACGAACATCATAACCTTTCTAAAAATCATACATTGTCGCCAAACATACTAATAATTGCAGAAAATTTTGCAAATATTCTAATAGATATTAAATGTTCATTCAATTCAAAATCTTTTTGTGCAATTAATTTCATTGTTTTCTACAATAAATACAAGGAAGTGGTTTTTTTGTTATTTAAAAAATAAATTATAATATTAATAATTATTCCTATTTTTGGTATTATAAGATGTATTATAAGACTGTTGTGATAAGATTTCTCTACACAACCATCTTATAAGATGAAATGTCAAAAAATACATATATACGAAAGTTTGTTTTTATGTGTGCATGTGTTGTATTCTGTAAATTAATGTTTTTTTTGTAAATTTTTTTTCCTTTTGGTGTTTGTTTTACATGTTAAAAAATATTTTTATAAAAATTGTGCTAAAAAAGTGCGAATTGCTTAAATAAAAAGACAAGTTTACTCTGTGATTGATCGAAAATAATGATATCTTATAGGATTTATTAGAATACGTGTACCCTTATTTAAGATTTAACATAATATAAACAAAATGATTACTCTCCTTTGCCGGCGTTATCTCACATATTATATCAGCGTTAATCTCTGTTGTAGACCTGGGGTTAATAATGTGTAAGAATATACAGACAACTTCAAGGCAGATAATTTGTCTATAGTTAACGATTATGGTATTCTGACGACCAACTTATACACACTGCGTTACATTTAGATGCTTCTTGAAAGCTCTATTTCAACATTTTTCTACATTTTCTATTAAACATTTAGTGTTGCCATTCTTACAAACAATGGTGAAAGCTTTTTATTCAAAGTTATATATAGAATAGAAAGGTTGAGAATCATTATTTAACTTTAAACCAGCCGTTAAATCCATTATATTCGAATTCAAGTACAATTATATCACAATATTAAGACATTGTCATGAAATTTATATATATTTAAATTTGTACTGAATATTATTTTATTTATTTTTAATTCACCGATTAATAAAAAAAGACACTTTTGGCGAATTAAATGTATTAAAAAGAAATATAAATTTTATTAAATAACTATGACTTTTAGGTTAATATTTAGATTTACACATTTTTACATATTTAATATATTAAACAAACGTTCAAATACAAAGATATAAATTTCGAAAAAAAAAAAAAAAAAAAAAAAAAAAGTAGCAACAGACAGGTTATAAAGTATTAAGTTCCGTGTCGCAACATTTATTTATTTTTTTAAATGCCTAAAATTATACTTTAATTTTAATTAGTAATTAATAGACAGCTCTTATTTTGTCTTTTTTCTAGAGTTGCCATACCTTTTAAATTGTATATTAATTTTTATTGATCTGGTAGCTCCAAAATTGGATAAAATGGCGCCATCTATGCTTCAATACACCCGTTTTTGCAAGTAAGAACTATTCGATATAGTGGCGGCTCTCCTGAAAATTTTAGGCCGTTAAATTTCAGCATACTTACGGGTGCTTTCTTTACAGATACCGTATTAACAAAAATAGCTGGAAATTTGAATCCTTACACAAACTCTAGGCTTCCCACGACTTTATTGCACATCTGGTTTTAAGCTTAAAATAAAAAAATTATTTATAATACATTTCATGGTAAATACTTAAATTCTCCTTATTTAATAAAAAGAAAAATAGTTTTGCAATGTTGAGCAGCTGCCTAGTTTTGTTTAATTAAGCCATTTAAATTCTAATAGTAAAAAATGCAATAAAAATGCTACAATTCTAAAATTTTTTTCCAACCTCTAGTTTTTTAGGGCACAATGTGTTTTCTATGTTAATTTTGCATTAAATGCATTTTCTAAGTTCTTTTGATTCAACTTTACGGGCTCTATATGACTTACAATTAGTCATCCTTTTTTGCAATACCACATACTTGACCGTAATGTTCTGGTTGTTCTAAAGAATCCACTATAAATTTGGCCAAATCGTATTTAGACACAAGACGTCCGGGAGACTCATCATGCAACACAGTATATGCAGTTGAAGGCTCATCTGCGATGTGAGGCGGCAGAATAGCAATATATTCCAAATCCGAAGCTTTTGTCAAATCTAGCATTCGTTGATGTTCATCATTGAGGCGATGGAACATGGCCGGCACCTCGGATACGGGACGTAATAAAAATGAAGACATAACAATCGAAAACTTTATAACATTTAAAGCTTTCATCACTTTTATAAGATTAGCAGTACCAGTTGAAAGTTCAGTTGTAGCCTCTAACTTGTTACGTGTGCCCAAAATAATACACACCGCATCCACACCCTGAACAACTTTAAAGCAATCATCATAATTGGTTACGTCGCCTTGTACCATATCTAATTTGCCCTTAAAACGTTCTGGAACTGTTTTTTCTGTACGATATAACAATCGTACTTGAAGTCCTATAAAAATTAAAAAGATTGTTAATATTAATTTATGCTAAACTTAAAACATTCCAGTGGCCTCACCTTTTTGTAAAGCATAGTCAACAGCGCATTGTCCGGTCATACCGGTACCACCGATTACTGCAATTCGTTGCATAATGTTCTTTCAGTCAATTGTTACACAAACACTCGTATTTTGCTTTTACGTATATAGGTTTCCAATTTTCGTTGCGTGAAGTAGCACAAAATTTCAAGTTCAAACACTTAATAATTCTATAATCAGCGCGCTAATAAAATAATAAAAATGCATACTAACAAAAATTACTTTGGAAGTATGTATGTAAATACAAAAGCAGATAAAATTAGCTTTTTCTTACCATACAAATGGCACGAATTATTTTCTTCCTCAATCACGTATACAAATTACTTTGAATTATTAACTTTGTAATTTAAGATTCCCTTTTTATTTATTTATAAAGGAGTATTTTTTAAATTCTCTGTAATAATATCACTAAGTCGCCGTATTTATAATTCTACATATTCGGAAAACAAATAAAAAATAATAAATGTGCGAAATTCTACCTTCATGTACATAGTGTAATAAGAAAGTGACCTCGAAAGCCCAATTGACTTACAACTTTTTAATGTACATACCGCGTGAAACTGTGAAATAGTTTTTTTTTTTTATTCGTATGTAATATTTTTTACTGCGTTTATTTACTCTTCTGCTTCGTCATTTTCTCATTTTTTGTTCATAGTATTTTGACATTACCCCAGGTCTACATCTGAGATTAACGCTGATATAATATGTGAGATAACGCCGGCAGAGGAGAGTAACCATTTTTTTATATTATGTTAAATCTTAAATAAGGTGTACATGTATTCCAATAAATCCTATAAGATATCATTATTTTCAATCAGCCACAAAGTAAACATGTCCTTTTTATTTAAGCAATTCGCACTTTTTTAGCACAATTTTTATATAAATGTTTTTTAACATGTAAAACAAACACTAAAAGGAAAAAATTTTACAAAAAATCATTGTTTTTCATTAATTTCCAAAATACACATGCACACATAAAAACAAGCTTTCGTATATGTGTGTTTTTTGACAGTTCATCTTATAAGATGGTTGTGTAGATAAATCTCATCACAACAGTCTCATAATACATCTTATAATACTAATATTTGAATCTACACGTGAAATAATTCTCTCAGAGAGCGAATTTGACACTCTCTGACACAAAAATCATACATATTATGTTACGTCTAGACGGACGTAGTGATTTTACACTAGCGTTGTCAATCAGGGCTACTGAATTTTCCGCTTGGAGACATGTCGAATTATTCTTACTATAAAACGACTATTTTTAGTATTTGCCTATCTAGCAAAATGATCAGCCTTAATGATGTTAATTGCTTCAATTTAGTTTACAAAACTTTATCACCAAAAAATATATTTTACAATACTTATGTATTTTGTCTCTAAAATTTATTTTAAATTTAAAATCGGTTTGTGAATACGGGGGTTAATTTTTGAATTTAAACAATATAAACAATTAAGATTACATTGAAGTGTATAATAATGAGTTTTTATTATCAAATATATTTTAAACGCTAATAAACAAAACTTTAAACTGGCAAAAAATATTACTATAATTCTGTAAGTAAGCTAACTATTGTTACCAATGAGCAACTTTTCAAACAAAAAGATTAAAACATTTAAAATCGGGCTGAAACAGATTTAATTTATGATTGGAGTATATAATCAACCGATTTATTGTTTAATATTGTTTATAATTTTCAATTAATTTTAATTTGTCGATTTCTGATTAACAATTTGTCGACCGAGGCTTAAAAAACCCTGACAACTCCATGTCAATGTCTAAAAATTTTGTTGTGAACTGTGAGTATGTTTAAAATGCACTTAAAGGAAGGTTGGGAATAGTAAATAAAAAATATCATACATGGTGCTTTATTATTATATAAAATATATTTTTAATGTATTTTTGCATTCCTTTCATTGAATTTATTAATACTGCCATGTAAATATAATATAACATAGAGATTTTTTTATCAAGACAAACGTCAAACTTAACGCGAATTTGTGGAAGATGGCAACAATTGCACAAAAACAACAATATGGCGTATTCATTATTGTTTTTTTATATGCAGTTTGACAACTGTAACAACCAAAATAATAACCAACTGTTTAACTAAGGTTACCTTGTATATATTCGCACTGATTTTGACGTTTGTTTTGATATAAATTTGCTTAATGTAGACACGCCGGTATTGAAAATTGAAGACAAATTCCAAATATTTTTTAGCTTACTAAAATGTGCAACTGTTAAAAATATACTCTGTTCTGGTTGCCGCCATTTAAAGTATGCACAGATTTTAATGTCAAACAATCCGTTAAAAAATTATTATAACTAAAAATATTGTCAATTTATTCTTTTCTGGTGCAATAAAAATTAATTTTACTATTTACTTGCAACATGAATTTAAACGAAGAAGACTTTAATTCTTCTGATGCTTGGCTATCGGAGTTATTATTTGCTCAATTAAAAGATTTAAACTCTGAATACAAAGACACACATCCTCCAACAGATTTTTTGCTAAGTGAAACTTTTACAAGTTGTACAAATAGCATGCCTTTATTGGATGATGATATTCCTCTGCAGGACTTAAAACCATCTCCTTTGGATACATTTGAAACTGCATTAAAAGTAAACACTTTTCCTAGTACTTATGACATAAACGAAGAAGTTTTGGATTTAAGTCAAATGCCTTTAAAAGAACATAATCTAGAGACAGCGACGCCGGAAGGAAACTTAATTGATTTAGTAGAAAACATACCATTGATACCACACCCTGTTCCGTCTGACGTAGAATCTGTTCTAGTAACAAAAAGTGACTTGCCTTCATTTGATTCTAATGAAGAAGAACTAAAAATATTAAAATTTTTAGAGACCCAACCAAAAGAAGAATTAAAAGGTAAGATACAAATTAAAAACATAAATTATATTAAATTTTTTGTTTTTAGCTAAAGAACTTGTAGTACATTCCCCGCTACCACTGCCTTTAACAGAAACGTATAAGATAGTTAAATGCGCAAATTGCAATTTTATATTTAATAACGACGATTTTCAATCTCACGTTTGTGATTATGATGAAGATCACAAGTTGATAGTACCACAAAATCCTAAAATGAATGCCTTTTGCAAACCTATTAAAGAAGAAATCCCTTTGCTACCAGCAGAACCAGCTTGTATACGTATACTAAGAGAAAATCAAATACGCATTAGGCGGTTTCTTAAAGACGAATTAAAGTATGATGTTAATAGTAACATAAATGCTGTCGCTTCTATAACCCCTTCTACTTCAAACGGTGTTATAAATTCATCCAATTCATCAAATACTTCCACAAGTGTTAATAAAAAACAAGATGGTCCTCATGAGTGCACCCTTTGTGAAAGGAAATTTGTTCATGCTTCTGGTTTACTGCGTCATATGGAAAAACATGCTTTAGATTTAATACCCACAAATAATACAACGACTAATAATAAGAATGCAACTACACAAGCTGGGAATAATTTACGTGTTGTCATTAAATGTACCTTATGTGGTCGAATTTTCTTTGAATCAAATGAAGCTTTAAAACATTTGTATTCACATTTTCCCGATTCAAAAGCGGAAGAAAATGAAATGGATAATTGTGCTGAAATACCTTATGATGCATATATAGATGATGCCTTAAATAATTTAAAATCAGAGGTATGGAAATAGTGAGAAATCTGCACAAATTTAAACTTGCCAATAAAAAAAAAAAAAAAAAAAAAAAAAAAAAATTCATTGGATATAATTTTTAACTATATGATTACAATTATTATGTTATTTTAGGTCCAAGGAGTTTCGTTATACAACTATTCAATAACAAGCTATCAAGAAGAAAAAAAAACAGTCTATCTTAAAATAGTTATTTTGAGTTGTATTTTACAATGTGAATTTTGCGATCTTGTATTTTCTGAAGTATCTTATTTATTTGTACACTCTGCTTGTCACTTACCATCTAGAAAATTTGAGTGCTTTGCTTGTGATATTCATGTAAAAACATCGAAAGAAATTTCTACACACTGGCAAGCAGAATGTGTATTTATGCGTGAAAATTTAAAAGTCCATCAAGCAAATACTCAACGCTATTTCGTTTGTAATGTGTGTGAAAATAAATTCCAATCCATGGACTTACTACACGAACATCGGTAAGACTTACAATTCATCTGTTTATATTGTAATGCACATTTTTTATAATGATTCACCTTTATCTATCTAGTTACACGTCATATCATTTCTTTCCACGACTTAACAAAACTATTGGCGTGTTACAATTACCGTGTGAATACTGCGAAAGCATGTTTGAAAACGCACAAGAATGTGTGACCCACTATGAAGAAAAACATTATAGAAAATATAAGCGAGATAAGGATGGTACAAATGGTTCCAGTAAGACCAGACAATATTTGTGTGATATATGTGGTAAATCTTATACCCAATCTAGTCATTTGTGGCAACATTTGAGATTTCATCAGGGTAAATTCAATTAAAATTTTAAAATTGTATGTATTAAAAATAAAAAATGTGCCTCTGTTGCAGGAGTAAAACCTTTTGCATGTAAAGAACCAGGTTGTTCTCGAAAATTTACAATTCGTCCTGATTTAAATGATCACATTCGTAAATGCCATACCGGCGAACGACCTTATCATTGTCTGGTATGTGGTAAGCGCTTTCTTACTGGCTCGGTCTTTTACCAACATCGTCTTATACATCGTGGCGAAAGACGTTATGAATGCGATGCATGTGGAAAACGGTTTTATCGGGCTGACGCATTAAAAAATCATCAACGTATTCATACCGGGGAGAAACCATTTGGTTGTCACTTTTGTACAAAAAATTTTAGACAACGTGGGGATCGTGACAAGCATATACGAGCTCGACATTCACATCTGGATGCTAATGCTCGTCTGATGATGCAGATGCAAAAATTGCAGTTAGAAGCAGCAGCAGCTCAGGCTCATGACTCACAAAGACTGGAGAGTACTACAAATTCTCATGATTATATGTCTGTCATTAATGAAAATATCCCTCCGCCAGAGTATGATTCTACAAATGATTCCTACATTAGAAATAACAATAATTTAAATGACTTGTTTATGATGGGCAATGTTTTTGAGTCTATAATGTCCGATATTATGAATTAGTTTTAGAGTAGGTTTTGTTTGGTAAACTTTTGCATTTTTATAATGTATGTGCGTGCAAAGAAAAATAAATAAAACACAAGTGTTTAAATTTGTAAAATTAAAAGATATATTCTTTATTTAAATATTACCTTGTTTGTTATAATATGTTGTGGGTGCTTTATGTACGTTGTACCACAAATGGCGTTCACAAAACGAGTATGATATTTAAGCCAAAAGTAAAAAGAGATGACAGTGCTTAAAAAGAGTACCGTTAACGGTTTTACTCGTTAGGATTTATAGAAAAATTCCCACCCAAGAGTGTAAAATAAGGGGTGTAATAAATCCTAATGTAGTACTAATTAATTTAAGCAAAGATAAAGAAAAAAAAAACACTTAACAAAAATTCCAAATTAAACAATGTATTAATTTTATTACATTGGAAAAGCCATCTGGCATCTCTACCTCAAGATAAAAACATCGTGTTAATTTTTGCTAGAAAAATTAATTGAATTTTTTAATTAAAAAGTGTAAAAAAAAACTAGTTAAATTTACTTTAAATTTCTTTTGTTTGCTCAAAAAAGAAGAAAGCATTGCCCTAAATTCAAGGTGCCAAAAGCTTTAGACGGTCCCAGCACTAGTGCCAATAGGTTTCAACTTTTATCTAAAGACGAAGAAGCAGCAGTTGCAGTAAAAGATTCCACCAATAATTGTGTATTCTACCCACAGTTTTTCAAATGTGTTCTCAAAGACAAAAATACTGTATTATTCGCATGAGTTAAAGGATGCAAAAACTTTTAAATTGGTTTTATTTGGCCTGCTAAAACTGGATACAAAGATAATTGGCGAAGAATTTGTTAGCTCACTTAATATAAAACCGGTAAGAATTAAGGAACTAGTAACAAAGAGATCCAATGCAGATGACGCAATCTATCTTATCGAGTTTGATCGTCAACATGTTTCAAAAAGAGAGGTTATAAAAATAAGATATTTTTGTAATATTTCTGTGTATTGCTAAAAATTTTAACCGTATCGTAGTGTGTACAGCCTGCGCCGGAAATCACGATTATGCAGTTTGCACACTTAACAAAGTTAATTGTGATGGTAGTGTGATTTATAAGTGCTACAACTGCATAAAAAAGCATAAAGATTGTAAACCATAGAGCTGATGACCTAAAGTGCCCAAGTCGTCAAAAATATTTAGAGATCCGACATCGGGTAACATCTAGAGCTAGGCCGACTATCAGAAGAACTGTTTCGTATTTAAACTAAGACGATCATGATTTTCCTGAATTGCCTAGAAAAGTACCCCAAATGATGCACGTAATTCCCGCACTCATGGTAATTTGTATTCTGAGGTAGGTAAAAATAAAAGCTACGAAAGGGATAATAACGATGACATCTCAAACGAAAAACTTATGCAAATATTTTTTGATGCTGTCGATGCTTTGCAGATATGTCAGAACAAGTACGACAAGCTACGAGTTTTGGGGTATGATTCGACATGCCATATAATTCAACTTGTGTTCACAATGTTCATGTTATGCACTGGAATGCCCAAGGCATAACAACTGAGTCAGCAGCTGCCCAGCTTGAATATGTTTTGCAGAAAAGGAAAATCGATATACTCCTTTTAAATGAGACGTGGCTATAAAATTTATAGAGAGGATCGATCTACGCATGGCGGAGTAGTCAGTCCTTATTGCAATAAAGGGTAACTGCAGAGAGTATTTTAATACATGTTATTATTAATAGAAGATCAGTTATATTTACTTCAGCTTATAATCCAGTTCACACTTCTAAATTCAAGACTGATTTGGATAAACTAACTTCATTTGCGGAAAATTTTTTTATCTTCGGTGATCTGAATGCCCAACACATACACATTGGAATTGTATGTCAAGTAATTCGGCCGGGAAGGAGCTCTACAGTCACTGCCTTCAATACAGTTACTACATAAACACCCAAATAAATACACTCGCTTTGGACAAAATATTAACCCCGTTCATCCGTCTACATTAAACATTCTTTTATTTAACTCTTGTCTCCATTTTTCAAACCTTGAGACCCATCCAAATGTTTTACAGTCGGACCATGTACCTATATCTTGCGTTATTTCTGGACAAGTTCAAAACATGACATATTCAGTTCCCTCGTATTATCGCTAGTATGATCAGCAATCAGAAACTGGGTGGAAAATTAAATTAGGTGTATTAACATTGACCAACCTGTTACTAATTCAGGTAATTTAGATTTTTGTTTTAATAAATTAGTATCTATAGTTAAAGAAGCGTTTAATAAAATACCTTTCGGTCATAAAAATTCTTGGCAAAGAGAAATCTCTAATATTAGTAAAATGTTAATTAGTCAAAGAAATAAATACAAACGTAAATTTCAAAGGTGTAGGGATTTTCATTATAAAAATCAATTGAAAAGTATTCTGAAACTATTAAATAAACTTATTGAGTTCCACCTTAATAAAGACCGAAATGAATCCTGGTCAAAATTTATTTCAAATTAGCCCTCGGGCTCTCAAGATTCATTCATGATCTTAACGATACAATTCTTGACAGATCTAACGTAGAACGTAAATAAAGGACGCAAAGAAAGGAAACTTCAGTTGAAGCCAAAAACTTCATAGTTAAATGTGGAAAAGTTGTAAAAGTTAAAAAAAAAACGTAACACTAATTATAAAAGATAAAAAAATGAAAACTCACTGGAAAATAAATCTGAATCAGCAGGCCATTAAGGTTTGCAAATGCTAGTTGAAAGTAAAATTTTAAGTAAAGTATAACAAAATCGCATCGAATATGCCTAAAGATAGTGAAAAATACATGGGAATACGCGTTGTATTCTAGAAATTTAGAGATATGAAAAATACTTAATTTCAGAGCCAGATCTGGTATAAAAGTATATAAAATTGAGATTAGCATTTGTAAGGGGATATGCCAAGAAGGCGAAAAAGTTCTGGAAGCATGAACTCAAGCTAATCATTTTGTATTTAATAAAAATGTTCTAGTCTATCGAAAGCCATATACCGAGCTAGAAGAGAGAAATTAAATAGCTACCGTAAAGTACAGTGGTGAAAATAGCTACCGTAAAGTACAGTGGTTAAAGTAGGTATTTTAATATAGATCATCGATATTATGTAGAGATTTTTTAAAACAAAATTTACATGAAAGTGCTGAGAAATTAGGAATTTCAGACCAATTTATGTTTACCAGAATAATAACCCAAAACATTCTGCAACAATTATATAGCTTAGCTTTCTCTGCATGTAAATAACAAAAAACCCATTGTAATTACCAGATATCTATCTGAATGCACATTTGGAGGGTTTTTATTAAAAAAAAAAAATAATATAACTGTCTGAATTTCACGAATAAAAATGGTATTAAATTGATATTGTAAGTGTGACAAAACAAAATTGATCCCGGATATAACAAAATCATTGTCAAATCTATATCAAAACGCTTAAAAGAGGTTATAAGGTGAAAATAAAAAGCTATGTGTTATTAAGAAATGAGTTTTTGTGATTTTTCGAAGAATAAAGTATTATGTAGAATACTGTTTTGCCTTGAATTTTAATGTCATTTTATAAATGACTTTTAAATTAACTTTTATTTTTTGTAACTTTACAATTTATTACAGAATTGAAGTCTAATAAATTTGAAACCATTTTTTATTTAAAAATTCTGAGAAAATTGTTTTATTTTTTTAAAAAATAAATTATCTTCGCTCATGTCGAATTGTTTTTTTAGTCACTGTATAATGTACATATACTATATATTGAGTAAACTGTAATAATAAACTGCAGTACAATACTCTATTTACAGAATATAATAGCAACAAACAACAGCAACAAAAATAACCAACAACAGCAGAAATAATAACAACAAGAAAAACAACCTAGAAAAAAAAAAATAACTAACTAACTAGTCTGTCTCTAAACTAGGCCGTATCATTGGCACACTCTTCTTATGTTTGTGCGTGCAAATGTGAGCGTGTTGATTTTTCAACAAAAGGAACTTTATTTTTGTAGCAGCATCCCTTTTTAACATTTCAACTAGAAAATAGAGAAAAGATACTTTTTATGACACGAGTGTTCTATCTATTTATTTCAATCCTCTGAATTTTGTGGGCATTTATTTTATCTAGCTGCTGCTGTTGCTGCTGAGCTGTTATTGTAGGAGTTAAATTCTTGAAAAAGTTGTTAACACCAAAAGTACCAGCAGAAGGAGGTAAGTGAAAGTTTGTTAAATTAAGTTGAAAGAGAGAATACCCAGCAAATATTTCCATTGCCAAATAATGAGTTAAAATGCTAATATTATAACACTACACTACTTACACTTTAGCAACTTAAATTATTATTTTACATGGTGATTTTATTAGAAGCAACTATTTAGCCTATATGCTTTCAAATAGGATCTTAAGTAATTAATTACTCTAATATAAATGCATATAAATCTGCTCAATAGTTACACAACTAGTTACATGTAATACAGGGAAAAGTTAACTGTTGACACATAACAACTTTTAGATATTGCAGACGGAATGTCGATGTTGGCGTTGCATTGAAAAGCATGTCGTTGGGTAACTATATGTCGTTATCAAGTTTTTGATGGCTGCTTTAAAAAATTTTAAATAATTACTGAGAAATTATATTTTACTTAATAAAATGCTCATTTAAAAAAGTTTATTTAAGTAGAAATTTAAAAGTTTTTGTTGGAAAAAGTTTATTCCAATTCCTAAGCCAGGAAAGTATTCTAAATTACCGTCGTTTAGCTATAGACCAATCAGCATACTAAGCCTATTGGATAAAGTATTTGAAAAAATAATTAATAAGAGAATTTTAGACTTTTCCAACCAAAATAATATTATTAACCCTCAACAGTTTAGATTCCGCAAGGAGCACTCCACAGTACATCAACTAAAAAGAGTCGTTAATTTCATTGAATGAAACAAAAGAAATGGTAAGAGCACTGGGGTTATTTTTCTTGACATTGAAAAAGCCTTCGATACAATATGGCATGAAGGCCTGGTTTTTAAACTAAATTCATTCAATTATCCAACGTACCTGCAAAAAATAATAAAGAGTTTCTTAGATCATCGCTCATTTGTTGTATCTATATATAACACCCTATCTAGTGATAGGCAAATCCCTGCGGGTCTGCCGCAAGAATCTGTATTATCACCTACTCTTTATTCAATATATATTTCCGATTTTATTGTTCGCATAAATCAAGAAGTAGTAAGGTGTCAAACGTAATAATCAAAAAATGGAAATAGTTTAAAATCTACCCATAAATACTTCGATAAATTAAAGATAAAAGTTAATGTTACTAAAACACAAGCTATTATATTTCCATAAAAAAGATCGCAGAAACGTATTCCTATAAAACATTTATATTCTAGGGGAGATTTTATTCCTCTGCAGGATAGTATCAAATATCTAGGAATTATCTTAGATAAAAAACTATCATTTAAACAGCACATACAGTATATATATATACAGTATAAGCAATCAAATGCGGCCGTGCAGTTTACTCCTTACTTAACAGAAGATCTAAACTTAATTTAAAAAGCAAGATCCTTATTTACAAAATGTGTATTCGACCAATTATGAACTACGCATGCCAAATCTGGTTTAATAAAGCTGCTAAAACTTACACAAAAAAGTTACAGATAATATAAAATAAAAATCTGAAAATAATTCATAACCTACACCCCAGATATTCCACTGATATACTGCAAAGAAACTTTAAGCATAAAATTAATTCATTTGCAAGGGAACTGACTCTGCCATTTAATGAAAAATGCAGAACGTCTTCACATGAAATAATAAGAAATTTGCTAAACAATCACTAAAACTCTTTTTCACTTAAAGAGTAATAATTGATGTTTGTTTTTAAAATTTCTTATAACGTTTGAGTATGTACACGGTTTTTTTACAACTTTTTCTTAATGCTGTGATATTAATAGTTTCCTTATTTAATTATTTAGATGATAATTGTTGTAATACTTTTAAGTAAATTCTCATAACAATGTAATTAATTATTTTATAAAGGTTTCAACAAAGTCAATAAAAAAAAAACATTGAAAAAAATTTAAAAAAATTTTTTATTTTATTTAAAAATTAACGCTATTACCATTCTTTTTAAGGATCTTACATTAACATAAAAACACAATTAAAAAAACAATTCTGTTAGACCACGGAAGTATAAAATGAAGAAATCAATATTATTATTTTTTAATTTGTGTTTTTCGCGATACATATTTTCGATTCTTGTGTAGCTTGAAGCTTTTAAAATAAAAGTATATTAAGAATCACCATTGCAAGACCAAACGTAACAGACTGTTTGTTTAACACGCACTTCATGTAAAATGCCGATATGTCTAAGCATTACTAAGCGATTTTGAGTCTTTTTATCCAGCATTTTATTTAATTTTCTAGTTATATCTCCAGGTGTTATAAAGGTACGTCCTAAGAACTTTAAATAAATACAAATTACAATCAAATTAATTTACAATAACTTACCAGGCAAACAGGAAGCTTGGTCATTGTATAATTTCCATAATTCTAAATCATTTAAATTTCTTAAACAGCTTCTTTCCTTATGCATCAGTTGATATTTTTCATTAAAACAAGGAATTATAGTAGTTTCCAAAAATGAATTTAACTGTTCCAATGTTTCACGGCCACACATGTACCTGCAAATAACGGAATTTTTACTTGTTTTAATTTAATAAAATATTACTTTTAAACTTTATGTACCTTGGGATGGTATCAAATTGTTGTTGCGTTATAGTGACATCAAATTCCTCAAATTGAAATGATATAGGGTTGATTCTCTTCTTAACCATTGGAGAATCTTTATATTCACTTATTTTTATTTTAGGTGTTGCAGAAAGTGCCTGATTTAAATTCAATTTGGTTAAATTAAAACATAACTTCTTAACAGCGGATTTAGGAGCGGTATTATTAACTTTTATGGCACTACTTAGTTTTGTGTTGGATTTTCCACAGCTCAGTATTAATTGCACTTTCTTGTCTTCTTCTTCAGCTTCTTTTATCTTTCTTTGCTTCTCTTTAATTACATATCCCATGACCAGTATTTGTTTCTTTCTCATTTGAGACATTACTTCATCGTAATCATTTTCCAAATTATTAAATTCCTTTTGCATTAATTCATGTGCCTCAGTCATTAGATCACGTACTTTAATTGCATCTAGGGTAAGTTTCTCCAATTCTTTAGATAATTTATTTCTTCTTAAACTTAATGCTATAAAAGCATTTAAATTAGATATTTTTATTTCTGTGTTTTGGATACGTTCTTCTATATCTTCCATAACTTTAGTAACGCCTTAGTTCAAAATAAATACGTTTAAAATAAATTTTAATTAAAATGCGGTTGTTTATTAATTTAATTTCTGCCACTAGCAAAAGGCGTTGCTACACCTCATGTAAACAGTTGAATAAAAATAGTATTGAATATGCAATATAACATAGTTGCCAGAGTATCATATGCAATTAATAATTAACTTTACTGCCTTTCTATAAGTAACATAGTGTCTACATTAGAGATTTTTTTATCAAGACGTCAAACTTAACGGGAATTTGTGGAAGGTGGCAACAGTTGCACAAAAACAACAATGTGTTCATTATTGTTTTTTATATATGCAGTTTGACAACTCTAACAACCAAAATAATAATCAACTGTTTAACTAAGTTTACCTTGTATATATACGCACTAATTTTGACGTTTATCTTGATAAAAATTTGCCTAATGTAGACACTAGGTAACAGAATATGTAAGATTTATCTTTCAGAGAATGTCAAATTCGCTTTCTGAGAGAATTATCTCATGTGTAGATTCAAGTAATAGTATTATAAATATTATGAGATAGTTGTGATGAGATTTATCTACACAACTATCTTATAAGATAAACTGTAAAAAAAACACACACACATACGAAAAAAATATATTTATAAAAATTGTGCTAAAAAGTGCGAACTTCTCAAATTAAAAGACATATTTACTTTTTGACAGATTGGAAATTTTACATAACATAAATCTTCTGCCGGCGTTAATTCACATATTATATCAGCTTTAATTTGAGTTGTTGATGCGGTAATAGGGAACAAAATAATAAATAATATATGTACTCGGATAGCGTTCTGCACTGAAAAATTTTGTGTAATTTATTTCAGTGTATATATATATATATATATATATATATATATATATATATATATATATATATATATATACTGATCTAAGACTCCTGCATTGAAGTATTTCTTAAAGTTTAATTTTACATTGGAATTTAATTTTCGAAACTTCTTTTAGTTTTACTAATTTCATGTTTACGCCTTTTTGACTTGTTTTTTTGAAAAACGCAATGAGTTTAAACGTCACTGCTTTCCTTTGGCCTGTTTTTAGTTTCATAAATTTTTGATTTAAATAAAAATTTCACACACACTTTCTATTCAAAAAATAACATTTTTAAACAAATAAAATTTATGAACAAATATAAATTTCATTCATAATATTTCATTTTTTGTTTTTATACTATTTGATAAATTTTACAAATAATTAAGCAACTTGAATCGAGATGTTTTCTGGCTTTGAAATATATGAAAAAAAAAAAATCAATTTGTTCGTGTTTTTTGAGAAAACGACTCTTTTTCTAAAACACCTGAACATAGCATAATATATGAAGAGTGATGTTTAAACTCATTGAGTTTTTCAAAAAACAAGTCAGAAAATAATGTGTGTGAACATAATATTATATCAAATAAATAAATATTCAATTCCAAAAGTGTTATATTTTAGTATTGGAGATAAGATCTCCACTTGTGGTTTTTTTTATCATTTTTTCAAAAGGATATTTTTGTTCTATGAGGCAGATCAATATTCATATGGCGTGTTGTCAAAATTCAACTCAGTTGAAAAGAAAAATTATAAAATATTGTCATCACAGAAAATGTTTAAATTTCCATAGAGAAGATAAATCTTTACTAACTTTAATACCATTAATGAAGTTTTGTACTTTTCAGTAAAAATACAGATATTAAAATATATTTATACGCTGCCATTGACGTAATTTATGTAGAAATAGTACTGTTAATAAAATATACAACTAAGTTATGTATAAATACTACACTTGCTATACAACTATGTAAATTTTGTACCTATTCGGATGGCAGCCATCTTTTCTTTCTTTTGCATTTACGAAGTTAAGTAGTCAACATGGGTTTTGCTAATCTTTGGTACTCTCATCCACGTAAATACGGCCAGGGCTCCAGATGCTGGTAAATACATATTCACCATTAAATTCCCTACAAAATGATACATAAATGTTATGAATGTCATCCCGAAAATTCGTTAAAAAAGTAGCATTATTCACGAAATGAAAGTGAGGTTATGGTGCCCTAGTGTCTAATGTGCCTCAAAAAGAACCATCTGTTCCTAATATTTATGTACCATATGTATTTTATATTTGTTAAAGTAAATTTAAGCCCCCGGTTGAGTACGGAACTTGTGGTAAAAACTAAGTTGCAAATTCCTTAATTGAGGGTGGCAACAGTAACATTTTCTATAGTTGCTGTTATATTCCGAAATCAAACATGTGGATGGATGATTTCATTGTTAGCAATGAGAAAGACAATTTTAATCAGTTAATCTTAATACTTTACAATGTCTAATTAAAAAATATATTCACATCTTATTTTTAATTTTCCTAGCCGTGCCTGCTCCAACCGTCATGGTTTGATTCGCAAATATGGCCTGAATATTTGCCGTCAATGCTTCAGAGAATACGCCAATGATATTGGCTTCAAGAAGGTGGGTCTATTGTTTAAGAACGCTTGTCATTTTCAATGTGTACTAATTAACTTTTATTCTGTTTATTTACAGCTGGATTAAATCCTTTTTATTGACAAAAGTCAACAAAACACCACACCCCTTTGATTAACCTTTGAATGTTTCTGTATTTTTTTCTACTAAAATTATGAATTATCAACTATGCTACATCAGGGGTAGTGTATTTTTTTCCTCACATTGTTGGAGAATCTCTTATTTGAGCTTTCCAATGGTTAAATAAAAATTTTTTTAAAAAGTTTCTTGGTGTCTTAGTTCATTGGTTGATTTAAAGATCGAATTAAAAAAAAAAAGAAAATACAAAAGGCTGCTACATTAATTATTATTTAATAGACTTTAATTTTTATGTTAAAAATCCATTCGTCCATTGTATAAAATATGTATATTTCTGCTCCATAAAAAAAGTTGATGTTTGTACGCTAACATAACTTCCTGTTAATGGAAAAAAAATATTTATGGAATCAATACAAAAGAGCAGTTGTCAATATGTGGCATTGAGTCTACGTTACCTGGTATGGCAATTACTTTATTTTTGTGTCATATCTAAATTGAGGTGGCATTAAAATCTTGCGCGATTATAAAATGTAATATAAAAAAAATTGTTATCGGTTTGTAGGTTTACAAAACTAAAATGTTGAGTTTTTATTTACATTATTTTTTGGTTACAATTCCATGTTAATAATATGCAGTGAACGATATGTTAATCGTATATTACCTACTGTTACAAAAGGTGGGCTTTTATAGGTATAGGGCAGATTTTTACAGAGCGTTGTCATATACAACTATTGACAAATATTACTATAATTACAAAATTGCAACAGATTTAAGAGAAAATAAATTCAAACATTTTATTATTACTATCAGAATCGATTTGAAATCGTTAACATATTGGAAAACTGACGTTTATATAATAAACCTTGGGGACATCGCAAATCAGTGTTAAAATTTTCCAATACATCCTCAAAATTTTGAGTTGAATTTGTACGGTTGATTTATATTTTTTTTTTGTTTTATACTGTTTTGGGTGGTCGATGAATTAGGTTTTATAACCGTTTAATTTTGAAAATGTCTTCAAATATACTAGGAGCTAATTTTTAAACAACTTTAACAAAAATTTAATTTTTACATTTTTTTGATTTTCAATACAGCCATGCATTCATAAAGACATATTAGTTAGTTTTATATGTACATATAAGAAGACTTCTATTTTCCAAATAGGACAAAAATATATCTTTCTATTTTTATCTCTAATAACTTAAATTTTCAATACATTATTCAATTTGCTCCAAATAAAATCGAATTTATGGTGCGTTAGTTTATTGGAAAAATGTGGTAGGAATAATTCGGAGATATTTGAATTTTTTATAGTATTGTATGTAAATTAAAAATTATAAACTGCTCTACTGATTTAGAAAACTACTTTCATACGTATCGCTCATTTACTTCAGGAATGTCATAATTCAAAAACGAGATTTTTGATTTAATAATTTAGAAATATGCTTTATATCTAGCTTTATCTTCTGTGAAAATATCGTGTTCATATGCATATTTTATGGTCATTCATTTTTCTATTTAGTAATTTGAAAACTTTGAATGCATTTTCTGTAAAATCGCTTTTTGAAAATTGTATTTCTGTATTAAAATTTTATTAAAAGTGCATTAAATAACAATATATTTATAACAAAAGGAAAATTTTTTATTCACTAAAGTGCATATATTTCGGTAAATGCTCTAATTATTTTTGTTGTTGTTTTTTGTTTATTTGTTTGCAACCATCTGTCGTGGTTATTTTACTGTATTTTGTGAGGGCAATATTTTCTTCAAATTGTTCATTAGGTTTCAAACACTACAATTTCTTCTTTTTTTTATTGTATACGTTATGAAAATTTTGTAGAAAAAAAATTTCATTTATGTCAAATTTTTTTCATTCGATAAAAATTTTCATACAATAAATACGTATACGCACAGGAACTACAAATATAGAAATTGGAAGGAAATATATCAGAATTTTGGGAGTTTGGCAATTTAATTAGATTAAAGGGGAGAAATTACATAAGGAAATTTAAGGTAAAAAAAATGATGATAGATTTTGTTGTATTTATAACTAATTAGGATCATAATTGTATAATTAGATTTCATTTCTATAACAAATTGCAAATTAGAATAACAGAGGAAATTTAAAAGTATATCCGTCGATTATAATTGTGCAATACCAAATTCTGCAATTTATGAAAATTCAGGAAATTTGCCAAGTTTTGTCAAGACGCTAACATCAGGAAGTGATTAACTGAAACTGCTTCATCAACTTTTATTTATCTACATTAACCCTAAACCCTAAAGTTTACATCTTAATATCCACGCAAAAGTTATTTGTTAAAATTTCGAATAGGGAGGGTAAAAAAAACGGAAGAAATGTCACTATCTTCTTTCGATAATAAGTTCAAACCAGTTTTATTTTTTTTAATTAGTTGGTATTCAGGTTTTTAAAAGCTACCTTTTTTAAATTTGACTGATAGGGCATGAAACTTGAACCGTTACAATTTTACAAATTTTTCGTCCGCGTAATTTTTTGTTTACAAGTTTTTTTGAGAGTAAAATCTTAAATTTACTCAGTAAATACTCAGTTTACAAGATTTTACTGGAAAAGTAAAAGAATGCATGTATTATAAAGAAATCCCTAAAATATTTCGGTTAAATTATTTCGCTCCCGTGAGCTGGGCATTTTCAGAATACCTCCAAAAATATGGTTTCCGATCAACAGTGTACATAGTTTCCATCTTTTAAAAAATTACAACATATACATTTTTTAAATTAGTTTTTATTCTCATGAAATTAAGATATTAGTAAAATTTTCTATGAATTTTTATGGCAAATAAATGATTAGTTAAGAAAATAAATATCTACAGAAGCTTAAATTTATCATAAATGCTATTAGTTTCGTGTAAAAGGCTCTTTAATTCGATTAAATCGTGGTTTTAAAATAATTTATTATGTCTTTCATAAATTCAAATACAAATTATTTGCAAAATTTGCTGATTTGATATTTTTGGAACCAAATTAAAAAAAAGTTATCACTCTGATAGCGCTTTGAACAAACAAAAAGCAATACTTTAGCGTTTAAAATCCGTTGGTGTGTATTACTTTCGAGAGGGGACTCAAAAGTTATCGCGGTATAAAGTTGAAAATTAAAAAAAAAGGAAATCTCAAAATTGTAAACTTCTCTTATTTATATTATAATTACATACATTAATTAATCTTGAGAAGAACTATCAAGACTCACAATATGATAATTACTAGGTGGTACACAGAAAAAAAAAAATATATTTTTTAAATAATTTTTGTAAAACAATATCATATTATTTTCAAGATTCTTTATTTAATACCGAAAAAACTAAATTAATATCATTAACGGTTTAAAAGTTACAGTGTCTTATATCATGAAAAAACCCTAATTTTTAATGATCATTTTTTTCATTTTTTTTCTCGCTAACCAAAAAATTCCTGTTTACTCTATGATATTTTTAAATTCTACAAGATATACGTGGATTTTTTATTTTTAAAACTATTTTCGGATTAAACTATTGAAAAAATAACCAGAAACCTTTCAGACCACAAAATAGTCTGTTTTAAAGAAGATTTCATAACATCATAATTTTTGAGATTATGAAAATGCATTTTTGTTCATAAATTCTACAAACTCAGTAATTTTTTAGGGCGCCCTTGATTTTAGGATAAGTCTTGACAAAACCTTACTACTGAGTCACATTTGGTCGCTTTTACTCCTGGCCTTCAAGCAAGCGTTTGGATAAAAGTATCTCGTTTTCCGCCAAAACTGATTTATTTGGACAGATTAAAAAATTATTATTAAAATAAACTACAGCAAGTCTCTCAATGTGCTTTATATAATTCTAAGACGTTTTTTGGCACCTGAAATCTGAAAATTTTGCAAAATTTTAAAAAAGTTTAAAATTCTTGTAATTATATAGTTTGATGTGCCCCTCCGTCCATACGATGTTAATGTATAAAAAACTCAATCCACACAGGGAACTGATTTTCTGAAAGTAGTTCTTAGAGTGTGCCTAGCAAAAAAACTCTCTTATTCACGAGGGCAAACTAATGGGGTACGTCACAAACGAATTACTTCGTTTTTAAATATATAACATCAAATTGCATCTTATGGACGGACGCACATGCAGTGACCAAAAAATATAAAAATACTAAAATAGCTAAACTTTTGGTTTCCTCTCTAAAACCAAAAATTTCAACTTGTGGAAAAAAGAAAATCAAAAATATGGAAAAACTTTAGTTCATTTCAAAGACATTTTTATAATTTTTCAACTTTGAAGAACAGTAACTAATAACCTTAGAGACCGGAACCACAAAACTTTGCATTTGATTGCTTGCTTATTATAACATTAAATCGGTTTCATTGATTTTAACATTTTTGTGTTTTTGACTATATAGTTTAAATAAGGAAAATAAGACAAAAAATGTTAGAAAAGTCGTAATATTTCGCTAATGAAAAGAGAAGTAACAATTATTTGATTGGATATTCCATATCTTGTTGGCATGACTCCATTATATTTTCATAAAACGAAATTTCTGATAACGCTATTGAACAAAATCTTTGTTTTAGAAGTGTTTTAAAAAATGGTTAAACATTAGTTGTGTTCGCGTACCTGATATTTTGTGATAATTATCACAAAATGTTGATGGAAGTTGCTAAATCGCATTCGTTTACTCTAAAAATTCTGCAAGAGAGAGCACTAGAGAGACAAAATTTGACAGTTCATTGATAGAGAATTTGATGAAAGCTGCTAGCTGTTTTACTTCCATCAGTAGTAAAACATATGTATGTTTAGAAAACATATGATAATTTCTTTACAGCCCGTCTAGACGTAACATAATATGTAAGATTTTTGTGTCAGAGAGTGTCAAATTCGCTCTCTGAGAGAATTATTTCACGTGTAGATTCAAATATTAGTATTATAAGAAGAATTATGAGACTGTTATGATGATATTTCTCTACACAACCATCTTATAAGATGAACTATCAAAAAATACACATATACGAAAGTTTGTTTGTGTGTGTGCATGTGTATTTTGGAAATTACTAAAAAAACAATGTTTTTTTGTAAAATTGTTTCTTTTTAGTGTTTGTTTTACCTGTTAAAAAACATTTTTATAAAAATTTTGCTAAAAAAAGTTCGAATTGCTTAAATAAAAAGTTTACTCTGTGACTGATTGAAAATAATAATATCTTATAGGATTTATTGGAATACGTGTACCCCTTATTTAAGATTTAATATAATATAAACAAAATGGTTACTCTCCTCTGCCGACGTTATCTCACATATTATATCAGCGTTAATCTCAGTTGTAGACCTGGGGTTACAAATGTAAACAAAGAAAAACAATTTTCTATTTTGTATTGTTTTTATAGATAAACTAGCGTTTTTTTTAATATAACAAGGAGACATTACTAATTGCTGTTTACGAACAAAAATCTGCAAATGTTTGCAAAATTTTGTTCGCATACTTTTTTGAATATTTTTAAATTTGAAAACAAATTGGTTTTTATGTTATGTTCACACACATTAGTTTTTGACTTGTTTTTTTGAAAAACACAATGAGTTTAAACATCACTGTTCACATGTTACTTTATTGTGTTTTTCCTGTTTGGCCGTTTGAAAAAATATTTTCATATATATATATATATATATATATGAAAAAAAAAAAAAAAAAAACAGCTGGATAAATCGTGCTGGAAAGTACGCAAACTCAGCTATTGTAATCAGAGAGTAACAAGAGTCGAAGATAATAGTCGAAAATCTAGATCGGTTGTCAAAAACCTAACTCATATAACAATTTTTTTTATTGCTAAAAAAATGAAAAATACATTTTTTTACTAAAAAGAAAATATATTTTTTTTCAATAGTCAACCTAATTTTTACCTAATATTTTGTCTCTGATTGTATACTCTCTGATTGTAATCTTTACACAGTTATACTGACTTGTAATTGTTAAAATTTTTCAAAACCAATTTTTCCCGATATTCGCCAAATTGATATTTTCTATATATGTAATCGGAGCAAATAAAATACTTATGTATATCAAAATACACGGATCACTTGCTGAAAGATTTTAAAATTAGTGTTTTTTGGTGAAAAGTTTATAGAATTTAATTATTGTATAACATTCAAGTGAAATTTTTTATTATTTTATTCACCTCTGAGGTGTAACACAAAAATAATTTTCAAACTAAATTTTTAAAACTAAGAACAAAAATTACTTGATATGAAAATTTCAGAAAAAAATTTGTTTTATAAAACTTGACAAAATGTTAAAAGTTTATTGTAAATTAAACCCTTAATCATTATAGCGCGCTATTATTTGTTTTAAATTTTACGGCAATTATGACATTTTTAATACTTTAATTAACAAATCTAAAGAATATGTGAAACTTTATTTCATATTTATATTTTTTTTACAAAATTTATGCTAAATAGTGTAATAAAAAACCATATTTACCACAAAATGTTACTAAATTAAATATTGTACTTATGCTTATATTTTTAATGTATTTTAAATAACATAAAAGAATAATTTTAAAATATAGTGTAGTATGTATTAATAAAAAGCCACTAAAATTAAGTCATATATATTTAAGTAATTTAGTATATTATCATAAAGTCCAATGCTTAATCCTCTATTAACACTCTACAAGTAGATGGAAGACACCTTAAAAATCAGGTTTTTTAGCTATGACTATTGCTCATTTAAATTGGTATATTGAGTATTTTAAAAAGTTTGCACTTTAAACTTAACCAAAACTTAGTAAGTAATATATCATGGAGAGTTAGAGAGACAAAGAGAATTTAGATGAATAGTTGTGAAAAAATAGTTAGACTGTTGAATGCATGTGCTGAATGGTATTTTAAAAACCTATGGCCAAAAACTGCGATTCTGCATAATTCAAAGTGAGCTGTTTGGATTTAAAAGTAAATAACAGTCAATAACGTAACTTCGACCGTTGAGCACGCGCACTTCGATTAATAGAAAAAAATCAACTGGTGAATTATTTGGTGTGTAGTGAATGCAAATAAATATGATGAACTCGTATAGTGCAAAAGAAAAAAATAAACAAAATTAACAAGATCAAAATAACAAATACTCTTTTAATCTTAAGTATTATTAATTGCAACAAATTTGTAATAAAAAAGTGCTAAGAAAAATCGACAAACTAGCAAATTGTTAAAAAAATATTCCCAATAAAATGTTAAATAAAAACAAAATAAAATATACTAAACATTCATAATGCTTGATCAATAGCTTTAAGGTCAAACTGACCTACATAAAATGAATACTCCAAAATATAAAGATACATTTATACATATTAAATAATTGTTAAACAAAACAAAGTTTTATAAAATATAAAAGTGTTTTTTAGTCGAAAAATTAACTAAAAAGTTGTTATTTTGATAACAAGGAGTTTATGCAAGCAGTAATGAACAAAATAATAGCAACATTTTGTTTTAGAATAGTTTGATTTGAATGTAGGCATATTTGAAAGATTTTCATCTTTAAAATTTAGTTTATATATTAAAAATCTTAGGATAACATTTTTTCTATATAGATCAATAATTTTGATTTAAAATTACAAAAAAAAAAAAAATAACAATTTGTACGCATTTTTAATTTTGTTTTTAAAAAATATGTATTATAAAAAATACATACACACATTCAAATGCATATAAGAAAAATTGCAATTTAAAATAAATAATTTGCAAATTAAAATATTTTTTTTTGCGAAAAAGTTCATCAATACCTGATATACTCTGCGTGAGAAATCTTTACTAAAATCTTAGGTTTTAGTTTCAAACGTTGAAAAAAAAATCAATGCATATGAGAAATTATGTAGTTGCTAATTTGCTTTTTAGATAACTAGATATTTGCAATTTATGCCTACTGTTTTGCACATCATTGAACTTTTTCCTAATTTTTAATTTCATTTTTTTTTTAATTTATGGATTCAAACGACATCTAATGTTTACAGATGCATGAATTATTTATATGTAGATAAATACATAATAAAAAATTTCAACTAATACCATAGATACATGTGCTGTACATAAAAAACTATGAAACTATATAAAAGTTGGTTGTTGCCAGCAACATGTACCATCATTTTAGTTGTAACAACTTATGCAACATCTACAGAGGCAGCTAAACAAAAACAAGCGGAAGTGAATTTACAACAAGTTGCTGTTGCTGCTCCTTCAAGACCATTAAAATATGGTGATAAGATAACTAAAAAAAATGAGGAAGTGTTGTTACTTCCCTCCTCTCCTGCCGTAGATAAAAATAAAATTGCCTTGCAAGCTGAGAAAAAGCACATTTCTCCCAATCGGCCACGTTCTAGAGTAGAACGTATAGAATTACCTACAAATCGGAAAAATGTACAAATATCCCGTCGTTATGATAGTGAATCTCAACAAAATCTATTGGTTGTACAACATGATGTACCAATCGTACAGAAAAGTCTTGAATTATTTAATAAGCCAATAACCCCAACAGTGGGTCAACAACGATCAGTAAACTCAAATCGTTCACGTTCTTCAACTACTCTCACACAAACTAATCGGCAACCCACACAACAATATTCCAATTTAAATGATCAAAACGAAAAAAATATTGCCAAAACAAAAAGTACACCAACAGCAATACATAATAGTCGTCAACGTAAGCCAACAACTTCACATAGTACTATACCATCTACAAATAATAACTACCAGCCCCCTTTATCTTCACGTAATGCAAATGTTCATACTCATTACCCAACGAGCAATTCAACAATTGTTAGTCATCATCGTAATGACCAAAACAATGAAAATAGTAACAATATTAATATCAAAACTCAGCCATTGTTAGCTTCTTTCAATGTTGCTGCTTCTAGTGATCTACAAACTAAAACTAGTTCAAATAAACAAAGAGGTAATGTAATAAAAAATCAAAATGTTAGTAGTACGAGTATTCGTTCAAATATCCGAAAGTTTACATCAACATCAACTGCATCAACCATCACTGCCATCTCATCAACAACATCCACATCAACAACAACTAGTAAGTTGTTTTTGGGGTCATTTAATATCGTGTAATTCATACTTTATTTATTAGATAATAACCCTACATTTGTCTTGATAAAAATTTGTCTATTATAGACACTTCGTAAATGGGCGTAATGTAGAAAATTGTGGTCTATAAAAATTTAATAAGGTTTTCCATTAAAACTCACTTTTATATCCCATAATTCTGAAATGTAGTTCTTTTACAAGATAAACAAAATCCTAAAAAAACAAATTTCCGGGAATAATATTTTATAGTATTAAAATACTATTTATTTAACTTTAAAATTTAGGGTTTATAAGCCAAAATATAAAAATATTTTCTCGGTGGGCAGCACAGTGAGAAAAGCTAGAACACGACTTGTTCATAATTATTTTTTAAATTTTTTCGAAATTTGATCAATTTTTTATTTTGTATTAAACATCGAGGAACATTATATGTTAATATTACAAAATTTCAACAAGTATAACCATCTCAAATATTGACCAAATATAGAACGATTGAAATAAAATATTTTTAATATAAAATTACAACAAGGATATTTAGTATACGTAAATTTTTTTATATAGGTGTCTTTACTTAACTGTGAATAAAATCAAGATTTGTTGTACCTAGCTTTATGATTAAGGGGCAAACATTTTACAAATTTTGCATAAAAATTTTATTTATTATTTTTTATTTTTTTTGCCATTAAATTTCGTGGCCTCCTAATAAGGGGAAGTCATTCCCATAAAAAATTAGCACAGTAAATTTTTGTTTAAAGGGGTATTTTTTTGCCAACCCACAGTGAACTGAGCCCGTATTAAAATTGGAAAAAAGTATAAAAAATAGGTACAACGATGAAATTTTGCATAGTTTTTGAAATTTGATCAATAAATTACCAAAAATACCCTCTTTTAAATATTAAGTTCTATATATCTATTGCAACACACAAGGAAATATTAATTATGGTATTTTTTGCATAAATTATTTACTTTTTTGTGTTAATATCTGTAATACCCATAACTTTAATATTTTCAGTAGACAAATCGAAAAAACATGAAATATTTAAAACAAAATCCGTAATATGAAACAATTTTGAAACTAACCTAGTTCAAAAGTTGGCATAGAAAACACATATAATTTAATGCGGACTTAGGTAGTTTTCCACTGTGCCTTTTTTTGCTGGTCTATAAATGTTGACAATATTTTAGAAAACTTTTAATATTTTGGCCAAAATTAGGCAATTTTTTCACAGTGTAGAAGTAAATGTTTCATATTTTTATTTGTAATATTGTTCCTTGTAGGTTATAATTAAAAAAACAGCTAAATATCCAAAACTTAATTAGCTATATTTGATGTAAATTTTGTTATTAAATTTTAAAATAAATTTTTAGACTTTTTTCATTGTGCGATCAGTGAAAGTTACAGACTTATGATCAGAAAATGACAAGAATTTCACATTGGATGATTAATAGCTTTCAGATGATGAAATGCAAAAATTAGGACTTTTCCTATCGCAGTGATAATTTGTGTAATGAGATCGAAGATCCGATATATGATTCCATAACATGCAGACCTATTACAAAATTAACGTTATGCAAAAAAAACACATGAAGAACACAATTTAGTAAATAATTCTTTCTATCTGTTAATTGTATGAAACTATACAATTTCAAAAATAATAATAATAATAATAAATAAATCAAAACAAAAATTTCCATTATCATTTTGTATACTTTTTTTAAGCTAACTTTTGCACAATATTGGAAAAAACAACAAAAAAGTATAATTAAAGAAAAAAATGAAATAAAAAAAGAGAATGGTAAAATATGAGGAGGCCTACATATGAAAGTGTATTATTTTTTTTACGTTCTATTAACTTAAAATGTGCGATATAAACATTGCAAACTTTATTAACAGTAAAATTAAATACAATCATTAAGTTGAGTTAAATAATCAACTTGTATTAGAGTAAATAAAACATTCATTCAAGTTTTGTAATTTATAATTTAGTTAGACATAATTTAACCAGGCATTTAGTATTTTTATTGATAAAAATGATGATAATAATAATAATCGTCTTATGTACTCGTAATATGTACGTACATACATATGAGCCGGTACGTCTGACGACTACAAGTTAGGCCAATGTCATTTACATTTTTAAAAATTTTATGGCACTTTTTTTTAATTTTTATAACAATTTTTCAACCACGAACTTACTTATGGCTGGCTATATTTGTACATTTTGCTGTATTCATTCTTACTTAATTCATAAGATTTTGATATTTATCTATTGAAATAACAGATTTGTTCTGGCCAAATTGCTCTTGGCTTTGTCTGTTGTTTTTTTATATTGCCATTTACGTGTTGTACGAATACGTACGTATACAAGTTTGTTTTAAACAACGACTCATGACCACTTAAAATTTTAATTTAATCATTTTTAAAGGTAAACAACTTTTCTTGTTGCTCTAATGTATGTTTGTTGCTTGTAAAAATGCATCCATCTACCAACAAACAACAGGTGGAGGTGCGTTTTAAAGCACAGTCACTTAAACAATTAAACATACTTTTAGTCTTTATAACCCTCAATTCATACATAATGTTAATTGTTTCTGTTTTGTTTTTTTGATTTCAAATTGTTTATTTCTATTGTCCATTTCATGTATAAGATTAATTGAAGACGATCTTAATATGATCATTCGTTAGAAGGTTGCATTGTTTTAAATAATTTATTAGAGGTCATTTTAGTAGATTGTAGCTAATAATATAAGAAGTGATCAATGCTAACCAAAAGAAGTAAGAGTTATGTAAACAATATTGCGTATAACATAAACATCTCTAAGATATATATACATACTGGTCTATATATATATATATATATATATATATATATATATATATATATATATATATATATATATATATACTAAAAGTTTTACTTCTCACCTCTGTTGAGAAACTGAAGACATATGTAGATATTCCATTTGCATGGAGTGAAATCTGATATATAACTTATATGTACATATATGGGCCATAATCAAAAATTTTTGATTTTGGGCCTTTAAAAAAAATTTTTTTTTGATGGCACATTAAAATTCATTTGTTAAATATAAAATGACTCGAAAGCATGTAGAATCAGTCGCGAAAGTTATAGCGGTTTTAAGTTGAATATATAACAATCTTTACAAATTAGAAGTTTATGTATAAATCTGGTAAAAAATTACACGCATTATCAAAACCTACTGAGTTATTCAAATAAAATTTATGATATTTTCAAAGTTTGATGGTATTAGCAAGGCTGCCAGATACCTTTTTGGTCAACCCAAAATTAAAAAAAATTCCCCAAAAAATTCAACGTTTTATCAATCAAAATAATTCCTTATTTGCTTTTAATAATTATTCCTTCCTGCTTTTTATAAAGATTCCAAATGTTTAATTAAATTTTTGACAACAGATTTTTTAATATTAACCATTAACATTAAATTAATAATAATAGTAATGCCCACGGCGATACTACCTAGGTAGAGACTTGAAGTTTTGAACAAAATGTTAAATTAATCATATAAACCCATTGACGTAAATAAATTTTTTCTGTAGAGTCCTTTTTGAAATGAAAATTCATTATGAAATAAAATTTTAATTTAACTATTTAATATGTCGTTTAATTTGTATTGAATTGAAATTAATGCAAGATATAAAATTACATATAATATAATATATTATATATTTTTAACAGTCGTATACAAATTTACAAAATAAGTCCTAAAACCAAAAATATTTTCAGATAAAAAAAAAAAAAAATAATAATAACATAAAAATTAAACAAATTCAAAAAATTTATTTTAATATTTTATTTTTTTCTTAACTTTCAAATGGCCTGGCGATAAATTCCGTTATATCCCTGGATTATTCTTTTAATTCCAGCAAAAATAGACCAATTGCTTCTCGTAATAACAACAATTTTTTAAATTATTTTGATTACATAATTGTAAGTTTCGAACTCAAATCAAAATTTCACACAAAATTAAAATTTTTTGTTTCCATTTTCAATTTTTTTATTCGTTTTAAAATTTGCATATAATCGAGGTGCACTACTTTGAAATTTTTTTAGACATGATTCCATTAGTTATATTGTTCCGATTGAAAACTCAGTCAAAGCTTTATCTCCGTAATAAATTTTATTACAAATTTCTTCTCGCCTTTAATTTTTTTTTTATATATGTACGAAAAATTTTTATAGTAAGTGTTGTATTATGTATATTTTCTATATTGTATTGATATATTTACATACAATCACCATAGGCAGAGGTATTAATGTTTAAAGTAGTTCAAGTTCACCTACATTGTGTATTTCATTTTTTTTTTTTTTTTTTTTTTTGAGAACAAACATTTTTGAATTAACTTAAAAAGTTTTTAAATGCAGATATGGTTTATTATTGTCCTTGACTTTTTCTGAAAATCTTTTATATAAAATGTAACCGTTAAAGTTTAAATTTGCTTTATGTGGAAAACTTATCTACTAAAGTTACAGTCAGAATAATCAAAAATTTGACAAAAATTTCCTAACTTTCCATTTAGTAGAATAATTCTTAATTCCTTCTTAATTATAAGAAAAAAGAATGTTATGTTCGGCGAATCTATTATACCCTCCATTTGCAACTTTTTGTGTCATCCTAATTTAAAATTTCACCTTATGGTAAAGTGGGCGGATCACCTCGATTTTTTGGTTTACAAGTTTACATTGACTGCTGAACTATTTGTACAAAATTTCGTTGTCGTACATGCTTCTGTTTAAGAAATATCGGCGGAAAAGTATGAACAGGAGTTACTGTGGACTCTTAAGTTTTTTTTTTTTAATATTTGGCCCTTGACTTTTTTGTTTATTAACCGATTTTGCCCATTTTCAGTGCCACCTTAATGAGAGAAATATTTGAGCCAAATTTCGTTCCCTTGGGTGATCAGCCCCAGGCCTTGTCCTGCTTTCAACAGACAGACGGTCATAGATAAATTGACTCAGAATCTTACGAGAAACCAGGGGTCTTAGATAAATATTTCGAAAACACGGAATACAAACCCAATATACCTAAAATCTTTTTTGATGTTTAGTATAAAAACATTGTATACTTAGCATAAATCGAAGCTGACATTTTTTGAATTTAAGTCAAAAACATTTTTGTGGGCACACAATTAAAAAAAAAAAAAAATATGTGATAAGTGTGACCGTAAATTAAGACTTTTGAAAACAACCATTTAATCAATGAGAAGAATGATAAAATCAAAATTGATATATTGAAAATTTGTTCTGATAAAATATAAAAAGCCGCCTTTTTTAAATTTTTAATAAATTAATTTCCATTTTTGCATGAAAAATATATTTTTTTCGCTACTTATTTCCGAATAACTATTAAATGGATAAAAAAATAATATTATAATAACTTGAGTATAATTAGAGTTTTATTTATCTAATTTGTACAAACCATTCTCGAGTTATACAAATATGACCGCCTAAAAAGGGGCAAATATTAGACATTTCCATTAAAAAATCAAGGCCTGTTAGAAAGCAGATTCGTGTTCAGCACGTTAAATTCCTTCTAGTCCATCTATTTCTGCTTCTCTGCAGACCAGTGTAATTTGTAATTTAAGGACAATTTGTTTAAACTAAATCTTACTATTGGAAAGCTTGAACAAGACTGAGTCCACTTTAAACATTTTTACATACAAATATAAATACGTACATACTTATATTCCTAAACATATTTAATCACATTTTTAAACACATTCACTTAAAAAAAAAAAACATGTCAAAAGTGCAAAAGTTTGTCACGTCAATCACTACTTCCTTATTTGCAATATTTAATTTAAACATGGTGATACAAATACAAAAATTAACACATTTGGACCTGATGATCATGAACTTCGTATGCTAAAATATAGTGTATATGTTAAAAAAAATGTTTATTAAATCAAGTTACATGCAAAAAAGCGAGCAAATATGTAGTATATGTTATACAAAAATAAATTAATGAATCAGAAACTTTATAGCCATCTGTCTGTCCATCATTAATTTATTTGAGAATGAACAAGTGTTATGCCGAGTATAAATTCAAATACTCAAAAAATAATAAGCATGAAGTTCAACGAACTATGACTTGCCGAACATTAAAAAACCAATAATATAGTAGTTACAAGTACAGATAATCCTCGATTTACGCGGTTTATTGGGACCGTTAAATTAGGCGCAAATTGAAAACGCGTTAAGCAAGGTTCAGAATACGTAGAAAATTTTATTTTGGGACCAGAATTTTTATATATCGCATAAATTGAAATTCTATTCAAATGAAAAATTTTTGTTTGGGACCTAGAAATCTTGTTAAATTAAAATACATAAAATTATTATTTTTTTATTTAATATTTCCCGATGATTAAAAAATTAATCATATGGTGCCAAATATTTTATCTATTAATCATTTTTCTAACACATATCCCTTTTGGTATCAGTTCCATACCAAACCAGTTTCGCCAGCTTTAAATGCTTTTTGATGATGATCCTTTATTAATTAAATTAAAATAATATGGTAATTATTCAAAGGCATTTGAATCACATGATAAAGATTCTCCTTGAATTAATAAATTTCGTAAAAATGCCTTTGCTAGCTAACAATTTAATTTGCAGGATTTGTCTTTGTCATATTATTTATTCATATATGTATTTCGTTTATATATTTACTATATACGGTTCTATTAAAATTATAAGAGCATTTTTAATTTTATTCTATTAAATTGTCTCGCATTGAGAACACACGTTTTTGGCGAATCAATTGCACATCTTTTTTGTATTGTTTTTATTGTAGATTCATTCAAATTTTTGGATTTTATTAAATATGCTGCTTTTCCCCCTTTTTAATATTGATTTTTTTCAGCAAATACAAAAGATTGTGCTTTGTTATTGTTTAAACGCGTTATACCAAATTCACGTAAAATAAAATCACCCTTCTTAAAAAATAATCTCTATTATTGAATTGTGTTATAAAGAAATCTCGAAAAATGAAGTATCGCGTAAATCGAGAGTTACATGTATGTACATTTGTTTTTTTTTTATTATACATTTTTTACATCTTTTTACTAAATAATATATTTAGCAATTCTACCCACTGTGTGAATTTATTTGGTCCACTTAAATAAAAATAATTTAAAATTTATGCATTCTATTGTTAGATTAAAGTACACACAACAAAAGAAAAAATTAAAAAAAAAAAGAAAAAATACTCTTATAATTGTAATTGCAATATTGCATAATTATGTGTGTCTTTTCTCTGCAAACACCACGATTTGGTGTTAAGATAAAAAAAAAAAAAAAAAAAAACATAATAAATTATTTATCTTTTAAACAATGAAAATTGTGTAAAATATCTTTATTGTTTTGAAAAATAATTTTAACAACGGTTTTCTTATTTCTATTAATTTATGAAAATTTAATTATTTATAATTTAATTAAAAATTTATCATTTAAATATTTATACAAATTGTAGAGGTATTATTAAAATAGTTTTTATATACATACATATATATCTGCTCGGGATGTAATTTATTTAAAGTAGACCATTATGCACAGATTATTTAGTAAAGTATGTAATAGTCATTTTCATAATTCTCTTAAAATCTGTTTAAAATGAGAGAGTTTACAGTTTGAATTTACAAAATTATTCAGCAATTCGTAATCACAAATCATAAACACAATTGCTACCACTGACTACAATGCTTTTGTATTTTTTAAACATTTGTTGTACAAAAGTAACATTTGTTATTACTTTGTACATTTAATTCTCATCATAACAATAATTCTAATATTGAAATTCTAGAAAGATATCAGTCCAAAATTCTCAGAATGATAACAAATGCACCGTGGTTTATAACAAACAAAGCCATTAGAAATGATCTTTCCATGACAACAGTTAAAAATGAAATAAAATCTATTAGCGAGAAGTATCTTCAACAGTTAAGTAATCATGTCAATCCCGCCGCCATCTCATTACTAGATTCTACTGATGGAATCAGATGACTTAAACGATTTCACGTTTTGGATCTTCAATTCAGAAGTTAAATCTAAATTATAAATCATTGCTAGACTAAATTATAAATCATTGTTAAATTAAATTTAATATTTTGAATTATAAATATTTTAATATTAATTTTGTGCTTAATATCTTATTGGAGTTATTAAGCCCCTGTGATGTATATAAAATTTAACATATATGTTTATTGTCTTTGGACAGATTGTAAATAAAGAATTAATTAATTAAAAAAGAAAGCATTCTAGCTAGGAATGCCAACCGGGTTTGATTTTTGAAAAAACCAGAGGGTTTCGGGATTTTTAAAAAATTTCCCGAATCCCAATTTCGGAATCCCGGGATTTTGGGGAATTGTAATTAAATAAAAACAACGAGAAATAAGCATAGTGTAATGCCTCAGCAAAAAAAAAAAAAAATCATTGGAAGAGTTTTAGTGCTAAAAAGAGCTACAGAAGTAATGTTTTTAATTCATATTTGTCATTAGATGAATATTAATTTTTCATTTTTATTTAGCGCTTTTTTTATAATTATATTTTTATTGTTTATAAAAATATAGTTTTAACCAAAGATTAACATACATAGATATGTAGCTCCGTTGTCGAAGATCTAAATCGGTTGTCAAAGAAAAAAAAACCTAAGTCTAAAAATGTGTTAATAAAAAATTTCATTAAAAAAAAACAATTGTAGTACGTGTACTTTTTTGAGTAATTTTTTGAATTGATTTTTTCTAAGGTTCATATTTATGTTAATAATCTATGGTTTTAACTTTGTTAAAAGGTAATACAAGTACTTTTAACTAGTAAAATTGAGATTTTCTTAGAAATAATTAATACTTGTTCTAGTAATAAATTTTTAATTCTCATTTTTTAGAAGTAATTATTAATAAATTAAAAAAAAATTTTATATATATTTACATTTTAAACAATGTTACAGCATCGCGACCTCCAACATTTCAACTGCCAAATAATTTCAACATTTTTACACCAGAATTTTGGCAATTCTTAAATCCCACCTCTAGTCCAGCGCCCAAAAATCAAACAACAACAACATCTACAACGACCACTACTAAGAGACCTCCCAAGAAATACAAACCTCCAACACAGATAACCACCAAGGAGGAAAAACTTAGCTTGGTTAAGCCAAAACAAACTATACCATCTAGAACCACTACCAAACAGCCAGAATTAATTAACAATGATAACACTAATATTACACCGAAAAGGGATGATGGACCATTTCGGATAGCTTTGCCCACATACAATATATTACGGGCAACTAATGAAGATGGTGAAAAGGGTAAACGAAATGTAGACAAAGAGAAGAATAATTTACGTGAACGTTTCGATTGTCCACGTGAAAGTGAGGTGAGATTTCAGTTGTTTCCGAAAATTTGTAAAATAGATGAAGATTGTAAAGTATGGAATAGAGAGGAAATATGTTGTGAAATTTTCGGAGCAAAAAGTTGTGTATCGGGCATACCAAAGCCATTGGAAGAAACTTCACATGCACGTAAGTTATTTAAAGCTTAATTTTTGTATGGTTAAGTAAAATTTTAACATACGAGTATTTTACTTTGTTTTTATAATTACAGCTATATTGGGTGTTATACCTCGCAAATGCCCCAATCGGCCTTTAGCCGAATTGTGGTGGGAAGTTAAGGAATGTGAAACCGACATGGATTGCTGGCCTCGAGTATGTTGTCCCGATGGTCGTAAACGTTATTGTCGAACTTCACAGCCAGAATTAGATACTGCACCAGTACCTGTGCAAAGATCTTTTAATTATTGTAAGTTTTAGAAACACTTTTTCGTTTAAAATTTGTTTGTCAATTGAATTTATTTCTACTATTTTTCCCCTATAGTATCGGAATACTTGGAATGTACTGCACCTCCACCTCCGATCTTTGATTTGCATCCAAAACCCTGTACCTCAACCCTAGATTGTTTCCCCAATGTCTGCTGTCAAGAAGCGGGACTACGTCATTGTCGACCACCCAAAAAATCTGTACTGACCATGTTGGCCAATGTATTTAATGTAGATTTTGTTAAACGTCTAACACAAAATATAGTGATTAAGTAATGAGAATTTTTAGTGATATCACCATATTTATTGTTTACAAGTAAATGATTTCCTAAAAAAAGTACTATAGTTTTGGTGATATTTTATATAACATAAAATGTTGTAACAAATATTTATTTTCTTGAGTTTTTTGCTTCCCTTATAAAATAGTATATATTACTATGTCGTATCTTGCCTTTTACTTATCTATTATATTTTAAATGTACTTATGTTTTACTCAATTATATAGTTTGTATTTAGCACTGTAGTATGTATAGACACTCTTGCATTTAATTTATATACTATCTACATACTTGCATTCATATCAACAAATTGTGGCATATAGTATGTCTGTCTTTTTGTAAATATATATAAGTGCACGAGTGTCTTGTGTAATTGTTGATATTGTAGATATTAGAAATTTGTTGTATTGTATAAAATCAATTTACTTAATTAACATAGTATGTTGGTATATACATATGTAAATAGAGTATTAGAAGAATATATATTTCTATTATTCAATTGTAAAAACGTCATTTAGAAAAGAAATTTACTATGTCTAATACTTTTAATAAAATAACCCAGAAAAAACTGTGTTAGTTCTACAACTAGTTTCAGAACGCATGAAAATAAATCAACTGCACTTGTTCTGCTTTGGCGTGACGACCAATAATTTTTGTTCAAAATTGTCATCTCTAGAACTGGTTCTGTGGAATAGTTACCTAGCCAGTATTCATTATATGGAACGGCTCTAGAACAAGTTCTTTAATCAATGATTTTTGTTTGAAATTATCACATTCAGAACTAGTTCTATAGAAGTATTAGGGAACGGTTTAAGGACCAGTTTTTACATTTTTTTATATTTTATTTTTCATTCAGGAAATGGCTCATTTCCTAAAGGTCATTTTTTCTTTGAAATTTGTTGGATTTTTTTTTAAAGTTTTTTTTTAACATTTCTAGGAAGTCATTTGGGAACCAATAACTTATTTAGAGAAGTGATGCAGAAGTAATACAGAACTAGTTACTAAGCACTAGTTCTTAAAAAAATTCTTATAAACAATTTAGAATCACAATACGGTTCTACTCTATGAGTAGCATAATTGGTTGTGACACCACTTGTTCCAAGGATGTTATTAAAGAATCTGAAATAGTTCTGATTGCACCAGTTCTAGTGATTTTAAAAGAAGTTCTAATTATTTCGTGTGAAATTATAAAAAAGCTTATGTTTTTTTAAATAAAATATTAATACCATATTTTTTTATTTGAATTAAATTATTTGTTGTTAATCATTATTAAACCGTATTAAATTTTTACTATGTGTACTAGAAACAATTTGTATCTTTTTTAAGAAAAATAAAAATATACATTTTTATTTTCAAATAAAAATAATTACGTAAAATTGGAATCAGTAATTGCGACCTATAATAAATAGAAGCCAATATTTGGCAAAAAATTCAAAATTCTTCCCTATCCAAAACTAACCGAAACTTTTCATATGTATGTGAATTTAAGTCCAATGCTCTTTTAATGATTTTTTGTTTTTGAGTCGATTTAAAGGTAAAGGTACTTTCATCTAAAAGAATGGCAGACTGAACAAAGCCTTCACAATTTTGTTATAATCGGAGCATTACTTTTCTTACACCTAATAAATGATTTTAGCGGAATAGATTTCTAATGAATATGCATAAATATGAAATATAAATAAATATAAAGCCACCGTATCGCAAATCACATCAGCAAATTTCTAGAAATTGGGTCTAAATTAGCCATACCATTCACACATAAATAGCATAGGGGTAATATTTATTATTGGTACAAATCATTTTACTTTAAGTATAAATCACACTATCAAAATCAAGAAGTATTGGTCCCTTCCTCGATTATCACATTATTTGCCACACAAAACGACTATTTTTTTAATTTCTTTAACTTAGAAAAACAATTTTTTAACTTATTTGTTTTAAATTGAATATTGGCCGAAACTAAATCCGAATCGGTCGAACTCTAATGAAAAAAATTTAAATAGAAGAATTTATTGCTGCGTAAAAATATTCAAATTTTTTTTTTATTCAACCACTATATATTAATAACAGTACCTATGTTTACTTAACAAACCAAATACATCCGAAGCTCGATTTAAAGAATTTTTTGATATATTATATATATATAAATATATATATATATAAATACTAATGTTTTCGAATTCGGATATATTTCGATACTTTAAAAATTCCCAGCAAAAACTTTGGTTGCTATGTAATGAGTTAAGAAGTTAATATAAAGGCTCTTCCCTACTTACACATTAGCTGAATAACTCATTATTTTAACAAGGCGATGACATTAGGGGAAACTAAGTACTTAACCTATATTATTACAAATAGGCATTTTAAAAAGTCACTACTTATATGTCACTACAGCTTGGAAGTAGTTCAATAAATCATTGATTTTATTATTATTTGGACTTTAAACAGTATAAAAAAGTTGTTTGCAAAAGATATTTTTAATATCTTAGGAAGCAAAAACAATTTTTTCATTCAATTTGTTATATCGGGTGGAAAATTCGTTCTACATTCGTTTTGTAAAGTATACATAAATGCAAACATTTGCTCATTCGTTATGTCGAGTTTGTTTTGTAATGTGCTAATTATTACAGTTAATATATTTTTCGATACGTTTGAATCAAATATTAAGGAAGTTATTTTGATATAGAATAACTAAATGAAGTTGTTATTTTATAATATCGTACGGTTGCATAGCGAATAACCTGGCAATTCATAATATGACAACTCAAAACAATCCAAACGTACACTAGCAAAGTGATTTTTTTAATTTTAACTCATTTTCGACCGCTGTTGCGTTTTCGCATCAGTAACTTTGCCATCTCCAAATTAATTAAATGTGCAGTTAATGGTGACACTGTTATTGTTAGATTAATTTGGCGTCCTAAAGATAAAAGAAACAAAAAAAAAAAAAAAAATATTAAAGCCATTCAGAACACCTAAAAAGTTAAAGTTGTGAAAACGCATCAATGGTTCTTTAATTATATCTACTTCGTGTTTTTGTATCAATGACTGAAGGGTGATAGAAGAATACAAAGAAAAGAAGCTAGCTCAATTTCCTACACAATAACATTTCTCTCTCCTCACATACAAGTTCTGTGTGAATGCAACACACTTGTGAGAGAGAAAAACAACACAAAAACTCCTTTAAAATTTAAGAAAATTTTAAGTTCCCGTAACACGAATAATTTCCACAAAGCGAAAAATATATATTTTTTATATTTTTGACATTCCTTTTTTCTATGTTAAAATTTAAATTGAACGAACAAAGTTGCTACTTTTGGTATAAAAAATAAAACACAATTTAAAATAATTTTAAATTATTTTCATATTATTCAACAAAAAGCCAAAAAATTTAATTATATTTATATTTGTGTAATCCACATCAAAAGATGAAAATTTATGAAAATCTGCCAATATAATTGTGATGAATTTTATTTAATAACTTTTGAATACTATCTTGAACAACTATGTGTGCTTATGATTTGTGGTGAAAGTCGTTTCAGCACTAATACATATAAATAAAATTTGACTAACACAATCTTAAAGTATGTTTTTTTTTTTTGACAACAGATAGGTTTTTTGTTCTTCTTTGTTTTCTTTGGTTGATAGCTTTAGATTTAAGATAAAAAATTTACAAAATGTTATTCACAAAAAATGCTCGTTAATTGTACGATTTCTGAAATTTCTGCATTGTGAAACCAAAAATAGCCAGCCGCCCAAACTTCTGAATTTGTCATAACAATTACAAAAACAAGTCTTATATGGAAATGGGTAAATGCTTTAGCTGGGTGTGCAACTTTTGTATGGTTGGGAAAATTTGGAAAGAGTAATAATGTTGTCTGCTATTTTATTTCGGTCTCATATGCATAGATTCAGATTTCGTCATCTGCAACAAACACGTTTTCAGGAACATAAACCGATATTTTTCATCGCTTCCTTTCAAAAATTAAAGCGAGTCTTATTTGAATGATTGTTAAATTATATGGGGTTAAATGAGAAAAACTATCTTGGACGCTGAAATATTAAAACAATATTAAATACATACTAATAGAATTAATCTCCAGAAATTCTCCGATCTCACAACAAACCATACATTTATGAGATCAGTACATGTATAGAATGAATGTTGTCTAGTAAATAAAATTCGTTCTGGTGTTAGAGCATCCACGATTGAATTCCGCACACCAACGGTAAAAGGTGACCACATATAGTTTCTTTTCCAAAACTTGATTAAAGTATTATTTTTCAATTAATCCACATTGAAAGTTATAGATAATCATTGAATGAATTTTTTTATTGAATTATTACATTTTTTGACGAAGAAGATTTTTTAACTAATTTTTTGAAAATATTTTAGGAAAATATGTTTTTTTTTCAGAAAATTGCCCTGTATGATGAAATTTAATGATAGGCTTTCACAATTTTTTGCAAAACCTTTAAAAACATATTCAATCATCTAATATAATTCGCAGAAGTAAGGAAGCAAAATTGTTTACAGGCTCAAAAAGTTGAACTTTTCACTAAAAATTTATCATTTTCGATCACTGCTGGGAAAAAGTTCAAAACTTTTCAAAATGACACCTTTCTTAAGGTCCAGTCTTTCAAGTGTCAAAAAATATTAAACTTTTATAACAAAATTTTTTAGAAAAATTAAATATACAAAGGTACTTTTTTGGCCAAAACTTTTAATCTTGCAGACTTATTTTAAAATTTTGACTTTAAAATTTTTTTCTAGTTATCGAATTGGGATAATGACAATTTCCTTTCTCTAATTTCATCCAGAAAGTTGTAGAGAATTTTAAAAAATTTTTTCTTTGCCTTATTTAGAAGAATTCAGATATGTAAAAAATATTTAAAGTCGATTTATATTTGCTCCGATATCTTAGTCATTCTCCAGGTGGTTAACTTTAGCCCACTGTAGCCCCGTCCATAATCCAGCTACACACTGCAGTCAACAATATTTCTCTACCGATGTCCCTAGTTTCATTAAAATCATTCAGCGGTTTAAAAGATCCATTTATTTCCAAAATACTGTGCGCTTCAAAGTTATTAATTAGAACTAGGGTTTTTATCCCAACAATTCTCGGGACGAATTTCTTGGGAATTTTTCCAATTTTTCACTTCCCTATTCCTGGGATTCTTTCTCGCTAATCCCGGGAACTAAAAAAATGCGCATTCTTACCATTTTTAAAAATTAAAAATACCATAAAAAACGTTGAATAACCAAGCAAATATACGGTTCGATGACTGCATTGCTTTTCACCCAGTTCGATGTAAATAATTTCCGAACTAGAATACTAAAATGACAAAACTACTTAAATATTTGAAAAATTCTCCATGATTGAAATCACTGCTATTAGAACACAAAACTTAGAAAACCTCGCCAATGTTAGATGAATGCACGATACAGTTTTGTAAGATTTTTTATATTTATCTTTCACCTTTAACAATTTTTACACATTAAATTTTTAATTAATTAATTTTATGTTTTGGAGAAATCGATCAGGGTCTAAGTAGGATTTCAAAAACACTCTTGAAGACGTGCTTATTTATGGTTTCTTAAAAAAATTTTCTGTGGCTGTGACGAACAATATCCAGAATTTTTTCTTTATATTTTTATTGTCAATGATGAATAACTTAAATAGCAAAACATTTATAGTTTTTTTCTTTTTTTTTAATAGATGTAGGTTTGAATATATTTTGAATATAACAATGAATTTCCAAATAAACATTTGTGTGCAAATCATATGTAAAATAAAGCTTTTCTGTTTAGTTTTTATGCTTTTTAAATATTGTATTATTTCCTAAAACCGATTCAATTTCCGGGAATGCCTTATATAAAAAACCGATTCTCAGGAGTTGAAAAATGTCGGGAAATTAAAAACCCCAATTAGAACAATCGACTTCATTTAATAAAAAGACATATTTTTTTATTTTCAATTATTTTTTTAATGTTTTTATATTTATATTTTTTGAGCAAAATAAATCTCATTAATTTCACTTAAATTTAATTTAATACATTTGATATGTAATAAAAAATTCTATACAATAAACTAAATTAGTCTTAATTAAATACAATTCGACCCAATCAAAGAGACAAAATATACGAAATGATAAAATTCATTTGATTGAATGATTCCCAAACAAACGATGTGCACTTTACTTGCTGCTGCTGCCTTTGTCACAACAGCCGCCAGATCCGCATTTGCATGAGGTGCCGCAACCACAACTGCCACCTTGAGTGTGGGAAGAGCATTTGCAACCTAATTTTTATAAACAAAAAGATAAAAAATTAATTATTTTAAATAGAAAGTAAACCAAACAAATTTATATTTAAGATACATTTAATAATAAAAAAAATTGTTAATTTATTTTAAATGTTTTGTTAGCTTACCAGTTCCGCAGGGGCAAGGCATTTTGATTGATTGTTGTTTTTTAAATTGTTTTACAAAAAAAAAGATGCAAGTAGAAAGTCTTCAGATACTGTTGTTTAAGCAACTTCAGATACTGACTGATGTCTGTGCCACGAATGTTTGAGGTTTTATAGATATGATTAGTGGATATTTTTTTTTAGCTCATTTACACTCTACACAGCACTGCTCGTACAATTCATTTCAGTTTTCTCAATTTCTGTTTTTAAGCTGAGTAGTGTGGTGTGCATTTCACTGACATACAATACTAAAGTCGCCACACTACACCACACCAGCAGATTACCTGCCGTAAGTATCCAAAACACAATACGCACGAATTAAACCTTTAACTGAGGTTTAAAATTGGTGATGTGTGCAAAAGGTGTTTTGATAGAGTAACGAGCGGGTTGAAAGGTAATTGAAAAACTATGTAAATAATAAACAATTACCGGTGAAAACAAATACATACTAAACAAACATGTAAGAAGACCCGTTTTCTTTTTAAGTCTCATTTTTCATTACACAGAAATTCCCATAGCTCAACAATATACAAATAACATACAGTACAACGGAATTAAACGTAATCTGCAACGTCACAATTTGTTTTCATTATTTTTTTTATTCTAAATTATTTACTCTACTTTTACTAACAAATTGTTTTTCGGCTGTCGATATCACATTGTGATAAGAATCGAAGGTTCGTGGAGAAAAGAAGGAAGACAGAAAATTAATCAACGAACGTATGAGAATTGTGCACAAATATTGTTTCGATTTGTTTTTAAAATTTTTTTTTCTGGGTCTTTGCTTTTTAGATTTTACACAACCATTTTAGTCTGCTGTTAGCTGTCGTTTGGGTCATTTAAAATTAAATAGAAACAAATTTACGGCTAGACATAAATCTTTAATTTCCTAACATGTAACACTATGCAGCTAGGGTTTGGGGTTTCCTGCAATATTTCTTTTCCCGGGAAACGGAAACGAAAAACTCAATTTCCCGGGAATTCACAGGATAAATTAAATTATTGATATTAAAAATATCAATAATTTAATTTAAATTCAATACAAAGAAGTTTCATATAAGTATATATAAGTGTACCAAATTTCGTGAAGATCTATCCATAATTGATCATAGCTATAAACCCCTCTACTGAAGAACATTTTAACGTGCATAAATCCCATAGAAATGTTAGTATGAAGTTAGTATTTGACAAATGGAAGTTTTATATAAGTAGAAATCTCAGTGGCAAATTTTGTGAGAATCGGCCCATAATTGTCCATAGATCTCATACAAATCCCTCTTCCCGGAATCACCCATAAATATATAAATACAATATAAATATTAATATCAACACATTATAATGTATATGTATGTTTAGTAGAAAAATGCATTGCATTTAATGCAAGTATCGGTTCATGATGGGGCACAGGTCCCATATTAGATCCTCTCCCAGAATTTTTATGCACATATACTATTGTGTAGGGTATTATATGATCGGGCTTAACCGACTTTAAAAATACCGTAAAATTTCATAAATTGCTAAAGACGTATAAGTGCCAACTATATGTGAAATTACACATATAATTGCTTAAAAAGTAGAGACGCAAACCTAAAAGAAATAAGTTTCTTATCATAGAAATATAGAGGGCGTCATAACATACCACCGTGTTGGACAAAAATATTCAAACATGAACAGCTCATGAGAAATTGTTATCGCCACCAAAATAAAAAGTTATTTTTAAAATTAATTTTGATAGTTTCGTGCTCTGAAACAATCCTAATGCATTTCATTATATCTTAAATTCGAGTTCTGATCATAAAGCGAATTTTTCACTTAGAACTCGATTTTCGTTTACTAATTTTTATACCCCACACCACCATAGGTGGTGGCTCCATAATTTACCATAGCTCCCATATAAGCCCTCTTTCCTAAAGTGCATAAATTCATCTAAATGTTAGTATTAACGTAATATTCCCTATTTGTATATTTTATTTTACACTTAGTAAAAGTATCGGTCCACAATTGACTTCATCACTAATATTAGACCCATCCACGAATTTTGATAAACGTGCACAATGGTGTGTGGTATCATATGACCGGGCTTGATCGACTATATCTTTCCTTCTCATTTTTTCTTAACTAAGAACTAAATTTTTACTCGAAAAATCAATTCTCATCAAAACCCAAATTTTAATAAAAATCCCGATTAATCAAATTTCAATACTTTTCCTAGTATATCTGCGGGTTTTTTTATGCTGAGTTTTGATCTTAATAAAAACTACTATTATATCACTTTTTCAGATTGCACGATTTACAAATCCTCTTCCCACTACTATCGTGTTATTTTGAATATAATTCATTTTAATATATAATTTCATTGTTTTCAGCTTAAGAATGTCAAAAGTCAAATTAATGTTAATTAAAATGCAACTTTTCTTTTAAATATATCAAACCTTTTGATCAACAGTCTTAAGATTTCCAGTTGAATTGTTTAATATAATAAAATCTCGATATGATTTAATTGTTTAATTTATTTATTTTTTATTTCATTCTTTTAACAAAAAAATTTACGATACCAAAAGAATTAGAAATTTTACTTAATTTATACGCAATGTAAATAAAATTTACATTACATTACATATAAAGATAAATAAAGATAAAGATAAATTGATCACAAAATTTTTTGAAAAACTAAGTTAAGATTTTTATATTAATTGCATTGTATTAAGATACAATACAATTTGACTCATTACTTGGACCCGCATTTGCATGAAGTGCCGCAACCACAATTGCCACTTTGATTTTGAGAAGTGCATTTACAACCTAAATTATATATTAATCAAAAAGAAACAATTTAGAAAACAAAATACTATACTTTTTTTAGTTATAAACTTACCAGTTCCACATGGGCAAGACATTTTGATTGATATTTAGTTTTTAGCTTCGGTTACAACAAAAAATTTTAAAATGTTTTTGTTTAAGCAACTTTTAGAGTTTACTGATACTTTTCCTACGAGTGTACTGCGGTTTTATATATATATGATTGTTGCTAAACACCATAAAAGATTTGTGTAAATATTGAGCTAAGTAGTGTGGTGTGCATTTGCTGTATAAAGATACACTACACGAATCGCACGATTTAAAGATATTAATAAAGCGAACTAAGTAAGTATGTATGTATTTATGTTACAATGATATCGAGTGCAAAAGTTGGTGTAATTAAAGGCTTAAAAGTTAATTCAAATTGGAACTTCATTAATGAGGCACCTACCTTAAATTGTCTAAATGTTTTTTTATTTTGAGTCTAAGATTTTGTTACTCAAAAATTAAGTATTTTTTATTAACATGCCACAACAATAAACTACGTATTAAAATTAGTGTGCAACGTCATAATTTGTTTATATTTTTCTATAATTTGTATTTACTTCTATTGTTTTTGATAATAAAAAATAATGATAAGATTACAAGATTCGTTTAATCGAAGATAGGGCTAAAGAAAATTGTTATTGCGCACTAAATTTGTTTCGGTTTGTTTTTTATTTTTGGTGTCTCAGCTTTTTAAAATATGCTGAACCGTTTTAGTAGTCTGCCAGCAATTATAATGCTTATTTAATGAAATTGAATATATATATATTGAGGAAATATATTTATATACTCTTTTTATAATTTATTACAGACATTTATGTAGAATAGTTTCAAATGATGAGAATTGTAGATTGCAGAGAAATGTAGATTGTACTGCCTGTAAAATCAATACATTTTTTAAGATATATTTAAGTTTTCCAATTTTTTATAAAAAATACACAATTGCTTTAAACCTTTAAGTCTTAAAAAGTGAATGGTAGTCTTCTCGTTTTCATGTTAAATTCTACGAATATTAGCTCGTAACAAAATTTGGCATCCTTTCATAAAACTATTTTTATTTTTAATAAAACTATTTGCATATGTAAGTTTTTTTTTCATTTTATAGTTTCTCCACATATAAATTTCCTTTTTCTTAAAGTATATCAACTGTGGAAAGGTTTCGAACATATAAAAAAAAAAAAAAAATAACTGAGACCCTCAAAACTTAAAAAGCGAGACGAATGTACAATATGATTTTTTTGCCTTCTATTCGCTTTAACGAATCTGTGGTTCTTGCGTTTATTATCGGCATTAATAAAAAAAGCATTTACTTTGCTTTTTTGTAGTAAAAAATAAAATAAAATAAATAAATTAAAATAAAATAAATTTTGACGTTACACACAATTTTTATTATATGTTATTATAGGATATCATGTCAAAAATTGCATATTACTTAAAAAAGGAACTTAAATTCAATACAATAAAATGAAAATAAGTTAAAGTTTTAATATTTTGATAATTAAAGAATTTAAAATTACTACGGCTTTTGCACACGGTAACATTTTAAAACTGTTTTCAGTTGGCTGTTTTTTCTTTCCTGTGTTCGTGTGTGTTTCATAGTTGAGGATAGCGTGTCTAGTGGTAAAACATGCACTCGAAGCTTAAACAACATCTTAAGATTTTCTTGCAACAAAATTTAAAAACAAACTACATATATAACAAAATGCCTTGCCACTGTGGAACTGGTAAGCATTCCAAATTAATTAAAAAATCTTAACTTATGTACTAAATATTACTTTTTTTTAATCAAAATTAGTTTGCAAACGCACTTCCCAAAACCAAACTGGCAATTGTGGTTGCGGCACATCTTGCAAATGCGGATACAGCAAGTAAAATTGTTTTCTGTTTATTTAATTCTACTTTATTCAATCTCTACTTTATCAAAATTTCCTTTGGTTTATTTTTTCAAACAAATCAAACGCATTTAATTAATTTAAGTAAAATTTATTTATTTGCTTTTATTAATATTTTAGAATGAAAATGAAAGTTTAAGAAAAACATTTAAAACAGTGTATGATTTTGACTTAATTTATAATATATAAAGATACGGTTTCTCAAAATTTTCATCCTGACATCCTTTCCAAGCTGAATGAAAATGAAAAAAAAATTTTTTTTTAATTTATTTTTTTTTGATTTTTTCATATTTGTGCCAAAGGAAACATATGAAAATTTGTTATCTTAAGAACAGGCTTTGGTACGCGCATTTATTGATATAACTAAAATTTGGAAACAGTTCCAAATGTGTTCCAAATTTTGCAATTTTGCATAAAAAATTACATATTTGAATTTTTACACATAAATTTGAATTTTACACATAAACAAGACCAAAATAATGCAATATAATCCTCTAGCAGTTATGCCGAATCGGTTTTTCCATTTTTCGAACAAGTTCAAAAATTTTTTCGAAACATATTTTCCTTCATATACAAATGCTTGTACATGAGGAGAAATTTAATAATAAAAAAAAAAAAAAAAAAAAATAACAACAATTATTTTAACTAACAATGAAACGAATTAAGTTTAAGTGAAAAATTAAGAACTGTATTTGTTTACAATTTGTTATCCCAAGTTTAAAAAATCCAAACTATGCTTTTAAATAAGAATTGTAAAATATGCTGTTAGATCAGAAATATACAAAATTAAGTTCAATCTAATCGATGTTGACAGCTATTTTTATTCGAAGAAAAATTAAAAAAATTAAAAAAAATATTTAAATTTTTTTTTTTTATATTCCAAGCATTTGGTTTAATAGTTGACACAATAAATATTCAGAAGTTTTTTTTTTTTAATTCATTCATGCAATACTTTGTATTGCTATCTGAAAATATTTTTCCTTGTATCTTTTTTAAATACAACCATTGTCTTATTAGTTATTTATTATTTTTGGCAAAATAATAATTTTAATTTAATTTTATTTTTTAATTAATATTTATTTGATAAAACAATATGTAAAGCCATGGAAAAATTTTACTTAAATTAATGTTTATAAAATAAAAATTTAGTAAACTTAATTATGTTTTAATTATATACAATTCGGCTCATTTAAAATCGAAAAGAGCACTTTACTTGCTGGATCCGCATTTGCAGGAGGTGCCACAACCGCAGTTACCGGTTTGGTTTTCGGAAGTGCATTTGCAACCTATTTTTTTTAAATTGAGATTTAGTTAATAAATTAAAATTTTAGTATAACTTTATGTTATAAAACTTACCAGTTCCACAGGGGCAAGGCATGTTGATCGATATTTAGCTTTTAAGTTTTGTTACAGGAAAAAAAATTCTGAAGATGTTGTTTAAGCAACTTTTAGAGCTGACTGATACTTTTTCTGCGAATGTATGTGGTTTTATAGATATGATGAAATATTGTTAAACACTGCAAAATGTGTAAATATTCTAAAATAGTCACACTACACCACACTAGTAAGAGTACTAAAAAAGTGCGCACGATTTCAAAATTTATGTTACTATGGTGGTGACGTGTGCAAAAGTTGCATAATTTGCAGGATTACAAAATAAAAAAAATTACGTCTTAATAATATGAAAGAATATTATTACTTTTCAATTTTTGTTTTCTTTTTGAGTCTTAGATTTTATTGCTCAAAAAATAAGATTTTTTTTTTTTTAACATACCATTACAAACTACAAACTACTATGGAATAAAATTCGTGTGCAACGTCATAGTTTGTTTATATTTTTTATAATTATTTACTTTTGTTATTTTGGTGATAAGAAAATAATGATAAGATTTGAAGATTTGTTTGTCCGAAGTTAGTTCTAAAGAAAATTGTTATTGCCCACCAAATTTATTTCGGTTTATTTTTGGGGGTCTCACTTTTTAAAACATGCTAACCTTTTTAGTAGTTGGTCACCAATGGCACTGCTTGTTTTAAGATATAAAAAATATGAGAAGAAAAAATTTTAATTGATTACAAAATGTGTGAAGAATAGTTTAAAATAATATTATAACTATGCTGACAATTGCACATTATTAATAAATTATTAATACGAGTAAATGTTAAATCAATGACACTGTTTATACCCCCCACCACCATAAATGGTATTATGCGTTTGTGCTGATATTTATAACGCACAGAAAAAACCATCCTTAATCCAATATACTCAGAATAACTTTTTGAGTCGATCTCACGATGTCCGTCCGTCCGTCTGGCTGGATGGATGGCTGGACGGCTGGCTGGCTGTAAATGTGCACAAAGTGCAGGTCGCAATTTTGAAGGTACTTCAATGAAATTTGGCACGTAGGACTTCCATAATACAAGGACGAAGTCTATTGAAATTGGTGATGATCGGTCCATTATTTCACCTAGCCCCCATACAAATGTCCTCCCGGAATAGGGGTTTAGCGATCATAAATGAAATTCGGTGTAAGGAAGTTTTGTATAAGTATCAATCTTTGTACCAAGTTTCATAAAGATCGGCCCATAATTGACCACAGCTCCCATATAAAACCCACTTCCGAAAATAACTTTAACGTGCATAAATCACATACACATGTTAATATTAGGTTTATATTCGTCACAAGTAAGTTTTATATAAGTAGAGATCATAGTGACAAATTTTATGAGGTTCGTTCTATAATTTACCATAGCTCTCATATAAGCCCACTTTCGGGAATCACCCTAAAGTGCATAAATTAATATAAACATTTTAGTATTAACGTAATATTCTGTATTTGTATATTTTATTTTAGACTTAGTAAAACTATCGGTCCACAAGTTTATATAAGACCCCTCCAAGAATTTTGATGGTAATGCGCAACGGTGTGGGCTATCATATGGTTGTGCTTGACCGACTATATCTTTCTTACTTGTTTTTTATTGTTTTATACTAATTATATCCTTATATACATTTATTATAAAAATGAGAAAGTAATTATTATGTATCGCATCAGAAGGGGAGGAAGCCGCACCGGAAAAAGCTAGTGGTTTAATGAAAAATGCAGAACGTCTGTATATGATATAATAAGAAATCTGCTAAACAATCACTAGGTCTCTTTTTTAATTAAAGAGTAATAATTGATGGGTGTTTTTAAAATTTTTTATAACGTTTAAGTATGTACAAGGTTTTCTTCTTTGACAACTTTTCCTTAATACTGTGATATTAGTAGTTTCCTTATTTAATTATTTAGATGCTAATTGTTGTAATACTTTTAAGTATTATTTTATAAAGGTTTCAATAAAGTCAATAAAAAATAAAATAAAATGCGGTTTCCTAATCTTACTGTTGCTTCATAATAATTGTTTTTTTATATATATTTCTAATTAAATTTAAATTAAATTTAATTTAAATTTACTTCACATAAAATAATAAAAGAATGACGTTCTCATTTTATAATTATAAATATGTATTCAGAAATTAAAATAAAAAAATTATATGTATTGGGAAATTTTTGGACAATCTATTTTATATTATAAACTGGACATTGTGGCTTTATTCAATTAACATATGTTTGCACTTTTTCCGCACATATTTTTATTATCATTTTCTTTTTCAATATTTCAACTGCTGATAAACTACTGTAACAGTTATGAAAATATAAAAAACTGACACCCCTTAAAATTTTAAATATCAGGAGAATACAATTTTAGTATTTCGTTCGTTTTAACGAATCTTCTTACGAGTACAGACTTTTTCCATTTAGAAGCTGTCGCTACTTTTGATAAGGTATTAAAACATTTTTATTAAAATAGAAAATTACAAATTGTTTAAAATTGAAAAGAGTTTCATAGTTTTATAGTTGTTATCAAAATATGCCAGAAGTTAAAATTAGCTGTTAAGCTAAAAATATTCAGAAATAAGTGCACTCTATAATGGTGGTGACTGTCTCAGATATACCTATTTTCATTATATTGAAGAAAAATTAAAAAAAATTATATACATATATTTTCATATTCTAAGCCTTTGGTTTAACAGTTGATACAATAAACTAAATAGATAGACTCTGGATTTTTCATAAAATTTTGCTTCGGCTATTAGAGGGTTAAGCTCTTCAAACATATTAATGTTTAAAAGCTTTTTTCCATTCATTGGCGAAATATTTGTATTGCCATTTGAAAGTGTGTATATTAATGTAAATATTTTTTAATAAAAACTGTTTTTAATTTATATTTTTTTTTGTTTTAATTATTATTTATTTGACAAAACAATATGTAATGCCATGGAAAAATTTTACTTAAATTAATATTTAAAAAATAAAAATTTTGTACACTTAAATCTTATTTATATACAATTTGGTCCATTTAAGAAGTAAAGAGTACTTTACTTGCTGGATCCGCATTTGCAAGAGGAGCCGCATCCACAGCTACCAGTTTGGTTTTGGGAAGTGCATTTGCAACCTAATTTTTATAAAAAGAAAAACAATTAATAAATTTAGAAAATTTTTAATAACGATTTAAAACTTACCAGTTCCGCAGGGGCAAGGCATGTTGATTGATATTTTGCTTTTTTAAATTTTGTTACAAGGAAATGTTGTTAATTTAGGAACTTTTGTTACTGACTGATGTTTTTGCTACGAGTGTATTGTGGTTTTATAGATATGATTATTGTTGAAAACACTTAGCACACTAGAATTCTACAGGAGATTTTTCCAAAATTTTAAGCTTAGTAGTGCGGTGTGCAATGGCCCTAATAATAATACTAAAAAAGTATACGCACTACCTTACATTAGGTAGAAATAAAAATACACACGACCGTACGAAATTAAAAACTTCGAACTAAGTTTACGGTTACAGTGGTAACGTGTGCAAAATCTGTTGTAAATTAATTAATTGCAAGGTAATCGAAGAATATAATTTATTTACTCAAATTTAATAAAAATTTGAATATTTTTTAAAGTCTTATATTTTTTTTTAACTCTGATTTCATTACATTGATTTATTAAAAAATAATCATATTTTTATTGATGTACATACAAACTTTAACGTAATAAAATTCGTGTGCAACGTCATAATTTGTTTTTATATTCTTTATTTACTTTTTTATCTTTAATAATCATAAGCAAATAACGATAAGAACTTAAGATTCGTTCAAACGAAGAGAATTCATACTAAAATTTCTTATTGCGCACTAAATTTGATTCGGTTCTTTTTTTTAATTTGGGGTTTCAGCTTTTTTAAAAGTTTTCAATTGATTTAGTTAACTGTCAGCAGTTGAACTACACATTAAAAATGGAAAGCGGAGCAGTATAAATGTGAACCTTATTTTTTTGTTCGTTTTGATCATTTCTAACAACATTTTTATTTCAAAATATTATTTTTTTTAACAAATAACAATTTTAGTTTAATTTAAATAGAGGGTTTCAATATTTAATAAATTAAAATATTAAAAAATTACCTATTATCATTTATAATTTTTTTTTTTTGCATTTTATAAAAGTCTATTTATATTATTATTTAATAATATAGAAAATAATCATAAATACGCCTAGTGGTTTTTAATAAATTTTTCCTTTCAAAAAAAGATGTTGATATGGTAAACATTGATAAAATGTGAATTTAAAAAATTCTCAATTTGATTAACATTTGTGTTAAATTATTCAAATAAAAGCATATTTCCTCGCAATTAATTGAAAATGGCGCCACCTGGTTCTCAACATTATAACGAACTGTAAAGTTAATTTAGTTAAGATGCTGTTAGTGCAGTCCCAAACCAATCACTTATAATACAGAACTAAAGAGGGCGCACGCTACATTAATTTTAGTATTAACATTTTAAAAGTTGTGTTGGAATAAAAAAAACTATTCTACAAATATGAGTTTCTTTCTTTTTGGAACTCTAAAAATTAAAAAGGCGTAGTTACTAGGCAGACGGTGAAGTCGAGTTAAAATTGTCGATGGTGGCCGCTTAGCAGAAATAGTTCGCCGGCGGCTAATAGTCGATTAAACTCGATTTTTTTTTAAAATTACATTTTATTTTATATTTTACATACAATTTTTTCTTTAAGAATACAATTAACAAAAAATAAAATAAAATGAATTCAGTTTTTAACTTAAAAATAATTCAATCCTTTATACAAATAAAATCAGTTTTCATTTTAGTAGTGGGTATGAAATTTTTTCTTTGAGAATAAAATTAAGAAAAATAAATTGAATTGTTTGCATCTTACAAACAATTTTAATTTTATCCTTTAGACTTAATTCAGATTTTTTATTCCGGAATTCATTTGGGTTTAGTCCACTTATTAATGCAAATTTTTCCAATCAATCAATAATGCTTTTGTTACTTGCATTTTTTTTATAATTAATATAAAACAATTAAAACTTAACTGCTTTTAATATTTTAGTTTATATTTTTGCTAATATTCATTAAGAAATATGTGAAAAAATTAAATTAAAATAAAACAACCGGCTATAAAAATCTGCCGGTAAAAGCCGCATGAGTCGGCGGCGGTGCTTGCAATCAAATTAAGATTGGTGATGGCTAAAAGCTGACTTGGAACCACTTGACTTCGCCCTCTGCTACTAGACTATCAAAATGCAACTGTGTTAATTCTAATGAAGCGTCTTCCGCAAAACTTGCACTTGAACTACACTTTCGTGTAGATTTCCCGAATCAGTTACTTGAGATTAATGGACTCCACCCATATCAATCTGCGTCTTATGTGGTACTGAACTAAATCCAAACTTGTAAAAGTTAGGTTATAAAATTCAATTACATGTGACAAATGTAAGCTTCGAAAAACCATAACGCGATGTAGTAGGCGACACCAAACATTTACTTAATGTGGGGGATGAGATGCAAAATTCTCGAAGGCCAAACAACAAAAACCGGCCTGGCTGTACTTAAGAAATAATTACAATGACGCGAGAGTTGTTCTCCAATCCATAGCTACTTTACGAATGATATGAAGGCCTTAAGTCTATTGCGTTATCTAAAGAGAATTTAAACACTCAGAAATATTTATATCGTGAAATACTTATAAAATTTTTATGCAAATTCATTCGATTTTAATAGAAAATTTAATGAAGGATATAGTCGGTCAAGCCATACCATACCTTATAATATAGTTTATGTGCATTACAATTCTGGAAGAGGTCTTATATGGGACCTGTGGCCAATTGTGGACTAATATTTATATGAGATTTATATACTTAAAGGTAATTTTCAGAAAAGCAGTTTGTATAGGATCTATGATAAATTATGGATTGATCTTCATGAAATTTGGCACTAAGATTTATACTTATATGCAACTTGTTTTCTTTGCATGTCACTTTCAGCTGTGTAAAAATACATGTAACAAGTACTATTATGGTTTTAATAAAAAATATTAATATATTGAAAGACTTATTAAAAAAAAAAAAAACAGTATTTTGATAGATAAAATATAAATTGTTCATTTCCTTTTAACAATTTAAAGTGTGTTTACACACTATTCACACTTCCCACAATTTTGACTTAAGGCAAATATTTTTGTTTGACTAAAATGAACTATTTTCTTGTTTTGTTCTTAAAAATATTTAGTGTTCATATTAGGCAAATCAAATTTTTGCAAAAGTCGTCAAATATTATCCTAATGTGAACATAGCTTAACAACAATTATTTTAACTAACAATGAAATAAATTAAGTTTGAGTGAAAAATCAAAAAAAAAAAAAAAAAAAAAAAAAAAAAAAATATGCTAAGAACTGTATTTGTTTACAATTTGTTACCCCAAGTTTAAACAAATCCAAAATATGATTTTAAATATAAATTGTAAAATATGTTGTTAGGTCAAAAATATACAATCGATGCTAAAATTCATAACACTCTAATGTCTAACAGTCTCAGTACAACTATTCTAATTTTCATTATTTCAACTTTTTTCATATTCTAAGAATTTGATTTAATAGATGGCACAATAAATATTCAAAAGCTTTTTTCAATTCATGGATGCAATGCTTTGTATTGCTATCTGAAAATATTTCATATTTCAATAAAAATTATTACTTATAACTTTTTTAAATACAACCACTGTTTTATTATTTATTCTTTTCTTATTTTAGGCAAAATAATAAATCCATTAAAAGTTTACTTAAATTAAATACATTAAATTTGTAAGAAGAATATACAAAATTAAAATTTGGTAAACTTAATTAAGTCTTAATTATATACAATTAGGCTCTTTTAAAATAGAAAAGAGCGCTTTAATTGCTGGATCCGCATTTGCAGGAAGTACCACAACCACAGCTACCGGTTTGGTTTTGGGAAGTGCATTTGCAACCTAATTTTGTTAAAAAAATTAAGATTTTGTTAATAATTTAAACTTTTAGTATAACTTAATGTTATAAAACTTACCAGTTCCACAGGGGCAAGGCATGTTGATTGATATTTAGCTTTTAAGTTTTTTTACAGGAAAAAAAATTCTGAAGATGTTGTTTAAGCAACTTTTAGAGCTGACTGATATTTTTTCTGCAAATGTATGTGATTTTATAGGTATGATTATGATTGAGCTAAGTAGTGTGGTGTGTATTTGATGTTTAAAGATTCTAGAATAGTCACACTACACCACACTAGTAAGAGTATTAAAAAAGTGCGCACGATTTCAAAATTTGAGTAAATCAAACTATGTATAATTATATTTATGTTACTGTGGGACGTGCGCAAAAGTTGGTGTAATTTAAAGGATTAAGAAATAATAAAAATTGCGTCTTAATAATATGAAAGAATATTAATATTTTAAAATTTTTGTTTTCTTTTTGAGTCTAAGATTTTATTGCTCAAAAAATCAGATTTTTTTTTAACACACCATTACAAACTACAAACTACTATGGAATAAAATTCGTGTGCAACGTCATAGTTTGTCTATATTTTTTTATAATTATTTACTTTTGTTATTTTGGTGATAAGAAAATAATGATAAGATTTGAAGATAAATATTATGTATCGCATCAGAAGGGGGGGGGGGGGCAAAGCGCACCGGGAAAAACTAGTCATTTATAAAAAAAATTAATAAAACTCCTAAAAAAAGTAAAATTAATATACACTGCCGTACAAAATAAAATGCGGTTTAATGCAAAATGCAGTACATCTATATATGAAATAATAACAATAATAACAATAATTAAGACACTTTTTTTAATTAAAGAGTAATAATTGATGGTTGTTTTTAAAATTTCTTATAACGTTTAAGTATGTGCAACGTTTTTTTTTTGGACTACCTTTCCTTAACACTGTGATATTAGTAGTTAATTGTTGTAATACTTTTAAGTAAATTCTCATAACAATGTAATTCATTAATTACTTTATAAAGGTTTCAATAAAGTCAATAAAAAATAAATAAAAAAATAAAATGCGGTTTACTACTCTTGCTGTTTTGTCTTTTAGGTGCATTATGGGATATTTTTTGGTATCCAGGTATTTTATTTTTATTTTAAATATTTTTGAAATTCTACAGCTAAAATTAATTTTAAGATGAACACAATATATATATATATATATATATATAAATTACTTTTGCATGAAAAAAATCTGGTAATATTTCTAAAATTTTGTTTAAAATAGTGGACCATTTTGTTTCAGAATAACTTATATTGCAATTTTTAGTAAACCTAAAGGAACATTTTTTGCGTCCTTTCATGAAATGAGCGATACGTATTTATATTTACTTATGGTATATTTTATTATATATTTATATTTTTTATTCGCAAAAGGAAATTTGCATGAAAAACATTGGAATATAAATGTGAACTTTGATTTCATATAAAAAATAAAAGAATGACGTCCTAATTTTATAATTATAAGTGTGTATTAAGAAATTAATATGAAAAGTTATATGTATTGGGAAATTTTTTGCCAATCTATTTTATATTATTGTGCCTTTATTCAATTAACATATGTACTTATATACTTTCTCCGCACATATTTTTATTATTATTTTCTTTTTTAACCTTTCAACTGCTGACAAACTACTGTAACGGTTATGAAAATATAAAAAAACTGACGCCCCTTAAAATTTTAAATATCAGGCGAATACAATTTTAAATTTTAACAAATCTTCTTATCACGTTGTGTTTATTATCAGTATTCATAAAAATCTAGGTAAATAAATAAAAAATAAAAACAAAATTATGACGATTTTTGTTACGTTGTGGTAAGTACGTACAATGTAAAAACAGCATATTTTTGACAGCAGAAACTTAAATTCATAATAGCAAAATCAAAGACTCAAAATGTAAATAGCATTTAATAAACTTTCTTCAAGCTTAAACATTTTGGTAATTGGATAAATTGTTTTTTAAGAATTCGGGAATTATTTACAGCGTTTTAAATTACAAGAGCTTTTGCACACGGCACCATTTAAACCTACTTTTCAGTGGGTTGTTTTTAATTTAATAGGTTCGTGTGCATTTTATAACGTAGTTTAGTGTAGTGTGCACATAATTTTGACAAATCTCTTGTAAAATGCTAGTGGCTAAAGACTTTAAACATATCTATAAAACAGTATGCACTCAAAGCAAAAATATCAGTCAGTAACAATAGTTGCTTAAACAACATCTTAAGAATTTCTTCTAACAAAATCTAAAAGCAAACTATAAAGAAAAATGCCTTGCCCCTGTGGAACTGGTAAGCTTTAAAACTTAATTGTAAATGTCTATTGTATTTACTAAATGTAACCTTCTATATTAAAATTAGGTTGCAAATGCACTTCCCAAAACCAAACTGGCAATTGCGGTTGTGGTACCTCATGCAAATGCGGATCCAGCAAGTAAAATGGGTTTCTGCTTATCATGGTCTGAATTGTATCTCTAGTTCATAAAATTTAATTTTGATTATTTTTATTTTTTAACATATTTGGCTTTCACATTTTGAAATGAAAATTTAATTAAACAACAAAAATTAAAAAAACATTTAAAACAAATGAAAATATATATTTTTGGGATCAACTTAAGTAAAAGTTTAAAAAATGAAATTCATTATTTTATTGATTTATTTTTTAAAAACGATATAAAATTAAATATAAAATCTTTTGATAACTTCGCAATTAAACAGAGATGTTTAAGAAAATTGAACTTTGGCAATCGTTCAATTTTTGATTGAATAAAAAATTTTAATAATACACAATAACGCACATTTTTAAATTTCATAATCATTAAATATTCTGTAAAACTGAATAAGGAAAAAAGAAAAATAAAGGGATGATAGACTTGGAGGTATATATTTGTATTTTAATTGTCTTATTTTTAAAAATATTTTTACGAATATTTTGGATCACTCTTTCATTCATAATATTCATATTAAATTTTTTATATAGTAATCAACTAGGGTAACAAAAAATATTCTCAAAAAAAAAAAAAAAAAAAAAAAATTAATTAATACGAATTTAAGAATGACTTAAGAATACTCATAAAAATGAAAAATATACGCTTAAAAATATGCTCTAAATCTTATTTGTATAAATTAAAAATTATCTAATTTCCTTTATATTAATAAAATTATTACATTTAGAGTATCTACAGACTTTTTCCATTTAGAAGCTGTCGCTACTTTTGATAAGGTATTAAAACATTTTTATTAAAATAGAAAATTACAAATTGTTTAAAATTGAAAAGAGTTTCATAGTTTTATAGTTGTTATCAAAATATGCCAGAAGTTAAAATTAGCTGTTAAGCTAAAAATATTCAGAAATAAGTGCACTCTATAATGGTGGTGACTGTCTCAGATATACCTATTTTCATTATATTGAAGAAAAATTAAAAAAAATTATATACATATATTTTCATATTCTAAGCCTTTGGTTTAACAGTTGATACAATAAACTAAATAGATAGACCCTGGATTTTTAACAAATTTGCCATTACATATTTTTTTTTGTTTTATTTGGAATAACATCTGTAAACTGATTTCATAAAATTTTGCTTCGGTTATTAGAGGGTTAAGCTCTTCAAACATATTAATATTTAAAAGCTTTTTTCCATTCATTGGCGAAATATTTGTATTGCCATTTGAAAGTGTGTATATTAATGTAAATATTTTTTAATAAAAACTGTTTTTAATTTATATTTTTTTTTGTTTTAATTATTATTTATTTGACAAAACAATATGTAATGCCATGGAAAAATTTTACTTAAATTAATATTTAAAAAATAAAAATTTTGTACACTTAAATCTTATTTATATACAATTTGGTCCATTTAAGAAGTAAAGAGTACTTTACTTGCTGGATCCGCATTTGCAAGAGGAGCCGCATCCACAGCTGCCAGTTTGGTTTTGGGAAGTGCATTTGCAACCTAATTTTTATAAAAAGAAAAACAATTAGAATAAATTTAGAAAATTTTTAATAACGATTTAAAACTTACCAGTTCCGCAGGGGCAAGGCATGTTGATTGATATTTTGCTTTTTTAAATTTTGTTACAAGGAAATGTTGTTAATTTAGGAACTTTTGTTACTGACTGATGTTTTTGCTACGAGTGTATTGTGGTTTTATAGATATGATTATTGTTGAAAACACTTAGCACACTAGAATTCTACAGGAGATTTTTCCAAAATTTTAAGCTTAGTAGTGCGGTGTGCAATGGCCCTAATAATAATACTAAAAAAGTATACGCACTACCTTACATTAGGTAGAAATAAAAATACACACGACCCTACGAAATTAAAAACTGCGAACTAAGTTTACGGTTACAGTGGTAACGTGTACAAAATCTGTTGTAAATTAATTTCTTGCAAGGTAATCGAAGAATGTAATATATGTACTCAAATTTCATAAAAATTTGAATATTTTTTGAAGTCTTATATTTTTTTTAAAACTCTGATTTTATTACATTGATTTATTAAAAAATAATCATATTTTTATTGATGTACATACAAACTTTAACGTAATAAAATTCGTGTGCAACGTCATAATTTGTTTTTATATTCTTTATTTACTTTTTTATCTTTAATAATCATAAGCAAATAACGATAAGAACTTAAGATTCGTTCAAACGAAGAAAATGAATTCTAAAATTTCTTATTGCGCACTAATTTTCATTCGGTTCTTTTTTTTAATTTGGGGTTTCAGCTTTTTTAAAAGTTTTCAATTGATTTAGTTAACTGTCAGCAGTTCAGCTACACATTAAAAATGGAAAGCGGAGTAGTATAAATGTGAACCTTATTTTTTTGTTCGTTTTGATCATTTCTAACAACATTTTTATTTCAAAATGTTATTTTTTTAAACAAATAACAATTTTAGTTTAATTTAAATAGAGGGTTTCAATATTTAATAAATTAAAATATTAAAAAATTACCTATTATCTTTTTTAATTTTTTTGCATTTTATAAAAGACCATTTTATTATTATTTAATAACACAGAAAATAATCATAAATACCCCTAGTGGTTTTTAATAATTTTTTCGTTTCAAAAAAGGTGTTGATATGGTAAACATTGATAAAATGTGAATTTAAAAAATTCTCAATTTGATTAACATTTGTGTTAAATATTCAAATAAATGCCCATTTCCTCGCAATTAACTGAAAAGGGCGCCACCTGGTTATCAACATTATAACGAACTGTAAAGTCAATTTAGTTAAGATGCTGTTAGTGCAGTTCCAAGCAAATCATTTATAATACAGAACTAAAGAGGGCGCACGCTACATTAATTTTAGTATTAATATTTTAAAAGTTGTGTTGGAATAAAAAACTATTTTACAAATATGAATTTCTTTCTTTTTGGAACTCTAAAAATTAAAAAGGCGTAGCTACTAGGCAGACGGTGAAGTCGAGTTAAAGTTGTCGATGGCGGCCGCTTAGCAAAAATAGTTCGGCGGCGGCTAATAGTAGACTTAAATTTGATTTTTTTTTTTGAAATTACATTTTATTTTATATTTTACATAAAATTTTTTCTTTAAGAATACAATTAACAAAAAATAAAATTGAATTCAGTTTCTAACTTAAAAATAAAAATAAATTTTAATAGTGGGTATGAAATTTTTTCTTTAAGAATAAAATTAAGGAAAAATGTATAAATTGAATTGTTTGAATCTTACAAACAATTTAATTTTATCCTTTAAATTTAATTCAAATTTTTTATTCAGGAATTCACTTTTGAAATATCTGTTTATTGGCCTCGAAAGACTTTATATATTACTTGAATTGGAATAAATAAATACAAATAATATTAGTCTCCATTTCGTTTCAAACAATTACAATCAACACTGCTTTTGTTACTTGCATTTTTGTTATAATTAATATAAAACAATTAAAACTTAACTGCTTTTAATATTTTAGTTTATATTTTTGCTAATATTCATTAAGAAATATGTGAAAAAATTAAATTAAAATAAAACAACCGGCTATAAAAATCTGCCGGTAAAAGCCGCATGAGTCGGCGGTGGTGCTTGCAATCAAATTAAGTTTGGCGACAACTAAAAGCTGACTTGGAACCAGTCGACTTTGGGCTCTGCTATCAAAATGCCATTGTGTTAATTCCAAAGAAGCGTCCTACGCAAAACGTGCACTAGAACTACACTTTCGTGTAGATCTCCCGAATTCAGTTACTTGAGATTAATGGACTCCACCCATATCAATCTGCGTCTTATGTGATATTGAACCAAATCCAAACTTGTAAAAGTTAGGTTACCAAATTCAATTACATGAGACAAATGTAAGCTTCGAAAAACCATACCGCGATGTAGTTAGGCGATACCAAACATTTAGTTAATGCGGGGGTGATATGCAAAATTTTCGAAAGCCAAACAACAACAAGCTGTACTTAAGAAATAATTACAATGACGCGAGAGTTGTTCCCCAATCCATAGCTACTTTACGAATGATATGAAGACCTTAAGTCCATTGCGTTATCTAAAGAGAATTTAAACACTCAGAAATCTTTATATCGCGAAATACTTTTAAAATTTTTATGCAAATTCATTCGATTTTAATAGAAAATTTAAGGTATGATATAGTCGGTCAAGCCATACCATACCTTATAATATAGTGTATGTGCATTACAATTCTGGAAGAGTTCTTATATGGGACCTGTGGCCAATTGTGGACTAATATTTATATGAGATTTATATACTTAAAGGTAATTTTCAGAAAAGCAGTTTGTATAGGATCTATGATAAATTATGGATTGATCTTCATGAAATTTGGCACTAAGATTTATACTTATATGCAACTTGTTTTCTTTGCATGTCACTTTCAGCTGTGTAAAAATACATGTAACAAGTACTATTATGGTTTTAATAAAAAAATATTAATATATTGAAAGATTTATTAAAAAAAAACAGTATTTTGATAGATAAAATATAAATTTTAACAATTTAAAGTGTGTTCACACACTATTCATACTTCCCACATTTTCGACTTAAGGCAAATATTTTTGTTTGACTAAAATCAACTGTTTTCTTATTTTGTTCTTAAAAATATTTAGTGTTCATATTAGGCAAATCAAATTTTTGCAAAAGTCGTCAAATATTAGCCTAATGTGAACATAGCTTAACAACAATTATTTTAACTAACAATGAAATAAATTAAGTTTGAGTGAAAAATCAATAAAAATTATGCTAAGAACTGTATTTGTTTACAATTTGTTACCCCAAGTTTAAACAAATCCAATATATTATTTTAAATATAAATTGTAAAATATGTTGTTAGGTCAAAAATATACAAAATTAAGTTCAATCTAATCGATGCTAAAATTCATAACACTCTAATGTCTAACAGTCTCAGTACAGCTATTCTAATTTTCATTATTTCAACTTTTTTCATATTCTAAGAATTTGATTTAATAGATGGCACAATAAATATTCAAAAGCTTTTTTCAATTCATGGATGCAATGCTTTGTATTGCTATCTGAAAATATTTCATATTTCAATAAAAATTATTACTTATAACTTTTTTAAATACAACCACTGTTTTATTATTTATTTTTTTATTATTTTAGGCAAAATAATAAATCCATTAAAAATTTACTTAAATTAAATACATTAAATTTGTAAGAAGAATATACAAAATTAAAATTTGGTAAACTTAATTAAGTCTTAATTATATACAATTAGGCTCATTTAAAATAGAAAAGAGGGCTTTAGTTGCTGGATCCGCATTTGCAGGAAGTACCACAACCACAGCTACCGGTTTGGTTTTGGGAAGTGCATTTGCAACCTAATTTTGTTTAAAAAAATTAAGATTTTGTTAATAAATTAAATTTTTAGTATAACTTAATGTTATAAAACTTACCAGTTCCACAGGGGCAAGGCATGTTGATTGATATTTAGCTTTTAAGTTTTTTTACAGGAAAAAAAATTCTGAAGATGTTGTTTAAGCAACTTTTAGAGCTGACTGATACTTTTTCTTCAAATGTATGTGGTTTTATAGATATGATTAAATATTGTTAAACACTACAAAATTTTCTAAATTTTGAGCTAAGTGGTGTAGTGTGCATTTGATGGAAAAATTCTAAAGCAGTCACACTACACCACATTAGTACGAGTATCAAAAAAGTGCGCACGATTTCAAAATTTGAGTAAATCAAACTATGTATATGTATATTTATGTTACTGTGGTGACGTGCGCAAAAGTTAGTGTCATTTAAAGGATTAAAAAATTAATAAAAATTGCGTCTTAATAATATGAAAGGATTTTAATATTTTTCAATTTTCATTTTCTTTTTGAGTCTTAAAAACTACTACGTAATAAAAGTTGTGTGCAACGTCATAGTTTGTTTATATTTTTTATAATTATTTACTTTTGTTATTTTGGTGATAAGAAAATAATGATAAGATTTGAAGATTTGTTTGTCCTAAGTTAGTTCTAAAGAAAATTGTTATTGCCCACCAAATTTATTTCGGTTTCTTTTTATTTTTGGGGACCTCAAATTTTTCAAATATGCTAACCATTTTAGTAGTTCGTCAGCAATGGCACTGCTTATTTTAAGATATAAAAAATATGAGAAGAAAAAATTTTAATTGATTACCAGATGTATGAAGAACAGTTTAAAATAATATTATAGCTATGCTGACAATTGTACATTATTGCGAATATACGTAAAATCAATAACATCTTAATATTATTTTATAATCCTTATATCCTTATACTCGTATACTTATATGTTATAAAAATATGTTATAAAAATGAGGTGTAAGTTTGTTTGTTTGCTTGTTTGTTTATCAATCACTGCTAAATGGCTGAACCGATTTTCACCAAATTTGATACACAATGACGGAAGTGGTTATAGGCTATGTTAGATCACGATTAGATTTCAAGCTTACATTTTACACCTATATAAAAAAAATAATATATATTTTTTAATTTTGCAAAATTTTGCAATTTTTTTTTTTAATTTTTATATTTTTATACCCCACACCACCATAGGTGGTTGGGGTATTATGCATTTTTGCTGACGTTTGTAAAGCACATCATCCAATAACCACCTTAAAGTATACCAATCGACTCAGAATCACTTTTTGAGTCGATCTAACGATGACCTTCCGTCTTTCATGACACAAGTACGAAGCCTATTGAAATTGGTTATGATCGGTTCTTTATTTCGCCTAGCCCCCATACAAATGCCCTCCCGGAATAGGGGTTTAACGATCATAAATGCCTTAAACATAGCAATATTTTAATGAAATTCGGTGTAAAGAAGTTTTGTACAAGTACCAATCTTTATGCCAAATTGCATGAAGATCGATTCATAATTCACCATAGCTTCCATATAGAACTGACAAACTACTAAGACATATAAAAAAGCTAAGCCTCCTTAAAATTTTAAATATCTGATGAATACAATGAGAGAGAATCAATGATAATAAATTTTAGTCCTTCGTACGTTTTAACGAATCTTCTTATCGCGCTGTGTTTATATCATAAAAAGCTAGGTAAATAAAAAATTAAAAAATAAATTACGACGTTGCACGTTGTAGTAAGTACGTACAATATACAAATTGCATATTTTTTACAAAATAGTAAAATCAAAGACACAAAATGAAAATAACACTTAATAAATTTTCTTCAAACTTAAACATTTTGGTAATTTAGTAAATTGTTTTTTAAGATTTCGAGAATTATATACAAAGTTTTAAATTACAAGAGCTTTTGAACACGGCACTAGCATAACTTACTTTTCAGTTGATTGTTTTTAATTTAATAGGTTCGTGTGCATTTTATAACGTAGTTTAGTGTAGTGTGCATATTATTGTGTTTGTTGCTTATAATTTTGACAAATCTCTTGTAAAATGCTAGTGTCTAAAGACTTTAAACATATCTATAAAACAGTATGCACTCGAAGCAAAAATATCAGTCAGTAACAAAAGTTGCTTAAACAACATCTTAAGAATTTCTTCTAACAAAATCTAAAAGCAAGCTATAAAGAAAAATGCCTTGCCCCTGTGGAACTGGTAAGTTTTAAAAGTTAATTGCAAATGTTTATTTTATTTACTAAAAGTAACTTTTTATATTAAAATTAGGTTGCAAATGCACTTCCCAAAACCAAACTGGCAATTGCGGTTGTGGCACCTCATGTAAATGCGGATCCAACAAGTAAAATGGGTTTCTGCTTATAATGGTCTGAATTGTATCTCTAGTTCATAAAATTTCATTTGGATTATTTTTATTTTTTAACATATTTGGCTTTCACATTTTGAAATGAAAATTTAATTAAACAACAAAAATTAAAAAAAAAAAAAAACATATAAAACAAAGTGTGCTTTTTATTTAATTTTAAATATAATATATATTCTGAAAATATATATTTTTGGGGTCAACTTAAGTAAAAGTTTAAAAAATGCAATTCATTATTTTATTGATTTATTTTTTAAAAACGATATAAAATTAAATATAAAATCTTTTGATAACTTCGTAACTAATAGAGATGTTTAAGAAAATTGAAGTTTGGCAATCGTTCAATTTTTGATTAAATATAAAAAATTTTAATAATACACAATAACGCACATTTTTAAATTTCATAATCATTAAATATTCTGTAAAACTGAAAAAGGAAAAAAGAAAAATAAAAGGCAGGATGATCGACTTGGAAGTGTGTATTTGTATTTTAATTGTCTTATTTTTACAAATATTTTTACGAATATTTTGGATCACTCTTTCATTCATAATATTCATATTAAATTTTTGATAGAATTTTAGTGATTTTAAAAGTGAGAAGATCAAGTATAGCAATCAACTAGGGTAATAAAAAATATTCTCAAAAAAATTAATTAATACGAATTTAAGAATGCCTTAAGAATACTCATAAAAATGAAAAATATACGCTTAAAAGTATGCTCTAAATCATATTTGTGTAAATTTAAAATTATCTAATTTCCTTTATATTAATAAAATTATTACATTTAGAGTATCTACAGACTTTTTCCATTTAAAAGCTGTCGCTACTTTTGATAAGGTATTAAAACATTTTTATTAAAATAGAAATTTACAAATTGTCTAAAATTTAAAAGAGTTCATAGTTTTATAGTTGTTATCAAAATATGCCAGAAGTTAAAATTAGCTGTTAAGCTAAAAATATTCAGAAATAAGTGCACTCTATAATGGTGGTGACTGTCTCAGATATACCTATTTTCATTATATTGAAGAAAAATTAAAAAAAATTATATACATATATTTTAACTTGTTTCCATATTCTAAGCCTTTGGTTTAACAGTTGATACAATAAACTAAATAGATAGACCCTGGATTTTTAACAAATTTGCCATTACATATTTTTTTTTGTTTTATTTGGAATAACATCTGTAAACTGATTTCATAAAATTTTGCTTCGGTTATTAGAGGGTTAAGCTCTTCAAACATATTAATATTTAAAAGCTTTTTTCCATTCATTGGCGAAATATTTGTATTGCCATTTGAAAGTGTGTATATTAATGTAAATATTTTTTAATAAAAACTGTTTTTAATTTATATATTTTTTGTTTTAATTATTATTTATTTGACAAAACAATATGTAATGCCATGGAAAAATTTTACTTAAATTAATATTTAAAAAATAAAAATTTTGTACACTTAAATCTTATTTATATACAATTTGGTCCATTTAAGAAGTAAAGAGTACTTTACTTGCTGGATCCGCATTTGCAAGAGGAGCCGCATCCACAGCTGCCAGTTTGGTTTTGGGAAGTGCATTTGCAACCTAATTTTTATAAAAAGAAAAGAAAAATTAGAAAAAATTCGTAATATTTTGAATAACGATTTAAAACTTACCAGTTCCGCAGGGGCAAGGCATGTTGATTGATATTTTACGTTTTTAAATTTTGTTACAAGAAAAAGATCTTAAAATGTTGTTAATTAAGCAACTTTTGTTACTGACTGATGTTTTTGCTATGAATGTATTGTGGTTTTATAGATATGATTGTTGTTGAAAACACTTAGCGCACTAGAATTCTACAAGAGATTTTTCCAAATATTTAAGCTTAGTAGTACGGTGTGCAGTGGCCCTATTAACAATACTAAAGTAGGCACACTACCCCACATTAGATTGAGTACCTATTAAAATACACACGAACACACGAAATTAAAAACTGCGAACTAAGTTTACGGTTACAGTGGTAACGTGTGCAAAATCTGTTGTAAATGAATTTCTTGCAAGGTAATCGAAGAATATAATTTATTTACTCAAATTTAATAAAAATTTTAATATTCTTTTAAAAAAACTCTGAATTTATTACATTGATTTATTAAAAAATGATCATAATTTTGTTGATGTACATACAAACTATAACGTAATTAAATTCGTGTGCAGCGTCATAATTTGTTTTCATATTTTTATAATCAAACAACGATAAGAACTTAAGATTCGTTCAAACGAGGGGAATACTTACTAAAAATTCTTATTCTTCGTTTTTTTTTCTAACATTTGGGGTTTCAGCTTTTTTCAAACTTTTCAATAGATTTAGTTGGCTGTCAGCATTTGAGCTACACATTAAAAATTCTATTAAATGGAAAGCGGAGCAATTTATGTGAATGTGTACCTTATTTATTTTCTCGTTTTGATCATTTCTAAAAACATTTTTTTTTTTCAAAATGTTTTTACACAAATAAAAATTTTGGTTTAATTTAATAAAATTAAAAAAAAAATATCTTTTATATATATTTTTTTTTTTGCATTTTATAAAAGTTCATTTTATTTCATTTATTATTTAATAATATAAATAATAATAAATAATTCATTTATATTATTATAAAAATACCTCTAGTGGTTTTTAATAAATTTGTCGTTTGAAAAAAGATGTTAATGTGGTAAACATTGATAAAATGTGAATTTAAAAAATTTTCAATTTGTTGATTTCGCTCGAAGAATTATTAGCGCTCTTACATTTAAGATAAATATTCAAATAAAGGCCCTGCGAAGACCTATTTCCTCGCAATTAAGTGAAAAATACGCCACCTGGTTGTCAACATGATAACGAACTGCACTGTTAATTTATTTAAGATGCTGTTAGTACAGTCTTAAATCAGTCATTTATACTACAGACCACAAGAGGGCGCATGTTATATTATTTTTACTATTAACATTTTAAGTTATGTGGGAATTAATTTAAACACTCAGAAAAATTTATATTCCGAAAAACTTTTATACCCCTAATATCTAACATTATAGTGTATGTGCATAAAAATTTTAAGATGGGTCTAATATGAGACCTGTGGCCAATTGTGGATCAATTTTTGTTTTGTCATGCTGTTTTCTATTGAACATATGAATTTTATTATGTTGATATTAACGTTTATATGGGATTTATGTACTTATGAGTGATTGTCGTTTCTCATAAAATTTGCCACTGTGATTTCTGTGTATAAAATATTAACATGATATTAATATTTATATAGGATTTATGTATTTAAAGGTGATTTTCAGAAGAGGGGTTTATATGAGATCTTCATGAAATTTGTCACTGAGATTTATACTTGTATACAACATACCTGTAGAATTTTCATTAATGGAAAATTGCTCTAATTATATTGAGAACATTTTCCGTAATGTTGTTTAACAGCTATTTCCAGACATGAAAAATCGATATATATATATATACATTAAAAAATTTGTACATTAACTGTTTGTAGTTTATTAAGAAAGTTTTCTGTTAAGTTAAAAATACATGAAAATCTAGTTATTTCATTAAGAAAATTATTTTTTAACTTTTTATATAAAATAATTTATATAAAATAAACTACTATAAAAAGTATTTTTAAGTTAGAGTTAATATTTTCAGAAATTATTTCTTTTGAAAAATAAAACTAAAATTTTTAAATATAAATGATAATTTAAGTTAATTTAAATGAAAATATTATAGTATTTTATTCAAACATATTTTATTTATTATTATTATTATTTTTTTATTGTATTTTTTTTCTAAAAGAAAAAATAAATAGAAAATAAAATAATTAAATAAAATAATAAACAAATAAAACAAGCAAAATCTGGTAAGTATTTATAGCAAATGTACTAAAAATGTAATTTAACATGTTGTTTTAAAGTTCCCAGCTAAAACTTTGCTTTCCTGGTAAGCTAGCAGGCATAATTGGAAACAAAAATAAACTACTTATTTTTTGCCTGAATAACTAGTTATTTTTGTTCGACTTGTCCACAAATTCATGTAGTTATTTTTTGACAAAAATAACAAAAAAAAAAAAAGCAAAAAATTTTGCCGTCAGTGAGACTCGAACTTGGACACACACTAACCATTTGTTTCTACTGACTAACGTCTCACTCAGTACATCATCTCGCACATAGCATCCTAAGCGACAAAAACTCTATTTAGTTTAAAATATCTTTTTAGACATTTTGTTATAAAAAACTAACAGCTTCAGAATGGGGTTGAACCAACAACCCTCTGGTTGTTAATCCAGCGCTCTAGCCAACTCATCCACGTGATTGCAGTATTACTGTGCTATTATACTACTGAGTTCTTATTAATGTAACACAGAGTAGGCAAATTATAATGACGCGTCATTACCAAGAAACTACTTTAATAAGTAGTTGTTATTACCGAAAACCAAAAAGTTTTTGCCGGGGTTTTGCGGCGATTATTGTTTAGTGAAGTTTCTTATGTCTAATCTAAACCAGACAAATTTATACTATCAAAACAAAAGTGTTAGAATGTGGCAGAAAATGCTTATCTTTGAGAAATAGTAAAATTTTAGTAAACATTTGTTGACAACTATTTCCATATTTCCATAGATTTTGAAAGCTATTTTCCAAAATAAATGACAAAACTAGTCAAGAATAGCCCAGGAATAGTGAGATATTTTTTCTTATTATAAGTGTTGTTATTTAAATATAAATATATATATTTTATTCCTTTAATTATTTTATAATGTTATTATTTATTATTTATTATTTATTATTAATTTGTTTTTTTACAACTTAATTTGCAATAGATGCAAAATAAAATACAAATATGCAAATAATGTATTAAATTTTGTTGGGGTATTATATAATTTTTATTTTCAATAAATGATAAAATAATAATTTATAATGATTAGGTAGGTAATTTTTTAAAAGTTAAAATAACTGACATAACATTAATTTTTATTGTTTTGTATGTTGAAATTTTGTGGGTTAAATAAAAGTCTAAAATTATTTATTTTTAGAGAATTTTTTAGTTAAAAATCAATAGTAGAAAATAATTGAAAAAAAAATTTTATTTCAAATGAAACAAAATTTTCAAATTAAATTTTATTTGTTTTTAATGATTTTTCTGTCGAATTTACTTACATAATTTTATAAGTATATACGCATGAAACTAGAGATCGAAAGATCGAAGTTTAGAAGGATACACATTAAAAAAAAAAAAAAAAATTAAATATATATACATATATATTTATTTATTTATTTTTGAATATTATAACAACGAACATCTTTAGATCATAATCGTTTTATAATTACCCAAAGTAATCCATATGTTGGTAGATATTAGATCCTCCAGTCTTTGAAAAATTTACAAAATACATTTTAATTTAAATAAAATATTTGTTTAAATAACACAGGCCAACAATAAAAAATATCATGGAAAATATGTTAAAGATTTCGAAGGAATACTCATTTCAATCACCAGAAAAATTCTATAACTTTTGTTTTATTACTTCTCAAATTTTTATATTAATATTTTTGTAATTTTATTACAAGTAGAATTTTGATACCCATATTGACTATGTGTAAAATTTTAAATTAGATTAATTGAAAAATATGATACTTTGTTCAATATAAAAATGTTGAGATCATTTCTTTTATACCATTGGACGTGGCTTCCAAATACCACATTTTGTATGCGTTGCTTTTGGAGAAAATATAAAAATTTTCAAAAAACTAAAAGAGACCCTCATTAAAAACGGTTCAGATCTCGAATGGTTATTAGTAGACCCGAAATATTAACCAACATAAATTTTCAGGAAGGGTAACAGAAACGATTTTTTTCAGTGAGTCGCGTACGTACGAACGTCCATCCGTCTGTTAGAAAAACAAAATTAAGTACTTTAATATTTTCTTATTCCGTAACTGCTTCCGCAGATATACACAGATACAAGTCTGAAAATTATATATAAGCTATTTTCTTATTTTGATTTAAGCGCACAAGTAAAGGGATTAAAAAATTCATATTCCACTAGAAAGTTTCAAAATCGTTATTTTAAACTTATAAAAGAAATTTTCGTAACAATATTATAAAAAATTCAAAAAGTATCATTACAAAACGAAAAAATGCCACAAAGTCCCCCTTATAGATTCTCATTAATTTATGGTCAATATTATAGAAAATTCAAAAAGTACCATTAGAAAGCAAAACAGTAGCACAAAATCCCTCCTTGTGAATTCTTAATTTCATATTTCTTTCAATATTGCAAAAAAATTCAAAGAATACCATTAAAAGAACCAAAAAGCACCATAAAGTCCCCTCTTATGTTCATTTAGGATCATATATCTTTAATTACATGTTTTTAAGTTCAATATTATAGAAAATTTAAAAAGTACCATTTTAATTATTATCCACACAGGACCCTACATCTAATACCATTAGAAGAACAAAAAAAAAAAAAAAGTAGCACAAAGTCCTCTCTTGTGAATTCTCAATTACTTAGGATTACATATACTTAAGTTCATATTTCGAGGTTTAATACTATGGAAAATTCATCATATATATATTGTACCAAAGAAGGTACAATTTTTATCTTTTAAACGTTTAAATTTCAAAAAAAGTACCAAATTTGTGTTTGTTATTTTTCGATAAGTTACGTTTGTATGTTTACTGTCTTAGAAGATACCAAAAAAAAAAGTACCAAAATACAGTTTTTACCCGTTTTTCTCAAAAAGGTTAGATTTTCAAAAAAGTACCACATACATACAACGAAGGATATTAAATTCATTTTGTATCTATGTTAGTTTAGGAGATATAAGGTTACCGATTTTACCCCTAAATATTTGAATTTCCAAAAATTCCGTCTCAGTGGATCTATTTGGCGGGTGACCAACCTACGGTCCAATTTTAAAATTAAAATTAAAATTTTCATCCAAAATATCTGAATGTAATTTATGCAGGGAACTAAAATACGGTTGACGGAAAACAAAATTCTTTATCTAAAATAGTATAAATTATAAATTATTTTTCGCAAAAAACAAAAGATGCAAAAATAATGGTATTGAAATTATTGTAATTTTATCTTAAAAAAAAAAGTAAAAATAAAAATAGAGTTTAAATTTGGTCCATATTTTAGGATATGGAAAATTTAGAAGCAATAGTACATGGAGCTTTTAATAAAATGTTCAAAAAATATTTATGATCAACTCGTATTCTGATCTTTTGACAGAAAAAAATCACCAATCACCAAAATAATTCATTCAATTAGAAATTGTTTAAATTTACACTTCTCACCTAAATTATTATATAAATTACATATAACTGTAAAAAACTAAAAACAGAAATTTTTTTCCAATTAAAGAAGTTATTAAATCAATTAAATAGATAATTGAATGAATTAAAACTTTAAATGAGAAAAAAAATCTTATATGAATTTTATTTTTACTATTTCTTTTGTTTTATTGTTGCTTGAATATAATAATTAAAGACCTCATTTTGTAAAACGAAACGTTTGAAATTTGTATGAAGAATACTGGGAAATTTTTTGAAATTTGAATTCTTTCCATACAAATTTCTACTGTAAATTTTGTGAAATGAAATAACTATGTTAATTGAAAAATATTATATAATATTTTTTTTGGGTTTATTGTGAAATTTGATTTTTAGTTAAAAATTTATTTTTTGTATAAATTTAGTTTTGTGATAAAATTTCGAAATTTTTTTTTTGTAAAATAGTTATTTGGTCATTGAAAATTTTGGGAAGATGAAGATAAAAGTATATGTAAAAGAGTGAAGTCGCCGTAGCTTATCAGTTCCAAGAAATCAACTCCGAAAGAATTAAGATTTTTGGGATTTTTTCCTTACAACTCCGCCTACTTATTATTTTCAATAGCAAAATTTCTAGGTATCAAAAAATTTTTCAATTATAGAGGGACTTAAGAGAGTTAATTCCCACAGACAAATGTAGTATAACGTTATTTCCAATTTTGCACTTATTAGGACCGAGTATTTATATACTAAATGGTAAACGGTATAATAAATTCAGCCAGAACTAATTTCGCACAATAAATAGAATTAAATAATTTTATTTTGTATGGAAAAAAGTTGGGAATAAATTTGTACGTTTAATTCATAAATTTTATGTTTTCTGTGTAATTGAAAATTTATAAATTGGTAAATTGGTTTTTAAGAATCTTTTTAATCTCAAATAGTTATATTATTTACAAATTTTTAATTGTGTTTGAGAAATGTTTTTTATTTTGATTTATTTTAAAGAAAATTAACAAAAACTTACCACAATTTGCTAATTCCAAGAATTTCAATATATCTGAAAATAAAAAGAAAAAAAAATGTAATATATTAGTACACAGAAAAAAAATCATATATTTGAAAATTTTTTTATAAATATTATGAATCGAACATGACTTTTTTCCCAAACTTTTTTCATAAAAAATAAAATATTGTTCATAATGAAAATTTTAGTAATTTTGCAAAAATTTTATTAAATCTTTGGTTTGCCCGTTCTGGGCATGAAAAGGGAAAACCTGAAGTCTATGATAGGTATTCTGACAGGTCATTGTCCCATAGGGGGAATGATAGGGTATTGGGATAGAGGTTCCTCCGGTCTTTGCAGAATGTGCGAAGATAATGAGGAGCTAGAGACGGTGGAACATATCATATATTACTGTCCATGTCTACAACTAAGTAGGCAGAAATTGTTAGGCAGTCGATTCCTTGACGAATTGGACAGTATATCGACAATAGAGCTCGATAGACTAATAGGATTCGTCAGGGGAATAGGCTGGCTAAGAGGGGGTCGTTGGCTTAGAGCGAGCGACCTGGGGCGGTAGTGCTTTTCCTTTTCTGATTCTTTCTATTCTCTTCTATACTTTTCTTGGTCTCAGCTTTTTTTTCTCTATCATTTTCCTTCCTGTTCTTTTCTATATCTCATCTGTAGTTTCTTTCTAGTTTCTTTCTATATTCTTTATGAAGGGACTCACAATGGATCTTTAGGTCTCCGAGTGGATGCACAAGCACTCTTATAAGTGCTGGACAACCCTTCCCTACCTACCTACCTACCTTGGTTTAGTTTTATTAGATTTGATTGCAAATAGTAAATGAAAATAGTTATACTTGAAAATAATAACAACAAATGCCTTAAAATGGAAAAATTCCATGGAAAATCTGTAAAAAATAATGTTTAGAAATTTGCATAATTTCGTTCGCATTTTACATCACATCATTTTGATAAAAAACGCTTCTCTTCTGTTCCTAAAAATCTTTAAAAACGTAAAATTTTACGAAAAAATTTCAAACACTTTTTACAAATTGAAAATATACATAAATGAAAATTTAAATAATTTATTTTAAGTCTTCTTGACTTTTGATTCATTTCAAAAAAATGTAAAAAAGTGTTAATATTTAAGACATTATTCTTAAATATTATGAACTAAAATCAATGAAAGTAAATTTTTATATTTAAGAACAAACTTTTTTCTGTGTATTAGTTAGTTTAATTTCATGAAAAATTTATTATCGCATAGAAAGTTATTTGTGTAGAATAAATATCGTACAAATTTGTTTAACGACAACCTAACAAATATTTATTTTGACTACTAAGATCGACATCAAAAGAGCTAAGAAACATTTAAAAAAAAGTCCTTTTTAATTAATTCTCTTTTCTATTTGTTTTTTTTTGTTTTTTTTTTTTTACATAAATATTGCACGAACAAGATTAAAGAATTTTATCATTAAATTGTTATCATTTAGAATAGGTTAGCAACAAGAAAACACACAATTCCAGCTATAACAATAATATAAGAAAATATATATCCTTAATTCAGCTGTTTCATAAAGGTTTTAAAGGAAAAAAAAAAAATGCGCAACATATTGTAATCTACTTTTTTTTTATTTCTATATACAAGTACATATTTCCAAAAATAACTACTCTAGTATACAATGTTTGCATAAAAATTCTTAAAACTATGTCTGCAACATAATGCAACTGCAAGTATGTTTGTTGCAAGATAAACACCTGCTTAATACTACAAACAGAAGATAAAATAATAGTAGTAACTCTTGGTGTTGGTGGTGGCAATCTTATACACATAAAAAACATATCCATATCCAAAGTGTAGTGTCTTGCTCTTTGGTAAATGGTGCGCCTGCGGTTTTTTTGTGAACTGTCAACCAATGGAAAAACGTCAAATTCTGGCTAAACTATAATAAATCGCCAGAATTCGACACGAAAACATAAGAATGAATAAATTTATTAAGTGCCACAAAGTGTTATAGAGCTGGTGTTTCAAGCTAAAAGAACAAAATTTAGCTTATTGGTTATTGTTAGTTAAGAATTTTAAATTAGGATTTTTTTCGCTTTCAAAAAGAACTTAAAATTGTGTCACATTATCAATGCAAACACTATACAATAGCAGAACTTTGAAGGGATTTATTATTAATTGTACAGTCCTGATATTAAATTATAATTTATTGTAAATTTGAGGTGCAATATTCTAAGGGATTATGAAAGGTTTTGCAAAAGGTTATTCTAGAAAATTATTCCATAAAATATAAATTTTTAATTTTAATAATAAAGGAAAGCAAAGTTTTTGCAAATCAAATTTTTTGCATAAAATTTTAAGTGATATTTTAATGATGACTGTGTGTTCATAAAATACAATGGCTGCTCTATTACGAAACAATTTAAACTTTTTGTTTAAGAATTTTCATTGAAATTCTTTTTCCACCTGCAGATCTTTATATTTAATCCTTATGCTTAAATTCCCCACAACAAAAAAATTTATTAACTTCAAAAAAAAAAAAAAAAACATAAATCGATTTTTTAAAGATCTGAAATAACTAACACACCATGATGCAACACCTTGTTAGGTTACGATGATCTTCACATGAACATTAATGACTACCCCATTTGTGTTGTATTTGTATAAATTATATACTTAGCTAGCTGTTGTTGTATGAATGTGGTAAGTCTTTTTCAAAAAACCATGTTTTGATGTTTCAGTTGTTGGTTTCATTTTCAGTATTTGCTAGTTAATGAAGTTGTTATCTTTGTTGCAGGATCAACACTTTGTTTTTTAAGCCATTTAACATTGAGTAGCCACACCAGGTTTGCAAGAGTAGAAGAATATGAGTACATGAATTAGTTGGAGAGTGTAATAAGCAGTCGTTTGTGACAGGACACTGGTGCGAATGATAAATTCTGATAAATTGATTTTAGGCGAGTTAATTAATTAAAAACCATGTCTCCCATGACGTGAGCCCTCCATATTTTCGCTGGACAAATAAATGCACTCACTAACTCACTAAATAAACGACACACGAGAGTAATACGAAAAAAAAAAACAAATAAATGGTTTAAAATTATTTTGTCTGTTTTGCAAAAGTGAAAACACAAGATTAACTGCTGATGTTGTGTCACTATAATGGAGGGGAATTATTAAATTAAAAACTCAAAATATACAACATGCTTTATTACATTAATGTTTAATATTGAAAAAAAAAAAACAAATAAATAAATGTTAAAAAGGTGTTGGTAGTTGTTACGATTAATTAACGTTCATATAAGTATGTTTTTTTTTGTTTTAAAGGAGAGTGATAATAAATATTAAAAGTATGTTAATGTACTAACACCAGTTCGTGTGAAAAAATTAAGTATATTATAAAAAAAATAAAATGTTAAGTTTATACCATAAACCTTATATCTAAATGAGATCTTAATTATTATCTATTAGTCCATAATTCCATTTTGGAAGAGATATATATGTTAATATTAATTGATTTGTGAAATATTCAACAAAATACATTTTAATTTAAATAAAATATTTGTTTAAATAACACAGGTCAACAATAAAAAATATCATGGAAAATATGTTAAAGATTTCGAAGGAATACTCATTTCAATCACCAGAAAAATTCTATAACTTTTATTTTATTACTTCTCAAATTCTTATATTAATATTTTTGCAATTTTATTAAAAGTAGAATTTTGATACCCATATTGACTATGTGTAAAATTTTAAATTAGATTAATTGAAAAATATGATACTTTGTTCAATATAAAAATGTTGAGATCATTTCTTTTATACCATTGGACGTGGCTTCCAAATACCACATTTTGTATGCGTTGCTTTTGGAGAAAATATAAAAATTTTCAAAAAACTAAAAGAGACCCTCATTAAAAACGGTTCAGATCTCGAATGGTTATTAGTAGACCCGAAATATTAACCAATGTTAATTTTCAGGAAGGGTAACAGAAATGCTTTTTCCAGTGAGTCGAATGCGTACGTACGTCCGTTAGAAAAACAAACCACGAAACGAAATGAACTTATGGATATCGCTCGGGAATAAGGGATTTTCCCGTGAATTTTGGATTTTTCTGCTAAATGTATAACGAAAAGTATATTTATAAGATATCAATTATGATATCCAGCAAAAAAAAAAAAAAAAAAAAAAAACGAGCAAGTACTTCCAAGAACATTTTCATCATTACAAAAGTAGAAATAAATGCATAGTTTGCACTTTTTGAAAGTTTTATTTTATTTATTTTATTTTATTTATTTAACTCAGCTATAGATTCTACAACAGCTGAAAATAAATTGCAATTGAAAAAGTTAAAATATATATATACTTAAAACAATATACTATATATATTTAATACTATCATAAACAAAATTATTGGAATTAAAATAGCTTATTAATAAATGTTTAATTTCAGTACCAGTATTAGCAAAATCAATTAGGTCATAATATTTATTCACCTCGATGCATATTCTATGAAATGGATCAAAATCTGCGAAATTGAATCTATGGAAAATGATATAAAGTGGAACATATGATCTAAGTTGTCTATTTGGAAAATTAATGAATACTTTACTAATGAGATATTCGGAATCAATATTTCCATTAACAATATTTAAGAAAAACGCTATGTTTGCAACGATCCTTCTACTTTTTAAAGTTGAAAGTTTTATAAGGGCCAAACGGTTACGGTATGGAGGAAGCTTTGAATCACGGTTCTATCTTAGATTCCTGAGGCAAGAAAGGAAAAAGTGTTTTTGGACTGATTCAAGTTTACGAATGTAAACATTATATTGTGGGTCCAGATTACTGAACAGTATTCTATAATACGCCAGAACTATATTCCAGAATAGAATGTTAAATAGCCACTTCGTCACGTAAGAATCAGTGAATTCTTTCGACCACCTTTTTAAACACTTAAAACACTATATGACTTATTCACAGACATTATTGTATGATTATTGAAGTTGAGTTTTTTATAAAAATTTACTCCTAATTTAATGTGCGAGTTCAATATTGTATCACCAATATAGTTATCATTACAAATTGGGGAATATCTATAGAAAGACATGCAATGACATTTCTTAAGATTCAGTTCCATTAGACTAATGTTGCACCAATTATTAAAGCTGGATAAATTGTATTGTAGATTTAGTACGTTTTCTTCATTTGATAAAGTTAAAAATAGCTTTAAGTTAATAAAAATTACTCCAAAAAATTAAAATAAATGTATTTTTAACGGGAAAAAGCCGAATAATTTCTAAGAAAATAAAAATTTCACAAATTGAAAAGTATTTTTATTATCTATTAACAAAACTAAAACCATATTTTTATTAAAAAATTTTATAAATATAGTTTTAAGAGAATCATAAAAGATAAACAACCTAGCAATGACAACCATGTTACAGTGGTAAATTCCATCCAAAAATCAAAATCTGTTTAAAAATTTACTTTTCGTTTGAGGATAAAATATATAATGCTCTATTCACAAACCCAATTAGGATGGCCGGTTAAATAGAGACCAAGAAGATTTATGTTGAATTCATAATTGATAAATATGAAAATGAATTAACTAGTTTAAGCGTAAGATATAGTTATAATCTTTTCAATGATATAAGTTTCGTAAAAGTCGGTTCAGCAGAAGAAGAGATGTAGGCGATCCTACATATAACGCATCCAATCGAAATAATTGGTTTTGTTGAGAAATTTTCGAAAAATAATAATATTTAATACATTTACCAAAATTGATCTAAAAAGTTGAAGGATATAGTTAGTTGACAGTTTTGTGTTATTTAGTGCTATCCTTTCTAATGCGGCCAACCACTGTACGGTTGTTTATTACGCACTATTATTAGATAAGTTACATACATATACATTTTTACTTAAAATTATTGAGATAAATTAATAAATTATATAATTTCGCTTCAAAATGCTAAATAGATAAATAATTTAGAAAAGTTAATTACACGTATTAAAAATTTATTTTATGAACTTTGTATCAAAATTTCCAACAATCCACTTTAAAATTAATATTCCACGTATTAAAATACTTAAAATATATTTTTTGGCCGATCCTATACCAATTATGTTACCACTAACATTACATAGTTCGTATTTTAAATATGTTAAAAAGTTCCGCATTTGTGACAGTCACTAAAATTGACGTGGTTCGTAGAGTAGCAGGTAGTAGTACTTACTTCTGACAGTTAGGATACGCTAACCTTTTTAGACTAAATCCTAGTACAAAAAATATTTGGTCAATTAAAGTTTGGATTTAAATTTTTTTGATGATAAAAGTAACCAACTTTTTTACAATACCTAAATGTACCAAAAAGATAATTTTATGACCAGCATCAGGTGATTGTCGATAAACGAAACTTTTCAAAAGTACATATCATACTTTGTATATACGAATTTATAAAAAATTAGACTTTCGTTTTCGGCATTTTTGACTGGAATTTACCACCGTGCATGGGCTAAAAAAAACTTCTACAGCTCTTTTTTAGAACTAACTTCCTTTCAATGATAACACAATGTTAAAATCATAATTTTTTTTTAGCTTTTTTCAGTTCTTTTTTAGCTGGGTATTTATTGTACCACATAAGTAAAAGTAGCTTAAGTGTTAAGATTTTTTTATTCGTTTTGAATAAAATATTTAATATTTTCTAGAATACCCTATGTGTGTGTGTGCTTTCGTTTACCTTTTTGTTGGAATGATTCCACTTCTTTTTAAACTATATTTTATTTTTTACTCAACTTTAAGTGTTCTTTTAATATTTTTACTACGATCCAGTCCAGTGGATTGGCCCCTTTGGTACATAAAACCAGCATTTGTAAGCACCACTTTTTTATTGTTATGATGAGAAGCGAGATCAGGCCGGACAATTTAAAATTCGTTGTGTTTACCAATGATAGGAAGGAATCTTTTCCGAAGACACTAATTTGCTTACATATTACTGTTAAAAGTGCTTTCTACCCCCAGACGTAGAAATGGCTTGACTGGCCGAAAATGTTTTCAAAAAGTTTTGATTTTATTTACACAGTGTTTATATGCTATATTCTCCATAAAATTTGTGATATGGAATTCCTTTTGTGAAAAGTCCGCAGTACATAACTTTTATCGTCCATTACATACTGTCTATATTAGAACATTTTTTTTATCAAGACAAACGTGAAAATTAACCCGAATTTATGTAAGGTGGCAACAGTTGCACAAAAAACAATAAGGCGAATTCATTAATGTTTTTATATATGAAGTTTGACAGCTGTAACAAACAAAAATAGTAATCAGCTGTTTAGCTGAGGTTAACTTGTATAGATTCGCACTGATTTTGACGTTTATCTTGATAAAAAAAAAATCGTCTAATAAACACACTATGTTAGATAGTATTCATGTTAAAAAAACAGGATCTCAATAATTTCCGCGTTCTCATTTGTCACCATATTTTTTTTAGCGTCCCTATTAGGAACTTTTTTTATTTTGTGTGATAAAAGATACAGAACAGTTTAATGACTGAGCAGCATTTCTTCCACAGATGAAGGGATTTTCTCTTCAAATTCATATTATTTTGTCTGCGGTCTTGCAGTGATCAAGAACTCTTTACACATTTTTATGGCACAAAAACGGTATTTCATGAAACACCTGTATTCCTAGAAATTATTTTATATGGTTGAAAGGCTTTTCGTTATAAATTTGAATAAAGCTTTTTCGTATTTTTGGTTCAATTCCCTATTTTAAGAAAAAATAATTGCGCTTTTACAACAAAATGTAGCATATAGTTATTGAGAATAATAGCAAATGCAAGCAAGTTAACGGTACTAAATTTTTTTACGTATAAGAAAAGTTATAAGCCCTAAAGCCTGCACTTATTTTTTCGTGTGCAGTCCTTATTTCTATCGAAAAGAATAAACAAATCACTGATTTTTAATTTTTAACGAAATATTGTATTTATAACTTAGATTTCAAAGAATTCTTTAAGGTATTTAATTTCCAACTTATAATAAAATGCTAATTATACACAGAAAAATATTTGTGCATAAATATAAGAATTTACTTTCATTGATTTTAGTTCATAATATTTAAGAATAATGTCTTAAATATTAACAGTTTTTTACATTTCTTGAAATGAATTAAAAGTCAAGAAGATTTAAATAAATTGTTTAAATTTTCATTTATATTTTCAATTTGTAAATGTATGTTTGAAATTTTCTTTGCAGAATTTTTTAGGCATATGTTGGGGGTAGAAGAATACAACAGATGCGTTTTTTTACAATGATGCATGTGCTATAGAATGGCAGCAAATTTAAGCAAATTTCTAGTCCTTACTTTTTAACAGCTTTTTATTGGAAAATTGCAATTTAAAGGGATTTAATGTTAATATTTTCATGCATAAGTATTTTTATTTCGAACTTGAATCAAATCTAATAAAACTAAATTAAAATTTTGGCAACATTTTTGCAAAATTCGCAAAATTATCATCATTATGTACAATTTAATAATATCTATGAAAAAATTTTATTTTTTATGAAAAAAGTTTGGGAAAAAAAGTCGTGTTCGATTCATAATATTTATTCAAATATTCAAATATATGGATTTTTTTCTCTGTGTATGTTTTTACATTTTTGAAATTACTTTGGCATGTTTTTTTGTCAAATATTGATTAATCGGAAAATATTGATCAGTTTTTATTCAAATGGATAACGTAGTATTTATACAACAAGCTAAAAATTATCACTTAAAAAGATTTCAGACGATTTATTTTTAAAAATATATTCATATATTTACGCGCAAATTATATGTAAAATATAGTTTTTTGTTTGGTTTTGATATTTTTTTTAAATCTATATTGTATTTCCCGAATACCCGGGAATTTCTTTAAGATATAACGATTCCCACTAGTTGAGAAAATCGGGAAATTAAAAACTGTAATTGCAACTTAATTATGAACTTTCGAGTCGAATGCTGCTTGACGACTTTGCAACTACATTTGTAACCTCAGCGATATAGAGCCTGTGATCTCTAACCTGGCCTAAACGCCTGGTACTGCAGTAAAGTGGATCATGTTTATGCTTCAACGAAACCTGAGTGGGAAGAATACCATGAAAGCTAGTGAAGTGTGCATTGTAAATGAATATTCCAATCTGCTTTGTTACAGCCAAAAAGTTGCATTAAGGGATATAAACGATTGCAAATTCTTCAAGATCTTACACGCTGATACATTGTAAGCTATGAAAGCGTATATAAGTATATCCACTTAATTTCTTGAAAGATAACATAACATGTGGTGGCGGCATCTATGTTATCTTCAGGTCAAAACTGATCCCATCATGATGTAAAATTACTACGAGGGCGGATCAATAAGTCCGTAACTTTTCGAACTTCCCACGTAGTTACATGAAATGCAACACTATTCCCATCAAGTTAATAGACTATTGTAAAATTTTTCGAAATCCTTAAAATATGCATTTGTTTGGCCAATAATTTCATCGTTGGAGCTGAATCTCTTTCCACCGAGCCATTTCTTTAGGTTTGGAAATAGGAAGTAGTCACTAGGGCCTAAATCCTGAGAATAAGGCGGATGAGGTATCAATTCGTAGCCCAATTCATAGAGTTTTGCCATTGAGACTTGATAAAAAAAAAACTTTTTTCTTGGCCATATGGGGTCGTTTTCTTTTTAAATCCTCATTAAATCGGTGTAATAAATTGGCATAATATTCGCCGTTTATTGTTTTTCCCTTTTGAAGGTAATCGATGTGGATTATCCCACGTGCATCCCAAAAAACTGTTGCCTTCACCTTATTGGCCGACAAACTTTCCTTGGCCTTCTTCGGAGCAGGTTCATCCGGAGTAACCCATTGTTTAGACTGCTGCTTGGTCTCCGGAGTATAGTAATGGATCCATGTTTCATCCACAGTTACAAAACGCCGCAAAAACTCATTCGGATTGTGGTTAAACAACTCCAAACAATCCTTTGAGTTGTCACACGTTTACGTTTATGGTCAATTGAGAGAAAACGCGGCACCCATCTTGTAGATAACTTTCTCAAACCCTGATCATTTAGAATCTAAACCACACCGCCATATGAAATGCCTATTGCATCAACAATCTCACGAACTTTACTCTTCGGTCGGCAAACACCATATCGTGAATTTTTTCCACATTTTCGAGTGTACTGATCTCAATTGGCCGTCTTTGTGCTTATGCGACCACAACGAAAGTCAGTAAACCACTTTTTTACCATTGAAATCGATGGTGTAGAATCCCCATAGTATTTATCGAGCTTTTCCTTGCTTTGATTGATGGTTTTTTTGCGCAAAAAATAATGTTTAATGAGCACTCGAAATTCACTTTTTCCATTTTTAGAAAAATACTCGTACACGAGGTTGTATATTTTGAACAGCTGTTAAACGCAAAGTAAATAACGACACTTGCTCAAAATTTGACAGTAGTCTATTAACAGGTGCTACTCGAAAATTCTTTTTATATAATTTATTATTTAACCAATTTAAGTAGCATATCCATTAAACTTAAAATAACTTTTTTGAAAAATGTATCTTAAATCTTCTTGCTTCTAAAACCCACTAAAGTAAATAAAACCTCCGGAAAAAAAACTCAAGTGTTAATTAAACAAAGCTACTTGAAATTTTTTTCCACGGTACTAATTATCAACACTGATAAGAATAATTAACCAAAAATAAAGGATGAAGGTCTACCACCAAAATCTCAACCATAAGTATTTCAGACAAATATGTACAATAAACATAAGATTAACGACGATACTACTACCTCATACATCTTTATAGGTATGAAGGAACATATTGGAATATTGGATATTGAATTCAAATACGACAAAATGTTGAAACAAACATACATACTAAACATATATAAGATAAATTGGAAGGGAAAAAATAAAATCAAAAATAAAGTGTTTTATTAAATAAAATTGAAATAAGATTTCATTTCATATACGCCTTTGGTTTTCGTAGTTTTTGGATTATAAAACTACAACAACAATATCAAACAACAAAACAGATTGTTCATGACAACTCTTTGGCCATGGATTAATTGGAAGCTGTTGTTTTGTGATCTCTTATAAACGATAATAATGAAAACAACGTTCAGTTTTAAGGGGGATGAGGTTGAAAACATATAAGGAGACGTGGTAGTTTCATCATGTTTCTTTTTTTCTTGGTTGGTTAGTTGAGCTGCGTCGAAACATTTCAATCAAGTCATGTTGTCCATTTTTTTTTATATTTTGTAGAGGATATTTTATATTGTACGTACTATATTTAACGGATTTATAGAGTCAGCAGCAATATCATCATCATCATCATCATCCTCGTCGTCGTCATCATCGTCGTCATCGTCATTGTCGTCTCTAGATGTTTGTATAACTTTTAAACCACAATAAATGGTGTAAAGCGTAAAATCGTTGACAGCAACGCGTTGTTTGTAAAAGATGATTTATTGCTGATCGTGATAAGTTCACGAACCTCGAGACGAATGAAACCAACAACGATGCCTGTAACATCATCAGCAAACAACATTGTTTTTGATGCCAGCAAGCAACAGATTTTTTTAAAACAAATAATAAAGAAACAAACTATCCACCAATTATGCATAAAAATTGTCTCAAAGGAATAACTATGTATGTACCAAATATGTATCCCATAAAAAAAAGAAGAAACTTCTTCTTATCATCATCATGTCTGTATGTTTGTACCATATTTCCAACAACGTTCAGTTCAATGATGAAAATAAATTAATAAGTCTGTAAGTTGTTTTTTTCTTTTATATTTTCGTTTTCAGCAAGCAGTGCTTTGTTTTTGTTTTTTTTTTGTTGCTAAACAACGAGTGAGACTGTGAGATGCTGGTATGCTTATCTTATTACTACATCAGCGCTTACAAAATTGTATCTTGTTAATTATCAATCAATCGCTAATTACCGATAGTAACGCGATTGTCATCTAGAGACTTGGTTGAGCAAAAAACAAAGAAGATACTATACAAAAGATATTAAAAAAATAAATTCAAGTATTAAGAGTCTCAAGTTACCATCAAGAAAAATGGTATTCAATTAAACTCTACGATTAAGGATGGAGATCAATCGATTAGAAGTAAGAATGAATCATTTTTATGTTATCTAAATAAATACATACGTAGAAAAACTGTGTACTCAGTTTTCCTCCTTCACGTTAAATTTTCTTTTAAATGGACTTTAGTTTTCGTATCACAATACACAGTATTAAAAAAAAAAAAAAGTTATAAAATATTTACGAGGATTATATCATTGCAATATGGATGTAAAATGAAAGCTATGAATGAATACCTGTAATACACACTGGTCAAAACTCCATTTATTTATTTATTTATTTATTTTTTGGCAGAAATTCCAATTTAAAATTTAAAATTTTTTAAATGTTCACAGACCAAGCAATCAAGAACATATATTAAAAAATATAATGTGGCAACGTTGACAGTCCGTCAAGGCATTAAAGTTGGTAGTTTAATATTATTTTTAACATTTTTATTAAAATAGAGCTACAATTATAAAAGTTGTATTGCATAACGAGAAAAATATGTAGCAATTTTGGATAATGTAAATTGCAACCTAGAAGATGTATTTTAAGACCTTCATTTTATATAAGTATTGTGTTTGTCGTTATTCTTGAGTTTTTTAGTCATGTGGGTTGTATAGGTATCAAAACCCATAAGTTTGAAGGGCAAAAAAAAGTATTGCAATAATATCTTCCCGATGATCTCAATGGGATATCATCAATTTATTGCGGAGGTGATAATCACTTTACTGGTTGGTTTGGTTGGTTTACGTGGTAACCCGTAACCTTACGGGCAATCAATTAGACTCGTTAGAATCCGTTTTGATAGAACCACATTACTCGCCAGGTGAATGAGTTGTATTGAGTCTGTAATGAGATAGAAGTGTAGGGAAGAACAATGAGAACATAAATTAATTAGATCCAGCCTGTAGCATTGAGATATTTAATGATGTCACTGAGTCTAGTGTAAGATATCTCACAGAGGTTGTCTAATTGGTACCCTCCCAGAAATTTATGTCTGCTTGCATGAAATACTGTCTCCTCCTTCCCGCGATTGCCACAACTACGACAATATTCATTGTAAGGGAGACCAAGTCTGCTTGCATGTTTTCCGATCGTCCAGTGACCTGTAAACAATGCTATTAGTCTCGAGATGTATTTGCGTTTGTAGCCAATGAGTTTCATTGAGCGTTTTTCGTTGTAGGTAGGCCACGTTTTTTTCGCGACTCTACATTTGTCCAGATTTCGCCATTTATTTTTTGCCTTTTCTAGAAAGTGTTTTTGGATTCTACTTTTGACTGTTCCTAACGGGATTGCGACAGAAACCGATAAGGAGGCATTCATAGCAGAGCCTGCCCGGGCTAATTCGTCTGCCTGTTCATTGCCATAGTAGTCCCTATGCGCAGGAACCCAGACTATAGTAATGTCATACAGTCGACTTAGTCCTAGCAGTTCCTCTTTACACTGTCTGACTAGAATAGAGGTAGTTTTCGGTGATTTGAGCGATAGTATTGCCGCTTGACTGTCGACAAATAAACCAATATTCCCTTGAATATTTCTATCGCGAATTAGTTTACACGCTTCCCTCATCGCTAGTATTTCCGCTTGGAATACGCTTGCCTCGTCAGGGAGTCTACATGAGTGTCTAATTCCAAGATCATTAGAGAAGACACCAGAGCCGACACCGCAGTTCATCTTTGAGCCTTCAGTGTATATCCTCGTTCAATATTGTTCAAGAAGATTTCCCCTTTTCCATTCACTCCTGGTGGGGAATAGGATTTTAATAGTATTTCGGAAGTCCATCTGGGGAATCATATAGTCGGTAAATTGATTGAATTGCGGGGGTATTAAACTTAATATCCTCGCGAGCCCATACGTTCTTGATCTCCAGCTTTCCGTTGCAGATAATCTTATCGCACTATTAACTGATGATTCAATTATAGGTCTATAGGTGTTAGGTGCAATATAGTGTTCAGAGCTTTTGATGAACTAGTACGTAATGCACCTGCAATGCCTATGGAAGCGGATCTTTGTATCCTGTAAAGTCCTTACTTCACCTTACTGAAAAAAGGACGATATTTTGAGGATAAAAATTATAACACATTTTTAAATTTTATATATTTTTTGTTGTTTAAGGTCTAATTTTTTTTAAACTGATAAAAATGCTATATTAGTAAAATATTGCTTTGACGATTTTCGTTTAAATAATAAAAAAAAAAAATATTGCGTAAATTTCTTCCAGGAAGATATCTTCCACTTGTTTATAGGGAATATACTATTTTTAGTTTTTGCCTATATAACCAAACTAAGGTCTCTAATTTATAAATTCAACTTCAACTTAGATTGTGAAATGTTAGAATTTCGGTCGAAAATTCAAAACAATGCAAAAACAAGTCAAGACAGTGAAAACGTTTTTAGGTGCTTTGCTCAAAACTGATTGCTTTCAACTCAGTGGAAGCATAGTATTAGAGAACAAATTTTGTTATACGATGTTAAAATTATTATTATTATTTTTTTTTTAAGAAATGTCAATAAATTTTTAAAGTTGTTACCCTAAAATGGAGATACATGTGTGTATGTCAGAAAAATGCATTTTAAAATATAATTGAATTTTCTATTCAATTATTATTAGTTACCGCAATTATCATTGGCTTTGTTGAAGATGAATTTACATTATCGATACGATATTATACGATATTTGAATCACTAAAACTTTTTTGTTAATTTTTTATTTTTTTTCTTTAAAAAACCAAATAAAATTTAAACCAATAAAAATTAAATTTTCTGAATATCAATTGCCAGAGGCTCAAAAAAAAAAAAAGAAAAAAAAAAAAATCGGACAACAGTGAAAATGTTCGCTAAAGTGTATATTTTAAGTAGCAATTCAGACAGCGTCAGCATTTTACGGTAAACTCTTGCTATCGTCAATTTTTTTTAGTTACATTTTGGTAAACCTAACCAAAAATTTCATGTTTTTCACAAACAAATAGGAGAAAATATTATGTTCTAACCTATTTGGTAGTTTAACTAATCAATTAGACTCTAAAAACTTACAAAATAATTACAATAACACCGAAAGCAAAGAGGTAAATATTATATTTATAAAATATATTTACTGTAGCAAAACTGTTTAAGTCTCTATTTTAATCAAAAACACTTAAAATCGGTTTTAATGAATTTATTGTTAATTTTAGATAAAAGGATTTCAATACAAATCAAAGAATGCACTAACATTAATTTTTTAAATTTATGCCAAAAAAGTAAATTTTTGACCATTGTGCAATATAATAAAATTTTTCATTTAAATGTTGAAGTAAATTTGAGAGGAAATTTGACGTGACGGAAAAAAATTGAGTAGGGTAGAAGGAGGAGCATTCGCCAATGAGCCTCTTCCAAATATTTCGCTGTGGGTATGTTCTGTTATAACTTTCTTAGTTTTTGGGATTTAATAAAGATTTTATTCAGTGCTACAAACTTGATAGTAATAAACAACAAATGTTTTAATAATTTCTTTTAAAGTGTGACAAAATAATGAAATGCTGGTAGGCGGGACCCAACTTATCGTCAAGGGAACGTCGCAATTAGTTACGATGTACTTACTAGTTATAGATTTTTTACTGTATAATACTGTAGGCTTTCAAAACTGAAAAAAATGATTTAGTGATGGAGAGTAGTTGAGTCCAGCTTACCAGCAGTCTGGCGAATGCTCCCCAGGAGGAGTCCTATGCACCTGTTGTCAATATTTACTATCAATTTTATAACGGTGAAATTTCTTCAGACCATGATGCGAAAAACTTAATATTAATATATATAAACTTAATATTTAGATTTCGACCTAAAAAAATTTGAGTCAAGGTATTCCAACGAAATTTTGTCACAATACAAATAATCTTTTTTGTGTTTCTTTTGCGTCTTTAGCCAACATTGAAGGTTTTAACTTTTGAAAATTTAAAAAAAAAAAAAAAAAATAAAACAATAAAAAAATTAAAAAAACTTTTTCAAAATTTAGTTTGGTAGGATTTGAGTAGAAACCGTTGCCCAATGCGCCTTCTATTTTAATTTAAACGTATTTGTATTATAATTTTTTTTGAAACTATTAAAAAATTCTATGCAAAAAAAAGAAAAGAAAAATATTTTAGAAGTGAAAGAATGTTAAAAAAAAACTAAAAATGTGAAATTTTTTTAAAGCTTCATCTTTAGCTTATTATAACTTTTAATCGAATAGATATATTTATATGATTCTTATTGCAATATTATTTAGAATTTTGCAAAAAATCTAGTGGATATTTTCAAAGAATTTTAGGACCCAAAATAAGACCCCCAAGTATAAAAAAAAATTAACAATTTTTTTTAAATTAGGGTAAAATTTGTTTCGACCTGAATATCTCTGAAACTAAAAGAGATAACTTACACTTGTTAGTTTATTTTTTGTAGAGATTTACAAGGACTATCTATATGTATTTTTTTACATTCAAACCATTAATGCACTTTGGCGAATAAAAAAAACTACATAACCGAGGTAACAAACTTTGGGGGTCTACCCTACGCACTTCTGCTTCTCCTAGTCAACTCAAAAATACCTCAGCTTTAACCATGTGAAATATTATTTAGATATTTCCAAAGCTTCTCAAGTTACAGAATTATTAAAAAAATGTTTTTATTTCAATAGAACAAGTTGAAAGTGTCCAAGTCTTTCTGGACATTTCTACATTAATTTTGGTGTTCTTGAATCATACACGGATCCAGCTCAAGCTTTTAAAGAATGTTTCATTTTATTTTATGCTTAATTAAAAATTTTTGTATTGACCACTTATATTTTAGGTAGGAAGATTTACTTTTTTAACTCCCTATGGATCCGCGTCTATCTTTAATTCACTTAATATATTTAAATTTAAAATTAATTAAGCTCATATAGGAAAGACACATATGCTGATGAAGTATGTTGCGGCACAAGAAATACGAATCTCATTTAGCTGTTATTATAGATAATAAGGAAATTACCAATAGGAAATTGTTTATGGTCCTTCGAAACGGATGCAGGTTAACGATGATGTAATCACATCTATAAACTCACCGCTCACAACGACGCCGCAAACGCATGTTATTGGAAATGGGGACATCAAAGGCAAGTTTAAAGTTTATAGAGATAATATTTCTTTTTACATGTGAACTTGTTTGCTTTAGTTTCACTATACTCAGTCCTTTTTAATTTCCTGTACTTTAAGCAAGATTTCATTTAATTTTTTTTTTTTTTGGAAAACGGATGAATTAAACTTTAACTAAGATATTGTACTAAAATATTGATAATGACCGCCTTTTCAGTTTTTTTTTTGTCTTATGGAACTTTATGGGAAATTAAACAACAGATTGTTTAAATTTAGGGATAAAAAAAAACCTACAACTCGCGTCGGCTTTTAATGAAAACGACAACAAGTACAGCCAACATGATGAAGTCGAAAACGGCGACGACGACAAATAAGACCTACCTATATGAGACGCAACAGTTACAATTTTTTGGTACTTTATACCAACTTTTAAGTTCGCAATACTCTATGCTCTACCTTTGGCATCAATGACGTTGTTCTCGAACATCACCACCATCATCATCGACGTCATGATCTTGGAAAATGTGTGGCTTATTGCCTCATTGCTATTGCTATGGTGATAAATAATGAATGTTCGTTCTATGGTTTGATTTTTAAACTATTAAAGCGATTGGTGGTTTCTAGTTTACGATTTTTTTTTGTTTTAAATTTCAACATGTTGTTATGTGTCGTCTTAAAAATGTGCTTTCATTTTTGAAGCTGTTTAGGTTTTAGTTTTTTTGCAAGTTGTTTCTCATACCTTTGATGTTTGGCACTAATTATCTTGATGGCTGCCATGGTAATATAAATAGTAGGGTTCCTAATTTTCCAGACTTTTGCTGTACCGGGAATTCTAGTAAAATAATATAATTGAAGCTAAGCAAACTAAAATGAAATATTATATATTAATAGTGCCTGGCGGTGTAATGTCATTTTGTATATTATAGAAATGAATTAAAATCGTATAGATATTTGAAAAAAATTATGATAAAAAAGATTAATACAATATTAACTGAAGTTATACTATTTTGATCTTTGAAGATTTCGTTAAATTTTACTTTAACTTGACTTTGATTTCCAAAGTACATAGGACCGAAAGTATAAAGATTGTCGTATTTTAAGTAATTTTTATTTATAACTTATCATATCCGTAATTTTTTTTTATATAGTAAATAATAAATGCCAAAGTACCCTAAAGCTTAATAATTTGCCCATTATTTAAACATTTTTTTTTATTTTAAACATTTAAATTTTTTCTTGATACGTCGCCTGCATTCATATTTACATTTTATGAACAGGCCATCTTATAAATATTTTAAATGTTTTCTCTTATTTCCGGTGATTTTAAAAATACTAATGTTTGTTCTATAGAATTTAATGTGGCATTTTGAAGTTAGTATGGTAGTACAGCGTTATATAAATTATATTCCACTGGAAAAGAATCTTAAAATTTTATTTTTTTTTTTAAATAAAATTTAAATTCCCGAAAATTTCCGATATAGACCCTAATAAATAGGATCAAAAATGTGCCACAAAGTGTTTTAATTTAATTTTTGAATTTAATTCAAAAAAAAATCTAATTAATTCCGGTAAATGTGTACTTAATATACTTATTTTTATAAAAAAATGTAATTTTATTGCATTTTATGCATGGAGGTCAAGCCTTTATATTTCTTTATTCTGTTAATAAAACAAAATGATTGATCTATTGATGGCTTATTTCCTTTCCTTATACTTGTTATTTATATTCATTTGAATCCTTTCAAAAATTATTATTCTAAAATTCTAAATAAAATTATCCTTTAAATTAAATAAAAAAAAAAAACAAAAAAATATCACCACATTACAATTTCTAATGAAACAAGAAAGCAAAAAGCTAAATCTAAATCTAAAAGAAAAAATTAAAATCATGTTTCAACATGTAACTTGTCCACTTAAATCTCGACTGGATAAAAGACACAAGCCGCCTTCACGATCTGAACTCCCCAACAAGTAACTATCACAAAAAAAAAAAAAAAAAAAAAACACAAAAGCAACACTTGCACTACTTAACTCTACATAATAAACTTTATAGATCTTTTTCTCCAGTTGTTTAGACTTGCAACAAAGTGAATCTGAAACAAAAAAAGCAAACATAAAAAAATGAACTTTTGTAATTTAAACCTACTGGCCATGTTATACCATTTTAGATAACATTGCCAATAAACACACACCAACTTTAGTCCTATATAGTCTTACACCCAAAAGACAAAAAGTATATTTGTCGTATTATTGAAGAGGACAAAAAGACAAAAAAACAAAAAACTACCAAATAAAAACAATATAAAATTGCAACAACATTGAGACTAACACCAGTTGTTGACTTCTGTACTTTTTGGTTGAATATTGTACTCGTACCATCATCATGTTGTTTTAATGCTCATGTTCAATGATGCTAAAGGGCGCTACGAAAACAAAAAAAAAAAAAAAAAATAAAAAAAAAATAAAAGTCATCGAATGAAAATTTGCTGCAATGCAGTTTGAGAGTAGTAAAAAAAAAAAAAAAATTCATTGTCAGCCTGCAAGTAAAAGTAGAACTATAAAAGAAGTAAGTAGTTGTTGGTGTTTAAAAAGTTATAAAACTCCTACACTTAACAAAAACTTTGGGGTAAAAAGAGCTATCATTTTAAACTACTATTATTTTTAAATATATATGATAATGAAGTTTGTTTAGGTAAAAAAAGTATTATATTCTGTTATAGCGCCAAACAAAGGCATTTACATTTATCGATAATAACTTATCAACCGGATATTGGTTGACGACGCTGCTATCACACCTATAACCTCAGCATTGACAATGCTAGGTTATTTAACGTACCCAAATGGAGCGCGCACCATAAATACAGATGATGAATGTTATGCTGCTGTCTACTATAGCCTTTTGCTTTGGTACCAAAAACTATTTACCTGGCTTTTGGAGACAAAACTTCAAAACCCTAAACTTTAAAGAGTTTTTGTCGCTACTGATACCAATTAACCTTTTTTTCGAAAACATTAGGCTGTGCAACTGTTTCCGTTTGTTTGAAAAGGTTCCAAAACTATTGAGGAAATATCAATTGTTTGTTTAATATTTAAATGATATTAGCACAGCGAGAATTTCGTTTAGAAATGAATAGCACCTCCAGGAAAACAATCTTGTCGGGATGTAGTGACACAATTCCAATTTCAGGTGCAGTATCTGCATACAATTTTCAAGGTGACGATCTCAAAAATGTTCACATCAAAAGTTATCCAGCCTCATTCTCACTTTCAAAATTCCCATATCCTTACCTATGATTACCTATGGGGAACCTGAATGGCAAGCGAGTGGTTGAAGAGCTTCCTTCCGGTATTAGGACTCGGCACGGTTGAAATAATCCTAGTCCATGTACACCGTCACAGTATGGGTGCCTAATGGTGGTATCATTCATGGATTCAATTAAAAATGAAATCAAACAGAAAGAACAACCGGAGTTAAATATCTCCTCTTTGAGTGACCTTCTAGCCTCTAGTCAGGGGCGAAAGCCATAGTACCCCGCAGTTAACGCAAAACATACAACAGGCTACTCCTCAACAAGCCGTCGAGTCTGGTGACCAATCAAAGGAGAGATGAAGAAGAAAGTAAAGTTAGAAAGACATTTTCAGACAAAGGTATATCCACTACACCTTCATCCTTGAGGAGATTGATATTAATGATGCTAATAGTACTCCATACGACCATGATAAGGAAGATCGTGTTAAAAGATATAGTTCATGAGTACCTTAAGCTTAAGGATTCACAATACAACACATCACAAGCAACTAAAGAGAAAGCCAAGCAAAATCGCTTTCAGACAGAGAGAGAGAGAGATGAGTCACCAAAAAACGAAAAGTTCGACATGAAAATAACCGCTCAGGATACTACTACTATAACAATAACATCGTGAGCAAAGCAACCCTTAAGCTAGTTTTTAAAGAGCACCTGTCAGTGGTTCTAGACAACTACAAAAATAGATACTTAACTAACATAATAGGGTGTCATCGAATTTAAACTCACCAATAAAGATAGTCAAGTACCTAGATTTGACTCTGGAGCGATACACCGTGGCTACATGATAATTAAATTTTTAACTTGTTTTCTAAAAATTTCCACAGCAATTGTTTAAAGCTTTAAATTCTTCCATTTCAGCTGAAGAAATTTCGATTAATCAGCGTAAAAAAATTTGGTTATTCAAGATAAGCAGCGAAAATAAAAACTGGATTGTCTGAAGTTGTACAACCGTAGTATTCCAATGGATGACTGGATAATCATCTGCACCGAAAATCACGGTGAGTACAACAAATGTTTAATCCTTGCCATCTCAGAGATGATGAACTCTAACGACGTTAAATCGCATGATAATCGTGATCCCTTTCACTTAACCATTCCCTTACATCGATCTAGCAGAAGTTCTATCAGCATATAGAGGTCATATTGGATCTACATGTCCTTTATATCGACATCTTCTAACTTTGAACGCTTATCCAAAAATTGGTATCTTCGATGAATATGTCACTTGTGTTTATTACTTGAAAAACTTATTCTCTATAAAGTCAAGCACTTCTATTTTTTAGATCCGATTTTTTCCTAACTTTTGTCTAATCTAAAGACCTAATTACATTAGTGCGTGGTCAGCTACAGCGTCAGCTCCCACAATCAACTGATATTTTAGAACGCACTGTTTGTTATTGAATTTATTACATTTGTGCAGCGACAATTTGTGGTGCTGCTTCGTTTAGACTTTTTTTATAAATTGACTGCCGCTGCTTTCAAATTTAGAGCGAGAAAGAAACTGAGCAAAAAATTAGAGACTAAAATGCACAAGTAGAACAAAAACAGAAGGTAGTTGTGAATTGTCGCTGCCTACACTTAAATGTAAGTATAACTGTAGCAAAATCTTATTCTGACAGTGGAAAAACTGATAATTTTTGCTGCCACTGTTACTGAATACGCGTTAATGTAATTGAGCCGTAAAGCATTGATGTACTTATTTACTCATAAACACCATAAAGAAGAATATGATGGATTATTCATTAAATCGGAGGACTTTGCTAAGAGGAAATAACAAAAAATTCTATGAGTAATTTTCTATAAAATATATATATATTTTTTAAGTGTAATCTACACTATACAGTGCATTTATAACGTTTGTTTTTGTCTTCAGCTGTTATTATTGTATTAAATTTAAAACATTGGTGGTGTGCATATATTTACGTGCTTCTTAATGTTGCAGCAGCATAATGTTTTTTGTTGGTGTACTGGCTATAGCTGCTGCTACTGCTGTTTGTCTTAACTGATAATAGATCGGCATTCAGATGGTGAAAAAAATTTGCCTCCTTGTTTAACAAGCAATGAGGCCAGAGGACAAGATACCTAACACGAGCATTTTTCAACATCAATGATATTGAGGTATGCGTTCTGTATTCACATTATTTGTTGTTAATTCTTTTTTTTTTTGCTTTTCCTTTTCTACTTCTTTGTATTAAGTAACTACAATGTGAGGGAGTCGTAAAAATTAATTTGAAATGGTTTTCAGTTTTATCTTTTTTCTTTATTTTCCTTATTGTGGCTGCAGTTTTGTAAACAAATATTCTTGCTACATTTTCATGTTGTTGTAGTTTGTTTGTTATTTAACTTTTTCTTATCATTAACTTAGTTTTTAGTTTTTGCTTGATTTTCTTAAGTCAACCTTAAATTTACCGCCTGCAATAAGAAGTAGTAAGTTGAATTAAACGAAGAAAAAACAAAATCTCTAACAAATATTTGTTTTTACTTTTCATTAAATAAGTAGTTTGTTGGTTGCATTGTTTGGGGAGCTCCTTCTTTTTCATTTCTTTTATTATGCTTAACATTGAGGGTATTGGCGTTTTGTATTTGTTTGTGAATTTTTGATTCTTTTTTTTTTTCTCATGCATTTTGTTGTGTTGTTATTGAATTCTCCTTCATTAAGTGTTTTACGCCTGGCTTATCACTGCAACATATCTTGAAAATTTGGATAATAATTTGTTTGAATAATGATGTGTGTTTTTTTTTGAGACAGAATGTAGTAAATAAATAAGTATCATGTTTATTTCCTACATACAAACAAACACTTTAAATATAAGATGATATGCTTACATTTAGGTTTTATGCTTCTGTTAGGTTCCCACCGTATTTATATATTGATACTTTTACCAACTTATATTCATATACGAGGTTAATTGAAGGAGTCTCTATGTAACTAAAGAAATGGTGTGAAAATAAAGAAGCTACTGCTTCCCAAAAAAAAAAAAAAACGGTTTTATAATTCACAAATGCCTAACAGTCTTTTATACTGAAATAAATGAAAACCTCGTTTGCACAAAGTTTATATCGAGGGCTCATATTCAAAAAGTTCTATCTGCAAAACCCCCATTGTTCAGGAGAGCACTTTTATTAACGAGCTTATCTAGCAGTTAACAGAGCACTGTTAACATATTAACAGAATAGTATAAATCCAAATCTAGAGAAGATTGCAGCCAGTTTCTGGAATTTCCAGGAGACCTCGTATATGGAACTAGGCAGAAAAGGCATTTCAAAAATAAATATAGAATTTCTGAGATTTTTTAAAATTTTTTCAAATTCAAACTTCGAACATACGTGAGTGTTGTGAGAGAATTTGGCCCATAAAACCAAATAAAGAGGTGGTGTGGACAAGGGTCAAGACTACATAAAAATAAAAAAAAAGATTTCCTGAATTGAGTTTGTGAGATTTAAAAAAAAGTTATAAAATTAAATATTCAATTTATACATATATGAGTTCTATAGGGAATTTTTGTCCAAGTGTCCAAATGGAGGAGTGCCATGGAGTACCACTATGTGAATATATGTGAATATATATATATATATATATATATATATATATATATATATATATATTATTATACAGTGAATTAGCAATTCTTCTTTAAATTCACTAAAATTAAAAAACCAAAGAGTTTTTAAATTTTAGTTAAAGGGTTATGAACACTTAAATTTATGTATTACTGAATGAAAATAACCAAAAAAATAATAATAATAAAGAAAGAAAATAATTTGGTGGTAATTTTTCAAAAAAAAAAAATAGTAAATCAAGTTGTCCCAGAACAATTATTATTACTGCATTTTGTGCTAAGGGTATTGCTTTTAAACATATTAAAAGAGAATTAAAATCGAAGCGGTAAAAATTTGTCAAAAGTGCATTGTAAAACTGCAATTGCATTATGAGTGCATTTTTAAATAAACAATTTAACTTTGCATTATTGCCTTTAAAGAGGTTTCAATTCGACTTCATTAGAGCCATGAATCATTAAAATCTATCTATATCATAAGAAGATATTAACATTTAAAATTGCGAACTTTGTCAAAGTTTTTAACTTTTATAAAAATTAAAATCGTAAAGAAATTCGCGATTTTTTGAAATTGAAAAAAATAATAATTAAAAAGACTAAATGGCTCCATAAATTATATACGTACCAAATATAAACAAAATTCTGATGACCCTTTTTAAAAAAATAGACATTTTTTATAAATTTCTCGTGGAATGAACGACATATATTTTTGGAAATCTGTAGATAGCCACTTTTGAATATAAGTCCTCGCTATTCCAATTGAAATCAAACGCTAGAATTTCGTAATTCTGAAAATTTTCATAAAAGAGCCTTTCAACTGTTTTGTGTAAGAGTAATCGCTTTAATTGGAAAGTTTAACAAATTTATCTTTAATAGACTTTTCTATCAATCCTCGTTCTTTAAGACTTGTTTTAATTAAGGCTGAATAAAATACAACAACGAACTAAAAGATGTTTGATTGGCAAATATTGCTGCTACTTCTTGAGTGTATGTTGAGAGTTTTATAAACATTTTTATTAATTAGTCAACATAAATGATATGACACATTTTGAAATGCATTGAACTCTTGAATATCTTACAGGTTAAAATGCTGTTATAAGAGAAATTAGATCAAATGTGTGTGAAATATTTTTTATGTTTTTTTTAAGTAATTAATCATATAGTTAATTTATAGAAAGGCTTACAAAAAAATATAACAATAAAAGAATTGTGATATACTCTTAAAGGTGTCATATTTTTCCACTTTTGTAACTTTTTTTAATTTACTACGGAAATCTTTAAGGAACGAAAAATATCGGTTGTTATAATGATTTTGCTTTTCTCTGTTGTAAGTTAAGGAATTTCATCTTCAGCATATTCTAACGACGAATATTGATAGAATTGCCATTAAAGGGTTGGTCCAAAGTAATTTTATGTCATTTTCAAAATTTTCAAATTTTCAATAACTCCGAAACTAATAAATATATTTCACAACGTAACTGATATAAGTTCAAATAATATGTGTGTAAAATATTATACTGTTCGGAGTCATATTTACTAATTTGTAACAAAACTAGAAAGAAAAGAGAAAAAATTTAGGATATTTTGTGTAAAAATCATGGTTTAATTTAAAATGGAGCCAAGTATAATTTTTACGTGTACATTTGGGCGAAAAAATTATATATTTTAAATTTGCAATAAATTTGGCTACTAAATGGAAAAAAGTAGTTATTTTCAAACTAATTGTATATTTGACTAATTGATTACACAAGTTTTTAGGATTTATGTATAATTTCTTATATTTTTTCAACGATATTATTAGCAAACTAAGAGGTGCGAAATATTTTGGCAAAAGATTGAACTAAAACATATTCACGAGATCACTATAACACAAATAAGAGTAAATTATCTTAAAAACTATATACATTTGTATGATAATAAATAATGACCGTAATTGATCAATAAATTGTAAAGTACTATAAAACCTGATACACAGAAATTATTCTGAGCATGATAGTTCAAATAGAAGTTTTTGTGTTATTTAGAGCAATTCTAGTCTCAAGATATACTTGGGCATAATTTTTTTTGTAAATTACTTAAAAAGCTAATATCCTTTCGGTTGATTATTTGCTGGTATGTTACGGATAATTTCTAAATGATGCTATTTAGAGATATCACCCTCAATTTGTACCAATTAACTAAATTTGTATGATGGTGAAGATGGTCAAGTACTTAATTTACTTGGCTATGCCAAGTGATCAGTCATTGTAGTATATGGGTTATACTTTGCCAAATTTCAATTAGTATATAGCAAAGATGTCGAGATATGTTTTCGCAATAACTAAATCATTTAAAGATATTTTATGCTCGAAATAAATCAGAGGTTAGTACATCTCCGATATTTAAAAATATTGTACAAACATTTTGAATTTAAGTGAAAATCTCTATATAGCACATATATTAGTGTGTGTCCAAATTAAAAAGTGAGGTTATGTGACAAATTATTCTAAAGTGGCTAAAAACTCAATATTCAATTTATTTGGGTATAAGTTTTTTCATAGCGCAAAAACTAGTAATTATATAGCATTTCAAAAATGATAAAAAGTTCTTCGGACCACAATTTGTTTAATAAACAAAATATTGAAAAACTATTTTTTTTTTTTTTTTTGAAAAGAAGAATTGGAAAAAGTTTGTGCATAAATATAAAAATTTACTTTCATTGATTTTAGTTCATAATATTTAAGAATATTGTCTTAAAATTAATACCTTTTTTACATTTTTTGAAATGAATCTAAAGTCAAGAAGACTTAAACAAATTGTTTAAATTTCCATTTATATCTCTAATTTGTAAATGCACGTTTGAAATTTTTTTTTGGAGAATTTTTAGTTTTTAATGATTTTTAGCCATATGTTGGGAACAGAAGAACATAACAGAAGAGTTTTTTATTAAAATGCAAACTTATACAAATTTCTAAACATTACCTTTTAATTGCTTTTTATTGGAAAATTGTAATTTAAATGGATTTATTGTCAATGCATTCATGCATAACTATTTTTTATTTTAATTTTATTTTTTATGAAAAACGTTTGGGAAAAAATCATGTTCGATTCATAATATTTATGACAAAATTTTTCAAATATATGATTTTTTTTTCTCTGTGTAATAAAATACAAGTGTGAAGATTATATCCCTACAACATAAAAAAATACATTTTGTGGAAATATCATTTCGGTAATATTTTTTCGATAAGATTTAAATATAAATAATATTGTCATGATAATTTGAAGATCTCAATGTTTAAAGATGTAAAGAAGCAAATATTTCCGCCATTTTTAAATTAGGATTTCATTTATTTGGGGGGTTTTCATTGTTTGGACATTTTGATAAATTTGATAAATTTTTTAGTTTTTTTTTATTGTAACTCCTAATAAATTATAACTACCAAAATAATTTAAAAAAATTTTCAATGGATCTGTGGAAGCAAGCAGTACAGGTGAGGATAGGAAAATTGATTTAAATCTTAAAAATAATGGTTTTAATCTCTAATGTATTGCTAAAGGTATTTCTACACGGTAATATTTTGTATTAAGATTTGTTTATCATTTAAATACAAATTATTTGATTAGGAAAAAAATACTTATGACTTTTTCGAAATACTAGTGGTATTTTTAATTTTTTGAAGTTATTCAAAAACATTGGTGTTTATATGTATCAATAATGCTTTTGTATACTAATAAAAAAATAGAAATAAAGAAGTTTACATTGAAAAGGTAAAATAAACAAAAAGTAAATAAATATTGAAAGAAAAATAAAAATAAAATTAAATATAAAATTTTTGTATTACCGTCTGAAGTAGTTAAATATTTTTATATCGGATTTTTTGACAAGCTCGATTTTTGCGACTAATTAAAAACCAGACCTGTCGCGAAAACTGAATTTTCGCGATAAAAGAATCCAAAATTTTATTGAAAAATTTTAGGTAATTTTTAAAATTAGAATTGTTTTTATTGATATATTTACCTTTTAAACATTTTTAAAGGAATTGAAGATTTTGAGTTGCTTTTTTGGCAAATTATTTTTTAAAATAACAGCTGAATCACGTAGTTCATATAGTGCTGTTGTTGGCTTATCATTTTCCAAAGTCCATTGTACGCATATGTTTATCGATGTTATATAATCGTCCACTTTAATTTTATTTTCTTCATGACCACTATCGTATAAATCCTCCGATTCCGTATATGATAATTTCATTTACTCCTCATTACTTTCCACATGAAATTTTTGAGAAATCGTTGGCTTTAAAATATGTTGAACTTTTCCCATATTAAGAGATATATTTACACAACAAATGACACGCATAAACTTATAAAATTGAAGATTAAAATCATTCAAAAGGACTAAAAGACCTTTTTTGGTTGTAGACAATGTAATTAGAAAAAAACAGATAAAAGTTGCGAAAATAGAACCCGTTTTACGTAAACTTTCGCTGTTGTTTAAAAATTAAGCCGTCGCGATAACTGGGCCGTCGCGATAATGGTTAGTCGCGAATACCGAGCTTGCACTGTATTTTATTTTTGATATTAATAATTTGTGTGCTCGTTTAGAAATACCTTTAACCAATAAATCAGGTTTTGCCTTTGGTTTAAAATGCTCTTAAAATAAAACGGAGTATTTCAAAACCCAAATGGTGAAATAAAACACTAACAACAACTGACAATCACATTATTACTCCTGGCAAAAGAAAAACCCTTTGTATCTTCGGCAGCGAATTTCTCAGACATTTATAAAGTAATTCTTTTCCGAACGATCCGTTAGACATTACTAAGAGCCTATTAAAGTAGAAAAGAAGCTCGAAGAATTCCATTGCTACGATAAAAAAAATTAAAGAACTTTAGCCAGAATTCATTCAAATTGGTCCGTTTAAGGAACGACAAAGCTAAAATAAATTTGTTTATCAAGGAATTTTAGCGAATATTATGAAGAAAGATTGTCAAGCCCGACAGAAGAAACATAATGATCTGTGGATGTTCTTCGTAATACGATGTTGGTCTTATACATGGCATATTGGATAATATGATATGATTCCAATGTAGAGACAACTTAGATAATACTATGCTATCATACGCTGAAGAAAATATGCATCTTAGATGAGTAAATCAACATGATAATCATGTTTAGCATAATTGTAAACTGATGTGGTATAACGCTAGGTTTTGTGACTGGAGGACTGTAGGTTCCGGGTTCGATCCCTGGCCAAGATTTCGAAAAACTGCTTTATAATTTAGTTTGAAAAAAATCAAAATTTTCGAAACGTCAAATAAGGAACTGTTAAAATATCTTTTTATATATTTTAAAAAAATATATATTTATTAAATAAAAATTCGCCAGGATTGGAGTAATCTTATTCAATTGGCCTAGTAAGTCCCGGCACACAGTGGGGCCAAACGCAAATTTTTTGGTAATAAATCTGAATCTCCTAAACTACTGGTCGGATCAAATTGAAATGTATGGAAGAGTTGTAGAGGAGGACCTAAGCTTCCAGAAAAATCATCTTGTAGTCACCCTGTGATAACACAAGATAAGATACAGGGTGTCAAAGTTGACTACCTCGAGTATGTAAAAGTTAAAAAAAATCGTAACTTGTACAAATGAAGTCCGATTTTAAAGATTTTTATATTTCTGGAAAGTTCTTGGCAAGATAAAGAAAAAATAAGCTTACTCATCTAAGTTATCTCTTGCAGTTAAAAAGAAATTTACGCTTGAATTTTGAATTTTTGATTTTTTGGCTCGACTTTCTTTCGTTTTTCGGGAATAAGTCCGGAGATATATGAGGCAAACATTTTTTAAAAATATTCTGTAATTTGCTACATATTTCAAAATAATATGCTGAAAGAATTTTTGGATTATCTCAATTCGTCTAGACGTGAAAAATATTCAAAGTCAGCACTCTGAAATTTTCATGAAAAATGGCTATTTTTTTACAAAAATATAGTACAATTCATTCACTTTTTTCTCAAAGTTCCGTTAATAAAAAATTTTTTTCCTTATTAATTTCAAAAGATAAGGCTTCATAAATGGTTAATAAAGAAATTTTGAATTGATTTAAGTTTGCACCCTACATCCAGCATTAGCCGAAAATTATCAATTTTAAAAAATAGTTTCATTTTTATCGATTAATAAAAAAAATGTCACGCGAGTTTTTTTACATTTCGTACCCATATTTTTTATAGGAATAGATTTAGAATGATTTAACACTAAAGTGCTTCCCGCCCGGTCAAAAACGAATGCAGGAGTCGAGATTTTATGTTAAAAGTCAGTTTTTTTAACGACTATTTTTAAAAGCATATTAAAAGCATATTTGCATAATATTTTTAATATTATTTCTTATGTAATGTATAAAACACAAATCAAGCTTTCATTCCTTAAAAAATCAATATAATAGCTCCAATAACCTATTTTTGGTAATTTTTCAAAAATAATTTTTTTTTCCAAAAATAGCTGAAAATCCAAAAAAATTTAATTTTTTTAATACAACTCCACTAATTTTGCAAATACTTTAAAAATGTTAAAAGAATATAAAAATAGACTTATTTACCAATTCAACGATATATAAAATGTTGATATAGGTCATTTAATAATAGTAATATAATGGCCTCAAAACTACCAAGTCACGTCAAAAGTTGCAAAATTCACTATTTTGTTCCGTATTTCTATATGTGTGTATACGTAACATTTTAGTCTTCTAATGTATTATGTAGGTATATATTTGTTATTATAAAGTAGTAAATTCTTTATTTGAGTAATATTTATTTAATTTGTTCTACATATTTACATACTTATTATACATATATCCCGTATATTTATTTTATTAAGAATATATTATCGAAGATATTATTAGAAATTTTCTTGAAAATAATCAGAAACATCAAACGTTAGCAAATTTTTAACTTCCTTAGCTTCGGAATCCTCTTTTTCTATTTCAAGAGTGATTTTTGGTAGCCATCGTGTTCTTATAGAATATATAACTGGATCTGATGATATTAACAAATATTCCATTAAGTCCATATTTTGCGCTATTTTCGAACATTTTCGGGTATTGAAGAGTCGGAAATGTTTAAGATCTTTATTTCGGGCTTACTGTGCTTCCTCTGTTAGCTCTCCCAATGGCAAAATACTATTTTCTATTATTTCTTTACCATGAGCCAATACTTTGTGAATTGTTGGAGTCATTGATTGTTAAGTAGTTCTTTAGTTTCGTAAATTTTAAATTTGTCCACATTAATTCGTTTTTTGCTATTAATGGCTGCCAATATAATCTTAAAACGCTTCAAAATATTTAAGTCAATGCCTTTGCTTGAAGATGTGAGTTCCGGATTTTCAAAGAAACGTCTTGCTGTATTTTCATTATTTGAGCTTCCATAGCCATGTAGAGCTTTATCAATTATTAATCCGAGTTGTTCTTTGAATTCTAATTGAATTCTTTTCTTCTCCTCTTTTCGTAATTCGTGAAGTTCCAAATTGTTTTTTACTGTACCATTTTCCTGCCCGGGAATATTTCTATACTTCATATCATATGCAAGATGTAAGCAGAACTCCAAAAAATCTTATCCTTGCGTGGAGTGGTGATATTCCAAATTTTAAAGAATTTTTATTAACAAAGACTTCAGAATTATCCTGAAATTGTGAAATCTCGTATTGGTTTCTTGATAATCCTAACTTTAATATTAGAGCTAAAGCATCTTCAGAGGTAAAGAACGATGTTGATTTCGGTGTCACTATGCTTTGGATTATCCGATGTAATCGATTGGGAGAAGCTGTTGGTAACACATCTATAACTTTTTCTACTTCCTTTGGTTGCGTACGTGTTACTAAAGCTTTAAATGTATCTTTTATTTCGGCATTCATATGTGAATTTAGAATAGATTCCTGTTTGGTCCTCTTTATTCTAAGCTGAACTTTATCGTAACTTTTTTTGGTCGACCCTTTTTCTGCTTTCCGATGAAAATTGGTATTTCTCCCTCCAACCACTCTTCATTTTTCTTCTTGAACTTTGGTATTGACCAATCTGAAGCTTGCATCCTTTTTTCGTATGATTTATAAAAATTTTCGAGCTTTAAACTGTCTTCTGTAGTAAGAGTTAAACCAAAAGATACTACTGTATCAATGAGTTTTCTTATTTTTTCTGGACGATTTATAATATCAGATAGATTATCCCAGATTACTTTGCAAATAGAAAAGTGTTTTAATGTTATCTCCAAAATGGCAAATTCACTAATAAATCTGCATATTTATAAGGATACTTATATATAGAAAAAGAATAATTATATCAGGTAAATGGTGACAGGCAAAAATGAATTAAAAAATTTAAATTTTTGCTCAAAACCCCAATTTCATTCAGTTTATTTTTATGACCTGTAATGTTAAACAGGTACGTCAAAAAATTGTAAAAACATCATTTTTTTTATAATACATTAATTAAGTAGCTAGGTAAATTATTTAAAAACTTCAAAAAATGTAATAAAACACAAAGGAAAATATACTTATTTATGTATTTAGGTAATATTAAAAACGTTTTCAGTAGAAAAAAATTATGAACACTTTAAATAAATTCATTAATAAATATTATTATCTCGTAACAAAAATAAGCAATGCAGTTGAGTGTTACGTATACACACATATGGAAATACGGAACAAAATAGTGAATTTTGCAACTTTTGACGTGACTTGGTAGTTTTGAGGCCATTATATTACTATTATTAAATGACCTATATCAACATTTTATATATCGTTGAATTGGTAAATAAGTCTATTTTTATATTCTTTTAACATTTTTAAAGTATTTGCAAAATTAGTGGAGTTGTATTAAAAAAATTAAATTTTTTTGGATTTTCAGCTATTTTTGGAAAAAAAAATTATTTTTGAAAAATTACCAAAAATAGGTTATTGGAGCTATTTTATTGATTTTTTTAGGAATGAAAGCTTGATTTGTGTTTTATACATTACATGAGAAATAATATTAAAAATATTATGCTAATATGCTTTTAATATGCTTTTAAAAATAGTCGTTAAAAAAACTGACTTTTAACATAAAATCTCCACTCCTGCATTCGTTTTTGGCCGGGCGGGAAGCAGTTTAGTGTTAAATCATTCTAAATCTATTTTTATAAAAAATATGGGTACCAAATTTAAAAAAGCTCGCGTGACATTTTTTTTATTAATCGATAAAAATGAAACTATTTTTTAAAATTGACAATTTTCGGCCAATGCTGGATGTAGGGTGCAAACTTAAATCAATTCAAAATTTCTTTATTAACCATTTATGAAGCCTTATCTTTTGAAATTAATAAGGAAAAAATTTTTTTATTAACGGAACTTTGAGAAAAAAGTGAATGAATTGTACTATATTTTTGTAAAAAAATAGCCATTTTTCATGAAAATTTCAGAGTGCTGACTTTGAATATTTTTCACGTCTAGACGAATTGAGATAATGCAAAAATTCTTTCAGCATATTATTTTGAAATATGTAGCAAATTACAGAATGTTTTTAAAAAATTTTTACCTCATATATCTCCGGACTTATTCCCGAAAAACGAAAGAAAGTCCAGCCAAAAAATCAAAAATTCAAAATTCAAGCGTAAATATCTTTTTAACTGCAAGAGATAACTTAGATGAGTAAGCTTATTTTTTCTTTATCTTGCCAAGAACTTTCCAGAAATATAAAAATCTTTAAAATCGGACTTCATTTGTACAAGTTACGATTTTTTTTAACTTTTACATACTCGTGGTAGTCAACTTTGACACCCTGTATCTTTTCTTGTGTTATCACAGGGTGACTACAAGATGATTTTTCTGGAAGCTTAGGTCCTCCTCTACAACTCTTCCATACATTTCAATTTGATCCAACCAGTAGTTTAGGAGATTCAGATTTATTACCAAAAAATTTGCGTTTGGCCCCACTGTGCGGCACTTAAATCACTTAGAAAACCGTTATAAAAGAGTTAAAAAAGAAAATTGTGAACAAACAACTTCAAGACAAGGATCAACTAAGGATTATAAAAAACATGATACGATCAGAGATCTGTCATAAACTCATAGCAAGAATCCCAAGGAGAATAGACAAAATCATTGAAAATTATAGTGGATACACGAGATAGTAGTAAAACAAGGAAAAACCATAAAGAAATATATTTACAGTTAATTTGTGTATATCTTCACTGGATGTACTTAGTTTTTTTTTGTCCAACAGTAGACTCCTCGTTAATAGCTTTTTTATGAAAATCGAAAGTTATTTACGTTTCTAATTTAGTTTGCTCCTTCTATTTTTATAACATATGCTGTAAGAAAAAATAAAAATAATAATTTTTAAATTTAACTTTAAATATTTTTGTCATGAGCATTTGCTGATCATAAAAATATTACTGGTGTATTTGTTTCTTTTTTGTCCATATGTCCATACTCCAAGGCAGTGTTGTCAACTTCTGTGTAATTATCCAAAAAATATTAAATTAACTGTTCGGACAAAGTCCCTAATATATATTTTTTGTATAATAAAAAAAAAAAAAAATAATAAGGCTAAAAATACCAAAATAGCAAAATTCAATAGAAGCAAAAATCCAAAATGTGTAACTTGTTATTGTGATTACCTTAAAAAGTCAAATCAGTTTAAATTTATATTATGTACAAAAATTTAATGTATATACATCGTTTCCTATATTCAAACATATTCTAAGTCAAAGAAATGTGTTTTGGGATATGGACGTTTAAAGTTTTTAAGGGTATAAGATATATAAATTTCGGTAATAACTCCTGATTGGACCATCCAATTCATCATTTCAAACAATTTTGTGCACTCTAATAAATTTTTATGTATATTTACTTCATTTATAGTAGATAACCTGACTTCTACTATAATTGGGGTAAAAATACATGTGTGTTTAATTTCAAATTTATACGCACTTTAAAAAAAAAATAAATAAATACAAAATGTGTAAACCTACATATTTATGTGTACAATATATGTCTAAAAGATATATATATATATATATATATATATATATATATTTCGTATCTAAAAAAAACAACATTTATAATATTGAAAATACAGTTAAACTGTTTGAAATCTCACGTCAAATATATACACATACATACATACACACATGCATATATAAAAACGAGAAATAATTTTTTAGATTATTTATTGAATTGAAGAATGTGTTGTTTTACATTTAAATCATATGACGTTTCCGAACAAAAATATATTCTTGAAATGTTAATTTCTCTTTTTCTCAACTGGTAGTCTCTTTTATTTCACACATGTCATCTTGAAATGAATTGAAAGCAAAATCTTCTTTAGTCTGCCCGCGAACTTGTTTTTTTTTTGTCTAGCTGGTTCGGCAAACTATTGTTATAATTTTTTTTTAGCAATATTACATAATTTTTCGAAATTTATGCGTACAAAACATTAAAATTATTTCTTGCCAATTTTAAATTATTTCCAGTTTAAATTTTTTATAAAAAATGTTATTTATTTTTTCTTCTTTTTATTTTTATTTATTATTATTATTTTTTTTAAACAAAATTTTGACATTTGAAATTCATTAAATGCCTAGACACATGATTTAAACAGAAAATGTTTAATTATAATATTGAAATAATAGTATTGAAATGTTAATTGGTTTCTGAACATGTATAACAACATTCAGAATACTTTGGAATATATCTTCCCTAAAGAAATTTACGCAATATCTTCTTTTTATTTTCTAACATAACATTTTTATCAGTTTAAAGAAAATTAGGCAATAAACAAAAAAAAAAAAAAAAAAAAAAAATATATATATATATATATATATATATATAATTAAATTTTTTTATTATTTTTATTCTAAAAATATTGCCGTTTTTTCAGTAATAATCCGCAATAAATTGATGATGTCCCATTAAAATCATTTGGGAGAAATAAATGCAATACTTTTATTCTTCAAACACAATTTTTTCAGTTTTTGAAAAATTTTTCAAAAATTAAAAAAATATTGAAGAAATTTGTTTTTTAGGAAAAAAAAAATGGATATTTTATGTGAGCGTTTTAGTTTTTGTGCTTTATGATGTTAAGATTTTTATATATTTATTACATCTTCCAGAAGATTATCTGGCGATATCTACCATTTTTCATCAAGATGATTATCTAGCAATATTTCCTATTTTTCTTCCAAGCGTATTGATTTCTTATTGCTTAGATGTATTACCTGTGACGCACAATCTCTCCCGATGGGGGAAACTTCCGTAATACGAATATGATTATTGTGGCAATACGAATTCGAATCATTTTCGTATTATTTTGCTTGTAGGGATATTTTGTATGTACTTTTGCATACAAGAGTGTGGATATTCATAATATAAATAATTCAAAATTGTATAAATCCCAAAAATACACTAAAACGAATTAGTAATTAATTTGTTTTAGAATAGGGTTAACAAATAGTTTCAAAACTTAATATTATTTTGTTAATATGAACATAAATAACTAAAAAGATATTATGCCGATTTAACGTCGAATTTTGACGATTTTATACTATAATTATCTGGCACAGTGGTCACAACCGAATTTTTCGCCAATAGAATTTAGTCGGTTGTGTGCACTATTCCTAAAATCGATAGAAATTACTGACTTTTTATAGCATTCGTAACTGTTTTCAAAAATAATTTTTATCAAATGTACTTAAAGTACCATTTACTATTGTGAATGAATAAAAAATAATTGAACTTTTATTTTGTTATAACTTAGTTTTTAAAATATAGTTAGAAATGTAAAAATATATAGAATAGAAATGGTAAAAACAAAATTATTCTTAAAATACAATTAAGTAATCTCATTTCAAGCACTTAGAAAGTCCACCAGAAAATTCGTGGATACAAAGGAAATCTCAGCGTAATCTTCCTGTATGAGATCTGTTGTAAAATTTCCTTACGTATTTTTATTGTAAATACATCTAGTATTTACCGGTTGGTTAAGAGATTTTTCAAAAAAGTTTCCAAAACATTATGAACATCTTTAGCAAGCGTAGAACTATGTATTATCCCAGCAAAAACTTTGCTTTCCTGGTAAGCTAGCAGGTATAATTGGAAACAAAAATAAACTACTTATTTTTTGCCTGAATAACTAGTTATTTTTGTTTGAGTTGTCCACAAATTCATGTAGTTATACTCAAAAATATGTACCTAAACGAAAATAAAAATAAAAAACAAAATAAAAAAATTTTACCGTCAGTGAGATTTGAACTCGGACACAAATTAACCATTCGTTCTTTATGACTAACGTCTTACTCAGTACACTATCTCGCACATAATTTTCTGAGTGATAAAAACTTTTTTTATAAAAAAGTTTGTTATAAAAAAGTAACAGCATTAGAACGGGGTTGAACCAACAACCTTCTGGTTGCAAATCCAGCGTTCTAGTCAACACATCCACGTGATTGCAATAATACTCTGCTATTATACTATCAAGTACTTATTTATATAATACATAGTAGGCAAATAATAATGACGCCTCATTACCTAGAAACTACTTTAATAAGTAGTTGCCATTACCGAAAACCAAAAATTTTTCTGGGATACATCTACAAAATTGTTATTCGTATTCCAACAAATTATTATTTATTTTTTTAATTAAAATTTCAATATTATTGTTTTATTGAAATTTTAATTTTTTGTAATTTATTTAAAAATATCGAAAAAGCTATTACAATTTGCTTTTCTTTTATTATAACTGATTCTCTTTTAATTATTATAATAAGTAAATAAATAATTAAAATAAATGTAGTTTAGTAATGATATTCAATACTTTACTTAAAATTTGGTACTCCTACACAGATTTTTAAAATAAATATTCGAAGTAAAGTAATTGGTCTCGATAACCAAATATATCATAGCACGAACACTTCCAAAAAAATACTTCCTCCAAAATTTAGTTTTAAATATGATAAATGCAAAATATTTGTTGAATTTGTAATTCTTTTACAAAAGCAATTAAATATTACGTATTATTAAATCTTCATTCTTGCAATAGTTTTCCAATTAATTTATTTTCTGTGTGTACCCGAAAACAGTTTTTTTTTTGAAATTTCTAAAACTGTTTTATAATATTCTCAATAAGGCCTATTTCATTTACTTATGTAAATTTTCGATTGATTTTTCATTGTAACACAATAGAATATTAATATATTAATATTCTCACTATCATCAAGTTGATAAATTTATAAACATTTTAATTTGTTCATGCTTAATCCTTGACTTCAAATTCACAATTAAAAATTGCAACATTTTTTTTTAAATGAGTTTAATTACTTCTGAATTTAACGGTTTGGAAGATGTAATTTGTTAAGATTAAAATCAAGTTTTTTTCTTCTTTTTTTTTCAGTGGAAACAGTTCGAGCAAAAGTAATGCATTAATTTGATTAAAAACTAAAGAAGCAAAAATAAAATTGTTGCCACATTATATTAGCAATATAAAGTTGAATAAAACGAAAAAAAATAACAGAATAAACCGAACAAATATTAATAGAAAATGTATATAAAAACTATAACGCTAAGAGAACTCTTTTAATAAAAGTCATAACTGCAAATACTGCAAAAAATATCTACCAACATTGGTACTTTAAACGTGTACTGTAGCAGGAGTAGCAGCAACAATGACAACAACAAGAAAAAAGATAAATCGCCAGATGAAGGATAATGATATAATTAATGCTACTATTTCAACTGCATTGAATGAGCAGCAGTGGCTCGAAAAAAACCGAAACCAACAAAGTCTTTAGAATCTGCACTCTACAATTTCAAAGGTATTTTGTGTTTGTTGTAATTTATGCGAATAAAAATAAAATGGTTTTGGAATTAGCACCAGATTCTATGCTCTTTTGTTAGTAGCGATCAGTGTTGCCAGGAGGTGAGAAAGAAAAGAGGCTAAATGGGACTTTAAGAAAAGGTCAGATAAGGCTAAATGCCCAAAAAGTAAAGTCAGAAAAAAGCAAATATATTTTATTTAAAAACATTTTTTTGCGCTCATTTGTTTTTGATATATATTTTTTTAATATTGTAATAAATTTATAAATAAAACATAGAATGGCTGTCAACAAAATGATCCAATGAAAAATTCATTGGAAATTTTCATTTCATGAATTTTTCATATGAAAATAAATTGATTTTTTTCATTTTTGAATCATAAATCCTTCTTGATTAATCATTTGTAAACTTTTGGATAATTTTTCGCTTTTATAAGATTTTTTAAAATTATATTTATAAAGAATTTCTATGGTTAATGAAGGTTATTAAAAAAATAATTATAATAATTGATTAAGTATGTCCATAAAATGAGTTAAGTGATATTTGATTTGGATAATAAAGCGCCGCATTCGAAAATTTTTGTTAAATATAAATAATTTCGATTTTTTATACGAATTAGTGACTGCCTTTAAAATGACCCAAAGCGAAATCACCCAAAGCAAATATGACTAGAATTCTACCCAGGCCAAAGCTAAAACTATTTTCAATCTGAATATGGCTGATTTTGTCCAGAAATTTTATCATATAATGGATTAATTTTTATACTAGAAAGTATCATAATGGACATCGATGGGTGATTTTTCGTAAATATTTGGATATTTTTTCATTTTTTTGGACAAAATTTAAATTTTTTATTTTTGGGTAATTTCATTGGGTGATTTTTCTATATTTGCTGGCAATCCGAATTAATTCACAAAAGCAAATAAGAAATTATTGTCTTTGTTGAAATATCAAAATTTTATCCCTTTTATGTCAAATTTAGGAATCAAAAAAGGTTAGAAAAAAACTAGAAGTTAAAACGAAAATTTTAAAAATTATAAACTGGCAACATTGGTCCAGATTTGTAGAAAGTAAAGGTTGAATTAAAATTTGTCAACTTTCAAATGAAATTAAGCCAATTTATATTATTTTTTTACTACATACGTATAAACTTAATTGTTTTTGGGATTATTACTTCAATATGGCCTAAAAAGTGATTGGGTTTGTATAAGGAAATAGAATGAACTTAAGGATGTTAAGATCATATTGGATATTCTATAAATGATAATCAAATATTCTATTCCATTTCTCTGAGTGTTCTCTCAAGGGAATATAAATTTCCATTTCATTTCCTGGTTTTTAGTCTAGACACGATCGGTTTATTGTGCATTTATCAGCCAATGCGTTACTTTGGATGCTGTTATATTCCATGTTTTAAGTCCCATAAGTTCGATAAGAGCAAATTTAGACATAGATGAAATTTTTAAATTCTCAAGTGCTCCTATGTATATAAAAACTAGGACTTCATATTTTATGGCATAGAATATAACTAGAAGGTTATGTGGGAGTCAGTTCAAACTAAATTTTCAAAAAATGTACTAATTTTTTTCAAAACACAAAAACCAAATATGTGTGACTACATGTATTTTGTTGTTGCATGAATTATGTTTTTGACAACTGAATTAGGTTTTTGTCTCCCACCTAAACTTCTAGTTGTATTCTATGTTTTATGGTATCCCTAAGGTACTAAGGTACAAAAGGATTGTTTTCTTTTTTCTTGACACTGAAGCTGATTCCATGTATTTACTTATCGTATTGTAGGGTATCTATTATTATTCGTTAAACGACAACTGTAAAATTCTGCATAGTGTTTTCCCGCTGAAGACTTTTTTCTTTCCATTTCCTTAACGTGCTGTTGCTGATGATGTTACAGATGATGACAACGATCATAAGTGCAACAGAAGCCACAGAGTACTTGCAACATAAAGTTTACTTGCTGGTAGCATCAAAAGATATGATGCCGCCAAAATGGGTGTGTATTTAAAGGAGCACTGACAACAACAGCCAACTAAGGTAACTTCTTAACTTCTGTTATACCAGACGGTATGACTGCCACCACACTATTATTATTGGCTACTGTTGCGATATCGCTTCGCCAGCAATGGAGACAAATGCTACTTAAACTTTAATAATAATAAAAAGGAATACAACTTTAACATTGTTTTTGTTGGCTGGCTATGGCTTCAATAACAAAGGCAGGCTGAAGAACAAAAAACTAAAACTGAGTTATCTGATTAAACGCAGTTTAGGCTAAAACGAACAAAAGCGTTGAAAAACTCACACACACACACTTAAACTAAAGAGTTTAAGTCCATTCACATATTGCAGCAACAAAAATAAGCGAAACAAAAATTGCAATTGTTAAAACTATGGTAAATAACAATGGCAACAAGGACGGTTCCTTACAAAGTCATTTCTGCTGGATTTCCTTATGTCTTTTATTCCTTAATACTCATGTACAAAACATATTTTTTAAGCTTTTTGTCTATGTCTTCTTGGCGGTGGAATCGTCATCAGACTTCATCATCAGTTTTTATATTAAATCGAACCGAAATGAATTGAATGAGGAATAAAAAAAGCCACCAAAAGGAAACATAAAACAAGTTAAAAGTTGATCAGAAAAATTTTGATTGCGATTGAAAAGCCAACAAATAATAAGAAAACATTTTTCACTACGCTCCACTCCATTGGAGCAGGCTACATATAGTAGTACGAGTTGTATCCAACTGTGAAAGCGAGAGCGACATGTGCCCATCCTTTGGAAGGGTTCATTATTACGATATGTTTCACCTAAACTCAGTTCAATTCAGTTTCAGTTTGATCTTTTGCAAAACAAAACAACACGATTTTAAATGGGATTTTCTTCCACAATTTAAGTTGATTTCGAGACAATTGTTAGCTGCTTAACTGAGAGTTAGTTTCTTTTTGGGAAAACAATAGCTTATGATTATAGTTATCATCATTATTTCTTTTATTTTCTTCTCATTTTATTTTATTTTTATATTTCTGGTCATCTGCTGGTGTATAGTTAGTAAGTATGTATTATTAGTTTTAATATGAAAAATAAGAGGAATTCCTTAATGCTTTATTAGGTTAGAGATGTCCAAATCGATAAGAAATATAGAATCCATAAGAAATATTATTTTAAGATTTTTACTTGTATTTCTTGAAATTCAATAAAGTTGTATTTTCTTGGTTATAAAATAAAGAAATGAGTAAAAATACTTTAAAAGCAGTTGCAAAGATAGCGAAATATTTATTTAATAATTATTAAATTGCTATCATTCTCAAGCTGAAATATTTGAAAAAATTAGAATTAATTTAAAGCAAAGATGTTCTTTGTACAAATTATATATAGAGTAAAATTATTAGTTAGTTTTTAACCGTGAGATCCTCCATTTCTATTAAAATAATTTGCATCCTGATTCACTGATGCCCTAAATTTTCTTTCTCTGAATGTAAGACAAATTTATTTAATTATCTTTGGCTTTAAATAACTCTTCATATATTTTGAACTTATTTTGATTACAAATATTTCTTGCAAATTAAATTACAACTGGATATACATTAAGATAATAAGGTGTTTTGAACAATCTTTTTTCTCCAAAATAAAATTTTATTTAAGAATAAATAATAATTTTACACTTTTCTAAAAGGTATCTTCCCGGAGATGATTTTGGGAGTAAAAGCAAGCCCAAACATCCAATAGTTCTGTGTAAAGACTCTCGTTAATTTGACCTACTTCAAATCAAAATTGTTATTTTAGCCTATATGTTCTAAAATCCCAAAGACTAGTAGTGCAAACCGAATGCAGTTTAAAAAACTCTAATGTGTTCCAAAGAGTTTGCCAATGGTTTTTTTCAAACCTGCAATGAATTTGGACTTTATGAGCAAAATTCGAAAATATTAAATTTTTGTGATTTTCGGCGATTTTTTGAGAATTGTAGAATTTCTTTTGCAAAAATATTAAACTTTCTACACTTTACCATTTTAAATGATAAAGTCAAAATTTTGTTAGGATATCTTAACTAACAAAGATTTTATTAGATATCTTTAACTATGGAACTTAAGCATGAATTTAGTATCGCTAGGAAAAATGTAAACACACACAAAAAATGTAATGACAAAATGCAGTTATTTTTTACACGTTTCTCTTCTGCTATTACTTCTAAACAGACTTGGAAAAACATAAGTGAAATCGGCATTGGTAAAGTCAATCAAATTGATAGGTGTACAGTTGATACTAACGAACTCAATTACACATTTATATCCTTTCCCACGGCCACAATGGAAACTTCGATAGCGTTCACTGAGATATTTAGAAATAGCTTCTGTGTTGAATGCACAGCATTTCAGTTCTCATATGCATCTCAACAAGATGTAACTCATTGTTTCACGTTGGTTAAATCAAGTGCCGTTAGTTTCGATAATTTACATCCTAAATTCATAGGAATTATTTTGTCACTACTTTTTCCATACATCACGTATTTGTTTAATAACATAAGCTTAACACCAATATCACTGACAAAGGGTGTACCACAGGGTTCAATCCTTCGACCACTATTATTTTCACTATATTGTGAACGATTTACCCAACGTTTTATCACATAGCATGATTCATATGTACGCTGATGATGTCCAACTATTTCTTAACAGCCCTTCCGATGTTATAGCGGAGAATATCGATAAAATCAGCCAAGATAATAAGGTGTATCACTGGGCTGCTACAAAGAACCTATGTCTAAACCCTAAAAAATCCAAATGTTTAATCATTCATATAAAAAAATGTTCTGCCAACCACTGAATGTGAAATACAAATTAACAACCAAAAAATTGAGGTCTTTAAAAGATTAAAAAAACTTTGAAATTATTTTTAACAAGTTTTTAACTTGGACAAGCCACGTGGACACACTTATTTCTCAAATTTATTTAAATGTACGTACTCCTTGGATAACTCAACACTACACACCAATTAGAATTCGACAATTACTCGCAAAAACTTACCTCATACTAGGTCTACTTTATGGCTGCGAACTGTTCTACAATTGTGACTCAAACAACAAAAGAAAACTCAATTTACTATTCAATAACATTGTAAGGTACGTCTTTGGTTTGAAAAGGCATGATAGAATATCATTGTTTGCAAAAAATTCTATGGTGTTTCTTTTGATAATCTTCTCAATATAAGAGTCCTAATGTTGCTTCATAAAATCATTTACATCTCAAAATCCAATTATATGTTTAACATGTTGTAATTTGTCCGATCAAGGTGAGGTAAAAAACTCATCACACCTACGTGTCGATACCTCGTATCAGAATGGTAATTTCTTATAAACACCATACGTATCTGGAATTCACTCCTACACTGCAAACAAGTCGTAAGTAGTGCAAATAAGTTAAAATTTTAAACTTAACTTTTTTTTTCTAAATACTTTATTTCTAATTTTTATTCTATATTTTTTAATATTTATATCAATTTTTATTGAATGTTCTAATTTTTTATATCAATTAATTTTTATATTTTTTTAATATTTCATTTTATAACATGTGGCACTTTTTCTCATTTAAACATTTCTACACTGTAATTTACAAGATTCAATCTTGTAATGTATGAAAAAACAATAAATTTCAAATATATAAATAAATAAATAAATAATTTATATTGTTTCCAAAAACCAATTTTTTACAAAAAATTAATTTAAATTAATTTTAAGGTGAAAATAAACTTAAAAATAATCCAAAATATTTTTACCAGTTTGTAAGTTCTAAGCGTCGAGTCTCTGGATATCCATCCATGATGAAATTTGGAGATAAAGAATCCTCAAACGATGCAGATATTTGCGATATGTTTGCTGCTTTCTTCTCATCTACCTATTCTGATAAAGAATTACATCAACTTTCCAATTATCCATATCCATAACATTAGATAAATCGATGGTACTTAAAGCTGTACAAAATCTAAAATATTCTGATAACTGTGAACCTGACGGTGTTCCAAGCTGTGTTCTTATAAAATGTTTACATTCTCTTATATTTCTAATAACCTATTTATTTAGTGGTTATTTTCCTGAAGTTTGGAGGAAATCTTATATTATACCTTTGTTTAAATCCGAAAGCAGATTCAACATTTCCAATTATAGAGGTATTGCTAAATTAAGTGTTATTCCAAAATTTTTGAAAATATAGTTACTAAAATCCTTTCGCATCAAATTGTTTGTTATCTTTTGCCATTTCAGCACGGATTTAGAAGAGGATGTTCCATTACTACTAACCTTTTGGAGTGCACAACCTCAGTTATAACTGCATTTTATTTCGGTTTACAGACAAACATAATATATACAGATTGCAGTAAAGCTTTTGATAATTTAAATCATGATCTCCTATTGTTCAAATTGGATAAACTCGGATTTTCTCATGTTTTGTTTATATATATTAAAAATAGATGCCAATGTGTATTACTTAGAAAATGTATATCGAAAAAAATTCCTGGTGTTAAGCAAGGTAGTCATCTCGGCCCCTTATTATTCTTAATATTTATAAATGATTTACCAGCCTGCATTAAGAATTCTAGATATTAATGTATGCTGGTGATGTGGTTCCGTGGTCTGGGATCCTCAATACGAAGTTCATATAAAGAAAATTGAATCGGTCCAGAAACAATTTCTCTTATTGTGTCTTCGTAATCTTCCATGGAATCCTAATATTAATTTACCACCATATAAAAGTCGATTAGAGCTCATTGATCTCCCTAGTCTTGAAAGTAGGAGAAAATATATGAATATTTAATTTGTAATTAATTTAGTAAATGGTTTAATTATTTCTGAGTTCCTAAGATCGAATTCGTAATCCCAAATCGTCCAACTAGAAATTATACCCCTTTAAAAATCGAATATTTTAGAATCAATTATGCCAACTTTGATTTCATGAGATGTATATGCAATCAATTCAACAGTTTTTATCCATATATTGATTTCTCAGTAAATCCAATCCGCATTAAGAGGAGTATTTTAACTTAGTTAAATAATAAGACTTTATTATTGAATGATTATGAAAAACATTTTGTTGTAAATAGCTTTAAGAATAATATATATGCTTGTTTGTAAGAAATTGTAATTTTATTAAATAATAAGTAAAAATAAATAAATAAAAATTCCAAAAATCATAAAAACTATGAACTTCATTTTTCTCAAATTAGCTCTCTTATCTAGCTGACATAATTCTTAATTATATGCAAAAAGATCCATATCAATATATTTTACAGAACTTAAACTACGTTACTTTAAAGTTTAATAAGTATTTATTTCTTCGAATATATATAATATAATATAATATAATATAATATAATATAATATAATATAATATAATATAATATAATATAATATAATATAATATAATATAATATAATATAATGCAATATAATATAATATAAAATGTCTTAAGAGTTCTAAAGATATTTTATTGCTTGAGTTTTCTACTATCCTGCGAATTTTTTGAAAAATTTTACTGTCAAAGACACTACTAAGTCATAATAATCGTTCGTCGAATACTCTTCTTAATTTTTAGATCTTTAATAGAATTTTTTTTTTCAAATATTTCAAGTTGTTATTTCTTGCTGAAGCTTGGCAATAACATTTGACATCAAATGTAAAAATATGACTTTAAAATATTTTTCTTTTTAGGCTTAAGATTTATTTAAGAATAAAATTTGATATTAAATTCAATTTTTTAGTACAATCTTGAAATTTAACTTTTTTTAATATTTAAGTAACACGTTTAAATCATTATGTTGTAAATGGCTGAGTTTTATGAGATACATCTTATTTGTTACCTGAAATTACCAAGGCTTCAACGTGCGAAGCATGTGAACTCCTGCTTTAAATAAACCTTAAGCCACGCATACACACGCACTGCAGAGAGATACTGCCGATGAATCCTCCTATACGTGCGTGCTTGATGATTTTTCTACACATTGACCAATCAAAATTTTTTGTGAGCAAAAGCGTTTAAAAACAAAAAAATAAAACTATTTTTTTAAATTTTCTTTTCATTTAAAATGACAAACTAAAATTTTCATACACAGAGAAAAAAAATTCATATATTTTAAAAAATTTTTTCATAAATATTATGAATCGAACATAACTTTTTTCCCAAACTTTTAACATAAAAAATAATATTTTAGAAATTTTGCAAAAATTTTGTTAAAACATTGATTTAGTTTTATTAAATATGATTGCAAATGGTAAATGAAAATAGTTATATATGAAAATATTAACAACAAATGTCTTAAAATGTCAAAATTCCAAGAAAAATCTGTTACAAAAAGAATGTTTAGAAATTTGCATAATTTTACACGCATTCTGCAGCACATCATTTTGATAAAATGCGCTTCTTTTCTGTTCCCAAAATGGGGCTAAAAGTTATTAAAAACTTGAAATTTTTTAAAGAAAATTTCAACAATTTTATTTATAAATTGAAAATATAAATGAAAATTTAGACAGTTTTTCCATCTTCTTGACTTTTGATTCATTTGAAGAAATATAAAAAAAGTTTTATTATTTAAGAATCTATTCTTAAATATTATGAACTGAAATTAAATAAAGTAAATTTTTTATTTATGTACAAACTTTTTTCTGTGTAAATGACAAACAAACTAAAACAAATTCATTCGGAGAAACTGTCTGCAGTATGAGTTCATTTTGAAATCAAAACGATTTTGTTTTTTTATACTGCAGTCCGTGTTACTCATATATTCTCAAGCTCTCTCAATTTTACTAATACATAAGTATTGCAGGATCTTATGCTGTATGTGTCTCTGGGGTGCTTTACTTTATATTTAAATCTTACTTACAATTTACATTGTATATTAATTTAACATGTAATTCTACTTTTTTATCACTTAAATAAATTCCTTTAACATTAGTTAAAAAAAATCTTCTTCAAATAAAAACAAGTGATATCCGGCTTGGCTGGATCTATATATCCACTATCTGTAACTTATTAAAATTTTATCTTATATGGGAGGTGAGCGGTAAAGTGGGTGGACCACGCCCATTTTTGTTACCGAGTTTACATTGGGCCTTGGACTATTTGTACAAAATTTCGTTGATGTACATGCTTTATGTAAGAGATATCGGATGAAAAGTATAAACTGGAGTCACGACAGACACCCTGTTTTTCTGGTATTTGGTCTATATCTTTTTTTGTTTATAAACCGATTTGCTCATTTGCAATTCTAAACAAACCTTATATAAGGCAAACATTTGAGACAAATTTCCCTAAGATGTCCGCCCGAACACTATACTCCTTCTAAAAGATAGACCGGCAGAGGGAAATCGCTATATCGTCTTAGATATTCACGAGGACTGGGAATTTATATATCTTATAGGGTCTTAGATGTTTATTTCGACATGTTACACAGGGATTGACAAACCTAATATACTCCCCATAATTTTTTAATGGTGGGTATAAATTAAATTTGACAAAAATTCACTTGAGTCCATCGCAGTAACTTTACAATAACTTAAACTCAACGATCATCAAATTTAACTGACAAATAAGACAAATATTGACAGGAGTCAATCAATATGGCGCCCCTATTACTTTATGTCAAAGCAAATTGTATATTGTCATTGTGGTTTCTGAGATTTTAAAAGCTTTTTAGGATTTTTCTTTTCAACCCAATTTAGAAAAAAGAACCTAAGGAAACAAAATATTTAAATGAATTCCTTTCATACACTTGGGCACTTGGGACCAATAAAGAGAACACAACCAACAATGTGTGATGGACATTTACGCATTAAAAATGTCATTGCGAATTTATATTGAAATTTTGAATTTTTGTTTTGAAATTTATTCAAGTTGAAAAATTTGAAACATTGTTTTTTTTTTCTTATTTCATTTTGTTGTTAAAATCTTCTGCTTTACTCAGTTCAGTTTTCAATTCAAGCATTCAAGGAATAAATTAAATTAGTACAAAAATCTTATTTACCCTTAAGACAGCAGCAGCAATAATAATAAAAGCGTTGCTTAAATATCTTACAATTTGATGACAAAAGCATTTATTTACTGGGTGTATAAGTATTTAGTGAAGCAGCATCAGTGTGAATATTTTCAATAAATGTGGGATTATTTTGTGTTGTCTTAAACTTTATGTCTCTCTGTCTGTCCGTTGCTGTTTCTATTTAAACTTAAAGCCAGTTGTTGGTCTGTCTGTATGTCTGTCCGTTTGCTCATAAGTATACCGGTGTTTAAGTTTTTTTTTTTTTTTGGTTTCTTCCTTCTTAGTAGCTACCGCGCTATGTAAGGAATTTGAATTCAATTCAGTTGGTTTTTATGTGACATAAATTATCAATGACATGACCAAAAGGTAACGTATTCGTAGTCCTATACTTTTCATATAAACCTATAAAAAATAAATCGTTTATAACTTAAATGAATTCTACAAAGTTTGAAGGTAATATTGAAAAATCATAAACGGCAGCAGCAGCAGTGGTGCGTTAATTTGGTTTTTGCCTGCTCATAAATGCTGCAATACTCATACATACGTAAGTTAAAAAGGGATTTATTTGTTCAAAGTGAAATCTTCGGTGTTAGTAGCACCCAATGATAAACGTTTATTCAGTGTGTCAGTCATTTGTGGTTTGCTTGCCCTCGTGTCGTCTGATTTGTACGTCCGTCCTTACATTGATTTCATCACATTTAGTGAAAAATGACAGTTACTTTGATTGCCAACAGTTTCAGTTATATTTTTTTTATTTTACTTTTCAGCAGCAACAATTTTAAAATCAATTCGTTTTGTGTTGCAATGACACTTTTTCTTGTGTTAACCCCTCCTTGAATTATTGACAGCTAAAGTGTGCTTAAAATGACATCTGATATGAAGGAGGACAAGAGTCATTTAAACGCACACGCACGCACATTTATTTCTTATTTATCTAAGAAATTAGGATTATATGAAATTGTAGCAAATAAATTGATATCAAATGAAGCATATTTTTTAAAGGAAGAAGTGCTCATACTTTTTTAGGTATGTTGGCCAACAATTTTTTTTTAAATGTTTTACTCCTAATACAATTTGCATATTATAAAAGGTTTATTCAAGAAAATTTATATTGTATTTTGTTTTATAAAAATATGTCAAATTTTATTATCACTACGAAGGCGGTTTTTTTTTAAATCCTGCTTGTTAGATTGTAAATATTTTACCAGCCCTAAGCAATAAATTTACTCCACAATAGATTACTTTTCGGCAGTAAGGTGGCAATTGACCTCACAACAAATGATTTCGTTTCAAATAAGTACTGTGCACGAAAAAAATCTCTGCATACTTTAAGGCTAATAACTTTTACTATACGCGAACAAATTAGTATCATTAACTTACTTACATTTGTTATTATTCTTAGTAACTATGTCTAAATTTTATTGTAATAGCATAATTACTTTTTCAATTGCTAGAAGTGCAGGTGAGTCGGGAAATACACTTTTCTGAGTCATAAAAATTACAAAGAGTGCATGATCACCGAAACGAACCTGATGACAGAAGAAAAAGTTGATTTACAAGCCGTACCATCGCAGACAAAACAATACGAATTTTAAGAGAAAATCGATACATCTATGGATGGAATGTTATTCATTCTTTAATTTTTTTTTAAATCTTTTATCAGAAAGGTTTTAAAAAGGTAGCCTGAAGACCAGCGTTGCCAAAAAGAAAATATTTTTCCGACCAAAATGCTGCCAAAATATACTAACATTGCTATTTTAAATAAATTAGAACTAAATTACAAAAAGAAAACAAAAATTTAAAATAATATAAAAAAATAAAATGTTCAGTTCTACTAATTGTTTTTGAAATTTGTAAAAACCATCCTTCCCTTCCGAACAGATAAAGACTTCAAGATTTATACATTTTTACTTTGGTTTACTACTTTCATTACTATAGAGGAAATTTTATATTCATAAAATAAATGCAGTTTATGTTTTCTTACTTATTCGAACTATATGAAAATGTATTATGTATAAATTGTTTGGCTTAAATTAAGATCACCGGCCTACTTGATTTTTAAACAATTTTTATAATAATTCAGCAGTACCCAATAAAAACTTTGCTTTCCTGATGAGGTAGCAGGTATAATTGGAGGCAAAAATAAATTACTTATTTTTTGCCTGAATAACTAGTTATTTTTGTTCGAGTTGTCCACAAATTCATGTAGTTATTTTTAGACTCTAGGGATACTCAAAAATATGTACCTAAACGACAAAAAATAAAAAAAAAACAAAAAAATTTTGCCGCCAGTCAGATTTGAACTTAGACGTTTTAAGCGACTAACGTCCTACTCAGTACACCATCTCGCACTCAGTTTTCTAAATGACAAAAACTTTTTTTTAGGTATAAACTATCTTTTTAGACATTTCGTTATAAAAAACTAACAGCATCAAAATGAGGTTGAACCAACAACCTTCTGGTTGCTAATCGAGCGTTCTAGCCAACTCATCTACATGATTACAATATTACTGTACTACTGAGTACTTATTTATGTAATACAAAGTAGGCAAGTAATAATGACGCCTCATTACTGAGAAACTACTTTGATAAGTAGTTGCCATTACCAAAAACCAAAAAGTTTTTGCTGGGTACTTTTATTTGTGTTTTTGTTTTTTACGAGGGCCTCTAAAGTTTTAATACATTTTTCTGAATATCTTTATTAAAACACATGTGACGTAAATTATAAATTTTAAACGCACGTTCAAATAACTTTCTAATAATATATAATATGATCATATTAATTAAATCTTTAAAAGAAAAAATTGCATTTTTTTATTGATATACCGGAATTTATATAATTTTTTTTATTTTCAACAAAAGTTTATTTAGCGAAGTCGGGGTTCGACATATATAGAGGAGAAAGTCCCTGAGCCGCGCCTAAGGCCAGCTACACATAAAAACTTTTATTAACGTTAAAAACAAAATATTTTTATTTCAACTGGGCCGGTGATCTTAATTTGTTTAAATTTTTTAATTAATTGTAATTTACATAATTTACATAATTTATAGAACATTCTAACAAAAATAAAAATAACTGAAACAAACCAACCAAAGTACTAAACCATTCTAGGTTTAGTATAAAAAAATCTAACAAGTTTGGTCCAATCGGATCAAAACGGCAACGCAGCTGAAGACCCACAAAGTAAAAAAAAGTTCCTAATGTTACTATTAGGAAAAATGTGGAGGCAAAGGAGAGAACGAAAGTTATTGAGATTAATTTTTTTCAAAAATATGAATGCATCTAAAGGGCAAAGTAATAAAGTTTATTTAAATCGGTCATTAATTTTAATTTCAAGTATTTAAAAAAAAATTTCTGAAAAAAGTGAATTTTGAACCATGATAAAAAGTTAACTATGACGAATTTGAAAATTTTGAAGAACTTCAAATTATGTCTGTATTGACGTAATAAGTGTGTGTATCAAATTTTACCAAAATTGGAGTTGGTGAAGTCAAAAATTGCGTTTTTTTTTGTTTGAATATATTTGTTCTCTCCCTACGTTGAACACTAAAACTATTAAAAAAAAACTTTTTTTAAGTAGTCACTAGAAATGCTGTGGTAAGAAAGGTAGCAGGTAGTAGCAGCAGAATTTTATATATATTTACTTATGACACTTTGAATTACACTACCATTTTTAGATTCAACATCTGAAATCCATTGAAAAGAAATATCTCGTCCATCAAAGGTTAGGTTAAAAATTTTGTTGTTGCTAAGAGTAACCAACTTTTCTACAGTCCCTATATGTACCCAAAAGATAATTTAGTGACCAGATTGTCGTTAAACCATTTCTCTCAAAAAAGCTGCAAATTTTCTAAGAACCTGCATGTGCAAAAGGTGCATAGCATACTTTGGTTATATGAATTATTAACCAGTATTTATTGACATTTATTGAATTGAAACAGTATTTATAAAAAAAAAATGAAAAATATTAAAGTTTTCGTCATTATTATTACCAAACTAGATCTCCAAAACAGGAAAAAATTTGTGAATCATGTTACCTGATGTGTCGAGATTTTTGGCCGGAAGTTACCACCGTGCCATCTGACAACTTTCTATTTCAAAACTTAAAAAAAGTCGTCGTAAACGAATTTGACTACAACTGAGAAATCATAGAACAAACAAATGTCTACTGTGAAGATCTTACAAAAAATCTGGTTATTTGGAAAGGGTAACAAAATTGGGAAAACATTTTAAAAAGTAAATTGATGTTGAGAAATACATATTGTATATATGTAGTGTATCCATTAGTTCCCATAGAAATTAATGTTTATTTCAAGATAAAGGTACAATGTATTTTATTCAAAGAATTGTCTTTCAGAAGTTATTACATTTAACCATTTTTCTGGTAATTTATATTCAATCCAACTTCTTATCTTTTGAGGCTTGAAACGAATAAATTTGATATCTTGTTCTGAAGTGAACTGCATTTCAACGAAACGACTCAAAGTTCTTTTTTTTCCAGCGATGGGACAAAAATAGAAGGAGTTGTAGAGTATGTCGTAGAAACTTGGTACGAATTCTTACCTTGGTTTTGAAAAAAAAACGGTGCTAGGAAACGCCTACCTTCCTAAATTTCTTTTAAAATACTGATCTGAATTTTATCAAAATTTGTGCTAGCCATTAAATCTATATTGTTTAAAATTCTGTTAATATATTTTTTAATCGGAGTAAAGACATGCCTAACTCCTATATATCCGGAGATTAAAAAAAAGAAAAGATATACCGCTCGAGTACTGGTCAGAATTTTACCAAAATTTGTGATTGCAGTTAAATATAGATTATTTGTGAGTCTATTTTTATTTGAAACGAAACAAGTACACCCGTACCTCCCATATATACTAAAATAAAAAAAAAAACATTTTTAGATAAAATACTATTTTAAGTTTTATAAAAATAGAAGATGTCGTAGGAAATTGAAACTTGTTACATATATTAATTTAGTCTCAAAGAGAATATATACAAGGTTTAGAAAAAGTTCCGACTTTTTTTCCGGAAAGTTTTGAAAAAATCCTGAAAGAAGAAAAACAAGTTTTCTTGTAAAATTCTGGTCAAAATAGTATAAAGTTTGCGATAGCCATTGGAATTAGGTTATTTATGCGTCAGACAATATTTAATAGAAGCAAGGGCAATATTATTTTAATTTCTGCATCTACATTTTTTCTTCTTTATCTAATTAATTTGCCTAAATTTACACGATTTCCAGTTCAAATTTTATATTTTTATTAGTTTTCAATATGGTATTAAATTTTAAAGTAATATCGATTTAACTTCACGAAATATTTTAGCATAAAGAATTCTTAGACTTCTGTGTAAGAAAAAGAAATTTAGAATTTTTTAAAATTATTGTTTTTTTTTTAGTTTTGTCGAAAAATAGGAATTCATTTTTATTTTATATATTAAAAAAGTAATACTAAGTTACAGAATCCAACAAAATAATTTTCATAAATTGTTATAATTTTTTTTAATATTTCATCGAAGTCATGTAAATTTTATTTTAAAAATTTTAAAATGCTCTATACTTAACGCCATCTCGAAGATTTTTAACATACTATACTGAGTCCAAAAGTTATATTTTTGCCATCCTTATGTTTTTATTATTTTTTATTTTAAATGAACAAAATAAATTGCGTTAACATTAAGAACTCTTTGAAATTAAAGTAGAAATATGAAATCATACTTTTTCAATTTAACTTTTTTTTAAAGTTGTGGCAGAAAATAGGCACTAATTAGTTTAGCAACAATATATATATATATATATATATATATATATATATATATATATATATAACGTCAATTAAATTTTATGTTTTAAAAATAATAGTTCTGATTGAAAAATATACTTATGTATTGAAAAAACAACACAATTTTTTTCCTGAAACACTATAAAATCACCTATTTTGTTCATTAAAATTTGCTTTAAATACTCTGGCTTTAGCGCCCTCTCGTAGCAGCAAAAATAATATTTCTAGAAAATTCTTTTGAAATTATATGAGCTATACCTTTTTAATAATTTACATTTAAACACAATTAGAAAAATGTTTTTATTTTGATTTTTGCATGTGGGACAAAGCACTGTGCGACTTCGTTTTATAGTCTTGAAGCAGCATTTAATACATACCTTTCGACATTTCTTAGCATCAGTTCGTGTAGCATCTAATTTTGTTGCTTGAATTTAAGTGTATTTAAACGTCTTGAAATTATTGTTTGATATACTCCGAATGATTCCATAAGCATTTCTTGCGTTTGGCAAGAGTAAACCTTCCAATTCTATATTTTAAAACTTTTACTTTCCTTATCATGTACATAAAATCGCACACTCCTTCTTTTTTGGTACCGAAGTCTCCATATTTAAAGCTTCAAAAATTGAATACGAAAGCCTAATGGCAGTATTTCCAAGTACCGTAGTTGTTAAAATGGACCGTTTGTAAAAAATACCAATAATGAAATCTAGAGTAAAACGATGGAAATTTTCAAAAAAATTTCATTATTTTCAAAAAGTCAAGGACTTATTGATGATCGTCATAATCAGCAATTGCAGCAGCTTAGGAAAGGTTAAAAGTAAAAATTTTCTTATTTTCAAAAAGTTAACGACTTATTGATTCGACCTCGTATTAAATATAAAGTGTCCAAAAATACATTTAAATATCCATATAAACTTACATTATTATATATATTTATATTAACATATCCTTTATAAGTGACAATGATGATATCATTACAAATATTCTTTCATCCGCCCTCCATATGCAAATCATACACTTGAACAATTCAATATAAAATTTGTTTAACAACACCCATCATTGAAAAATCATAAATTCTATCATACAATACAATACTCCCTTACACACACATTCAGACATGTATGTGTTAGTGAGTCTGGGAGGCTTATCCTTGTAATATCCGTTTAAAACTTGTCCTTTTCTATACATATAAATACACACACATACATATACACATATCAATATGAAGTATAATATTTATTATAAATATATGTAAGCGGGTTTGTTTCAATGATGTTTTCATATCTATCAGATGAATTTTGTTGTTTTTTTTTTTAAATGAAAGACAAAACGAGAAAAAGTATTTCATATGGAAAATTGTAACGGATATGATGACAGTTGTAAACGGAAATGTCCGCCTGCTTACCGGAGATATACTTCATATCCGTTATAAGCTTATGCTGCTACACATATGTAACTCATGTTCTTTAATATTGTTTAAAAAAGGATTTTGGTTGTGATATAAAAAAGGATATTTTTTAGTTTTGAGAAAAAATATAATATTTATATGTTTAATAAACATAATTGATAGATTCCCTAGGTTTAAATAAAATTTAATAAATTTCATAATAATTATGTTTGAAGTAATTGATATTTTTCCATATTTTAAAAGCAATTTTACAAAACCATTTGCATTTTCACACCAATTTATTTATATTTTTTTGTGCCAATAAAACCCATTAATCATAAATTGGCATCATTTTCATGCCAAGTAACGCCCACAAAATTACAACAAAATAACAATTAACTTTAGCTTAAATAAAAAAAAAAATATATATTGTAATTTTAATTTTTTTTGCAGAATTACTTCTAGTAAACGATCAATATTCAATAGAGTAACCATTAATATTTCTCTCATATTACAATATTTATGTGAAGAATATTTTCTTTTTTGCGTTTTTTTGTTACATTCATTTTATTTTTCATTTAATTTGCATGCAAAACTAAATTGAATTTCATATTAAACAAAGTCATGCTTAAAACCTTAGGCCATCACCATCATCACCATCACCAACCACCATTAAGCCAGACGAGATCAGACCAGACCAGGCCTAACAACATGATCATCGTTATAATCATCAGCTGCTGCAGCAGCAGCTTTAGAATGGTTAAATGTAAAAATGATTGTCCAGACTGGGTAAGTAAATACATATAAAAAAATATAAACTATTCAAGAATCCTTTTAGCAAAGTTAAATTACTTTTTGAATGTAAAACGATTACAAAACTCCTACTGTTTCATCACAATACACAATATTTTTCTTCTTATAATTTTTGTAGTTATTTTTCTTTTCAAGCAAGGGGGATTTAAATGTAGTTTTCTTTTTTTTTTTTTTTAATAAAAATAATAATCAAACAACATTTAAACAGGAAAATGAAAGAAAAAAAATGTCGGATACAAACAGCGAAACATTGCAAGCAATTAAGTCAATGTTATAAATTAATCAGAAAACAAAAAACGATGACTATCAACTAAATACTTACTACACATTGAATGGAATAGTACATGCAACAACTAAATACAATGCAGATGATGATGATTGCAAAAAAAAAAAGACTAAAAAGAAAAAATCATAGACTTTTAGTGTAGGAAATATGGAAGACGATTGATCGTAAATGGTTTAAAAAATTAAGTAAATGAAGGCTATTATCAACTATTGATTGGCTACTCATAGCAAGATGTTATGAAAGTATATCGGAAAAAAAAATATTAATTCACAATAAGGCTATTCATACAAGTAGGTAGATTTTGGAAAAATCTTTTTTTAATCTCTTCTATTCTGAAATAAATGTATTTAAATTGCTTGGTTGATTGCTTTCGTTGGAGTGCTTATATATATAGGGATTGGGCACGATAGATTTTGTGCATAGAATTTTGGATATAAAAATTAAACCAATGGTTTAATCTTTTTGAAATGATGTTCTTTTTAAAGACTGTTATATTTAAGTTTTAAAATTAAAAAATATATTTTTTTATTGGTTTCTAATAAAATGTATATAATATAACACCATAATACTACCATTTATTCGATATTGCTTTTTTGCTGTAATAAAAATTAACGAGATCAGTAGTGCAATTCAGTAACTTATTTTAACGATTATCGAATCGTTTATAAAATTAAACAACAAAATTTTCAATTTTGCTATTTCACAGCATTTTTAAACGATATACGTTATCGTTACACCTGCTTCTGTCGTTAAATAAACCACAACATATTTTTTGTTGTGGTAATTACATGTGTGTACAAGTTGCAAATAATTCCCAAATTCTTTTTTATTTCTACTCATATTTAAGTCCTCTATTTATTTTGACTGATGTGCCACATGAAACAAAAGTTATCTACTGTTGTTTAAATGTACGTACTGAATCATATAGTCGTTACTGCAAAAAACAAAAGCATTCTAAGAATTTAAATTCAGAATAATTCAATGGGATTGGAAAAATTGATAGACACACCTCAAATATCATTTCGAAATGAAATGAAAAAATCGCTATAGTTTTTGGTAAACTCAAAAATTAATAAAAATAAAAAAATGTTTTATGGTAGAAAAATGTTTTTCTCTGGTAAGAAAAATTTTTATTTCTGTTTTGTGAAATAAAAACTATAAAATATTGACAAATTAAAATTTTATCATTAAAAAATTAAAAGTGTGTTAAAAAAAGCAAAAGATATCAATGAAAAAAATGCTAAATGTATTAAATTCATTTTAAATTCTTTCAGAATTTATTTTGGGATATTTAATAACGAATATGAAGTATTTATTGATGAAATCGTAAGACATAAAATCTTTAATATTAATATTTCGTATAAATATTTGGCAACATTGAATTTTTTATCCATATTAAAATGTCAAAAATTTATATAATTTTGTCAAAAATTCTGCTGCCTTATGAATGAAAATTTTGTTCAGCTCATAGTTGTCTATAATTTACTAAAAATAATAATTCACACCGGCATTCCTTGCAATTATTTTGCGTGGTAGATGTGGTTTTATGCGTTTGTGCTGATGTTTATAGCACCACAAAATATTGGTCTAAGATCCACCTTAATGTATACCAATCGGCTTATAATCAGTTTCTTAGTCGACCTTGAAATCGAACTACAAGTCGGAATTTTGAAAATAAAATAATGAAATTTGGTACATAGGACTTTTATGGTCCAATTTGGTTTTGATCGGTCCATTATTTCATATAGTCTCTATAGAAATGCCCTCCCTGAATAAGGGAAGGCATCATAAATATCTCCAAAATAACAACATTTCAATAAAATTCGGTATAAATAAGTTCTACTTAAGTATAAATCTTTGTAAGAAATTTCATGAATATCGGTTCATAAATGACTAAAGCTCCCATATGAACCCTGCTTCCGAAAATCATTTTAATGTGCATAAATCTCATACAAATGTTAGTATCAAGTTAATATTTGAACCAAATAACTTTTGAATAAGTAGAAAAACATCGTGCAAATTTTGTATAATGGTTGGTCCATAATTGGCCATAGCTCCCATATAAGGCCCAGATCTGGGAATTACCCTAAAGTTCATATATACCATATAAATATTAGTGTCAACATAGCCTAATACATTCGAATGTCTTATAGAAATATACATTACACTTAATACACGTATCGGTTCACAATTGGCCACAAGACCCATATAAGACCCCCCTCCGAATTATAATTGTTTAGGTTTCAACGAAACCAAAATGAAAAAGATACCACATTATGCTGGTGTGTAATTATAATGCACAAACTGCTTTGGTATTACCAACCAGAGACAACAAGGCAATTTACGATTGCAAACTTGTTTAATAATGCCCATACACTATGGTGTAGGCTATCATATGATCGGGCTTGACCGATTATATCTTTCTTATTTGTTTTTTTTTTTTTATAAAATTGAATTATATTTTTGTGCGATTTAGGTAAATTTCCAGTTTTAGAAAAACTAATTACGCTAATACAACAAAATTTAGCACATGGTTAATGAGAATAATGAAAAATATAAATAAAATGTAAATATGGTACTATTTTTTTACATGTAGTAAAAGTTATACGATTTAAAGTGTGTATCAACCTGCCTATTTAGTTGTGTTTATTTGCCTGTGGGAAATTTGAGAAATCGGTTTTGCAGAAAAAAGTTTTAGGGTAAAATCTCTACCAACCTCTGATGTATGAAAAATTATCCAGAATGAACATTTGTATGGGAAGTGCGAATAAATTTGAACATTGTTTTTATTGTATCACATATAGGTGAACGGAATCAGAGTTTCAATCAGTTCCAAATAAATGTCTCTCGCTTTAATTTAAAATCTTTTATATGAATCAGTAATATCCCTAATATAATACTAAATTATAAGAAAAACTACAAATTTTTTGCTTAAAGGTTTTGAAATCAAAAATACAACTGCAACAAAATTATTACATTTTCTACTACACAAATGATGCCTTAAAAGATCTCATATAAAGTTATTCTTAGCACTGAAGTATTGTGGAACGTATAATAGTTGTTGCTGCTGATGATGATGATAATCCATTGGTGATTGGTGGTGGGGATTTGGGATTATACATACATACCCACTACCAACATTTTGGCTTCTTTTTATTTTTATAATTTATTTCGCTAATTTGTGGCAATCGACATGAGATCTTGTTTATTAAACGTTGCACAAATACTACAAGAGAAAAATGCGTTTTATTGCAAATGCAAAACAACAAAATGCAAAATAAAAGAGAAGAAGCAAGTTCAATGCATCGTCATCATCATCGTCATCATCACAAGATGAAACAGCATCAGAATAAAAAGAAGAAAACTAAGAAAACAACAAATCGGTGTGTCCTTTTCATCTCTAGCATTTGTCTGCCAGCATCAACATCATCAACATCAGCAGCAGCTACAAAAAGCCGTGATGAGAGTTTCTTTTTTTTTATTTTTCATTTAGCCATTTTTGGTTTTACAAAATTCTACCGACCAAAAAAAAAAAAAAGTGCCCAACCAACCGTTCTTCATATCTTTTTAAACGTTCAATGGATTTCTTTTAAACTTTTAATTTTTTTTTGTTGTGAAACGCTGCATTTTCTGCGTTTGCAATTCATACGAATTTATCGAGTAGGATGCAAATGATTTGACTTTGGCCACTTTTAAAGATTTATGGTCTTGTTTGATGTGACGTTCCGACAATGGTTGAGACACAAACGCGTTTAGTTAACAATTTTCTTTTCGCTTAACTTACAAACTCTTAAAGATTTCAATTTAAATCTGTTTTTATTTTTATTTTTTTCAGTTTTTTTTTTCACTCTTTTGTGACTATGTTGTTGATTCGTTAGTTTTAAAACTTTTTTTCATTTCAGCTTAAATGATTGGGTACAGTGAAAGCTTTGGAAATTGGAATAATTTGCTTTATTGAGATTTTATTTGAATATTATTATGATATAAATTAAACCCAATAAAAGGATATTAAGAAAATTTGTTTTTGGAGATGACCTTTAACAGAAGAAATGATTTAATAAACATAGATTTGAATTATCTGTTATTCGGAAAGCTGCCAGAATTTTTATAAGATCCCATTACTGTATAAAACAGCATCATTTAATCCTCACCTCGGACCTTTGACTATATTTGCTTTTTTTCATTTTTATTTACATTGTATGTGAAATGTTTTTATGTTTTTTATATTTATTTTCATTTTATTTGCAACCATTTACTCTGATTTCAAAAAGTTTTTAATTACTTTATTTGGTGTCTATGTTTTACATATTAAAAAATTTCTTATGTTAGTATTGTTATTGTGGTTTTAAAACTACATTTTTTAAAATGACTAAATTAAGTTAAAACTAAGATTGAATGCCTTGGAAAAACATTTTCATGTAATTGACATTTTAACGCAATTAGCGTTAGAGTGTGAATAAACGATTTTAGATTGAAAACGAAATTTTATTTAGATTAATAATTTTTAAATATTTGTAATCAAATTACAGTAGATGTAAATATATAAATATATATTTTTTTTGTTAAATTACTCGTAGATAAGATATAAAAAGTCGCTAAGAGATAAGTGAAAATGTCAAATTGATTATTTAATTTAGAGAAAAAAGATAAATTTCAAAGATACAAAAGTTAAAAAATAAAATTTTCTAACTTTTACTAAGAACTGGCGACCATCATCATATAAAATAAATGTCTCTGAATCCTGGGAACTAATTGTTGGTCATTGGTATATAAGGACTGCACACGAAAAAATTGTTTGCACGTTTTAAGACTTATAACTTTTATTAGTATTGTAAAAAAAATTAGTAGCGTTAACTTGTATACATTTGTTATTATTCTCAGTAACTTGTGTTAAATTTTGCTGCAATTGCATGATTATTATTATTAATATTATTATTATTATTATTATTATTATTATTAATATTATTATTATTAATATTATTATTATTACTATTATTATTTTAAATGAAGATTGAACAAAATTCATGCAAACGCATAATTAAAATTTATAATCAAACAATTGCTAGGAATGCAGGTGAGTCAGGAAATTCAGTTTCTTGAGTCATAAAAAATACAAAGATTTCATTATCACTGAAAGGAATAGTGATAATTGAAGAAGAAATTAATTTACAAACTGTAGATCGCAGACAAAATAATAAGAATTTTAAGAGAAGATCTCTACACGTCTGGACAGAATGCGACTCATTTATTAAACTGTCTTACATCTTTAATCAGAAAAGTAGTACATCAAAACTCGGAGAGAGATCTTATGTTAGACCTGTGACTAATTATATATAACCGATACTTGTATTAAGTGTAAAATTAAACATACGAAGCAGAATATTATGTTGATACTAATATTATGAGTTTATGCATTTTAGGGTGATTCCCGAAAATGAGCCTTATATGGGAGCAATGGTCATTTATGTATCGTTCCCCATAAGATTTGGTACTACGATTTTTGTTTATAGAAAACTTTTTTGTATTGAACTTAATACTAACATTTTTATGGGATTTATGCACGTTAAAGTACTTTTCGGAAGAGGGCTTTATATTGGAACAATGGTTAGTTATGGATAAAATTTATCACAAAGTTTGATACCTGTACAAAATTTCTTTGCACCTAATTTCATTAAAATATTTAAGGTATTTGATTAAAATATTTAAGGTATTTATGATTGTTAAATCCTTATCTCAGAAGGACAATTGTATGGGGGGTAGGTAAAGTAATGAACCAATCATAAGCAATTTCAATAAACTTCGTTCTTGTGGCTATATTTAAAATTCCGACCTGTATTTTGTTTACATAGACAGACAGCCGACCAGACTGACGGACATCGTAAAATAGACTCAGAAAGTAATCCTGAGTCTAAAAGTATACTTTAAGATGAAGTTCTGAAGATTTTTTCTGTAAGTTACCAATATCCGTACAACGCATAATACCCCAACCACCCATGTGATTCATAATAGGAACTCAAAAAACAAAAAAAAAAAAAAAAAAAAAAAAAAAACAAAAAAAAAAAAATGTGGTGGCATGAGAGAGGATGAAAATTATTGAAATTATTTTTATTTTTGAAAATAAGAATGCAGTCTATAGGGCAATAAAAAGTACACACTGGCAAACTTTTTACAACACCCTGGTCAGTAACTCAATACCACAGATGTTATGGGAAATAAATTGTAAAACAAATTTTTGGACAGGCAAGCCGTGGGGGGAAATTCATAACAAATGACTCTTTTTACAGAGAAATGAACGCAGATGATTGCCTTCGTAAAAGATTTATTCCTATCATTAAAATACACAACGAATTCAAATTTTTCTGGCCTGATTTCGCTTTGAGTGGTATCAAACAATTGGTGAAGCTATGTAACAAAGAAGGCCAATCCACTAAACTGTAAAAGAATATTTAATGCTGAGTAAAAAATAAAATAGAGTTTAAAAAGAACTGGGCTTAATCCAACAAAAAAGTAACCGAAAACACAGCATAGCTCTATTTAGGATATTCCATAAAATATTAAATATTTTATTGCAAGCGAATGTATTAAATTTAAAACTTGAATATAACAGTCTTTAAAGAAAAAAAATGTTAAAAAAGATTCACCCATTGGTTTAATTTATATAAGCTGAATTATATGCACCAATTTTTTCGTGCGCTGTCTTTAAGACTGGAAAGATGCGAAATGAACACGAATAAATTATGGTAATTGGATATCTGGAAAGTGGTTTTTAAAAGCAGAGAATAAGGTTTCTTTAAAAGTAAGTAATTGCGAATGCTGAATATAACTGGTCTATATATCCTTTTCATAAGAATATGGCAGGATAAATCATTCTTAATGATTTAAAATATAAGAGGAATATCTTCTTTTTTTATTACAGGTAGAACAGTTCACGATGTATCGAAACTTAGGGGCATATAAAATTCACTATTGGAACAAAGACAAAACTAAAAATGAAAAAAAGATATTTGTTGGGAATGACACCAAGAGTGCTGATGAAGTGTGTAGCGATACAGAGTATTCTGCGGTTGCTTTATTAAAGTCCAGTTATGGATAAACACTCTTTGATTTTCCAGGCGTAGATTTAATCCGTTTCATTTATTTGTGATGTCAAACAGTTAGGGTGCCTTAAGGGTCCTATCCTCTAATGAAGTCAAAGGCTGCCAGAGAAAATCTCTTAATAAATTAGGTTAGGGTCACTTTGGAAGCTAACGGATTGATTGCTTGGCCAATAGAGAAGGGCCAGAACCACCTTACGATATATATGCGACATATAACAGTAAAAAGATAATTTCTTGGGTTTGCTAAACTATGGGAGAATATCTCTAGTCTGAGACAAGCAAAGAAGTTAGTTTCATTATTTCAGGGAATATTTAACAAGTTACTACTGCTCGATAAGAGTGAAATTAGAGTTCATAAACATATCTTAGGAAAACAATGAAGGTTTTTACATGATGCATTGTGAGACAACTAAATATGAACTATGTGCTTGCACCGCTATTGGATCTTATAGAATAAAGTCATAGTGCCTCTAGAGTTATTGGTTATTTCATCAATCAAGATAACTGGCTATAATTGTAGCCTCAACTTGACATAGTGAACAGTGTGCTGAGCCTCTCCTATCTATAGTCCACCAACTCTACTCTTTGGTAACGCCAAAAAGAGACAACAATGACAATTAAAGATGGCAATCTACCCCAAACGATTGTTGGTGCAAATTGGGCTCTTCAAAAGTGGTAAATAATAGTGGCGTTATTCCGAAATTAATGACTGAGGAAGATGATATGTACGAACAGTTTAATTAATTAAGTACGCGGACTCAATGGTAGAAAAGAAGAGAAGTTCTGTAATCACAAAATTAACAAAATCACTTAATGTTTTCCTCAAAAATGATTCTTTCAAAATGTAAAGAATTCTCGCAATGTGAAGTTCTGCGAAATGTATATGTCATGTCATATAAAAATAGTAAAAACTTTCAATAGATGTAAATTCACTATTCCATTTTAACCTAAATTAGACAAATAAATCGGTTAAACTTTTCCTCTAACTTTTATTAACTTTTTCTTTTATTATTGTAATTTTATATTGAATTATATTTATTATTTTTTAAACAATTGCATTTCGTTTAGATTTGATATGCTAATAACAAATATATGCTTATGATTTTATTTCAAATCTCATCACGTTTTTATTATAATTTTAATAATTTTTACTTTTTGTTTATACAAACAGATTTCCACATCATTAAAGTTAAAGTTTTATTAAAAGTAAAGTATCTCCAAAATAAAAAGGGCAAAAAATAAACTTAATTTGCATATCTTTATTTGCTTTATATTGTTACCGATAAAGGAGCCAATGCAAAACTGCACATATAAATTTATTGCTTCAATACAAATATTAAAGTCACATTTCAATCACATGCAAATAAACCAACATTACCTATAAAAAAAAACTCATGAACTCTTATGAAGTCTAACCAGCTACTTGTTTGTTGTTAAACTCTCTTATTTAAAATCTTAAAACATAGAAAGTTGCTGTGTTTTGCGGGATTTCAATTGTTAACAAAACGTATTTATCTTTAAGCCAAAAATCTAAGCCGCCCCATCATTTCAAGCTTAAAATACAATACATCTTGGCTTTAACTCAGACTGAGAAAAAAAAACTTGCAAAAGAAAAGACTACTGTTACCACTTTAAACATGGTTTGTTAACTTGATCTTCAAATGATGCAGTACGTATGGAAAAACAATGACAAAGAAGGACACGTTTCAGAAATGAAAATTTATGAAAATCATGAAGTTAAACCATAAATTTTGAATTTGGCAATTTAACGCTGTATATGATGACTTTGTGGTTCTTTATTTAAACTTTTAAGTTTTAATACTAAAGTTTGTTTAAGTATTTTTTTTTGTTTAAAGTTTTTTAGCAGAACATTGTTGTTGTAGTGGTTGGTTATTTCTTTTCTGTTTTGTGTATTTTTTTTTGACTGTTTGCCGACCTGGCATGAATCGATCGATCGAATGAACGATCGAAGCAAGGAACTTGTCTGTTTTATAGTAGCTAAAACATACAAACAAATACACTGAATCAAAAAAGTAGTCAACATATAAAAGCTTTAGAGCAGAGCTTTAAAATAGTGTATTCTTTTGCTTTAAGGGGGTGCACTACTAAATAATATGTATGAAGTTAAATACAAATTTAATTAGCTAAGACATGAGCTAAAATTTTTAACATTACAGTTAAAATTTTAATAATTAAGAGCACTCAAGGGTACAAAACAAGAGATAAATATGAAATTGCACATCAATATAGAATTGGTATTCCATAGGGTCTAAAATAGAACCCTTTTACTCAAATTTCTAAAATAATTTTGGGATTTAAATTAATTAAATTAAAATTCTTGATTAGATTGGTTGTGATTAGGACTCGACCTTTTCATTATTCGATTAATCAAATAGTTCGATAATGCAGTTTTTAATTACTCGAATAATTGAGTAAATCTTTTAAATCACTCGAGTTATTCGAGTAAATTTTACGTTAAAATTTTACTCGTTTTTTAATGCATTATAAAAAATAATACAAGTAATCTTTGTTGCCTTAGTGTTTTATTAAAAATTAAAACAAAAGCAATAGTTTAGAAAATCAACTTAATTTACATTTAATTTACAAAAAAATACTTCTGAAATAGTCTTTACAAAATAATATAAAATTAAAAGTTGTGTACATTGTTTCTCTATATTTAATGAATTCTTGGAAATAGGCGTAAAAAATTTGGTGTGGTACATTTCTCAATTCGAAGAAAATTCTGACTTATTTTATTTAAAGAAGTTCAACGATTCTAACATAAAGTACTTGCTTACTAAATTTTAAGTCCAATTGCCTTCTATATCATATTTTCTATCCAAGCCATCATCATATTCCATACACCAGGCTGAAAATCTATTGTTATGTTAACTCCATATTTACAGTGCAGCCGATACACTATCATTCATAGAACCAACAATATATTTTTCCAAATCAAGTTTAAATAAAAAGTTATTATTTATTCTTTACCACCTCCAAACTCAAATTATAAAAAATTTTATATTATAACTAGCTAACCCGGCAAACGTTGTTTTATCATATAACTAATTTCTAGTAAATATTTTAGTTTTTAATTAGAAAAATAACAATGTACTGTATGTATGTGGGGATGGGTGGGCGTGCTTTTACACTAAATGTTAAAATTTATAGCCTTCCTTCAAGACTTGAAACTATTATTGGATATTTAATTATGAAGGCATGGGTAGGGGAGCTTTTACCCGTTTTGCCCTATTTTACGCCCTAAATGTTGGAATTTCCTAAATATATATATTACTTCAAGTTCCTTTCACAAGTTACAGTGTCATTTCAAATTTTAAGAAAATAGGTTGATGAGTTAAGAAGATATAGGGAGAGGGAGCTTTTACTCCCCTTGCCCTATTTCCCGTCCTAAATAATAAAAATTATAGGCTATAGTTCCTTCCAGATGACACTATTTACCTGCCAAATTTAAAGAAAATCGGTCGATTAGTTAAGAAGATATAGGCAGGGGGAGCTTTAATCCTTATGGCTTTGTGGTTCAATTACAAATACCGTGACAGGAGAATTTTATACATATAGATTTTTTAAAGTGATGTTTATATATGAGGAAACTCTTTGTCTTGTATTTTTAAAGTTTATTTTAAAAACAGGAAAACTGTTAATGCATTTTGGTAGACCTTAAAAAATAACTAATAAATCCAAAATTTTATATCATTTCTCTAAAAATTCAGCCATTTAAACCTAAAGAAAATATAAAAAATTGAGTTGAAACTTTTAAGGATTTTTTGATTTACTTCAGTTTTGCACTGACAATTTACATTATCTAGATTCAAACTATTAACCAATCGAGAAACAACACTTAAGAAAGTCAAATGCTATATGACTAGTAACCGTTTATGCGGTAATAAAAAAATGAAACCAAAAATTCAAGATCTTTTAATTATTTTTTTCTTGATAGAAAATTTGCACGCATAATTGAAATTAAATATAGATAACGGAATTTTACGACGACGAATTAATTCTCTACAATTTGAGATATATCTCGTTTTTTAATAAATGACACTTTCGAGTCAAAGGGGCGTTAAAAAATTTTAAAATTATAAAATTGTATGCAATTTTTAAAATTTTCACTAAATTTTAAAATTTTATTCCGTATTTTTTTAAGAGCAGATATTACTTTAAATCATGGAAAAATATCTGTAAAAAATTATCTTAATAGTTACGCAGCATTCTTCTCCAAACACATTTCGCTTGCTGACAACTACCGCGAAATATAAATTACGTTAATATTGATGTCAAATGATGCCAAAATATTTTGAGGATTTATTATCGTATAGACCTAAAAAGATGTTTTTAACCTCAAAAATCAGTCCCACATATTTCGCATTATAGTTCGAATTTTTAAATAATAAAAATTATTTTCGATGTAAACTTATCACTAAATTTAAAATTTTGTCAAAATTCACTTAAATTCACTTGTAAGGAATGTTATCATGAGTAGTAAGGTTTAAACGATTATATTTTTTCAAACCAATATTGATATTCATTTAATTTTTTCATCAGAATATACAAAAAGATGTCTACTACTATTCACTATTTTTAGAGATAATAATTTTTTTTTTGCTATTTACAAAATTTTGCAAAAAATAAAAATTTTTCTTTTCAGTGTACTTGGATAAATAATAAAGATGCGGTAATAATTTTGACATGTGCAGATAGCCCTTTAGAAGTACTATGAAATTGCGTTATTGTGGTTGCGAAAAAACAATACCTCTATTTTTAAGATTTTTATTTTTTTTTAAATTTTAACTTTAAACTTTTACAACTTTTGCGCGGTTTGAGATTCCTCATATCGTCACCTAAAATGCGAAAGGTCGTAACCACGGAAAAATCATTTATTGAATTTTAGTGTACTGACCCAAACTACATCTACAGAAAAAAATTCATATTCATATCATCAAAATTGAAATCAATATTATCAAAAATCTAAAGGACCAAATTCATAAACAAAACAGTCGTAAAATTTGTTCCACTTAAGAAAAATTTGGTTTGAAGAGTGTCTTATGCTTTATCTATTCAAAAAAAAAAAAAAAAAAAAAAAAAAAAATACTTAATTTCTTAATTTTAAAGCATTTTTCCATTCGCGTAATGTTTTTTGCTTCTGCTGTAAAAAATTAGAAAAAAAATTGTTTGAGTTTTAAACTGTGGTGGTACTTTTAGATTCTAAATATTCTATAAAAATTTTGCAACAGTTTTTTTCTCAAGCAAAAACATTTTTAAATCTTGTAAAGAAAGGGGATTTTTAAACGAAATTGACTGGGGATGTTTTTTGTTTCAGATATTGATGAAATTACTAAATATATATCTATGGGGCTGAAGAAAATTTACCTATTATATAACTTTTTGTATCGGCCCCTAGGTCAGGCAGAATGGGCCATTACCATATGGTCACGTCATACTACATATACATTTTTTTGGTAAGAAAAAACGCGTAAATTGAAAAAAAATGTTTTTTTTTACCTATCGAACATCCAGCCTTAAATATACCCACTTGAGTTCAAGACGTCATGATACAAAGTCGTATTTTAGCTGTTGGAGACCTTCATCATAATCATCAAAACTTATTGTATTGTGATTCCGCTTTTGGACATTGGAAGACTTACACTAATTCTCATTTACAGAATAGTAAATGGCTATTCTAAACTCTAATTAACTAAGACTTTCTTTCTGTCTACAATGAAGCTGAACAAAATTTTCAACACAAATGCCATTAGATGTGTAAAAAATCTGTTTTAAAATTTTTCTACTCTATGTTCAATATGATAGACAATCATATTTTTGTTTAAAAAAAAATTTCAAGGACTAAACGGGGAATATTACTATTAGAAACGTTATCAGTATCGCTTTCGTCAATAATATCATTATAATCTTTAGGTCATTCGATGAAAATCTTTCAGACATATTCATCATTTTCACGCTCAAGTTCCTCAAAGCACGTTAAAAAAAAAAAAAAAAAAAAAATACATTTCTTGAAAAAAATTTCAAAGAAAAATTCTATCAAAAAAATTTCTATGTTGTACCTGGCGCATCCAGGAAAAAAAATAGATTATTGAGAGAACTTCAAATTTCTTGAAAGGATTTGTGGTCATTAGGGACAAATATGGAATTGCGCATGCATCCCATTATATAGGAATGATAGTACAAAGGATATGGATTTATGGAACCCTATTCGAATTTCTTAAATATTTTTAGAATGATCTTAAAAGGAAAGCATACAGAAATTGTTCTATGATCAATATGTATTAAAATTTTTAAAACTAAATCCATAATAAAGCCTTTGCAATCTCTGCTCTCCATCGATCACAGATAAACATTATGCAGTTTGTTTTGTTTCTTCCATCTTCAAAAGCTTTTTGAAATGTGTTTAAGCAACCCAACTTTAAATCCTTAAAATGACGACAAAACTACTGTTGCTCGATGATGTTGCTAGTTTTTCTTACTGATGGCTAAGAGATGAACCAATGTCTTTGGTAACAATTTTGTTCATTTCTTTTTTAACCCAAAAAGTCATGCTTTGCATACCATGTCTTTCGTTGTCGGCAGTTAGAACAAAAATTTCTTTGTACTTTAGTTTTTGTACAATGTCTTTAGGATACCTACTTATTTTTTATATGTATTTTTATTTTTGGTATCACAAAAACAAAATTTTAATATAATCACTATACACTCAAATATATATTGAACAGATATAAATTGGAAATTTTAAATTTACTCTCCTATTGAATTTTATATAGAACGAAATTTTTCTTTGGGTGTATAAAAAGTAAACAAACAATAGTTTGTTGTTTTTCTTTTGTATAAAAATCTTTAAGCGTTTCTAATTTGCATGTCTTTGAGAAATTCGTTGAAATCTTCTCAAAGCCATATTGATCTTTTCACAATGCGTTTGACCGACCAGGCCGTAAACAAAATGCGTTTGTCCTCAATTTGGTGTGTAAGAAGGAATGAATGGTGTGTTGTTTTACGCAATAGTTCTTTGTTGTTTATTTTGGAGATTTTTTTCCTTTTGGAGTATTTTCACAGAATTTTATACTTAAAGAAATGCAAATAATGGTTCTTAGAAATGTTTTTTGAAAATTTAGCCCCAAAATAACTAAGTTATTGTTTGTTTAGAACGTTTTTTTTTTTAATTAGAAGTAAATATGTGTTAAAGAAAGTTGCTTATTTTTTGAGAAATAAAAAGTTTTGCTAAAACATTTGAGTATATAGTTCGATATTCCTCATTGCTACCTTTTTTAAACTTTAATTTTTTTAAGAAATACAAGTTCTTCCTCTTAACACTAGACATAAACTATTATTTTGTTGAATAGTAAATATATTCTCAGCCTGTGCTCTTCAACTTTAAGTTGAAATATAAATTTGTTGCAATTTGTAACAAGATTTTAATTTAAGCTATTCGTTTATCTTGAAAGCTTGTAGTTTGTTTATTGAACTTTACTTTAATTGTGTACTACACCACCTTAAATTACACAGCATTTTTTTGTAATACGAATAATAAAATGCAACCAATGTTTTTGCTAAACTTGCATTATTATGTGTTTTTGTGTTTCAGGCACGTTTTCAGATCAAATTACTTAAACATTTCTTGAAATAACCGAAGACTCAGTAACAATTGTTTGAAAATTAAATGAAAAAAAAAAAAAAATAAATAAATAAATAAAAAATAATAATCTGCACTTGTTGCAAGATCGCAAGTGCTTTAAATTGAAAACTATGAGAACTGAGTTGCCAGATGGGAAAATAAAAATATTTAACCTTATTACCAGTGACAAAAACCAGTTGTTTCTTCTAAAGACAGCGGTCTACTCTACGGTGATTCCATATCTAAACGGACACCAATCGGATTTGACATCTCTTAGTAATTCAGTAATTAAAATTCACGAAGGTGTACCCTTGTGAATTTTTTTTTTTTTTAACTTTTGTAGAGCCCTGAGTTTAAAAGTTTATGATTTAAGAAATACTTCCGGTAGCCAATGCACAGAGGGGTCGGCTTTAACAAAACTTGCCAAAAAGTATCTTAAGTTACGATTATTAAAAGGTTTTAACAATTATAATAATAAATTTGAAATAACTTATTCCACTTTGAAAGCGATAAAGTTTATTTTGGCCTCCGTTACCCTCTTAGCCATCATATGCATTTGATGTGCTGACATTTTGTGTGTCTAAGCGCATTTAAATGTTTTGCCTCTTTTTGCCCCATGGAAGTGTACAATTATTTTTCTAAAACACTCTATTTAATAATATGAAATTTATTTAGCATTTTTTTTGTGAACGTTATTGTAACTCTACGATGGGCCTATTACATGAAGAAATTGGTAAGTTAAAAACCGATCATCATTAAATTTGTTAATAGGCTTCTGACTATCGTTAAAGTTAAAGTGATTTTTAGAAGTGAGCTTGTATGGGAGTTATGGTAAAGTGTGGCCCGACCCTCGAGAAGGTTCACGCATTTATTTTTGATTATATAATATTTATTTTTACTGAAATTTATATATATCATGATTAGGACCCGATTTCGGAAGAATATTTGCATGAGGAATAGGAGAAGTAATCCACCGATCCTAACATACTACAGTAAGTCTTCGTGCCCAATTATATTACGTTATTTTATAAATTTCGACTTTTACAAGGCTATGGATATATTACTAGCCAGACGGAAGGACGGACATCGTCACCTGAATTCAGAAAGTGATTTAAAGTCGAACAGTATATTTTAAGGTGAGTATTGGAGGAATATATTTATTCGTTATTAATATCAGCGTAAACGCATATTATCCCCACCATCTATGGTGTAGTAAGTTATAAAAATTGCCATTAAAAAAACATAAAATATTTCCTAACAATAATTTAATATCTAAAAGATTTCCTCTTTTCAGCGATACCAAACACTCATACTAAAACTTACTAGTTTAGTAAATTACAAATTTTGTTCATGGCTACCTCAGTGTACAATGTATGTAGTGAATTTCATCACAATTGTCCAGATGTCCATCGACTACATTTTTATCGAGGATTTCGTCAGGACAATTTAAAATCTGTTGTCAAAAGAATGCATATAGAGGATAAGTTTGATAAAAAAGTCAGCCATGTTGTCGTTTTACCCCATTTATTGACGACTATATTAAGAAAATGCATTGAATTGTCGTAATTCGAGCCATATTCATGAGAACATGACTGAAATGTCCAGCGAAAATGTCGTGTGTTAAACTAAGCACACGACATACTACATGACAAATGTCATCAACATTTATTTTTAAAGACAATTTGCGATCAGATGAGTAAAAGCATTATTAAAACCATTAATAAAAGGAGATTACTGTAGCTGAAGGGGTTAGCGCACTTAACTATTCAACCACGGAAAGTGAAGTGGGGGCCTGGGTTCAAATGTTAGCAGAACCCATATTTTTAATATGGTTGACGAAAATGTGCATAACAATGTAGCTCAGATTGTCTGACAGAATTTTATTGCCCTTTGTACAGAGTTGTCGTCTTTGTGTTGTCGAGGTCTATCTCAATTCATCGAGACATCGTCGATAATGTCAGTACAACTCGGACTACTGGGATAGAAATCGGAGATGTCAAATCCGAAAATTCCTATTTTTTCTTCCATTTTGATATGAAATCACCCCCTACGAAAATGCTCGTTGGGTCAGAGTTTAATATCAATGCCATTGGACAAAAATGGTTAAAAATATTACTAAGTTGGAAGAGAAAACCATCTTCCATTAAAAAAAAATTCTATTAAAACCAGGGCTAATTGTTGCTCTTATCAAATGCAAAAAACCTCAGTCAGATCCAAACAGGAAGAATTTAGAATCTATGCGAATATCGGATATATATTTGAAAAAAAAAAAAAAAAAAACAAATAGTGAAACAGCTAAATAGCTCATCAATTTCTACACTTTCAAAGGATGAACAAATATTCATTAATCAGTTTATAAAGCTAACATTTTGCGATGAGGAAATCAATCACTTGAAATAGTATGTGTAATAGTTCCAAATATATTTTTCGAGCTCGTGAAGTTAATGGACTTTTAGTAAATTTCGAAATGAACAAGTCTCATTGTAGGGAGAGCATAACAATCAGCAATTTTATTGCTGAATTAATTTGTTCAACCTTTTCCAAAATCACCGCGTTGTTTATTGTTGCTTTAAGAAGATTTACGAGAGACTTGTTAACTTTCCTTTTGAAAATATTGTATCGTTTCATTCATCGTTTCGAAAGTAAAATGGTGACTTCACATTTTCCAAGAGAAGTTCTATCCAAACATATAGGTTTTGATATCGTTAACAACATTTGACATTAATATTCAAAATATTCTTAATAATAATTTGGTCATGATAATACTATTTCCTATGATTTTTCGCTATATGGATAATGTTGTGATAAAGATAGGGAACTTGGTCCCAATGTTCATTTATATAGAGAAAATTCGTTCATTAGTCGAATAATCTTCTATCACTTGAATACCAACAAAATGCGTTGCAAAAGCAAGAGAAATCTTCTGACTAATAGTTAAAAAAAAAGAAGAAAGAATTTTACATTCGGCTTGCCGAATAAACTATACCCTCCATTTCCAAAATTTTAAATTTCACCTTATATGTCAGGTGGGCGGATCATGCACATTTTCGTAAAAAATGTTGTTGCCGTACATGCTTTTGTGTAAAAGACATCTGCGGAAAAGTATGACCTTGAGTTACGGAGGACAGTAAGCTTTTCTATTATTTGACACCTAAAAATTTCTTTATTAACCGATTTTAAAACAAACATTATATGAGAGAAATATTTGAAACAAATTTTGTTGCTCTAGGTGATCCACCTGGGGCCCTATCCTGCTTTCAACAGACGGACATAGATAGTTCGACTCAGACATAGACATATTATAAACGAGTTCATACACTCAATATATATAAAAAAGCATTCAAAAGGTTCATTTAAAAATCTGGCAACTTTGTTAATTATTTTCAAATGTAACTCAATCACTTTCAACTAAAATAACGTTTGTATGAGGTTTCGAAGAGAGGGCGCTACCTGTGATTATCGTAGTATGAAAATTTTACTTCCACTTGTTATTTGATCCATTTTCTTCCGAAAAGCAAAAAACTACTATAAAAACATATAGTTCCTTCTCTAATGGCCATAACAATGAACAGCACAGACAATAAACCAAAAACAAAAATTAAGGGTACTTTCATTTTAATATGAGTAAAACAACAACAGAGTATGATATAATAAATGCCTGATTGCACAATATGAGAGTCATTATAATTACAGACAGACAGTCGTACATAGAAATGGAAAGAAAAACAACATACTACTGAGTAAAGTACTTTTCCTTTTAGGCTTTAGAGTAATAGTGGTGAAAAAAATAAACGAATTATTCACCTCATTTCATAAAAAATCTTTCACTTTTTGTTTGCGAAGAGTAATAACAAACTTAGCAGCATTAGGCTGAAAGAAAAGTTTTTGAATAAAAGCCAAGGCCATTGCGGGAAATTGTTACAGTATTAAGTCATACAACGACTAAGTAAAACCTGAAACCATTTATTTAAATTATTTTTATAAAAATAGAAAAAGTCTTAAATAAATTTAGAGCAATATATTAAATAAAAATGGCTACAACAAATGTAAGTAGTTGACTATTTTTTTTTTTAGCTACATTTCAAAAATTTGTATATTTTCTTTCTAGATGTTATGTTTTGCTACTTTGATATATGTTTGCCTGATATCATTTGCTAGCAGTTCTCATATTGGCAGTGAGGATTATTCCATATCTGATCCTCATCAGTCATTATCTCTCGGTCAACATCAGACACATGAAACTTATTCGGAAATTTCAAAACCTGTACCGGTGCAAGTTATTGAAAAAATTCCTTTGCCTATACCTCATCCCGTAGCCGTTAAGGTGCCAAATGTTATACGTCTACAAATACCCGAACCTTATGCTGTTCATGTACCCGTACAACAAGAAATTCAGGTGCCAACTTATCGTATTGTTCCAGAAATTACTGAGAAACGCATACCATTCACAGTAGAGAAACCTTATCCTGTAGAGGTTGAAAAACCCTATCCAGTAGAGATTATTAAACAGATTAAGATTTCGGTACCAAAACCATATCCAGTGCCTTATACAATTTATAAACATGTCATGCAAAAGGAACATGGTTGGTAAAAGTTATTGGTTACTTTGTTTTTAAATTATATATAATTCTACTAATTTTATTCTTTATAATTTAAGGATAAGTTTAAGATTAAAAAATTAATAAATCTATTGTTGTGTTGTTTGTTAAATTTGACAATTCCAGTTATCTATTTAGAATTCTAAAAAAGTGATGAGATTTGCTTTTGGATTCAATTTTTTTTATACGCTTCTCCGCAGGTATAAAAGGTGTATATATAAGTTTGTCATTCCGTTTATAATTTCCACAATTTTTATCGGAGAGCAAAAAAGTTTATATTTTTTGGATCCTTGTAAGAAGTGATGTCGATGGGTGATGTCCGTCCGCTTGAAGTTGCGTTTATGAAGCCCACGGATAACTGCCATATATAATATATATCCTTTCGAGAATTTTGCTATTGAAATTCAGTAAGATCGGTTCATAAATGACTTTTTTTTTGACTTTTTGAAGACGCTGTTTAAGCTACGGATTTAATTTTTATATAGATCGGTCATAAATATTTTTATAAAATTTCGGTTTTTGAATTAAAAATCTGAAAAAAATATAAAAAATATACGCACACAAACATATATAAAAAGCTTTGCAATGACTTTCAGTGTTGTTGTTTTTTGTATAGGCAAGCAGTAGTTGCCGCAGAGAAACAAGCTGTAACAAAATTTTCGGCGGCGGTGCAACACTCTTTATTATTAAAATCAATAACACACTGCATTAACTACTTTTTGCATTGAATTTTAATAAAAATTTAAAAATTTCGGCGGCTGATTTTAAGCCGGTTTGAGCCGATCAAATCGTCGGCGGCTGATAAAGTACAAAATCGATCAACGGCGAGCCGATCGATTTGTATCTCTGAGTTTTTGTTTGAATATACATATAATATTTTTTTTTGTATGTTTGGGCGTTTTTTGGTTAGAAATAGAAGCATAACAATGTCTCATTGTTGTTGTTATTGTTTTTTTGTATAAGCATGTATATACATACAAACATGTGTATATACATTTAGTAGTCATATTTTGTATAAGCAAGCAGTGTTTTCGTTTGTATTCACAACCAAAATTTATATGAAACATTGAAATGATTATTTTTGATGTTGGTTTTTGTATCAAGCTATTTAGTTGACAACAGCAGTATTGTAATGACTATTGTCGTTGTTGTTGTTGTTTTTTTTTTGTATAAGCAAACAGTTTAATTAACAACAGCAGTATTATAACGATTGCTGTCGTTGTTTTTTGTTAATGCAGTTAGTTTGATTGTATATACATACAAAAGTATATAAATGTGTGCTTATAAGTTGTTGTTGTGTTTTTTATATTTATTTATGCAAGCGTTGCTTGTGGAATAATTGTATGTATTATTTTTTTAAGTATACATACGAAAATACTAAGGCATACTATATCTTTTTATTTGCTGTTAAACTGGTGAAGGGTATAAAAGATTCGGCACAATCGAATATAACGCTCTAAATTGTTTCTAATTGATTTCGGAGTTCGAAGCTTAGAAAAGATGTTGATCACAGCAGATCAAACAGTTTGTTTCTTATGATTATCTACGAAATTTAACAATAAAAAAAAAACAACTGACTTTATGACCATTAATTGCAGCTGCTTGTATAATAAAAATTTTGGTTTCAAAAATTAATTTTTTTAAAACTATGTTACAAAAAAGTATAAATGAAAAGGAGAAAAAAAGAGTGTTCCTCAAATACTCGGATTTGTAATCGATATTGTGTATTTTACTTTGTATTGCTTACAAATTAGTTTACTTGTATATAAAAATATTTAATGTAATTCAAAAAAAAATTTTAAATTTTAACTTACATGCTAGTGTATAAAATTATAATTGCTGTGTTTTGTTAAAAAAGTATAAATAAATACTTCATGTTGCACAAGTATTTTATAAAAGAAATACAATGTACATACTTTGTCGCAAAACAAATGAATCGATTTGTGTGTCATTTTAAGGCGGTTATACCCTGTGTGCAAAGTAAGCTAGGCTATCTGACAAATAAAACTCTAAGTAATAACCCACTTCCGTTTTGTGGATTTTTCGTATTGGTTATTTTTGTCCTATTTGAAGGCTTTTTCGTTCCATAGTTTTCCCATTTTTGGCATTTTTTACTTTTAGACGATTTTTTCATTTTGTCGATTTTTTTCCGCTTTGGCGATTTTTTCTGCTTTTTTTGACCATTTGATTTGAGCGACTTTTTATTTTGTCGTTTAGCGATTTCTTTATATTTTTCGTTGTTTATTTTCGCGATTTTTTCACTTTGGAGATTTTTTTATTTTGGCGTTTTTTCGTATTGGCGACTTCTCTTATATTTTCTTTCTAAGGAAGTGGACTGGATCTCTATACAGAGGAACCATAAACAAAACTACATTTTCGACTTACAAACAATAACAAGGATTTTTAGGAAGAGGTACGTGCGATCAGATAATGTATGAAAACTTGTGTACAAGAAATATCAACATATTCAAGGAGAGAAATAAGAGCATTAGCTTCCGAAAACACAAATATTAGGACTATTTTATACTGCAAGAAAGCGACTAACAACTTTTCCAGAAATGGCACACTGCTGAGTGCCTTGTTGATAATGTGGAGGTGAATGATATAACAAACAATGCTAGAGAATTACAAGAAGTGAACTGAGTAAAACAGATCTATGTAAAATGATGAACTTCCCAACGGAACACTCAAACTTGCAGACGCAATTTAGCATGTTTGCAAATCGATGGAATAGTCCTTTTGTCATTGCCCAGATTTTAAACGATAAAATTTGCGAGGAGTGGAAAAAGTTATAATATTTAAATGGATGATCATTTCATTTCATTTAGAGAGCCGATGTGCTGGTTAAGTGTATGTCGCATGGCATGAAACCGCAGGGCTCTGCCATCTTCAATTTTCTAATCAACTGTTCGGATTTAAATTATTTCACGCCGACATAGCAGTCGAGTGTTCGAGTTTGAATTCTGTATGAGGATTCCATAAACCACTCAAGAGATAAACACTATGGTCTCAAAAAAGGGTGCCTCTTAAATGCAAATGTTTTAAATACTTTTGTGCATCTCATCAAAGCGAGTTATTCGCATCTGAAAAATAAATTTTACGAAAACTTGTCATAGTTTTGTCAAAGTAATGGACAAACTATTTATCCGATTTTATGTAATTCGAATCAGCCGATTAAAAAAGACATTCGCAATTGAGCTGTGGGTTAATTTCAACCGATTTTAATTTCTTAGGCCGCCCTAAATTCATGTAAATTGCAACACATATTTGATGTCATTTTAAGGTATACACGAGTTAAGTTGTTTTGTCGAAACTGAAAATGAATCGATTAATATAATACTTAAGTAAAAGCTGAACAATACAACAAACTTCAGCATAAATATGTGTAATAGATACAAATATTGGTGTGGAATATACAAAATTTGTATTTATCCATATGAGGATTAAACTTCTTTAACAATCCTCTACTTCCTGTCTAAAACTTCAATATAAAATCATCAATAAACTAAAATGACTCACACCATTTCAGATTTTTTCTCGAAATATTAAAATCCTAACAAATAAAGATTTGTGATATCTACCTATAACTTCTTAAAGAGCTTGCCTCATCTTATCATCTATGACAATATGCAGACCAAGACAAAAAAAAAAAAAAAAAGGGAAACAAAAATCATTGAATAGATTTTATTTAACAGCTTCCGGCTATTGAAACTATTTGAAAACTGTTTAAGATTTCAAATATAAAAAGCAAAGCAGACGTTGAAAGTTCTCCTTATTGCTATGTGCAAGCTATTTGGCTGGCAGTGGCACGTAAGTAACCTAAAACTTAATATTGATTGCAATCACTTGTAAAATTGGTTGTGCAGCTGTGCATGTTGCAGTCAACTCGCAATGCAATTACCTGGTGACCAGCAACAGTTGGCAATGTCTGGTTGGAAAAGTGGCGGAAGGAACGAACTAACGATAGCAAACAACAACACAAATATTCACATATAAATATTTATAGATGAGTGTAAGTAATTGCCAGTAGCTGCAATTGTCTTCTAGATTTCAATTTCATTAATTCAATACAATTTTCAATGAAAAATATCTCAACGAAATGAATTGTTGTATTTTTTGCTTAAAGCTGAAAACTTGTGTTGATTTGAAAAAAATTTTCATTTGGTTTTAGATTTTGGTTTAGAATGCAATTTTTTTTTTCGGCTGCTGCTTTGTTTGTTGGCATCAGTATGATGCAGAGGCGAGTGGGACAGTGTTTTGAGTATTGACAATTGCTGGCGCAGCAGGAATAGAATTTCGCATATTTATATATTTAGTATTTAAAGTCTTAGATGAATGCATATGCATGTCAAGCAACTGTGATTCGCATTTAGTGGTACAAACTGTTGTTTTTTTGAAACTAACTGTATATGATTCTAAAAACGAAGCAAAAGTACTGATGATGAGGTTAAGGCAAGTTCTTTGACAACATTTGCCAAACGAAATTTGAATTTTGTTATTACTAGCCGACGACTGCTGTTCAACAGTTTCACAATTGTTTGGCACTTTGTAACTGTCAGTGTCTGTTAAAAGGCTCATATTTTTATCTCCTCTCGCAGGGGGATGCCTGCAATAGTTTTTTGTAGCTTTTGTTTGAATATGTGTATGAAGTTGCAAACCGCACGCGTATATTGTTTAAGTAGTTGTAGTTTTTCGTTTGTTTCTTTTGTGTTGTATAAACATGATTGCATGTGTTCTATAGATTATGTTGCTGCTACAACAATTGCAGCAGTTATGTTGTTAAAGGCGCTACTCGAATTTTTTTTTAATCAAATTTTTATTTTAGCTTCCTAGACTACATACACACATACAGCAGGTTTAATGTTTTAAATGCAAATTTTGCTATTTTTTTTTGGTGTTCAGAAACTATTAAAACTCTGCCCACCACCAGCAATAGTAAAACCAACAACACTAAATGTTTGCAATTGCTAAAATAGTCCGAAAATAATTTTAACAACATGACAATAGCAAAACCCCACAATTGGAACAGCAGCGGCAGCCAACAAACAACAACAACAATCATAAATGGTTTGTTATGCAATTTGCTTAGAATGAAATCTTATTTTTTTCCCTTCTATTTTGTTTTTTTTTTCGATTTTTTGGCAACTTCATTATAAAACTGTGGCTCCTCTATGTTGCAAGTGTTTCTGTTTTGTTGCCAAAGTGAATACGTGACTATTTTATTGTCATTTTGTGGTAATTGTTATGTTCCATGGAGCTCTAAACACTACTTGGTTCATTCATTTGTTTGTTTCTTTGTTTGTTTTTGTATGTTGCCACCACCACCACTAGCAACCACTAGCTAGCTTTACCACGAGCAACAGCTGTAGCTTTAGCAGTAAATAGAATGGGTATGTGGTACTACTTACAATGCACGTTCCAAGTACAAGTTTAGTTTGGTTCAACAGGTTGCCATTACAGTTTTTCATACATCGTTTTGTTGCATTTTATTATTGTTACAAATATTTAAAGTAGAGCAAGATCGTGAAGATCAAATAAAATTTTATTTAAAATTTTTACCAAAAAAAAAAAGAAAAAAAATTGAGAGAAGAGAAAACAACTATGATAATACATGTGTATTATAGAACATACAGTCACTAAATATGAATATCATATTAATGAAAGAATAAAAGTAAATATATCTAAATAATATGAAAATATATAAAAGGGGCTTTATCTTACGTTATTTTGTATTAATACAAAATGATATTTTTAAAATGTATCGTAGTGTAAATAACTTCAATATTTTGTATTTTAAAATCTGGAATTTTTTAAAACGTTATTGCATTTTGTAATGAAAATTCGGTACATTCGGTACTTTTATTTATGGTTTTATTCTCATTTAATTTTCCTCAATTTGTTTTTTGGTTCAAATTCACATTTGAGATTATTTTTGGGATCTGCTAAAAATTAAAATTTTATCTCAATTTGAAAAGTATTTTGAAGATACATAAATATCTATCCATTTTATATACTACACTACTATTTAAAAGTATTAAATATCAAAACAGAAGACTGTTTAGTAGTCTTTCTTTTAAGAAGGGTTTTGTTTTTTTATAGAATATTGATGAAATCAATTGTAAACCAAAGTAATTATAACATGTTGCTAAAGAATCAAACAGCAATTTTATTAACTTTCCTCTTTAAATTTTATGTGAAAATTGCTTTACAATTACTATCATTATTCCGCTTTCATAAATGAAAAAACTGGAAAATTTTGCATTTAATACGGAAAAAAAACTCAAAGAAACACCATTTTGACTCGGACGTGTCATTTATTAATAAAGCCGGTTTAAGCGTTATTTTGGATAATTTCTATAAAAGCGGAACTTATCAGTAGCGAAAAACATACTTTTACAAATTTTTACGTCAATTATATAAAAATTTGTGAATATGCTATCCTATGTCGGGTTTCCTGACATCAGCGAGATATATATTAAAATGTATTTAAAATTCTGCACTCTAAATTTAAATTCACTGAGTGGCGCAAATGTTTTATAAAAAAACTGCAAATTTTCAAAATTCGTAAATTTTTGGTTTCATCTTTTTATCACCGCATAACTTTTCAACGAACAGTAAAACAGATATTTGTTATACAGCAAATAAATTTCCTCCGTCTTGTCTTTGGACCGATTAATTAATGGTTTAAATAAAAAAGATGTAAAGTATCAGTGCAAAACTGAAAAAGAATCCAAAAGTCCTCGAAAGTTTCAACTCAGTTTTTTTTACATTTTTTAGTTTTAAATGCTTCCGTGAAATTTTACGCTAATGATTTGAAATTTAGGATTTCTTAGTTATTTTGTAAGATTTACAAAAAACTGTGAACACTTTTCCTAATTTTAAAACAAACATAGGCAATACAAAACACTTAAAGTAGGTTTCAAACAATTTCGAAATTTTTTTAAATTTCTCATATATGAAAAATCTAAAATTGCGAAAACCAGAGAGTTTATAGAGAAAGTAATGAAAATCTGTGGTCACTTATATTTTCCATCAAATATCGATTTTTTTGTGAAAAATCTAAAGTTGCATCTAAATTATAAAACAGAGAGTTTTGAGCGAATGTAATGATAATCAGTGCTTACTCATATTTTATATTAAGGAAAAATTTTCATATTAAAAATCTAAAATTGCTTACAAATCATAGAACAGAGGGTGCAAAGCAAGATTGAATTGTTAGTTCTGAATTTTCTACTAATTCTTTAAGTACAAACATAATTTCAATTAAAATCAAAATAAATATTTACAATTTATGTAGATCAAAAGATAAGTAAGTATTTATATTCTAGGATTCAAATTTAATAATAGGATGAATATTTTAACAAAAACTTATTTAAACTTTAAGCTATGTCCCAATTAAAAATTTTGAATTTTTTTTTTTAATGCATTAAAGTGACATTTTACAAAGAAAGCACACGCTTCGAAGTAAGCAAACAAATTTACAATTGTAAAGAAGAAATTGAGGGTAATAAAATATATACATATGTGTATAAGTGAACAAAAGAACATGAATGTAAAATTAATCTACGTGCTTACTTCTTGTATAAATATGACATTCACTTCTTTTTCAGTGGTGACTAATAAATTAAATTCGATTATGGTTGAAATTCGATTCTCTTTGTCAAAATACGATTATTTTGTACCAGCCAACTTTATACTGAAATCGATTTTTAGGCTTAGTTTAATCGAAAAGTCAACCCTGCTCAGTGAAGTCCTTTTTTGTAAAAATCAAAATTTTAAACTTTCTAAAAATTAAATGTTGAGACAAGTTTTTAAAGACAAAAAAAAAAAAAAAAAAAAATTAGTAAAAATACAATTTAAGAAATAATTGTTAGTTATAATGGACGAATTTTGTGTACTGGTTATACTAAATCTACATTCTTGCCTATAGTGCCGGATATTCACATAAATAATCCTCAATAAAAAAAGTTTTGCAGTCATACTTTTCTCAAGCCCCTATTTGACAGTTCGAGTAGAGGAATATGTTCATTCGTCTGTGTTTCTGTTATATCCGTAGTCGAACAATTTATTTCGCACTCATTCGCATTTCGATCCCACAAATGACTTGTTACCAAGATTAGGCTTATAAATATAGAAAGAGATTGAGTGCAGTTAAGTAGATATTACGACTTCAGAACGTACTCATTCTGTGCTTTAAAATTTAAGTCGATGGTCTATATCTTCCAAAACAAGTGCCCCGTTTTGCAGAAAATATTCCAGACTCGGTTCAAGTGTCAGTTTTATATGTAATATTTTATATCACAGCATATTTGGTAAAATGATTAATCTATTTCCTATGATTTTATAAAATAAATGTATTTGAATTCTATGGTGCTAAATTTAAGGGCCTAATTTTGTAAAACACTTCACCTCATTTTGAATAATTTTTCATACAAATTGTTTTTGTTTTTCAAAAATTTCTATGGAAAATTTTTCAAAGTGAGGTGAAGCGATTTACAAAATAAGGGGATAAGACATTTAGTAATGTTTTTAGATTTAATCTGCAGAATAAGATTAGTAATAAATTAATTGATTCCTTTTATTATCTTTTGATCTCTCTGGTTTAGTTGTTAAACATATTGACATATAATATATCAGATGTAAAAATAACAAAGAAGCGCCACTTTCTAATTTTGTCATCATGATAACCATCTGACGTTTAAACCAACACTAATTTTATTCTCTCAAATCGTGCTACCGTAGAAATTAAAAAAACAAGTTTTTTGTTTACTTTTTTATGTTCAGGTTCATTGAGAAAATTGTTAAAAATTATCAAAATTATGTGTCCGATCTTGGCAAATTTTCTTACTTTAAAGTAGAGCAAGCTTTTGGTTCTAAGGTTGATGATGTATACATTTTAGCTAAGCAACTTTTAATTGAAGAGATATAAAGATTAAAATTTCGTTATATAAACTTTTATTTATCTGTTTTTTGTAAACCGATCGCAATAAGATGTATATCATTTCGAATATCTATTAAATTTTATTCGGAACATACTACTTTATAGATCCATTAAGTGGCAATATCTAGGCGCGTATGCAGCCAAAGCATTTGGGAGGAATTTTTTTTGTTTTTTTTTTCTTTTTTTTTTGAAAAATTCGAAATTATGTACAATACTTTAATGGCTAAAAATTTAAGTTGGTAAGTGGCGATCAAATTTTACACAAAATTTTTATAAATAACTTTTGCACTATAATTTTTTATTTATTTTTTTTTGTATCTTGATATTTTGCTTCCTTATTTCTTTTTAGTTTTTGAAATACAAAAAAAAAAAAAAAAAAAAATATGAATCTATGGTTTGTACATTTCAGGGAATATTGAACAGATTTTAATATTTTTAGGTGTATTTTTATTTAATTGTTATCCTCTAAATCATTTCAAACAAATCAATGCATTTCAATGAAATTAATTAAAACGCATGGCCTGAAATAAACGAAAGGTTGAGCTACTTAGAAAATCAATTTTATTTAAATAAATCTAATTATATTCCTTAATATCAAAAACTTATGAATAATTTGGAACTAATCTGATAAAGGGAACCGTACCTAAAATTTATATTTTTTTTTTTTACAAAAATAAATGCTTTATTTTTCTTATTTGATTTCAGTAATAATAACTTTGCTCTATTACTTTTCATTGCTTGTAAAAAGTAAGAAATTGTAAGAAAAACAACAAAGTTGTCAAATGCGGAAAACGAACAAATTTCCAAAAATTCGAAATACCCTGTAAATTTTGAAAAAAAAAATAAGTTCTGATGATAGTTGGTGCACTAGAGATTTCGAAGCTACCTAAATTTTAAGTCAATTTTAAATTTAATTGAATGAAGAAAACAAAAGAACGTAGCTTTTATTTAAATCTTTTATATTTACTACAAACGGAGCTGTGAATGAATCATTCATTCAGTGCGAATCATTCATGCACTAAATTAGCAAATTTTGAATTAATTCTTTTCACATAAAAAAATGAATTGAATGAAATTTGAGTCAATTCAAACGAATTTGGTAAAAATGAATTTCAATTCGTTTTCAATTCGAATGAATTTGTAAAATGAATTGCAATTTGTTTCTAATTAAAATGAATTTGTCAGTGATTTGCAATTCATTTGAATTGAATTGCTTTTGAATTAATTCAAATGAATTAGAAAAAAGAATTAGCAATTCATTTCCAACTCATTTGAATTGAATTGATTGAAATTTGAATTGATTTTGTAAGTAAATCTACAGTGAGCATTACTAGTGTTTTGTTATTATGTAAAAGACAGCAAGCATTGTTCTCGATTCGTATATCATCTAGTATAGTCCAAAGACAAAAAAATTCTTAGATTTGAAATTTCCATGATATACTGGAATTGTCAGGTAGCGGCAGAATAGGAATTAAATTATTAGGTATCGGCGAAAATCCTATCAAAATGCTAAAAGTAACTTAAATTTTTATTTTTATCAAATAGTGTGAAAACATTATTAAATGTGTGTTTAACAATAATTTTTGTTTATATATATTGTGGATTTTTTTTAAAATTTTTCAATCGAATTTTATAGATTCCATTTTTCCCTAGATCTGCTTTTGAATTTGATTGATTTCAACTCATTTTTGATTTCATTCATTTGAATTGCAATTCATTGTTCTAATTCATTTTAATGAATTCAAAATCAATTCAATTCAAACGAATTGGAAATGAATTACAATTCACTTTGACAAATTCATTTGAATTAGAAACGAGTTGAAATTCATTCTAAAAATTAATTTGAATTGAAAACAAATTGCAATTCATTTTTATTTTATTTATTTACCATTTGAATTAAAAACGAATTGTAACTCATTCTACAAATTTATTCAAATTTCATTCAATTATTTTTTTTTTTTTGTGAAAAGAATTAATTCAAAATTTTGGCTAATTCGTAACGAATTAAAATCAATTACAAATAAGAAATAATTTATTAAATTTTTTAAATTAAATTTGCTTTGCTATTTCAAAATAATACTAAATATATCAAAATGCTATTTTATTTACAATTAAATGAGACGTTAATCTTTCGTTTAAATACGCAAACAATTATTTTAAATATATTTTTATGAAAATCACTTTATGCTTAATTTCAAACATAGTTGGAACAAAAATAAAAACGTATAAAAAGTTTAAGTAAATCATTCCATATAAAATCGTATAAGTTCTAAAATTTTTGTTCATTTAAAAAAAAAATAAATCTTGTTGCGTTTACAAAAAAAGTCTTTAAAGAATAGTACATCGTTGCAGATCCTTTTGTAGAAAGATTTATAATAAATTACATTAGAACTTGAATAATTTCATTTTTTTAAATAAAATATTCTTTCAATATTTGACCAAAACATATACAAATGTATATGGATAACAAGCTTGATTTTTCTACTTTCCAAAAAAAAAAAAAAAAAAAAAAAAAATGAAAAAAAGAAGAAATTAATAAAACAATAACAGAATTTATCCAGAAACTTTCCAAAGAACTGTTTTTTTTTTTTGAGCGTAATTCAAAATTTTTAATGAGTTTTATTTACAAAATTACCATTTTTAGACATTTGTCGTTGATAATTTCTATATAAATATTTATATTTAGTTTCCAAATAAAATTGTCTCAAAATACGCAAAATTTTCGTTATGTATAATTTAATAATATCTAGGATAAATTTTATATTTTGTATGAAGAAACTTGAAGAAAACATTTTCTGTATTGTTACTTAAGCACTTTTTGTGAAAAGTTTTGGCTAGATTTTGATTTATAAAATAAAAAAATATTTTTCATTAACTGATAAAACTAATACTTAGGCAAATTATTTTAAAATTTTAAATTTCCCTTTCCCTAGTCAAAAGTATATTACTTATAATTGGAAACTTGCCATATATGATATTCATAAGGGAAAGTGGAAGCGCTATTTTACTTTTCTCCCTTACAAATTTGCTTCTTTCGAAGCATCAGTTTTTACTGAGGTCCTAAGTACTTCTTTAATTTTTATCATAGATACAAATTCATTTAAAATCCTTATAAAAACAAAATTCCAAGAATTATAATTTTTCTTTTGTTTTCCTCTTAAAGACCATTTTATTTAACAAAAAGTGACTCTTTTCCTTTTTTTTATTCAGCAATCAAGCACATTTACACAAAAACAAAACTTTGTCGGCTTAAGATGTAAGAAAGGAAACAACAGCAAAAACAGATAGAATGCATTATTCAATGTGATCAACATGACGACTACAATGATGATGCCGGCAAAGATGATGTGGATGAAAATGATGATGATGACTTCAAGGAAAGTAAAAAAAAAAAAAATGAATAAAATAAATAAATGCGGCCATCATTATTATTTGAATATTGTACATACAACTCGTAAACTGTGAACACTAGGAGTGTTTTATTTTTTTGTAGAAAACATCCTCTGAGTTGATCATGGTAAATACGCTTGTCTCCCACCGCTGTTTTTGTTGTTTCTGCTGTTTGCCAGTGAAGGTTACTAAAACATCAATTGAATTGAAAATTTGCATTTCAATGCAATTTTCCACACATGCAGGATTACAAACTTATACAAACACACCAACATATATTGAATTTTTAGCAGTAGTAATACCGCAAGTAGATGAAGTGCATTCATACAATTCAAATTCAAATAAAACAGAATGAAAAAACTACGAAACGGCTTTACTTTGATCTTTAAGCGGCATTCAACCAAGACGACGATTGTAAGATTTTTCTTCATTTTTTTTTTGTCTTAAGCTTTGTTTAGTTGCTGCTCAAATTTGGTAGAAAAATAAAGAAGTTTTTGAGTTCAGTTTAAAGAAGCGACTTAAATTTAGTTGATGTGCGCCATTTTTCTTTTACTCATACTACAAAACTTAATCGAAAGGTTTTTATTTTTCCTGCTTCATCTTTTTCTACTCCTCTACATGCAAACACTCACACATACAAACACTGTACTGTTTCGTATGGTTAAAAATATTTTTGGATTGTGAGTTATCTGACAAAAAACTAAGCTACTGTTTTACGCAAAAAAAAAATATATATATATATATAAGTTAAATAAAATACTGAAATGGTTGTCGTTGTTGTTGATGATGTGGACGATGATGATGGCAATATACTTACATTCATACAACGTTGTTGCAAGTTGGTATGAAATGTATTTATTTTGTTGCAGATCAAGCCATTTCGTGGAATTACAAAATTGACATGGTCCACCAAATTGTATTGTACTACATACTTACTTACACACATTTACTATAAATTTATATAATTTTTTTTGTATGTAAGAAGATAGTGTATGCAACATACCAACAACAATGCATTGCAATGCAACAATCACTTAAATAATGGTATGTCCACCACTATTTTCTTCTTATTTTGGAGCTACTGCTGCTGTTTTATTAGCAACATCAGCAGCAACGACAACAATAACAACAACAAGGAGATCATCAGCAACAATGACAAAACAACAAAACAAAAACATAACGTGGCGATTGAAATAATGTCGCCAATTGAAGGATAAGTTGCAGTCAACAATAACGACAACACAAAAGGCTTCTTTTTAAGTTTTTTGTTTTTTTTTTTGGTTTGTCCTCATCACAAATATTAACAAAATGGAGCTGGAGTAAAATAAAGAAGGAAGCTACTGGAAAACAAGTTGTTTGTTACAATGGTTTCTAGATTGACAGTTAAAGGGCCTTGTAGTTGTTAAAAGAAGGGCCAGTGTAAAGAACAAATATAAAGCAAGTAGTTGAAGTCTATATTAAGATACAACTCTAAATCTTTAATTAGAATCTAAATTTATGAGTGATTTAAAGTTTAATATTTAATTTTTGATATGAACTCGTTTCTTTTTAAACGGCAAATTGATTAATTTTAAATTGATTTTTTTTTTGATAATTCTGTAATTTGTGAACCAAGATATCTAATTAAAAGAGATACCAGAATCACATAGCCAGAGCTGAAGGGATAACAGGTAAATCTCCTATTCTATAGTTGGTCACCTCCGGTATGTGTTTTTCCAAAATGCCAAAAAAGTATTTATAATTTGATAGTTCCTTTAAATCTCTTCAAATAAAAATATCTGCTTTAGCTTAAGAAATATTTAGGTCGAAACATTTTTGAACTAGATTTTCTCTAGTTTCTTAAATCTAGCGCCCTGAATTTTTGTTACAAAATTGTATATCCCTTAGACACTTACAAAAGTCTAAAAATACACAGAGTTTTCTGGACTTTTATAACAATAAAGTGACTATTTTAGTAAAAGAAGTAAGTTTTTCTCGTATTGCGATTTTAGGTATTTTTGCATAAATCTCGTAATTTTAGGACGATGTCATCCATATTATATCAAAATTTTCTTGGGAAATCTCCGTCGTCTAAATTTTATTTGAATACAAATGTTAACTTCATTTCTCAAAAAATGATTAAAAGCTAAATTTTAAGATTTTTATACCGAAATTTGACCGCATTTAATTCAAAATTCAAAACGTGACATGACATTGTCTTCGAGTTGAAAGGGTTTAATATATCATTACAAAGGGGGCCATTTGCTTCGGAATTAAAGAAAAACACATCGAATTAAATTTTTTATTTAGACTACTGTGCGTAATTTATATCCATTAAAAACTTATTAAAGTTTATATAATTTCTATAAGAAATTTTGTGCAATAGTAAAGGCCCACTAACTCTGCAGGCCTTAGTTTATACAAAGACTTAACTAAGCTGCTAAGCTGCTTTTCCTCAACAATTTCAGATTTTGTGGGAAGTTTTTTTTGGGGATTTCTTCACGTATTCTCATTCAATCTGGCAGAGAAAAAAAAAATACAAAAAAAAAAAAACCGTTGAAAACTAAACGAAAAGAAGTAGCCGACAAAGCATTTGCGTGTAAACCATTGTTGTTCTACATCCAGTCAGTCTCAAGGATTATTAAGTGTTGGATTGTAGATGAAAGTCTTATGTCTACGCAGATAACAACTCTGTTTTATATTTTTAAACAATAAAAAAAACAGCAAAAAAACCAAAGAAAAAAGGAGCAAAAAGCCACCAAATCAAGATGATCTTTTTTATGATTTTTTTCAGATTTTTTCCCCATTTTAGTTAAGTTTTTTGTCATTTGGCGATCTTTTTTTCTTCATAATATAAATGATTTTAAAAGTGGGTAATTAGCCTATAAACTGTCAGCTCTTTGCATGCATTAATCAAGTTACGTTGTAGGTCCTTTATCATGCCAAACTGTAGACTTAATAAAATTAAAAAAAAAACACAATTCGGCGATTGGTAACAAGTGTACAGGTACATTGATTTTGTTTTTTTTTTCATTTTCATTGCATGTTCGTTGTCTTATTTCCAAACAACTAATTTGTTAAATTTGCTGTGATTTTGTATTTATGTTCGTATTATGTTTGATATTTTCATGTTTTGCGTACATCGTTTGATTTTGTTAAAACTGTCCTTTATGTATTTCGACGCCAAAAATGTTGTTGATGATTCTGGTGGTTATTTTATTTTTAGATTTTGAACAAAATAAATATTGTCAAACCCTTTTCAAGATTCAAATCATCGCCAACCGACTGACAATATATCCTTCTAATGATTAATCAACAAATAACTAATTTTAAGTAAGGATTAGATAAGTAGTTTGATATAAAATGTTTCTTTTTTACTTTTATTTTATTTGATTGAATATCTTATACCGAAATTGAGTGTAATGTTGTTAATTGAAATAGAATGAAATTAAGATATGTGGAGGTTCACATGAAATTTCTTTCGAGACCTTGGGAATATTAGTAAAATGTTTTGTTATGAGGGCACACAAGAAAATGTTTTTTTTTTTATCAAAATAAGCGCAGAACATACAAAGAAAAGACGGAAAATTATAGTGTAGTCAACCTCAAAATGTCTTTACGAATTCGATTCAGAAGATGTATAATATCTCTCTCACGTAACTACGTAGAAGATCACTAGATTCACCAAATTTTGTGACAAGAATTGATGTTTTATATGAAAATTGTGAAAAATCTTTAAACCCTCGTGACTTCTTAAATAAGCCTCTAATTGACAAAAGGGCTTTCATATGTGATCACTATAATTTTTGACCAAAATCAATATTAATTGTCAAAAATCTTTAAACCTTCGTAACTTCGTAAATAAGCCTCTAATTGACAAAAGGGCTTTCATATGTGATCACTATAATTTTTTAACAAAATCAATATTTTATATGAAAATTGTCAAAAATCAATATTTTCCATGAAAATTGTCAAAAATCTTTAAACCTTCGTAACTTCTTAAATAAGACTCTAATTGACAAAAGAGCTTTCATATGCGATCACTGTAATTTTTGACCAAAATCAATATTTTATATGAAAATTTCCAAAAATCAATATTTTCCATGAAAATTGTCAAAAATCTTTAAACCTTCGTAACTTCGTAAATAAGCCTCTAGTTGACAAAAGGGCTTTCATATGTGATCACTATAATTTTTGACCAAAATCAATATTAATTGTCAAAAATCTTTAAACCTTCGTAACTTCGTAAATAAGCCTCTAATTGACAAAAGGGCTTTCATATGTGATCACTATAATTTTTTAACAAAATCAGTATTTTATATGAAAATTGTCAAAAATCTATATTTTACATGAAAATTGTCAAAAATCTTTAAACCCTCGCAACTTCGTAAATAAGCCTCTAATTGACAAAAGGGCTTTCATATGTGATCACTAAAATTTTTGACCAAAATCAATATTAATTGTCAAAAATCTTTAAACCTTCGTAACTTCGTAAATAAGCCTCTAATTGACAAAAGGGCTTTCATATGTGATCACTATAATTTTTGACCAAAATCAATATTAATTGTCAAAAATCTTTAAACCTTCGTAACTTCGTAAATAAGCCTCTAATTGACAAAAGGGCTTTCATATGTGATCACTATAATTTTTGACCAAAATCAATATTAATTGTCAAAAATCTTTAAACCTTTGTAACTTCGTAAATAAGCCTCTAATTGACAAAAGGGCTTTCATATGTGATCACTATAATTTTTGACCAAAATCAATATTATTTGTCAAAAATCTTTAAACCTTCGTAACTTCGTAAATAAGCCTCTAATTGACAAAAGGGCTTTCATATGTGATCACTATAATTTTTTAACAAAATCAATATTTTGTATGAAAATTGTCAAAAATCAATATTTTCCATGAAAATTGTAAAAAATCTTTAAACATTCGTAACTTCTTAAATAAGCCTCTAATTGACAAAAGAGCTTTCATATGCGATCACTGTAATTTTTGACCAAAATCAATATTTTATATGAAAATTTTCAAAAATCAATATTTTCCATGAAAATTGTCAAAAATCTTTAAACCTTCGTAACTTCGTAAATAAGCCTCTAATTGACAAAAGAGCTTTCATATGTGATCACTAAAATTTTTGACCAAAATCAATATTAATTGTAAAAAATCTTTAAACCTTCGTAACTTCGTAAATAAGCCTCTAATTGACAAAAGGGCTTTCATATGTGATCACTATAATTTTTTAACAAAATCAATATTTTGTATGAAAATTGTCAAAAATCAATATTTTACATGAAAATTGTCAAAAATCTTTAAACCTTCGTAACTTCGTAAATAAGCCTCTAATTGACAAAAGGGCTTTCATATGTGATCACTAAAATTTTTGACCAAAATCAATATTAATTGTCAAAAATCTTTAAACCTTCATAACTTCGTAAATAAGCCTCTAATTGACAAAAGGGCTTTCATATGTGATCACTATAATTTTTTAACAAAATCAATATTTTGTATGAAAATTGTCAAAAATCAATATTTTCCATGAAAATTTTCAAAAATCTTTAAACCCTCGTAACTTCGTAAATAAGCTTCTAATTGACAAAAGGGCTTTCATATGTGATCACTAAAATTTTTGACCAAAATCAATATTAATTGTAAAAAATCTTTAAACCTTCGTAACTTCGTAAATAAGCCTCTAATTGACAAAAGGGCTTTCATATGTGATCACTATAATTTTTTAACAAAAGCAATATTTTATATGAAAATTGTCAAAAATCAATATTTTACATGAAAATTGTCAAAAATCTTTAAACCCTCGTAACTTCGTAAATAAGCTTCTAATTGACAAAAGGGCTTTCATATGTGATCACTAAAATTTTTGACCAAAATCAATATTAATTGTCAAAAATCTTTAAACCTTCATAACTTCGTAAATAAGCCTCTAATTGACAAAAGGGCTTTCATATGTGATCGCTATAATTTTTTAACAAAATCAATATTTTATATGAAAATTGTCAAAAATCAATATTTTCCATGAAAATTGTAAAAAATCTTTAAACATTCGTAACTTCTTAAATAAGCCTCTAATTGAAAAAAGAGCTTTCATATGTGATCACTAAAATTTTTGACCAAAATCAATATTAATTGTAAAAAATCTTTAAACCTTCGTAACTTCGTAAATAAGCCTCTAATTGAGAAAAGGGCTTTCATATTTGATCACTATAATTTTTTAACAAAATCAATATTTTATATGAAAATTGTCAAAAATCAATATTTTACATGAAAATTGTCAAAAATCTTTAAACCCTCGTAACTTCGTAAATAAGCCTCTAATTGACAAAAGAGCTTTCATATGTGATCACTAAAATTTTTGACCAAAATCAATATTTTATATCAAAATTGTCAAAAATCTTTAAACCCTCGTAACTTCGTAAATAAGCCTCTAATTGACAAAAGGGCTTTCATATGTGATCACTATAATTTTTGACCAAAATCAATGTTTTATATGAAAATTGTCAAAAATCTTTAAACCTTCGTAACTTCGTAATTAAGCCTCTAATTGACAAAAGAGCTTTCATATGTGTTCACTATAATTTTTGACCAAAATCAATATTTTATATCAAAATTGTCAAAAATCTTTAAACCCTCATAACATCGTAAATAAGCCTCTAATTGACAGAGGGGCTTTCATATGTGATCACTATAATTTTTTAACAAAATCAATATTTTATATGAAAATTGTCAAAAATCAATATTTTACATGAAAATTGTCAAAAATCTTTAAACCCTCATAACTTCGTAAATAAGCCTCTAATTGACAAAAGGGCTTTCATATGTGATCACTAAAATTTTTGACCAAAATCAATATTAATTTTAAAAAATCTTTAAACCTTCGTAACTTCGTAAATAAGCCTCTAATTGAGAAAAGGGCTTGCATATGTGATCACTATAATTTTTTAACAAAATCAATATTTTGTATGAAAATTGTCAAAAATCAATATTTTCCATGAAAATTTTCAAAAATCTTTAAACCTTCGTAACTTCGTAAATAAGCCTCTAATTGACAAAAGGGCTTTCATATGTGATCACTATAATTTTTTAACAAAATCAATATTTTGTATGGAAATTGTCAAAACTCAATATTTTACATGAAAATTGTCAAAAATCTTTAAACCCTCGTAACTTCGTAAATAGGCCTCTAATTGACAAAAGGGCTTTTATATGCGATCACTGTAATTTTTTAACAAAATCAATATTTTATATGAAAATTGCCAAAAATCAATATTTTACATGAAAATTGTCAAAAATCTTTAAATCCTCGTAACTTCGTAAATAAGCCTCTAATTGACAAAAGAGCTTTTATATGCGATCACTGTAATTTTTGACCAAAATCAATATTAATTGTAAAAAATCTTTAAACCTTCGTAACTTCGTAAATAAGCCTCTTATTGACAAAAGGGCTTTCATATGTGATCACTATAATTTTTTAACAAAATCAATATTTTATATGAAAATTGTCAAAAATCAATATTTTACATGAAAATTGTCAAAAATCTTTAAACCCTCGTAACTTCGTAAATAAGCCTCTAATTGACAAAAGAGCTTTTATATGCGATCACTGTAATTTTTGACCAAAATCAATATTAATTGTAAAAAATCTTTAAACCTTCGTAACTTCGTAAATAAGCCTCTTATTGACAAAAGGGCTTTCATATGTGATCACTATAATTTTTTAACAAAATCAATATTTTATATGAAAATTGTCAAAAATCAATATTTTACATGAAAATTGTCAAAAATCTTTAAACCTTCGTAACTTCGTAAATAAGCCTCTAATTGACAAAAGGGCTTTCATATGTGATCACTATAATTTTTGACCAAAATCAATATTAATTGTAAAAAATCTTTAAACCTTCGTAACTTCGTAAATAAGCCTCTTATTGACAAAAGGGCTTTCTTTCATATGTGATCACTATAATTTTTTAACAAAATCAATATTTTATATGAAAATTGTCAAAAATCAATATTTTACATGAAAATTGTCAAAAATCTTTAAACCTTCGTAACTTCGTAAATAAGCCTCTAATTGACAAAAGGGCTTTCATATGTGATCACTATAATTTTTTAACAAAATCAATATTTTGTATGAAAATTGTCAAAAATCAATATTTTACATGAAAATTGTCAAAAATCTCTAAACCTTCGTAACTTCGTAAATAAGCCTCTAATTGACAAAAGGGCTTTCATATGTGATCACTATAATTTTTGACCAAAATCAATATTAATTGTAAAAAATCTTTAAACCTTCGTAACTTCGTAAATAAGCCTCTAATTGACAAAAGGGCTTTCATATGTGATCACTATAATTTTTTAACAAAATCAATATTTTATATGAAAGTTTTCAAAAATCAATATTTTATATGAAAATTGTCAAAAATCAATATTTTACATGAAAATTGTCAAAAATCTTTAAACCTTCGTAACTTCGTAAATAAGCCTCTAATTGACAAAAGGGCTTTCATATGTGATCACTATAATTTTTGACCAAAATCAATATATTATATGAAAATTGTCAAAAATCAATATTTTACATGAAAATTGTCAAAAATCTTTAAACCCTCGTAACTTCGTAAATAAGCCTCTAATTGACAAAAGAGCTTTTATATGCGATCACTGTAATTTTTGACCAAAATCAATATTTTATATGAAAATTTTCAAAAATCAATATTTTCCATGAAAATTTTCAAAAATCTTTAAACCTTCGTAACTTCGTAAATAAGCCTCTAATTGACAAAAGGGCTTTCATATGTGATCACTATAATTTTTTAACAAAATCAATATTTTGTATGAAAATTGTCAAAAATCAATATTTTACATGAAAATTGTCAAAAATCTTTAAACCCTCGTAACTTCGTAAATAAGCTTCTAATTGACAAAAGGGCTTTCATATGTGATCACTATAATTTTTTAACAAAATCAATATTTTGTATGAAAATTGTCAAAAATCAATATTTTACATGAAAATTGTCAAAAATCTTTAAACCCTCGTAACTTCGTAAATAAGCCTCTAATTGACAAAAGGGCTTTCATATGTGATCACTAAAATTTTTGACCAAAATCAATATTAATTGTAAAAAATCTTTAAACCTTCGTAACTTCGTAAATAAGCCTCTAATTGACAAAAGGGCTTTCATATGTGATCACTATAATTTTTTAACAAAATCAATATTTTGTATGAAAATTGTCAAAAATCAATATTTTACATGAAAATTGTCAAAAATCTTTAAACCCTCGTAACTTCGTAAATAAGCCACTAATTGACAAAAGAGCTTTTATATGCGATCACTGTAATTTTTGACCAAAATCAATATTTTATATGAAAATTTTCAAAAATCAATATTTTCCATGAAAATTTTCAAAAATCTTTAAACCTTCGTAACTTCGTAAATAAGCCTCTAATTGACAAAAGGGCTTTCATATGTGATCACTATAATTTTTGACCAAAATCAATATTAATTGTCAAAAATCTTTAAACCTTCGTAACTTCGTAAATAAGCTTCTAATTGACAAAAGGGCTTTCATATGTGATCACTATAATTTTTTAACAAAATCAATATTTTGTATGAAAATTGTCAAAAATCAATATTTTACATGAAAATTGTCAAAAATCTCTAAACCTTCGTAACTTCGTAAATAAGCCTCTAATTGACAAAAGGGCTTTCATATGTGATCACTATAATTTTTGACCAAAATCAATATTAATTGTAAAAAATCTTTAAACCTTCGTAACTTCGTAAATAAGCCTCTAATTGACAAAAGGGCTTTCATATGTGATCACTATAATTTTTTAACAAAATCAATATTTTATATGAAAGTTTTCAAAAATCAATATTTTATATGAAAATTGTCAAAAATCAATATTTTACATGAAAATTGTCAAAAATCTTTAAACCTTCGTAACTTCGTAAATAAGCCTCTAATTGACAAAAGGGCTTTCATATGTGATCACTATAATTTTTGACCAAAATCAATATATTATATGAAAATTGTCAAAAATCAATATTTTACATGAAAATTGTCAAAAATCTTTAAACCCTCGTAACTTCGTAAATAAGCCTCTAATTGACAAAAGAGCTTTTATATGCGATCACTGTAATTTTTGACCAAAATCAATATTTTATATGAAAATTTTCAAAAATCAATATTTTCCATGAAAATTTTCAAAAATCTTTAAACCTTCGTAACTTCGTAAATAAGCCTCTAATTGACAAAAGGGCTTTCATATGTGATCACTATAATTTTTTAACAAAATCAATATTTTGTATGAAAATTGTCAAAAATCAATATTTTGTATGAAAATTGTCAAAAATCAATATTTTACATGAAAATTGTCAAAAATCTTTAAACCCTCGTAACTTCGTAAATAAGCTTCTAATTGACAAAAGGGCTTTCATATGTGATCACTATAATTTTTTAACAAAATCAATATTTTGTATGAAAATTGTCAAAAATCAATATTTTACATGAAAATTGTCAAAAATCTTTAAACCCTCGTAACTTCGTAAATAAGCCTCTAATTGACAAAAGGGCTTTCATATGTGATCACTAAAATTTTTGACCAAAATCAATATTAATTGTAAAAAATCTTTAAACCTTCGTAACTTCGTAAATAAGCTTCTAATTGACAAAAGGGCTTTCATATGTGATCACTATAATTTTTTAACAAAATCAATATTTTGTATGAAAATTGTCAAAAATCAATATTTTACATGAAAATTGTCAAAAATCTTTAAACCCTCGTAACTTCGTAAATAAGCCACTAATTGACAAAAGGGCTTTCATATGTGATCACTATAATTTTTGACCAAAATCAATATTAATTGTCAAAAATCTTTAAACCTTCGTAACTTCGTAAATAAGCTTCTAATTGACAAAAGGGCTTTCATATGTGATCACTATAATTTTTTAACAAAATCAATATTTTGTATGAAAATTGTCAAAAATCAATATTTTACATGAAAATTGTCAAAAATCTTTAAAACTTCGTAACTTCGTAAATAAGCCTCTAATTGACAAAAGGGCTTTCATATGTGATCACTATAATTTTTGACCAAAATCAATATTAATTGTAAAAAATCTTTAAACCTTCGTAACTTCGTAAATAAGCCTCTACTTGACAAAAGGGCTTTCATATGTGATCACTATAATTTTTTAACAAAATCAATATTTTATATGAAAATTGTCAAAAATCAATATTTTACATGAAAATTGTCAAAAATCTTTAAACCCTTGTAACTTCGTAAATAAGCCTCTAATTGACAAAAGGGCTTTCATATGTGATCACTATAATTTTTGACCAAAATCAATATTAATTGTCAAAAATCTTTAAACCTTCGTAACTTCGTAAATAAGCTTCTAATTGACAAAAGGGCTTTCATATGTGATCACTATAATTTTTTAACAAAATCAATATTTTATATGAAAATTTTCAAAAATCAATATTTTACATGAAAATTGTCAAAAATCTTTAAACCTTCGTAACTTCGTAAATAAGCCTCTAATTGACAAAAGAGCTTTCATATGTGATCACTATAATTTTTGACCAAAATCAATATTAATTGTCAAAAATCTTTAAACCTTCGTAACTTCGTAAATAAGCCTCTAATTGACAAAAGGGCTTTCATATGTGATCACTAAAATTTTTGACCAAAATCAATATTAATTGTAAAAAATCTTTAAACCTTCGTAACTTCTTAAATAAGACAAAAGGGCTTTCATATGTGATCACTATAATTTTTTAACAAAATCAATATTTTATATGAAAATTGTCAAAAATCAATATTTTACATGAAAATTGTCAAAAATCTTTAAACCCTCGTAACTTCGTAAATAAGCCTCTAATTGACAAAAGGGCTTTCATATGTGATCACTAAAATTTTTGACCAAAATCAATATTAATTGTAAAAAATCTTTAAACCTTCGTAACTTCGTAAATAAGCCTCTACTTGACAAAAGGGCTTTCATATGTGATCACTATAATTTTTTAACAAAATCAATATTTTATATGAAAATTGTCAAAAATCAATATTTTACATGAAAATTGTCAAAAATCTTTAAACCCTTGTAACTTCGTAAATAAGCCTCTAATTGACAAAAGGGCTTTCATATGTGATCACTATAATTTTTGACCAAAATCAATATTAATTGTCAAAAATCTTTAAACCTTCGTAACTTCGTAAATAAGCTTCTAATTGACAAAAGGGCTTTCATATGTGATCACTATAATTTTTTAACAAAATCAATATTTTATATGAAAATTTTCAAAAATCAATATTTTACATGAAAATTGTCAAAAATCTTTAAACCTTCGTAACTTCGTAAATAAGCCTCTAATTGACAAAAGAGCTTTCATATGTGATCACTATAATTTTTGACCAAAATCAATATTAATTGTCAAAAATCTTTAAACCTTCGTAACTTCGTAAATAAGCCTCTAATTGACAAAAGGGCTTTCATATGTGATCACTAAAATTTTTGACCAAAATCAATATTAATTGTAAAAAATCTTTAAACCTTCGTAACTTCTTAAATAAGACAAAAGGGCTTTCATATGTGATCACTATAATTTTTTAACAAAATCAATATTTTATATGAAAATTGTCAAAAATCAATATTTTACATGAAAATTGTCAAAAATCTTTAAACCCTCGTAACTTCGTAAATAAGCCTCTAATTGACAAAAGGGCTTTCATATGTGATCACTAAAATTTTTGACCAAAATCAATATTAATTGTCAAAAATCTTTAAACCTTCGTAACTTCTTAAATAAGACAAAAGGGCTTTCATATGTGATCACTATAATTTTTTAACAAAATCAATATTTTATATGAAAATTGTTAAAAATCAATATTTTACATGAAAATTGTCAAAAATCTTTAAACCCTCGTAACTTCGTAAATAAGCCTCTAATTGACAAAAGGGCTTTCATATGTGATCACTATAATTTTTGACCAAAATCAATATTAATTGTCAAAAATCTTTAAACCTTCGTAACTTCGTAAATAAGCCTCTAATTGACAAAAGAGCTTTCATATGTGATCACTAAAATTTTTGACCAAAATCAATATTTTATATGAAAATTGTCAAAAATCTTTAAACCCTCATAACTTCGTAAATAAGCCTATAATTGACAAAAGGGCTTTCATATGTGATCACAAAAATTTTTGACCAAAATCAATATTTTATATCAAAATTGTCAAAAATCTTTAAACCCTCGTAACTTCGTAAATAAGCCTCTAATTGACAAAAGGGCTTTCATATGTGATCACTATAATTTTTGAACAAAATCAATGTTTTATATGAAAATTGTCAAAAATCTTTAAACCTTCGTAACTTCGTAATTAAGCTTCTAATTGACAAAAGGGCTTTCATATGTGATCACTATAATTTCTGACCAAAATCAATATTTTATATGAAAATTTTCAAAAATCAATATTTTACATGAAAATTGTCAAAAATCTTTAAACCTTCGTAACTTCGTAATTAAGCCTCTAATTGACAAAAGAGCTTTCATATGTGTTCACTATAATTTTTGACCAAAATCAATATTTTATATCAAAATTGTCAAAAATCTTTAAACCCTCATAACTTCGTAAATAAGCCTCTAATTGACAAAAGGGCTTTCATATGTGATCACTATAATTTTTGACCAAAATCAATATTAATTGTCAAAAATTTTTAAACCTTCGTAACTTCGTAAATAAGCCTCTAATTGACAAAAGGGCTTTCATATGTGATCACTATAATTTTTTAACAAAATCAATATTAATTGTCAAAAATCTTTAAACCTTCGTAACTTCGTAATTAAGCTTCTAATTGACAAAAGGGCTTTCATATGTGATCACTATAATTTCTGACCAAAATCAATATTTTATATGAAAATTTTCAAAAATCAATATTTTACATGAAAATTGTCAAAAATCTTTAAACCTTCGTAACTTCGTAATTAAGCCTCTAATTGACAAAAGAGCTTTCATATGTGTTCACTATAATTTTTGACCAAAATCAATATTTTATATCAAAATTGTCAAAAATCTTTAAACCCTCATAACTTGGTAAATAAGCCTCTAATTGACAAAAGGGCTTTCATATGTGATCACTATAATTTTTTAACAAAATCAATATTAATTGTCAAAAATCTTTAAACCTTCGTAACTTCGTAAATAAGCCTCTAATTGACAAAAGGGCTTTCATATGTGATCACTATAATTTTTGACCAAAATCAATATTAATTGTCAAAAATTTTTAAACCTTCGTAACTTCGTAAATAAGCCTCTAATTGACAAAAGGGCTTTCATATGTGTTCACTATAATTTTTGACCAAAATCAATATTTTATATCAAAATTGTCAAAAATCTTTAAACCCTCGTAACTTCGTAAATAAGCCTCTAATTGACAAAAGGGCTTTCATATGTGATCACTATAATTTTTGACCAAAATCAATATTAATTGTCAAAAATCTTTAAACCTTCGTAACTTCGTAAATAAGCCTCTAATTGACAAAAGGGCTTTCATATGTGATCACTATAATTTTTGACCAAAATCAATATTAATTGTCAAAAATTTTTAAACCTTCGTAACTTCGTAAATAAGCCTCTAATTGACAAAAGGGCTTTCATATGTGTTCACTATAATTTTTGACCAAAATCAATATTTTATATCAAAATTGTCAAAAATCTTTAAACCCTCGTAACTTCGTAAATAAGCCTCTAATTGACAAAAGGGCTTTCATATGTGATCACTATAATTTTTTAACAAAATCAATATTTTGTATGAAAATTGTCAAAAATCAATATTTTACATGAAAATTGTCAAAAATCTTTAAACCTTCGTAACTTCGTAAATAAGCCTCTAATTGACAAAAGGGCTTTCATATGTGATCACTATAATTTTTGACCAAAATCAATATATTATATGAAAATTTTCAAAAATCAATATTTTACATAAAAATTGTCAAAAATCTTTAAACCTTCGTAACTTCGTAAATAAGCCTCTAATTGACAAAAGGGCTTTCATATGTGATCACTATAATTTTTGACCAAAATCAATATTAATTGTAAAAAATCTTTAAACCTTCGTAACTTCGTAAATAAGCCTCTAATTGACAAAAGGGCTTTCATATGTGATCACTATAATTTTAGACCAAAATCAATATATTATATGAAAATTGTCAAAAATCAATATTTTACATGAAAATTGTCAAAAATCTTTAAACCCTCGTAACTTCGTAAATAAGCCTCTAATTGACAAAAGGGCTTTCATATGTGATCACTATAATTTTTTAACAAAATCAATATTAATTGTCAAAAATCTTTAAACCTTCGTAACTTCTTAAATAAGACAAAAGGGCTTTCATATGTGATCACTATAATTTTTTAACAAAATCAATATTTTATATGAAAATTGTTAAAAATTAATATTTTACATGAAAATTGTCAAAAATCTTTAAACCCTTGTAACTTCGTAAATAAGCCTCTAATTGACAAAAGAGCTTTCATATGTGATCACTAAAATTTTTGACCAAAATCAATATTTTATATCAAAATTGTCAAAAATCTTTAAACCCTCGTAACTTCGTAAATAAGCCTCTAATTGACAAAAGGGCTTTCATATGTGATCACTATAATTTTTGACCAAAATCAATATTTTGTATGAAAGTTCTCAAAAATCAATATTTTATATGAAAATTGTCAAAAATCTTTAAACCCTCATAACTTCGTAAATAAGCCTCTAATTGACAAAAGAGCTTTCATATGTGTTCACTATAATTTTTGACCAAAATCAATATTTTATATCAAAATTGTCAAAAATCTTTAAACCCTCATAACTTCGTAAATAAGCCTCTAATTTACAAAAGGGCTTTCATATGTGATCACTATAATTTTTTAACAAAATCAATATTAATTGTCAAAAATCTTTAAACCTTCGTAACTTCATAAATAAGCCTCTAATTGACAAAAGGGCTTTCATATGTGATCACTATAATTTTTGACCAAAATCAATATTAATTGTCAAAAATTTTTAAACCTTCGTAACTTCGTAAATAAGCCTCTAATTGACAAAAGGGCTTTCATATGTGTTCACTATAATTTTTGACCAAAATCAATATTTTATATCAAAATTGTCAAAAATCTTTAAACCCTCGTAACTTCGTAAATAAGCCTTTAATTGACAAAAGGGCTTTCATATGTGATCACTATAATTTTTTAACAAAATCAATATTTTATATGAAAATTGTCAAAAATCAATATTTTACATGAAAATTGTCAAAAATCTTTAAACCTTCGTAACTTCGTAAATAAGCCTCTAATTGACAAAAGGGCTTTCATATGTGATCACTATAATTTTTGACCAAAATCAATATTAATTGTCAAAAATCTTTAAACCTTCGTAACTTCGTAAATAAGCCTCTAATTGACAAAAGGGCTTTCATATGTGATCACTATAATTTTTTACCAAAATCAATATTTTGTATGAAAATTGTCAAAAATCAATATTTTACATGAAAATTGTCAAAAATCTTTAAACCTTCGTAACTTCGTAAATAAGCCTCTAATTGACAAAAGGGCTTTCATATGTGATCACTATAATTTTTGACCAAAATCAATATATTATATGAAAATTTTCAAAAATCAATATTTTACATAAAAATTGTCAAAAATCAAAAATCTTTAAACCTTCGTAACTTCTTAAATAAGCCTCTAATTGACAAAAGGGCTTTCATATGTGATCACTATAATTTTTTAACAAAATCAATATTTTGTATGAAAATTGTCAAAAATCAATATTTTACATGAAAATTGTCAAAAATCTTTAAACCTTCGTAACTTCGTAAATAAGCCTCTAATTGACAAAAGGGCTTTCATATGTGATCACTATAATTTTTGACCAAAATCAATATATTATATGAAAATTTTCAAAAATCAATATTTTACATAAAAATTGTCAAAAATCTTTAAACCTTCGTAACTTCGTAAATAAGCCTCTAATTGACAAAAGGGCTTTCATATGTGATCACTATAATTTTTGACCAAAATCAATATATTATATGAAAATTGTCAAAAATCAATATTTTACATGAAAATTGTCAAAAATCTTTAAACCCTCGTAACTTCGTAAATAAGCCTCTAATTGACAAAAGGGCTTTCATATGTGATCACTATAATTTTTTAACAAAATCAATATTAATTGTCAAAAATCTTTAAACCTTCGTAACTTCTTAAATAAGACAAAAGGGCTTTCATATGTGATCACTATAATTTTTTAACAAAATCAATATATTATATGAAAATTGTTAAAAATTAATATTTTACATGAAAATTGTCAAAAATCTTTAAACCCTTGTAACTTCGTAAATAAGCCTCTAATTGACAAAAGGGCTTTCATATGTGATCACTATAATTTTTTAACAAAATCAATATTAATTGTCAAAAATCTTTAAACCTTCGTAACTTCTTAAATAAGACAAAAGGGCTTTCATATGTGATCACTATAATTTTTTAACAAAATCAATATTTTATATGAAAATTGTTAAAAATTAATATTTTACATGAAAATTGTCAAAAATCTTTAAACCCTTGTAACTTCGTAAATAAGCCTCTAATTGACAAAAGGGCTTTCATATGTGATCACTATAATTTTTTAACAAAATCAATATTAATTGTCAAAAATCTTTAAACCTTCGTAACTTCTTAAATAAGACAAAAGGGCTTTCATATGTGATCACTATAATTTTTTAACAAAATCAATATTTTATATGAAAATTGTTAAAAATTAATATTTTACATGAAAATTGTCAAAAATCTTTAAACCCTTGTAACTTCGTAAATAAGCCTCTAATTGACAAAAGGGCTTTCATATGTGATCACTATAATTTTTGACCAAAATCAATATTTTGTATGAAAGTTCTCAAAAATCAATATTTTATATGAAAATTGTCAAAAATCTTTAAACCCTCATAACTTCGTAAATAAGCTTCTAATTGACAAAAGGGCTTTCATATGTGATCACTATAATTTTTGACCAAAATCAATGTTTTATATGAAAATTGTCAAAAATCTTTAAACCTTCGTAACTTCGTAATTAAGCTTCTAATTGACAAAAGGGCTTTCATATGTGATCACTATAATTTCTGACCAAAATCAATATTTTATATGAAAATTTTCAAAAATCAATATTTTACATGAAAATTGTCAAAAATCTTTAAACCTTCGTAACTTCGTAATTAAGCCTCTAATTGACAAAAGGGCTTTCATATGTGTTCACTATAATTTTTGACCAAAATCAATATTTTATATCAAAATTGTCAAAAATCTTTAAACCCTCATAACTTCGTAAATAAGCCTCTAATTGACAAAAGGGCTTTCATATGTGATCACTATAATTTTTTAACAAAATCAATATTAATTGTCAAAAATCTTTAAACCTTCGTAACTTCATAAATAAGCCTCTAATTGACAAAAGGGCTTTCATATGTGATCACTATAATTTTTGACCAAAATCAATATTAATTGTCAAAAATTTTTAAACCTTCGTAACTTCGTAAATAAGCCTCTAATTGACAAAAGGGCTTTCATATGTGTTCACTATAATTTTTGACCAAAATCAATATTTTATATCAAAATTGTCAAAAATCTTTAAACCCTCGTAACTTCGTAAATAAGCCTTTAATTGACAAAAGGGCTTTCATATGTGATCACTATAATTTTTTAACAAAATCAATATTTTATATGAAAATTGTCAAAAATCAATATTTTACATGAAAATTGTCAAAAATCTTTAAACCTTCGTAACTTCGTAAATAAGCCTCTAATTGACAAAAGGGCTTTCATATGTGATCACTATAATTTTTGACCAAAATCAATATTAATTGTCAAAAATCTTTAAACCTTCGTAACTTCGTAAATAAGCCTCTTATTGACAAAAGGGCTTTCATATGTGATCACTATAATTTTTGACCAAAATCAATATATTATATGAAAATTTTCAAAAATCAATATTTTACATAAAAATTGTCAAAAATCTTTAAACCTTCGTAACTTCTTAAATAAGCCTCTAATTGACAAAAGGGCTTTCATATGTGATCACTATAATTTTTTAACAAAATCAATATTTTATATGAAAATTGCAAAAATCAATATTTTACATGAAAATTGTCAAAAATCTTTAAACCCTCGTAACTTCGTAAATAAGCCTCTAATTGACAAAAGAGCTTTTATATGCGATCACTGTAATTTTTGACCAAAATCAATATTTTATATGAAAATTTTCAAAAATCAATATTTTCCATGAAAATTTTCAAAAATCTTTAAACCTTCGTAACTTCGTAAATAAGCCTCTAATTGACAAAAGGGCTTTCATATGTGATCACTATAATTTTTGACCAAAATCAATATTAATTGTCAAAAATTTTTAAACCTTCGTAACTTCGTAAATAAGCCTCTAATTGACAAAAGGGCTTTCATATGTGATCACTATAATTTTTGACCAAAATCAATATTAATTGTAAAAAATCTTTAAACCTTCGTAACTTCGTAAATAAGCCTCTAATTGACAAAAGGGCTTTCATATGTGATCACTATAATTTTTGACCAAAATCAATATTAATTGTAAAAAATCTTTAAACCTTCGTAACTTCGTAAATAAGCCTCTAATTGACAAAAGGGCTTTCATATGTGATCACTATAATTTTTTAACAAAATCAATATTTTATATGAAAATTGTCAAAAATCTTTAAACCTTCGTAACTTCGTAAATAAGCCTCTAATTGACAAAAGGGCTTTCATATGTGATCACTATAATTTTTGACCAAAATCAATATTAATTGTAAAAAATCTTTAAACCTTCGTAACTTCGTAAATAAGCCTCTAATTGACAAAAGGGCTTTCATATGTGATCACTATAATTTTTTAACAAAATCAATATTTTATATGAAAATTGTCAAAAATCAATATTTTACATGAAAATTGTCAAAAATCTTTAAACCTTCGTAACTTCGTAAATAAGCCTCTAATTGACAAAAGGGCTTTCATATGTGATCACTAAAATTTTTGACCAAAATCAATATTAATTGTCAAAAATCTTTAAACCTTCGTAACTTCGTAAATAAGCCACTAATTGACAAAAGGGCTTTCATATGTGATCACTAAAATTTTTTAACAAAATCAATATTTTATATGAAAATTGTCAAAAATCAATATTTTACATGAAAATTGTCAAAAATCTTTAAACCTTCGTAACTTCGTAAATAAGCCTCTTATTGACAAAAGGGCTTTCATATGTGATCACTATAATTTTTGACCAAAATCAATATTAATTGTAAAAAATCTTTAAACCTTCGTAACTTCGTAAATAATCCTCTTATTGACAAAAGGGCTTTCATATGTGATCACTATAATTTTTTAACAAAATCAATATTTTATATGAAAATTGTCAAAAATCAATATTTCACATGAAAATTGTCAAAAATCTTTAAACCTTCGTAACTTCGTAAATAAGCCTCTAATTGACAAAAGGGCTTTCATATGTGATCACTATAATTTTTTAACAAAATCAATATTTTATATGAAAGTTTTCAAAAATCAATATTTTACATGAAAATTGTCAAAAATCTTTAAACCCTCGTAACTTCGTAAATAAGCCTCTAATTGACAAAAGGGCTTTCATATGTGATCACTATAATTTTTTAACAAAATCAATATTTTATATGAAAATTGTCAAAAATCAATATTTTACATGAAAATTGTCAAAAATCTTTAAACCTTCGTAACTTCGTAAATAAGCCTCTAATTGACAAAAGAGCTTTCATATGTGATCACTATAATTTTTGACCAAAATCAATATTAATTGTAAAAAATCTTTAAACCTTCGTAACTTCGTAAATAAGCCTCTTATTGACAAAAGGGCTTTCATATGTGATCACTATAATTTTTGACCAAAATCAATATTAATTGTAAAAAATCTTTAAACCTTCGTAACTTCGTAAATAAGCCTCTTATTGACAAAAGGGCTTTCATATGTGATCACTATAATTTTTGACCAAAATCAATATTAATTGTAAAAAATCTTTAAACCTTCGTAACTTCGTAAATAAGCCTCTAATTGACAAAAGGGCTTTCATATGTGATCACTATAATTTTTTAACAAAATCAATATTTTATATGAAAATTGTCAAAAATCAATATTTTACATGAAAATTGTCAAAAATCTTTAAACCTTCGTAACTTCGTAAATAAGCCTCTAATTGACAAAAGGGCTTTCATATGTGATCACTATAATTTTTGACCAAAATCAATATTAATTGTAAAAAATCTTTAAACCTTCGTAACTTCGTAAATAAGCCTCTTATTGACAAAAGGGCTTTCATATGTGATCACTATAATTTTTGACCAAAATCAATATTAATTGTAAAAAATCTTTAAACCTTCGTAACTTCGTAAATAAGCCTCTAATTGACAAAAGGGCTTTCATATGTGATCACTAAAATTTTTGACCAAAATCAATATTAATTGTCAAAAATCTTTAAACCTTCGTAACTTCGTAAATAAGCCACTAATTGACAAAAGGGCTTTCATATGTGATCACTAAAATTTTTGACCAAAATCAATATTAATTGTCAAAAATCTTTAAACCTTCGTAACTTCGTAAATAAGCCACTGATTGACAAAAGGCAAGGTGACATATGTGATCACTATAATTTTTGACCAAAATCAATATTTTATATGAAAATTTTCAAAAATTAATATTTTACATGAAAATTGTCAAAAATCTTTAAACCCTTGTAACTTCGTAAATAAGCCTCTAATTGACAAAAGGGCTTTCATATGTGATCACTATAATTTTTTAACAAAATCAATATTTTATATGAAAATTGCCAAAAATCAATATTTTACATGAAAATTGTCAAAAATCTTTAAACCCTCGTAACTTCGTAAATAGGCCTCTAATTGACAAAAGAGCTTTTATATGCGATCACTGTAATTTTTGACCAAAATCAATATTTTATATGACAATTTTCAAAAGTTAATATTTTCCATGAAAATTGTCAAAAATCTTTAAACCTTCGTAACTTCTTAAATAAGCCTCTAATTGACAAAAGGGCTTTCATATGTGATCACTATAATTTTTGACCAAAATCAGTGTTTTATATGAAAATTGTCAAAAAGCTTTAAACCTTCGTAACTTCGTAAATAAGCTTCTAATTGACAAAAGGGCTTTCATATGTGATCACTATAATTTTTGACCAAAATCAATATTAATTGTGAAAAATCTTTAAACCTTCGTAACTTCGTAAATAAGCCTCTAATTGACAAAAGGGCTTTCATATGTGATCACTATAATTTTTTAACAAAATCAATATTTTATATGAAAATTGTCAAAAATCAATATTTTACATGAAAATTGTCAAAAATCTTTAAAACTTCGTAACTTCGTAAATAAGCCTCTAATTGACAAAAGGGCTTTCATATGTGATCACTATAATTTTTGACCAAAATCAATATTAATTGTAAAAAATCTTTAAACCTTCGTAACTTCGTAAATAAGCCTCTAATTGACAAAAGGGCTTTCATATGTGATCACTATAATTTTTTAACAAAATCAATATTTTATATGAAAATTGTCAAAAATCAATATTTTACATGAAAATTGTCAAAAATCTTTAAACCTTCGTAACTTCGTAAATAAGCCTCTAATTGACAAAAGGGCTTTCATATGTGATCACTATAATTTTTTAACAAAATCAATATTTTATATGAAAATTGTCAAAAATCAATATTTTACATGAAAATTGTCAAAAATCTTTAAACCTTCGTAACTTCGTAAATAAGCCTCTAATTGACAAAAGAGCTTTCATATGTGATCACTATAATTTTTGACCAAAATCAATATTTTGTATGAAAGTTCTCAAAAATCAATATTTTATATGAAAATTGTCAAAAATCTTTAAACCCTCATAAATAAGCCTCTAATTGACAAAAGGACTTTCATATGTGATCACTATAATTTTTGACCAAAATCAATGTTTTATATGAAAATTGTCAAAAATCTTTAAACCTTCGTAACTTCGTAAATAAGCTTCTAATTGACAAAAGGGCTTTCATATGTGATCACTATAATTTCTGACCAAAATCAATATTTTATATGAAAATTTTCAAAAATCAATATTTTACATGAAAATTGTCAAAAATCTTTAAACCTTCGTAACTTCTTAAATAAGCCTCTAATTGACAAAAGGGCTTTCATATGTGATCACTAAAATTTTTGACCAAAATCAGTGTTTTATATGAAAATTGTCAAAAATCTTTAAACCTTCGTAACTTCTTAAATAAGCTTCTAATTGACAAAAGGGCTTTCATATGTGATCACTATAATTTCTGACCAAAATCAATATTTTATATGAAAGTTTTCAAATCAATATTTTATATAAAAATTGCCAAAAATCAATATTTTACATGAAAATTGTCAAAAATCTTTAAACCCTCGTAACTTCGTAAATAAGCCTCTAATTGACAAAAGGGCTTTCATATGTGATCACTAAAATTTTTGACCAAAATCAATATTAATTGTCAAAAATCTTTAAACCTTCGTAACTTCGTAAATAAGCCTCTAATTGACAAAAGGGCTTTCATATGTGATCACTATAATTTTTGACCAAAATCAATATTTTATATGAAAACCTTCGTAACTTCGTAAATAAGCCTCTAATTGACAAAAGGGCTTTCATATGTGATCACTAAAATTTTTGATCAAAATCAATATTTTACATGAAAATTGCCAAAAATCAATATTTTGTATCAAAATCGTCAAAAATCTTTAAACCCTCGTAACTTCGTAAATAAGCCTCTAATTGACAAAAGGGTTTTCATATGTGATCACTATAATTTTTGACCAAAATCAATATTTTATATCAAAATTGTCAAAAATCTTTAAAACCTCGTAACTTCGTAAATAAGCCTCTAATTGACAAAAGGGCTTTCATATGTGATCACTATAATTTTTTAACAAAATCAATATTTTATATGAAAATTGTCAAAAATCAATATTTTACATGAAAATTGTCAAAAATCTTTAAACCTTCGTAACTTCGTAAATAAGCCTCTAATTGACAAAAGGGCTTTCATATGTGATCACTATAATTTTTGACCAAAATCAATATTAATTGTAAAAAATCTTTAAACCTTCGTAACTTCGTAAATAAGCCTCTTATTGACAAAAGGGCTTTCATATGTGATCACTATAATTTTTGACCAAAATCAATATTAATTGTAAAAAATCTTTAAACCTTCGTAACTTCGTAAATAAGCCTCTAATTGACAAAAGGGCTTTCATATGTGATCACTAAAATTTTTGATCAAAATCAATATTTTACATGAAAATTGCCAAAAATCAATATTTTGTATCAAAATCGTCAAAAATCTTTAAACCCTCGTAACTTCGTAAATAAGCCTCTAATTGAGAAAAGGGTTTTCATATGTGATCACTATAATTTTTGACCAAAATCAATATTTTATATCAAAATTGTCAAAAATCTTTAAAACCTCGTAACTTCGTAAATAAGCCTCTAATTGACAAAAGGGCTTTCATATGTGATCACTATAATTTTTGACCAAAATCAATATTTTATATCAAAATTGTCAAAAATCTTTAAACCCTCGTAACTTCGTATATAAGCCTCTAATTGACAAAAGGGCTTTCATATGTGATCACTATAATTTTTGACCAAAATCAATATTTTATATGAAAACCTTCGTAACTTCGTAAATAAGCCTCTAATTGACAAAAGGGCTTTCATATGTGATCACCATAATTTTTGACCAAAATTAATATTTTATATGAAAATTTTCAAAAATTAATATTTTACATGAAAATTGCCAAAAATCTTTAAACCTTCGTAACTTCGTAAATAAGCCTCTAATTGACAAAAGAGCTTTCATATGTGATCACTACAATTTTGGACCAAAATTAATATTTTATATGAAAATTTTCAAAAATTAATATTTTACATGAAAATTGCCAAAAATCTTTAAACCTTCGTAACTTCGTAAATAAGCCTCTAATTGACAAAAGGGCTTTCATATGTGATCACTATAATTTTTGACCAAAATCAATATTTTATATGAAAATTGTCAAAAATCTTTAAACCCTCGTAACTTCGTAAATAAGCCTCGAATTGACAAAAGGGCTTTCATATGTGATCACTATAATTTTTGACCAAAATCAATATTTTATATGAAAATTGTCAAAAATCTTTAAACCCTCGTAACTTCGTAAATAAGACTCTAATTGACAAAAGGGCTTTCGTATGTGATCACTATAATTTTTAACCAAAATCAATATTTTATATGAAAATTGTCAAAAATCTTTAAACCCTCGTAACTTCGTAAATAAGCCTCTAATTGACAAAAGAGCTTTCATATGTGATCACTACAATTTTGGACCAAAATCAATATTAATTGTCAAAAACCTTTAAACCTTCGTAACTTCTTAAATAAGCCTCTAATTGACAAAAGGGCTTTCATATATGATCACCATAATTTTTGACCAAAATCAATATTTTATATGAAAATTTTCAAAAATTAATATTTTACATGAAAATTGCCAAAAATCTTTAAACCTTCGTAACTTCGCAAATAAGCCTCTAGTTGACAAAAGGGCTTTCATATGTGATCTCCATAATTTTTGACCAAAATCAATATTTTATATCAAAATTGTCAAAAATCTTTAAACCCTCGTAACTTCGTAAATAAGCCTCTAATTGACAAAAGGGCTTTAATATGTGATCAGTATAATTTTTGACCAAAATCATTATTTTATATGAAAATTTTCGAATCAATATTTTACATGAAAATTGCCAAAAATCAATATTTTATATCAAAATCGTCAAAAATCTTTAAACCCTCGTAACTTCGTAAATAAGCCTCTAATTCACAAAAGGGCTTTCATATATGATCACCATAATTTTTCTCCAAAATCAATATTTTATATGAAAATTTTCAAAAATTAATATTTTACATGAAAATTGCCAAAAATCTTTAAACCTTCGTAACTTCGCAAATAAGCCTCTAATTGACAAAAGGGCTTTCATATGTGATCACTATAATTTTTGATCAAAATCAATATTTAAATGAAAATTGCCAAAAATCAATATTTTATATGAAAATTTTCAAAAATCTTTAAACCTTCGAAACTTCGTAAATAAGCCTCTAATTGACAAAAGGGCTTTCATATGTGATCACTATAATTTTTGACCAAAATCAATATTTTATATCAAAATTGTCAAAAATCTTTAAACCCTCATAACTTCGTAAATAAGCCTCTAATTGACAAAAGGGCTTTCATATGTGATCACTATAATTTTTGACCAAAATCAATATTTTATATGAAAATTGTTAAAAATCTTTAAACCCTCGTAACTTCATAAACAAGCCTCTAATTGACAAAAGGGCTTTCATATGTGATCACCATAATTTTTGACCAAAATCAATATTAATTGTCAAAAACCTTTAAACCTTCGTAACTTCGTAAATAAGCCTCTAATTGACAAAAGGGCTTTCATATATGATCACCATAATTTTTGACCAAAATCAATATTTTATATAAAAATTTTCAAAAATTAATATTTTACATGAAAATTGCCAAAAATCTTTAAACCTTCGTAACTTCGCAAATAAGCCTCTAATTGACAAAAGGACTTTCATATGTGATCACTATAATTTTTGATCAAAATCAATATTTTACATGAAAATTGCCAAAAATCAATATTTTATATGAAAATTTTCAAAAATCTTTAAACCTTCGAAACTTCGTAAATAAGCCTCTAATTGACAAAAGGGCTTTCATATGTTATCACTATAATTTTTGACCAAAATCAATATTTTATATCAAAATTGTCAAAAATCTTTAAACCCTCATAACTTCGTAAATAAGCCTCTAATTGACAAAAGGGCTTTCATATGTGATCACTATAATTTTTGACCAAAATCAATATTTTATATGAAAATTGTTAAAAATCTTTAAACCCTCGTAACTTCATAAACAAGCCTCTAATTGACAAAAGGGCTTTCATATGTGATCACCATAATTTTTGACCAAAATCAATATTAATTGTCAAAAATCTTTAAACCTTCGTAACTTCGTAAATAAGCCTCTAATTGACAAAAGGGCTTTCATATGTGATCACTATAATTTTTGACCAAAATCAATATTTTATATGAAAATTGTTAAAAATCTTTAAACCCTCGTAACTTCGTAAAGAAGCCTCTAATTGACAAAAGGGCTTTCATATGTGATCACTAAAATTTTTGACCAAAATCAATATTAATTGTCAAAAATCTTTAAACCTTCGTAACTTCGTAAATAAGCCACTAATTGACAAAAGGGCTTTCATATGTGATCACTAAAATTTTTTAACAAAATCAATATTTTATATGAAAATTGTCAAAAATCAATATTTTACATGAAAATTGTCAAAAATCTTTAAACCCTCGTAACTTCGTAAATAAGCCTCTAATTGACAAAAGGGCTTTCATATGTGATCACTAAAATTTTTGACCAAAATCAATATTAATTGTCAAAAATCTTTAAACCTTCGTAACTTCGTAAATAAGCCTCTAATTGACAAAAGGCCTTTCATATGTGATCACTATAATTTTTTAACAAAATCAATATTTTATATGAAAGTTTTCAAAAATCAATATTTTATATGAAAATTGTCAAAAATCAATATTTTCCATGAAAATTGTCAAAAATCTTTAAACCCTCGTCTTCGTAAATAAGCCTCTAATTGACAAAAGGGCTTTCATATGTGATCACTAAAATTTTTGACCAAAATCAATATTAATTGTCAAAAATCTTTAAACCTTCGTAACTTCGTAAATAAGCCTCTAATTGACAAAAGGCCTTTCATATGTGATCACTATAATTTTTTAACAAAATCAATATTTTATATGAAAGTTTTCAAAAATCAATATTTTATATGAAAATTGTCAAAAATCAATATTTTACATGAAAATTGTCAAAAATCTTTAAACCCTCGTAACTTCGTAAATAAGCCTCTAATTGACAAAAGGGCTTTCATATGTGATCACTATAATTTTTGAACAAAATCAATATTAATTGTCAAAAATCTTTAAACCTTCGTAACTTCGTAAATAAGCCTCTAATTGACAAAAGGGCTTTCATATGTGATCACCATAATTTTTGACCAAAATTAATATTTTATATGAAAATTTTCAAAAATTAATATTTTACATGAAAATTGCCAAAAATCTTTAAACCTTCGTAACTTCGTAAATAAGCCTCTAATTGACAAAAGAGCTTTCATATGTGATCACCATAATTTTTGACCAAAATTAATATTTTATATGAAAATTTTCAAAAATTAATATTTTACATGAAAATTCCCAAAAATCTTTAAACCTTCGTAACTTCGTAAATAAGCCTCTAATTGAAAAAAGGGCTTTCATATGTGATCACTATAATTTTTGACCAAAATCAATATTTTATATGAAAATTGTCAAAAATCTTTAAACCCTCGTAACTTCGTAAATAAGCCTCGAATTGACAAAAGGGCTTTCATATGTGATCACTATAATTTTTGACCAAAATCAATATTTTATATGAAAATTGTCAAAAATCTTTAAACCCTCGTAACTTCGTAAATAAGACTCTAATTGACAAAAGGGCTTTCGTATGTGATCACTATAATTTTTGACCAAAATCAATATTTTATATGAAAATTGCCAAAAACCTTTAAACCTTCGTAACTTCTTAAATAAGCCTCTAATTGACAAAAGGGCTTTCATATATGATCACCATAATTTTTGACCAAAATCAATATTTTATATGAAAATTGTCAAAAATCTTTAAACCCTCGTAACTTCGTAAATAAGCCTCTAATTGACAAAAGGGCTTTCATATGTGATCACCATAATTTTTGACCAAAATCAATATTTTATATCAAAATTGTCAAAAATCTTTAAACCCTCGTAACTTCGTAAATAAGCCTCTAATTGACAAAAGGGCTTTAATATGTGATCAGTATAATTTTTGACCAAAATCATTATTTTATATGAAAATTTTCGAATCAATATTTTACATGAAAATTGCCAAAAATCAATATTTTATATCAAAATCGTCAAAAATCTTTAAACCCTCGTAACTTCGTAAATAAGCCTCTAATTCACAAAAGGGCTTTCATATATGATCACCATAATTTTTCTCCAAAATCAATATTTTATATGAAAATTTTCAAAAATTAATATTTTACATGAAAATTGCCAAAAATCTTTAAACCTTCGTAACTTCGCAAATAAGCCTCTAATTGACAAAAGGGCTTTCATATGTGATCACTATAATTTTTGATCAAAATCAATATTTAAATGAAAATTGCCAAAAATCAATATTTTATATGAAAATTTTCAAAAATCTTTAAACCTTCGAAACTTCGTAAATAAGCCTCTAATTGACAAAAGGGCTTTCATATGTGATCACTATAATTTTTGACCAAAATCAATATTTTATATCAAAATTGTCAAAAATCTTTAAACCCTCATAACTTCGTAAATAAGCCTCTAATTGACAAAAGGGCTTTCATATGTGATCACTATAATTTTTGACCAAAATCAATATTTTATATGAAAATTGTTAAAAATCTTTAAACCCTCGTAACTTCATAAACAAGCCTCTAATTGACAAAAGGGCTTTCATATGTGATCACCATAATTTTTGACCAAAATCAATATTAATTGTCAAAAACCTTTAAACCTTCGTAACTTCGTAAATAAGCCTCTAATTGACAAAAGGGCTTTCATATATGATCACCATAATTTTTGACCAAAATCAATATTTTATATAAAAATTTTCAAAAATTAATATTTTACATGAAAATTGCCAAAAATCTTTAAACCTTCGTAACTTCGCAAATAAGCCTCTAATTGACAAAAGGACTTTCATATGTGATCACTATAATTTTTGATCAAAATCAATATTTTACATGAAAATTGCCAAAAATCAATATTTTATATGAAAATTTTCAAAAATCTTTAAACCCTCGTAACTTCATAAACAAGCCTATAATTGACAAAAGGGCTTTCATATGTGATCACCATAATTTTTGACCAAAATCAATATTAATTGTCAAAAATCTTTAAACCTTCGTAACTTCGTAAATAAGCCTCTAATTGACAAAAGGGCTTTCATATGTGATCACTATAATTTTTGACCAAAATCAATATTTTATATGAAAATTGTTAAAAATCTTTAAACCCTCGTAACTTCGTAAAGAAGCCTCTAATTGACAAAAGGGCTTTCATATGTGATCACTAAAATTTTTGACCAAAATCAATATTAATTGTCAAAAATCTTTAAACCTTCGTAACTTCGTAAATAAGCCACTAATTGACAAAAGGGCTTTCATATGTGAACACTAAAATTTTTTAACAAAATCAATATTTTATATGAAAATTGTCAAAAATCAATATTTTACAGGAAAATTGTCAAAAATCTTTAAACCTTCCTAACTTCGTAAATAAGCCTCTAATTGACAAAAGGGCTTTCATATGTGATCACTATAATTTTTGACCAAAATCAATATTAATTGTAAAAAATCTTTAAACCTTCGTAACTTCGTAAATAAGCCACTAATTGACAAAAGGGCTTTCATATGTGATCACTAAAATTTTTTAACAAAATCAATATTTTATATGAAAATTGTCAAAAATCAATATTTTACATGAAAATTGTCAAAAATCTTTAAACCCTCGTAACTTCGTAAATAAGCCTCTAATTGACAAAAGGGCTTTCATATGTGATCACTATAATTTTTGACCAAAATCAATATTAATTGTCAAAAATCTTTAAACCTTCGTAACTTCGTAAATAAGCCTCTAATTGACAAAAGGCCTTTCATATGTGATCACTATAATTTTTTAACAAAATCAATATTTTATATGAAAGTTTTCAAAAATCAATATTTTATATGAAAATTGTCAAAAATCAATATTTTCCATGAAAATTGTCAAAAATCTTTAAACCCTCGTCTTCGTAAATAAGCCTCTAATTGACAAAAGGGCTTTCATATGTGATCACTAAAATTTTTGACCAAAATCAATATTAATTGTCAAAAATCTTTAAACCTTCGTAACTTCGTAAATAAGCCTCTAATTGACAACAGGCCTTTCATATGTGATCACTATAATTTTTTAACAAAATCAATATTTTATATGAAAGTTTTCAAAAATCAATATTTTATATGAAAATTGTCAAAAATCAATATTTTCCATGAAAATTGTCAAAAATCTTTAAACCCTCGTCTTCGTAAATAAGCCTCTAATTGACAAAAGGGCTTTCATATGTGATCACTAAAATTTTTGACCAAAATCAATATTAATTGTCAAAAATCTTTAAACCTTCGTAACTTCGTAAATAAGCCTCTAATTGACAAAAGGGCTTTCATATGTGATCACTATAATTTTTGACCAAAATCAATATTAATTGTAAAAAATCTTTAAACCTTCGTAACTTCGTAAATAAGCCACTAATTGACAAAAGGGCTTTCATATGTGATCACTAAAATTTTTTAACAAAATCAATATTTTATATGAAAATTGTCAAAAATCAATATTTTACATGAAAATTGTCAAAAATCTTTAAACCCTCGTAACTTCGTAAATAAGCCTCTAATTGACAAAAGGGCTTTCATATGTGATCACTAAAATTTTTGACCAAAATCAATATTAATTGTCAAAAATCTTTAAACCTTCGTAACTTCGTAAATAAGCCTCTAATTGACAAAAGGCCTTTCATATGTGATCACTATAATTTTTTAACAAAATCAATATTTTATATGAAAGTTTTCAAAAATCAATATTTTATATGAAAATTGTCAAAAATCAATATTTTCCATGAAAATTGTCAAAAATCTTTAAACCCTCGTCTTCGTAAATAAGCCTCTAATTGACAAAAGGGCTTTCATATGTGATCACTAAAATTTTTGACCAAAATCAATATTAATTGTCAAAAATCTTTAAACCTTCGTAACTTCGTAAATAAGCCTCTAATTGACAAAAGGCCTTTCATATGTGATCACTATAATTTTTTAACAAAATCAATATTTTATATGAAAGTTTTCAAAAATCAATATTTTATATGAAAATTGTCAAAAATCAATATTTTACATGAAAATTGTCAAAAATCTTTAAACCCTCGTAACTTCGTAAATAAGCCTCTAATTGACAAAAGGGCTTTCATATGTGATCACTATAATTTTTGAACAAAATCAATATTAATTGTCAAAAATCTTTAAACCTTCGTAACTTCGTAAATAAGCCTCTAATTGACAAAAGGGCTTTCATATGTGATCACCATAATTTTTGACCAAAATTAATATTTTATATGAAAATTTTCAAAAATTAATATTTTACATGAAAATTGCCAAAAATCTTTAAACCTTCGTAACTTCGTAAATAAGCCTCTAATTGACAAAAGAGCTTTCATATGTGATCACCATAATTTTTGACCAAAATTAATATTTTATATGAAAATTTTCAAAAATTAATATTTTACATGAAAATTCCCAAAAATCTTTAAACCTTCGTAACTTCGTAAATAAGCCTCTAATTGAAAAAAGGGCTTTCATATGTGATCACTATAATTTTTGACCAAAATCAATATTTTATATGAAAATTGTCAAAAATCTTTAAACCCTCGTAACTTCGTAAATAAGCCTCGAATTGACAAAAGGGCTTTCATATGTGATCACTATAATTTTTGACCAAAATCAATATTTTATATGAAAATTGTCAAAAATCTTTAAACCCTCGTAACTTCGTAAATAAGACTCTAATTGACAAAAGGGCTTTCGTATGTGATCACTATAATTTTTGACCAAAATCAATATTTTATATGAAAATTGCCAAAAACCTTTAAACCTTCGTAACTTCTTAAATAAGCCTCTAATTGACAAAAGGGCTTTCATATATGATCACCATAATTTTTGACCAAAATCAATATTTTATATGAAAATTGTCAAAAATCTTTAAACCCTCGTAACTTCGTAAATAAGCCTCTAATTGACAAAAGGGCTTTCATATGTGATCACCATAATTTTTGACCAAAATCAATATTTTATATCAAAATTGTCAAAAATCTTTAAACCCTCGTAACTTCGTAAATAAGCCTCTAATTGACAAAAGGGCTTTAATATGTGATCAGTATAATTTTTGACCAAAATCATTATTTTATATGAAAATTTTCGAATCAATATTTTACATGAAAATTGCCAAAAATCAATATTTTATATCAAAATCGTCAAAAATCTTTAAACCCTCGTAACTTCGTAAATAAGCCTCTAATTCACAAAAGGGCTTTCATATATGATCACCATAATTTTTCTCCAAAATCAATATTTTATATGAAAATTTTCAAAAATTAATATTTTACATGAAAATTGCCAAAAATCTTTAAACCTTCGTAACTTCGCAAATAAGCCTCTAATTGACAAAAGGGCTTTCATATGTGATCACTATAATTTTTGATCAAAATCAATATTTAAATGAAAATTGCCAAAAATCAATATTTTATATGAAAATTTTCAAAAATCTTTAAACCTTCGAAACTTCGTAAATAAGCCTCTAATTGACAAAAGGGCTTTCATATGTGATCACTATAATTTTTGACCAAAATCAATATTTTATATCAAAATTGTCAAAAATCTTTAAACCCTCATAACTTCGTAAATAAGCCTCTAATTGACAAAAGGGCTTTCATATGTGATCACTATAATTTTTGACCAAAATCAATATTTTATATGAAAATTGTTAAAAATCTTTAAACCCTCGTAACTTCATAAACAAGCCTCTAATTGACAAAAGGGCTTTCATATGTGATCACCATAATTTTTGACCAAAATCAATATTAATTGTCAAAAACCTTTAAACCTTCGTAACTTCGTAAATAAGCCTCTAATTGACAAAAGGGCTTTCATATATGATCACCATAATTTTTGACCAAAATCAATATTTTATATAAAAATTTTCAAAAATTAATATTTTACATGAAAATTGCCAAAAATCTTTAAACCTTCGTAACTTCGCAAATAAGCCTCTAATTGACAAAAGGACTTTCATATGTGATCACTATAATTTTTGATCAAAATCAATATTTTACATGAAAATTGCCAAAAATCAATATTTTATATGAAAATTTTCAAAAATCTTTAAACCCTCGTAACTTCATAAACAAGCCTATAATTGACAAAAGGGCTTTCATATGTGATCACCATAATTTTTGACCAAAATCAATATTAATTGTCAAAAATCTTTAAACCTTCGTAACTTCGTAAATAAGCCTCTAATTGACAAAAGGGCTTTCATATGTGATCACTATAATTTTTGACCAAAATCAATATTTTATATGAAAATTGTTAAAAATCTTTAAACCCTCGTAACTTCGTAAAGAAGCCTCTAATTGACAAAAGGGCTTTCATATGTGATCACTAAAATTTTTGACCAAAATCAATATTAATTGTCAAAAATCTTTAAACCTTCGTAACTTCGTAAATAAGCCACTAATTGACAAAAGGGCTTTCATATGTGAACACTAAAATTTTTTAACAAAATCAATATTTTATATGAAAATTGTCAAAAATCAATATTTTACAGGAAAATTGTCAAAAATCTTTAAACCTTCCTAACTTCGTAAATAAGCCTCTAATTGACAAAAGGGCTTTCATATGTGATCACTATAATTTTTGACCAAAATCAATATTAATTGTAAAAAATCTTTAAACCTTCGTAACTTCGTAAATAATCCTCTTATTGACAAAAGGGCTTTCATATGTGATCACTATAATTTTTTAACAAAATCAATATTTTATATGAAAATTGTCAAAAATCAATATTTTACATGAAAATTGTCAAAAATCTTTAAACCCTCGTAACTTCGTAAATAAGCCTCTAATTGACAAAAGGGCTTTCATATGTGATCACTAAAATTTTTGACCAAAATCAATATTAATTGTCAAAAATCTTTAAACCTTCGTAACTTCGTAAATAAGCCTCTAATTGACAAAAGGCCTTTCATATGTGATCACTATAATTTTTTAACAAAATCAATATTTTATATGAAAGTTTTCAAAAATCAATATTTTATATGAAAATTGTCAAAAATCAATATTTTACATGAAAATTGTCAAAAATCTTTAAACCCTCGTAACTTCGTAAATAAGCCTCTAATTGACAAAAGGGCTTTCATATGTGATCACTAAAATTTTTGACCAAAATCAATATTAATTGTCAAAAATCTTTAAACCTTCGTAACTTCGTAAATAAGCCTCTAATTGACAAAAGGCCTTTCATATGTGATCACTATAATTTTTTAACAAAATCAATATTTTATATGAAAGTTTTCAAAAATCAATATTTTATATGAAAATTGTCAAAAATCAATATTTTACATGAAAATTGTCAAAAATCTTTAAACCCTCGTAACTTCGTAAATAAGCCTCTAATTGACAAAAGGGCTTTCATATGTGATCACTATAATTTTTGACCAAAATCAATATTAATTGTCAAAAATCTTTAAACCTTCGTAACTTCGTAAATAAGCCTCTAATTGACAAAAGGGCTTTCATATGTGATCACCATAATTTTTGACCAAAATTAATATTTTATATGAAAATTTTCAAAAATTAATATTTTACATGAAAATTGCCAAAAATCTTTAAACCTACGTAACTTCGTAAATAAGCCTCTAATTGACAAAAGAGCTTTCATATGTGATCACCATAATTTTTGACCAAAATTAATATTTTATATGAAAATTTTCAAAAATTAATATTTTACATGAAAATTGCCAAAAATCTTTAAACCTTCGTAACTTCGTAAATAAGCCTCTAATTGACAAAAGGGCTTTCATATGTGATCACTGTAATTTCTGACCAAAATCAATATTTTATATGAAAATTTTCAAAAATCAATATTTTATATCAAAATTGTCAAAAATCTTTAAACCCTCGTAACTTCGTAAATAAGCCTCTAATTGACAAAAGAGCTTTTATATGCGATCACTGTAATTTCTGACCAAAATCAATATTTTATATGAAAATTTTCAAAAATCAATATTTTACATGAAAATTGTCAAAAATCTTTAAACCCTCGTAACTTCGTAAATAAGCCTCGAATTGACAAAAGGGCTTTCATATGTGATCACTATAATTTTTGACCAAAATCAATATTTTATATGAAAATTGTCAAAAATCTTTAAACCCTCGTAACTTCGTAAATAAGACTCTAATTGACAAAAGGGCTTTCGTATGTGATCACTATAATTTTTGACCAAAATCAATATTTTATATGAAAATTGTCAAAAATCTTTAAACCCTCGTAACTTCGTAAATAAGCCTCTAATTGACAAAAGAGCTTTCATATGTGATCACTATAATTTTTGACCAAAATCATTATTTTATATGAAAATTTTCGAATCAATATTTTACATGAAAATTGCCAAAAATCAATATTTTATATCAAAATCGTCAAAAATCTTTAAACCCTCGTAACTTCGTAAATAAGCCTCTAATTCACAAAAGGGCTTTCATATATGATCACCTTAATTTTTCTCCAAAATCAATATTTTATATGAAAATTTTCAAAAATTAATATTTTACATGAAAATTGCCAAAAATCTTTAAACCTTCGTAACTTCGCAAATAAGCCTCTAATTGACAAGAGGGCTTTCATATGTGATCACTATAATTTTTGATCAAAATCAATATTTAAATGAAAATTGCCAAAAATCAATATTTTATATGAAAATTTTCAAAAATCTTTAAACCTTCGAAACTTCGTAAATAAGCCTCTAATTGACAAAACGGCTTTCATATGTGATCACTATAATTTTTGACCAAAATCAATATTTTATATCAAAATTGTCAAAAATCTTTAAACCCTCATAACTTCGTAAATAAGCCTCTAATTGACAAAAGGGCTTTCATATGTGATCACTATAATTTTTGACCAAAATCAATCTTTTATATGAAAATTGTTAAAAATCTTTAAACCCTCGTAACTTCATAAACAAGCCTCTAATTGACAAAAGGGCTTTCATATGTGATCACCATAATTTTTGACCAAAATCAATATTAATTGTCAAAAACCTTTAAACCTTCGTAACTTCGTAAATAAGCCTCTAATTGACAAAAGGGCTTTCATATATGATCACCATAATTTTTGACCAAAATCAATATTTTATATAAAAATTTTCAAAAATTAATATTTTACATGAAAATTGCCAAAAATCTTTAAACCTTCGTAACTTCGCAAATAAGCCTCTAATTGACAAAAGGACTTTCATATGTGATCACTATAATTTTTGATCAAAATCAATATTTTACATGAAAATTGCCAAAAATCAATATTTTATATGAAAATTTTCAAAAATCTTTAAACCTTCGAAACTTCGTAAATAAGCCTCTAATTGACAAAAGGGCTTTCATATGTTATCACTATAATTTTTGACCAAAATCAATATTTTATATCAAAATTGTCAAAAATCTTTAAACCCTCATAACTTCGTAAATAAGCCTCTAATTGACAAAAGGGCTTTCATATGTGATCACTATAATTTTTGACCAAAATCATTATTTTATATGAAAATTTTCAAAAATTAATATTTTACATGAAAATTGCCAAAAATCTTTAAACCTTCGTAACTTCGCAAATAAGCCTCTAATTGACAAAAGGGCTTTCATATGTGATCACTGTAATTTCTGACCAAAATCAATATTTTATATGAAAATTTTCAAAAATCAATATTTTATATCAAAATTGTCAAAAATCTTTAAACCCTCGTAACTTCGTAAATAAGCCTCTAATTGACAAAAGAGCTTTTATATGCGATCACTGTAATTTCTGACCAAAATCAATATTTTATATGAAAATTTTCAAAAATCAATATTTTACATGAAAATTGTCAAAAATCTTTAAACCCTCGTAACTTCGTAAATAAGCCTCGAATTGACAAAAGGGCTTTCATATGTGATCACTATAATTTTTGACCAAAATCAATATTTTATATGAAAATTGTCAAAAATCTTTAAACCCTCGTAACTTCGTAAATAAGACTCTAATTGACAAAAGGGCTTTCGTATGTGATCACTATAATTTTTGACCAAAATCAATATTTTATATGAAAATTGTCAAAAATCTTTAAACCCTCGTAACTTCGTAAATAAGCCTCTAATTGACAAAAGAGCTTTCATATGTGATCACTATAATTTTTGACCAAAATCATTATTTAAATGAAAATTGCCAAAAATCAATATTTTATATGAAAATTTTCAAAAATCTTTAAACCTTCGAAACTTCGTAAATAAGCCTCTAATTCACAAAAGGGCTTTCATATATGATCACCATAATTTTTGACCAAAATCATTATTTAAATGAAAATTGCCAAAAATCAATATTTTATATCAAAATCGTCAAAAATCTTTAAACCTTCGAAACTTCGTAAATAAGCCTCTAATTGACAAAACGGCTTTCATATGTGATCACTATAATTTTTGACCAAAATCAATATTTTATATCAAAATTGTCAAAAATCTTTAAACCCTCATAACTTCGTAAATAAGCCTCTAATTGACAAAAGGGCTTTCATATGTGATCACTATAATTTTTGACCAAAATCAATATTTTATATGAAAATTTTCAAAAATCTTTAAACCTTCGAAACTTCGTAAATAAGCCTCTAATTCACAAAAGGGCTTTCATATATGATCACCATAATTTTTGACCAAAATCATTATTTAAATGAAAATTGCCAAAAATCAATATTTTATATCAAAATCGTCAAAAATCTTTAAACCTACGAAACTTCGTAAATAAGCCTCTAATTGACAAAACGGCTTTCATATGTGATCGCTATAATTTTTGACCAAAATCAATATTTTATATCAAAATTGTCAAAAATCTTTAAACCCTCGTAACTTCGTAAATAAGCCTCTAATTCACAAAAGGGCTTTCATATATGATCACTATAATTTTTCTCCAAAATCAATATTTTATATGAAAATTTTCAAAAATTAATATTTTACATGAAAATTGCCAAAAATCTTTAAACCTTCGTAACTTCGCAAATAAGCCTCTAATTGACAAAAGGGCTTTCATATGTGATCACTATAATTATTGACCAAAATCATTATTTAAATGAAAATTGCCAAAAATCAATATTTTATATCAAAATCGTCAAAAATCTTTAAACCCTCGTAACTTCGTAAATAAGCCTCTAATTCACAAAAGGGCTTTCATATATGATCACCATAATTTTTCTCCAAAATCAATATTTTATATGAAAATTTTCAAAAATTAATATTTTACATGAAAATTGCCAAAAATCTTTAAACCTTCGTAACTTCGCAAATAAGCCTCTAATTGACAAAAGGGCTTTCATATGTGATCACCATAATTTTTGACCAAAATCAATATTAATTGTCAAAAACCTTTAAACCTTCGTAACTTCGTAAATAAGCCTCTAATTGACAAAAGGGCTTTCATATATGATCACCATAATTTTTGACCAAAATCAATATTTTATATAAAAATTTTCAAAAATTAATATTTTACATGAAAATTGCCAAAAATCTTTAAACCTTCGTAACTTCGCAAATAAGCCTCTAATTGACAAAAGGACTTTCATATGTGATCACTATAATTTTTGATCAAAATCAATATTTTACATGAAAATTGCCAAAAATCAATATTTTATATGAAAATTTTCAAAAATCTTTAAACCTTCGAAACTTCGTAAATAAGCCTCTAATTGACAAAAGGGCTTTCATATGTTATCACTATAATTTTTGACCAAAATCAATATTTTATATCAAAATTGTCAAAAATCTTTAAACCCTCATAACTTCGTAAATAACCCTCTAATTGACAAAAGGGCTTTCATATGTGATCACTATAATTTTTGACCAAAATCATTATTTTATATGAAAATTTTCAAAAATTAATATTTTACATGAAAATTGCCAAAAATCTTTAAACCTTCGTAACTTCGCAAATAAGCCTCTAATTGACAAAAGGGCTTTCATATGTGATCACTGTAATTTCTGACCAAAATCAATATTTTATATGAAAATTTTCAAAAATCAATATTTTATATCAAAATTGTCAAAAATCTTTAAACCCTCGTAACTTCGTAAATAAGCCTCTAATTGACAAAAGAGCTTTTATATGCGATCACTGTAATTTCTGACCAAAATATTTTATATGAAAATTTTCAAAAATCAATATTTTACATGAAAATTGTCAAAAATCTTTAAACCCTCGTAACTTCGTAAATAAGCCTCGAATTGACAAAAGGGCTTTCATATGTGATCACTATAATTTTTGACCAAAATCAATATTTTATATGAAAATTTTCAAAAATCTTTAAACCTTCGAAACTTCGTAAATAAGCCTCTAATTCACAAAAGGGCTTTCATATATGATCACCATAATTTTTGACCAAAATCATTATTTAAATGAAAATTGCCAAAAATCAATATTTTATATCAAAATCGTCAAAAATCTTTAAACCTACGAAACTTCGTAAATAAGCCTCTAATTGACAAAACGGCTTTCATATGTGATCGCTATAATTTTTGACCAAAATCAATATTTTATATCAAAATTGTCAAAAATCTTTAAACCCTCGTAACTTCGTAAATAAGCCTCTAATTCACAAAAGGGCTTTCATATATGATCACCATAATTTTTCTCCAAAATCAATATTTTATATGAAAATTTTCAAAAATTAATATTTTACATGAAAATTGCCAAAAATCTTTAAACCTTCGTAACTTCGCAAATAAGCCTCTAATTGACAAAAGGGCTTTCATATGTGATCACTATAATTTTTGACCAAAATCATTATTTAAATGAAAATTGCCAAAAATCAATATTTTATATCAAAATCGTCAAAAATCTTTAAACCCTCGTAACTTCGTAAATAAGCCTCTAATTCACAAAAGGGCTTTCATATATGATCACCATAATTTTTCTCCAAAATCAATATTTTATATGAAAATTTTCAAAAATTAATATTTTACATGAAAATTGCCAAAAATCTTTAAACCTTCGTAACTTCGCAAATAAGCCTCTAATTGACAAAAGGGCTTTCATATGTGATCACCATAATTTTTGACCAAAATCAATATTAATTGTCAAAAACCTTTAAACCTTCGTAACTTCGTAAATAAGCCTCTAATTGACAAAAGGGCTTTCATATATGATCACCATAATTTTTGACCAAAATCAATATTTTATATAAAAATTTTCAAAAATTAATATTTTACATGAAAATTGCCAAAAATCTTTAAACCTTCGTAACTTCGCAAATAAGCCTCTAATTGACAAAAGGACTTTCATATGTGATCACTATAATTTTTGATCAAAATCAATATTTTACATGAAAATTGCCAAAAATCAATATTTTATATGAAAATTTTCAAAAATCTTTAAACCTTCGAAACTTCGTAAATAAGCCTCTAATTGACAAAAGGGCTTTCATATGTTATCACTATAATTTTTGACCAAAATCAATATTTTATATCAAAATTGTCAAAAATCTTTAAACCCTCATAACTTCGTAAATAACCCTCTAATTGACAAAAGGGCTTTCATATGTGATCACTATAATTTTTGACCAAAATCATTATTTTATATGAAAATTTTCAAAAATTAATATTTTACATGAAAATTGCCAAAAATCTTTAAACCTTCGTAACTTCGCAAATAAGCCTCTAATTGACAAAAGGGCTTTCATATGTGATCACTGTAATTTCTGACCAAAATCAATATTTTATATGAAAATTTTCAAAAATCAATATTTTATATCAAAATTGTCAAAAATCTTTAAACCCTCGTAACTTCGTAAATAAGCCTCTAATTGACAAAAGAGCTTTTATATGCGATCACTGTAATTTCTGACCAAAATATTTTATATGAAAATTTTCAAAAATCAATATTTTACATGAAAATTGTCAAAAATCTTTAAACCCTCGTAACTTCGTAAATAAGCCTCGAATTGACAAAAGGGCTTTCATATGTGATCACTATAATTTTTGACCAAAATCAATATTTTATATGAAAATTTTCAAAAATCTTTAAACCTTCGAAACTTCGTAAATAAGCCTCTAATTCACAAAAGGGCTTTCATATATGATCACCATAATTTTTGACCAAAATCATTATTTAAATGAAAATTGCCAAAAATCAATATTTTATATCAAAATCGTCAAAAATCTTTAAACCTACGAAACTTCGTAAATAAGCCTCTAATTGACAAAACGGCTTTCATATGTGATCGCTATAATTTTTGACCAAAATCAATATTTTATATCAAAATTGTCAAAAATCTTTAAACCCTCGTAACTTCGTAAATAAGCCTCTAATTCACAAAAGGGCTTTCATATATGATCACCATAATTTTTCTCCAAAATCAATATTTTATATGAAAATTTTCAAAAATTAATATTTTACATGAAAATTGCCAAAAATCTTTAAACCTTCGTAACTTCGCAAATAAGCCTCTAATTGACAAAAGGGCTTTCATATGTGATCACTATAATTTTTGACCAAAATCATTATTTAAATGAAAATTGCCAAAAATCAATATTTTATATCAAAATCGTCAAAAATCTTTAAACCCTCGTAACTTCGTAAATAAGCCTCTAATTCACAAAAGGGCTTTCATATATGATCACCATAATTTTTCTCCAAAATCAATATTTTATATGAAAATTTTCAAAAATTAATATTTTACATGAAAATTGCCAAAAATCTTTAAACCTTCGTAACTTCGCAAATAAGCCTCTAATTGACAAAAGGGCTTTCATATGTGATCACCATAATTTTTGACCAAAATCAATATTAATTGTCAAAAACCTTTAAACCTTCGTAACTTCGTAAATAAGCCTCTAATTGACAAAAGGGCTTTCATATATGATCACCATAATTTTTGACCAAAATCAATATTTTATATAAAAATTTTCAAAAATTAATATTTTACATGAAAATTGCCAAAAATCTTTAAACCTTCGTAACTTCGCAAATAAGCCTCTAATTGACAAAAGGACTTTCATATGTGATCACTATAATTTTTGATCAAAATCAATATTTTACATGAAAATTGCCAAAAATCAATATTTTATATGAAAATTTTCAAAAATCTTTAAACCTTCGAAACTTCGTAAATAAGCCTCTAATTGACAAAAGGGCTTTCATATGTTATCACTATAATTTTTGACCAAAATCAATATTTTATATCAAAATTGTCAAAAATCTTTAAACCCTCATAACTTCGTAAATAAGCCTCTAATTGACAAAAGGGCTTTCATATGTGATCACTATAATTTTTGACCAAAATCATTATTTTATATGAAAATTTTCAAAAATTAATATTTTACATGAAAATTGCCAAAAATCTTTAAACCTTCGTAACTTCGCAAATAAGCCTCTAATTGACAAAAGGGCTTTCATATGTGATCACTGTAATTTCTGACCAAAATCAATATTTTATATGAAAATTTTCAAAAATCAATATTTTATATCAAAATTGTCAAAAATCTTTAAACCCTCGTAACTTCGTAAATAAGCCTCTAATTGACAAAAGAGCTTTTATATGCGATCACTGTAATTTCTGACCAAAATCAATATTTTATATGAAAATTTTCAAAAATCAATATTTTACATGAAAATTGTCAAAAATCTTTAAACCCTCGTAACTTCGTAAATAAGCCTCGAATTGACAAAAGGGCTTTCATATGTGATCACTATAATTTTTGACCAAAATCAATATTTTATATGAAAATTGTCAAAAATCTTTAAACCCTCGTAACTTCGTAAATAAGACTCTAATTGACAAAAGGGCTTTCGTATGTGATCACTATAATTTTTGACCAAAATCAATATTTTATATGAAAATTGTCAAAAATCTTTAAACCCTCGTAACTTCGTAAATAAGCCTCTAATTGACAAAAGAGCTTTCATATGTGATCACTATAATTTTTGACCAAAATCATTATTTAAATGAAAATTGCCAAAAATCAATATTTTATATGAAAATTTTCAAAAATCTTTAAACCTTCGAAACTTCGTAAATAAGCCTCTAATTCACAAAAGGGCTTTCATATATGATCACCATAATTTTTGACCAAAATCAATATTTTATATGAAAATTGTTAAAAATCAATATTTTATATCAAAATCGTCAAAAATCTTTAAACCTTCGAAACTTCGTAAATAAGCCTCTAATTGACAAAACGGCTTTCATATGTGATCACTATAATTTTTGACCAAAATCAATATTTTATATCAAAATTGTCAAAAATCTTTAAACCCTCATAACTTCGTAAATAAGCCTCTAATTGACAAAAGGGCTTTCATATGTGATCACTATAATTTTTGACCAAAATCAATATTTTATATGAAAATTTTCAAAAATCTTTAAACCTTCGAAACTTCGTAAATAAGCCTCTAATTCACAAAAGGGCTTTCATATATGATCACCATAATTTTTGACCAAAATCATTATTTAAATGAAAATTGCCAAAAATCAATATTTTATATCAAAATCGTCAAAAATCTTTAAACCTACGAAACTTCGTAAATAAGCCTCTAAATGACAAAACGGCTTTCATATGTGATCGCTATAATTTTTGACCAAAATCAATATTTTATATCAAAATTGTCAAAAATCTTTAAACCCTCTTAACTTCGTAAATAAGCCTCTAATTCACAAAAGGGCTTTCATATATGATCACCATAATTTTTCTCCAAAATCAATATTTTATATGAAAATTTTCAAAAATTAATATTTTACATGAAAATTGCCAAAAATCTTTAAACCTTCGTAACTTCGCAAATAAGCCTCTAATTGACAAAAGGGCTTTCATATGTGATCACTATAATTTTTGACCAAAATCATTATTTAAATGAAAATTGCCAAAAATCAATATTTTATATCAAAATCGTCAAAAATCTTTAAACCCTCGTAACTTCGTAAATAAGCCTCTAATTCACAAAAGGGCTTTCATATATGATCACCATAATTTTTCTCCAAAATCAATATTTTATATGAAAATTTTCAAAAATTAATATTTTACATGAAAATTGCCAAAAATCTTTAAACCTTCGTAACTTCGCAAATAAGCCTCTAATTGACAAAAGGGCTTTCATATGTGATCACTATAATTTTTGATCAAAATCAATATTTAAATGAAAATTGCCAAAAATCAATATTTTATATGAAAATTTTCAAAAATCTTTAAACCTTCGAAACTTCGTAAATAAGCCTCTAATTGACAAAACGGCTTTCATATGTGATCACTATAATTTTTGACCAAAATCAATATTTTATATCAAAATTGTCAAAAATCTTTAAACCCTCATAACTTCGTAAATAAGCCTCTAATTGACAAAAGGGCTTTCATATGTGATCACTATAATTTTTGACCAAAATCAATATTTTATATGAAAATTGTTAAAAATCTTTAAACCCTCGTAACTTCATAAACAAGCCTCTAATTGACAAAAGGGCTTTCATATGTGATCACCATAATTTTTGACCAAAATCAATATTAATTGTCAAAAACCTTTAAACCTTCGTAACTTCGTAAATAAGCCTCTAATTGACAAAAGGGCTTTCATATATGATCACCATAATTTTTGACCAAAATCAATATTTTATTTAAAAATTTTCAAAAATTAATATTTTACATGAAAATTGCCAAAAATCTTTAAACCTTCGTAACTTCGCAAATAAGCCTCTAATTGACAAAAGGACTTTCATATGTGATCACTATAATTTTTGATCAAAATCAATATTTTACATGAAAATTGCCAAAAATCAATATTTTATATGAAAATTTTCAAAAATCTTTAAACCTTCGAAACTTCGTAAATAAGCCTCTAATTGACAAAAGGGCTTTCATATGTTATCACTATAATTTTTGACCAAAATCAATATTTTATATCAAAATTGTCAAAAATCTTTAAACCCTCATAACTTCGTAAATAAGCCTCTAATTGACAAAAGGGCTTTCATATGTGATCACTATAATTTTTGACCAAAATCAATATTTTATATGAAAATTGTTAAAAATCTTTAAACCCTCGTAACTTCATAAACAAGCCTCTAATTGACAAAAGGGCTTTCATATGTGATCACCATAATTTTTGACCAAAATCAATATTAATTGTCAAAAATCTTTAAACCCTCATAACTTCGTAAATAAGCCTCTAATTGACAAAAGGGCTTTCATATGTGATCACTATAATTTTTGACCAAAATCAATATTTTATATGAAAATTGTTAAAAATCTTTAAACCCTCGTAACTTCATAAACAAGCCTCTAATTGACAAAAGGGCTTTCATATGTGATCACTATAATTTTTGACCAAAATCAATATTTTATATGAAAATTGTCAAAAATCTTTAAACCCTCGTAACTTCGTAAATAAGCCTCTAATTGACAAAAGAGCTTTCATATGTGATCACTATAATTTTTGACCAAAATCATTATTTTATATGAAAATTTTCGAATCAATATTTTACATGAAAATTGCCAAAAATCAATATTTTATATCAAAATCGTCAAAAATCTTTAAACCCTCGTAACTTCGTAAATAAGCCTCTAATTCACAAAAGGGCTTTCATATATGATCACCATAATTTTTCTCCAAAATCAATATTTTATATGAAAATTTTCAAAAATTAATATTTTACATGAAAATTGCCAAAAATCTTTAAACCTTCGTAACTTCGCAAATAAGCCTCTAATTGACAAAAGGGCTTTCATATGTGATCACTGTAATTTCTGACCAAAATCAATATTTTATATGAAAATTTTCAAAAATCAATATTTTATATCAAAATTGTCAAAAATCTTTAAACCCTCGTAACTTCGTAAATAAGCCTCTAATTGACAAAAGAGCTTTTATATGCGATCACTGTAATTTCTGACCAAAATCAATATTTTATATGAAAATTTTCAAAAATCAATATTTTACATGAAAATTGTCAAAAATCTTTAAACCCTCGTAACTTCGTAAATAAGCCTCGAATTGACAAAAGGGCTTTCATATGTGATCACCATAATTTTTGACCAAAATTAATATTTTATATGAAAATTTTCAAAAATTAATATTTTACATGAAAATTGCCAAAAATCTTTAAACCTTCGTAACTTCGTAAATAAGCCTCTAATTGACAAAAGGGCTTTCATATGTGATCACTGTAATTTCTGACCAAAATCAATATTTTATATGAAAATTTTCAAAAATCAATATTTTATATCAAAATTGTCAAAAATCTTTAAACCCTCGTAACTTCGTAAATAAGCCTCTAATTGACAAAAGAGCTTTTATATGCGATCACTGTAATTTCTGACCAAAATCAATATTTTATATGAAAATTTTCAAAAATCAATATTTTACATGAAAATTGTCAAAAATCTTTAAACCCTCGTAACTTCGTAAATAAGCCTCTAATTGACAAAAGAGCTTTTATATGCGATCACTGTAATTTCTGACCAAAATCAATATTTTATATGAAAATTTTCAAAAATCAATATTTTACATGAAAATTGTCAAAAATCTTTAAACCCTCGTAACTTCGTAAATAAGCCTCGAATTGACAAAAGGGCTTTCATATGTGATCACTATAATTTTTGACCAAAATCAATATTTTATATGAAAATTGTCAAAAATCTTTAAACCCTCGTAACTTCGTAAATAAGCCTCTAATTGACAAAAGAGCTTTCATATGTGATCACTATAATTTTTGACCAAAATCATTATTTAAATGAAAATTGCCAAAAATCAATATTTTATATGAAAATTTTCAAAAATCTTTAAACCTTCGAAACTTCGTAAATAAGCCTCTAATTCACAAAAGGGCTTTCATATATGATCACCATAATTTTTGACCAAAATCATTATTTAAATGAAAATTGCCAAAAATCAATATTTTATATCAAAATCGTCAAAAATCTTTAAACCTTCGAAACTTCGTAAATAAGCCTCTAATTGACAAAACGGCTTTCATATGTGATCACTATAATTTTTGACCAAAATCAATATTTTATATCAAAATTGTCAAAAATCTTTAAACCCTCATAACTTCGTAAATAAGCCTCTAATTGACAAAAGGGCTTTCATATGTGATCACTATAATTTTTGACCAAAATCAATATTTTATATGAAAATTGTTAAAAATCTTTAAACCCTCGTAACTTCATAAACAAGCCTCTAATTGACAAAAGGGCTTTCATATGTGATCACTATAATTTTTGATCAAAATCAATATTTAAATGAAAATTGCCAAAAATCAATATTTTATATGAAAATTTTCAAAAATCTTTAAACCTTCGAAACTTCGTAAATAAGCCTCTAATTGACAAAACGGCTTTCATATGTGATCACTATAATTTTTGACCAAAATCAATATTTTATATCAAAATTGTCAAAAATCTTTAAACCCTCGTAACTTCGTAAATAAGCCTCTAATTCACAAAAGGGCTTTCATATATGATCACCATAATTTTTCTCCAAAATCAATATTTTATATGAAAATTTTCAAAAATTAATATTTTACATGAAAATTGACAAAAATCTTTAAACCTTCGTAACTTCGCAAATAAGCCTCTAATTGACAAAAGGGCTTTCATATGTGATCACTATAATTTTTGACCAAAATCATTATTTAAATGAAAATTGCCAAAAATCAATATTTTATATCAAAATCGTCAAAAATCTTTAAACACTCGTAACTTCGTAAATAAGCCTCTTATTCACAAAAGGGCTTTCATATATGATCACCATAATTTTTCTCCAAAATCAATATTTTATATGAAAATTTTCAAAAATTAATATTTTACATGAAAATTGCCAAAAATCTTTAAACCTTCGTAACTTCGCAAATAAGCCTCTAATTGACAAAAGGGCTTTCATATGTGATCACTATAATTTTTGATCAAAATCAATATTTAAATGAAAATTGCCAAAAATCAATATTTTATATGAAAATTTTCAAAAATCTTTAAACCTTCGAAACTTCGTAAATAAGCCTCTAATTGACAAAACGGCTTTCATATGTGATCACTATAATTTTTGACCAAAATCAATATTTTATATAAAAATTTTCAAAAATTAATATTTTACATGAAAATTGCCAAAAATCTTTAAACCTTCGTAACTCCATAAACAAGCCTCTAATTGACAAAAGGGCTTTCATATGTGATCACCATAATTTTTGACCAAAATCAATATTAATTGTCAAAAACCTTTAAACCTTCGTAACTTCGTAAATAAGCCTCTAATTGACAAAAGGGCTTTCATATATGATCACCATAATTTTTGACCAAAATCAATATTTTATATAAAAATTTTCAAAAATTAATATTTTACATGAAAATTGCCAAAAATCTTTAAACCTTCGTAACTTCGCAAATAAGCCTCTAATTGACAAAAGGACTTTCATATGTGATCACTATAATTTTTGATCAAAATCAATATTTTACATGAAAATTGCCAAAAATCAATATTTTATATGAAAATTTTCAAAAATCTTTAAACCTTCGAAACTTCGTAAATAAGCCTCTAATTGACAAAAGGGCTTTCATATGTGATCACTATAATTTTTGACCAAAATCAATATTTTATATGAAAATTGTTAAAAATCTTTAAACCCTCGTAACTTCGTAAAGAAGCCTCTAATTGACAAAAGGGCTTTCATATGTGATCACTAAAATTTTTGACCAAAATCAATATTAATTGTCAAAAATCTTTAAACCTTCGTAACTTCGTAAATAAGCCTCTAATTGACAAAAGGGCTTTCATATGTGATCACTATAATTTTTGACCAAAATCAATATTAATTGCAAAAAATCTTTAAACCTTCGTAACTTCGTAAATAATCCTCTTATTGACAAAAGGGCTTTCATATGTGATCACTATAATTTTTTAACAAAATCAATATTTTATATGAAAATTGTCAAAAATCAATATTTTACATGAAAATTGTCAAAAATCTTTAAACCTTCGTAACTTCGTAAATAACCCTCTAATTGACAAAAGGGCTTTCATATGTGATCACTATAATTTTTGACCAAAATCAATATTAATTGTAAAAAATCTTTAAACCTTCGTAACTTCGTAAATAATCCTCTTATTGACAAAAGGGCTTTCATATGTGATCACTATAATTTTTTAACAAAATCAATATTTTATATGAAAATTGTCAAAAATCAATATTTTACATGAAAATTGTCAAAAATCTTTAAACCCTCGTAACTTCGTAAATAAGCCTCTAATTGACAAAAGGGCTTTCATATGTGATCACTATAATTTTTGACCAAAATCAATATTAATTGTCAAAAATCTTTAAACCTTCGTAACTTCGTAAATAAGCCTCTAATTGACAAAAGGGCTTTCATATGTGATCACTATAATTTTTTAACAAAATCAATATTTTATATGAAAGTTTTCAAAAATCAATATTTTATATGAAAATTGTCAAAAATCAATATTTTACATGAAAATTGTCAAAAATCTTTAAACCCTCGTAACTTCGTAAATAAGCCTCTAATTGACAAAAGGGCTTTCATATGTGATCACTAAAATTTTTGACCAAAATCAATATTAATTGTCAAAAATCTTTAAACCTTCGTAACTTCGTAAATAAGCCTCTAATTGACAAAAGGCCTTTCATATGTGATCACTATAATTTTTTAACAAAATCAATATTTTATATGAAAGTTTTCAAAAATCAATATTTTATATGAAAATTGTCAAAAATCAATATTTTACATGAAAATTGTCAAAAATCTTTAAACCCTCGTAACTTCGTAAATAAGCCTCTAATTGACAAAAGGGCTTTCATATGTGATCACTATAATTTTTGACCAAAATCAATATTAATTGTCAAAAATCTTTAAACCTTCGTAACTTCGTAAATAAGCCTCTAATTGACAAAAGGGCTTTCATATGTGATCACTATAATTTTTGACCAAAATCAATATTTTATATGAAAATTGTTAAAAATCTTTAAACCCTCGTAACTTCGTAAAGAAGCCTCTAATTGACAAAAGGGCTTTCATATGTGATCACTAAAATTTTTGACCAAAATCAATATTAATTGTCAAAAATCTTTAAACCTTCGTAACTTCGTAAATAAGCCTCTAATTGACAAAAGGGCTTTCATATGTGATCACTATAATTTTTGACCAAAATCAATATTAATTGCAAAAAATCTTTAAACCTTCGTAACTTCGTAAATAATCCTCTTATTGACAAAAGGGCTTTCATATGTGATCACTATAATTTTTTAACAAAATCAATATTTTATATGAAAATTGTCAAAAATCAATATTTTACATGAAAATTGTCAAAAATCTTTAAACCTTCGTAACTTCGTAAATAACCCTCTAATTGACAAAAGGGCTTTCATATGTGATCACTATAATTTTTGACCAAAATCAATATTAATTGTAAAAAATCTTTAAACCTTCGTAACTTCGTAAATAATCCTCTTATTGACAAAAGGGCTTTCATATGTGATCACTATAATTTTTTAACAAAATCAATATTTTATATGAAAATTGTCAAAAATCAATATTTTACATGAAAATTGTCAAAAATCTTTAAACCCTCGTAACTTCGTAAATAAGCCTCTAATTGACAAAAGGGCTTTCATATGTGATCACTATAATTTTTGACCAAAATCAATATTAATTGTCAAAAATCTTTAAACCTTCGTAACTTCGTAAATAAGCCTCTAATTGACAAAAGGGCTTTCATATGTGATCACTATAATTTTTTAACAAAATCAATATTTTATATGAAAGTTTTCAAAAATCAATATTTTATATGAAAATTGTCAAAAATCAATATTTTACATGAAAATTGTCAAAAATCTTTAAACCCTCGTAACTTCGTAAATAAGCCTCTAATTGACAAAAGGGCTTTCATATGTGATCACTAAAATTTTTGACCAAAATCAATATTAATTGTCAAAAATCTTTAAACCTTCGTAACTTCGTAAATAAGCCTCTAATTGACAAAAGGCCTTTCATATGTGATCACTATAATTTTTTAACAAAATCAATATTTTATATGAAAGTTTTCAAAAATCAATATTTTATATGAAAATTGTCAAAAATCAATATTTTACATGAAAATTGTCAAAAATCTTTAAACCCTCGTAACTTCGTAAATAAGCCTCTAATTGACAAAAGGGCTTTCATATGTGATCACTATAATTTTTGACCAAAATCAATATTAATTGTCAAAAATCTTTAAACCTTCGTAACTTCGTAAATAAGCCTCTAATTGACAAAAGGGCTTTCATATGTGATCACTATAATTTTTGACCAAAATCAGTGTTTTATATGAAAATTGTCAAAAATCTTTAAACCTTCGTAACTTCGTAAATAAGCTTCTAATTGACAAAAGGGCTTTCATATGTGATCACTATAATTTTTGACCAAAATCAATATTAATTGTCAAAAATCTTTAAACCTTCGTAACTTCGTAAATAAGCCTCTAATTGACAAAAGGGCTTTCATATGTGATCACTATAATTTTTGACCAAAATCAATATTAATTGTCAAAAATCTTTAAACCTTCGTAACTTCGTAAATAAGCCTCTAATTGACAAAAGGGCTTTCATATGTGATCACTATAATTTTTGACCAAAATCAATATTAATTGTAAAAAATCTTTAAACCTTCGTAACTTTGTAAATAAGCCTCTAATTGACAAAAGGGCTTTCATATGTGATCACTATAATTTTTTAACAAAATCAATATTTTATATGAAAGTTTTCAAAAATCAATATTTTACATGAAAATTGTCAAAAATCGTTAAACCCTCGTAACTTCGAAAATAAGCCTCTAATTGACAAAAGGGCTTTCATATGTGATCACTATAATTTTTTAACAAAATCAATATTTTATATGAAAATTGTCAAAAATCAATATTTTACATGAAAATTGTCAAAAATCGTTAAACCCTCGTAACTTCGAAAATAAGCCTCTAATTGACAAAAGGGATTTCATATGTGATCACTAAAATTTTTGACCAAAATCAATATTAATTGTCAAAAATCTTTAAACCTTCGTAACTTCGTAAATAAGCCTCTAATTGACAAAAGGGCTTTCATATGTGATCACTATAATTTTTTAACAAAATCAATATTTTATATGAAAATTGTCAAAAATCAATATTTTACATGAAAATTGTCAAAAATCTTTAAACCCTCGTAACTTCGTAAATAAGCCTCTAATTGACAAAAGGGCTTTCATATGTGATCACTAAAATTTTTGACCAAAATCAATATTAATTGTCAAAAATCTTTAAACCTTCGTAACTTCGTAAATAAGCCTCTAATTGACAAAAGGGCTTTCATATGTGATCACTATAATTTTTTAACAAAATCAATATTTTATATGAAAATTGTCAAAAATCAATATTTTACATGAAAATTGTCAAAAACCTTTAAACCTTCGTAACTTCGTAAATAAGCTTCTAATTGACAAAAGGGCTTTCATATGTGATCACTATAATTTTTGACCAAAATCAATATTAATTGTGAAAAATCTTTAAACCTTCGTAATTTCGTAAATAAGCCTCTAATTGACAAAAGGGCTTTCATATGTGATCACTATAATTTTTTAACAAAATCAATATTTTATATGAAAGTTTTCAAAAATCAATATTTTATATGAAAATTGTCAAAAATCAATATTTTACATAAAAATTGTCAAAAATCTTTAAACCTTCGTAACTTCTTAAATAAGCCTCTAATTGACAAAAGGGCTTTCATATGTGATCACTATAATTTTTTAACAAAATCAATATTTTATATGAAAATTGTCAAAAATCAATATTTTACATGAAAATTGTCAAAAACCTTTAAACCTTCGTAACTTCGTAAATAAGCTTCTAATTGACAAAAGGGCTTTCATATGTGATCACTAAAATTTTTGACCAAAATCAATATTAATTGTCAAAAATCTTTAAACCTTCGTAATTTCGTAAATAAGCCTCTAATTGACACAAGGGCTTTCATATGTGATCACTATAATTTTTTAACAAAATCAATATTTTATATGAAAGTTTTCAAAAATCAATATTTTATATAAAAATTGTCAAAAATCAATATTTTACATAAAAATTGTCAAAAATCTTTAAACCTTCGTAACTTCTTAAATAAGCCTCTAATTGACAAAAGGGCTTTCATATGTGATCACTATAATTTTTTAACAAAATCAATATTTTATATGAAAATTGTCAAAAATCAATATTTTACATGAAAATTGTCAAAAATCTTTAAACCCTCGTAACTTCGTAAATAAGCCTCTAATTGACAGAAGGGCTTTCATATGTGATCACTATAATTTTTTAACAAAATCAATATTTTATATGAAAATTGTCAAAAATCAATATTTTACATGAAAATTGTCAAAAATCTTTAAACCCTCGTAACTTCGTAAATAAGCCTCTAATTGACAAAAGGGCTTTCATATGTGATCACTAAAATTTTTGACCAAAATCAATATTAATTGTCAAAAATCTTTAAACCTTCGTAATTTCGTAAATAAGCCTCTAATTGACAAAAGGGCTTTCATATGTGATCACTATAATTTTTTAACAAAATCAATATTTTATATGAAAGTTTTCAAAAATCAATATTTTATATGAAAATTGTCAAAAATCAATATTTTACATAAAAATTGTCAAAAATCTTTAAACCTTCGTAACTTCGTAAATCAGCTTCTAATTGACAAAAGGGCTTTCATATGTGATCACTATAATTTTTGACCAAAATCAATATTAATTGTGAAAAATCTTTAAACCTTCGTAATTTCGTAAATAAGCCTCTAATTGACAAAAGGGCTTTCATATGTGATCACTATAATTTTTTAACAAAATCAATATTTTATATGAAAATTGTCAAAAATCAATATTTTACATGAAAATTGTCAAAAACCTTTAAACCTTCGTAACTTCGTAAATAAGCTTCTAATTGACAAAACGGCTTTCATATGTGATCACTATAATTTTTGACCAAAATCAATATTAATTGTGAAAAATCTTTAAACCTTCGTAATTTCGTAAATAAGCCTCTAATTGACAAAAGGGCTTTCATATGTGATCACTATAATTTTTTAACAAAATCAATATTTTATATGAAAATTGTCAAAAATCAATATTTTACATGAAAATTGTCAAAAACCTTTAAACCTTCGTAACTTCGTAAATAAGCTTCTAATTGACAAAAGGGCTTTCATATGTGATCACTATAATTTTTGACCAAAATCAATATTAATTGTGAAAAATCTTTAAACATTCGTAATTTCGTAAATAAGCCTCTAATTGACAAAAGGGCTTTCATATGTGATCACTATAATTTTTTAACAAAATCAATAAATTATATGAAAATTGTCAAAAATCAATATTTTACATGAAAATTGTCAAAAATCTTTAAACCCTCGTAACTTCGTAAATAAGCCTCTAATTGACAAAAGGGCTTTCATATGTGATCACTATAATTTTTGACCAAAATCAATGTTTTATATGAAAATTGTCAAAAATCTTTAAACCTTCGTAACTTCGTAAATAAGCTTCTAATTGACAAAAGGGCTTTCATATGTGTTCACTATAATTTTTGACCAAAATCAATATTTTATATCAAAATTTTCAAAAGTTAATATTTTCCATGAAAATTGTCAAAAATCTTTAAACTTTCGTAACTTCTTAAATAAGCCTCTAATTGACAAAAGGGCTTTCATATGTGATCACTATAATTTTTGACCAAAATCAGTGTTTTATATGAAAATTGTCAAAAATCTTTAAACCTTCGTAACTTCGTAAATAAGCCTCTAATTGACAAAAGGGCTTTCATATGTGATCACTGTAATTTTTGACCAAAATCAATATTTTATATGAAAATTGTCAAAAATCAATATTTTACATGAAAATTGTCGAAAATCTTTAAACCTTCGTAACTTCGTAATTAAGCCTCTAATTGACAAAAGGGCTTTCATATGTGTTCACTATAATTTTTGACCAAAATCAATATTTTATATCAAAATTTTCAAAAGTTAATATTTTCCATGAAAATTGTCAAAAATCTTTAAACCCTCGTAACTTCGTAAATAAGCCTCTAATTGACAAAAGGGCTTTCATATGTGATCACTATAATTTTTTAACAAAATCAATATTTTATATGAAAATTGTCAAAAATCAATATTTTACATGAAAATTGTCAAAAATCTTTAAACCCTCGTAACTTCGTAAATAAGCCTCTAATTGACAAAAGGGCTTTCATATGTGATCACTATAATTTTTGACCAAAATCAATATTAATTGTAAAAAATCTATAAACCTTCGTAACTTCTTAAATAAGCCTCTAATTGACAAAAGGGCTTTCATATGTGATCACTATAATTTTTTAACAAAATCAATATTTTGTATGAAAATTGTCAAAAATCAATATTTTACATGAAAATTGTCAAAAATCTTTAAACCTTCGTAACTTCGTAAATAAGCCTCTAATTGACAAAAGGGCTTTCATATGTGATCACTATAATTTTTGACCAAAATCAGTGTTTTATATGAAAATTGTCAAAAATCTGTAAACCTTCGTAACTTCGTAAATAAGCTTCTAATTGACAAAAGGGCTTTCATATGTGATCACTATAATTTTTGACCAAAATCAATATTAATTGTGAAAAATCTTTAAACCTTCGTAACTTCGTAAATAAGCCTCTAATTGACAAAAGGGCTTTCATATGTGATCACTATAATTTTTTAACAAAATCAATATTTTATATGAAAATTGTCAAAAATCAATATTTTACATGAAAATTGTCAAAAATCTTTAAACCTTCGTAACTTCGTAAATAAGCCTCTAATTGACAAAAGGGCTTTCATATGTGATCACTATAATTTTTGACCAAAATCAATATTAATTGTAAAAAATCTTTAAACCTTCGTAACTTTGTAAATAAGCCTCTAATTGACAAAAGGGCTTTCATATGTGATCACTATAATTTTTGACCAAAATCAATATTAATTGTCAAAAATCTTTAAACCCTCGTAACTTCGTAAATAAGCCTCTAATTGACAAAAGGGCTTTCATATGTGATCACTATAATTTTTTAACAAAATCAATATTTTATATGAAAATTGTCAAAAATCAATATTTTACATGAAAATTGTCAAAAATCTTTAAACCCTCGTAACTTCGTAAATAAGCCTCTAATTGACAAAAGGGCTTTCATATGTGATCACTATAATTTTTTAACAAAATCAATATTTTATATGAAAATTGTCAAAAATCAATATTTTACATGACAATTGTCAAAAATCTTTAAACCCTCGTAACTTCGTAAATAAGCCTCTAATTGACAAAAGGGCTTTCATATGTGATCACTAAAATTTTTGACCAAAATCAATATTAATTGTCAAAAATCTTTAAACCTTCGTAACTTCTTAAATAAGCCTCTAATTGACAAAAGGGCTTTCATATGTGATCACTATAATTTTTTAACAAAATCAATATTTTATATGAAAGTTTTCAAAAATCAATATTTTACATGAAAATTGTCAAAAATCTTTAAACCCTCGTAACTTCGTAAATAAGCCTCTAATTGACAAAAGGGCTTTCATATGTGATCACTATAATTTTTTAACAAAATCAATATTTTATATGAAAGTTTTCAAAAATCAATATTTTATATGAAAATTGTCAAAAATCAATATTTTACATGAAAATTGTCAAAAATCGTTAAACCCTCGTAACTTCGTAAATAAGCCTCTAATTGACAAAAGAGCTTTCATATGTGATCACTATAATTTTTGACCAAAATCAATATTTTGTATGAAAGTTCTCAAAAATCAATATTTTATATGAAAATTGTCAAAAATCTTTAAACCCTCATAACTTCGTAAATAAGCCTCTAATTGACAAAAGGGCTTTCATATGTGATCACTAAAATTTTTGACCAAAATCAATATTAATTGTCAAAAATCTTTAAACCTTCGTAACTTTGTAAATAAGCCTCTAATTGACAAAAGGGCTTTCATATGTGATCACTATAATTTTTTAACAAAATCAATATTTTATATGAAAATTGTCAAAAATCAATATTTTACATGAAAATTGTCAAAAATCTTTAAACCCTCGTAACTTCGTAAATAAGCCTCTAATTGACAAAAGGGCTTTCATATGTGATCACTATAATTTTTTAACAAAATCAATATTAATTGTGAAAAATCTTTAAACCTTCGTAACTTCGTAAATAAGCCTCTAATTGACAAAAGGGCTTTCATATGTGATCACTATAATTTTTGACCAAAATCAATATTAATTGTCAAAAATCTTTAAACCTTCGTAACTTCTTAAATAAGCCGCTAATTGACAAAAGGGCTTTCATATGTGATCACTATAATTTTTTAACAAAATCAATATTTTATATGAAAATTGTCAAAAATCAATATTTTACATGAAAATTGTCAAAAATCTTTAAACCCTCGTAACTTCGTAAATAAGCCTCTAATTGACAAAAGGGCTTTCATATGTGATCACTAAAATTTTTGACCAAAATCAATATTAATTGTCAAAAATCTTTAAACCTTCGTAACTTCTTAAATAAGCCTCTAATTGACAAAAGGGCTTTCATATGTGATCACTATAATTTTTTAACAAAATCAATATTTTATATGAAAATTGTCAAAAATCAATATTTTACATGAAAATTGTCAAAAATCTTTAAACCCTCGTAACTTCGTAAATAAGCCTCTAATTGACAAAAGGGCTTTCATATGTGATCACTATAATTTTTTAACAAAATCAATATTTTATATGAAAATTGTCAAAAATCAATATTTTACATGACAATTGTCAAAAATCTTTAAACCCTCGTAACTTCGTAAATAAGCCTCTAATTGACAAAAGGGCTTTCATATGTGATCACTAAAATTTTTGACCAAAATCAATATTAATTGTCAAAAATCTTTAAACCTTCGTAACTTCTTAAATAAGCCTCTAATTGACAAAAGGGCTTTCATATGTGATCACTATAATTTTTTAACAAAATCAATATTTTATATGAAAGTTTTCAAAAATCAATATTTTACATGAAAATTGTCAAAAATCTTTAAACCCTCGTAACTTCGTAAATAAGCCTCTAATTGACAAAAGGGCTTTCATATGTGATCACTATAATTTTTTAACAAAATCAATATTTTATATGAAAGTTTTCAAAAATCAATATTTTATATGAAAATTGTCAAAAATCAATATTTTACATGAAAATTGTCAAAAATCGTTAAACCCTCGTAACTTCGTAAATAAGCCTCTAATTGACAAAAGAGCTTTCATATGTGATCACTATAATTTTTGACCAAAATCAATATTTTGTATGAAAGTTCTCAAAAATCAATATTTTATATGAAAATTGTCAAAAATCTTTAAACCCTCATAACTTCGTAAATAAGCCTCTAATTGACAAAAGGGCTTTCATATGTGATCACTAAAATTTTTGACCAAAATCAATATTAATTGTCAAAAATCTTTAAACCTTCGTAACTTTGTAAATAAGCCTCTAATTGACAAAAGGGCTTTCATATGTGATCACTATAATTTTTTAACAAAATCAATATTTTATATGAAAATTGTCAAAAATCAATATTTTACATGAAAATTGTCAAAAATCTTTAAACCCTCGTAACTTCGTAAATAAGCCTCTAATTGACAAAAGGGCTTTCATATGTGATCACTATAATTTTTTAACAAAATCAATATTAATTGTGAAAAATCTTTAAACCTTCGTAACTTCGTAAATAAGCCTCTAATTGACAAAAGGGCTTTCATATGTGATCACTATAATTTTTGACCAAAATCAATATTAATTGTCAAAAATCTTTAAACCTTCGTAACTTCTTAAATAAGCCGCTAATTGACAAAAGGGCTTTCATATGTGATCACTATAATTTTTTAACAAAATCAATATTTTATATGAAAATTGTCAAAAATCAATATTTTACATGAAAATTGTCAAAAATCTTTAAACCCTCGTAACTTCGTAAATAAGCCTCTAATTGACAAAAGGGCTTTCATATGTGATCACTAAAATTTTTGACCAAAATCAATATTAATTGTCAAAAATCTTTAAACCTTCGTAACTTCTTAAATAAGCCTCTAATTGACAAAAGGGCTTTCATATGTGATCACTATAATTTTTTAACAAAATCAATATTTTATATGAAAATTGTCAAAAATCAATATTTTACATGAAAATTGTCAAAAATCTTTAAACCCTCGTAACTTCGTAAATAAGCCTCTAATTGACAAAAGGGCTTTCATATGTGATCACTAAAATTTTTGACCAAAATCAATATTAATTGTCAAAAATCTTTAAACCTTCGTAACTTCGTAAATAAGCCTCTAATTGACAAAAGGGCTTTCATATGTGATCACTATAATTTTTGACCAAAATCAATATTAATTGTCAAAAATCTTTAAACCCTCGTAACTTCGTAAATAAGCCTCTAATTGACAAAAGGGCTTTCATATGTGATCACTAAAATTTTTGACCAAAATCAATATTAATTGTCAAAAATCTTTAAACCTTCGTAACTTCGTAAATAAGCCTCTAATTGACAAAAGGGCTTTCATATGTGATCACTATAATTTTTGACCAAAATCAATATTAATTGTCAAAAATCTTTAAACCCTCGTAACTTCGTAAATAAGCCTCTAATTGACAAAAGGGCTTTCATATGTGATCACTATAATTTTTTAACAAAATCAATATTTTATATGAAAATTGTCAAAAATCAATATTTTACATGAAAATTGTCAAAAATCTTTAAACCCTCGTAACTTCGTAAATAAGCCTCTAATTGACAAAAGGGCTTTCATATGTGATCACTATAATTTTTTAACAAAATCAATATTTTATATGAAAATTGTCAAAAATCAATATTTTACATGAAAATTGTCAAAAATCTTTAAACCCTCGTAACTTCGTAAATAAGCCTCTAATTGACAAAAGGGCTTTCATATGTGATCACTAAAATTTTTGACCAAAATCAATATTAATTGTCAAAAATCTTTAAACCTTCGTAACTTCTTAAATAAGCCTCTAATTGACAAAAGGGCTTTCATATGTGATCACTATAATTTTTTAACAAAATCAATATTTTATATGAAAATTGTCAAAAATCAATATTTTACATGAAAATTGTCAAAAATCTTTAAACCCTCGTAACTTAGTAAATAAGCCTCTAATTGACAAAAGGGCTTTCATATGTGATCACTAAAATTTTTGACCAAAATCAATATTAATTGTCAAAAATCTTTAAACCTTCGTAACTTCGTAAATAAGCCTCTAATTGACAAAAGGGCTTTCATATGTGATCACTATAATTTTTTAACAAAATCAATATTTTATATGAAAATTGTCAAAAATCAATATTTTACATGAAAATTGTCAAAAATCTTTAAACCTTCGTAACTTCGTAAATAAGCTTCTAATTGACAAAAGGGCTTTCATATGTGATCACTATAATTTTTGACCAAAATCAGAGTTTTATATGAAAATTGTCAAAAATCTTTAAACCTTCGTAACTTCGTAAATAAGCTTCTAATTGACAAAAGGGCTTTCATATGTGGTCACTATAATTTTTGACCAAAATCAATATTAATTGTGAAAAATCTTTAAACCTTCGTAACTTCGTAAATAAGCCTCTAATTGACAAAAGGGCTTTCATTTGTGATCACTATAATTTTTGACCAAAAGAAATGTTTTATATGAAAATTGTCAAAAATCTTTAAACCTTCGTAACTTCGTAAATAAGCCTCTAATTGACAAAAGGGCTTTCATATGTGTTCACTATAATTTTTGACCAAAATCAATATTTTATATCAAAATTTTCAAAAGTTAATATTTTCCATGAAAATTGTCAAAAATCTTTAAACCTTCGTAACTTCTTAAATAAGCCTCTAATTGACAAAAGGGCTTTCATATGTGATCACTATAATTTTTGACCAAAATCAGTGTTTTATATGAAAAATGTCAAAAATCTTTAAACCTTCGTAACTTCTTAAATAAGCCTCTAATTGACAAAAGGGCTTTCATATGTGATCACTATAATTTCTGACCAAAATCAATATTTTATATGAAAATTTTCAAAAATCAATATTTTACATGAAAATTGTCAAAAATCTTTAAACCTTCGTAACTTCGTAATTAAGCCTCTAATTGACAAAAGGGCTTTCATATGTGTTCACTATAATTTTTGACCAAAATCAATATTTTATATCAAAATTTTCAAAAGTTAATATTTTCCATGAAAATTGTCAAAAATCTTTAAACCTTCGTAACTTCTTAAATAAGCCTCTAATTGACAAAAGGGCTTTCATATGTGATCACTATAATTTTTGACCAAAATCAGTGTTTTATATGAAAATTGTCAAAAATCTTTAAACCTTCGTAACTTCGTAAATAAGCTTCTAATTGACAAAAGGGCTTTCATATGTGATCACTATAATTTTTTAACAAAATCAATATTGTATATGAAAGTTTTCAAAAATCAATATATTATATGAAAATTTTCAAAAATCAATATTTTACATAAAAATTGTCAAAAATCTTTAAACCTTCGTAACTTCGTAAATAAGCCTCTAATTGACAAAAGGGCTTTCATATGTGATCACTATAATTTTTTAACAAAATCAATATTGTATATGAAAGTTTTCAAAAATCAATATATTATATGAAAATTTTCAAAAATCAATATTTTACATAAAAATTGTCAAAAATCTTTAAACCTTCGTAACTTCTTAAATAAGCCTCTAATTGACAAAAGGGCTTTCATATGTGATCACTATAATTTTTTAACAAAATCAATATTGTATATGAAAGTTTTCAAAAATCAATATATTATATGAAAATTTTCAAAAATCAATATTTTATATGAAAATTGTCAAAAATCAATATTTTACATGAAAATTGTCAAAAATCTTTAAACCCTCGTAACTTCGTAAATAAGCCTCTAATTGACAAAAGGGCTTTCATATGTGATCACTAAAATTTTTGACCAAAATCAATATTAATTGTCAAAAATCTTTAAACCTTCGTAACTTCGTAAATAAGCCTCTAATTGACAAAGGGCTTTCATATGTGATCACTATAATTTTTTAACAAAATCAATATTGTATATGAAAGTTTTCAAAAATCAATATATTATATGAAAATTTTCAAAAATCAATATTTTACATAAAAATTGTCAAAAATCTTTAAACCTTCGTAACTTCTTAAATAAGCCTCTAATTGACAAAAGGGCTTTCATATGTGATCACTATAATTTTTGACCAAAATCAGTGTTTTATATGAAAATTGTCAAAAATCTTTAAACCTTCGTAACTTCGTAAATAAGCTTCTAATTGACAAAAGGGCTTTCATATGTGATCACTATAATTTTTGACCAAAATCAATATTAATTGTGAAAAATCTTTAAACCTTCGTAACTTCGTAAATAAGCCTCTAATTGACAAAAGGGCTTTCATATGTGATCACTATAATTTTTTAACAAAATCAATATTTTATATGAAAATTGTCAAAAATCAATATTTTACATAAAAATTGTCAAAAATCTTTAAACCCTCGTAACTTCGTAAATAAGCCTCTAATTGACAAAAGGGCTTTCATATGTGATCACTATAATTTTTTAACAAAATCAATATTTTATATGAAAATTGTCAAAAATCAATATTTTACATGAAAATTGTCAAAAATCTTTAAACCCTCGTAACTTCGTAAATAAGCCTCTAATTGACAAAAGGGCTTTCATATGTGATCACTATAATTTTTTAACAAAATCAATATTTTATATGAAAATTGTCAAAAATCAATATTTTACATGAAAATTGTCAAAAATCTTTAAACCCTCGTAACTTCGTAAATAAGCCTCTAATTGACAAAAGGGCTTTCATATGTGATCACTAAAATTTTTGACCAAAATCAATATTAATTGTCAAAAATCTTTAAACCTTCGTAACTTCTTAAATAAGCCTCTAATTGACAAAAGGGCTTTCATATGTGATCACTATAATTTTTTAACAAAATCAATATTTTATATGAAAATTGTCAAAAATCAATATTTTACATGAAAATTGTCAAAAATCTTTAAACCCTCGTAACTTAGTAAATAAGCCTCTAATTGACAAAAGGGCTTTCATATGTGATCACTAAAATTTTTGACCAAAATCAATATTAATTGTCAAAAATCTTTAAACCTTCGTAACTTCGTAAATAAGCCTCTAATTGACAAAAGGGCTTTCATATGTGATCACTATAATTTTTTAACAAAATCAATATTTTATATGAAAATTGTCAAAAATCAATATTTTACATGAAAATTGTCAAAAATCTTTAAACCTTCGTAACTTCGTAAATAAGCTTCTAATTGACAAAAGGGCTTTCATATGTGATCACTATAATTTTTGACCAAAATCAGAGTTTTATATGAAAATTGTCAAAAATCTTTAAACCTTCGTAACTTCGTAAATAAGCTTCTAATTGACAAAAGGGCTTTCATATGTGGTCACTATAATTTTTGACCAAAATCAATATTAATTGTGAAAAATCTTTAAACCTTCGTAACTTCGTAAATAAGCCTCTAATTGACAAAAGGGCTTTCATTTGTGATCACTATAATTTTTGACCAAAATCAATGTTTTATATGAAAATTGTCAAAAATCTTTAAACCTTCGTAACTTCGTAAATAAGCCTCTAATTGACAAAAGGGCTTTCATATGTGTTCACTATAATTTTTGACCAAAATCAATATTTTATATCAAAATTTTCAAAAGTTAATATTTTCCATGAAAATTGTCAAAAATCTTTAAACCTTCGTAACTTCTTAAATAAGCCTCTAATTGACAAAAGGGCTTTCATATGTGATCACTATAATTTTTGACCAAAATCAGTGTTTTATATGAAAAATGTCAAAAATCTTTAAACCTTCGTAACTTCTTAAATAAGCCTCTAATTGACAAAAGGGCTTTCATATGTGATCACTATAATTTCTGACCAAAATCAATATTTTATATGAAAATTTTCAAAAATCAATATTTTACATGAAAATTGTCAAAAATCTTTAAACCTTCGTAACTTCGTAATTAAGCCTCTAATTGACAAAAGGGCTTTCATATGTGTTCACTATAATTTTTGACCAAAATCAATATTTTATATCAAAATTTTCAAAAGTTAATATTTTCCATGAAAATTGTCAAAAATCTTTAAACCTTCGTAACTTCTTAAATAAGCCTCTAATTGACAAAAGGGCTTTCATATGTGATCACTATAATTTTTGACCAAAATCAGTGTTTTATATGAAAATTGTCAAAAATCTTTAAACCTTCGTAACTTCGTAAATAAGCTTCTAATTGACAAAAGGGCTTTCATATGTGATCACTATAATTTTTTAACAAAATCAATATTGTATATGAAAGTTTTCAAAAATCAATATATTATATGAAAATTTTCAAAAATCAATATTTTACATAAAAATTGTCAAAAATCTTTAAACCTTCGTAACTTCGTAAATAAGCCTCTAATTGACAAAAGGGCTTTCATATGTGATCACTATAATTTTTTAACAAAATCAATATTGTATATGAAAGTTTTCAAAAATCAATATATTATATGAAAATTTTCAAAAATCAATATTTTACATAAAAATTGTCAAAAATCTTTAAACCTTCGTAACTTCTTAAATAAGCCTCTAATTGACAAAAGGGCTTTCATATGTGATCACTATAATTTTTTAACAAAATCAATATTGTATATGAAAGTTTTCAAAAATCAATATATTATATGAAAATTTTCAAAAATCAATATTTTATATGAAAATTGTCAAAAATCAATATTTTACATGAAAATTGTCAAAAATCTTTAAACCCTCGTAACTTCGTAAATAAGCCTCTAATTGACAAAAGGGCTTTCATATGTGATCACTAAAATTTTTGACCAAAATCAATATTAATTGTCAAAAATCTTTAAACCTTCGTAACTTCGTAAATAAGCCTCTAATTGACAAAGGGCTTTCATATGTGATCACTATAATTTTTTAACAAAATCAATATTGTATATGAAAGTTTTCAAAAATCAATATATTATATGAAAATTTTCAAAAATCAATATTTTACATAAAAATTGTCAAAAATCTTTAAACCTTCGTAACTTCTTAAATAAGCCTCTAATTGACAAAAGGGCTTTCATATGTGATCACTATAATTTTTGACCAAAATCAGTGTTTTATATGAAAATTGTCAAAAATCTTTAAACCTTCGTAACTTCGTAAATAAGCTTCTAATTGACAAAAGGGCTTTCATATGTGATCACTATAATTTTTGACCAAAATCAATATTAATTGTGAAAAATCTTTAAACCTTCGTAACTTCGTAAATAAGCCTCTAATTGACAAAAGGGCTTTCATATGTGATCACTATAATTTTTGACCAAAATCAATATTAATTGTAAAAAATCTTTAAACCTTCGTAACTTTGTAAATAAGCCTCTAATTGACAAAAGGGCTTTCATATGTGATCACTATAATTTTTTAACAAAATCAATATTTTATATGAAAGTTTTCAAAAATCAATATTTTATATGAAAATTGTCAAAAATCAATATTTTACATGAAAATTGTCAAAAATCGTTAAACCCTCGTAACTTCGTAAATAAGCCTCTAATTGACAAAAGAGCTTTCATATGTGATCACTATAATTTTTGACCAAAATCAATATTTTGTATGAAAGTTCTCAAAAATCAATATTTTATATGAAAATTGTAAAAAATCTTTAAACCCTCATAACTTCGTAAATAAGCCTCTAATTGACAAAAGGGCTTTCATATGTGATCACTAAAATTTTTGACCAAAATCAATATTAATTGTCAAAAATCTTTAAACCTTCGTAACTTTGTAAATAAGCCTCTAATTGACAAAAGGGCTTTCATATGTGATCACTATAATTTTTTAACAAAATCAATATTTTATATGAAAGTTTTCAAAAATCAATATATTATATGAAAATTTTCAAAAATCAATATTTTACATAAAAATTGTCAAAAATCTTTAAACCTTCGTAACTTCTTAAATAAGCCTCTAATTGACAAAAGGGCTTTCATATGTGATCACTATAATTTTTTAACAAAATCAATATTTTATATGAAAATTGTCAAAAATCAATATTTTACATGAAAATTGTCAAAAATCTTTAAACCCTCGTAACTTCGTAAATAAGCCTCTAATTGACAAAAGGGCTTTCATATGTGATCACTAAAATTTTTGACCAAAATCAATATTAATTGTCAAAAATCTTTAAACCTTCGTAACTTCGTAAATAAGCCTCTAATTGACAAAAGGGCTTTCATATGTGATCACTATAATTTTTTAACAAAATCAATATTTTATATGAAAGTTTTCAAAAATCAATATATTATATGAAAATTTTCAAAAATCAATATTTTACATAAAAATTGTCAAAAATCTTTAAACCTTCGTAACTTCTTAAATAAGCCTCTAATTGACAAAAGGGCTTTCATATGTGATCACTATAATTTTTTAACAAAATCAATATTTTGTATGAAAATTGTCAAAAATCAATATTTTACATGAAAATTGTCAAAAATCTTTAAACCTTCATAACTTCGTAAATAAGCCTCTAATTGACAAAAGGGCTTTCATATGTGATCACTATAATTTTTGACCAAAATCAGAGTTTTATATGAAAATTGTCAAAAATCTTTAAACCTTCGTAACTTCGTAAATAAGCTTCTAATTGACAAAAGGGCTTTCATATGTGGTCACTATAATTTTTGACCAAAATCAATATTAATTGTGAAAAATCTTTAAACCTTCGTAACTTCGTAAATAAGCCTCTAATTGACAAAAGGGCTTTCATTTGTGATCACTATAATTTTTGACCAAAATCAATGTTTTATATGAAAATTGTCAAAAATCTTTAAACCTTCGTAACTTCGTAAATAAGCCTCTAATTGACAAAAGGGCTTTCATATGTGTTCACTATAATTTTTGACCAAAATCAATATTTTATATCAAAATTTTCAAAAGTTAATATTTTCCATGAAAATTGTCAAAAATCTTTAAACCTTCGTAACTTCTTAAATAAGCCTCTAATTGACAAAAGGGCTTTCATATGTGATCACTATAATTTTTGACCAAAATCAGTGTTTTATATGAAAAATGTCAAAAATCTTTAAACCTTCGTAACTTCTTAAATAAGCCTCTAATTGACAAAAGGGCTTTCATATGTGATCACTATAATTTCTGACCAAAATCAATATTTTATATGAAAATTTTCAAAAATCAATATTTTACATGAAAATTGTCAAAAATCTTTAAACCTTCGTAACTTCGTAATTAAGCCTCTAATTGACAAAAGGGCTTTCATATGTGTTCACTATAATTTTTGACCAAAATCAATATTTTATATCAAAATTTTCAAAAGTTAATATTTTCCATGAAAATTGTCAAAAATCTTTAAACCTTCGTAACTTCTTAAATAAGCCTCTAATTGACAAAAGGGCTTTCATATGTGATCACTATAATTTTTGACCAAAATCAGTGTTTTATATGAAATTGTCAAAAATCTTTAAACCTTCGTAACTTCGTAAATAAGTTTCTAATTGACAAAAGGGCTTTCATATGTGATCACTATAATTTTTTAACAAAATCAATATTGTATATGAAAGTTTTCAAAAATCAATATATTATATGAAAATTTTCAAAAATCAATATTTTACATAAAAATTGTCAAAAATCTTTAAACCTTCGTAACTTCGTAAATAAGCCTCTAATTGACAAAAGGGCTTTCATATGTGATCACTATAATTTTTTAACAAAATCAATATATTATATGAAAGTTTTCAAAAATCAATATATTATATGAAAATTTTCAAAAATCAATATTTTACATAAAAATTGTCAAAAATCTTTAAAACTTCGTAACTTCTTAAATAAGCCTCTAATTGACAAAAGGGCTTTCATATGTGATCACTATAATTTTTTAACAAAATCAATATTGTATAAGAAAGTTTTCAAAAATCAATATATTATATGAAAATTTTCAAAAATCAATATTTTATATGAAAATTGTCAAAAATCAATATTTTACATGAAAATTGTCAAAAATCTTTATACCCTCGTAACTTCGTAAATAAGCCTCTAATTGACAAAAGGGCTTTCATATGTGATCACTATAATTTTTTAACAAAATCAATATTGTATATGAAAGTTTTCAAAAATCAATATATTATATGAAAATTTTCAAAAATCAATATTTTACATAAAAATTGTCAAAAATCTTTAAAACTTCGTAACTTCTTAAATAAGCCTCTAATTGACAAAAGGGCTTTCATATGTGATCACTATAATTTTTTAACAAAATCAATATTGTATAAGAAAGTTTTCAAAAATCAATATATTATATGAAAATTTTCAAAAATCAATATTTTATATGAAAATTGTCAAAAATCAATATTTTACATGAAAATTGTCAAAAATCTTTATACCCTCGTAACTTCGTAAATAAGCCTCTAATTGACAAAAGGGCTTTCATATGTGATCACTATAATTTTTTAACAAAATCAATATTGTATATGAAAGTTTTCAAAAATCAATATATTATATGAAAATTTTCAAAAATCAATATTTTATATGAAAATTTTCAAAAATCAATATTTTACATAAAAATTGTCAAAAATCTTTAAACCTTCGTAACTTCTTAAATAAGCCTCTAATTGACAAAAGGGCTTTCATATGTGATCACTATAATTTTTTAACAAAATCAATATTGTATATGAAAGTTTTCAAAAATCAATATATTATATGAAAATTTTCAAAAATCAATATTTTACATAAAAATTGTCAAAAATTTTTAAACCTTCGTAACTTCTTAAATAAGCCTCTAATTGACAAAAGGGCTTTCATATGTGATCACTATAATTTTTTAACAAAATCAATATTGTATATGAAAGTTTTCAAAAATCAATATATTATATGAAAATTTTCAAAAATCAATATTTTATATGAAAATTTTCAAAAATCAATATTTTACATAAAAATTGTCAAAAATCTTTAAACCTTCGTAACTTCTTAAATAAGCCTCTAATTGACAAAAGGGCTTTCATATGTGATCACTATAATTTTTTAACAAAATCAATATTGTATATGAAAGTTTTCAAAAATCAATATATTATATGAAAATTTTCAAAAATCAATATTTTACATAAAAATTGTCAAAAATCTTTAAACCTTCGTAACTTCTTAAATAAGCCTCTAATTGACAAAAGGGCTTTCATATGTGATCACTATAATTTTTTAACAAAATCAATATTGTATATGAAAGTTTTCAAAAATCAATATATTATATGAAAATTTTCAAAAATCAATATTTTACATAAAAATTGTCAAAAATCTTTAAACCTTCGTAACTTCTTAAATAAGCCTCTAATTGACAAAAGGGCTTTCATATGTGATCACTATAATTTTTTAACAAAATCAATATTTTATATGAAAGTTTTCAAAAATCAAAATTTTATATGAAAATTTTCAAAAATCAATATTTTACATAAAAATTGTCAAAAATCTTTAAACCTTCGTAACTTCTTAAATAAGCCTCTAATTGACAAAAGGGCTTTCATATGTGATCACTATAATTTTTGACCAAAATTAATGTTTTATATGAAAATTGTCAAAAATCTTTAAACCCTCATAACTTCGTAAATAAGCCTCTAATTGACAAAAGGGCTTTCATATGTGATCACTATAATTTTTGACCAAAATCAATGTTTTATATGAAAATTGTCAAAAATCTTTAAACCTTCGTAACTTCTTAAATAAGCCTCTAATTGACCAAAGGGCTTTCATATGTGATCACTATAATTTTTTAACAAAATCAATATTTTATATGAAAGTTTTCAAAAATCAATATATTATATGAAAATTTTCAAAAATCAATATTTTACATAAAAATTGTCAAAAATCTTTAAACCTTCGTAACTTCTTAAATAAGCCTCTAATTGACAAAAGGGCTTTCATATGTGATCACTATAATTTTTTTAACAAAATCAATATTTTGTATGAAAATTGTCAAAAATCAATATTTTACATGAAAATTGTCAAAAATCTTTAAACCTTCGTAACTTCGTAAATAAGCCTCTAATTGACAAAAGGGCTTTCATATGTGATCACTATAATTTTTTAATAAAATCAATATTTTGTATGAAAATTGTCAAAAATCAATATTTTACATGAAAATTGTCAAAAATCTTTAAACCCTCATAACTTCGTAAATAAGCCTCTAATTGACAAAAGGGCTTTCATATGTGATCACTATAATTTTTGACCAAAATCAATGTTTTATATGAAAATTGTCAAAAATCTTTAAACCTTCGTAACTTCGTAAATAAGCTTCTAATTGACAAAAGGGCTTTCATATGTGATCACTATAATTTCTGACCAAAGTCAATATTTTATATGAAAATTTTCAAAAATCAATATTTTACATGAAAATTGTCAAAAATCTTTAAACCTTCGTAACTTCGTAATTAAGCCTCTAATTGACAAAAGGGCTTTCATATGTGTTCACTATAATTTTTGACCAAAATCAATATTTTATATCAAAATTTTCAAAAGTTAATATTTTCCATGAAAATTGTCAAAAATCTTTAAACCTTCGTAACTTCGTAAATAAGCTTCTAATTGACAAAAGGGCTTTCATATGTGATCACTATAATTTTTTAACAAAATAAAATGAAAATTGTCAAAAATCAATATTTTACATAAAAATTGTCAAAAATCTTTAAACCTTCGTAACTTCGTAAATAAGCCTCTAATTGACAAAAGGGCTTTCATATGTGATCACTATAATTTTTTAACAAAATCAATATTTTGTATGAAAATTGTCAAAAATCAATATTTTACATGAAAATTGTCAAAAATCTTTAAACCTTCGTAACTTCGTAAATAAGCCTCTAATTGACAAAAGGGCTTTCATATGTGATCACTATAATTTCTGACCAAAATCAATATTTTATATGAAAATTTTCAAAAATCAATATTTTACATGAAAATTGTCAAAAATCTTTAAACCTTCGTAACTTCGTAAATAAGCCTCTAATTGACAAAAGGGCTTTCATATGTGATCACTAAAATTTTTGACCAAAATCAATATTAATTGTCAAAAATCTTTAAACCTTCGTAACTTTGTAAATAAGCCTCTAATTGACAAAAGGGCTTTCATATGTGATCACTATAATTTTTTAACAAAATCAATATTTTATATGAAAGTTTTCAAAAATCAATATATTATATGAAAATTTTCAAAAATCAATATTTTACATAAAAATTGTCAAAAATCTTTAAACCTTCGTAACTTCTTAAATAAGCCTCTAATTGACAAAAGGGCTTTCATATGTGATCACTATAATTTTTTAACAAAATCAATATTTTATATGAAAATTGTCAAAAATCAATATTTTACATGAAAATTGTCAAAAATCTTTAAACCCTCGTAACTTCGTAAATAAGCCTCTAATTGACAAAAGGGCTTTCATATGTGATCACTAAAATTTTTGACCAAAATCAATATTAATTGTCAAAAATCTTTAAACCTTCGTAACTTCGTAAATAAGCCTCTAATTGACAAAAGGGCTTTCATATGTGATCACTATAATTTTTTAACAAAATCAATATTTTATATGAAAGTTTTCAAAAATCAATATATTATATGAAAATTTTCAAAAATCAATATTTTACATAAAAATTGTCAAAAATCTTTAAACCTTCGTAACTTCTTAAATAAGCCTCTAATTGACAAAAGGGCTTTCATATGTGATCACTATAATTTTTTAACAAAATCAATATTTTGTATGAAAATTGTCAAAAATCAATATTTTACATGAAAATTGTCAAAAATCTTTAAACCTTCATAACTTCGTAAATAAGCCTCTAATTGACAAAAGGGCTTTCATATGTGATCACTATAATTTTTGACCAAAATCAGAGTTTTATATGAAAATTGTCAAAAATCTTTAAACCTTCGTAACTTCGTAAATAAGCTTCTAATTGACAAAAGGGCTTTCATATGTGGTCACTATAATTTTTGACCAAAATCAATATTAATTGTGAAAAATCTTTAAACCTTCGTAACTTCGTAAATAAGCCTCTAATTGACAAAAGGGCTTTCATTTGTGATCACTATAATTTTTGACCAAAATCAATGTTTTATATGAAAATTGTCAAAAATCTTTAAACCTTCGTAACTTCGTAAATAAGCCTCTAATTGACAAAAGGGCTTTCATATGTGTTCACTATAATTTTTGACCAAAATCAATATTTTATATCAAAATTTTCAAAAGTTAATATTTTCCATGAAAATTGTCAAAAATCTTTAAACCTTCGTAACTTCTTAAATAAGCCTCTAATTGACAAAAGGGCTTTCATATGTGATCACTATAATTTTTGACCAAAATCAGTGTTTTATATGAAAAATGTCAAAAATCTTTAAACCTTCGTAACTTCTTAAATAAGCCTCTAATTGACAAAAGGGCTTTCATATGTGATCACTATAATTTCTGACCAAAATCAATATTTTATATGAAAATTTTCAAAAATCAATATTTTACATGAAAATTGTCAAAAATCTTTAAACCTTCGTAACTTCGTAATTAAGCCTCTAATTGACAAAAGGGCTTTCATATGTGTTCACTATAATTTTTGACCAAAATCAATATTTTATATCAAAATTTTCAAAAGTTAATATTTTCCATGAAAATTGTCAAAAATCTTTAAACCTTCGTAACTTCTTAAATAAGCCTCTAATTGACAAAAGGGCTTTCATATGTGATCACTATAATTTTTGACCAAAATCAGTGTTTTATATGAAAATTGTCAAAAATCTTTAAACCTTCGTAACTTCGTAAATAAGCTTCTAATTGACAAAAGGGCTTTCATATGTGATCACTATAATTTTTTAACAAAATCAATATTGTATATGAAAGTTTTCAAAAATCAATATATTATATGAAAATTTTCAAAAATCAATATTTTACATAAAAATTGTCAAAAATCTTTAAACCTTCGTAACTTCGTAAATAAGCCTCTAATTGACAAAAGGGCTTTCATATGTGATCACTATAATTTTTTAACAAAATCAATATATTATATGAAAGTTTTCAAAAATCAATATATTATATGAAAATTTTCAAAAATCAATATTTTACATAAAAATTGTCAAAAATCTTTAAACCTTCGTAACTTCTTAAATAAGCCTCTAATTGACAAAAGGGCTTTCATATGTGATCACTATAATTTTTTAACAAAATCAATATTGTATAAGAAAGTTTTCAAAAATCAATATATTATATGAAAATTTTCAAAAATCAATATTTTATATGAAAATTGTCAAAAATCAATATTTTACATGAAAATTGTCAAAAATCTTTATACCCTCGTAACTTCGTAAATAAGCCTCTAATTGACAAAAGGGCTTTCATATGTGATCACTATAATTTTTTAACAAAATCAATATTGTATATGAAAGTTTTCAAAAATCAATATATTATATGAAAATTTTCAAAAATCAATATTTTACATAAAAATTGTCAAAAATCTTTAAACCTTCGTAACTTCTTAAATAAGCCTCTAATTGACAAAAGGGCTTTCATATGTGATCACTATAATTTTTTAACAAAATCAATATTGTATATGAAAGTTTTCAAAAATCAATATATTATATGAAAATTTTCAAAAATCAATATTTTATATGAAAATTTTCAAAAATCAATATTTTACATAAAAATTGTCAAAAATCTTTAAACCTTCGTAACTTCTTAAATAAGCCTCTAATTGACAAAAGGGCTTTCATATGTGATCACTATAATTTTTTAACAAAATCAATATTGTATATGAAAGTTTTCAAAAATCAATATATTATATGAAAATTTTCAAAAATCAATATTTTACATAAAAATTGTCAAAAATCTTTAAACCTTCGTAACTTCTTAAATAAGCCTCTAATTGACAAAAGGGCTTTCATATGTGATCACTATAATTTTTTAACAAAATCAATATTGTATATGAAAGTTTTCAAAAATCAATATATTATATGAAAATTTTCAAAAATCAATATTTTATATGAAAATTTTCAAAAATCAATATTTTACATAAAAATTGTCAAAAATCTTTAAACCTTCGTAACTTCTTAAATAAGCCTCTAATTGACAAAAGGGCTTTCATATGTGATCACTATAATTTTTTAACAAAATCAATATTGTATATGAAAGTTTTCAAAAATCAATATATTATATGAAAATTTTCAAAAATCAATATTTTACATAAAAATTGTCAAAAATCTTTAAACCTTCGTAACTTCTTAAATAAGCCTCTAATTGACAAAAGGGCTTTCATATGTGATCACTATAATTTTTTAACAAAATCAATATTGTATATGAAAGTTTTCAAAAATCAATATATTATATGAAAATTTTCAAAAATCAATATTTTACATAAAAATTGTCAAAAATCTTTAAACCTTCGTAACTTCTTAAATAAGCCTCTAATTGACAAAAGGGCTTTCATATGTGATCACTATAATTTTTTAACAAAATCAATATTTTATATGAAAGTTTTCAAAAATCAATATATTATATGAAAATTTTCAAAAATCAATATTTTACATAAAAATTGTCAAAAATCTTTAAACCTTCGTAACTTCTTAAATAAGCCTCTAATTGACAAAAGGGCTTTCATATGTGATCACTATAATTTTTGACCAAAATCAATGTTTTATATGAAAATTGTCAAAAATCTTTAAACCCTCATAACTTCGTAAATAAGCCTCTAATTGACAAAAGGGCTTTCATATGTGATCACTATAATTTTTGACCAAAATCAATGTTTTATATGAAAATTGTCAAAAATCTTTAAACCTTCGTAACTTCTTAAATAAGCCTCTAATTGACCAAAGGGCTTTCATATGTGATCACTATAATTTTTTAACAAAATCAATATTTTATATGAAAGTTTTCAAAAATCAATATATTATATGAAAATTTTCAAAAATCAATATTTTACATAAAAATTGTCAAAAATCTTTAAACCTTCGTAACTTCTTAAATAAGCCTCTAATTGACAAAAGGGCTTTCATATGTGATCACTATAATTTTTTAACAAAATCAATATTTTGTATGAAAATTGTCAAAAATCAATATTTTACATGAAAATTGTCAAAAATCTTTAAACCTTCGTAACTTCGTAAATAAGCCTCTAATTGACAAAAGGGCTTTCATATGTGATCACTATAATTTTTTAATAAAATCAATATTTTGTATGAAAATTGTCAAAAATCAATATTTTACATGAAAATTGTCAAAAATCTTTAAACCCTCATAACTTCGTAAATAAGCCTCTAATTGACAAAAGGGCTTTCATATGTGATCACTATAATTTTTGACCAAAATCAATGTTTTATATGAAAATTGTCAAAAATCTTTAAACCTTCGTAACTTCGTAAATAAGCTTCTAATTGACAAAAGGGCTTTCATATGTGATCACTATAATTTCTGACCAAAATCAATATTTTATATGAAAATTTTCAAAAATCAATATTTTACATGAAAATTGTCAAAAATCTTTAAACCTTCGTAACTTCGTAATTAAGCCTCTAATTGACAAAAGGGCTTTCATATGTGTTCACTATAATTTTTGACCAAAATCAATATTTTATATCAAAAAGTTAATATTTTCCATGAAAATTGTCAAAAATCTTTAAACCTTCGTAACTTCTTAAATAAGCCTCTAATTGACAAAAGGGCTTTCATATGTGATCACTATAATTTTTGACCAAAATCAGTGTTTTATATGAAAATTGTCAAAAATCTTTAAACCTTCGTAACTTCGTAAATAAGCTTCTAATTGACAAAAGGGCTTTCATATGTGATCACTATAATTTTTGACCAAAATCAATATTAATTGTAAAAAATCTTTAAACCTTCGTAACTTCGTAAATAAGCTTCTAATTGACAAAAGGGCTTTCATATGTGATCACTATAATTTTTTAACAAAATCAATATTTTATATGAAAGTTTTCAAAAATCAATATTTTATATGAAAATTGTCAAAAATCAATATTTTACATGAAAATTGTCAAAAATCTTTAAACCCTCGTAACTTCGTAAATAAGCCTCTAATTGACAAAAGGGCTTTCATATGTGATCACTATAATTTTTGACCAAAATCAATATTAATTGTCAAAAATCTTTAAACCATCGTAACTTCGTAAATAAGCCTCTAATTGACAAAAGGGCTTTCATATGTGATCACTATAATTTTTTAACAAAATCAATATTTTATATGAAAGTTTTCAAAAATCAATATTTTACATGAAAATTGTCAAAAATCTTTAAACCCTCGTAACTTCGTAAATAAGCCTCTAATTGACAAAAGGGCTTTCATATGTGATCACTATAATTTTTTAACAAAATCAATATTTTGTATGAAAATTGTCAAAAATCAATATTTTACATGAAAATTGTCAAAAATCTTTAAACCTTCGTAACTTCGTAAATAAGCCTCTAATTGACAAAAGGGCTTTTATATGTGATCACTATAATTTTTGACCAAAATCAATATTAATTGTAAAAAATCTTTAAACCTTCGTAACTTCGTAAATAAGCCTCTTATTGACAAAAGGGCTTTCATATGTGATCACTATAATTTTTTAACAAAATCAATATTAATTGTAAAAAATCTTTAAACCTTCGTAACTTCGTAAATAAGCCTCTAATTGACAAAAGGGCTTTCATATGTGATCACTATAATTTTTTAACAAAATCAATATTTTATATGAAAGTTTTCAAAAATCAATATTTTACATGAAAATTGTCAAAAATCTTTAAACCCTCGTAACTTCGTAAATAAGCCTCTAATTGACAAAAGGGCTTTCATATGTGATCACTATAATTTTTTAACAAAATCAATATTTTATATGAAAGTTTTCAAAAATCAATATTTTACATGAAAATTGTCAAAAATCTTTAAACCCTCGTAACTTCGTAAATAAGCCTCTAATTGACAAAAGGGCTTTCATATGTGATCACTATAATTTTTTAACAAAATCAATATTTTATATGAAAATTGTCAAAAATCAATATTTTACATGAAAATTGTCAAAAATCTTTAAACCTTCGTAACTTCGTAAATAAGCTTCTAATTGACAAAAGGGCTTTCATATGTGATCACTATAATTTTTGACCAAAATCAGAGTTTTATATGAAAATTGTCAAAAATCTTTAAACCTTCGTAACTTCGTAAATAAGCTTCTAATTGACAAAAGGGCTTTCATATGTGGTCACTATAATTTTTGACCAAAATCAATATTAATTGTGAAAAATCTTTAAACCTTCGTAACTTCGTAAATAAGCCTCTAATTGACAAAAGGGCTTTCATATGTGATCACTATAATTTTTGACCAAAATCAATGTTTTATATGAAAATTGTCAAAAATCTTTAAACCTTCGTAACTTCGTAAATAAGCTTCTAATTGACAAAAGGGCTTTCATATGTGATCACTATAATTTCTGACCAAAATCAATATTTTATATGAAAATTTTCAAAAATCAATATTTTACATGAAAATTGTCAAAAATCTTTAAACCTTCGTAACTTCGTAATTAAGCCTCTAATTGACAAAAGGGCTTTCATATGTGTTCACTATAATTTTTGACCAAAATCAATATTTTATATCAAAATTTTCAAAAGTTAATATTTTCCATGAAAATTGTCAAAAATCTTTATACCCTCGTAACTTCGTAAATAAGCCTCTAATTGACCAAAGGGCTTTCATATGTGATCACTATAATTTTTGACCAAAATCAGTGTTTTATATGAAAATTGTCAAAAATCTTTAAACCTTCGTAACTTCGTAAATAAGCCTCTAATTGACAAAAGGGCTTTCATATGTGATCACTATAATTTTTTAACAAAATAAAATGAAAATTGTCAAAAATCAATATTTTACATAAAAATTGTCAAAAATCTTTAAACCTTCGTAACTTCGTAAATAAGCCTCTAATTGACAAAAGGGCTTTCATATGTGATCACTATAATTTTTTAACAAAATCAATATTTTATATGAAAGTTTTCAAAAATCAATATTTTATATGAAAATTGTCAAAAATCAATATTTTACATGAAAATTGTCAAAAATCTTTAAACCCTCGTAACTTCGTAAATAAGCCTCTAATTGACAAAAGGGCTTTCATATGTGATCACTATAATTTTTGACCAAAATCAATATTAATTGTCAAAAATCTTTAAACCATCGTAACTTCGTAAATAAGCCTCTAATTGACAAAAGGGCTTTCATATGTGATCACTATAATTTTTTAACAAAATCAATATTTTATATGAAAGTTTTCAAAAATCAATATTTTACATGAAAATTGTCAAAAATCTTTAAACCCTCGTAACTTCGTAAATAAGCCTCTAATTGACAAAAGGGCTTTCATATGTGATCACTATAATTTTTTAACAAAATCAATATTTTGTATGAAAATTGTCAAAAATCAATATTTTACATGAAAATTGTCAAAAATCTTTAAACCTTCGTAACTTCGTAAATAAGCCTCTAATTGACAAAAGGGCTTTTATATGTGATCACTATAATTTTTGACCAAAATCAATATTAATTGTAAAAAATCTTTAAACCTTCGTAACTTCGTAAATAAGCCTCTTATTGACAAAAGGGCTTTCATATGTGATCACTATAATTTTTTAACAAAATCAATATTAATTGTAAAAAATCTTTAAACCTTCGTAACTTCGTAAATAAGCCTCTAATTGACAAAAGGGCTTTCATATGTGATCACTATAATTTTTTAACAAAATCAATATTTTATATGAAAGTTTTCAAAAATCAATATTTTACATGAAAATTGTCAAAAATCTTTAAACCCTCGTAACTTCGTAAATAAGCCTCTAATTGACAAAAGGGCTTTCATATGTGATCACTATAATTTTTTAACAAAATCAATATTTTATATGAAAGTTTTCAAAAATCAATATTTTACATGAAAATTGTCAAAAATCTTTAAACCCTCGTAACTTCGTAAATAAGCCTCTAATTGACAAAAGGGCTTTCATATGTGATCACTATAATTTTTTAACAAAATCAATATTTTATATGAAAATTGTCAAAAATCAATATTTTACATGAAAATTGTCAAAAATCTTTAAACCTTCGTAACTTCGTAAATAAGCTTCTAATTGACAAAAGGGCTTTCATATGTGATCACTATAATTTTTGACCAAAATCAGAGTTTTATATGAAAATTGTTAAAAATCTTTAAACCTTCGTAACTTCGTAAATAAGCTTCTAATTGACAAAAGGGCTTTCATATGTGGTCACTATAATTTTTGACCAAAATCAATATTAATTGTGAAAAATCTTTAAACCTTCGTAACTTCGTAAATAAGCCTCTAATTGACAAAAGGGCTTTCATATGTGATCACTATAATTTTTGACCAAAATCAATGTTTTATATGAAAATTGTCAAAAATCTTTAAACCTTCGTAACTTCGTAAATAAGCTTCTAATTGACAAAAGGGCTTTCATATGTGATCACTATAATTTCTGACCAAAATCAATATTTTATATGAAAATTTTCAAAAATCAATATTTTACATGAAAATTGTCAAAAATCTTTAAACCTTCGTAACTTCGTAATTAAGCCTCTAATTGACAAAAGGGCTTTCATATGTGTTCACTATAATTTTTGACCAAAATCAATATTTTATATCAAAATTTTCAAAAGTTAATATTTTCCATGAAAATTGTCAAAAATCTTTATACCCTCGTAACTTCGTAAATAAGCCTCTAATTGACCAAAGGACTTTCATATGTGATCACTATAATTTTTGACCAAAATCAGTGTTTTATATGAAAATTGTCAAAAATCTTTAAACCTTCGTAACTTCGTAAATAAGCCTCTAATTGACAAAAGGGCTTTCATATGTGATCACTATAATTTTTTAACAAAATAAAATGAAAATTGTCAAAAATCAATATTTTACATAAAAATTGTCAAAAATCTTTAAACCTTCGTAACTTCGTAAATAAGCCTCTAATTGACAAAAGGGCTTTCATATGTGATCACTATAATTTTTTAACAAAATCAATATTTTATATGAAAGTTTTCAAAAATCAATATTTTACATGAAAATTGTCAAAAATCTTTAAACCTTCGTAACTTCGTAAATAAGCCTCTAATTGACAAAAGGGCTTTCATATGTGATCACTATAATTTTTTAACAAAATAAAATGAAAATTGTCAAAAATCAATATTTTACATAAAAATTGTCAAAAATCTTTAAACCTTCGTAACTTCGTAAATAAGCCTCTAATTGACAAAAGGGCTTTCATATGTGATCACTATAATTTTTTAACAAAATCAATATTTTGTATGAAAATTGTCAAAAATCAATATTTTACATGAAAATTGTCAAAAATCTTTAAACCTTCGTAACTTCGTAAATAAGCCTCTAATTGACAAAAGGGCTTTCATATGTGATCATTATAATTTTTGACCAAAATCAATATTTTGTATGAAAGTTCTCAAAAATCAATATTTTATATGAAAATTGTCAAAAATCTTTAAACCCTCATAACTTCGTAAATAAGCCTCTAATTGACAAAAGGGCTTTCATATGTGATCACTATAATTTTTGACCAAAATCAGTGTTTTATATGAAAGTTGTCAAAAATCTTTAAACCTTCGTAACTTCGTAAATAAGCTTCTAATTGACAAAAGGGCTTTCATATGTGATCACTATAATTTCTGACCAAAATCAATATTTTATATGAAAATTTTCAAAAATCAATATTTTACATGAAAATTGTCAAAAATCTTTAAACCTTCGTAACTTCGTAATTAAGCCTCTAATTGACAAAAGGGCTTTCATATGTGTTCACTATAATTTTTGACCAAAATCAATATTTTATATCAAAAAGTTAATATTTTCCATGAAAATTGTCAAAAATCTTTAAACCTTCGTAACTTCTTAAATAAGCCTCTAATTGACAAAAGGGCTTTCATATGTGATCACTATAATTTTTGACCAAAATCAGTGTTTTATATGAAAATTGTCAAAAATCTTTAAACCTTCGTAACTTCGTAAATAAGCTTCTAATTGACAAAAGGGCTTTCATATGTGATCACTATAATTTTTGACCAAAATCAATATTAATTGTAAAAAATCTTTAAACCTTCGTAACTTCGTAAATAAGCTTCTAATTGACAAAAGGGCTTTCATATGTGATCAATATAATTTTTTAACAAAATCAATATTTTATATGAAAGTTTTCAAAAATCAATATTTTATATGAAAATTGTCAAAAATCAATATTTTACATGAAAATTGTCAAAAATCTTTAAACCCTCGTAACTTCGTAAATAAGCCTCTAATTGACAAAAGGGCTTTCATATATGATCACTATAATTTTTGACCAAAATCAATATTAATTGTCAAAAATCTTTAAACCATCGTAACTTCGTAAATAAGCCTCTAATTGACAAAAGGGCTTTCATATGTGATCACTATAATTTTTTAACAAAATCAATATTTTGTATGAAAATTGTCAAAAATCAATATTTTACATGAAAATTGTCAAAAATCTTTAAACCCTCGTAACTTCGTAAATAAGCCTCTAATTGACAAAAGGGCTTTCATATGTGATCACTAAAATTTTTGACCAAAATCAATATTAATTGTCAAAAATCTTTAAACCTTCGTAACTTCGTAAATAAGCCTCTAATTGACAAAAGGGCTTTCATATGTGATCACTATAATTTTTTAACAAAATCAATATTTTATATGAAAGTTTTCAAAAATCAATATTTTACATGAAAATTGTCAAAAATCTTTAAACCCTCGTAACTTCGTAAATAAGCCTCTAATTGACAAAAGGGCTTTCATATGTGATCACTATAATTTTTTAACAAAATCAATATTTTGTATGAAAATTGTCAAAAATCAATATTTTACATGAAAATTGTCAAAAATCTTTAAACCTTCGTAACTTCGTAAATAAGCCTCTAATTGACAAAAGGGCTTTTATATGTGATCACTATAATTTTTGACCAAAATCAATATTAATTGTAAAAAATCTTTAAACCTTCGTAACTTCGTAAATAAGCCTCTTATTGACAAAAGGGCTTTCATATGTGATCACTATAATTTTTTAACAAAATCAATATTAATTGTAAAAAATCTTTAAACCTTCGTAACTTCGTAAATAAGCCTCTAATTGACAAAAGGGCTTTCATATGTGATCACTATAATTTTTTAACAAAATCAATATTTTATATGAAAGTTTTCAAAAATCAATATTTTACATGAAAATTGTCAAAAATCTTTAAACCCTCGTAACTTCGTAAATAAGCCTCTAATTGACAAAAGGGCTTTCATATGTGATCACTATAATTTTTTAACAAAATCAATATTTTATATGAAAGTTTTCAAAAATCAATATTTTACATGAAAATTGTCAAAAATCTTTAAACCCTCGTAACTTCGTAAATAAGCCTCTAATTGACAAAAGGGCTTTCATATGTGATCACTATAATTTTTTAACAAAATCAATATTTTATATGAAAATTGTCAAAAATCAATATTTTACATGAAAATTGTCAAAAATCTTTAAACCTTCGTAACTTCGTAAATAAGCTTCTAATTGACAAAAGGGCTTTCATATGTGATCACTATAATTTTTGACCAAAATCAGAGTTTTATATGAAAATTGTCAAAAATCTTTAAACCTTCGTAACTTCGTAAATAAGCTTCTAATTGACAAAAGGGCTTTCATATGTGGTCACTATAATTTTTGACCAAAATCAATATTAATTGTGAAAAATCTTTAAACCTTCGTAACTTCGTAAATAAGCCTCTAATTGACAAAAGGGCTTTCATTTGTGATCACTATAATTTTTGACCAAAATCAATGTTTTATATGAAAATTGTCAAAAATCTTTAAACCTTCGTAACTTCGTAAATAAGCCTCTAATTGACAAAAGGGCTTTCATATGTGTTCACTATAATTTTTGACCAAAATCAATATTTTATATCAAAATTTTCAAAAGTTAATATTTTCCATGAAAATTGTCAAAAATCTTTAAACCTTCGTAACTTCTTAAATAAGCCTCTAATTGACAAAAGGGCTTTCATATGTGATCACTATAATTTTTGACCAAAATCAGTGTTTTATATGAAAAATGTCAAAAATCTTTAAACCTTCGTAACTTCTTAAATAAGCCTCTAATTGACAAAAGGGCTTTCATATGTGATCACTATAATTTCTGACCAAAATCAATATTTTATATGAAAATTTTCAAAAATCAATATTTTACATGAAAATTGTCAAAAATCTTTAAACCTTCGTAACTTCGTAATTAAGCCTCTAATTGACAAAAGGGCTTTCATATGTGTTCACTATAATTTTTGACCAAAATCAATATTTTATATCAAAATTTTCAAAAGTTAATATTTTCCATGAAAATTGTCAAAAATCTTTAAACCTTCGTAACTTCTTAAATAAGCCTCTAATTGACAAAAGGGCTTTCATATGTGATCACTATAATTTTTTAACAAAATCAATATTGTATATGAAAGTTTTCAAAAATCAATATATTATATGAAAATTTTCAAAAATCAATATTTTATATGAAAATTGTCAAAAATCAATATTTTACATAAAAATTGTCAAAAATCTTTAAACCTTCGTAACTTCGTAAATAAGCCTCTAATTGACAAAAGGGCTTTCATATGTGATCACTATAATTTTTTAACAAAATCAATATTGTATATGAAAGTTTTCAAAAATCAATATATTATATGAAAATTTTCAAAAATCAATATTTTATATGAAAATTGTCAAAAATCAATATTTTACATGAAAATTGTCAAAAATCTTTATACCCTCGTAACTTCGTAAATAAGCCTCTAATTGACAAAAGGGCTTTCATATGTGATCACTATAATTTTTTAACAAAATCAATATTGTATATGAAAGTTTTCAAAAATCAATATATTATATGAAAATTTTCAAAAATCAATATTTTACATAAAAATTGTCAAAAATCTTTAAACCTTCGTAACTTCTTAAATAAGCCTCTAATTGACAAAAGGGCTTTCATATGTGATCACTATAATTTTTTAACAAAATCAATATTGTATATGAAAGTTTTCAAAAATCAATATATTATATGAAAATTTTCAAAAATCAATATTTTACATAAAAATTGTCAAAAATCTTTAAACCTTCGTAACTTCTTAAATAAGCCTCTAATTGACAAAAGGGCTTTCATATGTGATCACTATAATTTTTTAACAAAATCAATATTGTATATGAAAGTTTTCAAAAATCAATATATTATATGAAAATTTTCAAAAATCAATATTTTACATAAAAATTGTCAAAAATCTTTAAACCTTCGTAACTTCTTAAATAAGCCTCTAATTGACAAAAGGGCTTTCATATGTGATCACTATAATTTTTTAACAAAATCAATATTTTATATGAAAGTTTTCAAAAATCAATATATTATATGAAAATTTTCAAAAATCAATATTTTACATAAAAATTGTCAAAAATCTTTAAACCTTCGTAACTTCTTAAATAAGCCTCTAATTGACAAAAGGGCTTTCATATGTGATCACTATAATTTTTTAACAAAATCAATATTTTGTATGAAAATTGTCAAAAATCAATATTTTACATGAAAATTGTCAAAAATCTTTAAACCTTCATAACTTCGTAAATAAGCCTCTAATTGACAAAAGGGCTTTCATATGTGATCACTATAATTTTTTAACAAAATCAATATTTTGTATGAAAAATGTCAAAAATCAATATTTTACATGAAAATTGTCAAAAATCTTTAAACCCTCATAACTTCGTAAATAAGCCTCTAATTGACAAAAGGGCTTTCATATGTGATCACTATAATTTTTGACCAAAATCAATGTTTTATATGAAAATTGTCAAAAATCTTTAAACCTTCGTAACTTCTTAAATAAGCCTCTAATTGACCAAAGGGCTTTCATATGTGATCACTATAATTTTTGACCAAAATCAGTGTTTTATATGAAAATTGTCAAAAATCTTTAAACCTTCGTAACTTCGTAAATAAGCCTCTAATTGACAAAAGGGCTTTCATATGTGATCACTATAATTTTTGACCAAAATCAATATTAATTGTAAAAAATCTTTAAACCTTCGTAACTTCGTAAATAAGCCTCTAATTGACAAAAGGGCTTTCATATGTGATCACTATAATTTTTTAACAAAATCAATATTGTATATGAAAGTTTTCAAAAATCAATATATTATATGAAAATTTTCAAAAATCAATATTTTACATGAAAATTGTCAAAAATCTTTATACCCTCGTAACTTCGTAAATAAGCCTCTAATTGACAAAAGGGCTTTCATATGTGATCACTATAATTTTTTAACAAAATCAATATTGTATATGAAAGTTTTCAAAAATCAATATATTATATGAAAATTTTCAAAAATCAATATTTTACATAAAAATTGTCAAAAATCTTTAAACCTTCGTAACTTCTTAAATAAGCCTCTAATTGACAAAAGGGCTTTCATATGTGATCACTATAATTTTTTAACAAAATCAATATTGTATATGAAAGTTTTCAAAAATCAATATATTATATGAAAATTTTCAAAAATCAATATTTTACATAAAAATTGTCAAAAATCTTTATACCCTCGTAACTTCGTAATTAAGCCTCTAATTGACAAAAGGGCTTTCATATGTGATCACTATAATTTTTTAACAAAATCAATATTTTATATGAAAATTGTCAAAAATCAATATATTATATGAAAATTTTCAAAAATCAATATTTTACATGAAAATTGTCAAAAATCTTTATACCCTCGTAACTTCGTAAATAAGCCTCTAATTGACAAAAGGGCTTTCATATGTGATCACTATAATTTTTTAACAAAATCAATATTGTATATGAAAGTTTTCAAAAATCAATATATTATATGAAAATTTTCAAAAATCAATATTTTACATAAAAATTGTCAAAAATCTTTAAACCTTCGTAACTTCTTAAATAAGCCTCTAATTGACAAAAGGGCTTTCATATGTGATCACTATAATTTTTTAACAAAATCAATATTGTATATGAAAGTTTTCAAAAATCAATATATTATATGAAAATTTTCAAAAATCAATATTTTACATAAAAATTGTCAAAAATCTTTAAACCTTCGTAACTTCTTAAATAAGCCTCTAATTGACAAAAGGGCTTTCATATGTGATCACTATAATTTTTTAACAAAATCAATATTTTATATGAAAGTTTTCAAAAATCAATATATTATATGAAAATTTTCAAAAATCAATATTTTACATAAAAATTGTCAAAAATCTTTAAACCTTCGTAACTTCTTAAATAAGCCTCTAATTGACAAAAGGGCTTTCATATGTGATCACTATAATTTTTTTAACAAAATCAATATTTTGTATGAAAATTGTCAAAAATCTTTAAACCTTCGTAACTTCGTAAATAAGCCTCTAATTGACAAAAGGGCTTTCATATGTGATCACTATAATTTTTTAATAAAATCAATATTTTGTATGAAAATTGTCAAAAATCAATATTTTACATGAAAATTGTCAAAAATCTTTAAACCCTCATAACTTCGTAAATAAGCCTCTAATTGACAAAAGGGCTTTCATATGTGGTCACTATAATTTTTAACCAAAATCAATATTAATTGTAAAAAATCTTTAAACCTTCGTAACTTCGTAAATAAGCCTCTAATTGACAAAAGGGCTTTCATATGTGATCACTATAATTTTTTAACAAAATCAATATTTTATATGAAAATTGTCAAAAATCAATATTTTACATGAAAATTGTCAAAAATCTTTAAACCCTCGTAACTTCGTAAATAAGCCTCTAATTGACAAAAGGGCTTTCATATGTGATCATTATAATTTTTGACCAAAATCAATATTTTGTATGAAAGTTCTCAAAAATCAATATTTTATATGAAAATTGTCAAAAATCTTTAAACCCTCATAACTTCGTAAATAAGCCTCTAATTGACAAAAGGGCTTTCATATGTGTTCACTATAATTTTTGACCAAAATCAGTGTTTTATATGAAAATTGTCAAAAATCTTTAAACCCTCGTAACTTCGTAAATAAGCCTCTAATTGACAAAAGGGCTTTCATATGTGATCATTATAATTTTTGACCAAAATCAATATTTTGTATGAAAGTTCTCAAAAATCAATATTTTATATGAAAATTGTCAAAAATCTTTAAACCCTCATAACTTCGTAAATAAGCCTCTAATTGACAAAAGGGCTTTCATATGTGGTCACTATAATTTTTAACCAAAATCAATATTAATTGTAAAAAATCTTTAAACCTTCGTAACTTCGTAAATAAGCCTCTAATTGACAAAAGGGCTTTCATATGTGATCACTATAATTTTTTAACAAAATCAATATTTTATATGAAAATTGTCAAAAATCAATATTTTACATGAAAATTGTCAAAAATCTTTAAACCCTCGTAACTTCGTAAATAAGCCTCTAATTGACAAAAGGGCTTTCATATGTGATCATTATAATTTTTGACCAAAATCAATATTTTGTATGAAAGTTCTCAAAAATCAATATTTTATATGAAAATTGTCAAAAATCTTTAAACCCTCATAACTTCGTAAATAAGCCTCTAATTGACAAAAGGGCTTTCATATGTGGTCACTATAATTTTTAACCAAAATCAATATTAATTGTAAAAAATCTTTAAACCTTCGTAACTTCGTAAATAAGCCTCTAATTGACAAAAGGGCTTTCATATGTGATCACTATAATTTTTTAACAAAATCAATATTTTATATGAAAATTGTCAAAAATCAATATTTTACATGAAAATTGTCAAAAATCTTTAAACCCTCGTAACTTCGTAAATAAGCCTCTAATTGACAAAAGGGCTTTCATATGTGATCATTATAATTTTTGACCAAAATCAATATTTTGTATGAAAGTTCTCAAAAATCAATATTTTATATGAAAATTGTCAAAAATCTTTAAACCCTCATAACTTCGTAAATAAGCCTCTAATTGACAAAAGGGCTTTCATATGTGTTCACTATAATTTTTGACCAAAATCAGTGTTTTATATGAAAATTGTCAAAAATCTTTAAACCCTCGTAACTTCGTAAATAAGCCTCTAATTGACAAAAGGGCTTTCATATGTGATCATTATAATTTTTTACCAAAATCAATATTTTGTATGAAAGTTCTCAAAAATCAATATTTTATATGAAAATTGTCAAAAATCAATATTTTACATGAAAATTGTCAAAAATCTTTAAACCCTCGTAACTTCGTAAATAAGCCTCTAATTGACAAAAGGGCTTTCATATGTGATCATTATAATTTTTGACCAAAATCAATATTTTGTATGAAAGTTCTCAAAAATCAATATTTTATATGAAAATTGTCAAAAATCTTTAAACCCTCATAACTTCGTAAATAAGCCTCTAATTGACAAAAGGGCTTTCATATGTGTTCACTATAATTTTTGACCAAAATCAGTGTTTTATATGAAAATTGTCAAAAATCTTTAAACCCTCGTAACTTCGTAAATAAGCCTCTAATTGACAAAAGGGCTTTCATATGTGATCACTATAATTTTTTAACAAAATCAATATTAATTGTAAAAAATCTTTAAACCTTCGTAACTTCGTAAATAAGCCTCTAATTGACAAAAGGGCTTTCATATGTGATCACTATAATTTTTTAACAAAATCAATATTTTGTATGAAAATTGTCAAAAATCAATATTTTACATGAAAATTGTCAAAAATCTTTAAACCTTCGTAACTTCGTAAATAAGCCTCTAATTGACAAAAGGGCTTTCATATGTGGTCACTATAATTTTTAACCAAAATCAATATTAATTGTAAAAAATCTTTAAACCTTCGTAACTTCGTAAATAAGCCTCTAATTGACAAAAGGGCTTTCATATGTGATCACTATAATTTTTTAACAAAATCAATATTTTGTATGAAAATTGTCAAAAATCAATATTTTACATGAAAATTGTCAAAAATCTTTAAACCTTCGTAACTTCGTAAATAAGCCTCTAATTGACAAAAGGGCTTTCATATGTGATCATTATAATTTTTGACCAAAATCAATATTTTGTATGAAAGTTCTCAAAAATCAATATTTTATATGAAAATTGTCAAAAATCTTTAAACCCTCATAACTTCGTAAATAAGCCTCTAATTGACAAAAGGGCTTTCATATGTGGTCACTATAATTTTTAACCAAAATCAATATTAATTGTAAAAAATCTTTAAACCTTCGTAACTTCGTAAATAAGCCTCTAATTGACAAAAGGGCTTTCATATGTGATCACTATAATTTTTTAACAAAATCAATATTTTATATGAAAATTGTCAAAAATCAATATTTTACATGAAAATTGTCAAAAATCTTTAAACCCTCGTAACTTCGTAAATAAGCCTCTAATTGACAAAAGGGCTTTCATATGTGATCATTATAATTTTTGACCAAAATCAATATTTTGTATGAAAGTTCTCAAAAATCAATATTTTATATGAAAATTGTCAAAAATCTTTAAACCCTCATAACTTCGTAAATAAGCCTCTAATTGACAAAAGGGCTTTCATATGTGGTCACTATAATTTTTAACCAAAATCAATATTAATTGTAAAAAATCTTTAAACCTTCGTAACTTCGTAAATAAGCCTCTAATTGACAAAAGGGCTTTCATATGTGATCACTATAATTTTTTAACAAAATCAATATTTTATATGAAAATTGTCAAAAATCAATATTTTACATGAAAATTGTCAAAAATCTTTAAACCCTCGTAACTTCGTAAATAAGCCTCTAATTGACAAAAGGGCTTTCATATGTGATCACTATAATTTTTGACCAAAATCAATGTTTTATATGAAAGTTGTCAAAAATCTTTAAACCTTCGTAACTTCGTAAATAAGCTTCTAATTGACAAAAGGGCTTTCATATGTGATCACTATAATTTCTGACCAAAATCAATATTTTATATGAAAATTTTCAAAAATCAATATTTTACATGAAAATTGTCAAAAATCTTTAAACCTTCGTAACTTCGTAATTAAGCCTCTAATTGACAAAAGGGCTTTCATATGTGTTCACTATAATTTTTGACCAAAATCAATATTTTATATCAAAAAGTTAATATTTTCCATGAAAATTGTCAAAAATCTTTAAACCTTCGTAACTTCTTAAATAAGCCTCTAATTGACAAAAGGGCTTTCATATGTGATCACTATAATTTTTGACCAAAATCAGTGTTTTATATGAAAATTGTCAAAAATCTTTAAACCTTCGTAACTTCGTAAATAAGCTTCTAATTGACAAAAGGGCTTTCATATGTGATCACTATAATTTTTGACCAAAATCAATATTAATTGTAAAAAATCTTTAAACCTTCGTAACTTCGTAAATAAGCTTCTAATTGACAAAAGGGCTTTCATATGTGATCACTATAATTTTTTAACAAAATCAATATTTTATATGAAAGTTTTCAAAAATCAATATTTTATATGAAAATTGTCAAAAATCAATATTTTACATGAAAATTGTCAAAAATCTTTAAACCCTCGTAACTTCGTAAATAAGCCTCTAATTGACAAAAGGGCTTTCATATGTGATCACTATAATTTTTGACCAAAATCAATATTAATTGTCAAAAATCTTTAAACCATCTTAACTTCGTAAATAAGCCTCTAATTGACAAAAGGGCTTTCATATGTGATCACTATAATTTTTTAACAAAATCAATATTTTGTATGAAAATTGTCAAAAATCAATATTTTACATGAAAATTGTCAAAAATCTTTAAACCCTCGTAACTTCGTAAATAAGCCTCTAATTGACAAAAGGGCTTTCATATGTGATCACTAAAATTTTTGACCAAAATCAATATTAATTGTCAAAAATCTTTAAACCTTCGTAACTTCGTAAATAAGCCTCTAATTGGCAAAAGGGCTTTCATATGTGATCACTATAATTTTTTAACAAAATCAATATTTTATATGAAAATTGTCAAAAATCAATATTTTACATAAAAATTGTCAAAAATCTTTAAACCTTCGTAACTTCTTAAATAAGCCTCTAATTGACAAAAGGGCTTTCATATGTTATCACTATAATTTTTGACCAAAATCAATATTTTATATGAAAGTTTTCAAAAATCAATATTTTACATGAAAATTGTCAAAAATCTTTAAACCCTCGTAACTTCGTAAATAAGCCTCTAATTGACAAAAGGGCTTTCATATGTGATCACTAAAATTTTTGACCAAAATCAATATTTTATATGAAAATTGTCAAAAATCAATATTTTACATGAAAATTGTCAAAAATCTTTAAACCTTCGTAACTTCGTAAATAAGCCTCTAATTGACAAAAGGGCTTTCGTATGTTATCACTATAATTTTTGACCAAAATCAATATTTTATATGAAAGTTTTCAAAAATCAATATTTTCCATGAAAATTTTCAAAAATCTTTAAACCTTCGTAACTTCGTAAATAAGCCTCTAATTGACAAAAGGGCTTTCATATGTGATCACTATAATTTTTGACCAAAATCAATATTAATTGTCAAAAATCTTTAAACCATCGTAACTTCGTAAATAAGCCTCTAATTGACAAAAGGGCTTTCATATGTGATCACTATAATTTTTTAACAAAATCAATATTTTGTATGAAAATTGTCAAAAATCTTTAAACCTTCGTAACTTCGTAAATAAGCTTCTAATTGACAAAAGGGCTTTCATATGTGATCACTATAATTTTTGACCAAAATCAATATTAATTGTAAAAAATCTTTAAACCTTCGTAACTTCGTAAATAAGCTTCTAATTGACAAAAGGGCTTTCATATGTGATCACTATAATTTTTTAACAAAATCAATATTTTATATGAAAGTTTTCAAAAATCAATATTTTATATGAAAATTGTCAAAAATCAATATTTTACATGAAAATTGTCAAAAATCTTTAAACCCTCGTAACTTCGTAAATAAGCCTCTAATTGACAAAAGGGCTTTCATATGTGATCACTAAAATTTTTGACCAAAATCAATATTTTATATGAAAGTTTTCAAAAATCAATATTTTATATGAAAATTGTCAAAAATCAATATTTTACATGAAAATTGTCAAAAATCTTTAAACCTTCGTAACTTCGTAAATAAGCCTCTAATTGACAAAAGGGCTTTCATATGTGATCACTATAATTTTTTAACAAAATCAATATTTTATATGAAAGTTTTCAAAAATCAATATTTTATATGAAAATTGTCAAAAATCAATATTTTACATGAAAATTGTCAAAAATCTTTAAACCTTCGTAACTTCGTAAATAAGCCTCTAATTGACAAAAGGGCTTTCATATGTGATCACTATAATTTTTTAACAAAATCAATATTTTATATGAAAATTGTCAAAAATCAATATTTTACATGAAAATTGTCAAAAATCTTTAAACCCTCGTAACTTCGTAAATAAGCCTCTAATTGACAAAAGGGCTTTCATATGTGATCACTAAAATTTTTGACCAAAATCAATATTAATTGTCAAAAATCTTTAAACCTTCGTAACTTCGTAAATAAGCCTCTAATTGACAAAAGGGCTTTTATATGTGATCACTATAATTTTTGACCAAAATCAATATTAATTGTAAAAAATCTTTAAACCTTCGTAACTTCGTAAATAAGCCTCTTATTGACAAAAGGGCTTTCATATGTGATCACTATAATTTTTTAACAAAATCAATATTAATTGTAAAAAATCTTTAAACCTTCGTAACTTCGTAAATAAGCCTTTTATTGACAAAAGGGCTTTCATATGTGATCACTAAAATTTTTGACCAAAATCAATATTAATTGTCAAAAATCTTTAAACCTTCGTAACTTCGTAAATAAGCCTCTAATTGACAAAAGGGCTTTCATATGTTATCACTATAATTTTTGACCAAAATCAATATTTTATATGAAAGTTTTCAAAAATCAATATTTTCCATGAAAATTTTCAAAAATCTTTAAACCTTCGTAACTTCGTAAATAAGCCTCTAATTGACAAAAGGGCTTTCATATGTGATCACTATAATTTTTGACCAAAATCAATATTAATTGTCAAAAATCTTTAAACCATCGTAACTTCGTAAATAAGCCTCTAATTGACAAAAGGGCTTTCATATGTGATCACTATAATTTTTTAACAAAATCAATATTTTGTATGAAAATTGTCAAAAATCAATATTTTACATGAAAATTGTCAAAAATCTTTAAACCTTCGTAACTTCGTAAATAAGCCTCTAATTGACAAAAGGGCTTTTATATGTGATCACTATAATTTTTGACCAAAATCAATATTAATTGTAAAAAATCTTTAAACCTTCGTAACTTCGTAAATAAGCCTCTTATTGACAAAAGGGCTTTCATATGTGATCACTATAATTTTTTAACAAAATCAATATTAATTGTAAAAAATCTTTAAACCTTCGTAACTTCGTAAATAAGCCTCTAATTGACAAAAGGGCTTTCATATGTGATCACTATAATTTTTGACCAAAATCAGTGTTTTATATGAAAATTGTCAAAAATCTTTAAACCTTCGTAACTTCGTAAATAAGCTTCTAATTGACAAAAGGGCTTTCATATGTGATCACTATAATTTTTGACCAAAATCAATATTAATTGTAAAAAATCTTTAAACCTTCGTAACTTCGTAAATAAGCTTCTAAATGACAAAAGGGCTTTCATATGTGATCACTATAATTTTTTAACAAAATCAATATTTTATATGAAAATTGTCAAAAATCAATATTTTACATGAAAATTGTCAAAAATCTTTAAACCCTCGTAACTTCGTAAATAAGCCTCTAATTGACAAAAGGGCTTTCATATGTGATCACTAAAATTTTTGACCAAAATCAATATTAATTGTCAAAAATCTTTAAACCTTCGTAACTTCGTAAATAAGCCTCTAATTGACAAAAGGGCTTTCATATGTGATCACTATAATTTTTTAACAAAATCAATATTTTATATGAAAATTGTCAAAAATCAATATTTTACATGAAAATTGTCAAAAATCTTTAAACCCTCATAACTTCGTAAATAAGCCTCTAATTGACAAAAGGGCTTTCATATGTGGTCACTATAATTTTTAACCAAAATCAATATTAATTGTAAAAAATCTTTAAACCCTCATAACTTCGTAAATAAGCCTCTAATTGACAAAAGGGCTTTCATATGTGATCACTAAAATTTTTGACCAAAATCAATATTAATTGTCAAAAATCTTTAAACCTTCGTAACTTCGTAAATAAGCCTCTAATTGACAAAAGGGCTTTCATATGTGATCACTATAATTTTTTAACAAAATCAATATTTTATATGAAAATTGTCAAAAATCAATATTTTACATGAAAATTGTCAAAAATCTTTAAACCCTCATAACTTCGTAAATAAGCCTCTAATTGACAAAAGGGCTTTCATATGTGGTCACTATAATTTTTAACCAAAATCAATATTAATTGTAAAAAATCTTTAAACCTTCGTAACTTCGTAAATAAGCCTCTAATTGACAAAAGGGCTTTCATATGTGATCACTATAATTTTTTAACAAAATCAATATTTTGTATGAAAATTGTCAAAAATCAATATTTTACATGAAAATTGTCAAAAATCTTTAAACCTTCGTAACTTCGTAAATAAGCCTCTAATTGACAAAAGGGCTTTCATATGTGATCATTATAATTTTTGACCAAAATCAATATTTTGTATGAAAGTTCTCAAAAATCAATATTTTATATGAAAATTGTCAAAAATCTTTAAACCCTCATAACTTCGTAAATAAGCCTCTAATTGACAAAAGGGCTTTCATATGTGGTCACTATAATTTTTAACCAAAATCAATATTAATTGTAAAAAATCTTTAAACCTTCGTAACTTCGTAAATAAGCCTCTAATTGACAAAAGGGCTTTCATATGTGATCACTATAATTTTTTAACAAAATCAATATTTTATATGAAAATTGTCAAAAATCAATATTTTACATGAAAATTGTCAAAAATCTTTAAACCCTCGTAACTTCGTAAATAAGCCTCTAATTGACAAAAGGGCTTTCATATGTGATCATTATAATTTTTGACCAAAATCAATATTTTGTATGAAAGTTCTCAAAAATCAATATTTTATATGAAAATTGTCAAAAATCTTTAAACCCTCATAACTTCGTAAATAAGCCTCTAATTGACAAAAGGGCTTTCATATGTGGTCACTATAATTTTTAACCAAAATCAATATTAATTGTAAAAAATCTTTAAACCTTCGTAACTTCGTAAATAAGCCTCTAATTGACAAAAGGGCTTTCATATGTGATCACTATAATTTTTTAACAAAATCAATATTTTATATGAAAATTGTCAAAAATCAATATTTTACATGAAAATTGTCAAAAATCTTTAAACCCTCGTAACTTCGTAAATAAGCCTCTAATTGACAAAAGGGCTTTCATATGTGATCATTATAATTTTTGACCAAAATCAATATTTTGTATGAAAGTTCTCAAAAATCAATATTTTATATGAAAATTGTCAAAAATCTTTAAACCCTCATAACTTCGTAAATAAGCCTCTAATTGACAAAAGGGCTTTCATATGTGTTCACTATAATTTTTGACCAAAATCAGTGTTTAAATGAAAATTGTCAAAAATCTTTAAACCCTCGTAACTTCGTAAATAAGCCTCTAATTGACAAAAGGGCTTTCATATGTGATCATTATAATTTTTGACCAAAATCAATATTTTGTATGAAAGTTCTCAAAAATCAATATTTCATATGAAAATTGTCAAAAATCTTTAAACCCTCATAACTTCGTAAATAAGCCTCTAATTGACAAAAGGGCTTTCATATGTGGTCACTATAATTTTTAACCAAAATCAATATTAATTGTAAAAAATCTTTAAACCTTCGTAACTTCGTAAATAAGCCTCTAATTGACAAAAGGGCTTTCATATGTGATCACTATAATTTTTTAACAAAATCAATATTTTATATGAAAATTGTCAAAAATCAATATTTTACATGAAAATTGTCAAAAATCTTTAAACCCTCGTAACTTCGTAAATAAGCCTCTAATTGACAAAAGGGCTTTCATATGTGATCATTATAATTTTTGACCAAAATCAATATTTTATATGAAAATTGTCAAAAATCAATATTTTACATGAAAATTGTCAAAAATCTTTAAACCCTCATAACTTCGTAAATAAGCCTCTAATTGACAAAAGGGCTTTCATATGTGGTCACTATAATTTTTAACCAAAATCAATACTAATTGTAAAAAATCTTTAAACCTTCGTAACTTCGTAAATAAGCCTCTAATTGACAAAAGGGCTTTCATATGTGATCACTATAATTTTTTAACAAAATCAATATTTTATATGAAAATTGTCAAAAATCAATATTTTATATGAAAATTGTCAAAAATCTTTAAACCCTCGTAACTTCGTAAATAAGCCTCTAATTGACAAAAGGGCTTTCATATGTGATCACTATAATTTTTGACCAAAATCAATGTTTTATATGAAAGTTGTCAAAAATCTTTAAACCTTCGTAACTTCGTAAATAAGCCTCTAATTGACAAAAGGGCTTTCATATGTGATCACTATAATTTTTTAACAAAATCAATATTTTATATGAAAGTTCTCAAAAATCAATATTTTATATGAAAATTGTCAAAAATCTTTAAACCCTCATAACTTCGTAAATAAGCCTCTAATTGACAAAAGGGCTTTCATATGTGGTCACTATAATTTTTAACCAAAATCAATATTAATTGTAAAAAATCTTTAAACCTTCGTAACTTCGTAAATAAGCCTCTAATTGACAAAAGGGCTTTCATATGTGATCACTATAATTTTTTAACAAAATCAATATTTTATATGAAAATTGTCAAAAATCAATATTTTACATGAAAATTGTCAAAAATCTTTAAACCTTCGTAACTTCGTAATTAAGCCTCTAATTGACAAAAGGGCTTTCATATGTGTTCACTATAATTTTTGACCAAAATCAATATTTTATATAAAAAGTTAATATTTTCCATGAAAATTGTCAAAAATCTTTAAACCTTCGTAACTTCTTAAATAAGCCTCTAATTGACAAAAGGGCTTTCATATGTGATCACTATAATTTTTGACCAAAATCAGTGTTTTATATGAAAATTGTCAAAAATCTTTAAACCTTCGTAACTTCGTAAATAAGCTTCTAATTGACAAAAGGGCTTTCATATGTGATCACTATAATTTTTGACCAAAATCAATATTAATTGTAAAAAATCTTTAAACCTTCGTAACTTCGTAAATAAGCTTCTAATTGACAAAAGGGCTTTCATATGTGATCACTATAATTTTTTAACAAAATCAATATTTTATATGAAAGTTTTCAAAAATCAATATTTTATATGAAAATTGTCAAAAATCAATATTTTACATGAAAATTGTCAAAAATCTTTAAACCCTCGTAACTTCGTAAATAAGCCTCTAATTGACAAAAGGGCTTTCATATGTGATCACTATAATTTTTTAACAAAATCAATATTTTGTATGAAAATTGTCAAAAATCAATATTTTACATGAAAATTGTCAAAAATCTTTAAACCCTCGTAACTTCGTAAATAAGCCTCTAATTGACAAAAGGGCTTTCATATGTGATCACTAAAATTTTTGACCAAAATCAATATTAATTGTCAAAAATCTTTAAACCTTCGTAACTTCGTAAATAAGCCTCTAATTGGCAAAAGGGCTTTCATATGTGATCACTATAATTTTTTAACAAAATCAATATTTTATATGAAAATTGTCAAAAATCAATATTTTACATAAAAATTGTCAAAAATCTTTAAACCTTCGTAACTTCTTAAATAAGCCTCTAATTGAAAAAAGGGCTTTCATATGTTATCACTATAATTTTTGACCAAAATCAATATTTTATATGAAAGTTTTCAAAAATCAATATTTTACATGAAAATTGTCAAAAATCTTTAAACCCTCGTAACTTCGTAAATAAGCCTCTAATTGACAAAAGGGCTTTCATATGTGATCACTAAAATTTTTGACCAAAATCAATATTAATTGTCAAAAATCTTTAAACCTTCGTAACTTCGTAAATAAGCCTCTAATTGACAAAAGGGCTTTCATATGTGATCACTATAATTTTTTAACAAAATCAATATTTTATATGAAAATTGTCAAAAATCAATATTTTACATAAAAATTGTCAAAAATCTTTAAACCTTCGTAACTTCTTAAATAAGCCTCTAATTGACAAAAGGGCTTTCATATGTGATCACTATAATTTTTTAACAAAATCAATATTTTATATGAAAGTTTTCAAAAATCAATATTTTCCATGAAAATTTTCAAAAATCTTTAAACCTTCGTAACTTCGTAAATAAGCCTCTAATTGACAAAAGGGCTTTCATATGTGATCACTATAATTTTTTAACAAAATCAATATTTTATATGAAAATTGTCAAAAATCAATATTTTATATGAAAATTGTCAAAAATCTTTAAACCCTCGTAACTTCGTAAATAAGCCTCTAATTGACAAAAGGGCTTTCATATGTGATCACTATAATTTTTGACCAAAATCAATGTTTTATATGAAAGTTGTCAAAAATCTTTAAACCTTCGTAACTTCGTAAATAAGCCTCTAATTGACAAAAGGGCTTTCATATGTGATCACTATAATTTTTTAACAAAATCAATATTTTATATGAAAGTTCTCAAAAATCAATATTTTATATGAAAATTGTCAAAAATCTTTAAACCCTCATAACTTCGTAAATAAGCCTCTAATTGACAAAAGGGCTTTCATATGTGGTCACTATAATTTTTAACCAAAATCAATATTAATTGTAAAAAATCTTTAAACCTTCGTAACTTCGTAAATAAGCCTCTAATTGACAAAAGGGCTTTCATATGTGATCACTATAATTTTTTAACAAAATCAATATTTTATATGAAAATTGTCAAAAATCAATATTTTACATGAAAATTGTCAAAAATCTTTAAACCTTCGTAACTTCGTAATTAAGCCTCTAATTGACAAAAGGGCTTTCATATGTGTTCACTATAATTTTTGACCAAAATCAATATTTTATATCAAAAAGTTAATATTTTCCATGAAAATTGTCAAAAATCTTTAAACCTTCGTAACTTCTTAAATAAGCCTCTAATTGACAAAAGGGCTTTCATATGTGATCACTATAATTTTTGACCAAAATCAGTGTTTTATATGAAAATTGTCAAAAATCTTTAAACCTTCGTAACTTCGTAAATAAGCTTCTAATTGACAAAAGGGCTTTCATATGTGATCACTATAATTTTTGACCAAAATCAATATTAATTGTAAAAAATCTTTAAACCTTCGTAACTTCGTAAATAAGCTTCTAATTGACAAAAGGGCTTTCATATGTGATCACTATAATTTTTTAACAAAATCAATATTTTATATGAAAGTTTTCAAAAATCAATATTTTATATGAAAATTGTCAAAAATCAATATTTTACATGAAAATTGTCAAAAATCTTTAAACCCTCGTAACTTCGTAAATAAGCCTCTAATTGACAAAAGGGCTTTCATATGTGATCACTATAATTTTTGACCAAAATCAATATTAATTGTCAAAAATCTTAAACCATCGTAACTTCGTAAATAAGCCTCTAATTGACAAAAGGGCTTTCATATGTGATCACTATAATTTTTTAACAAAATCAATATTTTGTATGAAAATTGTCAAAAATCAATATTTTACATGAAAATTGTCAAAAATCTTTAAACCCTCGTAACTTCGTAAATAAGCCTCTAATTGACAAAAGGGCTTTCATATGTGATCACTAAAATTTTTGACCAAAATCAATATTAATTGTCAAAAATCTTTAAACCTTCGTAACTTCGTAAATAAGCCTCTAATTGGCAAAAGGGCTTTCATATGTGATCACTATAATTTTTTAACAAAATCAATATTTTATATGAAAATTGTCAAAAATCAATATTTTACATAAAAATTGTCAAAAATCTTTAAACCTTCGTAACTTCTTAAATAAGCCTCTAATTGAAAAAAGGGCTTTCATATGTTATCACTATAATTTTTGACCAAAATCAATATTTTATATGAAAGTTTTCAAAAATCAATATTTTACATGAAAATTGTCAAAAATCTTTAAACCCTCGTAACTTCGTAAATAAGCCTCTAATTGACAAAAGGGCTTTCATATGTGATCACTAAAATTTTTGACCAAAATCAATATTAATTGTCAAAAATCTTTAAACCTTCGTAACTTCGTAAATAAGCCTCTAATTGACAAAAGGGCTTTCATATGTGATCACTATAATTTTTTAACAAAATCAATATTTTATATGAAAATTGTCAAAAATCAATATTTTACATAAAAATTGTCAAAAATCTTTAAACCTTCGTAACTTCTTAAATAAGCCTCTAATTGACAAAAGGGCTTTCATATGTGATCACTATAATTTTTTAACAAAATCAATATTTTATATGAAAATTGTCAAAAATCAATATTTTACATGAAAATTGTCAAAAATCTTTAAACCTTCGTAACTTCGTAAATAAGCCTCTAATTGACAAAAGGGCTTTCATATGTTATCACTATAATTTTTGACCAAAATCAATATTTTATATGAAAGTTTTCAAAAATCAATATTTTCCATGAAAATTTTCAAAAATCTTTAAACCTTCGTAACTTCGTAAATAAGCCTCTAATTGACAAAAGGGCTTTCATATGTGATCACTATAATTTTTGACCAAAATCAATATTAATTGTCAAAAATCTTTAAACCATCGTAACTTCGTAAATAAGCCTCTAATTGACAAAAGGGCTTTCATATGTGATCACTATAATTTTTTAACAAAATCAATATTTTGTATGAAAATTGTCAAAAATCTTTAAACCTTCGTAACTTCGTAAATAAGCCTCTTATTGACAAAAGGGCTTTCATATGTGATCACTATAATTTTTGACCAAAATCAATATTAATTGTAAAAAATCTTTAAACCTTCGTAACTTCGTAAATAAGCTTCTAATTGACAAAAGGGCTTTCATATGTGATCACTATAATTTTTTAACAAAATCAATATTTTATATGAAAGTTTTCAAAAATCAATATTTTATATGAAAATTGTCAAAAATCAATATTTTACATGAAAATTGTCAAAAATCTTTAAACCCTCGTAACTTCGTAAATAAGCCTCTAATTGACAAAAGGGCTTTCATATGTGATCACTAAAATTTTTGACCAAAATCAATATTTTATATGAAAGTTTTCAAAAATCAATATTTTATATGAAAATTGTCAAAAATCAATATTTTACATGAAAATTGTCAAAAATCTTTAAACCTTCGTAACTTCGTAAATAAGCCTCTAATTGACAAAAGGGCTTTCATATGTGATCACTATAATTTTTTAACAAAATCAATATTTTATATGAAAATTGTCAAAAATCAATATTTTACATGAAAATTGTCAAAAATCTTTAAACCCTCGTAACTTCGTAAATAAGCCTCTAATTGACAAAAGGGCTTTCATATGTGATCACTAAAATTTTTGACCAAAATCAATATTAATTGTCAAAAATCTTTAAACCTTCGTAACTTCGTAAATAAGCCTCTAATTGACAAAAGGGCTTTTATATGTGATCACTATAATTTTTGACCAAAATCAATATTAATTGTAAAAAATCTTTAAACCTTCGTAACTTCGTAAATAAGCCTCTTATTGACAAAAGGGCTTTCATATGTGATCACTATAATTTTTTAACAAAATCAATATTAATTGTAAAAAATCTTTAAACCTTCGTAACTTCGTAAATAAGCCTCTTATTGACAAAAGGGCTTTCATATGTGATCACTAAAATTTTTGACCAAAATCAATATTAATTGTCAAAAATCTTTAAACCTTCGTAACTTCGTAAATAAGCCTCTAATTGACAAAAGGGCTTTCATATGTTATCACTATAATTTTTGACCAAAATCAATATTTTATATGAAAGTTTTCAAAAATCAATATTTTCCATGAAAATTTTCAAAAATCTTTAAACCTTCGTAACTTCGTAAATAAGCCTCTAATTGACAAAAGGGCTTTCATATGTGATCACTATAATTTTTGACCAAAATCAATATTAATTGTCAAAAATCTTTAAACCATCGTAACTTCGTAAATAAGCCTCTAATTGACAAAAGGGCTTTCATATGTGATCACTATAATTTTTTAACAAAATCAATATTTTGTATGAAAATTGTCAAAAATCAATATTTTACATGAAAATTGTCAAAAATCTTTAAACCTTCGTAACTTCGTAAATAAGCCTCTAATTGACAAAAGGGCTTTTATATGTGATCACTATAATTTTTGACCAAAATCAATATTAATTGTAAAAAATCTTTAAACCTTCGTAACTTCGTAAATAAGCCTCTTATTGACAAAAGGGCTTTCATATGTGATCACTATAATTTTTTAACAAAATCAATATTAATTGTAAAAAATCTTTAAACCTTCGTAACTTCGTAAATAAGCCTCTAATTGACAAAAGGGCTTTCATATGTGATCACTATAATTTTTGACCAAAATCAGTGTTTTATATGAAAATTGTCAAAAATCTTTAAACCTTCGTAACTTCGTAAATAAGCTTCTAATTGACAAAAGGGCTTTCATATGTGATCACTATAATTTTTGACCAAAATCAATATTAATTGTAAAAAATCTTTAAACCTTCGTAACTTCGTAAATAAGCTTCTAAATGACAAAAGGGCTTTCATATGTGATCACTATAATTTTTTAACAAAATCAATATTTTATATGAAAATTGTCAAAAATCAATATTTTACATGAAAATTGTCAAAAATCTTTAAACCCTCGTAACTTCGTAAATAAGCCTCTAATTGACAAAAGGGCTTTCATATGTGATCACTAAAATTTTTGACCAAAATCAATATTAATTGTCAAAAATCTTTAAACCTTCGTAACTTCGTAAATAAGCCTCTAATTGACAAAAGGGCTTTCATATGTGATCACTATAATTTTTTAACAAAATCAATATTTTATATGAAAATTGTCAAAAATCAATATTTTACATGAAAATTGTCAAAAATCTTTAAACCCTCGTAACTTCGTAAATAAGCCTCTAATTGACAAAAGGGCTTTCATATGTGATCACTATAATTTTTTAACAAAATCAATATTTTATATGAAAGTTTTCAAAAATCAATATTTTATATCAAAATTGTCAAAAATCTTTAAACCCTCGTAACTTCGTAAATAAGCCTCTAATTGACAAAAGGGCTTTCATATGTGATCACTATAATTTTTGACCAAAATCAGTGTTTTATATGAAAATTGTCAAAAATCTTTAAACCCTCGTAACTTCGTAAATAAGCCTATAATTGACAAAAGGGCTTTCATATGTGATCACTATAATTTTTTAACAAAATCAATATTTTATATGAAAATTGTCAAAAATCAATATTTTACATGAAAATTGTCAAAAATCTTTAAACCCTCGTAACTTCGTAAATAAGCCTCTAATTGACAAAAGGGCTTTCATATGTGATCACTAAAATTTTTGACCAAAATCAATATTAATTGTCAAAAATCTTTAAACCTTCGTAACTTCGTAAATAAGCCTCTAATTGACAAAAGGGCTTTCATATGTGATCACTATAATTTTTTAACAAAATCAATATTTTATATGAAAATTGTCAAAAATCAATATTTTACATGAAAATTGTAAAAAATCTTTAAACCTTCGTAACTTCTTAAATAAGCCTCTAATTGACAAAAGGGCTTTCATATGTGTTCACTATAATTTTTGACCAAAATCAGTGTTTTATATGAAAATTGTCAAAAATCTTTAAACCTTCGTAACTTCGTAAATAAGCTTCTAATTGACAAAAGGGCTTTCATATGTGATCACTATAATTTTTTAACAAAATCAATATTTTATATGAAAGTTCTCAAAAATCAATATTTTATATGAAAATTGTCAAAAATCTTTAAACCTTCGTAACTTCGTAAATAAGCCTCTAATTGACAAAAGGGCTTTCCTATGTGATCACTATAATTTTTGACCAAAATCAATATTTTGTATGAAAATTCTCAAGAATCAATATTTTACAAGGAAATTACCAGAAATCAATATTTTATATGAAAATTGTCAAAAATCTTTAAACCTTCGTAACTTCGTAAATAAGCCTCTAATTGACAAAAGGGCTTTCATATGTTATCACTATAATTTTTGACCAAAATCAATATTTTATATGAAAGTTTTCAAAAATCAATATTTTACATGAAAATTGCCAAGAATCAATATTTTATATGAAAATTGTCAAAAATCTAAACCCTCATAACTTCGTAAATAAGCCTCTAATTGACAAAAGGGCTTTCATATGTTATCACTATAATTTCTGACCAAAATCAATATTTTATATGAAAGTTTTCAAAAATCAATGTTTTACATGAAAATTGCCAAGAATCAATATTTTATATGAAAATTGTCAAAAATCTTTAAAACCTCATAACTTCGTAAATAAGCCTCTAATTGACAAAAGGGCATTCATATGTTATCACTATAATTTCTGACCAAAATCAATACTTTATATGAAAGTTTCCAAAAATCAATATTTTACATGAAAATTGTCAAAAATCTTTAAACCTTCGTAACTTCGTAAATAAGCCACTAATTGACAAAAGGGCTTTCATATGTTATCACTATAATTTCTGACCAAAATCAATATTTTATATGAAAATTGTCAAAAATCTTTAAACCTTCGTAACTTCGTAAATAAGCCACTAATTGACAAAAGGGCTTTCATATGTGATTACTATAATTTTTGACCAAAATCAATATTTTATATGAAAATTTTCAAAAATCAATGTTTTACATGAAAATTGCCAAGAATCAATATTTTATATGAAAATTGTCAAAAATCTCTAAACCGTCATAACTTCGTAAATAAGCCTCTAATTGACAAAAGGGCTTTCATATGTTATCACTATAATTTCTGACCAAAATCAATATTTTATATGAAAATTGTCAAAAATCTTTAAACCTTCGTAACTTCGTAAATAAGCCACTAATTGACAAAAGGGCTTTCATATGTGATTATTATAATTTTTGACCAAAATCAATATTTTATATGAAAATTTTCAAAAATCAATGTTTTACATGAAAATTGCCAAAAATCAATATTTTATATGAAAATTGTCAAAAATCTTTAAACCTTCGTAACTTCATAAATAGGTCTCTAATTTACAAAAGGGCTTTCATATCTCATCACTATTATTTTTGACCAAAATCAATATTTTATATGAAAATTTTTTAAAAATCATTATTTTATATGAAAATTTTCAAAAATCTTTAAACTTCGTAACTTCGTAAATAATATTTCAATTGAGAAATCTGTCTTTATTTTTGTTCGCTCTAATGTTTTACCAAAATCGGTTTTTTGTATGAGTAGGACAGTTGTGACCTAATTTCTTTTAGATTCATCTTAACAGTTATTGTTCTATTTTTAAAACCCAGTATTTTAAAGCATTTAATCAAATAAAATATTCTTAAATTATTGTTTATTTATTTATTTATTTAGGAAAAAACTTTAAAAGTTATTTGTAGCAAATGTGCAACACATTTATTAATGTGTATTTAAGTGTTGGCGCCAGTACTCTACAACTAGTGGCAATGGTATTTATATATAACTAAAACAACAAGCTGCAACAAATGTACTTTGTTTAATCTAATACTGATATAATTACAAATGCCACATACACAAAGACGTATAAAGATCCAAAAAGCATTTTAAAACATCCCAACTCCATAAAACACTGTAAGCAAGTGGCGCTTAATTTTCAAATATTGGCCATGGCCTGTGGCGTTGATGTTTGGTTTTGGAGGTGGCGGTGTATGATGCTTTTGTTGTTGTTGTTGTTGGAGCTGCTGGTGTTGATAGTGGTTTATCATGAAAATGCATAGGCAATTTCTGTTTATGTTAAGAAAAACATAAATTTTTCATTTTTCAAACTCAATTAATTTTGTTTGTTCGATTTGAGAAAAAGTATACAATAATGAAACTAGGAAAATATATTGCAAACTGAAAATAAAAGAAATATGTGGGATAAAATGATGCCTAAAAGGCGCCCAATTAACCTTTACAATAATTTTTTAACACTTGTGTGTTTGATTGTATTTTTGAATCAGCAGATAAATAAATACACTGAAGAAAAAAATTCTTCTATATATACTTGTAATTTATTTCAAATTTCTAAAACTAAATAAAACAGTAAATTTTAAATCATAAATAATGTATAAATTATCTTTAAAATCTTGTAAATTAATCGTATGGATTTAAAGTTTCTATTGGATTTTAAAAGCAATTTCTATCCGTGTAAATTCAATGTATGTTAATGAATTTTTATATTTGTTGTAAAACATCTTTGTAGAAATAATAAACATTAAAACCAAAAAATATATACATATCATGGTGTTAAATCAAATGTAGCCTTTAACTATAGCCAAATATCTTAGACAAATTTCTAAACAAATGCATTGTGGAATTATTTGATGAATAATGTGCTGTAGACTTGTAGCATACAAAACGTGTAAATGTATTTTCAAATATCAATCATTTTTATTTTTTGTTTTTGGCTGAATGAATGGCTGATTATAGTTTTGTTTAAGAACTTTTCAACACTTCCATCAATTGTGGGGTTGTTTTGGCAAATGGAAAATGTTAAAGTGATCACACAATTCATGCCATTGCATTGTTGTTGCAATGATTAGTCAGACAGTCAGAGAGTCGTGTTTATTTAATTTAGCTTTTTCTACTTTTAAATTTAGAAATTATATTAAACTTTGATTGTGTGGCAGTTGCTGGTTTTTAATTGTTTATTTAATTTATATTTATATTTATTTTTATATTTTAATTTCTTTTTAAAAACGCCATATTTATTTTTTATTTCTTTAACTGCGCCATTTACAGATACAACACAAATTTTATTACTCTTTTTTTAAGGGCTCTTTTAGTTGGTGTTTTTATTTGGGGTCATAAAATGTTTTTCACTTTATAGTTGGTTGACTGAATGCTACCAACAAATAAATGGCCTGTTAAATAACAATAACCACACATAATTATAACCATTAAAAAAGTCTTTAGCTCTTACTATTAATGGCTTCGTTTGATTTTTATGATTATGAAGAATGAATGAATAAAGAAAAAAAAAACTCCGCCTTTTTAATGACTGAACATTTGAGTCATATAATTTTGAATTGTTATTTGCGGGAAACATACTGGAGAAGATTTTGAATTTTTTTCCAATTTCAATATTTAGTAATGGGACTGAAGAAAAAGGAGTAAAAGGCTGAAATGAAAGTTGAGTAAAATGCTTTCCTCTGGATATTTAAAAAAAACTCTTAGTGTCAAACAAAATCGCCTGTCTTGATTTGAGTTCCAGCGCAAAATTTGTTAGGAAAACCATAATATTATGACAATCAACAACTATTCAAAATGGAAACCATTATATAGATAATTTATTAACTTATGAATGATATAATGTACAACATTTAATATTATTTTTTATTTATTTTTTGTTATTTCGAAGCTCGTAATAATATTCGCTCGTATGATTCATCGTCTGATGATTCTATTCTTGACTACAATGGTAGATTCTACAAAAATTCTAGAGCCACTGCACAGAAAAAATATGGATAAAATATTTTTTAACAAATCATTATTTGGTTGTAAATAAAATTTTATAAAAAAAAAAAAATTATTAGATTTTAACATAATGTTTTATTAGTTAAAATAATTTTAAAACCAATACACAAAACAAAAACAATTTTATGTATTTTGACAATTTCAGTAAAATAAAAAATAAAATTATAAAAATTAGGAAACAAAAATTACAACATCCAACATTTGAAGATATCCGGAGGTAAGTTATCCCTATTTCCTTGAATATTTCCTAATAACAATTAAAATTTATGTATTCTTCAGATGATTCGAAAACAAGTGAGGATAAATGTATTTTATCATAAAATAACTACAGTGATGGACTTAAGTATAGACACAACAGCCATGTAGCATTTAAAGATTGCATTAAAATCAAAAGGAATATATTTTATATTTTTTTACTATTAATCCATTACAGGCTGCTGTATATTTTAAGACAGTAATAGTTTTATTCGTGTAGAAAGATAAGTTAGTCCGCTAGCAGATAAAAGGTACAGAAAGTTCTAAAATACAATGGACAAAAGTATATGTACACTTTTTTAGGCATCTAGTTCTTTGTTTTAAATTTAATAATCTTGCAACAATTTTACATTTGACATATGCTGTTATATTCCGTTATAAATCTTTTATTCATTTAAGTAACTGAAAAGTTGCAAGAAGTTTAGAAAATATTAATTTTGTTTGTTGTCTTATTAAAATGTGTCCTAAAAAATGTAAAACGACTGAATCTCAGCGCAAAATAATCTTATATTTGCATAACTAAGGCAAATCGTATGCTGAGATCGGATGATGAGTCGCAGCCGTTTTACCATACGGACCATTGCAAATCGGTTCAAACGCGAAACAAACTTTGAGAATGCAAGTCGCTGTGGTCGTCTTCGCAAATTAACTGAGAGAGAACGTGCTCAAATCGTACGAAAAAAAGAGGTGATCCAAAAATAATATCTTCTCAGGTTGCCGCAAAGATAAAACAAGATTTTGGATAATATGTACACCCAAAAACTGTTCGGAAAACGTTACATGAAGCTGGTTGTAACTCTCGTGTCACTAGACACAAACAGTGGATATCTACTGTTAATCAAAAAAGAAGAGTGGACTATGCTAAATAATTTAAAAATAGGCAATTTTTAGGACCAGGTATTGTTCACAAATGAAAGTAAATTTAATATCTTCTGATCTGATGGACACACTAGGGTTTGGCGAAAGTGTAACACTGCATATGAAGCAAAAAACCTTTTACCAACATTAAAGTATGGTGGCGGAGGTGTTTTGGTATACGCTGTATGTCTTCTGCGGGTGTGGGGGAGCTCGTATTTATTGAGGGGATAATGGACAAGACGGTTTACCTTAACATTTTAAAGGAAAATGTCAAAAAAGAGCAGAAAAGCTCAACTTACCGTCGTTTACACTCCAGCAAGATAACAACCCGAAACATACATACAGCCCATGACGTAAAGATGTGGCTTGCCCCAGACTTAAACTCGATTGAGCATTTGTGGGAGGAATTGGAGAGAAGGATCCAATTTTACATAGAACTGAGCTGAAAGCAGTTTTAGTGGAAGAATGGCATAACATAGGCGAAAATATAACTAAAAAGTTAGTCCACTCTACACCAAATAGACTTAAGGCCGTCATTAAGCAAAAGGCACTGCTAAATAAATATTAGATAAATATTCTAAGATGTTTTTGTTATTGTAGAAATAGTTGTGCCTGTACTTTTGTCCAGTAAAGTAATGAATTTTTTAATTATTTTTTTTGCAAAGAAAATTTATTTAATTTTCATGTTTATAATTTAAATGTATAAGCTTTATACCTATAATTAATTCATAAAATAAATATATCGTGTTTCCTTATATAAATAAAACAGCAGTTTCTTTTAAAATTACGTTTGTGCCTATACTTAAGTCTATCACCGTATACGTAAGTAATATTATTTTATTATCCCCTATTCATATTATTTTGTAAGTTAATTTAGAAATATCTTAAGGAACAGTTTTTCCTTTTATGCTCTCTTCAAACGAAAGGATTGTGTTCAATACAGATCTCCAGTGACAGATGTGTTACAGATTATCGTGGGTACCTGCCACGACGGCCTTACCCCACGGTGCTCTTAACACCGGGTGAGTACAATGCGCCCACCAACGCCCGAGATGCAACAAAACTGCTACCAATTTGAAGACATGTATTTGGACATGCCTTCCCCCTTGGTCAGGAGCGGAGCCCATCTAAAACTCCTTCCGATCTATGGTTCACGGCACCCGGTTGCAATGCAAATCCACACCGAGCTCACGCTCTACCCGCGATTTGGGTATAAACCACAACCACCATGAAAGCTCCCCAAGGGGCCACCTCAATGTCAGGCTGGAACCGAAGTTCCAGGGGCTCTTGACACCCGTGGTACCAGTATTACGTAGCCAAAAATGACTACTACCAGTTGAACTCCGAATAGAGATCTCCCGTGACCGTTTAATCTGGATTTTCCTGTTTGTCGTGGGTTCATAAATGATTTTTTGCATTTTGAAGTATCAAAAATATATCCACTTTTCATCGCCTGTAATAATTCTATGCAAAAATGAATTGGTTTTGTGGTGCATTTTAGACAAGCTAAGTCTCCTGCAAACTTGGGGTCTTCATGCGAATCTCTGATTCTTGTTTTCAAACTTTTTTGGCTGACCGGAACACTCTTTATCATCATGCGCATCAAAATCACCACTTTTAGATATCTAAACCCTTAGATGTGGTAAGTAAGTTGTTGTCAATTGGAACTAATATTAAATTTTAATAACGATAGGATTTCTTTTTTTCAGCTCGATTTGGTATCTAATAAAACGTGAAAGAAACGTCAAAGGATCAGCATTTGTTTATTGTTTTTTTTTTTTTTTTTATTTATATGTATATTAAAGCATATTATTTTTTCTGCTTTATTTTTAATTGTGTAAAATACCAACATTACATTACACTTCATATACAGGTATTCTTTCATGAATCCTATATTTACACAAACATTATTAGATTTTTTTTTTACAAACTAATTGCAGAAAATATGCAATATTTAAAAAAATATACATTTTTATTAAAAAATTCTATTCATTCAATAATAAATATTGTTTGAATATCTACTAAAAACTAAATATTATTTTCATTATTTTACTTAAAAAAAATCAATTAAATTTTATGAAAATTTTCAAATATTCAAATTTATGAATTATAAAAATATTTTATTAAGAAAAAAATAATTGTTTTTTTCAACAAAGCATTTACGAATTTGAATATTTGATTTTACTAATTCATTGAGTGATAGGTTCGATTTCAATAAAAAATTTTGTAAATTTAGTCTTAGTATATGAAATTTTATTTTTTCTGTATGAGTATACTGCTCACTTAGTGGCAAAATCGTACTAAAGTTCCAAAAATGTTTTTTTAGTAAATATTTTTTTTTTTTTTTGCTTTTTATTGAATTAATATAAAAATAATTTAAACTTTAATTAGTTTTCAATATCAATAAATCTCGTAGAAACTTTGTTCTTTCAGTTGAACATATTAAAAAAGAAAATATTTATTTTGTGGAAAATATTACTAATTTGGAAGTAAAAAAATGTGATGTATATTTTTCTAATTGCATGGTCAGGCCAAAATAAAAATCGGGTTTTTGATCAAATATTTATTGCATTGTAAGGCCAACACTTCAGATAACATAACTCAAATTTTTTCGCCTCTTGTACATCTATTCTGGTATTAATAATGATGCCAATTGGAATATTTTACGCTAGTCATTGTTTTGCATAAATTCTAATAAAATTCTATTATTCTATGCACCTTTCTCAGCGTTTTTGAAAATGTGCAAACTTTTTGAAAAGTTTGGTTTGTCCTCAATCTTCTAATGTAAAACACTGTAAAACAATATTGTCAGACTGGCGAAAAGTTTATTTTATTTTATTTATTTATTTTATAATTACAATTCAATTACAAATTATATTCTAATTCTAACCGAGAGGAGTAATGAAGACCATAGCTCGTTGTAGTTAAACAGAATCGAACCCACAACCCCCAGACTGACAGACTAGCTCACTACCAACTAGGCCATCGGGGCATCCGTGGAGTAAAGTTGTTTATTCTTATAAAAAAGAAAAAAGGTTTAACCTAAATTTTTATATACCAGTCATCCTTTCAATAAGTTTCGGATGTTGAGTCTAAATAGAATAGTGTACTCCTAAGTATCAAAATTAAGCGTATATACAATGCAGCTAGTAAAACCTTTAAAAAAGGTCAAAAGAGGCCAAATGTTCCAAAAAATACAGTCATTAAAAAGCTAAATTCCTTCTTTAATTCAAAAACTTATTTTTTTTCTTGCTCTTATTAGTTTTTTTTTCGTTTGATATTTTCTTTAAAGGTATTGTAATAAATTTATAAGTAAAATATAGAATAGCTGCCAGCAAAGTCACCCATTGAAAAATTCCTATACTAATTTGGTATAACATTTCATATGATAAATTACCTAATTTTGAGTGTTTTTTTTATCATTTATAAACTATAACTGATTTTTGATTAAGCATTTCTAAATTTGTGGGTGATTTTTCGATGTTATAAGAATTTTAAAGAAACATAAATAAAATTATGTTTATAAATAGTTTTTATGGTTATAAAAAATAATTATAATAATCGATTTAGTAAGTCCATCAAATTAGTTGTTATTTTTGATTTGTATAAGGAGCGCCGTAGGCGCAAATTTTTTGTAATAGCTAATAATTTATTTATTAAAAATTTTAAGTAAAAACCTATACTGTAGGTAACTTATCTAATAATAGCGTGGAATAAAGAATCGAACAGGGGTAGGCCGCGTTAGAACTTGACACTGGAAAAGTGTCAATTTACCACAAAATTAACTATGTTCTTAAACTTTTTAGGTGTATTTTGATAAATGTATTATATTTTATAAAATTTCTCAACAATACAAATTATTTCGATTGGGTGCATTATATGCAAGGAATATCGTCTATATCTCTTTTTATACTTAACCGATTTCTCGGTTTCAAATTAAATCATTGGCAAGTTTATAACAATAACTTACGCTTAAACTGTTTAAACTGTTTCGATCGTTATCAATTTAACATAAATCTTCTTTGTCCTGGTTTGTAAATAAAACATATTTTTTATCCGTAAACCAAATTTATTTACACAGAGTCATTGATTTATGACCAGAATGTACCACCGCGCATTAGTTTGATATTTGAGCTGAGTAATTCCAAAAAATTTCGAACCAACTCGAATTTTGACCATTACCGATTTTAATGAAATTTGACACATATAATCTGCAACCCTATGCGTTTCATATGGCGTATGAACATGCACAATAACGTTAACGGTTCATATTCCATGAACCATAAAATTTGGACGCCTAGAGCTTTTTTGTCAAAAATGAGCAAAATTTAAGCTTGAATAACTTTATATGCATTACGAGATTTCAACAAACTTTGTTGTTATTGAAAAGAACTGAGATTCTTCTTTATCATAAAGTCATAAGAACTAAACATCTTCCTGGTGCAAGGACCACTAAAATGAAAGAAATATCCTTTATCCTTAGATATCCTGAGAAAATATTTTGTTTAATTTTTTTTTATTTTTTTATACGATGTTTGGAATTAATTTGTCTTTATTGCGTAAAAATTTCAAAATGGGATCGAAAGCTACAGCAATTTTTCTTTAAAAATTAATATATTTTCCATTGGACATTAAGTGGTTTTTAGTAGTGGTAGTGGTTTTTAACAAAACAAATAATTCTTTATTAAAATAAGTTGCATATATAGCACATCCTGGGAAAATAATTTGGTATTATTTTAGAAGTTTCAGTAACACATTAACAGACCTTTAACTTACTGTAACACACTTTGTAAAATCCGCTGAATTGTTTGTAACGCTTTTAAAGATTATTTATTCAAATTTGACACATGGTGTTACTAAGGCAAAATCTACTGAAATTGATCACGATCTATCCATTATTTCACTTATATCCCATATAACTTTTTTCCTTGGAATAGTGATTTAACGCATATAAATATTTAAAATATGCCATATTTATGTAATTTCAGCGCACATAAGTTGTGTGCAAGTATAGATCATTGTACCAAATTTTATAAAAATTGGTATATAATTGATCATATCTTTCACGTTGGTTCCGTTGATAAAAATTACATAAAAGTGCATAAGTCCCACATTAATTTGAACATCAATACAAAATTTTCAATATAAGAGAGATGTCTATAATTATAAATCATCATGCACAATTTCACAACAACAGATCCATAATTGAACATGGGAACTATGTTCAATTCCCATTCCCGAAAATCAATTAAACTTGCATAAATATCAATATCGAGATACAGATTTACACAACTAAGTTTTGCACAAATATAGATCGCTCCACTAAATTTCATAATTATCGGTCCGTAATTCAAAATGGCTCCCATATAAATCACATTCCCGAAAAACTTGAACGTGCATAAATCTTACATAAATGTCAATATCGAAATAAAATTTTACATAGATAATTTTCATATAAGCATAAATTATTGTAATAAATTTCATAACGATCATTCCACATTTGACCATAGGTCCCATATAAGGCACTATCCCAATAATCATTTGGATGCCTATACACAAGCATATATGGTCGATCTTGACCAACACTGCTTGTTTTTATCCTTTTCTATTTGTTTTGATACTAAGTTTAAAGTAAAAGTATCATAACACTTAAAAAGATATTAATTTGTTAGTAAAATTGTACTAACTGCTACAGAAAAACTATTATATCTTTTGATCCCATTTAGATCTCGTTTTGAAAGTTTTACACTCTAACGACAAATTGATTGTAAACATCATATCAAAAAAATAAAAGACCCTTTTTAAGAATATCCTAGAATAAAGCATATTTTTTATTTTTAAGGTGCTTGTGCCAAGAAGATGTCTAATTTTTATGATTTTATGGTAAAGGGGAATATCAGTCCTTTTCATGGATATAAATTTTATTAAGAAATATTTAACCTTAAACTTTGTTCATTTTTTACAAAAATGCCGGAGGTTTCCTAATCTAGAAGTCCATAAAACATGAACCGTAAACGATATGGAACTGATTCATACGCTATAAAATCTACGATGACTAGTTTAATGAACACAAGAATTAAAAAATAAATGGAAGATATAAAATGTTTAAAACTGTGATTTTGGGTCGAAATTTTTTGGAATTACTCAATTAAGGCTTCTATTTACATTACTGTAATAACTAGGAAAGTCTGAGCCTGGTATATTCTTAGTCGATTTGTAGGGAATTTTAAACAAATCCATCATATTACCTAGTAGGTGTAAAAATTAACCTAAGCCCTCAACTTTACTACATTTAAAACAAAAATAAAAATTAAGAATATCGGCAAATTTCAAACGTGAATATTATTCAAATATCCATAAGTGAACACCAAAACTAAACAATTGTAATT